>OX421895.1:17219993-18538817 GCA_949128065.1 Beris chalybata | reverse complement strand
GCCTATATAGAATGTTCTTAAGCAATACCACCGACAGTAAGGGCGTTTCGGATAGTAGGCTTAATACACCCTCTGACAAATCTCTTCCTACGCAGCAAAACCAAAATAAATCACTGTTTCACTGTAATCACTTCTCATGTAAATTGTGAGATTCAGTTGAAAAGTACATGAATAATTTACTAATACAATAATATATTCGTGTGAAACTGATTGAAATGTGTACTTTTACTTGAAAAATTTAAATATACTGGGTATTTCAAGTAAAGTATTTTTTTTTTAAACTGTGAAGTCTAAGTTTTCAATGTGTAAAATTTAAACTTTGAAATTTTCTTGTTAATAATTTTGCCTCCATTTTATTTTATGAATATTGCAGTGCTCTGCTTCAGTTACATATAGCTAGAATTATTTTCTTTACCGCGATGTTAGAGGTGAACTGTCTCTAACTAGTTAAAACAAGACAACATTTTCTTTGTATATTGTCCCACAATATCAGCATTCACCACGTTTCTATCGAAACTACGAAAACATTAACAAAAAACACACATTTTATGCAAATATGAATGAAATTGCAAGCTTACATTTCGCCATGTTCTACTTCATTCGTTATACAACACCTTTATTTATTGAGTATAACACGAGCGAGTTCAACGCTCTAAAATAGTAACATTGCGCGAAAGTACAATATTTTTAATGCACAAGACCGACGCTTATTGACGTAAGTCGTTGAAATAAAAACACCCGAAGCATTTCGTATTAAATAAGATTAATGTCCATCAATCAACAAAAATAGCGATAAATTCTGTTTTGGATGCATTACATTTTAATTAATCATAACATTTCTCTATTTTTATTTCTTACAAAATAAATCACCTTTTTTTTGAAATTTTACATCAAACCATTTGCGTAACTCTTATCTTACCATACAGTCACTAAGCCATCAATAGACAGGGGCACTGATTAATTTTTATGGAAATTTTTCTTTCAGTGATAAACCGTTTCTAATTGTTTTAATTTTTTTGAATTGTAGTGTTTTTCTGGCAGCTAAAAATAAACAAATTGTGAAAGGAAATGTTATAAATCACACAATTGTGCAC
Source organism: Beris chalybata (assembly GCA_949128065.1). Taxonomy (NCBI): domain Eukaryota; kingdom Metazoa; phylum Arthropoda; class Insecta; order Diptera; family Stratiomyidae; genus Beris; species Beris chalybata. Next base: position 18,537,723 of record OX421895.1, on the reverse strand, counting down.
TATCACAAAATATAACAAACCACATTGTTTACCAGGGTTTTTTTTTTAAATTCTCAGGTTAGAAATTTGGCAGATAAGACAATTTATATTGTGTTTTATTGCAATTAAAAACGGAACAAAGTTATCTGTTTTTTGGTGTCACTGTAGTTTAAGTGCTTGTGGTTTTAAGCTTTTCCGGTTGATTTTATTGCTGCAATAACCTCAAAGTTATATGATTGTCGAATTTCAAAATTAGCGATTAATATGTAGACATTTGTATTGTACCTATCCTTGACAATCAGTTACATTTGTAGAAAGTTGGTTAGTTCGAGGCTAACCAATTCCCATTAATTTACAAGCAATTTAACAATCCACTAGATTAAATTCCTAACAATTCTATTCAATAGCTACAAAAACCAGATTTGATTTGTTCTCAGAGACTAATTTTTCTTACAAAAATATTTTGTGTGTCTCTAAATACATTTCTAATTCATGCACCTGCATATTTTCATTGTAATTTGATCGGATTTCGGTCCTGCTTCTATTACAAAATCCTATTACACTTCCGGCTCAATTAATTTCCTTTTATTCAACTAAAAAATGCGGGCAATTTAATTTAAAAGAAAATATTTTATGAACTGAACAATTTATATTGTATATTTTAACGTTTGATTAGTCGGTTCCTAAATTATACCAAGAATACTCTACTGCTAAAGTAATATCATGAATAATCGGACACTGAACATAATACAACAATCACATCCAAATGAACCTGAATGTTCTACACATTAAAAAAAAACAATAAATTTTACATCTTTTGCGCCATATTTTGCTACATCTGTAGCCAAATATGCCGCACCTTCCCAAGTAAATTTACATAGGGATGTAATAGTCAATTTGAATGTAATTTGAAATTTTTGTTCAGTAAATTTCAATTTGTAATTATAACATTTCAATTTCGGCGAAAGAGCTATTAAGATATTGCCATCTAAGGCGTGTAGTTTTCTTTTCAATAGCAACCAATCGAATGAAGCGTTCAACTTCGTGGTTTACATGAAAAATAACGCAATTTGAAATTTTTATATTATATTCATATATAAATATCGTTAATTTTGTCTAACTTCGTGGATTACACGAAAAATAACGTAATTTTTAATTCATATATAAATATAGTGAATTTTACACTAAATATTGCGTAATTTAGTGAAACTTTTCATGTAAATTGTATGATTCAGTTAAAAAGTACATGAATGAGTACAACTAATACAACTAATTTCGTGTAAAAATACTTAAAATAAGTATTTTTACTTAAAAAAATGAAATAAACTTCAAATTTTAAATTGAATTGTGAAGTATTTTTTTTTTTAATCAGTGTATAACAAGAGTTCAAGATAACATATAGCAACGCGATGTGACACTAAAGTCGAAAATTTAAAATCAAAAATCTTTTCACTTCATATAATTATTTTCATAATGGTTGTATATGATTCAAAACCGAATCACCCAAATGAATTTAACGGTGACACAAAATTTGCTCATTTTCCCAACGTAATGAACACACTCATATTTCTGGATTATTTCTTTCGATTAAAAACTGATCCAGCTAATCTGCGCGAATGTATTATGCATTCATTCAATGTAGTGAACGTTTGGCGAACAATTTCTAAATCTTTAATAGAAAATCAATTTTGAAGCTTAAGTTAATTCGTATTCGAAAAAATAAAAGAATTATTTATTAGTTGAAATAGATCTTCAAGTAGATAGACATACATACTTCTCGATAGGCCAGCGTTAATCGTGGAATAGTATGCATCTAAATTTTAGAGGCATGTATTTACTTTAAGTGAAACTTGTTCTTCATTTTATGAAGAGATTTTTTTTTGGTTTTTATTACAGGGTTTGCAATGAAAATGATTTTCTTACAAAAAAAAAATTAAATATATATCTTTAAGAGCGGTTCACACTTTTTTGAAGTTTGCCTACATATGTCAGCACTTGCTTTCAAAAAACTAACTAATTTATTGATTCATTCTGATTCGCTCATACGCGCATTTTCTTTGTATTCTCGTTTTATTTAAAATAATTTTTTCTCCCGTATTATTCGATTTTTTTGCACTAAGGAGCCTTTAGTGAATCCGCATTAAAATTTCAATATTTTTTCCGCAGCAATCGACTATCTTCACTTTTGTTGAACCTTCACCAAAATGTTTATTAACTTATAAAAATCTGTGTCGCAATGTTTTCATTGTTTTTCGATTTTTCTTCATTTTTGGTGAATCTTCTCGAAAATGTTTATTTGTTTGTTTCGAGTACGGAACCGTTCAAGGGAATATATTTTAAATTTACAAATTAAGTGCAACAATAACTGTGATTTAATGAATTCGATGTTTGAGTGGGGGTTATTTTTACCATAAGACGCCATATAAAAAGTGTCTTACTGATGTTGATGGAGAATCTGTTGTAGAATAAAAAACCAATGTTGTATTTGCACTTGTGGTAAATTATTGAGCGTTTCATTTGTCATGTTATGTAAGTGAACTGTTTGTGATTCATCTAGGTAATTTGTATGTGAGGTGTCGTTTAAAATTCAAAATTCTCCACCTGCTATGTGGTAAATTTATAACTTTTCTTACCAATTCCATGAACGATTTTTTTTGGTACAAAATGGGGTGAATCTTCACCAAATTCTTAACTGAATTACCTTTTTTGGCGATACAATGAAATGATCTTAAATCACACGCCGAGGGAATAGAAATGAATTGAGATGGAAATCGTGAAAAGATAGTAAACTCACACGTGCCGATTTGCTAGTTATTTTTATTTTTTGTCAGATGTAACTATTGACTCCCATTTCATTTCGTTTTGCTATAAGTGCAAAAAGCTTCACAGCTCAGCTATTCTGTGATAAATCATTCAAAAGCACACCTCTTTAACCTTGAACACTGAAAAAATCATAAATTTTCAAACATTGAAAAATTCCCAAAATATCAAATATAAATTCATGTCATGAGTTTGTTGTCAGTTTCTTTTCTCAGCGATAGAACGCTAGAATGCTGTTCGTACACTACTACATCATACAATATGAGTTTGATAATTCCATTAACAACTAGCAAACAAGTACCACATGTTGTGTGAATATTATTGATAAGGAAATCTCACTATGCGATAACTGTTAAGGTCAAGGTGAAAACTACGTTTAGTTGGCAGTGAAAAGTTTTCTTTCGCAATAAGATTGTTGTTAAAATTGGGAATCAATTATAGTTTTGTCATGTTATGCATTAAAATATTGAGATAAAATACTTGGAAAGTAAATTCTTTTATCACTACAATGATTAGTTGTGTACTTTTATTTCGAAGAATCTTGTCATGACATAATTTCGTTCCGTTAACCTTGCAAGAGAAATTTATAACAGTGTTACAAGGAATTTTAAAAATAGCATCTTAATATTAGTAGAGTGAGATCTTTATTATTATTAGGAGGATTAAAACGAGGACAAGACCAAAACCAGCGTTAGCACATGCATTCCTGGTATTGGTCTTGCACAATGAAGCCTTGATGCGTTGCTCACAAACCCGTTGAGATATTGGTGGGTAGACTGGGTGAACCTCTACGAATGATAATTTTTGGGTGGTTGTTTGTCAAGGGGAAAGGTAGGAGAAACGTTTTAGTCGAACAAGTTTGGTTTCTAGAATTCTGAAACCGCTAATGCTTGGAAACTGAAACTTGGAACTTATATAAACTTATGATAGTGGGCACATTTTCCAAAATATAGTCGATGTTGGTGAAGGGGTATGGGATTTAGGGTGAAAAATCAATGGGATTGAAACATTTCAAAGTCCATATCTCCTGAACGGTTGATATCAGAAAGTTTAAACCTTGTGGTTGTTTTAAGCAATAGAAGAGCGTTAAAAAGTTTACCGGGAGGCGGTTTGAAACGTTCTTTAAAAGGTTTTCACCTCAGCATTAATCGAGAGGACTTCTACCCAAAAAAATAATGAAATTGCGCTAATGCTTAGCTTGACTTTGATGAAAGCTGTGCTACCAAAAACTCGTTCTTAATACATTTAATTGTCTTCTAAGGCAGTTCCACCATGGCAAACCTTAATTATTTTTTTTTTAATTGAATAAAACTTTTGAAAAGATAATATTTTGCCTACCTCTACACAACCGGTGTTCGCCTTTGACCGCGTTCCGGACTTGGACCGACCAATGTAATTGGTACTTTGAGAGTGAGGTTATGTTGCACCCCGACTTTATCTACATCCCAGACTGTGATCCGAGAAATTGTAAAGTTGCGAATCTGGTCATTGACAGATTTCTTGGAAGATATTTTCAATTTTCCTTTTCAACCCTTGGAATTCGGCATCTATTTACGTGATTTACTCACCCTTATCTTTATGGGCAAGGTTTTATTTAGCGCAAAATATTATGTTATTGATTCCCAACACAATTCAATGAACTGCGTAGAACAAAAGTTGTCCCACGCTAAAGGTATCTTAACGTTAATTATCAGATCGTCTATCAAGCTTCCTATAAAAACCAAAGGGGTCTATCACCTTATTGACTATTCTGTCGTTTTAATTGAAATTGTTGCCAAACACGGCATCAATTACAATACCAGCGTTTTCGACATAAAGTCGGTATATAGTGCAAGAAGTCGGCAGGTGTCTATTTTGTACAGGTACTAACTATACAGAGTACTTTTCGAATTTATTTAAATTTGGAAACGTAGCCGGGTACTTGGGCCCGTAATTAAGGTAAAGTCATGACAACATGCAATAACCGAAAGTCAGGTAAGCAACCGAATCGAATTGAGCGAGAGTTATAATTGTGTTACTATCCGAACACAGGTTACTATCTATAGAATCTATTTCGTTTCGATGCCATTAATGCTTATATCGAGCACTTTAGAACCACTTAAGCCGACAAACTCCATATCAAGCAATAGTACTTTTAATGATTTATATGGGATTTAAGGGAACCATCGACTGGCTGGCTAACCACTTTAACCATGTACAAAGAAGTTCGCTATAAAATGCGCTAACTCTTGAATTATTTATGGCACGTAGTGCGAAAGTAAGTCAAAGTTGTCACTTTCGTACGAATCGTCGAATGTTACAATGTCTTTAGTGCGGGCTCCTAATATAGTGCGAAAGAAACGCGTTTAATTTTACACATATACGATTAGGTGCGGTTTATTGCATTTGTAACCATACGGGCTCTTCGTATGAAATATCTGCGAGCCGACAGCACCTGTATACAGTCGAATCTAGTGGTTTGTATCTTAGATAGGCGTAGTATGCAAAAATGAAATCAACTTGACTAAATTCAGTTATGCGATATGTTCAAGGTGACTATTTCTACACCATGCATAGATATTCTACTTATTTATTTACATATCGGGTTGTAGTCACTTGGCTGCTATTACATTGAAGTTTTACGTTCAATTATAAATGTGAGATACAACTTTCAGCAGAAATCGGGTATCCTTGTTGATAATAGATTGCGACAAGTTGGAATTTATACGAAATGTTCTCAGGCATCTATAATATGAAATGTTCGTGCCTAGTATGTGAATTTGATGCAAAAGATTCTTTAAGAAAAAGCAATGAGAGACGATACTTAGTTGGCTTGTGTAGTTCGCAAATGTTCAACTAGTTCAGATGAGCGATCTTAGAACTAAAATAAACGAACTAGTTCGCAATCAGTCCCGCTCCTAGTTCGTTTCTATTCAGTTATTGCCGTTTGGAAGTCCGTGCTATAATATACTTCTAGTTTGACGACCTTTTTTTTGCTCATCACATTCGACTAAGAGTCCTTCCAAACTTCACTGCCTTTCTTACCACTGAACTTCCGTGAACTAGTAAACTAAAAGAACGAACTAGTTCGCGAGTGATCAGGAATCAGAAATGATCGCTTACTATGGTGAAATAAAATGCGCAAGCCCAATACTTCAGATGGGGAAGATAGTAGGAAACTCTATCTGTCAACCTTAGATCTGTTTTTTATCTTATTACTACTAAAAATGTAATAAATAATACATACATATTGTGGTTTAGAAAAAAATCTTTTCTGAAATATTGTATTTTTTTCGTTTTAGTGTCCCATCTTAAACTACTTTCAGGTCTTATAAGATCCTAGAAAAATTGTAGTTTTTCAGTATAGTTTTTCTGCTATTGAATTCTACTAAGGTCTTTAAGCATTTTGTTTATGAGAATAGTATTCTCATAATTTTTCGCTTACTGAGTAACATTCGTTTGTCATAACCTACTATGAGAATGAACTTGTACAATTTGGGAGAGACTGTAGTTTCCTCTTATAAAAATACTGAAAAATTTTCTGCATCAAACAAGAAATACTAACGACTATTTTTCCGCGTTCGAAAATTATTATTTTTTGTAAGGGCTTCAATAAGTAGCCAAGTTGGTAGTTGTTGCTTTTTCCTGAAATTCAATTATTATTATTAATTTATAAAATAATGAATAAGAAACTTTGATATTTTTTTCATTATTTAAATAAATTATTCAATCCCGAGAATATGTTGAACACAATCCAAATATTTACGAACTTCCCAGCAAACTTTTATTTGAACGTTGGCTAACAACTTGTCCTCGGGAAAAATGAAAAAAAGAGGAGAATAAACCTTAAAAAAATTGAGAAAATAAGTTGTGAGGAAAAAGTTGAAATTGGAGTTTCTTAAAATTTTTATTATGGGTGGAACGAAGAAACATTTTCGTTGGAAACATTTTTTTTTTATATTTTTTCGATATTCTGCCACATTTGTCAGTGATTTAAATGTCTGTACCTGGATACTTTTATCTATATTAAAAACGTAAAAGGTTCACTTTTCTATTCCGAATATCCTCAAATTACTGTGAATGTAAAGAAGTTTTTTTTAGTGATATTCGTACAGTAAGAACTCGCAATGATATTGTCATTTCCTCTATTTTTCCTTAATGATTGAATGTACTTGAAAAGTAATTTACCCTGCGTCTACACTGGTAATTTATCTGGCAATGTCAATGACAACGGCAATATTGCCATACACAAGTCGTCGTATGGCAATATTTCGCTCAACATTGCCGTGGCAATCATTGCCATGTTCATTTTGAGAGCAATATTGCCAGAAAACTCATAGTTTGACATAAGTGTGTGTCGATTGTTGTTGAGGTAGGAAATATGGTATTTTTTGCTTTGATCGTGAAAAGGCTGAAATTAAGTTGTCTAAAGAGAAACCTATTGAACTTATCAATAACTTATTTCGAAACAATGACCGACATTTCGCTTTGCTTTAAAATTTGACGCTACGAATTCATTCGTTCAAATCAAATTTGCCTGGCAATCAAATGGCCACTCCATAAGATTTGACATTTAATGCAATGGAAATATTGCCATTCCCATAGAGGAAATATTTTTTTTTTTTTTTTTTAAGGATACTGAACTGAACTTAGATGGTTAGCCTTTAATACACTGTAGTGTGCAATCCAGTCAGCTTAGGGATGGGAGGTCAGAAATCGGGCCGTTTATGGCAGTGTACTAGTTGGTGTTAATAATTTTATGTGCTGTTTGGCTATGATGTGATCTACCAGAACAGCATTGTTGCCTATAACAAATCAACTACTGTCTGGTATCTCTGATGGTGTTAGTGAATCTGATAAGAATGTAAACAGAACTCATCTGCTCAGTGTTAAATCCTTTAGTAGTGATCCTATTAAACATCCCGCACTGTTCACTATTTATATAAATAATTTCAAAGCCAATAGCAGCTGAAAAATTCTAATAAATAATTTATGCGTAGAGTGGGAATTGAACCCACGACATCGCGTTTACAAGCCTAGTACGCTACCACTGGACTACACCCGGCCTAAACGCCATTTAAATTTCCAGTGGATACGCAGGGTTAGCGCATTTTCTGTGTAATTAATGTAACCACTTCTTTCAAGGACTTTTTTTTTAAAAGCTAAACTAGAGGCTTTGCTTCAATCTTTATTTTGTTTTTACTTTGTTTGTTTGTATCTCAAAAACGGCTAATGCCTAAAAGTTCATATTTTTTATATGTACTGCATTAGTAATTTACCAAAGAAAAGAAGTTTTGGATTGGCACAAAAATTTTCAATGTAAAAGTGTTCCATATATCATCACGAATTTCGTCATATTTCTTAGGTCTTTTGAGATATCGAACTAATTTTACTGAAACTAGCTCGTCAGATAAAATAATTTTAGATTTTTTTTTTAATATTCGTGTAGAGTGAGATCGATTTATATTTTTAGAAATCTGTAAAGGATAGTATTTACGAATACGTAGAACCACTATGGAGGCATCTTAGAAACACTTTTTTATCTATTCTAATAAAATCAAATAAAAATAATATTACATTTTTAACACGTTAAATGCCATGGGGGTCACCGGTGACCAGCACAAAAGTTTTGACCCTTTAGCATTATCAAAAGCATTGTCAAAATTTTTGACAAAAACTGTGGCACGCAAAGTGTTAATAGGGGTAGCGAGGTACAGGCTGCGGATGGTCTTTTGTATCTCAGAATTGGCTTGTGCTAAAAAGTTGAAACTTAGTTCCTATTAATTTTTTATGAATGTTTTCACAGTACATTTCGAATTTATCAAACTGAAAGGACTCAGTCGAGTCCGAAACGTCACACAAAATAAATTTAACAATATTCACCGGAAAACCTTGTACTTTAAATTTTTAGTTCCTATATTCTGAAATGTAATGAAAAAGTAATTACAGCAAAAACAAAGTACAAATTTTATTGTGCAGTTTGAGATGGGGCAAGAAAATTGTGCGTGCAAAAAGGTTTTGTTTTCGTCATTTTTACGAATTTCTTTATATCTTTTAGACATGTCGATGTTAATCAATTAATCTTACTTTACATCCAACTCCTAAGGTTGAGTAAAGTTTCAATTTTTATTTTATAAATAATTCAGTTTTGCTTTAAATATAATCGGGAAAATAATGATTTAAGCATTTTTCGATATTCAACTCCTTAGGGCGTGTAATACACTGTTCAAATTTTCACGAATTCCGAAAATTTGCCAGGTTTAGTGAGATCGAATTTGCTTTTACTTCTATTGACTTAATATATTGTGATATAATTCAAATGCAAATTCAATCAGGATTTTTCAATATTCAACCCTTAGGAGAGTGCAAAATGATTGTGAGCGTTCTTACGAATTCCGACATATATCTTATAGGTCTGATCAAATATCAAATTACTGTTTTCAACTTCAAAGAGCATTCTATATAATCGTTTAAAAATCGGTTTAAGATTTTTTTCAAACTCGCTTCGAACTTCTATCCGTAAAATAGTTAAGTTGGGACTAGACTGTTGACAGATTTATTTTTATTGATCTATTCTGTCCAGAAGCGAATAAAATCTTTTGTATGGACTCGCTTTCTGATCATATTATTGTCAGTCAAAAACTTCCTAAATTGCATAGCTTCAAAATAGCTTGAGCTGAAGCTATTTTAAAAAAAAAAAAAAAAATAACAAAAATTTGGTTATTTAAAATACATACTGCCTACTTCATTAGCGACAACTTTATTAGTTTGTAGTCGAATTTGGATTAATCTTCAAGTCGAAATGCGACAAATTCACTTTGGCAGCCTTAAAAAAAATCTTTTCAAATTTCTCAAAAGGCTTACCTCTTTCTTAGCTCGTTCCTTATAGTCAATTATTTTATTGCAGTCTTGGTTTTACCCAATTAGAGGCATACCGTATGATTCAGGTACACTATCCTCGACTGTTTGAGTTTTCTCCATACTCGTTAAATGCACCATTGGGTAAAATGTTATAAAAACAGAGGCAAACTGCAATGGTTTCTTTAATTTGGCGAAAAATAACCCGTGAAATTATAGCTTCAGTGCTAATACAGTGTGCACATTAAAATTTAAATTTCGTGCGATTACATCAAAATTTCAACGAACATATGTTCCATTCGCTGCATATAAAAGTTTAATCGAAATTAGAGTGGATATTATCGAAATGTACATATGAACAAAAACAACAGTTAGACTATTTAAAATTTAATATTTTATTTGGGTACAAGGCAATTACTTAGTGAACGGTCACCTCGCCACTTTAATTCAACAAACTATCTTTTGATATTTTGGCTGTTTGTATTTTTTGAAAGTAGAACGCAACCTTAGGTTCACTCAATAGTATACAAACCGAAGAAAAATTCAATATACAAAAATACCCGAGCCCGTTTTCAACAAATCAATACCTCAATTACTCGTGTATGGTAGCAGTGCCAACATATTTTTTTTTTTTAGTTTTTGATTTACATACATTGGCAGATTGTTTGCTATTATTTTTGCATTTCCAACATAAAGTCCCTGTCGTGTACTTGCACTTAAAACTTATTTAATACAAGTTTTATACGAGTATACTTTAAGCCGAAGAGGTCAATTAATTTATGGGATAGTTGCGTCTTCTACGGGGGCAGCATCTTGTTTGCATAACGACAAACGAGAGGAGCATTTTCTTTACTTGTCACTCGAAGATGCCCAACTATTCGACTTTGTTATATCATACAATTGTTAAGTTCAAGGTTGAAATAGTTAGTTTCTTTTTCTTTGGATTTTTTTTCCTTCAGATCGATATTCCAATCCGGTTAATGGAATTATTCGCCAATCGCCTAAGTCGATCGAATGTGTATTGAAAATAGTAAACAACAATCGAATCAATCTATTAGCCCCATGCATTACACTAATAGTTCATGTTCAGGTATTTTGTTTTTTCAAAAATAAATTACTCATATTAGTGCTATGGGTTTTGTCTAACCGGTTCTATTTGGGTATTTCACCGGTATCATTCACTGTTCCTCTTTTAGCACCCAATATCCGGCTCCTTAAAAATAAATTCGATAGATGAACACTTGGTGTAATGTTCGTTTGGCGAATATTTTGGCACATGAAGCCCGGTGCCATAAACTCGCGTAACTCGTAATTATCGTCATCGTTGTGATCGCTTTTGAAATTTGCTCGGTTTGAGAGCATTATATTGTGCTATTTTTGCCGACCGCGATACTCATGTGTGACCTATAAATAGCTGCGCGATCCTCACTATTATGGGTACATATTCCACATATTTTATATTGTTCATAGATTTTTTTATAATTCGATTGCGTCATATGTGATCGCGCGCGAAATTTCATATCGGATTTTATTTTCTTGTTATTTTTTTAATTTGGGTAATTGATTTCAAATGAAACGTTCCAGATGGTTGGAAATTTTGTAATTTTTTTTACAAATTATGGTCTTTTTGTTGACTGAATTTTTTGACGCTTGAACACGTTCAACCTTCGTCTAATTTCACATTCCGAAGCATTACAATGCGTAACGACAGTATGGTATATTTATTTCATTTTAGCCAATTTTATAGCTTATTTGACTAGAAATTGAAGTGTGTTTGCCTTCAATTCATTATACATATGTATCTATTGTGGCTCTAGTTGCTATTTGTACCAAATTAAAAAAGAAATAAACAAAATTTCGAGCAGATTGCAAAGGAATTCATTCTACTCAATTGAATCGTTCAAATTGATTTCTTAGCTATTTGATGTGTTGCTTAATCGTTATGTCTTATGGCAAATGGTATTTGTGTTTTCCTTAATGAAACATGAGCAACAATTAATTACATCCGACCATCTTTTTTCCCCAAAATCTTTAGCTTTCCGCTTCATATTAATCTAACATGAAATTTTTTAACAAACATTTCTCTAGAAAATAAATAATCAGTAACTAGTTTCGATTGACCGTAATCTATATATGACGCTCTACATTATTAAACACCTACTGATCTCGCGCACGTTTCAGGGCTTGTAGTTATATCCCATGAGCCGCTTATGCTCTGAAGTTGAAACTAGGAATGGAGATAGATCTCTGATAGTGGCATAAGAAGGTGAACAAAAAAATGCTCGAAATCTGGAATCTGGACATTCTAAAATCTTAACATTATAACAAATTTATATTCCCTGAACTCTTCATGTGTTTGTTGTCATTCTAGTGGAGTATATTCGAATTAAAATTTTTAAGTGGCATGTGGGTGTTATGTGTAAAAAATATTAAACCATTACGTCAGAAAGATGAAATTTAAATTGTCAAAGTGTAAAAGTACAATGTTTGAGGGGTCAGTCTAGTGTAGGAGGAAGTGGTGATAGCAATTTTTCAGTAAAAGGAAGTCTTATATCACAAGAACCACGCAGTTGTGCACTTGCAGTGTTAGGCTTAGATAGACCCTACCAACTGAGTTAGGGAGCAAGAGGGTAGAGCCATAAAATTACTTTTATTTCTCTTTATGAGAATGACCTAAGAATTAAAGTCTGTGTAAGGTCATTAAATTTTTTCTAGACAGGAAATCTTAGGTATGGCTTATACTAGGAGTTTGGAACATGACATGTGCATATATGTAGAGATACTAGAAAATAATGAATGCAAAAAAAATTCGGATTTGCGTTGATGTATCGAGACGAGGCAACACAAGTTGACCATAAAAAGGGTTTGTATACGTTTTCACGAATTTCGTTATATCTCTTAGGTCTAACAAAATATCAAATTGTCTTACTTCTGCGACTTCTTTATATAGGGCTAAATTTTCCGAATTTTTTCAATGTGAGATGGTTGTGCAAGCTGTCACGAATTCCGACATATCTCTTAGTTCTAATGAGATATGGAATTGGTTTTCAATTCTCTGTGTGTTGCGTATAGATAGATGCCTGAAAATAGATTTTAGGATTTACTATTTATTATTCACCCCCTATGTGCGTATAAGTTAAGCTTATTGTGTACGTTTTTACGAATTTTGACATATCTCTTGGTCTAATGTAATATCGAATTATTTTATACGGTAATTGACTTTCTATATAAACGCACAAAAATTGGTTTCAGAATTTTTGGATATTTAACCACAATTTGTCAATATCCCCTATGGCGTTATTGTATAAACAAATAACAAATATTTATTTTTGCTGTCTGGCCTCAACGCGTTGAGGTGCGATATTGGTTACTATGCCGAATGACAATCTAAAGAATAAAACATTAGTTTTTTTTTGGTTTTTAGTCGCATAGCAATACCCAAAAAACAATGAAGTTGTAGAAAACTGGCAGATTTTTTAATTTTTTTAATTAATTTAATTTTTTGTCGAGAACTTGGGTGAATTAATGACATACTCGTAAACTACCCTCTTAAGATAGTTTTAATCTTAGGCTTGCTATCTGAATTGTATTTGTATTTATCTAAGTACGAAAACACTCAAGGACTCAAATTTTTAAAAGGGTGGGGTGTTTTTTTCTCATATTCTTAATTTTGTATGATATGAACTCTGGCTACACACAGTCGAGAAGACATTCACCAGATAGAGTCCATCACTTATGACTAGTCATAACGACTGTTATTATTACCACTACGATGGTCATAATGACTGCTATTATTACCATTACAATGAACGTCATGATTAGTGTCATAGAAACTTCCAGTCATCGAACCCTACAGTTGTTGCGGACTATCTGTTCACTGCAGGCCCGTGCGCACGGAGGGGTTTTGGGGGTTGAAACCTCCCCCCCCCCTCATTGGCCCATTTTCTTTGCGAAGTGAGGACCTGTTTTTGTTGTAGGTCATCACATTCAGTTTGGTGGAAAATTGATAATTTATTATGAAACCCCCTCTTCATACAATTCTTCGCACGGGTCTGGTTCACTGCGTACTTAAATCAAATGAACAATTTTTGAAGGAAATTCATTGAGTTGTCCTTAGTTGTATTTTCTGCTTTTATATAATATAGCATAATATATATATTAAAGTAATATTAAATAGATTTATATTGTAAACTTAATGAAAGTGTAGAGTTTATTTATTGATGATTGTTTGTAATAATATTTTAATCCATATTTAAATATATATTTTTTTATTTTTTTACTTACAGGTTCGTACCAAAATATTGACAGAAGAAAAAAAAGTTGGAGTCAAGAAATGAAGTCAGGTTTTATTTTATGTCGTCTTGTTGTTTTATAAATTTTCTAAAAAAAGAGTGTAGTATGTAAATCAAATCAAAATTTGAAAAGAATAGAAATTTTGATAGATAGTTCAGTATAAATAACTAAGGGCCAGGGCCAGTTTCGAAGTCGAAGTTTAAACCAAAAATCAGAACGTGTAATCTGTTTTTAGTGAGACATTTATAACATTAAGCAGTCGCCATCCGATTTCAGCATCCGTCACCACAATCATTGTATGCTGTACAAAGATCGAACAAAAAGAATATTCCTGCTACTAAATTCAAGCCACTAAAATTTTTTTTTAAAAAAAAAATTATTCTTAAAAATTGTAAAAAAATTTTAAACATAAAAAAAAAATTTGCTAGTTAAAATTGTGTATTTCAAAGTAAATACGATTTTACCTTGTAGTCTTTGGTGAAAAACTGATAGTCCGAAATGGGCATGGAACAAAGTAGCAATTAATTGCCTATAGTTTAGAGTAAGACATCCAAGCAAACTCAAGACACAAATCCGCAAGAACAATAGTAGAAGTATAGGAAATGAAAAATCGGGTTAAGAAGGAGTGAAATCCGGATCGACGGATCAATATGTACGATCGAAAATGAAAGAAGCCACATTTGAATAGATCAAAGAACTGCATAAAAAGAACTGAGAACAGACTCGAAAAAAATTGTCATCAGTGCTTGGTTCTTTTTATATTTTTGAGCTAGTAACTTCACTTGTAATTGCATCAGCACAAAAACGGGGAAAAAATGGTAGCAATAAAAATACTTATTTTTCGTCTTGAGTTGAACTCTGTATATCATTGCTTCCTTTTGATAAGATATTTAGTTCCACCTTAAATATGAGCGTTATGTAGTTTACTTGAATACTTATAGATATTTCAACAATTCGATGAAAAAACGGTAAAAATTACCATTTGCGTTTACATTTGAATGATCCAATTCAAATGAATTTACAATTAATACAATAAGTTTTCTTTCTTTCGAATACCTACTAAGATACATTGAAAGAATCGAGGTTGAATAAAAATGCCAGCAACCTTTAAGCAAGTTCAACTCCTATGAAAAAAAAAAAATATATGGATATTAATTTATTTCATTTTACACCAACCCAAATCATTTTCTGACCTATCACAATTATTCTTAAATTAATTAATCATATCGCGTATAATTCACCATGTCAACGATCCGCAATGTTGTTTATATTTCCCGTCACCCTGGCATTAAAGATTCTCGCGAAAAAAAATTATAAGTAAAATATACAATCGATTTCATATGAATAATATTAATCAAATAAAACCTGTCCGAAAACAGTAAATCTGGTTTCAATATTATCGACATTTTGAATTAGTAACGTTGTTATTACCATCAACATATGCACCTTCACGCATCTTGCATACATATCCTCCTATCCAGATACGGCGTAATCTGCGATATTTGAATATTTGACATTTATACAATCGCATAAACTTATACAGTTTAATGCCAGCTATTAAAAACCTGAAATGTGAGTATTTTGTCTAAAAGCTGGGACTAATATGATTAATTTGCCATCGGCATTAAATTAATGCCACCTACAAAGATAGCAGATAAGAAAATTATAATAACGTAGTATCGAGGTCGATCGAAACAGCTGGATTATTTATACATAGAGGTCACGGTTTCAATTAATTGTTCTGTGCTTACTTGAAGCGACTTACTTACATAGCTTCTGTTGGAAATAATCTTACTCGAAAAAATTGTACGTTCAATCTTTCGGATTTTCTATAGACCCAGCATCTTACCTGAGTTGGCAATTGTTAAAAAATCTAAGATAAAGTAGATTTAGAATGGTGAACTGTTATAGCGAACCTGTCAACTGTGACACCTTGCAAAGTAATAATTCCACATTATCCCTAAGTAGTTTAAATCACTGACTGTCCACTATCTCAAAAATTGTCGTCAAAACTTTGTTCAAAAAAATAAGCCAAAGATAATCTTGTAGTAAGAAATTAAGTTTAGTAAATTCAGGATGTCTCGATATTCGAAAATCTATTATCAATAACCGATTGCATGAAAAAAAGATATTATATCTTTTATACTTCCTATTGAAACACATCTTTATCAAATGATTGCAAAACCGGATAAACGATTGATCTGGGTTTGGATATTCGGTATTTTCCTTTAATTAATTGTAAAATCAAGTAACTTTCAAAAGATTAAACAACTTAAAATCATAATAAATAACAAATCGGTTTTCGTTAAAAGTTTTGCGCCTTAAGACCGCAAGATCCAATTAAATTAAATCTTTACCTTGCTCACTTGATGACCTTAGCCTGCATGTAACTTAAGTTCGTAAACATTTCAAGTTGAAAATCAAATTTGATCGAGAAGTCGACCTTCACACTAAACCCCTAAAAAAATAACCACAATTTAAAAATAAAAAGGTAATCGTTTAATGCGTTCAGATTTTTCTGAGCAGTTTTTTTGTTTACTACCATTGTTTTTTTTTGTTCCTTTTACCTGGCGCTATTACGATGACTATCACCTGAAAAACTAACGCTAAAACGTATCAAATAAAAATGTTTGTCGGCAAAAATCGTTTTTTTATTGGATTGAAAAAGTCATGTTTGCTATTATTTGATAACAAAAGCTCATTTCCTGCTTTCGTTGTGCCAATTGTTGAGTACTAGGTACTAGGAAAAAAAAGACACTTGCCTGATTAGAATCGTAGTAGATTTGCAATTGTTTCGAGTAAGAAATGAATTTTTTTTCGGTATTATAATTGGTAATTATACCGGGCTAAAACAACTACAAAATTAGCAACAATTGCTGCTGAAACTAACAATATGTGATTTGTTCCCGGACATTACTCAAAACAATCGGGCGCAGTTATGCAGAAAGAATGTATACCATCTCAAAGTCATGTCAGAGCTCAGTGGTACCGACCTAGACTATTATAGGTCTTATAAAAAACTCCTTTTTCGGTTTAATCTTAATTTGCATGGTAGCTACTTAAGGGAGTAGTAAATAGTAGTAGGTTGATTTGAACTGTTGTTGTTCTCGTATTAGTATTTTCAGTTTCTAGCCTTACAGTTGCTGTGATATTTCTGCAATAAGTGAGACAGACCATGTATGTTTTTTATAATTATGATGCCAGATCAAGAAGTCAGATTCTCATTGGATTTACTCTCACCTATGAAAAAGATTCACCTAAGTAAAATCATCACCTTTCTTGAAGGATTCGATATGGCATAGGAAATGGTTAAGAGTCAGGAACAAAAGACCTCTTAAGTCGTGGTTCGAGAAGCAGTGAGGCTTCTATAGGCTCTACCAAACACATAATAATATATGTTTTAAAGAATTATACGTTAAGAACTCCATTACTAACGGACTTTACCTTCCTTTTCACTTAGTTATGCAAAATGAATTTAGGGACTTTCGTAGGGAGCCTACTGATTTTTCTGATACTCACTTTTTTTATCTGCAACCTTAGGAAAAGTTAAGGATTACAATTTTAGTCACGAAGACATTTTTTAGATACCTCCTTTTGTATTGGACCTACCCGAAATACATAGTGCAAAGATTTCGTCCCTTGGGGAACTTATGATTTTATATAATAAAAGTCGATATAAAATTTGTACTTTTTAGTTCTCGAGTCATCAGACGTGTTTCAATGAACTTGGGTATTATTGGTATATCTGGACCCATTTTTTCCTTTTCCAGGTTTTTCATTTTTTTTTTTTAACAAAATTGTGAATTCTTCAAAATACGATAAAAATGTTTTGTACGAAAATATAATAAATGAGTTTTTTTACGAAATTATCCAGATTATGGTAGTAACAAATATGGATATTGAAAATAACAACTAAAGATTCTACCATACACGTAAGATTACTGTGATAGCTCTTTGAGAAAAATTCTAATCTAGTCTACTATTTACGAAAAAAATTTAAAGGTGTTGTATTTGTTGTTAACACGTTGAATGCCATGGGGGTCACCGGTGACCGGCACAGAAATTTTGACCCTTTAAATAGCATTGTCAAATTTTTTTGGTGGCTAGATTCCTTTTAAACGGTGACTTCTTTTTGAAGTGAGGGCATGACTTGGGAGCAGTTTAAACTACAAGAGTTGGTCTATGTATCTCAGGAACTGCTTATGCTAAGAAGTTGAAACTTTGAACTTATGTGAAGCTATGCTATTGGTGCTATGTATATGCTCTAGAAGACGGGAGGACGGAACAATGCGTCCGAAATACGTGAAAGCTGGAATTGCTGTAAAAATTTTGTTCTATAGATAATCGAGTACCATATCTCAACAATTTCCCCAAACATGAAAATCACTTTCAGGAGTTTGGGGGAATGAGGTAGTATAGGGGTTGAATTCTTGCTGTCCGAGAGAATGTATATTTGTTGGTTTTTGTAACCCCGTCTAATATTTACTACAGTAGAATTTGACGTTTGGCGCACCCCATAAGTTCCTGCTCCTACACCTTAATTCGTTTTAGATCCGTATGTATACCATATTGGAGATCCAGGTCTTGGAGTGGGTCTGTTTGTGACCTTAAAAATTGTAAAATTAAATTTCGGTACCATTGACATAAGTACGTATATGTAAGTAGGTACTATTTCGGATAAACCATTAAGTACTGATTAATTATACCCAGATTGCGTTACCTTAATCCTTCAATCCTACTTCTTTTGCTCAGTAATCTCTAGGTTCTTTTCATCACTGTTATATTTAAATTTCAGGTTTCATTTCTATAGCTTAAACTGTTCTAGAAATAGACCACCTTGTAATCCACCTACCTGTTGTACTTTGGTATTTGGGAATGAAAACCGCTTTCATTTCGACATCATAAAAAAATAAATGAAACTTCTTTTATTAGCCCAATTTGTCCTACCAAAATGTCATTACTGCGAAATTAAATCAGAAAAAATTCATTACAATTTGTTGTTGAATTCCTGCGCCAAATTAAAAATAATAAATCTGATACGGAGAAGTCCCAACAATTTAACAATATTTTCAACATACCTACGTAAAAGCAAAGCCTGAGATAAATTTCGCATACAAAACCTACAAATAAGGATGAAAAATATTTGCGCGGCAGGATTTGGGAGAAATTTTGTTTCGTCCTTGATACAAAACTCGTCCCTGAGTTGATATAAAATTGCTTTCATGTCTATATCAATAAAAGGGACGCATGGGGTCGTTTTGTTTGCCTTTTTTTTTGTGTACAGGAAAAGGACTATAAATCGTTTTCGTGGTCCTCCTCAAGGTATAAATTAAGGCGGCTGCTAATTTCAATGTAGGACAGCTAAAGTATGTACACAAATCGCTTGAGTCAATACTAGCTATTCACAAATAGAATTGAAATCACATATAAGGGACCTTTTATCTTTTTATCCTTGACCTATAAAGGGATTTGCTGCGGAAATACTTATTAGTAAATTAATATGTTATACACATATATGTTATTAAATAAAAAATATGGATGTCCTTCAAGAAATTGATCCCACTTCATATCGCAATGTCGTATCGGATACGTCGAAATTACGAAATTAAGGAGGAAACGTCTGGATGACTGGGTGTAAAGGTAGTCTCCTCCTAGTTTGAATTGGCAGTGGATAATAAGAGGGCGTCATTGCTACGAAAAATCTGGTCGGTAAAAGCATGACTATGTGAAGAGGTAATAATAGGCGTAGGTGAAAAAATGTCAATACAAGTTCAATCAGTCCAGTAGACCTTGTGGGCTTTCTGAACATAAAGGAGACCTTCAATCATGCGACGTCAAGGTAGTTCTCAAGAAAGGAGTGTTGGAGCAAATTCTGGCGAAGTGGTTAACTAATAATTTGGGGGCTTCAAAAATCAGCTGGAAAATAGAACGGCTCGCCGGGTTAACGATAGGTCGCCTACGCTACGCTTCCTCCAAGGACGATCTGTGCTCTCCTTATTTTAAATTTAAGAAAGTGTTTTCAATCCAATCTATTTTTATATTCCACTGTTAGAGTAGTCTTAAGAATGAGGATTAGAAAGCTGACTACTTACAAGTATCAGAGCGGCTCCAATTTATTTATAGGAATTATTACAAAGGTGACAAACTCACATCTGTAAATTCAGTTGGAAGTATTTCAAAAGTGCCCCTATCGAGTTCTTTTAGCTCATGAGAGAGCGCTTCACACTAGAGATGGGCAAAGCTTTTCCTTTTAGTGAGTGAGTGAACTCCGACTCACTTACTGAAAGAAACTAGTTCAGTGAACTAGTTCGAGTTACTTTTTCAGACCACTTTCCGGCGTAGGAACTAGTTCTTTTCAAGTTCGGAGTGAATGTGAGGACCTAAAAAAAAGGTCCTCACTTCCCACGAAAGGAAAGAAATTCCTTTTCAACCTTCACATCGCAAAGGAACAACTTCCTTTCCAAGGTGTGTCACGTGACTAAACGAACTGCAGTTCACCAAAAGGAGCGAGTTAGTTCGCTCACTCACTTCAATGAACTGCTCTTTTAGAACAGTTCACTCATGAACGACCCATCTCTACTTCATACATCACGGTAGCTCACTTCTTCATTTTGGCTATCTGAAAGCTTAGTTTAAATTTTTGGTCAAGTCGTATCCTTAGCCGTAGAATATATATATTTCCTGACCTTTGATTACAAAAACATTATTTCAGAACATCGGAGGATTGATGTAAAGAAATAGAGAAAGAAATATATTAGGAGTGTTGTTCTGATGTGATTTTTGAAACATATTCCAAATCTAAACTGTACGAGTATACTGTCAAAAATTTGAAGAAAAAAAATTGCAAAAAAGTTTTGGAAATTTTTTTCCATCAAAATAGACTATGTGTAAGAACCAATAAAATAATGTGGCACACAAAATTTAACAATTACACAGTTTGTCTGCATTTGCTAGCGGGAATAGTCAAATGTTTGACATTATGGCATAATAGTGTACTACTAGGTTAACACGTGACTTGTCTGCAATCAGGTGCGAAAACGAGTCGCAATCAAAACACCACTCTTGATACAATTTCTTAGGTATAGAAATAGAAGCAGGTTACAAAATATTACTTTGTTTACCTAAATCCGTAGTTTCTTAGGGTTGTAATAATTTTAAATCCACGTAATAGATGAGGAAACGTTCGCTAGCCGAGTACCATAAATCTTTCAATTTGCATTCAAGAGCGTTCTGAAATGCAAGTTCTACCGGGGAGGATTTCCATAAGTTGGCAAATTCACGTGCAATTCTTTACCTCTTATTTATTGTATTTGAAATTTGTCGACATAACGTACACGAAATCCACGGCTGTGAAGCCAATGAAAAAAACGAAGTCTTTATCGATTCTATTTTTTATGTCGTCGTAAGAAGCTTCGTATTGATTTTGCAAACGTACGTTACCGTCAAATCTTTGATATTGTTTATTCTCAGAAAGTTGCAGATTTATTTTCGTATCAGAAAAATAATGGCAAAAAAAGGAAAAGTATTAGTTCTATAAATAAAATGGAATGATGGAAATCGATCGTAAGAAAAACATAAACAAACAAGGGTGAATTAAATATAAAAAAAATTTCGTATATTTTGTGCATAAGTAACTATTCTATAAAGTTTTCTTTGTCCTGATCATTTTGGGGATGTTCTACCAATATGTTTAGTTCAAAGGAACCGTCTAGCCACTGAATCCATATTAATCGGATTGCCTGTTTCTATGGATTTTATGGTGGATTAGATGATTGACTTTTTCGAAGTTTTCCACAGCTAGAATTACACTGTATGCCACGCTCTCAAATATTTGACTACTTTCCTTGGTTAATGCAGTCATATAGTGCAATCATTCTCGAAAACTACTTGTTGCCAAGGAGATTCGAACCTGGTACCAGGTGCACCGAAGACAAGTACTCTAGCCACTAAGCATAGACAGTAAACAATTTATACTACTCTCGAAGTGTGATTTTTACTATTAATGCGGAAATTCACACATTGCTGTGGAAATCAATCGCTAAAAATGTGTAAATTTACTGCTAGGGTGGAAAGGCAAAATTTTACAATTACCAAAATTACACACGGTGCGGAAAAAATTATTATGTATCTATTGCAATGTATTACAAAAATGTATGTTTGCTGGTTATTATTATTAATTTATTGATAATATAAATGAATAATCTTCAAGCGAATGATCGGCAGATAAAATTCCGGGCGAATTTTGAAGGGCAAAGGATACAACAATCGACAATTGGAGATTCAATGAGATGAATATACCCGTGATAATTGGGGAAACCAGGATATAGGTCAAAAAGGGTAGAAAGTATAAAACACTATGCTTCTTTATCATATAAATTTCATTTATAAGTATGTCTTAAAACCACAAACTTCACACACTATAATTATTATTTTCTTTTTAAATTTTAAATCACGCCTTACACAACACCACGAAACAAGTGAACTAAACAACTAGTCATATCACAAAAAACAAATTAATACGCTCGAGATATATATTACATTGAAAATGCGTAATTTTACACACAAAGACAAATTAAACTCCATACAAAATACTTAATCCCAGCAAGACCAGGCTCTGGGGTTACCCATACTAAACCAACATTTTTCTTAAGTATGCGTGCATACATCAATCATGCATATATACCATACATGTGAAAAAGAGCTAGAATTTCGTACATGTATTTTTATATACAAAAAGTACATAACTGAAATTTTTCATATTATCAAGTAAATTTCAGTGAACGACTCATGAAGAGTGCTCTGTACTTCGGAAGTAACCGATTCATGACATTTGTGTTTGCTGGGATCGCATATGGCATGATCAATTTTACGCATTGAACGTGTGAAATTTCATGTGGTTTTGCAATGTTACTATCAAGTCAGTAAATTTATGAATTATATGTGTAAAAATACAAAGTATTAAAAATTACACTTACTTATGTTAAACTTAATGAAAATTCGTAAATTTACTACATCAATGCGAAATATCTTGCTGCTGTCAGGATAGTAATTTTTACAAAAAATTTTAATGTGTAACTTACAACTTTTTTTTTCTTTTTCATACGTGTATATAAATATTTAAATTTTCCCCTAAAGTTCTGCTGTATTTGTATAGAAAGATCATGGTCTATTCATTCTCTCATTCTCAACTTCTTCCTTTAATTCTTCATCAGCCTTTTCCTCCTTCACAACTCACTCTCTCTCTCTCTCTCATTCTCTACTCTCTATCTTTTCAAGTCTCTTTTACTTTCAACTCTCTCTCTCGATTTTCTCTAGGCAACTCTCAAGTCTCTCTGTTTCAATCGTCTCTATACCAACTCTCTTTATCTCACTCTCTTGAGAGGGAACCTTGGTTCCCTATATCAAGACTCTTTTTCTCAACTCTTTCTTTTTTTAATTCTTACTCTTATTTCTATTTCTTCTATTCTCTCTTTTAATTTAATCTCTCTCTTTCTCGCTCTCTCTCTCTCTCTCTATCTCTATCTTTCTCTCTCTTTTTCTTTCTCTCTCTATCTTTCTCTCTCTTTCCCTCTCTCTTTCTCTCTTTCTCTCTCTCTTTCTCTCTTTCTCTCTCTCTCTCTCGCCTTTCCTTAACTCCCTTACTCACTATGAATTTTATAGTAAAGTTAGTGGAAGGAACTTCTAAACGTTTTTTTCGATTTTAAGTCTTGCGACTAGAAGTCCCAATTTATGAAAAACAACATTTCTACAATTTTCAACTGTAACAAATTTTAACTAATATTATAATTTAGTTGTTATGTCGTAACATCAAGCCTGCCTACAGTCACTATCAAATTAAAATTCTAAGGCTATTTCGATACGCCTAAGGTTGTATAATTAAAATTAGACCACATGGTTTCCAATGCAATTTAATCGCTTTCTTCCCAATTACACGTAAAATTTCCTAACTACGACTTTCAGCCTAATAGATACCAAAATTGAAATTCAAGTTAACGTAAAAAAGTAAATTAATTAAATTAAATTTTAAAAGGCAAAATGTAATAATTTCGTCATCGATTTTAGATTTAGCCATCCAGTAGGTATAGCATTTTCCTTTCAACGTTTTTTTTCTAAACATGTTTTTCCCTCATCCAATTAAATATTAGTATATTCGAAAACGTAACGAATTATAGTTATGGCTCACAAACACTATGCCTAACCATTTTCCTATTTTTGTCAAATAATTAGAATCGAATAGGAAATAAATAAATGGTCAGGGCCTTTTAGTGTTTGATTGACTGACAAGTTCGTAAAAATATGGTGGTTGCAACCAAAAACAAATAAAAAATTTAACAAGACCGATAGCATGTTCGGCATTTCCGACACCAGAAAACAGAAAATATGGCTGTAATTTTTGTTATGAAATAGAAAACAACAAATGTCGACACTTAATAGAATCGAAAATGCCACGTTTATCACGAATATCATTAAATAGTTTTGTAAGGTAGCTTTCCTTGGTGCAATAGAGAAGGGCTGCTGTAAAATGCGTTCCGTCTATAAAAATGTAGTCCTTCGTAGTTGAGTGTTCAAACTTATCAATAAATAATTTGTACAGTTCCAATTTGACCCATATTTGGTGGGTTACCGCACATTGTCTTATACCATGAATACACTGTTGGTATTGGTATCATCATATCGTCAATACCAGCACTGTATCACCCAGTACTACGAGATAAACGAACTGGTATATATTTAGTATTGAACCTGTTTCATCGTATACAAATTCGATAATTTTACCTAGTATACTATTGTGTTTTAGGCCTTGGAAGGACTATTTTGACTTTTTCAAGTCGAAATAGTCCTTCCAAGGCCTAAAACACAACAACTATGCAATTTACTGCTAGTTGTGCCATTCCCCAATTGTGTGGCGAGTATCGCAACTAAATGTCTTTGTTGGCTTATAGCAGATACTGTCAAATCATACCATATGTGCAGTGTACCATGTGCAGCTAGTTTCAATACTATGATTTCAATACCATGGCTTGTATACTAGCTGTGTATCCATGGTATTAGAAAAAGCTAATACCATTATTGAGAAAACAAATCGGTCGACTTCATTTTTATATGAAATAAATGCCACAATACTTTTAATTGCCAAAATTTTTTACAATGAATCCAAAGCAGTCAAAATTTTCAGTCAGGCGCGAAGCAGCGTTGCCCATAGTAAACCTGTTATAGTTTTGCTTAATTTTTGGTCAAAAAAGACCAAATATTTGACAACACGCTTAAGGCTTTTAGATTAATCAGTACTAAGACAAAAGTTAAATGAATTGAATTTAAATACAAAGCAAATTGCGTCAAATCTGAGCTTTATTGAATGTTTGTTTTGCAGATGTGAGTTTATTGAAATTGTTCGAACTTAACGAATAAATCTAATCCAAAACTTGTGTTATACTATATGCCATGCTGTCAAGAAATTTTGTTCACAAAAAAATAAAGACAAAGTATGTCTTGAGTATGGCAAATAAAATGATTTAGCAAACGAAATTTTGGCGATTAAACTATATGAATGCGAATTTGACAAGTATTTGCCATAGTGCATAGTGAAAATTTGTCAAATATTTGCCATAGTGGAATATAGTGTAATGCTGGCTTAAGCGATTATTGAAAGGCTTGTGATGATGTGGTGAGTGGTGTTGTGAATGGTGTAGTGCTGGCATTCTAAATTTATGTCCGTCAAAATTTCGTTAATTTTCATGTTTGTTCGTATACGAATTCGAAAAAAATTCAAAAAATTTAATTTCAGTATGAATTTTAGAATTGCTTCAATGGAATGTGAACTTTAGCTTAGAATATTATTGGAATAGTGTAGAGAAGTCTTTGAAGACTATTGTAAAAGTTCGACTGAAGAAGACGCCAGTCAGCTAGTTCTTAAATGGTATGAACAAGTTCAGAAAACTGAAAAACTGTTACTAAAGCGATAATAATAATTTGACAGAACTTATCGTCAAATTGTTTCAGGCAAATATTTGATGGTATGTCATACAGCATAATAATCTGTATCCAACGTTGTCAAATATTTGCCGAAAAGTACTGCCAATTTTTCACCGTCAAGACTTGAAGAGTACATTATTTGTCATGCGAAATTGTCAAATGTTT
Organism: Beris chalybata; assembly: GCA_949128065.1. NCBI lineage: Eukaryota > Metazoa > Arthropoda > Insecta > Diptera > Stratiomyidae > Beris > Beris chalybata. The sequence continues at coordinate 18,511,656 of OX421895.1, read as the reverse complement.
GACCCCGTGGCATATAGTGTAGTACTATAGCTTAAAAAAATTTCGAATTTTGGTGCTGTTGTGACGTCGCATGTTTTATGCTCAATCCTCGGATTTCTAATTAATTTTCTTATTTTTTTCGGTCAGTACTACGTAGCTAAGTTCATGTCTTAAATCAATTTGAAACTTGTAGAATATCTTGAAGTGCTTTGCTCTCGAATCTACCGCATTTTCATTTTTTTTTAGGTCACGGACAACTTCTGCCTTTAATGTCGTCACCTTTCGAAACGAAATTGTACGGAGGCCTAGTATACCTTTTATCAGTATTTAAATCTCTTCTTGTTCACCTACAATTCGAGTTCAGTTTTGCAGGTCTTTCTGTCCGAAGTGTGGTCGTTGTATGGTAACTAGGGGACATTCCTGTTGTGCAATATGTCGCCATAATATCGTGCTCGATACGACCGCTATTTCCACGGTCAACCGAGGCTATCGTGATATCTGGGAAAAAAAAACATTTATAGTACGGTCAAAACGAAAACCTCAGTTTGCTTACGTCTGTAATACAGTTGAAACCTTAGCTTCGCCCTTTTTTCTGCAAATTCTTCTACTATAAGGTTACAAGAGTATAGACGTAGCTGTGGGTAGTCTTTTGGTGTTTAGTTTGTGGTTCTTTGAAATGGTATACCCCAGCTAGTCGGTCGATAGTTACGGTATCGTAACAGAGCAAGGTAGGTCGTTCTCACCTATAGCCCACCTTATGTATACGTCACTTGGACATGGAAAAGCGAAAGGTACAACTACGATTCCAAGGCTTTTCGGTTGTAATTGACGTTCAGAACAAAAGTATGATTGAGATTATGTTGGTGGCTTTTTTTGCTGTCTTTTGATTGAACTGCAATAAATTTAAGTATTTGTTCACAAGCTTAAAAGAACGACTGATCTATTTTATAGGTTTTCTGGTTTTATTGCTTAAACAAATTAGTTGAAATTTATAGAATCCATAGCATCAGTATTATTTTTCCGCTAGTCTGCGGTTACCTAAGCTGCAATGCATTGCAATCAGAGATTAGGTATTATAAGTTTAATACAATCCAAAAACTTCGTAACTTTCAACGGGGCCGCGTATGAAGGTTTTGGTGTAGGTTTAACAAGAAGCGCAGCGCTAGAACCACTGCTCTCACTAGGCGCCATGCAGGCCCATTGCGATCCCTTCAGGTCCTCGTGGGCTATTCCATCATCTCAGAAACACTTCAATTCCCTGCAGAACCAGACTAGTTTGTCATGCCCTAAAGACCTCAAATGATGCTCTCTAAGAAAACACTACCCAGCCATCTCAAACGCCTTCTAGCGATCCGCGGGAATTCACACATAATGTGAGTGTTGTCCTCCACAGCATACAGGTCGTGGTCTTTTGACTATCCAGCTCGGGCCACAGGGATCTAGAAATCCTGCAGCTTGCCAGCCCTGTCCACCTAGAGTCGGCTGTCTTTCTAGAGCGCTCACAAATTTTCGCTTTGAAACCTAACTGGAACCCACCATTCAGTAACAGGTAAGGAAAGTAACAGTTGCTCTCTAGCTCAGAGCACAACTCCCTCTGCAGTACTTGACAACAACCTATCCTAACAACCATCCTTACTCGTCTAGAATGAGAAAGGTATGCGGTACAGACGGAAGAGTTGGCCCACATGTATACGAAAGTCTTCAAAACTGAAGGCGGGATACGTGGAGGTATTTTCTCTGACATGCTTAACACTAGCAGCTCTTTCCGCCTTCCAATGTAATGTCTACCAGGCGGAGCTTATGATGATGTCCTGGCTGAGAAGTAATGTACTATGACACTAGAGATTTTCGCATTTTCACAGACAGCCACGCGGCAGTAAAATCCTTGAAATTGGCCACGACAACATCAAAGGTCGCCGCAGAATGTCGATCATCTGTTAAGGATATGGCTGAACAGTTCAATATTCTTCTATGCTAGGTGCCAGAACACAGGGATATTCCAGGGAACTGCATGGCTGACGAACTCACTCGGCACGGCTGACCTTTGAGATTATGCCGGAACATTGGAATCTGGGTGTGCCTCTCTCTACATGTAAATTGCTACTGGGATTGAACTCAATTGGGAAAACCAACTTAAGATGGACAAACTGTATTACATGTAACACTTTGGGACAGATCTGGCCGAAGCTGGATCTTAAAGGCTGAGATGCACCAAAGGGTGAATATCAGCACCAAAGTCGGTGTCCCAACCGGACACTGTCTTATAGGTCGACATGCTACAAGACTCTACCTCTTCTCAAACGACTTCTGTAGAATAGAAGCTGCCTGGATGAGAAGGAGAAGCAGACACTCCTTCACCTTCTCTGTACCTGTCCAGCTCTATCAGCTAGAAAGAAACCTTATCTTGGAGCTTACTTCTTCAACTGTCTTGGAGATCTTGTCGCAATGGAGGTCGCGAAAATCCAACGCTTCATTGCAAGCTCTAAATGGTTCGACGAGCAGGACAGGATTCGATGATCCTGTGGTATCCCAATGGACCTTTTAAGTCTAAGTGTTTCCGTGTTCGCACGGGCAGTCACGCGTACCTACCTACCTACCTATAGCTCCATGAATGACTCGGCACTCTTGCGTGCTATTATTATTTTAGGTTTAAATTTGAGAAATTCATCACTACTTCTGGCAAAACCTACAAGGACATCTTAAAAATATGTTTTCACTAGGGAAGTCTATAGCAGGTCGTCATAGAATAAGAGTTCTGTACTTGAGCAGCTTGTTAAAGCTGCAGAAACGCTAAACGAGGTCATCATAGAGTAAGAGTTCTGAACTTCAGCGGCTGCTGTAGAGCAGTTAAAACGCAAAGAATGGATTTAGTGGTTTCAAATGTTAACTATATTTAATTACAGAATGGAATCCTGGCGCCCTTTTGTTCGAAAATTTTAGAAATTCCTTTGATTATCTGGTCTGAATCCTGGGATTTACTTGTACTAAGTTCTCCATCTCCCACTTAAGGAACATCTTTCTTAATTATCTCTAAGATCCTACTAAAAGAGGTCTTGGGCCCAAAATCTATCAGTGCATTTCACGCTTTAAAAGTTAGACAGCTAAATTCATTGGCCGCCAAAATACTATGTCCTGGAATTCAAATCAGGTATTGTTAACACCGTAATAAATTTTAAGATCAGAAAAAGAGCTGAATACCAAACACCGAATAATCAGACGACTACCTAATCTTCACCCTATTATGTTATTTTAATGAAATACCAATTTCGAAACAAAACATAATGCATTTTCATTTAGGCCATCAATTTAAAGCCACAAAGTTATTTGACCTCTACAATTTAGAAGTCATCTTTTAATAAATTGCACAAAAAATAAATATTACGTTAAAATCGAACAAAAAACGAAAATTGGTTTTTTATTAAAAAAAAAATCGCGTTTTTGTTCATCAAGGTCGGCAAGAAAACAACTAAAATCGTGAAATTAACACATCTTCCTAATGCATTGCACATTTACCCGAATAAAAATCAATTTCATATGCAACACACGTAAAATTAAGTACTGTACGATTTCATCAGTATAATCACATAAAAATCACCAAATTAGCGAATTTACTTTAATGGTGAAATAGAAGCATTTTCAACTCAACAAAAATCTCAATGAAATTTTAAATTGTTGCCGAAAAAAACACAAAAACTTTTTAAAGATCATTGTGATTGTTGTTAAACGTACTAGTAGTATATTGTTGCTGTGTAGTTCTTCTGACATTTTAATCAAAACACCTAACTACATTACCTACGTAATTTGTAAGAAAAGTTCAAGACAACCTCTGTATCATCGAGTCAGGTAGGTTGGTCTGGATCGGCAAATAACAGGTAAGAATGCCTCGGGAAAGCAATGAATAATGTTGTTGATCGAGCCGTGATCGAATGATCCGATGATCTTATGAATAATGAACTATTCGGTACTATGATAATTACGTAAAAAAAATGAAAACAATAACAAAAAATTTTATAATTTAATAGTAAACTTTTCTAGGCCATAAATTAAACTGTTTTGCTATTGTTAGTCGATCGCATGTATAAATTTTTACAAAAATCATTAAGTAGATTATTATTAAGTAGATATCGGGGATCACGTACAATCCCCGATATGTTTTCGTAAGTGAACATATGTACATATGTACATTACCTATACGAAAATAAAAAAATGTATTAAGATTTTTCTGTAACCTGTTTTCAACTTGATTACGATGACGATACGGTAATGTTATATATGTCTTCTAGGAACTTGAATTGTGGAATTTCCGTAATTACATATACTTATGGTGATTCGATTACGACTACACTTTCGTTTTCGAGAGGTTCTTGTCCGAAAATATCAATACATTTTTGATGTTATGCAATTATTGACTCCTTGGACTAGATTTGTTTTGTTGCTCTGAAGAGGTTTGTTTTGTATTTCGGCCGTGATTTTTTTCATGCTTTTATACGACTAGATTCTTCTATCGGCCTTGCTAGTTCATCATCCCAGTACTCTAGGGGGGTCCAATCCCAATCATGACATTATTTTGGACATTTCCTTATCACATTTTACTTTATTTGTTTTTTAATAGAAAATTATTTCCTTGGTTTCCGATAGTATCATTTTCAAGCTATACTAGGTAAGTTTGAAACCTCAAGGCTTCTTAATCTATAGTTTCGAAATTACCATATATCTTCATTAGAAGTTTACAATCATATTAAAACGCATAAATAAATTATACTCTTCTAGCATATCCCCATATACCTACAATGCATTCATAGTTCATAGTTCATAGTTTATTCTTATTATATTATAGATACATTGCTCATAGAAAAATACATATTCATATTTGCATACGGCATATACGGCGAACGCCGGGTTTGGGTTTACTAGTCCTAAAATGCGAAAATACAAGATTTCAGAACATCAAATTTTTTTGGATTTTTTGGGTCGATCAAAAAATAGACCATCAGTATTAGTCCACTGTAAACGATTGTCCACTTTACCCAAAGTTGGTATCCTTAAGCTCTTGAGTCGTTACCTCAAAAAATTGTTTCAATATAGACGAGTGTCATTTCAAAGCGAGTTCGTTATATGTACGTTAGTTCACCTATACAAATCTATTAAAAAGTGAAGTTTCTAAGTTCAGTTTTACTAATAACATTCCTTACTCTAACAAGCTTTAAAATGTTCCTCCTAATTCTGCTTTTGTATTAAAAATGTGTATTAGATTCTCTCTATTAACTATGTCAAATAATTTAGGCTATAATTTCGTCTGGTAAATTTCTGAGAAAATATGCCTTTTTGGTTACGAACTTATTGAAAGTTAAAATTACGGAACATTTCGTGTAAAATTAACTATGTTTATATATGAATTGAAAACTACGTTCTTTTTCGTGTAATTCTACTTATCTATTTGAATTTTACGACGAAAAACATGTAATATATGAAACCACGAAATTGGACACTTCGTTCGATTTTGTTTTATACCGAAATGAAAATTAAACGACTTCGGAGGCGTATTGAATACGTGTTCCAAATATATGCAGCAAAACTTGAATTGATCGTAGGTTTGATTCGCACCTACAGCCATGGGTTTTATTAAGAGTAAGTAATACCATGGATACACAGGTAATGTACTAACTATTGTATTAAAATCGTAGTATTGAAACTATCTGCATGCATATAATATGCACATAATGGTATGATTTGACATTATCTGATATAAGCAAGCAACGACAATTAGTTGCGAGACTCGCCACACAATTTGGGAAGATTATCGAATTTGTATACCATGAAACTGTTTCAATACTGGATATATACCAGTTCGTTTATCTCGTATATGCTTAGTATTGGGTGATACATTGCTGGTATTGACGATATTATGATATCAATACCAGCAGTGTATCCATGTTTTAAGAGTAGATATCTTAAGGGGTGCTGATCAAACAGTATTTTAAGTATGTAAATTCAAGAGAATATGAACTTTTTGATTTCGAAGTTGCAATTTTCTGATTGTAAATTGAAATTTAGTGATTGAAAATTTAAAATTTCATTCAAATTAACTATTACAGCCCAATAGAAATTTACTTGAAAAGGTGTGGCATATTTGCCTACTGTTCAAAAGATGTAAAATTCAATCGGTTTTTTTCTGTGCAGGTTTGCAGGCTGTGGATAATATTATTTGGCAGTTTAAGTTATTTGCATCAAATAAACGCGCGTACTATAACAAATATCGCAACATAACGAGCACGATGCGATTGAAAAATCACGTCAATCGCACGCATCGCTTTCGATGTACATAGTTTCATCTTAAGGCCCCATGAGTCCGGTGCGACAAATTTTTATCCCATTTTGATTTTTCTTTCTTTAGAAGATTTTAATCGATTGAAATCGTTTTTCGTTCGTGTAATTTGGAGTGCATCGTTCGCTGTCTATCATCGAACTAATTTTGAATTTACAGAATAAATAGTGTTATATAGTAGGCTTTCAAATTACTTGAAACGCATAACTATTAAAAGTCAATAATTTTTTTATCGATTTATCTTCTAGATATACCAATTAATTATGCTATCTATGATACTTTTCAATGAAATACGGTCTTCTTATGTCATTTCTGCCATGAGAACTGTGTAAAATTGCTTCAGTTTGACTTTATATATTATTAACAAATATTAAAATTTTTTAAAATTTGATCTATAGAGGACATTCTTGAAGTTTTTTTTAATCACATCAATGAAAATAACATGTTAATTATTCAAGAAATAGGTAATAAAAGCGCTTAAAAAACTCGGATTTACGCATTTTAAAAAATGTTTAAGGGTTGTTGTACTAATAGCAATTTTTAAATATACAGTTTTGTATTTTTTCTCAATGGGCGACTTAGTTTACATACCAGCTAATAAAGTGGTGTAATTTTATTTTGTTTTTTTGTTGCTATTAACGTGAAAAATTTGCATGAAAACAGTCATATATCCGCAAAATCGCACTTAACGTACACACGGGCCTTAAGCTATAATATAAAAGCAGGTTCGAATTGTACTCGATGGAACGGAAGCTGAAATACGGATTTGTTATTACTAAATCGTCTTAATATCAAAAAATCTTTACGCGGTTGTGATGAAACTTAAAACCAATAAATAAATCTCCATAACTGGCGGGATCGCAAAGAACACAATAAATCGATTAGACTTTTCTGTAGTTTTAAATGTTGAACTGCTGACTGCACAGAGGAGATATAAACAAATTAATACTTAATTCCAAATCGAAATTAATTTTACATAATCTGTCCCTCTGTCGTTGTATCATGACATCCAATAGCAGGTTCGGGCAACATTTGAACTTCGCAGCAGTTGCTGAACTGCAACTAGTTTGCAAATTTTTATAATGTTTCTTTTAGTTTTTTTTTTTGCGTAACCTTTTTGAATCTTAAACGATATCCTTGACAAGTCGACAACAACTTGTACGTTAAGTTATTCAGTCAACAACATTTCCAAGCAGAATTATTTAATCGAAAATTACTTTCGTTCTCGATTTGCATTTTTAGAAGTGTATGATGTAGGAGGTGTATCGATCGTGTATATTCTGCTGATACACTGTAAAATATTCGGGCAGTTAAACTTATTTGGATTAATCCGTCGGAGGTAGCAATTATGCTTAGTTGCAATGAGGTCAGTGTAGGTTGATTAAGGCGAGATTTACACTTGAAAATACAAGTTTTAGTTGGAAAAATTCATTTTCCATTACGAAAGAAAATTATGTTTTTAATCAATTTTGAGCCCGTGTAGTTTCCATGCGAAAGTTTAATGATGAAAAACTCACGTTTCTCGGTTGAAAACAAAACATGCGAGATTATAAAAAATTGCTGGAAAATTATATTGATTTTAACGCCACGTACCAGAGAAATGAAACATTTTGAAGACACTATAATCAAATCTATTGGTAGAAGAAAAATATAGAAAAAAGATTGATGCTACAGCTTCTAAAACATTTAACTATTATCATCTATAAAATGCCAAAAAATAAATGTTGATATTATATTTTTGAATCTGTATACGCTTAGAGCAACTTCTGTACACCAGAAGTTGCTAAGATACCTCAAGCGCCCGTTCGCGGGTTAAAGCCGCGTTACTGAATGCACAATTTAAAATTGATGACATGTAGAACATTATCTGCTACGATCAAGTATCTAAACACTTTTCATTTCGATTGCGCAATATCGTATTCTTTGTAGACGACTGGAATCCAGTTCTCTTAGATTGTTGCTATATTTGATACATACACATATAATCTGTATTGGCGCAGCCGGTATATCGAATGTAAATTAAGCGTGCGCTTGAAATAAAATGTCAGAAACATTAAAAATACCGCGCAACATATAGTATACAGGAGAACTGCACTATTTAAGCAAGGCATAATTTATCGAGAAAACAGTTGTGAATGGTGTAATCAATTATGGCAATGTCGAATGTGAGAAAACAATTACAGGGTGTGTCTTGTTTTGCATTATACGCGAAAATATAACTTACATCTAGCCGATAATCGTATTACGAACTAAAAAGTCGATTACTTAGTGCAGCGTTGAACGACAACTAGTCGCACGGTTTTGAATTATAAATAAAATTTATCGCGCTTTTATTATTCGTTACTCAATATAAGTTGCAAAAAATTCAAATTGATATTTTCAGGCATTTAATGTGGCATTTTCCATGCCGACCTGTTGATCGATATGCGGCAACGTATTAAATTAATGTAATGCCAGGTTAATTGCTAATCATATTTATCCGGTGAGAACGAACCAAGTAACATTTACACATATTATAGAGAGACAAGACACTATAGTCAAGATCGCTTTCTTGGGAGGCTGGGTGTGTTTCCAGCTCGGACGATCAATTTAATCGAAAAGCGGATCTATTTAGCATCGCAATAGCGCAGACCCTGGCGATTGCAACGATCGAACATGACATAAAATGTGTTGATTATTATTGCGTTCAATTAGTTTACCGAGTTGGTGCAATTGACGATGTTGTGAGTATGAGTCGTATGTTAATTACATAATTATGGTTTTGAAGGCATAGAAAGTGCAGTGAGATGTTTGGAATTCGAGAATTCGACCTTTAAAAGCACAAGAGATGTGAATTTTAACCAGAAATTAAATTTTTATTTGATGAACAGAGTTCTTATAATAAAAATATTCGAGGTGACCACAATGGATCCGCAGTGATGTCCCGTCATGGACTGTGGCACAGTGCCTCAGTTCACCCTTCTTAACCTAACCTAATCTAATCTAATCTAATCTAACCTAACCTATAATGTAGTAAACAAACAAAGAAATTTGATTTGTTGCAAGAAGCCGTGGCGTCTTAGTCGGGTCAGCACAAGGCATCTTGGTGAAATGGTGTGGAAGTTGTGGTAAAGTTGAAAATATGTTCTTTGCTGCATAGAGGAGTAAACAAACAAAGAAATAAAGTAGATCATTTGAAGAAGGAGCTTGATTCGGATGAAAAAAATTAAACTTTTATCTAAATCTAATATATAAAAATACAACAATTTTTTGCTCGGGACAAATGGAAATTTACAGCTGTGAACCGTTCCCTCCCAAATTTTGCATGTACATTCTCGAGACTACCGGAGAGGTCGAGAACATAATTATATTCCCGAAATTTGGTTCGTATACGATTTCCGTCTTGCACACACACACACACTGTATGATTACAAGCAAGGCATGGTCTGATAGGCTTATTGGCAGAATTGTCGGAGGACTGGGTTTAACAGACTCGTTCGATTTTTGAGTACATTAAACCACTTCCAGATCTTAAAATCACTTAAAAGGCTTAAAGAAATTGCTTAAAGAAAACCATTATCATCGCCGCTTCTAGTACAAAACCAGCTTTTTATGAACTACTGTCATCAACATACCTTGGCCCACTTTAGTTTCATTCAAATCCCTTATCAAACATCGATCATCCCGCCCAGCTTATCAAAGTCCTATCTTTTCAGAACTCCCACATATTTTAACAACAATCACAAAAAACATCCATAAACATTTTCGCTACAGCTAATCAAAAAAGAACACACCATTACGCTATTGCAAAAAACGTAGAAGCACGTGCCGGTATTGCACTCATCTAACAACAATATCATAATGTCCGATTTTATCCTGTACACCTTATCGCGAGAAAATGCGATAAAGTTTAACCTGCCATTCTGATCGCAATTTACGGGAAACAGCAAAATGAATAAAAATATAAATTTTACTGATAGCTGAGAAACGGAAATTGCTTTTCATTACGTCAAGAAATTAACGATCGCAAGTACGATACTTTCTTTCTGGTATTTTTTTATTTTTAAATGCCAAAAGAAAAACATATCACAGAATTAACAGGAGAATTTGCTGTGTAACCTAGTTGTAAAGAAAACGAACTGAATACATTTTATTTAACCTATTGTCGAAATTATTACACCCATCAGTATTAACTGTGATGAAATGGTTAAATAAAAATAAAGTACGGACGATATCGCGACACATAAAATCATTTTCGCATTACGAAAACATTGTTGATACACATTCTATAAAAATAGCACTTGATATTATTATCGAAGCCATTAGAACGTACGAGTGTTACTACCACGCAGTGCGTTGGCAGAAAAAACACTCTCTACTCCGATTGATTCATGGCAGATTATTTCGATAAAAGTTTTTAGTCCCAGCGAAAATAGTGACAAAATTTTATTATATGTACATACATATGTATGTTAGTTGCGATTAAAGGACCGTACGTGTAATACCAGTATTTTATGATAGTTTATTGATGCGATTGCTGTTATATGCATAATCGGTCTTTTAGAGTAGCAGTCCAGCAATTGATTGAAGATTGTTGGTTATTAAACTGATTAGTAGACTGATTGTGTAGATCATACGTGTATTGGTTTTATAAGTTTACTTTGTCGTAGATTTCAATCGAGTCAAGATCACGGGAAATGTAATCCATTTGGCTATTTTGTGAAAATATAATCGAGAATTGTAATCAGCTCGGTAAGTGTTTTTCTACTGCAATTTTTAGTTGATTTTTGCTGTATGATAATATTTTTGGTTCTTAAGAAAAAGCACAATAATATCTATTTCTTGAGTTCCTTATGCAACTTAATTTGAGACATTCGATAAAAACAACGCTCTTATCAAAGAATTGATGCAGTTTCTTCAAAGTGTATAATATTTACGAAACATTTTCCGAAATTCAAAACCCGATTGTCGATTGTTCTTTTGTAATTTATTGATTAGTTAGTTACAATTCAGGCACGGGGTTCATTATAGTCTGAGTAGGATGAACAATCATTCCACAGACAGATCTTAAGGAATAATTGTGAAATCAAAATAAAAGAAATAAAAATAAATAGCGCCCAACGTGGGGCAAAATAGTTTCTGTTTTTCCTTATAATGTTTTTGTTTGATATAATCAAAGCAAATAAAACAGAACTATTTCTCGATTTGTTATCATGGAAAAAATATACTTAGGTTATTTCTTACATCTGGATTAATCAATTTTTATTAACGAGACCAAGAACCTAAGATGCATACTCGGAACCTTTGCTTCGAATATTAGTCGCCAATTGTAGTATGTACACTTTAAACGTACGTTCTTTGTTCTTCGAAACTTCTACATTAGCGGAAAATGGTGCCCAACGTGGGTCAACAATCAAGCCAAACCAATAAAGTTTTCTTTATCCCAAAACCCAATGCGGATATTATTTTTAAATCTCCCATTATCCGAATTCAAAGTACCTACTCATAATGAATATTTTGGTGGTATCGATATTTTCCGTTTTGATATTGTGGACCTTCGTTCGCAGGTCTCAACAGCCCTTTTGTAATCGCCGAATCTCTCTCAATCCTAAACATGCACACATTGGACGCCATTTAATAATAGGGTCTATTCGGTTAAAGATAAATCCAAATAGACTGAAAATTCTCGTAGCATATCAGCTAGCCCTGAGCTTTAAATTCATACTCTATGAACACGGACGAAATACAACCTTATCCGGTCTGTAAAATACCCATCCGGATCTTAAAAAATAAACAATATTAAATACGATCCTGTTTTGTCCCTCAGGTGTGTGCACAATTGCAGAAACCATTAATGAGTTGCCTTTTATGTAACCTTTCAATTTGTACAATATCCGCAATAGATTAAATTGAACTCTTTTCGTAGTGTGGCATTTAAAGGTTAGAGTTATAAGTCTGTGACAAATTTATTTTCTGTTCTATTCATTTTCGGAAGAACTGTTTTTAAAGGTCGGTACTGTACTTGGAAGAAGAAGCTGCATGCAAGTTTCTTACCACCACTTTCCGCCACAACATGAACCAGGTAGATGAGACGTATATTCTATGTTGGGCTTATTATAATAACACTTTATTAACTGATTTCAAACTTAAACTAAAGGCAACAATAAATGAAGGTTTTACCAAACTGCTGCTAACTATTTCATGTCTCAGAAATAGATGATACTAAAAAGTTGATATGTACTTGGATTTTTTGTTCAATTCGTTTCTCTTTAACTAATCGTTACTGATACTATTTCTTAACAGAAATCAAATATAAAATGGTACGACTATTCCCAAAACTTGTGGAGCGATTAATGGAGCAATTCAGGGCAATATCGTGCTAGTTCGGCAATGTGGCAATGGTTTTGTTGGTATTGCTCGCTCTATAGTTGCTGTATTTCCACTGGCTTGGGAAATTCTGTGCATTTGTCCTCGTTCTTTGAATCAATTGTCAAGTTTTGTTTTGAATTTCGCATTTATTTTTCAAATTGCGTGTAATAATGGCTTGGAATTCAAATTTATTTATTTTTTTTATTTTTATTTATTTTATTTATTTGTAGACAATTAAAGTCTATTTTACAATATATATAAACAAAAATTCTTTAATTCTACTCTTAAAACTAATATTACAACTCAATAATACAACAAGAAAACAGCACAAAGAGTAAATATCTTAGACCTAAAAATTTTAAAAGTTTCTTAAATATTAACTCGCAGTTAGTGTCTTAAGTTTAGTCATTATTTTGCCCTTGTATGTATGTTCACTCTAAAGCCATAAAAATTAAATAATAAACCATTTTTTTTATATTTAGGCACATGTATTAATTACATAATTGCCGAACTTTACATGAGTCGATTTTCTGATATCTTAGCTTTCTTGAATAAAACCTAAGAAAAAGTCCCCATTACGCTTGGATATGTGACCTCCGGGAAAATCATAGTGATATTTTGGTTATGTTAATGGAATCCCATCCTCTCGTCATCTTCATCTTCCCTTGAATTTGCCATACCTTTATCTTCTGGGAGCATGCAATTTATTCTGGTTTATTCATTTCAGAGTTCTAATCTTTTAATAAATTTTACTTACTTTACTCCGTTCGGTAGATTTATGCATTTCATTTTGAGAACAGCATGATTATAATGACCCTAATGGTCAGTAACCACACCATTTTTACAAAAACTTCTCAACTTTAATCTACTTCGTTCTTGGATACTATGTTCATTAGAAAAAAGTTCTTACATCCTTCTTGTTCTAATAAAGTGAACCTAATATTACAGATATTCAAACAGTTTAACTTAAAATCATTGCTAAGAAATTTACTTTTCTTTAATTATTGTTTTTAATTATCCCTGAACTAAACATTGAACCCGACATAATTCTGTCTGATATTTGATTCGAATTGGGATCGCCTACATCAGTGGTGCCAACCGAAATGATCTCGCGGGCCGCATTGGAAATGCATCATAGCTCCGCGGGCCACATATCATTATATATCCCCATATTAGATTTTCCTACTCCAAAACATCGCTTCGCGGTAACATTGCAAACAATAAACTTTTCGTCAAAATATGGTGTCGCAAGAAATCTTTGCGGAAAAATAATCTAGGCGGGCCGCGGTTTGGCCACCCCTGCAACATCTACATAATGCCAATTAATCCCTTCAAATGTTCTCAATCGCAATTACTAGGCTTTCTTAAGATGAAAGTCTATCAAATGATATAAAAATAAACTGTTTATTTTCTTAAATTCAGTTCAACGATTAAGTTGTTTCTTCATATCCAACCACCTTCCCTATTTACGAAAAATAAGCATTGCGTGCATAAAATCAAATTTGTTTTCATTTTACTTAATCCACGTTATTGAATCCAATATTTACCGACACTGTGCTGTCTTAATCTCATTCTTATTCTATTTATAAGTGGAATGTTTTTATCAATTAGGAATTTTATTACCTCCATGTAATAAAAGAATTTCAATTTCGAATGAATATTTTATTTTTAATTGCCGCTAATCAATAAAAATCCAGTAGATTTCGTAAGTATTAAATGGCAGGTTTTTTGAAAATTTCTTTACAATGAAATATTCATGAATTAATAAAATTGTGTTTAATTTGATTGTAAACAAATTGAAATAAACAATTATTGATTTTATTTGTATACTATCGATTTTGTATCATCTAATGTAAACAAAGTGGAACAGAGAACATTTATCAATATTTATTAATAAAACCGGATTGATAACTAAAATTTTGTTTAACAAAAAAAAATGTGAATTTGGTCATGACTAATTTTTCGAATATACGACAAGCCCACACTTAAAATTAAATTACCATTTACAAAACTTTAAAGTCAGCTGTACCATAAATTTATCAAAATATCGATCAAATGAAGACTGCTCTTTGTTTGGGAAATCGCAGGAAGTACTATCGCATAGCCTTCAAAAATCTAATCGAAATTACTTAAGAAATAAAATATAAGAATATTTTATCCAGTTTACCTCGATTTTATAGACCAGAAAAAGGCTTAAGACAATATCGAGACCTGTTTATAAATAAATGAAAATAGTCGAAAAAAGTTAGTTTAATGATACGGGTTTTATATTAAAAGGTTTTCTGATATGAATCATTAAATCTATTAAGTGTGATGCTATCGGAAATATCGTATTTATTACTTTATTTTATTTAACATCGAAATATCCCAAAATATTGTGTAATTTTTATTTTGGTCAGTTTGTTTAGATTTTCCTATGTATAAATCTTCGTTAAATTGTAAATTAAATTGTAAATTTTTCTAATATCGGGTATTATCAGAAATTTCCATTATATTTACTTCTCGATCGCTGATATTAATGCAGGTCACTTTACAAACGCCTCCGCGGAGAACTGACCGTTGTATCGCTGCATGGAAAGTGTGTGTAGAGTGTTCTTTGCTCTTTTATACGAAAAGTTTTCTTTTTTTATACTTATAGTTGATTTAACCCCTTCATGCAAAATGGCAATTCCTTCCCAACCTAACAGGTTGGCTAAGAAGTCCCCATTTGGGCACACTTTCTCAGCTCAATGAGAACTTCGATAATTGATGATTGGAAACTTTGATAATTGGTGACTGTGCTGTTCGAATTGCAGGACACATAAAGTTTTTTGCACCGAATTGAGATTCTGCTATAGATTCTTCCTTGAAATTATTTATTTTGCGATAAGGGTGCGGAGTAATTAAGTCAGTAATGTAGAGGCCCTCCTTTCTTTAGAAAAACATTAAAGAAATAAGGACAAAGTGTAAAACTCAACAAAATAAACAATGCTTCGAACTTGATTAAAATTTTCTACCCATTATCCAATTATATCATAAAATTAAAAATGTAAAACATCACAAACAACAATCACGAATATCCAATTTGCCATAATGCTAATTACGAAATCGACAATAAAACCAAATTTTAATTTAATTCGACACCACCGATGCGATCTACCTTGAACTTGATACTATGGAAAATTAATTCAAATGTAAAAAATATAACTCTTCTCCGTATATCTCCATTTGGTCATATATTGTATTTATTGTTTATTTCGACGTAAAGTAAAGCGTATTATCGGTTATAACAATAAAAAATAGGAATGAATACTCGGCAATGAATGAATGTAAATACCATTCCGTTTCAAAGAATTCTGCAATTTTTAATGTTAATTTTTGTAACAAAGAGAACATTTTATTTAAAGCTTTATTTATGTTTTCTATAATCTCAGTTTTGTGATGCTTGGGCTTAAATTCTGTTTTATTCTTATCGTAATTTACCTGTTTCGATATTCAACTGACAATTTTTTGTGGTTTTTGTACTATGCAGATATTATACAACACCTGAAGCAATTTATACGTTACGAGGGTGACTTGCATATAAATACTGAAACTATACGGAAAATATTGTTTGACCATGATTACGTTTTTTAAGTAGCTATGAATCGTAACGGTTCGCTGGCATTAAGCGATTTTTTTTTCGTTTGAACTTCTAAAAATGTCAAATTGGTAAGAATTAAGTTAAGCTCGTGTTTCCGATCTGGAACTATGTAGTATACCGTTTAGCTTTCCGGTTCAGATTTATGCCAAATTGCTATGAGATGAGGTCTCAATTTAGTGCAGGAACCTCGTAAGTAGAAGCGAATACTAGAGTCAGTATTACACAGAATACCACGCTGTCAAATATTTGACTATTTTCCTTGGCAAATTCTGTCAGATAGTGTCATAGACAAATTTTTGTTTTACTCATTATTTTGTACATGGTCTATTTTGGAAGAAAATTGTTGAATTTTTCGTGGATTTTTTTTAGTCAAATATTTGACACTATGGCATACAGTATGTATAATACTAGATGTAGAAGTCTACACCATTTTCCGCCGATAAACTTCAGGTTTAGCGCATTTATTTTAAAGCTTTACCTGTGTGTCAAATATTTGACTATTCTAACTGGTAAATGCTGGCAGATAGTGTATAAACGTTAAATTTTTGATTGCCACACGTTTTTGTTATATTTTGACAAAGAAAATTTCACTAAAATTTTCGTCAAATTTCTTTTGTCAAATATTTGACGACATTGTTGGCAGTGTATTAGGGACACTCCATCAAGAATCGCCAATAATGACGAAATTTGTGACCTTACCATCTCTGATTCTTTTGAATACCTAAAGAACTAGTGACAAAAAGCTTGAAATTCGATTTTTTGTTACTAGGTATCTCCTTTTTTGTTGTTAGTAATAGCATGTTAAAGTTTTCGCAAAAATGGTGCCCGAGTCCTTTTTGAATATATCATATCTCTTGTTTATTTTATCCTTGAACAAAGTTTATTTAAAATGGGAAGGTTGTAGCAATATAAAGAAATACGAATAAAAATTATCCTGTAATTTTTTTTCAAAACGATAAAGATTTTACCCTAAAATATTTCAAAATGTGTATCTATATTTTTTTTATATTTTGTAGGTTATACTGTTTTTAAAAACATACTAAAGATTGACTTGGGATCTCAAGGGTATCGTGGGCAAAAAAATCAAAGAACATCAATGGTACTGTTTTGCTCTTTTCTTCTTTGGTTTTTTCGACAATTCAAGTATCGGAAAAAAGTATTGAAACGAAAAGTATCGAATCATAGTTCTGTTTTCTTCAAAGATTCATCCATATGTAGGCTAAAACTGCTTCCAGTTCACCAATGATATGTCTTACTATCTTATCTAATTCTTTAGTTCTTGTATATGTTGCACCTTTTATTCTGACTCAACACAAAAAGACCATTGTTGCATTTCAATTATGATTTAAAATTATTGTAGTTATCCGATAATCTGAGTGAAATGAGTTCAATAAACTTGGCTAGACTCTCTAAAAAAAACTCTTCCCAGAATCCCTCCAAGATATCCTTAATGTAAAAGTCATGAAACGAGAACAAACTGTGTGCGGGAGCGTGAAATAACATTTTTACGAAATTTATGTCCTTTACCTCGGAAGAATGAAGAATTTTCTTCTATTTTCCAAACTCCTCATAAGGAACATTTCTTGACTGAAATCTGATACTTTTCTTATAGAGTTAAACAGTGACCAGCTATACATCGAATGTCAGGGGCTAATGCATTGCTTCATTCTTGCATAGGCTTGTGAGAAAAATAACGACTCATGGGAAGCTAATATCTGTCAGGAAAAAATGCCGTAGGGATTATAAAAATCCGAAGACAACATAGCAAATAAGGCTGGGAACAAACATTTTCTGAATGTATCTAGGGATCATCATGAAGATTAGATGTAGTTTGGATCCGGTTTGTTTGCCAGGCATTTAGATAAAGTAAACATTATTGAATCAATGTTCAACTATTTTATTGATTGGTTTATATTCCACATATTTGTGTGTTGTTTGGCTAACAATTACTTTATTAATTACATATTATAAATTAGATATTGTTTTAAGATTGGAAGCAGTTAATAATGTATTTTTTACTTTTTTCTGGTTATTATCCTCCAGTATTCTGACTAAATAAAAAGAACTGCCACTTTATTAGTTTTTAAAAAAAAAAAAGTCGCGAAAGTGTTTAAAGTTGGAAAATGTCCTGACGCTACTACCACCCTTAGACCCGTTCCTACGATCGCCAGTTACGTTCTAACTGGAAGTTTAACTGACAGATTTTCATACATAGCTTCCAGTTAAAGTTCCGGTCATAATTTGACAATCGCAGGAACGGGCCTTAAAAGTACAGAAATTTTCATACATACTCCATAACGCGTTCAATATCGAAATAAAGCACTTCAAAAAATACATACCTACTTGAAATCAAAATTTAATTATGTCAAAAGAATATCTCCTTGTCATATACAAAGTTCAGCATTCATCAGTCATCCGGTTCTTCATACAAATAAAAAGTCCGAGTAAGTTAAAACCCCTTTTAGGGATGAACACAAAACATTTTTAGGCTATTATATAATGTAATAAGCTCGTGGAAGTAAAAATCAATCCAATTTTTCATCAGACTCAAGAAATATGGTGGAATTCTTGAAATATGTATACATCCATTCTCTTAGTTTTGATGAGGTATCGAAACCGTTTTTAATTTCATGGGATTTCTAAACAATTGCATGACGAACCTTTTCTTGGGTTTGCAATTCAACATATAAAGCACCCGTAGAAACAAGAATCAATTCAATTTGACCCAAGAGATATGTCAGAATTCGTGAAAATGGATTCAACCAATTACTCCCTCTACTCTCTAGGTGATTAGTGCTGTTTACGCTTTCACGAATTCCTTCATATCTCTTAGGTCTCTATTAAGAGTCTCTATTCAGAGTCTCTATTAAGATACTAACTCGGTTTTTACTTCTATGAACTTATATATTACACAGTCTCCTAAAAAGCGATTTCTGGATTTTTCGATATTTAACACCCAAGGAGATTTAACAATATGCTTTCACAATTTTTGCAAAATCCTTTAGGTCTAATGAGATTTCAATTTTGTCTTACCTCTATGGGGTTTTAATATAATTTAAGAGAGGTCAAAGGTTAAATATAAAAAATTTATGAATTTTTTTTTTAGGCGATTATATGAACAGCCATTGAGTACAAATCAATTTGATCTCTCATCCGACCCGAGAAACATAGCTGAATTCGTGAAAACGTATATATACAACCCCCCTTGTACTATCATGATATTTGAATATCAAATAGCCTAAATCCATTCTGGGGAAATTATATAAAACACCCGTAGAAACACGAATCAATTCAATCTGACCCAAGAGATATGTCAGAATTCGTGAAAATGGATTCAACCCATCACTCCCTCTACTCTCTTGGGGATGAGTGCCAAAAAATTTTGAAATAGATTTTAAGACGATTGAGTAATAAGCCCGTCGAAGTATAATAGATATAACTTTGATATTTCATCAAATTTGAGATATTGAGGAAAACAAACAAACACGCATTTAGGGATTTGAAATTGATTTGAAGGCAATATTACAGATAGGCTACTGAAGTAAGAATCAATTCGATATCTTATCACACCTAAGAGATATGTCGAAATTCGTATCAAACCTGTTACACTTCACTTACCGGTTGAATATGGATAATTTCTGAAACTATATGCTTCTGACCGTTTTTTTACACCACTTCTATACGCCAATGCATATCTGATATGTTTTTTTAACTATTTTCTATTGAATCTACATGAATATAGTTATGAATGTAATATATATGAATATAAGTTTCAACTTTCTAGCAAACACTGTTCTTGATATAGAAAGAACACCTCAATCTTACCGAACCTCAATGCCACTATCAATTACTATATTTTTAGAACTTGCCGCTTTTAGAAGATCCCCCCTTTTTTTAGGCCTATAGTAAAGTACAAGTTTAAAATCAATCATTAGTAGGTCTTGATCGAGATTTAACTAGAAGCTGGTTTTGGTGCTAATACGTATTCAGAAACCTTAACATTAACTCCGAATTTTTAAATAATTTTTTTTTAAATCTCGACTAACATTAATCTTTTCCTTCCATCTATTTTCAGTGCGGGACATTAGAAGTACCCGATTCTTACCAAAGGTCATCTAGAATGGACGCATTCCAAATCGACGATGGCTTCCACTCAGACGGCACTGAAACTCCACCACCCAGCCCCAGTTCGGGAAGTTCGATAGCATCGACATCAGATCATGGCTCACTCGAAAGTGTCGATACAGGAAGTGCCCAAAGATTGGCCGTCCTCTCGTTCGAACAGGTCCGAAAATTGAACGATGTAATGAACGAAACAGTTGCCATACATGGCCGCGGAAATTTTCCCACGCTCGAAGTAAAACTTAAAGACTTAGTGACGCTAGTACGTAAGAAGCTCGAAATGGATGTAGCGTCCGGAGGAGCCGGTATGATAGTCAAAGACATTCGATTGAACGGCGGCGCTGCTAGTCATGTCCTGGCCTCAGAGGATCAACAGTATAACGATTTGGATTTGATTTTTGCGGTCGAATTCAGTTCAAATCGACACTTTGACCGGGTCAAATCGGCCGTACTTAGCACATTGTTGGACTTGTTGCCCGAAGGAGTGTCGCGGCGCCGCATTATGCCATGCTCACTTAAGGATGCTTATGTAGGAAAAATGGTAAAAGTTAATAATAATAACGACGGCGATCGATGGAGCCTGATATCGTTGGGCAATTCGCCGGGTCATAAGAATGTCGAGCTGAAATTTGTCGATACGATGCGTCGACAGTTCGAATTCAGCGTCGATTCATTTCAAATCGTTTTAGACTCGCTCTTATTATTTTACGACTGTTCGGCATTGCCAATATCTGAGAATTTCTATCCAACGGTCGTTGGTGAATCAGTTTACGGTGACTTCCAAGAAGCTCTGTATCACTTACAAAAGAAATTGATCTCAACGCGACAACCGGAAGAAATCCGGGGTGGTGGTCTCCTCAAGTATTGTAATTTGTTAGTCAGAAATTATCAGCCGGTCGATATCGAGAAAATCAAGACACTGGAGCGTTATATGTGCTCCAGATTTTTCATTGACTTTCCGGACATTACAACGCAAACGGTCAAACTCGAGGCATATCTACGAAATCATTTCTGGGGTGTCGACGAGGAGCCACTACAATATCAGTACCTGATGCATTTACGCGAAGTTGTCGAAATTTCGACAGTATGTCTAATGGGTCACGAACGACGACAGACGCTCCTGTTGATCCAATCGCTCGCTGTCCAAGTTTTGTACCGAGAACAACAGAAACAGCAAGCAGCACAACATCAACACCAGCAACAAACGCAGTCAACACACCACCAGCAACAACAATCACAGACGTCACAGCAACAACCAAATCAACAAACACAATCACAGCATCAGCAGCAAATACAAATGCAACCGCCTCCAGGTTTGCTCTACGCTAATGGAGTCTACTACGCCCCTGTGATTCCAACTACTATTTGCACATGCAATTCAACGTGGTTAAGTACGTCACAAACATTTAATATATTCAATTAACACTAAACTAATTCAAACATAATAAAAACAGCAACTGCAACAATATTATCGCCACAACAACACCATCCGCAACAGCAGCAGCAGCAACATCATCAACAACAGCAACAACAACAATCGTCATCGTGTTTACCAGCCACATCATCATCAACTTCGTCGTCCGTTGTACCATCGCCCGTTTCATCTGTAATCACTTCACCATGCCTATCTCCATACCCGAGGACTTCAACCCCGGAACCATCAACACAACAACTAGCAACAACAGTCAACATCATCCCCACACATCATATGACGACAACAGATTCCATCCCGGACATCTTAATTAATTACTCTAGTTGATAATTTAATTAATAACAAAAAAAGAACTAAACAAAAAAAATATACATCTAAAAAAACATAAAACTAAAAAAAAAACATACAAATTTTTAAATTCCTCTCTAAATGTACCACTTTATCCCCACCCTGTTGTATTCCTAATTTTATTCAACTTAAGAAAAAAAAACTCCTAAAAGCTGACTAAAAACATCGAAATACTTCAACAACAAAAAAAACTAAATAAATAAATAAAAAACCTATTAAAAATATGTTTGAGTAAAAAATGAACAAAAGCATTTTTTTCTATATGTCTACAATGGAAATCTAATTTAATTGTTCCTTTACTTTAATTTTATTTTTTTTAAATTTTTTTTTTCAAGTATTTAATTATTTTGCCAACAAAAAAAAAACTTTTTCTTTAATTTTACAATTTAAATTCATTTTCTTTAATTTTACAATTTAAATTCATTTTCTTTAATTTTACAATTTAAATTCATTTTCTTTAACTCGTACGAAAAGAAGTTTGTTTACTTCAAATAATGTAATGTGAAAAAATGTGTTATACTTGTAAAACTAAGAATGCAACTGTAAAAAATAAAAAAAGAGCAAAAAAAAAATTAAGTAACATTGTTATTTTAGAAAAGTAAATGAAAAAAAAAATGAAATGAAAATCCATACAAAAAGCAAGTGATAAAAAACAAAAGAATGAAATTTAATGAAAAAAATTAATATTTAGTGTTATCTAATGCAAAACAATTAGAAACACCATGTTTTTAATTTTAGTTTAAAATACTTTCTTAAAAACAAAAAAAAGAGTAATAAGGTAAAATATTAATCAAATCCATGCCGTTAGGAAAGTTAGTGAACCGAGGTTTAAGAAATATAAATCAAATGAGAAAAGGCGATTTTTTTTTTAAAACTTTTCCAATTTGTTTTTATATTTTGTTTACAAATTTATGAAAGATGATAAAAAAAAAGAATGCGTAGCATGATTTTTTTTTTTTACTTTAATTTTAATTATATAATTTGTTTTTATGTTCTTTCCTTTAAAGTTATATTATTTAAGTAATAACTATAATTAAAAAAAACATCATAAATATCCTTTATAAAAATAATTATAATATTTTTTTTTGTTTATTGTTCAATATTTTATTTTTTTTTTTATATATAACTTTATTCTCTTGTTTATACTTAAGGCATTATGTAGTTTGTGTCGAGAAAGCGAGCGGCAGAGAAAGAGAGAGAGAGAGAGAGTGAGAAAGAGAGCGAGACATAGTGAAAAAAAAATTTGTTCAGAGACAGGTGTGAGCGTAGAGAGTAAGGTAGAGCGAGTGTGTTTTAACGTGTAAATTAAAAAGAATAAGAGATAGAGGAAAGAGTCTACAACATAACACAGGACAATGAAAAAAAAATCCTTTTAAATAAATTTAAATAAACCGATTCAATTCGTTTTTAATATTTTGAAAATTGTAATAATGAACTCTGTTTAATTGACGGCTTATGTTGTATTTTTTGTTTCTTTTTTCTCTTCTCTTTTTGAGTTTTCATTATTTTTATTATTATTATTATATAATTATTTTATTGTATTTTTTTTTGATATTGTTATAAAATAATATAATGATGTATAAATATTGAGATTTGTAATAAAAAAAAATAAATAAAAAAAATTAATTTTTTGTGAAAATGGAGTCAAACCACAAAAAAAATTTAAAAGAAAATCTAAAATTGTTTGTTTTTAAAAAGGATTATTACTGGTTAGTATTATGTGATTTATTAATTTGTTTAGATAGCCGCAGAAGAAGAAAAGAGTTGTCTCTGAAGAAAATGGGACGGATAAAATATTTTTTAAGATATAGGAAGGAGTATAAGAAATGGTTGGTATAAAAAAGTGGTAATGTTTCAAATAATAGTTACTAGTAGTGAACTCCTTTTCACCGATTATTTTATTCAGAAATTTTAGGCAAAGATTTTAGAGGTTTTTTTTGGTAAGTATATTTTTACTCTTAGTCCGGTATTTTATTTCTTTTTAGAAGGCTTAGAATGTTATGGCCATTACTTGGTCAACCATTCAGCTTTCTAACTACTACAATAATTGAAATGTAGTATACTTTACGGCCTCACATCACTCTCATTTTTCAGGTACTCCTCTGTGGTTTGTAAACCAAAGTTTTTTTAACCAAAATTAAATTTTTCAACAACTGTATTTTCATCATATAGATAAAGACAGGACACCGCTCTGATTCAGAATCTTCATTTATGTATTTCATCAATATAAAAAAATAACTAGATACAGTATAGACTCGAACGTTAAGATATCGTCATCAGAATTAATTAAAAGTTCAAGTCAAGAAAATCATAATAATCACTAAAGTAGGAGTAAGAATATCGATTTTTTTGGTTATACAATCATATTAATAGCCTCTGTTGGCGTAAGACATATGTAACACACACCTTACGTTTGACTATTAAAAAATCCTGAAATTAGTTTTTAGGAGATTAAGCTAAAAGCCCATAGAAGTATGAACCAATTTTCGACCGCATCATACCTAAAAGATATGATGAAATTCGTGAATACGTATAAAACCCATTAGGTGGGTGAATCCCAGATAATCACAAAATAGGTTTGTGGGACATTCCATTACGAATCGCGAAAAATGACGAAATTTGTGATCTTAGCATCTCTGATTCTTTTGAAAATTGTTGTACTAGAAGAACTAGTGAACAAAAATAATTGGTATTCAATTTTTTCGTTTCTATCTACTACCTATTTTTTTTTTGTTTGTTATAGTATGTTAAAGCGTTCTCAAAAAAGGTGTCCGAGTCATCTTTGAAAATTCAAAACCCTGGTAATTTTTATCCTAGAATAATAAATTGGGGCTGGGCTTATTTTAAAGAGGAAGGTTGTAGCAAAATAACAAAAAACAAATAAAAATTATCCTTCAAATTTTTTTTCATGAATAACGTTTTATCCTTTATTCTCAAATATCTCAAAATACGTATTTTTTATTTTCTTATGTTTTATACTGTTTTACAAAACATACCAAAAAATTAACTTGTGATATGAATGGGATCGGGATCAAAAAAACCAAAGAACATTAGTGCTTCTGAATAACTTTATAAAAAAAAGGTCA
The DNA here is from genome assembly GCA_949128065.1 of Beris chalybata. Classification (NCBI taxonomy): domain Eukaryota; kingdom Metazoa; phylum Arthropoda; class Insecta; order Diptera; family Stratiomyidae; genus Beris; species Beris chalybata. Next base: position 18,486,394 of record OX421895.1, on the reverse strand, counting down.
TTCCATCAAGAATCGTCAAAAGTTTGACTTTCCCATCGCTGATTCTTTTGAAAATTTATGTACTCGAAGAATTAGTGAAAAATAAATATATGGTCGACACCTTTTATGCAAAGTCTTTAACATACTGTAACTGCCAAAAAAATGAGATAGAGACAAAAAATTTAAATCATTTTAAGCTAACTAGTGCTGAAGAATAACTGTGTGTATTTATATGCCTTTTATTAAAATATGTATAATAAAAATAATAAATCATATTTTTTTTCACTAATTATTCGAGTACCTACATAAATGTTCAAACGAATCGGCGATGGAAAAGTCACACTTATCATGATTCTTGATGGAATGACCCTATACATACTTTATGGTATCATGTCACTCTCATTTGTTAGGTACTGTAGTTTGAAAACCATTGTTTCTAGCTAAAGTTCAATCTTTCAACTAGATTTCAAAAGACAGGACGGCACCCTGATTCAGAATCTGTATTTATTTTATCAATATTATAAAATAACCAGATTTGGGGACAGTAGATATAAATTCGAACATAAAGATATCATCATCAGAAATTGGTAAAAATCGCGAAAATCAATTTCATAATCACTAAAATTGGAGTAAGGCTATCGATTTTGCAGGTTATTCAATACGCTGTAGACATAAAAGATATGACGAAATTCGTGAATACGTATAAAACCAATTGGGGGTTGAATATCATATAATACTAAAATTGGTTTATAGGCGATTTCATAAAAACTCTGTATAAGTTAAATCCAAGTTGATATCTAATCAAACCGAAGAGATGGAGAAAATTATGAAATCATATGTAACTCGGGTACACTCATTTGGATGTCGAATATTCGAAACTAGTTTTTAGATGAATATAAAAAAAAAACCGAGGAATTAAAAAAAAAATCAACGTCTTAATTCTCCTAAGAGATGTGATATTCAAAAACAAAAAAAGTGTTAATAACCCTTTCATACGCTCTTAGTGGTTGAAAAGGAAAAAATACAATTTCAGGTGAATATAGAAAAAGCCTGTGGAACTAAAAAATTTTTTTTTTATTTGATATCTAATCAAACCTGAAGGATTTGACTGAAAAGCTGGAAATGCATACAACCCCTTTACATACATACCCCTTGGGGTTAAAATCCAGAAAACACTTTTTAGGCTTTTATGTGAAGAACATGAGAAAGATAACAAATTAAATATTTCAAAAGGCGTAAGATATATGACGGAATTCGTGAAAATATATATGCAACTCCTTCTCAGTGATCAAGATTTTTTTCCCTCCTACGTACAGCAACAGATATTTTAATTTTTTCTAACTACTTCTCCAGTATATCTCCATATATAGAAAAAATACTACCCTATTAAACATTTTATCATTATAACAAATCTCCACTACACCTCTACCTTAATACCAAGTCTCAACAATCGATCATTACCGTCTTCAAACGTTTTTGCAGACGGCGTATAGACGGACTGAAATTTTTATTTTTCTTCCTGTCTACAAGTCATAAAACATAAGACAATAAATGTTCAGGGTATCAAATGTTTATTATTGATATGTCTGAATACAACCATTTGAGGCTCGTACCTTTCTTAGCAGGAGAGGCTGAATTGGAATATTAAAACAGAACTTTGTCGGACTAAAACTGTATGAGTTAGGATGTCGGCTTACAGCGGAATGTCATTAAGTAACGTTTTCAAAACAAAAAAATTAACTTGAAATCTTTTTCCTCTGTAAATTGGTGCGGACAGCCTCTTGTGGCAAACCACCACTGCACAACCAAAGGTTCTGATTTTGAAATATGTATATGTAAATAGATATAAATTGCAAAATTTCGTATTCGGCGATTCTTCAAAATTATTCGTAATGTACCTACAGTAAAAAATCGAAGACCATTTATCAATGAGATCTTAAAATATAATGCTTGCGGTCTAAGATAATTAAGTGAACACCACACTTGTGGGTGAACAACTTAAAAAATACATCTCCAATGAAAGCGAAATATCATGAACTTACCACTTCAGTAACAACCAGCCAATATCTTGAATAGCTCCACTATCATACCGATATCTATATAAACTGCAAGTTTCAACTTTCAAGCATTAGCATTCATTGATTTATAGAAAACAAAGTTATTCATTTCATCGCACACCACCGTCGAAAAAAAAACTTAACAATTAAAACAAAACTTAAAACCTTATTTGATAGTTATAAATAAAAGTGAAAAAAAGACGAATAATAACATAAGTGCTAAAAATCGATGCATATACCTTTGTAACGAGCTAACACCGAAATTTCATAAAGTTTTTTAGTTAATCCGGCTAAAATCACCAAAATACGGGATGATCATCAGCTGAGTTAATGAGGACGATTTTCTAGTACCGGACTATCAACTAAATTTAAAAATAAACTCTGCATGCACAAATTTGCATAAAAAAACGTTTTTATTATAGACAAAACCGTGGTTCTGTCAAACTTGGATATTTTTAAAATTTTGCCAATTTTTTTCCGAAAAAAAAAATTAATTGCATTAATAAAAAGAAATTCACAGTAGTTTAATCAAAAAGCTGTAAAAAAAAATTTATGTAATTTTTTTTCTTGGTCCGGTTCGACAGACTGCGATTCATTTCAGTTCGGTTTTACCCATAAAACAATAAACCATAGAAATTCGTGTGGTAACTTTACGTATATCGCGGATCAAGCGAAACATTTTGAAGTTGATATTCTATTCTGATATCTTTGAATTTATTACACGACGGCAAAACTTACAGTCGTTTTGTTTGTAATTTTTTCTAGCGATTTACATTTATTTACGATCACTTTTATTGAGATGAGTAACTTTACCTAACTGTGTACATACATAGTATTTAATTACGTGCGAATTAAAAAAACGTGTAGTGCTGATATTGTTTTCATCAGTTTTAAGTGTTTACTCGGAGAAGTCGTGTTAGAATTGAAAGAATCTTTTGAATTATGTCGGCACAAATTAAGATGTATTTTTTGAAAAGGGTGCGGTTTAGGCAGAGAGAAATTTTCGTCCATTCACAGATTTTTCGGAATGAACATTTTAAAAGGAACTAATCATTGTTAGTCTATGGTACTTCATGAAATTTTGAATTCGAAAGTTGAGAAAATAATGTATATTTCTGAAATGAATGTCTAACTTAAGCGTAATTTTTAAGAAAACAATAGTTATATAATTTTGATATACTATGACATGACAGCCAACAAATCAATCGTATAATGAAATCGATCTTCAAAGAAAAGGATGCATACGAGGATTTCAATTGTTCTCTACAGGTTTTCTTTTCATCGTGTAATAGTCAGTAACCATGTGATTCAAGAAGTTTCATTTGAAATCTAACAAAAGGAGTAAGTTTAAGAACATATCCTTCACTAACGAACTCAACCTTACTTTGAACTCAAAAACTAATTATGTAGAGTAAATTTTGTACTTTCATAGCTGAATTTCTTAAGTTTGTAATGATTTTTCCGACTAAGCAAAACGATATCACGATACTGTTCATATTTTTCAATTTACTTTATTATTTTTTAACTATAAAGTAAAGATATACCTATATTGCGGTCAACATGATTTTTAAAAAAAAAAAAAGTCTACCTTTAAATTTTGTTTTGTTTAAGTTTTAGGGACGAAAAAAGTCCGTCTGTCCGCCGTAAACTCCATAAGAGTAGTTTTTAAAGGTTCGTAGCTAACCAATCAGTTGAGCTATTAACTGTAAATTTCAATAGTGAGTGGAATGGGTTGACCCCGCTCAGTGGATATATTCGAACCACTGGGAAAGTTGACGAGTGAGGTTGGTGGGGTTCAATTTACACAGATCGAACAACAACAACACGGCATTTAATGCGGTGTAGGTTATTTTGCCATTGACAACCTAAAAAGTATGTTTCGAAAAGTTTCCTGGTTTTTCTTCAGGTTGTCAGTCTCATTTTAAATCCTCTTAGGGGTGGAATATCGCAAACTCCCGAAAGTAATTTTTAGATCAATATATTTTAAACCCATAGAAGTAAAAGGGAGTTCAATAAGATTTAATGCTTAAAGATTTGTCAGAATTCGTAAGAACGTGAACAATACTTTTCACTCCTTTATGGGTTGAATATTGAAAAATGGTGAAACAATTTTTTTCTGATTACACTTAAGCCTTTTAACAGGAAAAGCAAATTCGATATCTCATTAAACCTACGTTTGAACCTAAGAAATATATTGGAATTCGTGAAAATGTTCACAACTTCTTTTCACTCTCTTAGTGGTTCGATATTTATTTAGGAAAGAGTTTCTTTACGCTTATGGTATATAAAGAGCTCACAAAAGTAAAATTAATAGTTAGTTATATCTAATAGTTATCAAACTTGACATATCTAAAAGATGTATGGAAATCCGTGAAAATGTGGAAAAAGTTATTATGAATTTTGTTTCTCTCCATCTGTACGCCAATTATCTAACATTAAAACTTTTCAAATTAATTTTCTTCTGTATTTTTGGTATAACCTAAGAAACTTTTTTTTCCTTCAAATTTTTGTATATTTAAACCCTGAGGGAATATAAAGTGGTTGTGTACATTTTCACAAACTCCGATATATTTTTTGGATATATACCTATATATAAACATATATAATAGAAATAATATTAAAACTTCATTTCATCATCCAAACAAATATAATATTAAATTAAACTTCCATTTCACAATCTAAACAAAAATCTGCTCTCTGCGCTTTGTGTCGACGGATACCTCAGATTTGTGAGAAGCGAGAAGTACGGCTCACGGTGGTCTTACAATCCTTCTCTATCATATATATCAAATTCATTTTCACTTCTGATGGCCTTAAATTTAATCAAAGGAAAAACTGAAGGGAATCATTTCCCGATATTAAGCCCGTTGGGGATGCAAGGCTATTTTCAAGTTTTCACGAATGCTGACAAATCTTTAATCTTTAATATTTGCTTTACTTCAATGTGGTTTTTATATAGGTACATATAATGATCGCAAAATAATTTCAGGATTGTTTGATATTCAACTTCTAAATGGGTGTAAGATTATTGTTTACGAATTCCGACACATCACTTAGGTGTGATCAGATATGAATTTGTTTTTTTTAACAAGCTTTCCATAGAATCACCTGAAAATCGGTTTCAGATTTTTTTATGTTTAACCTTTAAGGGACTATATTCATACTTTAACCCCTATGTTTTTATTGAAACTTAAAAAAATATAATATATAGGTAGGTAATATTGTACAAAAACTTTTTGAGTTTTTGTTTAAGATCAAAATTAAGAACACTAGAGTGTGTAGAGTGTTCGAAGCTATAAACGAGGCGATATTAACATGACATTCATTTTTAAATTAAATCTTTTTTTTTAATGTGAAAAAATTACACTGTACTCTTTAATTGTGCATTAAGTTTTCATAGAAATTTCAAAGCGTTTCGAGGTGTTTTACCTGAGAAAATAATTCGTGAAAATCGTGTATTTTTCGACCATGTAAAGGAGGCTCCACCCTTAATGCTGAGATGCGATGTAGGTTACTATGCGACTGATAAAATAACCAAGAGTGTGTTTGAAATGTTATTTTAGGTTGCCAGGTGTATAGTAACCAACACCGCTTCTCAGCATTAAACGCGTTCCGGGGTTCTATCTAAAAAATAATAAAGTTGTGTTCAAACTGTTGGCAGAGTTTTAAAAATGCTTCCCAAGTTTGTAGCACAAACCGTCCACAAACCAATTGTTTAACTTTCACACTATTACTGTTCACTTTTTTCCAAATGGCTATTAATCTATCTATTAAGAAAAACCTTTCAAATTTCACTTTAATGCGTAAGCAGTTACAGAAAGAAAAGTTTCAAATGCTCACCTGAAATCACCTACTACTTATGGCACTGTAAAGATTTGAACTTAACATATATAAAGACTTCGAGTCACCAAAGGCACTTGTATACGGCGGACAGACTGACAAATTATTATTTATCGTCTTTTTAGGGTCTACTAACAATTGAATGTTCGTTTAACAAGGTTATAAATTTGAATCTCTGGATGCTTGGAATGTACGTAGTTCCAATTAGCAATTACTGGAAACATAAATTTGTTATATACCTTCACTAAAATTGATTTAATGATTCCGGTTACCAGGTAAGGTACAATATGTGTTTCTGGGTATTTCATTTAGTTTTTTGAGTACACTATATGTCCTGAAGCAAACATTAGTATTGGAAAGATCACTATTACGACCATCAGTTAAACTCGAACTGTAACTTTAACTGGTAGTTTTGTATGGAAATCTGTCAGTTTATGCCGATTTGAATGCTGTAAGAACGACCCAGTTTGTTTTATTATACCCAACTGCAGTTTAAATGGGAATTCAATAGTTCACCTAGTTTATATTATTCTTCCTCAATTTGTTCCGTGATAAAAATCAAAATTTAATTACCTTCCTTAAATTACCTTTCATGACCATCCACTATCAAATCGAAATCAGTTTCGAACAGGCCATAGATCTTACCCAATTTAATATTTGTTTCAATATTTATCCGCCGTTGTTTCAGATTAAATGCATAATCCCTCGGGCTTAGACTTCTATTAATTTGCAACGTGGCTAAAGGTGAGCACAAGATTAATCCGTCATTAGCAATCAAAGCCCGAAGCAATGTTGTTTTCTGACGGCGACAGGTTCAGATACAACGTGAATTCTTAATTGCTGCGAAATCTTGACAGAATTTTCGATGCCACCGCAAGTAATTATGAAGTTATTATGCTAGTTAAAACCGTTCTTTGGGCCACATGTCATAGTATCGTATAACCAATGTTGTGATGCTGTAGTATCTTTAGGATGCTGCCATTCACTTTTGCCCGAACAACCAGATACAATCACCTGCTCTGTCCTGAAGATTTAACGTATTAGATAGTGTGTCCAGTGCGATACTCGAACACCTGTTATCGGTACCGAACAATATTAGGTGTAGAGTTGAAACAAACAATTAACATAGTTGGATCCATCTCAATTTGGAATGTTGGTAACTTGGAACGATCGCGAAACCATTGAATCATCTTGGCATCACGATGTGCTATACCAAAATTAAACGTTTTTATGAATCGATATTCACAACGTATAGAAAGGAGCGTGTGGCTTATCTGCTTTATTCGCTACAGGTTAGCTATGAATTTACCGAGATTCCATCATTGAAATGCCGTTGGAAAGGAGGAAGCTTCTACTTTATGCTGGCGGACGTAAATTTTTTTTTTCTCACCGGCCAGGTAGGTACATGGTTTTTACCTATTCGCAATCTAATCTGGTCTCGAAGTGAAAGAATACACTTCACTTTGGCCCGAAGACGTAGCTAACGTTAAACTATCGAACGAACGTTACAAAGTATAAAAACACCGGAGTTAAGACTGATTGGGAATTTTACAAGCGCAATATTATAATAATTGTGTAATGGCAGAAACCTTTTTGATATTATGATGAATTCTATTTTTTTTTGCTGATGGTCGATAGTAGATTGCGCTCAGGAGGATGCATAATATCTTCTGTCGCAGGTTGTTGACGTTCACCTTCTTCTTTTGCGCAATCGGCTGCACATTCAGTGTTGAACAATCATTAGAGAATGTGGTTTAGTGAATCTTCCAAGGATTTTTTGATTGAGCAAAGATAGCGACTCTTCCGTAGTAATGCTGATAAAATTGTTTTACTTTATTACGTATTTGTTTATAATAAAGCATTGTCATCGACTTTTAAGGGTAGTAGACCCCAAAAAAAGAAACCCCAGTCTAACTCAGGAACCACAGTTGGTTAATTGGTTTACGTGGTGGTCCGTCAGTCAAATCAGTTTTGATACTACAACTCGCTTAAGTCGTTGAGAGCTGATAAAAAAGATACAGAGTATTACAGAGACCCAGGACAAAATCTGGGGCATGAATAGATTACCCATCCATCCGGAGCTGTTTCGAGATCTCATCGAGGTTATCAAGGAAAGATTTGACTAATGCACGAAGTCTCTCTCTAGCTATGACTGGACACTCGAAAAGAAGGTGGATACTAGTTTCCCTCTTGTTTGCATCCCCGACACTGCGCCAATTGACATTAAAATGAATACCCAGTCTGGCCGCGTGAACGCCAATTGGCTAGTGATTAAAGTGCTGACCGTCGTGACTCTGGACACGCCTCCTGGTCTCCTGGTCTGGACATGGCTCCTGGTCAAGAGTTCGTCTGTTCTGCTCCGGCAGTATAATGCCCATATCTTTTTAGATTTGACGCAGTTGATGAGGCCTTTCCATCTGGAGTTCGCGATTGTAAAAAAGTGTGATGGTCTGGCGCTTAAAAGTTCCTAGTGTGACTTGAACGAGTTCCATGACAGATCCATGAAGAGCAGATCCTTGCCTAGCTAATTCGTCATCCCGCTTGTTACCCTCTTTAATGCTGTGCCCTGGGACCCAAAGCTATAGACGATATTGAAATTTCCAGAAAAAATAAGGTCGGTATGGCTGAGAGTCCTAGAGTAGGTTGGAAAACAATGTATCCTTCTCCTGAGCGGTTCATGCCACACATCTTAAACTTGTCTGATTGTTTGTACACATTTCAGGAGTCGGGAGAGTACATTGGACGATCGGTTGGTTAGGTTGAGAAGGAGAGAGAGATCGCTACGGATCCATTATGGTCCCCTTGTATAAAACCGGGCTCTTCCAAATATGGTATACCTATATTCCTTCCTTATGAAAGAGAGTAGTTCACTCTAAGTAAGCAGTTCTGATAGATTGGTCAAGGAGAATATTCCCAAGTACCGATACCTGGACAGTACTAGACTTTCACATTCACACACTAGATGCCCGAATGTCGGTTCAACATTCTCATCACCACAGCGACACAGATTAGCCATGGGTATTCCCAGTCTTTCTCTATGTGTCCCAAAGGAACAGCATCTTGTAAGGATCCCTATACGTTGTCTCTAAATGGCCAGAGACGAAATTAAGCTAGAGTTCTTCCTATTGAGTTTCGGCCAGCAGATTCTTGATTGTCGGCATCTCGAAGGATTCACTCAAGCTCCCTCTATCTGTCTGATTGCTTCAATATCAATCATTCCCTTTACACATTCAAAGGCACGTAGCACCGATTTGACGGCCAGCTCTTTGCTCATTTCCGACCCCCTTCTGGTGAGCTCGTCTGCCTTTTCATTTCCAAGGAAGTCACTGTGACCAGGAATCCAACGAAGCTCTCTAGCTGCGGAGTTAAGTATTCCATATGTGTTGACGGGTTTTATTCACCAAATCGTCTGGATATGCAGCTGTGCCCCTAGCTAGGGCTGGATAACCAGATGTCTGACTCTCTCATGTCAGCTTAGAGCTTGCAATAAAACGTTGGATTCTCGTGACCTCTGTTGAGGCAAGATCACTAATACTGTTGGAAAAGTATGTTTCAAGATAAGCTTTTCTTCCAGCGGATAGAGCTAGAAACAGGTACAGGACTGTCTCTTCCTCCTCTTCATCCAGGCAGCTTCTATAGAAGTCATTTAAAAAGAGGCTGAGCCTTTTAGCATGCCGACCTATAAGACCAGTAACCAGTCAGAAGACCGACTGTGGTGCTGATATTTGCCATTTTGAGCAAAGTTAGCCATTTAGAGTGTTTCAGATCAAACATATAATGATGTCTGCCGATCTTGAGTTGGTTTGCTAAACTGAGTTCAATCTAAGTTAGAGTTTACATATAGAGGAATACCCAGATTCTGTTGTTCCGGCATAATCTAAAGGGTAGTACCGCACAGAGCGAGTTCGTCAGCTCCCTGGAATATATCTGTGTCCTGGCATCCATCATAAGAGAATATTGAACTGTTTGTCATCTCTCTCTCTTGGCTAATTCCATGGATTTTATCGAGTGTCCGTTGTGATCACACTGCTGACTGCACTCTGCAACATGGCGCGGCGCCCATAGATGAAAGCTGTTTTTCGCTCATTTTCAAGAACAAACTGAGCCTTAAATCTTATTTAAGTACTTTCCGGTAATCGATCCTCAAAGGGAGAGTTCGGTGCTTGTGTAAGCTTTCACGAATTCTGACAAATCTTTTAGGTCTAATAAAATATTGAATTTCGCTTTAATTCGATGGAAGGTGTTTAGTGTTCATTTTTAAAAATAACATGAATTTAAGATTTTGTTGTTGAAAAATATCGCATTTTATGGAAACTACTCGTATCCGCTGGTCCTGGTCCAATTTGGGCTGTCGCGTCATTGATGTTAATGGTTCATCTACGCATAGCTAGGATATACGTAATATTGAAAAAACGTTCAGTACAAAATTGCAGACCTAACTATCTAGTTAATTTGATATAAAAAATAATGTAAGACCCTTTTATACCTACTAATTGAAGACATTCCGCAATGTGTACTAATTCTCAAGTTAATTTCACTATCTCGACACACAATTAACACCCACTTCAAAGAGACTTATGGAAAAAGTCCGGGCTTATAGGATCCAAACAAGGACACAATTTATGTGGCTATACTTCTGAGTATATCTACAGTATTACATCTATCTATTCTAGTAAGTCCTTGTAACACCCGGCAGTGTATTGTACACACTGTACACAGTGTCGATTTATTTTATTAACTTTTATGAATATCACCGACATGAAGGCTCCTATTTGAATTTCCTTTCAAAAAAAACACGACTAACAAAGTTATAAGGATTTTTCATATTTACAGGGCGCATATTACTCAATACCCGCTTATGCGTAGGAAGTGATTTACAAAATGAAATCTAATAATGTTGGGTAGCAGGTGGAACCACATGAAATTGTTCCAACGTGACATGTGACCTTGAGTAGAATAAATTTGAAGGGAAGTAGATCGGATGGTAGATGGATGGGTAGGGATGTGTAAAATGTGGGTGAATTGGATTAATTTATTCGTTTTAATCGAATTTACTTGAATTTCAGTTTAATCGTAGCAGATTTTATGGGCCTGAACCGGAGGTTACGAAGAGTTACAGAACGCTTTTGTCTGCAGTGCAGTTTACAGCATTTTCGATCCGGCTATCGATTTAAATTATTCCCTCCTTGATGAGCTAATAGCTCATCATCACAGAACTACATATGTGTTGATAGAATTCAATCAAAAATTTCAGATCGTACGAAGGGATGTCCCTAATATCACAAATTAGATCGGATATACATATGTCATGGAAGAGGCTTGGGTTGTCCTGCCATAAAACGAGAACACAAATTTTTTGATAAAAAATTGGCATATCAAAAATAACTTGCCAACTGCCAAATTATTCCTTTTTGACAAAAGGATTATGCCTTCAAGTGAACGGAACGAAAATTTGAAATGGATATCACATGCAGACTTAATATGGCAGCCCGAACTGCACTTATCAACAACCTACAAATTTCCAGAGAAAACCTTCCAATATCATAGTATTGAAAAATCTTAGTACTTCCCGAACATTTCATACGTGCTATCAATTGTTCTTGAAATCCCTCGAGTATGTATGTACACATGTAGTATACAAGCTCTGCAGGGCTTTTACAGGACGATCAGTTTACCTGCGAGTGTGGAAAGATGAGTTTGGCCGGAAAGTATTGATATTCATAACCAACTTCAGTGTACAGCCTATAGCGCAAAAATTCAGCTTTAATCTTTCTATAAAGTTTAAAATTAAGACCATTTCATCCATCGTAGTAGTCTGGGTGGCTTAGTGGCTAGAGCACTTGCCTTCGGTGCACCTGGTTCCAGGTTCGGTTCTGCTTGGTGGCAAGTAATTTTCGAAAATGGGATTGGGTGCCGGACTACCAGTTCACTCAGCTGTAAATGAGTACCTGAGTTAAAATCGGGGTAATAATCACGGACGAGCGTGTAGTTGACCACTTCACCTCCTAGTGTTCCGTTGGTCTCGCAATGAAGTAACTCTAGCATTACTTCAAGGCCTAGGCCCGATTTGGGCTGTTGCGCCATTGATTATTATTATTTATTCATCGTTTCGAAATGTTTTTGGTATCTCTGAAAATAGTTTCGTGGCATGTACAAGGGTAGATTGAAAAGTTTCCGGAATGGGCAAGAAAACGCAGTAATTGAATAGGTTTTTGTTTTTATTTTTCACCATAGTCTCCTTTCAGGGTGATACACTTTTCCCAGCGGTACTCCAACTTTTGTAAGCCCTCAGAATAATACGATTTCAGGAACTCTGGGAAATGTGCATTCGTGGCGGCGATGATCTCCGCATTTGACGTAAAGCGCTTGCCCCGAGCCAAGTCTTCATGTTTGGGAGCAAAAAGAAAAGCGCACGGTGCAAGTTCTGGAGAGTACGGAGGATGCGGCACCACCTCGTAACCCAATTCAACGAATTTGGTCCTGGTGATTAGGGATGAATGGGTGAATGGGGGGGTTTTGGGGCTTCAAACCTGGCATATTTTTATAGGGAAGTGAGCACCTTTTTTCTTGATTAAACCCCCCCCCCCCCCCCATCATACATTCCTGCGCACGGGCCTGCATCACTGTAGTATTGCCCCGTGATCGTTCTTCCCGTCTGCAAAAGTCGATGTGGATCACACCTTGCGAATCCCAAAAAACGGTGGCCAGGACCTTTTTGGCCGATGTGACCGTTTTTGCCTTCTTCGAAGCAGATTCGCCTGTAGAAGTCCACTGTTCCGACTGTTGCTTGGTCTCTGGTGTGAAGTAGTGGATCCATGTTTCGTCCACGGTCACGAATCGGCGAAAAAACTCCTTTGGGTTACGCTTCAACATGGTCAAACATTTCGTCGAAGTGATCACACGATTTCGCTTGTTGTCCACTGTCAGCAAACGCAACACCCATCGCGCCGACAGCTTCTTCATGCCCAAATGTTCGTGCACGATGTTTTGCACACGTTCATATAAGATGCGCGTGGCCTCTACTATTTCGCGTAACTTCACTCGACGATCGGCAAACACGAGATCATGGACTTTGCCGACTATTTCCTCGTTTGTGACCGTTTTTGGACGTCCACTGCCTGGTACATCCTTGGTGCTCGTACGGCAACGTTTGAACTCGCTTATCCAGGAATTAAATGTTTAAATGTTTAATCACTGCACAAAATTCGATTCTTTTCCATTCTTGCAAAAATGTCTGACTTGCTTCACAAAACTGCCTGCTAAAAAAAAACTATCCAACGCATCTGTCTGAAAATTTGACAGCTTTACTAAATGGGTGTTACCAGCCATCGTAACCATTCCGCGATACGCAAGCCATCTCTTGTCAATTCCGAAAACTTTTCCCTCGTATATAAAACAATGCAATGCACGTACCCACAGATATTGGTTTAATTTATGAACATTTTTTTGTGGTAGGTACCATATCTACACATCAAATATTTTGAATCAATCTTAATAAATTGAAAATCATTGAATAAATATTAAAATAATAAGACGTAGCCAAACCTTCTACGATCTGATAAATTCCTATCGAATTTTGTTTAAAAGTTTCCATCAAAATCGAAACAAAACGAGAAAGGTTCGGATCTCGGCCCTGGCTTAATAAACGGACAATTTATTGAAATGATCAGATAAATATATGTAGGTACATTGTATTCATTTTTTATTTCGATTCAAATCCGCACGGTAAGCCGCCATCTATCGTATCCATCGTGCATAAATGGTGCACCTCTAGGTCATCCTCAATCAACTGAAGAGTCAGTCCGTCTGCGCAGTCAAGTGTGTTCCACATTTGACGGAGGTCATGCCAGGCGATAGTAATAAAAATTTATAGGATATGCTCGGAAATGACAGTGAACTTCTTAACAAAATCACTTTGTCAATAACCTCAGATCGGTGTGGATACTCACGAATCCACTCGTATGTGGATAATAAAATGATGGATTTAAGCTGATTGTCTCTACGGTTTTGAGTTGTTAATTAGCTTAACTTTGTGCGACTGATACACGAGCTATCACATCAGGTACGAAGCAATGGAACTATTTAATCATCGGATCTATGGCGACTGCGGATTAATAATTAAAGTAGCATTTCGCGTAAAAGCAAAACGTAAAATTCCATTGAAATAATCGCTTCCTGAATGGTCGGATGCATCCGAAATGGAAATTCGACCATGACTTTCGTATAAATTTTCATAAATTTGAATCAGGTCAATTGCCGTCTAATATTTTACACGGAAAAATTTCATTTTTATTCGTTGTTTGTATTTATTTACTATTTAATTAATTTTACCTGGTAGCGATGTAGAGTAGAACGACAGAAAGTTCTCATCATTTGTAGTTTGAGTAAGACGCGGTTATGAAGATTATCAACAATAATTAAATCTAATAAGAAAAACTGACATAGTCTGAGCGAAATCTTATTATTATTTTATAAATTGGGAGTTTGATAGAATGATTACGCCAATGCCACATATTACACATGAATTACATAATTGGGTTCATGCTCCGATACAATTTCCATGTCGAAATGTAATATTAGTTATTTCTAAGACAAGGAGGTTTTTTGGAAAATTAATTCTGTCACTAGTAAATAGATAGAAAATATAAATTAATTGCCAATTACACCTCTATAAAAAGCCTATGTAAACGTAAAATGCATGTAACATTATTATACCATGCTGCTTGTTTACAAATTACTTTATTGAAATTATGATATTTGATACAAGATAGCATGATACACAGCCCATATGTTATACTCTGACATTTAGCAAAGGTAAAATTTCAAGTGTCTATCAATCGTAGCTTCGACTGCTAGCTCTTCGTCACTATGATATGCCGGCGAAAATCACTTTCATTGCTAATAAAGAAATGTTCAAAGTGGACCATCACATCAAACACAAATAGTAAAACACACTCAAGAAATTTTAAACTGACGGAAGAATATAAACATCCGCAACTGCCATTCTTTAAAATTTTAGTTTAATTTAGTAACAGATGGCGCTGATGGCAGTTAAAAGAAGGATCATATAAAATTATCGAAATTATATACATGGAAACAAGTTGGATATAACATTCATATCAGCTCGTTGACGTACTATATGCACATTGTTGGGAAATATTGACGATATTATGATTGTATTTATGTAAATCTAATATATAAAATAAAGTCATTTTGTTGGTCGATTACGATTAAAGTCTACACCTGTGAACCGTTCCTTTCCAAATTTTGCATGGACATTCTCGAGACTACCGGGCAGGTACTGGACATAATTATATATTCCCGAAATTAGTGGTTCGCGAGTTATTTCAACATTTGAGCTTTTTAGTAAGTTAAATCAGATTAAGGGGAGCAATCCCTTTAGACTCCCGAAAATGAGCCATTTTTCATGAATTTTTTTATGGTGATAACAGCGGTACGCGGCATATTACAGGAGGCGATAGAACAACGTGAGCATAGCGAGCGTAGCCGCGGTACGCGGCTAGTAGTAAAATAAAATAAAATAGTAAATAGTAAAATTTGTTTTAAATGCTCGCAGAATTCATAACTAATGTTACGTCGCATCAAACCTAAAGACTCGTGTAAACTAGCAAGTATCTTGCGACATTTCTTGCTAAAGTAATTTGGTGCTATGTTTACGCTTTCTGTCATATTGCTGCAATTTAACTCTAGCAAGTAGCTCTACAATAATCTTGCAGCTAAGACTTGATTGTCCGTGTAGATACACTTCATTATCAAAGTTTCGTTGAACTGTCAAAACGGATAAGAGCAAACACTTGGGCAAATACGCTCTCGGAACCGTGTACACATGCAGCAATAAATGTCATAGAGCAACTTTAACAAGTTTTGCTTACTAGTGTACACGAGCCTTAAGAAATATATCGAAAACTCGGAAAACGTATTCAACCTCCTTACACCCCTTTGAAGAAAAATATTTTAAAAAAAATTCTGAAAGTAATCCTTAGGATAATATAGGAATCCTTAGAAAACTAAAACCTGCCAACAGTTCGCAGTTTCATGGGTGGAAGTTCGGAACGCGACCGCAAAACTACTCTTCTGGACAATTTTTCTGTACGTATTTGTTTTTTCAATAGAAGTAAACGCAAATTCGCTCTCATTAAACTCATATGTTGATCGGAATTCGCGAAAACTTGAACAATACATTACACCCTTAATAGCGGTTACCGTAGCCGCAGTGTTGTTGTTTTGCCGTGCAATTTTGTCGAGCTTTATGGTTAACCGGGAATAAAAAACACAGCTAATCGAAAAATTCTTAAAACTTTTTTATCTCCGATTTTATTTAAGCTTTTAGAGCTGGAAGTGAATTCTATATTTAAATAGACTTAAGAAATACATATAGCGGAATACGTAGAAATATACACAATCAATTTACACTTTTTTAGTGGTTGGAATTAAAAAAAAATTTAGAAAAATGTTCGGGTCTGTTTTTCCCCGCTCTTAGAAGTGAAAGGGAATTTGATATCTCAATAGACCTAAGAAATATAGTGGAATTCGTGAAAAGAAACGCCAATATTTAATACTTCCCTGTGAGTAGGAGAAGCAGAAGCTTGTAGAAGTAAAATTTCAATAATTACTCGAGTATTCATCTTGATGTACGTAACGAGTTTTAGCTTTCTAACATAAGCCCTTTCTTTGTGATATGAAAAACCACCTCTACACCCCAACCTTGCTACCAATGTCGGAAATTGTATAATATTTTTCTATGACCTTTCCATTGTGGCTCTACATATTCATCAATTTTTCGCTTTTTATCCGTTGTGGTTTTCGTGAAATAAAAATAAGAACTATCAAAATATGTGACGGAATTCGTGAAAGCATGTACAACTCTTCCATACGCTATTAGCAGAACTTGAAAAGGAAAAATCTTGTAAACGATTTTTAGACGAATATATTAAAATCCCATGGAAGTAAAAAGCTATGCAATATCTAATGAGCGAATTTAAAAAAATCCTGAAAAGGCTTTCTAGGTATCTTCGTGAAGAACGCGTAGAAAAAAAAATTAATTCATTATTTCAGAAGACCTAAGAAATATGTCAAAATCCGCAAAAATAGATGCATACTATTTTCACAGATATTTTTTTTTGCCAATCGATATTTATTAATTTTTTTCAACATATACACATAGATATCTTTTCTGGTACATCTACACATATCCACTCGAATTCAAATTTCTAGCGTAAGCCGTTCCAGAGATAGAAAAAAAAGCGTCTGCCTTAGTACCAAACTGTCCCAATTGATTATTTTATTTTTAGGATGTGTCGCTATTAAATGGGTACCTAAATACCTAGTAAAGTTTCAGCAATTTAAGGCATGCGATTTTCGATACATTAAAATCGGTTTTTTTTTTCTTTTACACCCTCGAAATGTGGGCCTTTAAGGGGTCCACACCGTACTTATATTCTTAAAAATAAATCATCAAACGATTTTACGTAAGGATGGTGTACAGTGTGCAGTGAACGGCGGACAGACGGACTGAATTCTTTTTAAGGTCTAGTCCTGATAAAAAAAAATGTATTAAGTGTAACAATATTTTTTAATCGATCACAATTATAGATATAATAAAGTAATATGATGCAATATGAATTGCAGCATAAATGCACAAAGATTATACCGAATTGAATTCTCAACCTGCGAAACGGGTAGATACCAATTCTCAATGCAAATATTCATTCAAAGTCCGGAAAGCTGAAGATTACCATACCGGACTTAATACCAGTTCAATCACCCGATTAATTACCATATAAACTAATAGGATATTGTGAAATCACAATAAAATAACCAGGAACCTGAACACACTCTTGATAGCATTACCAAAGTAGAATGTTATACTGCAATTCCATGCGTTCAGTCATCATCAAAACACGAAATAGTTCTCATCTATAAGGAAATCAACTATTTCGATAATATGTTCGTCAGAATTTGAAATGCCAAGGTCCACGTAACCGAAACAATTTCAGATATTTCATTTGTTGATGGTATTCGGAAATTCGTTCAATATAAAAAAAGGACCGGTGACATTTCGATCCCTTTTCACGTTTGAAATTCGAAACGTATGTACCGCCAAGCAGAAGATATTCACCTATGTAGGTATGTTACTCGTATGAAATTTACCTTTATGAAAGCATATCGAACGAGAATTTTGTACAATTGACATTATACGACTGGCATTGTTACCTTTCAGTATCAATTCCTCGTCGGGTCTCGATTTCTTGGCTATCCAATTCGCATACAGTATTTGCATGTAAGATTGCCGCCAAATAAGATCAAGGTGAGCATCTATAAGATTGGCATTTTCGCCACTTTTAACCATTCATCTTCTTTCTTGAATCGGATTTTGAAATAATTCAATCGTTTCGTTTTTGGTTTTTGTAATAGGATTTTGCTATTATTGCATTTTAGATTGAAAGTATAAGTAACTGCTCTTATTGTATCGCGATAATCAATGCACGTAGACACTATTCAGAAGTCCGCTTTGCTACCGAACTATCATCCCACATGATCAGTCGTGATGAATCTTTTTATATCTTCTGGTTATTTTTGATACCTTGTTAAGGAGGTGTTAGCCCACCGTTGTTTTCGATATATTCGTCCATGTGATTTCGAAAGTATTTTAAATTTTTTTAATCGTATTATAGAAACAAAATAATTTTTACAAGATACTTATGTGAAAGTTCGCGTATAAATTGCTTCTAGGGCATCTTACTGAGTGCTGATAAGAAGGAAGAGGGAGGGTGCACTTCGAACACATTTAAAATAATAATAATAATAATTTTTCATCAAAGTTCTAAATACTTTTAAGCTGTTTTGTTCTATACAGGCTAATTTGATCAAAATAAAAATGTGCCAACTTAATGGCCGTTACTTAGATATCTCACAAGACTTAAGTGATACGTCGGAATTGGAAAAAAAATCACACAACCATTTTTTACCCTCTTAAGGCTGAAACAACACAAATTCCCAAAAACAATTTTCAGATCATTATACATATGTATATTGTATAAGCCTAAAAAAATAGAAGCGAATTCGATTACATTAAAACTAAAAGATTTGTCGGAATTCGTGAAAACTTGAACAATACTTTACACTCCTTAGGTGGTTGAATATCAAAAAATTGTGAAACGTTTTTTTTTTCGATTATATATGTAGGTATTTAATGTCTTGAGAAGTGAATGCAAATTCGATAACGGAATTCGTAAGAATATACACAACCACTTTACCTCCAAGAGTGTTAAATATCGAGAAATTTGGGAACTGGTTTCTGGGCGTGTATTTGAACAGCCCGTAGAAATACTTCTAATTTGATAACTCAGTATTCCTGAAAGATATAACAAAAGTCAAGAAAGTGTGAATAAAGTTTCACCAATTTTTTTTACATCATATTTGAACGCCAATGAAAAACTGAACTTTTTTCCTTTACTACTTCTGTAGTGCATCTTCATAAATACGTACTAACTTCTAACTTTCTAGCATAAGCCATCTCTGAGACACAAGAAACCACCCCCACTTTCGTACCTTTCTACCCCTATTTAAATTACACATTCACTTATTCTCAAGCTTCACTTGAAGTCCTTTTTTAACGAAAAAAATATCATCTCCCTGGTACAATTGGTTCCATAGCTATTGTATTCCAAAGTAGTCAAAAAATTCAATAAATGAACAACACGTGGAAGTTAAAAATCGAAAAATCTTGAGATTGATTTTTACTCGTTGATATTTTAATTGAAATAAAATATAATTTGATATCCTATCAGACCTATGGCAAAATGTATGACGAAGTATGCAGCCTCAAGGCTTGAATATGGAATAATCTTTAACTAATTCTTAGCCTGTGTATGTAAAACCTAATTCCATATTAAATTCAAAATTTGTTAAAACGTATTACTACCTCTTTTGAATAAATATCCTGAAATTGTTTTTCAGGCGATTACATAAAAAGGACCGTAAAGTATAATCCAATATTCTAAATATGTGAAAACTTATGCAACTCCTTTACACTCTCTTGGTGGTGGAATATTCATAAATCCTGAAATAAATTCTTTAACGATTATATAAAGACCTCAAGGTAGAGAAACCCATTCGATACGACACAAAATCTTTGGATTTCATTTGAAACTTATCTCATCGGATCTGAGAGGGATTTCTGGAAACGTATGCAACTTCTTTACACTACACAGGGGGTTAACAATCGAAAAATTGTGAAATTCGTTCTTAGACGATTATCAAACCTATTCTGGACCCAGTCACAAGTCACAAAATAGGTCGAGAGTCACAATTTTGTATGAGTTTTGAATTAATTGTGACTTTTTTGACTTGTGACTCTGGTCCAGAATAGGTCTGTATGTGAAAAGTTCCTGGAAATCAATTCGAAACCTTATGCGACCAAACGTATATGACGGAATTCGTGAAAACAGTTACAACTATCTTAAACACTCTTAGAAGTTGAAGTAAAAATATATCCGAAATGTAATCAAACCTAAGGTACATGGAAAAATTTGTGAAATTGTGTGGAACCTCATAACACCCTAAGGGATTTAATTTAAAAAAAAAAAAAATAGAATACAATTTCTAGCAATCTATCTGAAAAATCCATAGACGTAGTATTAATGCAGAAAACTTAAGAGATATAACGAAATTCGTTAAGCGAATATACGAAATTTAATTTTAGTACTATAACTACAAAAAAATAGACACAAAAAATTTAAACTATTTTTTTTTCTTCACTAATTCTTCGAGTACATAAATTTTCAAAAGAATTTGCGATGTTAAGGTCACACTTTTGGTGATTCTTGTTTGGAATGACCCTTTTTCGATAAAGTAAATTGAGAAGCACTATTGTTCTTCGATTTTTCTTACCCCGATCCTATTGAGATCCCAAGTTGATTTTTTGTTATGTTTTGAAGAACAGTATAATACACAAAATATAAATAAAAAAAATACTTTTTTAAATATTCAAGGATAAAGGACAAAATCATTATCCTTGAAAAAAAAAACTTTAAGGATAAATTTGATTGGTACCTATTTTGCGACAACCTTCCTCTTTAACACAAGTCATATTTTATTTTTCTTTAATAAAAATTAACTGATATATGAATTTTCAATGAGGACTTGGACACCATTTTTACGAAATATTTTATATATATTTTTTTTCACTAATTTTTCAAGTACACAAATTTTCAAAAGAATCGGCGATGGTAAGGTCACAACTTTTGCGATTCTTGATGGAATGACCTCTTTCTAATATGGAAATTATAGGCGTTTTAGAAACAATCAATTAAATTACAGATAAGTTTATTTTTATCCCAGAATTTTTATGTATGGATTAACAGTATAAACAGTATAAAAAAACATGAAAATTAAATAGCAATGATTATTAGATCTGATGAGATATCAAATTAGTTTTTACTTCCTCGGGGTTAAATTCAGTATTCGTCGATATTCAATTCTTAGAGGGTCTATATTTTTACGAATTCCGCCTGTGGCGAGCCAATCTATTAATTAGAGAAATAAAATAGACTACAAGTTCGGCTCTACTTCCAGACAACTCATCTCAACTTGCTACGTAATAATAGGATAATTTTTGTATGATTTGTGTTTCGATGATCGAATACTACACTGAAAGAAAAACTATGTTCATTCCAAGGTTGCATTGACTATATTAAGATTCTTTTAACTATTGTAAAACTGACATGTTTCCAGTGATCATGGCTATGATGGTATGAGCCATAGCATATAACTCATAAAAACATAGTATGGTTGCATTAAACATATATCCCTACTGAAATTTAATATGGTTGTATCAATCATTCTCGTTACATGATGTAATTGTGTATTATAATCATGACAACAATATTCTATGATCAGTGGAACCATATAATTTGATAAAATAATTCAAACAACCATACCTCTCACAGTACGAAAAGGGTCGTTCGCGGTGTAAGTTCGCTTCTTCCAATTTCATGTAAGCTTTGTTCGAGAGTGTTTAATTGTTGTTCAAGTTATTTATTTATGATCGAAAGTGTTTTCTTTGTGAATTATATTTCAGCGTCACATGTATCTTATGATTGATCTAACTATCATATTATAAAAGAAGGTTGCGTGAATCATACACCAAGGTTCTGAAATTAGAACTATGATTCAAGCAATCATGTCACTTAAATTTTATGATTGACCCAACCATTATATTATTAAAAAAGGTTGCGTGAATCACACACCAAGGTTTCCACAATCATAATTATGTTTGAGCCAAACATAAAATGTTTTCTGAAATCAGAACTATGATTCAAGCAACCATGTCACATGTATCTTATGGTTGACCTAACCATTCTATGGAAAAAGAAGGTTGCGTGAATCGCACACCTAGGTTTCCACAACCAAAGTTTTGTTTGAGCTAAACATGTTACATGTTATAACATAGTAAGGTTCTCCCAAAATATAGTTGCCACAATCATATTTTTTCTTTGAGTGTATAGTCTTAAATTCTATGCAAAATATAAGTTAATTACAGCTCGGAGTCAGTCTAACCAATAGCTACATATATTTTATAATATAATATACATACTTACTTACGATGGCGCTACAGAACAAATTGGACCTTGGCCACCTGAATGTGCCGCCTCCAGCCTTCTAGGTTCAGTGACCGTGTCCTCCAGTTTCTGCATCTTAGAAGTTAATTTAATGTCTGCGTCAATAGAGTCCTATACTGGTTAGAAGACAGAATCCTGTCCTCGACAAACGAAGCATGAAGAGAAGGGCATTTCCGATTACCAATCCCTCGTGAACTAGTTCCTTCTTTCAGTTCATAATTCATTACTTCAGGGAGTTCAGTGATGGGTAGTCGTAGTTCGAAGACAGTAAATCTAGTAGAAGATGATGACAAAGAAACAAATTCAAAAAAGGTCAGTTATATTTAATTGAACATGATGAGCAAAATGGCAATGAAAAATGGACTAGGAGCGAGACTGACTGCGCATTATTATATTAAAACCAGTTATGGAAACACTCTTCTGAACTAGTTCGTTCGCTAGCTACAAAAACCTACGGTACAGCAAATTCGACTAAATCTTATCTCAAATATTTTTAGAATTAGATTCGATACTAATAAGTAGTCTGGGTGGCTTAGTGGTTGGAGCACTTGCCTTCGGTGCACCTGGTACCAGGTTCGAATCTGCTTGGTGACAAGTAATTTTCGAAATTGGGCTTGGGTGCCGGACTACCAGTTCACTCAGCTGTAAATGAGTACCTGATTTAAAAAATCGGGGTAATAATCACGGACGAGCGTGTAGCTGACCACTTCACCTCCTAGTGTTCCGTTGGTCTCGCAATGAAGTAACTCTAGTATTACTTCAAGGCCTAGGCCCGATTTGGGCTGTTGCGCCATTGATTATTATTATTATTAAATTCGATACTAGAAACTAGAACCGAGAGCTCCCACTCGAGATTGGAGTTACATAACTTCCAAAAAAAAAACAACCCAAAAATTTCGCATCAGCCTAGACATAGTACATAGAGTTATGCTATCATAGCACACACCCACCACCCACTCTCTCGGGACTTAAGCGAATATTTAGTCTAATCAGCGTCTTAGCTTGCCGATAGCTAACAACAATAAAAGCGGATACGTCACACCCTCGTCTAAGCGAGCATAAGCATAAAACGCTAAGGTCAATGCCAACAACTTTCCAGTACACAATTGAGATAACAGTCGTAGCGAACCCGGCTTTAAAATTATAATTTTCACTTTTCCATTGTGCCGCTAAACGACAGAGCGTACAAGCGAGCAACGCGCTATAAAACGCTCGCCAATTTATGCGATAAGACCGAAAATTGAGCAAAATTGTTGCAAAGGTTGTCTGAAGTTCAGGACAATCAAACGAAAGGTATACGTACTTTTTGAAAAAAAAAAAAAATCACTCAGTTTTTTACATCTTCGTCTTTAAGATGGTGCTTACAGTATTTTATGTAAATGAATTTAAAAGAAAAATACGCGAGTACAGCATAAACATTTTAAAACCACCGGTTTTCGTTAAATTGCTGTAGGCGATCTTTTAAATTGACCGGTCTCAGTCTTGGAATAGTCTGAAGATTGTATTATAGTACTCAGCATCTACAAGATAATCGGTCATAAGTCCCGGTATGATTATTACTTTTAACCCGTAATCCCGTTTAAGTACTGAAATCATAATTTTATGGCTGAAATTGTTGTATACGAAGATATCAATAAGTTTTGGGAGTGCGCGAACGTTAATCGGTTTTATGTTCGGTATTTTGATGTAATGATTTTAAAACATAAAATTAAATTCTGTCGTAAGATGAAGGAAATGTAATAAGCACTTTGCGTGATTTACACGTCGAATCGATTATTTCGGAAGAAAGTGAAAACGTCGATTAAACTAAAGGTTATCGATTTACCGGTAAAATTATAAGATTCCATTCGGTTAGCTTAACTGTCTTAAAAATAAGTATATCTACATAATGCAAATTTCGTAACAGGTTACAAGCAATTAAATTGATAGCGATCACATTTAACGTGAAATAATTCAATTTTTTTTTCTCTCGGTTTTATAGCAAAATGAATTAATAACTCACTTATCAGGGCCATGTTTAATTGGTCTGCTTGACATCGTACTTTTTTTTCAGAATTTTACTTTAGTACTTTTACTTTTTATTTCAATAATACAGCAGTGTTATCGACTTTAAAAAAATCTGCCAACAGTCTGCCCAGCAACTTTATTTTTTTTTTTTTCAAAATAGGTGATTATTAAACAAGTCCGTAGAAGTGAAAAGATATTCGATATCTGATCAGATCTGAGAGATATGGCAGAATTCATGAAAAAGTATACTATCACTTTACAACCCCTTAGGGGTCGAATTTAAAAAAAAATTGAAAACACTTTCTAGGTATTTATATTGTTTATATTTACAATCTATAGAATACAAACGAATTCAATATTTGGGAAGACCTAATAGATAAGACCACAATCGGGAAACACGAATTTTGTCAAATCTGTTCGGCCTTCAGAACTATTGACAACATTTTTATTCCGTGGATAACAAACACAATTGCCTAGAAGGCGATTTTTTTAATTGTGACCTTGAAGGATGTATGGGGCTTTATACAGTGTAATGGGTCCTTATACATTCAGAAATCCGATTGAACAAATTCAATTCCATATCCTTATGCAACTTCCCATGCGAAGAAATACGATAATATGCTAAAATGAATGATTATTTGCATCTGTGAGCATAGTTTTTCACAACGTCATAGAACGCATTTTTGCGGCTGTTCTATTCTCAAGTGTTTCACCATACAAATTTATAGGAACAATATGAGAAATGAAATCACACAAGCACAGTTGAGCTGTGTCTGCACCTGATTTGTTGTTAATTTTTTTATATGCGTTCTTTAAGGATGTCCTTGAATTGGTAAATGCAAGTCGTTATTACTTTTTATCTCTTTTTACATCATGCAACATCTGTTGCTATCTACTTCCCTAATTCTAATTAATTTGCCTTAGCTCTGTGTTACTTGCACATAATGTGTTTTCATTATATAATACCTACAATACAGCTACACTACGAATGTGCGGGAGGTAGGTTCAAGATATGCATGTAACAATATCTATACTTTTCACTGATCCACAAAAGAAGTTAAAGAAATGATCGGATATTGAATTTGGTTGCAGCTGCGGCGAAAAGCCTCACAGAGACCCACGATACCACATAAAAAAAAGAAAAAAAAATTATTCTATATATTATGAATTAGTTTTCATTAATTTTAAAGTTGTCCAAAAATTAATTTCAGGTTGTAATTATTTTCACGAATTTCCTTATATCTATTAGGTCTTTGTATTGAAGACTCGAATTGTGGTTCAGTTCCACTAGATTTTAATGCATATGATTATTCGGATTTCGTGATTTTTTGTTATTCAATCGTCGGTCATAAGTGAGGCAGAATACGGTTTCACGAAATCTTTGGAATTACAAAAGAATTTCATCTGTTACTACGAGGTCTTAATTGATTCAACTCTTTACATTACTCAATAATTTTTGCTTTTTGCAATTGAGTAGATATTTCTTCAAAACTAAACTAGATAAATGATATGTAAATAAAACTATAAAAGCAATTCTAAGAAATCAAAAGTACTTCTATTTACTAGTTCGAATAACATCTGAATAAATATCAACAATTATCACCATCAATGTCAAATAAGAAATATGCAAACAATGTTTTCCCATGTGTTTGGCGCAAGTATTGATGTGTACACGTAAGACAATTTGAAATGAAAATTAATGTAAACTGCACCTTGTCGAATAATGCGAAATTCGTACTACAACTTGTCACTTTGCCTTGAACTATTTGTCTGACTGAAAACTTATTTTATTAATGAAAGTTTTTACCGAGAAGAACTCGCTGAAATGAATTGTGGCAGGTCTTATTTAATTGGATTAATAAAAAATGTTGTTTTATGTTTCAAAAAGTGTTTAAGGTAGAGAATTGAGTTTTTGTGCTTTATCTTAAAAAAATCTAGTCTTGGTCTAACATCATTCGTTTTTGGGTGAAAGTCTGAAACACGCCCTTTTAACCCTAGGGCTGTACTTCACTCCAAATCAAATTTTTTTTACATTGTTAAAAAATTAAACTCTATTATATTTACCCTGAATAAGATATGAAAACGCTAAAGTTCGTCACTCACGCCCATTGATAAAAACATATTTTAATACTTTCCTACCGAATTTGTACTATCACTCACATCCCGTAGAAATAGAAATCTGCTAATTCAGCTAAGTACTTTCCACAACTAAACTAAGTTTCCCTTTTCATATAATAAAATAAAACTGGCAGTATTTGATCCGTCGATCCGGATTTGAACCAGCGATCTATAAAGTCAGAAGTAGACAGTTGGAAAATTGTTGAACCGCATTTAATTTGAAAAGGCATTTTTTGGAATGGTTAGAAAAAGTTCCTCTTCTTTCTAAGCGGGTTCTTGCTGTCGTATATAATGTATAGTCTATATAAATCTGTGAGAGCAAAAATTGTACCCTTCATCATCCTACTTTACCTACTGTGAACATTTCAAACTCCTATCTCGAGCGGTTCTTGAGTTATAGCGTATACGGCTGAAGGTAAGAGTTTTTTGTGAGTATTTGGGTTTAAAATGCTAAAATGGAAAAACTATACAATTCAGGCCCGTTCTTACGATCGTCAGTAACGTTCTTACTGCTCATACGAAACTTACAGTCAAAGTTCTGGTTAAATTTTAACTGAAGGTCGTAATAACGGCCCTTAATGTTAAAAGTAAAATTAAAAAATGTTCGTATAATTGAACGGAATATTTTATACATAACAACAATTTTTGGCAGTTTACATACCTACATACAACATTTTATGTATAAGTCTTCATTTGATTGTAACATAATCTGTTTTTTAGGTTATTGTTATGAGAATTGGTTTTTTTCATGTCGAATCTACCATAGAAGCTAATATAAAATTCTTGTTTTAATTAATTTGTTTATATTGTTCAAATACATAATTTAGTTTTAATTATATTTTATTGTTTCATTTTATATTTTACTAATTTTTTTCCATATTACCATATATTTATATTTATATATTTAAGTTAAAATTATGAATCTCCAAAATTCCCGACGAGTCGGGGATTTCGTGTTGGAGTTTAACTCCATTGACACCGGAAAAACAACTAACTCTTAATCATAATAGTAGTTTACCATGAAAACCTAAGAACAAATAATTATGAATCTCCATTATTTGCAATTTCTGTAATATTACTGACTTTTGTAAATAACTACAGCTGCAAAATACTTTAAGCTTTATTCTTAAATCAAATTTTTTCGCGTTTCATGACTAGTAGATACCAAAATAGCCAAAAAACTTCAGTCAGTCTGTACACCGTACCCAAAATCGTTTGAAGGGTCGCAGCTCCCAACCCTTTTAGCTATTAAATTCAATTTTTTTTTTATGAATAGTCTGAAGTGACCATAATTAAGGGGGATGAAAATGAAAAAGTTCCGATTATTTTATCTCGAAAATCCATAATGATGGATAGCTGGAACTTGATATTTAGATAGAACTGTAGTAGAAGCATGTTGGAAAAATATGTATTCTTATATCGAGAGTATAGGGGTGGAATGTTTTCCCAATCTATGGAACAGCTTATACTAAAGTAAGTTGAAACTTATACTAAAGTAAGTTGAAACTCGATGTGTATATATAAATCACCTAGAAAAGTTATTTAAATAAAAAAAAGAAAATATTCATTGGTATTCGGAAGAACTGGAAAAAAATGGTCAGTGAAAATGGAATGCATATATTTTCTCGATTTTCTACATACCTCTAAGGGGTTGAATATATTTTCACATTTCCCCTATCCCTCAGGTCTGATTAGATATCGAATAACTTTTTCCTCTCAAGAAAGAAAAATCAAAAATTATCGTACCGGACTCATGGGGCCTTAAAGACTATAAAGGGTTGAACACGTTGTCATGAATTTCGTCACATCTCGAAATGGTTTTCATTTGCTCGGATATTCTTTATTTCTATCCTTTCAAGATTTTTGGATATTCAACCCCCAAGTGGGTTCAACGCGGTTTGCATACGTTTTTACAATTTTCGCAATATCTTTTATGTGTGATGAGATATCAAATTGACTTTAGTTTAAGACAAGGTATCACTTCTCGACGGGAAAAAAATGCATTTTTTTTTTTTATTTAATTTTTCATCCTTAACATGTTGAGAATACGGGGGCGAAAGGATATTTCGATATCGAATTATTTCACGAGCTACAGACCGATTTGTGGAACGGTTGCCACGATATTCAATATGATTTTTTTTTATAACGTCAAACTTTAAACGCGTTTTTCTCGAAACCACTTTTTTCGGAGCGCGGTACGTTCTACAGCTCGAACGAATGAACTGATTTTAATAAAATAAAGCTTAAAAGAAAATAAACTAAATTTGGGGGGCCCCAACTTCGAGTTTTTTTTCCACTTTTTTTTTATTTGAGTTTTTAAGCCAAAAAAAGCGTGAATAAAGTGATTTTTTTTTTTCAAATAGCTGCCATTTTAGTTTCAGGACGTTTTTCGAAAATCGGAAAACGTTGGGGCCCGACAAATTTAATTTATTTTCATAAACTTTTTGAATTTTTGGTTTCGGATCACTCGGCGGGGCTGTAGAAGGTACCGCGTGAATCAACTCACGCCGATCGCGGTCTTACGTCATAGTGGCTGGAGCCACCATTTTGAAATATATTTTTCTAAAAAAATTCACAATTATTCTTCACTTATACCTCTATATAATCCATTAATTTTTTTTCCATATATATTGATTTTATATCCAAAAAAAAATCGTGAAATTGAGGCATTTTTCGGGTGTTTTAAGTGATACCTTGCCTTAAGCAGTTTTTATATAATAGCCTTGAAACGGATCTTAGGGTTTTCAAATATTTAGCTCCCAAGAACATGGAAAGGGGTTGAAAACATTTCCTCAAATTCCTACATATTTCTTAGATCTGATGAGATATCGAATTTATTTTTAATTTCTAAGGTATCATATATAATCGGAAATAAGATCATTTTCCGAGTTTCATATATTCAACTCTACGGGGTGTATAGGGGTTGCATTTGCATACTTTTCACACTATTCGATATAGTTCTTGCGTTCGATGAGATATTCGATAGATTTTTACTTTTACAGACCTTCCATTTCACAATTTTTTTGATATTCAACTCCCAAGGTCTGTAAAGAGGTTGCATATATATTTTTCGTATCAAGTAAATTTACATTGAGATGTAATAGTCAATTTTCGGTCGGTAAATTTCAACTTTGAAAGCAGCAAATTTACTGGATATTCTCATAAATCAAAAATATAAAAAAGGCTTACCATATAATTAGCACTCTTTAAGATACTGCAGGCCCTGGCCCGATTTGGGCTGTCGCGCCATTGATGATGATGAAGATACACGTATTTCTATTTCTAATATTTAATTCTTACTTAGTTACAAGCGAACCCGCGATCAATTCTGGTATTGCTGCGTAGGATTGGCTTGCGTATCTACTGCGTAGCTACTGCACCACCGAAGACGTTGATTTTCAATTCAGTATGAAACAGAATCGAATGATGTTTTTCCATATATTACATGTTTCTTGTTGTAAAATTTAAATATATGTAGATTAGAAGAATTACATGGAAAAGAACGTAATTTTTAATTCATGGGTTAATGTAGTTAATTTTACATAAAATTTGTGTAATTTTGTGAGCCTTTTCATGTAAATTGTACGTTTCAGTTGAAAAGTACATGCATAATTTACTAATTACAGTAATTTCGTGTAAAAGTGATTGAAATGTGTACATTTACTTGAAAAAAATAAATATACTTGAAAATTGAAGTAAAAATTGAATTGAAAACTAATTTTTTTTTGAAAGCGTAGGAAAATGGTCTTTTTTTGTGAAAAAACTGCATCATACAACCTTTGGCGTGTCCTTTAAGTAATCAGAGTCCCTTCAAGTATAAAGCTACAGATTCGAGCAAACGGTCCTTGGAAACCAGTTGAAAGAAAACACAAGGGTAGTAAAGCCTGTGGTAGTATGATGAAATCCTGAAAGATGTAAATCCCTACAAATCAATTGAAGGTTAATTAACAATTTAAAGAAAACAAAATTCGCAACACGAATCACAACCTACACCGTACACGGATTCTATTCAAAAGTAAACACCGAATTTGAACCGGAAGACGCTTCAAGTGTACCTGTAGCACAATATAACATTACACAAAAGTATCAATAAATTGATGAACGCGAATATGAGGACCACTTAACAATGTGCGCCATACACGTTTTTCCTCGCTCAATCTCGACGTATAAATATAAATCAGTTAATTTTTTTTTTATTATTATTATTCATGGGGATTGTATCTATTTATTTATAAGTAACAACCAATTTAGTTGCGTCTCAATGAATTCGACGCCAAAATAGTTGTCTGCTAGCTTTTCAGTTGAAGGACCACTTTATATTTTTCGAATTTATTTAAGGCTCATTATATGGCGTGTGCAGATATCAACATTTTATGTGATTTATTTCAAGTACTCCTGGCTACTACGTAGGTACTTGAAATGCAAACAAACTTTTTTTTCCAGCATTCGAACAATTTTATCTGTGGTTCGTACGCGTTATGTTTAAAATTGAAACTTGACAAAAAACCAACATTGAACAGGAAATATTGAAAATTGAATAAGGTAGAGGTACTTACTTAATTTATGCAGTAATAACTAAAAATAAATTCTGTTTACGCCAGAACATAATAATGCTGAGTATGTTGTATTTATGGCTGTAGTATTAGGTTATGCCATGTGTGTGTTTCAGACCTCATTCATAAATAGTTATTCATCGTGTTTGTTGTATAGACGGCTGGAGATGGTGTTTTGTAAACATCATTATAAATTCCGGGAAAATATCAAACAGCTGCTTTATCGTTAATAACCTCTTAAAAGTTATATTTTTATAAGTGGTCTATATTTAAGTACCAAATTTCAACTTTGTAGCATTATATGTTTATGGTATGGTATGTGTGGGTGATGATGCCGTCATCCTTCTTCACTTAGCCGTTAATGGCCGTCCGTTGTGCTCCTATCAGATCTGTTGGAGTGCCAGTTGGGCTGGCGACTTGTGCTGCTTACCTGAGACAGACTTTGTGCGAAGTATCCTTGATTTGCTGACCCAGGTAGCTTCGCAACCTCCCGAATGTTGGTTGTGACCTCAGTATCGCATCATCCCCTTGATTGACAGTGTTATCCAGTGGTTACGTGGTGCAGATCTGGAGTTAGCATTGCGAGTTCTTCACATTAAGAGCGGAGAAGCATGAGATTATCTTCCAGACAAATCTTTTGTATCTTTGTGTGCTAACCGGCACTCGAATATCCTTCAAGAACCATGTCATGGCGACCATCAAAAAATCTGTGTGCACTCTCGCGCATCATGGCTAACATTGGAGGACTACGCTCCAGCAGGCGAAACTTCTAACGACCACGAACTCCATAATTATACTCTAGATAAAATCATATAGAGTATTATAAGTTTGATCCAGCCGAAAAATATGTAACGCATAGAACCAACCTCAAATCCGCTTGACGTCCGTCCATCCGTCCGTCCGTCCGTCCGTCCGTCCGTCCGTCCGTCCGTCCGTCTGTCTGTCCTAGGCTCTTGAAATTTTGAATCTGGGTGTTTGGTTGAAATCGTCCTACTCCTTCGGGTAGCTGCCATACAAAGTGTCCTTAAACCAATTGCACCAATCTGGGCAGACACAATGAGGAGCCCAGGTTCCGTTTATGTATGTATGATACCAGGTTCCGTTTATGTATCATACATACATAAACGGAACCTGGGCGGAGACTAGTTAAAAGACGCTCGAGAACTTGATATCCACACACTTCCTTGGTACCACTCACACCGCTGGATCGGGGCACCCTGCGTGTAATGGAGCTTCAATTGGAAATCATAGTAATGTTCCGGCAGGGATGATGGAACTACTTGGTAAAGAAAGGATCAATTGGGCTCTAGACACTTTCGCTCCCTTCAAATCATCAGAACCAGACGACGAAATTAGCCCTATCATGTTGCAGAGAGCTTCTGTGGCAATTCTTAGCTGTTTCAGCACTATTTTCAGGATAAACTTCCCACATGCTGATGAGATGGTGGGAGGCGCATCTTTATACCGTCGGCGAACCGAGTCATAGGAGCCATCAGTTTAATGTCCTTTATGCTCAAGGTACTGAAAAGGATTGTGAAAACAGGATGCTGAGGTGCACTGCATGTTTATCTAATTGAGAAATCTGTAAACACAGCCCAAGAGGAGGTAGTAGCGTCTATAATAAGAAATTCGTATTATCAGCATTCCTGGACATCGAGGGAACTTTCAATGAAACAGCAGAAACAGCTTCCTAGGCTAGAAGGCGTTGACTTATACTATCTGAATAGGCCAAATTATCCCTTAAAATCCGTCCATACAAGCCTTTGATATAGAAGTAAAGGTAAGGTTTTTTTCCGGAGACTTGAAGCTCAAAAAATAAATACAATTAATCTTCCTCATAAACGAGAACTAATTTATTTTTAAAACTTGTGTTCTGTTTAAAAAAAAAAAAAACTGGTTCGGATAATACTGACGGAAATTTGGTTAGCGCATAAAAAATGAACATGCGGATATATCACTCAAGTATGTAATTAAAACTAATCAAATAGTAATGAATAAAAAATGTGCTTACCTTTCATAGTAAATTTCGGGTCATCAAAGTAATCAGTAGAAATGTGAAAAAAAATATCGATTGTTCATACGACATCATGTCATCAAAATAATGCAGTTATGTGTGTCAAGCGGTTCGCAAGACTTTCCGTTTAATTCCTTTTATTTCCTTGTTCTATGCCCCGTTCAAATTGGTAATAATAGGAACGATCCTTAATAAGGCCGTTTAAAAGAAAAACTGTTTTCTTTATTTTATTTCAAATTTGCCGCCATTCACGAGCACTAACCATGAGCACTTTCGTATTTAGTGCATACATTAGCTGCCAAATGGTTTGAACCTATAGTTTCGAACATGAAATTGTTGCAATTATTCAGTGTGCTTCCGAATTTAATATTTACTTTAATATATTTTTAATAATAAAGTTTTTTAATCGACATGGAATTTACAAAAAATTTGTACTCGAGGACTAAATTTAGATTTTGCTGCAAAAATCAAGCCCTTTTTTTTGTTGGACTCCTCGTTTTTTGGTGCTTCTCGTTCTTGATCCGCATGTGGATCCTCGAGAAGTTATAGTTCATCTTTTTGATGGTTGCAGATGAAAATATAGTCAACGAAAAGATTACCGTATAGCTGCCGTTCTTCTCTTTATCGTGAGGCGCCAGCTTTACGTGTGTTACTTGGAGTTTTGTCTTCCAATCCTGCCCACAAATCTTTATGTCAGTATTTGCATGTGTTTGCAGCCTTTGATTGTGTTTTACTGCAAATCTCTTGATCACTTCCGCAACTAATTCGATTGGCAAGTCGCGGTGTAGATCCTAGTTTCGACCGGAGCACGGAGCATTTACTATTCCACGTAGGACTTTGTTCTTAAATGTTTGAATTATTTTAGCATTAGTTTCCTTAGTAATAATAATCAATGGCGCAACAGCCCAAATCAGGCCTTTAAGTAATGCTAGAGTTACTTCATTGCGAGACCAACGGAACACTAGGAGGTGAAGTGGTCAACTACACGCTCGTCCGTGATTATTACCCCGATTTTAACTCAGGTACTCATTTACAGCTGAGTGAACTGGTAGTCCGGCACCGAATCCCATTTTCGAAAATTACTTTTCGCCAAGCAGATTCGAACCTGGAACCAGGTGCACCGAAGGCAAATGCTCTAGCCACTAAGCCACCCAGACTACTAGTTTCCTTAGTGCAGCCCCATAATTAGATGCCAGAAGTCCAGACAGATTCCAATATCTGCTTGTATTATATCAGAATTTTATTCTGTGTTGATAGCTCGGATTTTCGTCCTAGAAGCGAATATAATTTTCTATCTTTTGTATTAAGCTCCTCTTCCTTCTTTTTTATTTGTTCTTTCCATATCAGTTTGGCATCTTAATTCATTCTCAAATATTTAGCAGTATTCGAATACGGAACAACTAAATGATACACAAATATATTTAGAAAGAGCTGTAGTATTTTTGTATGCAAAATTGATATGTGTTGACTTTGTCTTATTGAATTTAATCCGCCATCGTTGCGTCCAGATTTTTATTTTATTAACCGCACATTGAAGTTTCGTTGCAGCGTACTACACACTATTATCGACTGCCAAAATGGCAGTGTCGTTCGCAAATATATGGTTGTGTTGTAACCAAGTGGTATGTCTCTGGTATATTGTATATAAGATAGAGTGTTGAACCAAAAACACTGCCTTGAGGTACACCAGCTAAAATTTCATTCTGATCTAAATATTCCTTTCCATAATGTACTCGAAAGTATCTGGCCGTTATATATGATTTGAGTACATATTTCAAAGTATTGTCTAGGTAAGTTTCAATGTAGTTTATACTGTAGTCCTTCATGCCACACTTTGTCAGAAGCCTACGCAACATCCAAGAAGATTGCCGAACATATATTTTTCTCCTCCAGTGTCTTCTCAACTATATCCGTAATTCAATGAACCTGATCTATCGTAGAATGTTTGTGTCTAAATCCGAATTGATGGTTTGAAATTAGTCTACTACTATTTATAATACAATTGAGTCTTTTCAAAAGCAGTTTTTCAAATATTTTCAACATCACAGGCAAGAGAGATATTGGCTGATATGATGATACTCCTGTGAGCGGTTTGCCTTGCTTTGGAATAACAATCACTCAGGCCCGGTATTTCAATGTAGAGTTAACTTGTAGGTCTGGTATTTCCATATACTCGTGAAGTTTACTCGAGTGGCTTTGATTAACTGACAACTTACAAGTTAACTCTACATTGAAATACCGGGCCTTAAACTATCTTTCAATGTATTTAGACATGCTGTCTTCAGAAGGAACGTAGATTACGCAGGTGTGGTATTCTCGAACTCTTGCTCCATCGATCACTTTTAGCTATTATTATTATTATTATTAGTTAAGTAGAACCCACAGTAGCCTTACTGCTTCTTGACCCCGACCTTAGTGGTCTTTTGTTCCTGGCTCTTAACTACTCCCAAGGCCATATCCTATCCCTTGAGAAAGGAGTTTATTTCACTCAGGGGAGTCTTCGACAGGTCTTCATTGGTAAATCCACCTAGAATCTGCCTTGTTGATCTGGCCACTGCATCACAATCACACAGAATGTGAGCCGTGGTTTCAGATGGGATATCACAGAATCGGCATGTATCTTGTGATACCATACCGATGATCTTAAGGTGATATTTAAGGAAATAATGTCCTGAAAAATATCCCATTATAACCCGTGCGTTATACCTACTTAGGGAAAGGAATTATAAAGCTCTCGTACTGAGAAGGTTTCTTTGACTGTCTAAGTCCTGAAAGGGAATTCCAATAATCTTCCCCCTGAAGATTTACCGATTTTAAAATGCCATCCTAAATAAAACCTCTATCTGCTCCACAGAATGGTTCCTAGCCTATCGTTGGTGAGTTGGCTCCCCGTTTAGCTAGCTTATCAGCCGATTCGTTACCCGGAATACCCTCATGTCCTGGCACCCACATCAGGGTTAGACTATTATCATGTATCAGCTCTTCAAGAAGAGTATGACAGTCCCACACAAGCTTAGAGCGGAAACAGAAAGATTTCAGCGCTATTAGTGCCGCTTGACTATCAGATAAGATAATAACTGTACCTCTTTTAGTTGCACTCCTGTCTAGGGTTTGATGATGGCCACCATCCGCTTTACCCAGTCCCTCGCCGAATTTTTTTCCAATAGTACAAATACTCTAGAAGTACTGTCGGACATCCAACAAATTGGATGAACTCCTACAGACTTCGGGGCGGCTTAAACGAAAATTATACATTATGGTGCATTTACACTCAGCGTTTGCGACGAGCCTCTATCCCCACCAAAAAATCAATCAATGAAATAGCTCGTGCAGTCGCAAGATTCTTACATTGAGAACCGGTTTGCAATGGCCTGATGGGGGTAGCTTCTAGCCTCGAGGCGAGCCTCATGGGTGAGTGTAAGCGCACCATAAAGATTATAATGAATTAAAGAGATTCTGACCCCCCCCCCCCCCCCCCCCCAAAACATCTCGCCGACAATACTTATGTCTTAGGACGCCCATCAGCAGAAATGTGCACATTTGCTGCATCTTTTGACAACACTATCACCAAAAATGCTCGCTCGACCTGCTTATCCGCCGACCATTTGAATAAAGCATAAATGAAAATTCAAAATTCTTCTTCGAATCGCGCCAAACTACTCACCCTGTACAGCGAAAATAATTTCGAATCCACACCATCGCATGCTCAAACCGAAATCTGGCCCCAGTTGCCTTTCGAAATTTTACCTCCAACTGGAACCAAATCGCACCATCTCGCTCCTTCCAACTCGTCTCTAACTTCCAATTGGAATACTTTTCGCATTCTCGGATTTTTTTTCGCCAGTTTGTCAGCGTTTTGACAGCTGAAGTCATCAAAACGGAAGCGAGTTGTCGAGTCGGTCCCCGATCGCGCAGAAATTTTTTTTCCGGATTTTCAAAGTTTCTGTTGTTTTTCTCTGTGTTTTTGTCGGATTCGGGACAAGCGAAAAATTCGCTTAGAAAATCGAGACGGAAACGGTTCCGGAAAGTCGCTAAGAAGAAGTGCTGTGTTCTTGGTTTGTTTTTTTTTCCTCTGTGCTTTTCCAAGTCCGGGACATTATTCAAAACACGTCACGCTGAAATTTACTCCGGGAAGTGTAAGTAGCCACCTTAGCGATTAGAAATTTTATTAAAAAAAAACTTAACAATTCACGCGAAATTCCCGTGCCCCACTTGCCGTTGCCGCTGGTTATTAATTTCGTTGCGATTACGCGACGATGTCGGCAATTTGTATTTTTTTTTGTTATTAGTTGTCCTGACGTCAATTTTGTTCTGTGAGTGGTACAAAGGTACCGAACAAGAAACAGGAGCAGTCACTCGACAACGACGACCTTGGAGTTCCTTGCACGACGACGACGTCCTTGTATTCTGCGGTAGCAGCAGAACCGAGTAAGTCCGTACCAGGTGCCCCGGTGCCGAGCGGAATAAATTGTGATTGAATCCACACCCGCTATTGTTGTTCCGGCATGGACTCCAAAGATCGTTACGACCAAATGAGGAGCAGGTCACGCCGCCACCGCAATTATTGCAGTCGACGATGACCTCGACCAATGCCAGAAGTGGTGGCAGATCTTCACCTTCACCTTTCGTCCTGTAAGTCAAATTCGACCTGTTCTCATTTCGGTGGTTGGCATGGAAAATGTTCGCCTTGACCGCTTCTTTCGAGAGAAAGAAAACTGCAAAGCATACGGGCTGAAGCGTTGTACCAGTGAACTGGTTCTGGTACTTCCGACCTCTCGAGTCTTCCTATGTCGGTTAATTTTTCTATTTAATTAGCGAATAGTATCGAGCGTTACGTTCGCCGTAACGTGGACGCAATTAAGCCAATTAGCCAAGCAGAATGTGATGCAGCAAAACCGTCCCAAGCGCTTCTCTGTCTCGTCTAATGAATGTGAGTGACCTTTTTAATATACAATAGTGACCACCAGGTAATCGGATTGGACTTAAAAACAGGTGAGGAACCAATTAGATTCGAATTCAAATTTGTTTCAATTGTTTGCGCTATGCAAGACCGAGGTCAGCTCGTCACTGGCACTGAGTTGTTCAAGTTTCATCAAATCGGGGAGTTCCCGTCTAAGGAGGAACGGTGATATGTACGTACCGGTGCACCTGTTACTATCACAGTATTGACTCAGGACCAACAATTCGGGATGTAAAAGAAAGGACGACTATTCAGTCTACCGACACCACCAAGGCTTAGTCAGGAAAAAGACTGCAGTCCTATTCGATTCCACTGCGGATTTTTTTTTAGATGCATTACAAGAAGTACTTTCCAGCTATATCTAGGCGCCTCCTGTTTTCCTTCGTTTCTGCAGTTTTCTTCTTTCTTTCAGTTGCAGGATTGAACGCTAGGCAAAAATTATGCTACCTGGAACAAAATCAGCATTGATGAGGATACTGAAAAAGGTATAGAGTCTTGCATCGACAACCCTTTGGTATTCGTTCACCTTCTTGAAGGTGTATTACCCTTCGGACCATGCTGGCGTTAAATTCGTGTTACGGTTGCACACTACGTTGAAAGTGACCGATAACTTTACCAGAAAAATGTAGACTGTTTAACAATATCGACGCATCTTGTGGATAGTCTTTCCAACGACGGTCGACTGGACCGTCTAAGTATTGACCAAATCAACCTAGCTATGCACTATTAAATAAAAATCATATACCTTTAGAAAAAGATCGGAAAGAACTCGATCCAATGGGAATCTTGTGGATGATGATCTTTAAGAACAAAACCGAAAGCTTTTTTTTTCAACACGGATATTGTCAAAAATTTAGCAATCTGGTCCATCTGTTCAAATTCCTACTTCTTCATCCATTGCAGCGAAGCACGGCTGAAGAAATCACAGGCTGCTTGGAGAGGTAGATTTTCCATACGTTTAGATCACCAGGGACGATCCTCTCCGATAATGGCTTTCAATGCAGGTCAAATATGTTGAACTCCATGTTATCCAAATGTGGAGTGAGGCAATGTACACAACACACTGAGCTATTCACCGCAAGAAAATGCTTCGGAACGGGTCAATCAGTTCATCCTGGCCGGATTACGTGCATTCATTAATGATGACCAGATACGATGGGATTGAGAGTCTAAGCAAAATTGGATGTGCACTTCGGAGCCCAATTCACTGGGCTTTCTCCTTATCAGGTTTTGTTTGGGAATCACATGATGTTGCATGGGAAGGACTATGAACTGCTGAAGCGTTTGCAATCGCTGGAAGAGTCAGATGTACACTTACGGACTGGGGAAGGAATTCCTATCGTGAGACAGTAAGCACAAGCGAAAATAATGGTTGCGCATTAGAACGGTAGCAGGTGTTACATCTTGCGCTCCATTCCAATACAATTTGGTGCAGGACAGGAAGAATTCAGAAGAATTTTATATAATGTTAAACTGGCGAAGAAGTTCCTTAAGTGCAGGATTCGTCAATTGCTTGGCAATTCAGGAGGATCTAGAAGTGAAACGTACCACTCTAAGAAGCCGAGGAGGTTATTCGAAGAGAAGTTGGCAAGCTCCGGCACTCAGTCGTATGCACATGACTTCAGACTCGCACGATTTCCGGACAAAAATTACCAGAGATATGAATGTTCAAAGAGGACTCGGACACCGACGCCGACCTTATTGCCCGATTTCACAGTAGTAGCGTAAGCTCTGAATGGAGCTTAAGCTTGGGTTAGGAACATCTTCGATTTCACAGTAATGGCTTAAATCTTAAGCTGGGTTTCAGAGCTAGCTTAGCTTAAGCTATCAATTTTGGGAGCTTAAGCTTTGTTTATAGAATAAGCCTACGAACTGTCAAACTTGTGATTTTTTCTGTATTCAAGACTGTGTATTCAAGAAAATATAGCCGCGTAGCTACTCCACTACAAAAGTATGCAATATCGAATGTACGCAAATCCGTTACAAAAGCTTACAGTAGGTTGCAAAATGAAACGATACTATGCTCTATGCTTAGTTCAGCTAAGCCGCACGATACAAAAAACTGTGAAATCAGTCGAAACGAATCCATAGCTTAAGCTACATATTCTAGCTTAACTAAACCTTAGCTTAAGCTACCACTGTGAAATCGGGCATATTATATGTAATAAAGTTTAAACCCTGTGTGTTTTCTGGATGTTCCACATGATTCTGAGTATAATAATATCGGACACGGAAATTAGGAAAACAATTTCTTTCATGAAAACGAAGCTTCTTCTAGGAGGAGGGAATACCTGCCGGTATTCGGAAACGTGTTTAATGCTGCGATGCGGTGTATGTTACTATGCGACCGACAACCTAAAAAATTACGTTCCAAATAGCATCCTGGTTATTCCTTAGGTTGTCAGTCTCATAGCCACCCACATCGCATCTCGGCATTAATGCTGACGTTTCGGAGTTCAAGCCATTAAATAATAAAGTTGCAGCCAGAGTTGGGCGATTTTTCTTAGTTTTAATTATTCTGGTAGCACATCTGTATATATATAGGTAGATACTAAGTTTCAACTTTCTAGCATAAGCCGTTTCTGAAATATGAAAAACCACCCCCACCCCGTACATTGATACTTCTAACATAATTTTTTAAAATCCCGAATTTTTTCATTTCTACCCACTTCCACCATCGGAGTGACCCACACTCTCTTATAATTTTTTTCTCTGCTAGAAATGTAACGGTCCTAACTCCTATAAAAATTTCAAGCTCATATCTGATACGGTTCATGGGATATACAATTAAATTTTTTGGGAAATGGCTCTACTGCACCATCAACGCTTCCCCTAAAAAATTTTAAACTCAGTAGACTCCAGTGACAATTTTATATACAGAAACTAAATTTTATCTTTCTGGCTCAATTCAATCGGAATAAATTTAATTCAAAGGTTGTCACGGATCATCGGCGGTTTTTCCTCTGAAATTTAATCCAGTCGAATATATAAAAACTTCGTTAAAGTAAAAAACAATTCGATATTTCATCAGATCTAGGAGATATGTCCCAACTGCGTCATTTTTAAAAGGTGCTTTATTTGCCGTAAGTTCTTAATGCTAACAGGTTTTCTATCTTAATCCTAAAGCTAAGATTAGTCTATATCTAAGCTGCTACCGTTCTTAATGGCCTCAATGGGCACTCTAAGATATACATTTTATCGGGGGGATGTTTTTTGGGGGGGATCAGAGTCTCTTTATTTAATTACATTCTTAATGTAT
Organism: Beris chalybata; assembly: GCA_949128065.1. Taxonomy (NCBI): domain Eukaryota; kingdom Metazoa; phylum Arthropoda; class Insecta; order Diptera; family Stratiomyidae; genus Beris; species Beris chalybata. The sequence goes on along the minus strand of OX421895.1, from coordinate 18,444,964 downwards.
ACTTATCATTAAATAAAATAAACTATTGGGAAAATGGCAAAAAAAAAACCCAATATTACATCAATTTCACCCCAACTGCGTCATATCTAGGAAGATATGGCCATCCTACTGCCGGAAAAGAACAGATGAACTTCTGAGCAGAAGCCGCGTGGACGTCTCCAGAGTAACGGCAGTCAGCACGGGTCACTGGCCGATTGGCGACCACGCGACCAAACTGGGTATTCCCTTTAACGTCAATTGCCGCAGTTGTGAGGAAGTAAATAAGAAGAAAACTTTCATCCACCTTCTTTGCGAGTGTACTGCCCTAGCTCGGGCCAGACTTCGCGTACTAGGCAAACCCCTCTTTAATAACCTTGGTGAGATCTCGAAGAACAAGATCGGTGAACTGATCACCTTCCTGAACAGCTCCGGATGGATATGATAATTCACTGGAGTCCCAGGTCTCTGTTAAACCTTTGTATACACTTCATCAATCCCCTACGACCAGGTTAAACAAGTTGTAGTATCAAAACGGCGCGTCTTCTGCTAATTGGGCCCTGTTTTCGGTGAATGGGCCACCACGTAAACCAACCAACCAACCAACCAAGAGATATGTCGGGATTCGTAAAAATGTACTCAACTACCCTATTCCCTGCTGGATGTTGCGAGTGCGTTCAGAGGTCAGCAATTCGCTGACATTTAATCGAACGCGCATGGCTGAGGTACGTCTGCAGACAGGGCGCTAATAACACCAAGCGCCCAGATAAATCGCGAAGTCACTCCATCGCTTCTTGGCCGTTCACGAACTATGGGGAAAATAGTTCCGTTTTAAATCACCCTGGAGTAAGCCGACACGAAATCTTTTATTGTACAGGCCATGGGTTTATGGTATGAAATCAGAACAAGAACCCTCCCCCCCAAACAACTACCGTAGTTAGTCCCGGGCGCCAGCAAACGTGTCGCTTCCGTTGTGACTTCAGCCACCAATTCGGACTAAGCGGAATTGGCCCCTTCTTTTTTGAACCTTCCTTCGGTTATTCTGACTTTTTCAAGTCAAAGTAATCACTCCAAGGCATAACAATGTGACTAGCTATACAAAGTGCTAATCATTGAAATATTTAATGGTAGTAGGTACCTGCATATTCCAAAAACACAACTATAATGTTATTGAAAATCAATTTATTTTTGCTGGGAAAAATTATGTTTCGAACCAACGGATCTTCAAAGGATTTACTGGGATCGTATCTGAATTACATCGAGATTTAAACCTGCCTTCAACTGCTGTGGCATCTGAGATCGTGTAAGTATATCCTCGAACAATCACGTGCACTGTACAGGATTTGGCAAAGTTTTCTGAAACTGAATTAAAACCAAGAACCACCAATTAGTCGATAAAATCCAAGAACTGTTTCGTTCTTTGTGAAGTATTCATGAACTGATAGAAATATCAATTAAGAAAAAAAGAATCATCATGCAAATGAAGATAACTCAACAAACGAATACATTGTTCCAAGTTCATTTCACAAAAGAAAGTTCTAAAGAAAAGTCAACGTTATGACGACCTCAAACAGGTCCATTCTTTCATTATCGTTTTTAATTATCGCTCTCCATATGCCCGACTGAATTGCTCCGATTTTCTTCTCATCTCTCCAACGAACAGATACCGTCGGTATAATACGTCAACACGTACAATGCATCCTCTATATGAAAACGATTGCAGTCATTAGAGACGTCCTAGGGAGTAGGGAACCTTGTGCTGAACGCCCTAGCCTATCATTCTAGAGGCCACAGCTTCGCGTTGGCTTCATAGTAGTGACGTGTTCTGAAAACAGCAGCAGTTACTTGGATAAGAATCTCGTACAGGTACAGAATCATGTTGGAGTACAGGTACAGAACACCTGGTAGATGAAATCAGTTGAAGCGCCTATAATCTTATTACAAGATGCTTAGTCGCTCAGATGAAAAGTAAACATAATAATAAACTCGAAATGCTTAATGAGCCGAGGTATCAGGCGTGTAGGACGATAATACACCTGTAATAAAACTAAAAATGCTTGTGGAGCTGTAGTCAAATAGAAACAAGTCGGTTGGCTTTTTTTTAATCAAATATTTAAAGTCTGTGATGAGAAAGACGAGCGCAGTTTTTGCAATGTGAGTGTAAAAGATAACCGAATTAAAGGACAGTTTTGACAAAGAAAACGGGAAGCCAACAAAGAAGCTTAAGCGGATAGTCAAGACCACCATGTCAGTACTATTTCGATTACGTAAGTTTTAAGTGCAATGATTAACCAATTCAATTGGATATTGCTATTTCTGAACTGAACCGTGAAATATCTGGATGTGTGACGAATTGTAGCTTTTATTGCATGTTTGTTGTAAATTAGTGCGGAGTAATTGGCAAACAAATCATACAAGACAAAACTAAATAAGCATTCAGCTTTTTTTTTCTTCTTAGAGAATGGCATAGATGACGTAGTGGCCTTATCGTCGCCGGTCTTTTTTTTTACTTCGTTATCGATTTGAACAGGGACAAGAGGTGTTATGTCTAGTTTTCATTGGCTTTGGCCAAGAATTATTTCCAGCAAACGTTTGTATGGCTGCACATGATTCTAAACGATGAAACGAACTCTACATGTGAATTGATAGTATTGTTTTGCAACAATGATTCATTCATCTTTTTTTCCAGGCAAGAAAGAAATGTCGATGATGAGTTGGAAATGAACGTGAATCGGATGTCCGGTGGGAAGAGCAGAGCAAAACATATTCAATTAGGATTTGGATTAACATCATCAAGGAAGATTAAATCCGGGAGATGAATAAGGCCTGCTGTTAAAATATTTGAAGGCTTGCTTGATGAGACGCTTATTATGAAACTGTATGAACTCGGAAGGAAGCGGCTAAAATCTATTAATTCTATTTGATTAGTTGAAGCTATTACATCCGAGTCTTCGCGAATTAAGCAAATCTAAGTCGAAGAAAAATTGAAGTATGAAGCCGATTGAGTTTCGTGCCGTCATCCGAAAATACCCCAGTCGACACCAATGGGACGCTGCTATTCAAGTCCATCCAACTACATAGTAGCATACGCTGATGATATAAAGATCCTAGAAGGATCCTGCCCTAGTGCTAAGGAGGTATTTGTCATTCTTGACTCCGCCGCAAAAGAAGTCTGGTTACGCATAAACGAAAGTAAAACAAAAATAATGACGCAAACAAGAAAGAGAACGCCAATCAGATAAAATGTAATTGCGGAGTATAATATGGAGAGTGTGGACAATTTCATATATCGTGGGGCTAATCCAGCAAAAGACCGCAACGAAACGGACGAAGTGAAACGACGGATCATGCTCGCAAATAAGACGTATTTTTCGGTATTTCCAATAATAAAATCCAAGAAAAGAAAAGAAAATCCACAAAAATAAGCTGCGAATATATAAAACTAATATACGATCTGTGCTCTCCAATTGACGTGGACTTTAATGCGAACTTCCGAAAAAGCAGTTGCGTTAAGATTCGAATGAAAGGTCAATCGAAAAATTTTTGGTTCCGTAAAGGAAGGAACAGACTGGCGAATGAGATAAACCATGAGCTGTATCAACTCTTCAAGGAGCCAGAAGCGTCAACGTTCATCAAACTACGTAAACTGCAGTGGACTGGCCATGTAGAGCGGATAGAAGACAGAAGAATCCCCAAGCGTGCTGTTAAAGGCAAAGCGAGTGATAACAGGTGAGTAGGCAAGCGATGGGAAGACTCGGTTAATAAAGACAGCAAAGCCATTTTAAAAATTAGCAGCTGGAGGACGCGATCTTTGTATCGAAACGATTGGAGGCGATGACTTCAGGATGCCAGGGCCCGACGTGGACTGTCGCGCCATTGATGATGATGAAGAACTAAAGGAAGCTCAAAGTATTAACCAAAGGAATCGAAAAGGAACTTGTTTACGTGAACAAATTGAAATGTTGTGTACGGTCAGGGCTGTCCTTAGTTGGCGACAATTCAGTTTTGGACTGCTGACTTCAAGCGTGGCCGCATTTGATGACGAACTCAAGGACGGTCAAAAACGACTACAAATGATGAAATGGTGAAAAAAATCCATAAGATCATGAACTCAGATCGATCAATAAAGGCTGTGGGCATATCGTGAGAACGCGTACATTTCAGTTGCACGAACATTTGGGAGCGTTTGCTCACTTACGACTACATTACACTACACACTCATCATCATCATCAATGGCGCGACAGCCCAAATCGGGCCAGGGCCTGCAGGATACATTGTCTGAAGTCATCTCGGTTCAGCGCCCGCGTCCTCCAGTTTGTGCATCTAAGAAGCGATTTGCAATCTGCGTCAACTGAATCCTCGTATCTTTTACGCGGTTTTCCCACCGGTCGCTTGCCATGGGCTCTACCTTTCAATGTGCGCTTGGGAATTCTTCCGTCCTCCATTCGCTCCACATGACCTGCCCATTGCAGCTTACGGAATTTTATAAGAGTCGATGCGGCTGGGTCGTCATAGATGTTATACAACTCGTTGTTGTACCGAATACGCCATTCAGTGCCTTCTCTTACTGGTCCCAAAATTCTTCGAAGAATTCGTCGTTCAAAAGCGTCTATTGATTTTTCAGACGCTTGGGTGAGAGTCCACGTTTCACTTGCATATAGTAGCACAGGTCTTATTATAGTCTTGTACATATATGCGAAGTTTGCTCAGCCTGTGCACTTTTTTCGATTTTAAGATCGTGAGAACCGTGAAATATGCCTTATTTGCTAGTGTGATCCGTTGATTTACTTCGTCCCGTTCGTTGCCGTCTCTTACAAGGTGTGATCCCAAGTATGAGAAATGATCCACATTCTCTAGGTTGTAGTCCCCCAAGGTCATATTTTGTCTAGTTGGCGCGTTTCTTCTTGTTTGGGTCATGAACTTGGTCTTACTCTCATTGACCCTTAGCCCGACCTCCTTTGCTGCTGAGTCTAGACAGTGGAAGATTTCCTTTGCGTCTGGAACAGATCTGGCCATGATGTTTACGTCATCCGCGTACACCACTAGTTGAGTGGACTTGATTAGTAGGGTACTTCTGGTATCAACGGGTACCTTTCTGATGACATATTCCAGGGCAAGGTTGAAGAGCATGGCAGCGAGTCCATCTCCCTGCTTCAGGCCGGATTCTGTTCGGAAGCTTTGGGTTAGCTCGTTTTGTATCCTTCCTACACACTACATTAGTACATTTTGCAGAAGATTTTCGACGTCTTAAAAAGGAGTTTTTGCGTCAAATTGTCACTGTGGACGAAACATGGATCCATTACTTTACACCGGATACCAAAGTACAGTCAAAGCACTGGGTTTTACCTTGGAGAAAAGGCACCGAGGAAGACAGAAGTCATTCAATCGGTCAGAAAATTTTGACGAAGATTTTTTTGGATGCGTACGGCATTTTGATGATTGATTACCTTGAGAAGTGTAGACAAATCACAGGAGCATACTATATGGAGTTATTGAACCGTTTGGATGCGGATAATAAGAGGCAACGTCTTCATATCGCGAAGAAAAAATTGCTCTTTTATAACGACAATGCACCGTGCTGCAAAGCAAAAATTGCATGATATTTGCCCAACCTGGACTCATGCACATTCTCCCTTTTCTCAAAATTGAAATCCTGGCCGGTAGGGAACAAATTTTAAGTTATTTTGTATAGTTCGACAGAAATTATTTTACTGAGTGATTGAGTAGCCTAGAGAAGAGGTTATCTAAGTGCATTGAGTTGGAAGGAGACTATATATTAGGTGTACAAATAAGTTCCCGGCGTAATTGTTTTTCGCTAACACGAAATACTGGGAAAAAATGGCGGATCAAGCTCGCTTCCAAATGGGTGATTTCGGCGTGGAAGACAAGGTGAGTTCCGGCCAACCAAAAAATTTTGAAGACGCAGGATTGGAGACACTACTGAACTAAGATTCATGCCAAACAAAGCCAAGTCTTGCGGATTCATTGAATGTTCCTCAACAAGCCACCGTCTGAAAGCCTTGGGAATGATTCAAAAGCAAGGAAATTGGGTGCCGTACGAATTGAAGCCAAGAGGATACACAACGACAACCCGAAGCGCCAAAAATCGTGGGGATACCCTGGCCGTGCATCAATATCGACCGCAAAGTCGAATATCCATGGTTCCAAAGTCATGCCATATGCACTTGATGGGACCAGCTCGGAATGGTGTATTATGAGCTGCTGGAACTAAGTGAAACCATCACAGGACCTCTTTATCGAAGACAACTAATACGTTTGAGTCGAGCATTGAAAGAAAAACGGCTGCAATATGAGCAGAGACACGACAGTGATTTTGCTAAGCGGCAACGCTCGGCCACATGTTGCTCAGCGCTCAGGTTGTAAAAACCTACCTGGAAACACTGGAACGTTCTACCCCACCCGCTGTGTTCACCAGACATCGCCCCTTCCGACTACCACCTATTCCGATTAGAGATGGATCGTTCCGGAGTGAACTGTTTGAAAAGAACACTTCATTGAAGTGAGAGCGTGAAGTAACTCACTTCTTTTGGTGAACTACAGATCCTTTCGCCACGTGACACCGACCCCGCACGACATTTTTTTTGGTCATCACATTCACTCTCACGAACTGCGAGCTTGAAAAGGAACTAGTTCCTTCGCGAGGGAAGTGAGAACCTTTTATTTAGGTCACTCTCACGAACTGTGAACTGAAAAAGGAACTAGTTTCGCGAGGGAAGTGAGGACTTTTTTTAAGGTCATCACATTCACTCTCTGGAACTGGGAGCTTGAAAATGAACTAGTTCATTCGCGAGGAAAATGAGGACCTTTAGTCATCACAATCACGGAACGAACAGTTCACTGGAAATAGTTCACTAAACTAGTTCCTTCAAGTGAATGAGTCGGAGTTAACTCACTAAAAGAGGCTGCTTTTCCCATTTCTAATTCCGATCGATGGCGCATGGCTTGGCTGAGCAAAGCTTCCGTTCTTTTAAAAATGTCAGAAATTGGGTCAATTCGGGGATCGCCTTAAAGAACGTGGAGTTTTTTCAACGCGGCATTCATATGATCCCAGAAAGATGGAAAATGGAGAAAAGGTTGTGGCTAGCAATGAACAATATTTTAAAAAAAAAATTATTAAATAATGCCACCAATTTCCCACAATAAAGGCTCAAAGTTTGACAAAAAACGCCGGGAACTTATTCGTACACCTAATAGAAAAATAATAAGAAAATTTCCGAATTTAAAGGGGCCTTTGTTCAAGAGAAACATTGTAACGGATGCCCAGCTTAGTGATGATCTTCCACGATCTTACCAAATTGGACAGTTATACTAAGCTATGTCTTTTTGCAAAATTTGTTGTTACTTTTTAATTGATCATCGATTTGAATTTGATTGGAATCAGTCAAGATACAAGCTATGAACGTAGTATGGAAATTTTTCCAATTAGCAGTCCGAAGCTAACAAATTTATAACTAGTCGACGTGGTTTGAGTAATCGATAGGACAGTTGGTAGTATTTTTTTAATTTATTTTTATTTGAAATATTTTCCAAAATATTTTGACAAAAAGATTCGGAAAAAATATAAACGTGGGAGATTAAAAAGGAAGATAAATTTCGAGAAGTGATTGTTTGTGTCTTCTTGTGAGTGCACAAAGTATTTCAGATATTTGTTGAAGAAAACAAACAATAGTTTTCATTGGGCCAAAAAGAGAGAGCGTGCGTTATAAGCAGCACAGGTAAAACCCAGCTAAAATTAACGTAGCAAATTTTTTATCTTCTACTAATCACCAAATATAATATGAGATTTATGGTTTTTTTTTTCTAAATAAGTAGATATTCATTTGGATTTTACAACATCCAAATTCTTTTATCCAAAAGCATTACGCGGGATAATGTTTAAATCCCTGCTTTATTATCTTCATCAAACTGTTTTATTTTCACCTTGAATTCAAAGACCAAACAACCAGTTTTGCAAATATCATTACTTCTGCAAACATGGTTTTTATGATTGGAGATTTTTTAAAACGAACGTTATTATGATAATCTCGGGAGTAAATCCACAACGTACTTTTGTAGATTTTGTTATTTTAGAAGTAGACTATTTTGTTTTTCTATTAGATAGTTGACTTTGTAATCATCATTGCCGATGTCTTGTAAACATTCCGACATTACGGATCTTTCATAATTTCGTTATCAGGACGAAACAATGTGCATTACTATTTGAAGACAATTTGAAAATTGCGCAAGGTAAAATGTTGTTACCTTCCTAATTGTACACCTTTCTACATACTTTATAGTCTTTACTATTTGTTCTCGTCAAATACGTAGTAAGAAGATTATCAAACTGCCATGACTTTGGACAATTTTTTAACCAGATTATCACCTTTCTGGATATCAATTGGACCGTTTTATATTTCGAACGATTAGTCGTTTTACGTCGAACGAGTTTGATGTATCTATTCGCGAACGTACTCTAATGTACGTTAATTTAATTCGAAAAGTGATGTTATGAACATGAACATTGATTCCTTTTTTTGCGATTTATAAGTCACAGTGTTGTATGAATTTAAAGTTTAAATAATTGTTGTTAGTTTTGTGTTGTAAGGTTTAAACTGAGTTGTCAACAAATCGAATATGTTGGGATATCGTTAAGAGGTTTGTGGAATAAGATATCAGCGAATACGTTGTAATTAGTCAGCATTTTTCTGTTTGTTAATTATTACGTTCTGATTTGGTAGTGATTGACGTAATTGTCACTTATTGAAATCTTATTTACAATTATCAAGTTGATAATTATAACAGAAAACAACGAAATTGAAAAAAGTCTTCTAAAAGTGAAGTGGAAAATAGTCTTACCTAAAATAAATTAACAAAACTCAAATTCAAATGTTTAATCCAAGACAAACTTAAAGCATTACCTAATTAAATTGTATTAGCTTCCGCGAAGTTTATTGCCCATTGCCAATACTGACTTTGTACTTTTCAGGACTATTTAATCTGGTCGGTTGGCCTATATGCCGAGAAGGACATCACCCACATTTAGTGTGAGTGTCAGGAGGTTGCAAAGTGGCGACTGAGGGGGTTGTGGTCAGTCTTTTTTTTTGGAGGACCTGAAGTCGATAGGATATGCTAGTGAAGTTCCCTAGGGATCTGGGTTGTTTAGGGGATGTTTGGAGACTTACGAGGCTCTGAAAGGATCGCGATGGGCCCTTTTGATGCCTAGTGTGCGCGGAGGCTCAGCGCTTTGCCCCTTCCTAAAACTACTCAGGTCGATAATCCAACGATAAGGTGAGGTGTCAAACTCACTAAGCTACCTAAGACAAACGTACAAATAATTCAGGTTATTAAAATATATATAAAAAAAATTCGTAGTGATTGAAATGAGTTAATGGAAGAATAAAACATCTAAAGGTGGAATTATAGTGAGAGTAATGGACGCAATGTTATTTGGTCATCGCGCACGCCATATCGGAACAACAATCAGAACACCCGCAGACTAACGATTTTTAATCGGTCGATAGTTTAGTTGAATGGGTAATGGCTACGAATTTATATGGAAGCCCGCACACCATCAGATTTGAATCGACTAAACTAAAATGTTGTATATGCGACGCAATTCTCTTTCGGTTGGGAAACTCTTGAGCAAGAGCATCTTATCGTCTCCGCATACACAACAAATTGAAAATCGTTTACACCGGTTTTCTCTCATGCGTTTGGTCGTGCCTTGTGTATACGTTACACGTGATACACAACTAAATCCACCGATGTGTCTAGCCTAGTGTGATACAGCATGGTGTGGTTTGGTATGGTATGTGGGGTGGTTATGTCATCATCCCTTTTCACTTCGACGGTTGTGCTCGTCCGTTGTATGCCACGTTTGTGAACAATTACTCAACAATAAAACATTGACTCTTCCACTTCTATGTCACCGAAGCTACGACAATTATCATATTCACTTCGGCACCCAGTCGTCTAGCGTGTCTTCCTATCAAGCAGTGCCCTGTGAGCATTCCAAATAGTGTGCTAGCTAGCATCTTTCCTGCTCAAGTTCAAGACAAACTGTATTTTTTCGTGATCACATTCATGCCAAAGAGTTCTTGATATTGAGAATTTGGTTAGGTTTGACCGTCTACTGCCTGCCCATTGCAAGCATAGTGAGTCGATAGACTGTTTTAGCGGTCCGAAGGAAATAGCCACTTGCTGGTATTCACTTGTGAGCTGAATACAGCATGTAGCTAAACAGTTTCAATACAAAATTTATTTCAATACAAATTTTGTTTGTTTGTTTGATGTAATTCACGATTTTTAATTATCTCACTGTTTCTGCTGTAGCTGTAACTATCGGCCGAGTAATTTGAAGAATGCGTTCATGAACATCGACTAAATAGTCGGCCAGATAACAGTGTGCGCAGCTTGATCCAACTAAAAAGTTGTCCAACTGAATAGTCCGCAGTATGAGCTAGGCGTTGTAGTGAGCATGCTAAATTGCTTGCCGCAAATGCCAAATAAATACCAGTGTTGCCTGTTTTTTTTTATTATTGTATCGCCATTCTTTCAATAATTTGTTCCAAAAAATTCAAAACCCAACCAACGCGTAATACTCGCGACGAAATTAAAATGTAGACTACTATCAACGCGACGTAATATTATGCTGTTACCTGTTAATCATAGGTGTAGCTACGGACTACCGCGTTAATTTCAATATGGCGTTGTTAATCGCGTTTTGGCGCTAGACAATAGCTCGACTGTCGGTAGCTTTTGGCACATCAAAGCTATTTAACGCACTGGCGTGACTATACTCGTACTACTAATTTTAGCATGCACATTTAAAAGTTTAAATTAATTAAACCGCACACTAGAAACTTTAAAATGATTGGTTGAACGATCTGAAAAGTTATTTAATTTAACATTTTTACTTTTACATTCTTGGCTTGAATGCAAAGCAGTATGTGATTTGTAGCTAATCTTTGATCTATAGAGGGGGAGTAATGGCATCGAGCCGTTCTCAATTATTCTAAGAATGTAAAAACAACACGCAACACCCATGTGGAGTTAACTCTCTCACTAAAAGGAACTGCTTTGCCCATCTCCATCCAGAACTACATTACTGAACTGACTGACTTTGTTCTTTGTTTGGTCTTCATCTTTTACATCTACTGTCGAAAGGAAGGAACGATGAAACGAACGGTTCCAGAACTACTTCACTGAATTCGTTCCTTAAAGTGAGTAACTCGGAGTGAAGTACTTCACTGAAAGGAACTGCTTTGCCCATCTCTAGACTAAACTGATCTATATTATTTGTGTCTACATCAAGATTAGCGAATTAATGGGGTAAGATTGTGTTACTTTCGGGGGGGGGGGGGGGGGGGGCATTAGTCTAGAAGTGGCTCGAAACTAATAGAACTTCAGGTATTCTAGTGCGATAACCGAATGTTTAAATATTTGTTTCGATGGCCTAGTAGTAATGACGCTACTCTGCCAATACGGAGCATTGGTTCGGATCCCACAACGGATTAACCCCCCGTAATCACTCAACTTTCCACTCAATGCTCGGTTCTTATGAAAGAGAACACTGAAAATTGTTGCTGACATATTCGCAATAATAGTCTACCTTAAAACAGCATGTGGAATTGAATAATCTGCTTTAGACAGTAGGAGGGTTTGACGTCATAATAAATACCCTTTCTAATAATAAAATAATTTCTACTCGACCAAATTCAACCCTACTTAGTGTTTTTTCTTATTCAGAAAACAATTTTTTATCGCATTGACTCAAGTTTTTAGTCACTTGGAATAATTATACACAATTGCGCGTCTATTCACCAAAACAACATTCAGCACTACTTGATAAAATATCAATGAAATACTGTATGACATCATTGTGGAAACTATTTGGCTAATTTGAATGCATAGTACCTCTATATTCGCGATAATAATCGCTAAAGCCCCGACGAATTAATTTATAGACATTTAACCGAAATTTCGTCACGGTATGTAATAAAGGAAATTAGTATATTTTTTTATAGCTTAACTTAAGAAAACAATTACGAGAAAAGTTAATGTACTGGAGCCCAGAACGAGCGATTTTCATCATAAATTTTTCATGATAGAAGTTATAATTTTAGTGACCATGTCATCGCTAGACTATTCGGTCATCTAAATTGTTCTTTCCATTTGTTGTTCATACATTAAAAATAATTGATTACTTTTGTTCTCATCCTACACAAATCATAAACAAGCGTGGAAAAATATTAACTTCTTCTGCAATATTCCGATATGATGAAAATTTATGGAATTTATTTTGTAGTTGGTTTCTTACAAGATTACCGGGTATTTACCATAAAAAATTACCGGGTAAATACCGGGTGGAGCCATGGTATATTTTACAATATAATTAGCCTTATAAGCCAAAATTCAGGGCTCGCCAAATTTGGAACTTGGAAGAGAATTACAATCACCGTTTGGCGATATGAGGATGCCAAGAAACATGGGTCTTAGAATAGCTAGCTGTCTTCTCTGTTATTCTTGTTGATTGTTCCTCTATCTTTTTTGGAGCTGAAACTGCATGGGAAACAAAAGAATTTTAGTTAAATTTTTCTAAATGTTCTGTTAAATTTTTTCCACACTCAGTGCCATTTTCCACACTCAGTGCCATCTTTTGGCTTAGTTGACTACTACGCTCTATAAAAAATTGAACGGAATGGATTGAATCTGCACTAAGTTAAGTTGCTACATTGGGAAATGGAATGGCTACGCGTTCCTAATAAAAACTTTAATCGCGGGTTCTATTTCTAACACACAGTCATGGTTTTTATAATTTTTTTTATTTTATTATTATAATTTAGTAATCGACAGAGACAGTAGAGGCTCTGCAACTCCATATGGATTTTTCTATTTAGCTCTTACTGGCGCATACCCTCCATATCATACTCTTTGCTGTTAACTTCTGATGTTGTTAGTTATTTGACTTTTGGCGTCGGTTGGTTTTCGGCAGTCGGTGTTTGAAGTAGAGATGGGTCGTTCACGAGAGAACTACTCTAAAAGAACACTTCATTGAAGTGAGTGAGTGAAGTAGCTCACTCGTTTTGGTAAATAGCCCTTCAATTCGACATGTGAATAAAAAAATTAAGAATGTTATACCGACGTATGAAAAAAAAACAGAAACTAGCAGAGTAGAGATAGGCAAAGCAGTTCCTTTTAGTGAGTGAGTTAACTACGACTCGCTCATTTAAAGGAACTAGTCCCAGTTCCTTTTGAAGCTCACTTCCCCTGCGAAGAGAAAGTAGTTCCGAAGTTCAGAGTGAATGTGATGACCTAAAAAAAAAGGTCTTCACTTACCCGGCGATGAGGAAGTAGTACCATTTCAAGGTGGGAGTGAATGTTATGACTCATTCCTTTTCAAGATTCACATCGCAAAGAAACTCATCGCAAAGAAACGACTTCCTTTTCAAACTGTATCACGTGGCGAAACGAACTATAGTTCACCAAAAGAAGTGAGTTAGTTCACTCACTCACTTCAATGAACTGTTCTGACCCATCTCTATAACAGAGTGAACTGGACGAACACGGCGAGAAAGAACATTACTATTTTTCAACTTACAAGCCCAACTACTGCCTGCCTGACTAATAGACCTGCTGAAGAAAATCCACACACTCCAATCCACCGGTGACTACTAATAAACGGCTGGTGACAGAAGAGAAGAGTGAACACTTCAATTGAAGTGACTGTGACTAGTGAACGGAAGAAAGAAGAGTTCAATTGAAGTACTCCACGACTAGTGACTTTGACTAGTGAGTGTGTGACTAATGACTACTGAACTGCAAGAAGAGTAAATGTAGATGAAATGAATACTTTAATTGAAGTATTTCACTGAACTAGTTCTTTAAAGTGAGTGACTAGGAGTGAAGTACTTTACTGAAATGAACTGTTTAGCCGAACTCGAAGGCGTGTGTGTGATTAGACCACTTCAGGTCTCAAAATAATGCGCTAAGAGCAAATCGTGTACTCGATGGTTGAAATGAAGCATATGAATTCAAAGAAAACAAGCCGTTCTATTGATTTTATTTCTTAAATTTGACAGACTTCAGGATAAGAACCAGTGTAGAGTTCAATGCAGGAACTTAAAATTATGGTAGCTGATGGCTAAGTTCATAAGGAAAGTCAGAACTGACTACAGAAACTAGTATGGAATAAAGCTACCAATCTATGGAAAATGTCACAAAGGATAAATACCCAGCATTACAACACAAGTACCTACTAAGAAGAAGTTTTTGATTAGAAAACTTCCACCAAAACCTGTCTGAGCAGTCTTTGAAACTTGCTTCAATTGCATATGACCATACTTCGAATAATTGTACCTTCAACATTGAACTTTACTTCGATCCCGGAATTTCAATTCAATGCCTCTAAAACTTGATCTTTTGTACTTAACACTATTACCTACAGAGCTTAATTTTGTTTCGCCAACTATAAATCCATTACAGTCTCTATGAAGTGCTCTTAGTTTGCACTATACCAGTTCCACGTTTACTACAAATTCAAAACTAAACAAATTTAATAAATCATCGCTCAAACAATACATTGTGCACATAATACCGGCAAAAGTACCTTGTAAGTGCATTATGTCCTTGCTTCTACCGCACATACGAAAACAAGCAATGTCGCATTATCCTTGTGGCCATAAAATATTCGACATTCTATTGATGTAATATCGATTCTTCTAAGTGAATAGAAAACCGCAACTACGAAAAAATCACCTTATTGCACAAGGTAATCTTTTCCATTGAGGTAGAAGTAATTCATTTGCATAACATATTTTTAGTGTTTACTAGGTTAATAATGAAAACAGTCTTTTATTTTTGTGAAAATATTCCATACTTTTATCTATTGTAGAAAGTACGATTCGATATGATAGGTGTTTTGCGGTAGAATGGCCTTTTTATGGGTCGTAGAATTATGCTACATAAACAAATGTTTGAATCGTGTCAATTTACAAGTTTCCAAGCTCGACATGGATATGAGTATTGATGTTGCAAATATGTTAATTCATACTTGCTTTGCGATGAATCTATAGCGACAAGAACATGATATGACGGGTGTACCAATCATTGGCCCGATTTGTCGTTTGTCGCGACGATTGTATTGTGTATATATATGTAAGTGCTTGTGAACGACTTGAACCGAAATCGCACGGTTGGTGCTGTATTGGGAATAAAGCGGCAATTACACGATACCACAATAGTACCGACTTATGTTGTTGCAATATTCTTCCAACGGTGGTATGAACGCACACACACGAAACTATTTCTTTACAATTTTCTTTCAACAAGAGTTCATAGTAGATATGGGCGAAGCAGTTCCTTTCAGTGAAGCAATTCATTGAACGTGGATACTTGCTCGAATTTTTCCAAGTCAGTGGAAATACAGCAACCATAGGGCGAGCAATACCAGCAATCTGTCAGAACATTGCCACATTGCCGAAATATGGCCGCAACTAGCATGATATTGCCCTGTATTGCTCCATTAATCGCTCCACTAGTTTTGGCAATAGTCGTTGTGGAATCAATTGCTTGAAAAATTGCTGGTGTAAGAGCACCTTTACTGCACTGATAAAACAATTAGGTGACAGTCTTGAGCCCAGACTGTCGTTCTATGAACCAAGTATTTTCGGAATCTTGCATAAATTCACCCCTAAGTGGATGTAAAAAAGTTCTATACATCTTATGAATATTGTAGAATTTCATAAACCGCGTACCGCGGCTACGCTCACGTTGTTCCATCGCACCTGTTACTTACGTCTCTCTCATTGATCCCGTTTCTCTCGATGATCCATTGTTTCTGTTTCTCCCATTGCTACCGTTTCACCCGTTGATCCATTGCTCCTGTTTGTTCCGTTGCTCCCGTTATTCCCATTTCTGTCTTTATTCCCGTTGCTCCCGTTGATCTATTGCTTATGTTTCTACCGATGCTTCTGTTACCCCCGTTGCTTCCATTTATCCCGTTGCTCCCATTTATCCCGTTGCTTAAGTTACTCCATTCTCTATTCACAATCCTCCATGCACAATCTCCCGTCCACCATCTTCCATCCTCTATCCACCATCCCCCATCCTCTATCCACCGTCCTCAATCCACTATCCACCAATCTCCATCGACCATCCCCCATTCAACATTCTCCATCTTCCATCCTCTATCCACCATCCATGCTCCTGTTCCCAGCGATGCTTCTGTTACTCCCGTTGATCCATTGCTCCTGTTTCTACCGATGCTTCTGTTTCTACCGATGCTTCTGTTTCTCCCGTTGCTCCCATTTATCCCGTTGCTCCCGTTACTCCATCCTCCATCCACAATCCTGCATCCACCATCCCCCATCCTTCATCCTTCATCTTCCATCCTCCATCCTCTATCTACCATCCATCTCTATCCACCATCCCATGAAGGATGGTTGAATAGAGGATGGAAGATCGTGGATAAAAGATGAAAGTTGGAGGATGGTGGATGGTAGAAAAGGACATAACCGCATACCTTATCCTTTCAAGAGAGAACGAGAAATGTGGTTGCGTCCAACACAGGGAGATTTGCCATAGCTGGTCCAGACTTTCCTGACTAGATTCCATTCCGCTTCCATCAGTGCTCCTCAAGTACTCAGTTACACGGGGGACCCGAGCGTTTTAGTTGCTTCATTAAGACATTGTTTTTCGTCGCAGAGTTTCCTGCTGGAACTACGCTTGACGAAGTTCAGCGACGATTTCAATGTCCTTAAACCACAACTCAGGATTATCTTTCCCACCTCCATTAGAGAGCGGAGAAGACGGTCTATGAGCTATTAAGGCTTCCGAAATCATTTCTATCCTAGCTTCTGGTGGGTTATCTGCCTAAGGTGGCTGCAGACAATCTTTTGATAAATTTTTCCTGCTTTTGATGCTTCTAAAGGAGTTACTCTGCAAAACATAAACATATGTATCCTGTCACCAGTTTCTGCAAATGAAAAAAATGGTGAATTCTATTAGCTATCTCCCTCCCGTTCAAAGGCTCTACAAAAAACGGATGGTTGCATTCACGTAAACTTGATACAATTCAAGAACTTGTTGAAACAAAACTTGCAAAAATTTTATGCTATTGAATTTGAAACTAAAAGTTAGGCTCCTTTGGATGGCTTCCATACAAAAGTCACTAAAAAACGTGGTCAAACCAGAGCATGATAAACAACAAACCGAAATTTTCCATACGATGAAGCTGAGACCCACTCTCCAAACTATTTCATTCGACCTGAATCATTTTTCGTGCGCATCATACGCCTGACTCTGCTACCGGAATGTATTTTTATTTTGACTGGAATTTTATTTCATGTGGGCTTTCTTGTTTTTCAACAGGTTATTTCCTCCAACCGTGAGCCAAGTATCTTAATCAATACGTTTTAATCGGACGCCCCACATCACCTGGCCGTATGTGATCTTACCACTTCCAGTCCACACTTCACATTCACACACGACTTGTTTACCTTTTCATAATCCATCTCGCTCCATTCATCGACTGCATTGAGTAGTTCCAGGTAGTGTTCGTAATTGACTGTGGATTTGATAGTGCAAAGTGTTTGTTTATAACTAAAAAAAAAAATCAGCGTGCATTAAGCATTTTTATTCCTCGGTAAGTTTATTGTTTACTGAGCACTCTTTGTGCACCTACTTGCCATTTTACTGGCGACTTTTGTCCGGTAGCTCGAATAGCGTGTCTTCTTTTTCCACACAATAAGCAAACGGAAACCGAATTTTGACGTTTTCGTTTTGCATTTGCTATGTGTCGTCATCCGCTAGTAAGTTTACCTGTGCGCAAATGACTCACTAAATAAAAAAACTCACCTTTGTTTGTGTATTGTTAAACGCGCGACGTATTTTTCAGATATTTTTCATAAAGCGAATAAATACATATGTTCAGGGATGTGAAACTGTTACACCTGTGATATTACACTTTTGTAATTACTAAAAGATTTTTGATCTTCACTTTATTTGTCTTGTGAATAAATTTTGCAGTAATTTTGTTTATAAAGATACCAACTTAATCGCGGGGAACTTTTTCCGCGATTATATCCAGCTGAAATTATATTCTAGAAGATTTTTGCGACAGTAATTTTAAATGATTCATTTTGTTAAGATAAAAGCGTAGTTATCATTTTTCTTTGAGAGGAGTTTAGATTATAATGGAAAGTTTTAAAAAAAATCTGCAAACAGTCTGGACGGAACTTTATTATTTTTTAGGTAGAAGTCGCGTTTAAGGATGAGTGATATGCGGTGTATGTTACTATGCGACTGACAACCTAAAAAATAATGTATCAAAAAGCCTCCTGCACCGTAAAATATCCATTGAATTTTACATCTTTTTACATTGAATGTAATTTTCAATTTTCAGTCAGTAAATTTCAATTTGCAAGCAGTAAATTTCAACTTTGAAAGCATCAAATTCAATTATTTTATTTTTTTTTTGCTTCTTTAAGGCTTACTAGTCGTAAACTATTCTTAAAGCGTAAAATTACCAGAGTGGTATACAATTATTAAAAGTACTAGGACTAGTAAACTCAAAAAAAGCAAAAAAAAAAGTCCGTCTGTACGCCGTACGCAAAATCGTTTGAAGGCGCGTAGCTCCCAAACCCGTTGAGTTATTATCATGAAATTTTTATGGTAGTTAGATTGGGTGAACCTCTTCGACTGATAGAGGGGTGGGTGAGAACGGGGGAGCATTTTAGACGAAAAATTTTGGTTTCTAGATCTCTGCAACCACTTATGTTAGGAGGCTGAAATTTGGCATTTCTATAGTGGACCCATTTGCAAAAAAAAAATTGCTGATATGGGTAAAGGGGAGTGGGAGGGGGATAATGCGTCCGAAACGTAAAAAGCCGAGATCGAAACATTCTAAAATCTATATCTTCTAAACCATTCATGGCAAGCAATTAAAACTTAACAAATATCTATAGTTATATTTATTAGGGTAGATTAGAGTAGATTGAAATATTTGAGTGGGGGCAGTGGCGTACTAGGGTAGCAGGGTGAAAAACTTTAGATTGCGATATCTCACAAACCTATTACACTAGATAAGTAACATTCGGTTTGAGTATAAAGCTTGTCAAATAAAGATTGCTCAAAGTAAGGGCGCAGGGGAGCGTAGAAGAGGAGGGGATATGAATTTTTCTAAAAAATCACATTTCATATCACAAGAACAGTGTAAGATAGATGCTCAAATTTTTTTTATTTTTTTTTAACTAGAAAAGTAATTTGGTTAAAAAAAAATTCGAATATCCATTGGCGTTCAGTTCATTATCAGTTAAAATATAATGCACGTATCATATTTTCACGACTTTCGTCATATCTACTAGGTCATCCGAAATACTGAATCCATTTTTATTCTACGGATTCTTCATATGAATACCTAGAAAGGGTTTTCAAGATTTTTTGAAATTCGACCCCTAAAGGGGTGTAGAGTGGTTGTATACTTTTTCATGAATTCTACCATATCTCTCAGATCTGATCAGATATCGAATCTCTTTTCACTTCTACGGGCTCGTTTAATAATCACCTATTTTCAAGTTTTTTTCCTTTTTCAACCCCTAGACCGCATTCCGGAATATTTTATATTATATTATTATGTAATTCATATTTTATTCGAACCGCTTCCCGAACTTTTTGTTAGGTTTTCAGTCACATAGTAACCTACACCGCATCTTAGAGTTGAACGCGTTCCGAACTTCTGCCGGAAAAATAATAAAGTTTCGCCCAGGTTGTTGGCAGATATCTTACATGGTTTTTAAATAGCAGCAGAAACTTCTTGGCTCTAGCATACTGGACTTAAGTATTAGACTGAACCCCGACCTCACCTTTCGACTGTAACTGCGGTTTTTGCTGCGCTGCTGAAGTAAAACAGAATGGTAGCTGCGGCGAACCTGTTTTCAACGTCACAGTTCTTTAAATTTTATGTGTGTCAGTTGAAAGGCAGATACTATTTAGATAAGTATATAGAGAAAGAACGACGTCGCCGTCATATTAATGCGCCACTGAAGCTACCTTTATGGTCATCACTATGCTATTGTATGATCTAATGACTGCGGTGCAGTCCGGCGTCGAAGTTGGTGTTCTGTTTTGTTGTTAAAACTGTAACCAACAAGAATAAAAAATGTTTGCACCACAACATATACCTGCATGTATTATTTTAAGGCGATTAATGATGACATGCATATAATTTGAACAAGTAACAATATTTAAGCAGAAATAATTTTTATGTAGACCCAAACTATATTATTTCAATTTCAACCATACTTACTCCATCACACAATATTCGCTAGGCGTACACATAAAATTAAGTAAAAAGGGAGAAATCATATAGAGCTAATGCTCGAACTATGAATAAAATAAGCAGCTAGTACCTGCCACTGGAATGTAGGCCAATTCCATAACAATTTCATTTACCAGGTGAAATAGATTTTTCTTTTGAGTCATTACCCTAAAGTTTCCCAGTGGAGAAAACCCCGCTGTTAATTTATTACCTGGCAGTAGATAAGCAAACAATCAGTGGGTACCTGAACCTGAAAACAATGTTTTCATCGCGCATACCTACCTATTATAGAAATGTCCTACATTTTATCGGTTTTTCATGCTTATTTTTTTTTTTGCTATTGCAATAAAAGTTACATTAATTTTTTAAATATTTTATCATTTAATGGAAGAATCCGTCCATACCAATCTGATTATCACATCGGTTCGCTATTGGTTCGTATACGAATTAACCGAGGAAGTATCTTTATAACAGACTTTCCAAAACTGTGGTCCACGGAGTACGTCTAAGTATGGTATGAATAATTTGAAAACAAAAAAATATATTGGTGTCAAAGTGGCTTATGGAGACTGCTTTCCACTGAACTAACATTTTTTCCTTTTAACACTTTGCGTGCCACACTTTTTGTCAAAAATTTTGACAATGCTAAATTTCTGTGCCGATCACCGGTGGTGGTATTCAACGTGTTAAAGGGTTTTCTCGATCACTCATCAAAATTTGTCAAAAAATTTTTTAAACTCTATATATAAGTCGAAGGCCTTATGCAATACTAACCTACTAGCCCTTTAACGCCAGACAGACGAACTTTTTGAAAATATAAAATTTGACATTTGCCATCAAAATTCTTTTGTTATCAAAAGAGTAAAGTAACATTAATTTTTGGGTTTTAATGAAAAGTTCTACGATACGCTCGGAAAGCTCATATTTAACCTTCAAAACATTTTGATCGCATCTTGTATTCATATAAATATAAGAATATGATCCATTTTTGTAGAAGTTAATCGAACGTTTACTTTCATTCTCTTGTTAGACGTTGATGATCAAAGTAAGATAAAAAAAATTTACCCTATCGTCCTCATTGTACTGCACCAAAAACAGTTAATTATCGTCCCAAAATCTTGACATGTTTTTTGAAACAGTTTAGACTAGAGCGTTGAAATAGTGTTAATTTATCAGGTCTATTCAGGACCGAGTCAAAAGTCACAAAGTAGGTCAGGAGTCACAATTTTGTATGCATTTTGAATTAATTGTGACTATCCACCTACTTTGTGGCTTGTGAATCTGATCCTGAATAGGCCTGTCTATGTTAGTATATCCTGTAAGTACATTTATCAATCTACTTTGTTCTTTCATAGTCTAGATTCTTGTAGGCTACTTTCTCGCCGTTTCTCAATCACTTCTGATACTCTACTTAGGGTTTCATATTAACCCTTTTCTGAATGATGGACAGATGATGCAAAAACCTCATTACTGATGATTACTGTATACCTATACATTGTTTGCCTAATATTGTATTTTCGAATCCTGTTCACCCAAATCTTTTCCATAATAAATTTATTGCACGCGTGTCTATCGGCACATGTTCTCACGCTGAGCTATGAAATGTATATAAGAGCTAAATGACAAAATAATTTCCATACAACAAAATGATATCAATCAGAGTGTAATCAAATTAATCCATAGTCGTTGACGTTTTATTTGCTACGAGTAACCAAGAGAAATCATTCATTAATTACCTGGTACACAACACACCTTTGTGTTTGGTTATAATTTTAGATTTTCTTATCCGTGTAAAGTGTATGGATTTTTTTTTTTCAATTATAGCGAATTGAACCTTTCGGTCCAAAGGCTTTTAAACCGATAGATGAAAATAAGATTTTATTCGTAAAGTTAAAGTTAATTCGATTATCAAAACGACAAAGTTTTTATTTACACTAAGAAAAAAAATCTTCCAACAGTCTGGGCGCAACATTATTATTTTTCCGGCAGAAGTTCAGAACGCGTTCAATTCGGGGATGCGGTGTATGTTACTATGTGACTGAAAACCTAACAAAAAGTTCGGGAAGCGGTTAGAAAAGGGTGTAACATATGAATTAAATAATTGGGTCATATTCAGGGTCTAGAGGTTGAAAAAAAACAAAACTTGAAAATAGGTGATTATTAAACAAGCCTGGGGAAGTGAAAAGATATTCGATATCTGATCAGACCTGAGAAACATGGTGGAATTCATGAAAAAGTATACAACCACTTTACACCTTCTTAGGGGTCGAATTTCAAAAAATCTTGAAAACACATTGTAGGTATTCATATGAAGAATCCGTAGAATAAAAATGAATTCAATATTTCGAAAGACCTAATAGATATGACGAAAATCGTGAAAATATATGCATTTTATATAAACTGATTTTTTTTTTGCCCCCCCCCCCCACCCCTTCTGAACGCCAATGAATATTCGAATTTTTTTTATCGGAATTACTTTTCTAGTTGATTTACGTATACCTACCGAGTTTCAACTTCCTAGCATAAGCCGTTCTAAAGTTAGGAAAAACACCCCCCACCACCGTACCATACTACCCCTAAAAAAAAAATTATTTTTCCACCGTGCCACTACTATAGCTCTATCTAAATACCAAATTTCAGCTTCCTATCATTATAGATTCTTAAGATATAAGCATCAGAACTTTTTCTTTCTCACCCTTCCCCACCCTCTACACCCACACCCCCAAAACTTTTTTTTCTTTCAAGGGTTTTATTAGGCCTACTTCTGGTAAAAATTTGAAGCATCCATCTTACACTGTTATTGAGATATGAACCGTGTTATTATTGAAAAATTCTTATCCCCTCCACTTACGTACTCCCCCGCCCCCTTCAAAGATTTTACTTTTAACAATCTTTATTTATCAAGCTTTATATCCAAACCGAATTTTGTTTTTCTGGTGCCACTGGCTTGGGAGTTATCGTAATGTTAAGTATTTCAACCCCCACCCCCGTACGCCACTACCCCCACCCAAAAATTTTGTTTCAATCTACTCTCCTAGTATAACTACAGATATTTGTTAAGTTTTAATTGCTTGCTATTAACGGTTTAGGAGATATAGATTTTAGAATGTGTAGATCTCCTTTTGCGTTTCGGACGCATTGCTTTCCCCTCTACTCCCACACCCCTTCACCCATATCATCAATTTTTTTGCAAATGGGTCCACTATCAAAGCTTTATAGAAATTCTAAGTTTCAGTCTCCTAACATAATCGGTTGCTGAGATCTAGAAACCAAAATGTTTCGTCTAAAACGCTTCCCCCCACCTTCCCCTCATACCCCCACCCCTGAAAATAATGTCAATTCAAGGGGTCTACCCAGTCTATTCCTAGAAAATTTTTTAATTAAATAGCTCTACTGGCTTGAGAGTTTCGAGCCTTCAAAGGTACGGCGTGCGGCGTACGGCGGACAGACGGAGTGCAAATTTTTATTGCTTTTTTCGTGTCTACTAGTAATGAAACGGGGACAAAAAAATTTTGAGGGCAGCAAATTTTTTTTTTTTTTAATCAATAACAATACTGTATTATTACTAATAAAGTAATATGGAACTGTTTATTATGAATTTATTTTTAACAAAGTGGGTGCTTTCTTTGACAAGCTGAAACTTTTTTCCCAACTTTTATTTAATCTTGTTTTAATTGTGTGATCTACTGTGTGCTCTTCATAAATGGCACATCGCGAAATCTCTGAATTGAAAAATTCATTAAGTGCAGTAGAGATCTTATGGAACTGTTCGAAAAAGATCGATTTCATTCTAAAATTAATTTGAATTTTACGTTGTAGTATTGTTCCAAAATCGCGTTAAGGGGTTATATGCAGTCACAATTTAAAAAAAAAAAAATTGTTTTGCCCATTTTTGTAATGTAGGCAGGAGGTACATATATTTAAGTATACAGACCTATTCAGGACCGAGTCACAAGTCACAAAGTAGGTCAAGAGTCTCAATTTTGTATGAATTTTGTATTGAGACTTTTTTGATATGATACTCTGATCCTGAATAGGCCTGATTTTCACAGAAAGTTTCATGTGAATCCGACAAATATTCTAGAAGTTATACTCACATTTGTAAAGACCTTTAGTAGCGTTTGAAAGAGTATTTGAAATAGAGATGGGTCGTTCCGGAGTGAACTGGTCAAAAGGAACGCTTCATTGAAGTGAGTAAGTGAACATTCTGCCATCAGCAGTTTTGTATATACATATTTTAGAATGTTTTAATGCCAGCTTCCGAGCCTCTCGCACGCATTGCCCCCTCCCCCTCCACTCCCACACTGTTCAACCCTTATCGACCATTTTTTTGCAAATGGGTCCACTATCATAGTTCTCTATAATTTCAGTCTTCTAGCATAAACGGTGCCTGAGATCTAGAAACGAAAATTTTTCATTTAAAACGCTCTCACAACCTCACACCCCCATTCGCCCAAAAGGCACCACTCGCAGGGTTTTATTCAATCTATCCACCAAAAAAATTGAACTTAGTATCTTTAGGGGTTTGTAAACTATGTGCTTTCAAACACTTTTGCATACTACGTGCCGTCAAACGCTTTTGCGTACGCCGGACATTTTTTTTTTGCTATATTAACGTGAATAAATACAAAATTTTACGGTAGCAAATTTTTTTTAAAGTTTCGAGTTGATTTTAAAAATAATAAAGTAAAAAACAGGCAATACGTTTGAAAACTGCGAAGAAAATATTTCGTTATTTGATAATAGGTGCGTTTTTTTCAACTTTATCAAGATCAAATTAAAAAAAAATCCTGTGGGATGATCCAAAAAAATCAATTTAAACGGTTGGCATTCCTGCTAGAAATGTCATGTATTATGTGTCAGCTGTTGTCTGTCAAATATTTATTTATATATTCTTGGTAGATACAATAGTGAACATAATGGATATAAACGAAATAGAAGCAGTAAGTACTTAAAATTACTATGTATTGAACCGATACTGTGCAGATATTTGCGAATATTCTTTAATAAATACGGAAAATATTTATTGACGTTTGACAAATGTCAATTATCAGCTGTCATTGCAGTTGAGTTGCAGGACGACAACTGTGAAAATGCGAAAATTTTGTTGAATTGAGAAGCAGCTTTAATGACCAACTATGATCCCATTTTGATTTTGGATCATCTCAATTGCTATTGTTTTCAATGTAAAACGAATGATCTTGATCGTGATCCAGTTGAAAAAACACACCTAATATTACTTAGCAGTCGTGAGAAGCAATTAATCACTTTCATTGTAACTGGTGTCGCGATACGAAAGGGTCAATGCGTGCGTTTCGCGCATCGCTCTCTCTGCAATTCCACTTCCAATTTACGCGTCAGGAAAGGAAATAATTCGAAACAAAATAGTATCAATTCTAATCGGAAACGATTAGCATCCAATTTTTTTCAATAATTATTGGATCTGATATTTAAATCTTTCTGCTAGAATTTGAGTATGGCACCACCTCACAAAGGGCTTATGAAAAAACCTACATTAGATACAAATCGCACCCTGAAACTTCCATTGCTCATCATCAAGAACCATGTACTACTTACTGTAAGATTGGTACTACCTTTAGGTCTTTATGGTGAGATTCCAACCTCAGTTTATAACGTAATAACTCCATTACCTGCTTTTGATACACCCTGCTGCCTCAAGAGCAATAGAGGCTTCAAGGCTTCAAAGTATCTCATCATAATACAAAACACTATCATTATTCAAATATTTATTACAATATTTATTTCTTAAAGTTATTATAATTCTCGTTGGTACCTGCAATAATTATTGTTGGAACAGCATTTTCTATTAAATTATGACACCTGTAATCAACGGCTAACAAAAAGAAACGAATATTTTTCTCGGCAGCTAGTTCAAGTAAAAAGTCTGCCGTAGTATAAACATAAGAGTTAGGTAATAATTTTCCAAAAATCGATTAAATATTGACGTTGATTAAGACCAACCAGCATTCCACAGTTAATTGATTTTTGACTTTTATATTCACGTGTAAAATATGTTAATTGAGCAGTCATATCAGTACTTGTAGATACAGTAGACTAACTGATAGCCTAGATAGATATTGTTGAAGTGCATTATTTGCGTAAACATTACGAGAAATTAAGTTCTGCCAGTCTTGAATTAAGCTTCGTAGAGCTCGATCGTTTTGCTCCTGACTGGGAGGCAAAATGCTTACGATTCTCGCTATGATCCTTGCGGTGCGACCTCCGATGTTCTTCAGGCCAAAACCATCCCATACGTTCTTATGGATAAAATTTATTGGTATTCTGATCGAGCGATGGAATCAACACATTCTGCTTTTCTTATCTCAAGAACGCTTTACTCTAGAAAGTTTAATCTTCGTTTCTTTCTACTGTTTGATGGTGGTTGAAGAATACACTCATTATGAAGAATACAGTCATTATTTTTCATTATGAATGACTTGTCCAAGTTAACTCTCAAGAATATGACGTCGGTTCAGAATTCAATTGTCGTTCCCAATCGAGGATTTACCTTCTGTTCTAGTAAAGGATTCGGAATTACATTGGAACGACACATTTTTTTGAGCGATCTGTCTGACTGACTGGCCACTACCCTTCGTTCCGTCACTCGCTCACATTTGCGGTCGTCCTCCGCATTTCGCACACGAGCTCAGATTGAAAAAAACATGTAAAAATTTTGGAAACATCAATCGAGTTGCACAAGAGTGCGGAGAATTTCAGCGCACCAAAGTGAGGTACTTGGAAGTGCTCGCCCTGTCTCGGCGAGAGTAAGGAGCCGACTTTAGGATTTATTGACTTTTTTTTATCTTGGCTCTTTTGGATCCGGGCCGAGACGACCTATTAAGGATCTTAGTTCTTTACCAAAATGAGGTATGGGGAGGCGTTCCAAGTCTCTTGAGTGTACTTGGAAGTACTCGCCCTGTCTCTCTGAAAGTAAGGAGCCGGCATTAGGATTTTATATTTCTTTTATCTGATCCAGACAAACCATCAGTCATCTTTCTTTCTGATCTTTGTGATAAAATTGTCCACATTTGCTTGAAACTTAAATACCTTGATTAGCTGCCAAAAATTTGAAGATATCGTCTGCAATAATGGACTCAATGCTTTTACTCCTACCCAGAGTAACAACAAGCAAGGCCTGAGTGTATCCACTCTCCATCGTCTTATCCGTACTTCTACTCCTGTCTTTTGTCAGCCAATTGGGTCTTCTGTCTGTACTCTAAACCGGACGCAATCTCATCAGGGCCATATAACACAACACAAGGACTTGCATAGTTGCGTCAACAAACATCTTTCATCTTGCGTTTTGTAAGAGCATAATACAGTGGCATACCTAAAAAAGGTTCCCTTGATCTAATATTTTCCTAATTTCCTTATAACATTTGGTACGCAGTGCTATTGTGCTTAGTTAGTTCTGCTAAATCGGTCAAACCTTGTTCTTTTTTTTTTTGTTCTCGAGGACACATCACTTTTCGCCTTGGTCTCTTTGGTAGAGCACTAGCTATGCGATTTGGTATGTCCTGTCGTAGCCTAGACTGTTATCAGGCTCCCATTCAAGGCACAATTCCTCTAAAGTATTTTTATTTAATTTTTTGAGGACAGGATCATGATACGAGTTCGTATCACTGTTGAAATCAAGCCTCTTGTTACTTACAATAATTAAGAATCTGCTAGTCTCTGAAGACCACTGACTGTAATTCTCATCTGGAGCTTATCACTAATTTGGCTAGGGCTTTTCTGAAGCGAATCGTAGTCAAGTTTGGCAGTGGGTTCAAATCAGGAACAAGGAACTCGTTGTGGAAACAGCAAAATTTCAAACCCAATAGGCCTATGCAGCAAAGTTGACACTTGATCGACACAGCTATTCTTTTAGATTATTAGAGACCAAATGGTTGTAGTCAGAGCTGACTATTTATTTTATATTTGACTTTTTGATATCCATCTCAAAAAACTGACCAAAACCTATTCGCAGTTGGCTTGATCAAAATTTAAAACCTTACCCATGTGTATGACAATTCTCATTGTCTTTATTTGCAAGGTTTGAATCTAAATTTCTCTAAAGCACTACTTCCGTGACGTGATGTCACACTGCTGATTTTTACGAAAGCATTACTTCCGGCACGTGACGTCACACTACTCAATTAAATCTTTCGCTTAGTTAACATTAAATTTTCTAGCTTAACTACTTTCCACTGAAATCTACATTTTCTCTGACTGTAAACTGTTAAATAGAGTCGCGTCATGAATTTAAAGTAAGTTCTATTGAAATTTGAAAACAAACGTTTATTTGTTGTACAAATGTACAGTCATGAAAATGTTTTTGCTTATGGAATAAATCCGGGCTTATTCAAGTAAACAATACCGTCAGTAACTGAGTTTATGTGAAAAGCCTAACTCTAGGAGCTGTGTTGAAACTGAGAAAAATGTTCTCAGTGCAAGCGAATTGTATGCATACCTTTTTTTTCACAAAAGTGGAATACTTTTAATCCATCTTAAGATTACTGAAAGGGCCTCGTTGGGGTAGTGGGTATGGCCACTAGGTTACTACCACAGAGGTCATGAGTTCGAGTCATGGGTGTGTCCTTGGTCTGTGCAATAATTTTTACTGGAGTGCCACAGAAGAAGGGCGCTGTTATCACCCCATATCCCAGAAGAAGCCCTACTGGATCAGACTAGCGAGGATCGTCAAGATCAGATTGATTTTTGTCATTGAATTGGTCAGAATTGGAACTGACTACCGACGATCGTCAAGATCAGATTTCCCTAATTTATATTTTTATTGAATTGATCAAAAAACTGACTTATTAATGATCAAATTATTTCTTTTCTTTACAGAGAAATGCGACTTGTCTTCAACACAAATGAGAGTTTCGAATCAATAGGTGTGACATCTCAGGTATGATTCAGAAGAGTTGTTTTATCTTTCCTACACGATTTTTTCATTAGAATTCTATTAACGAAATTTCGTCTATTTTTTTTTAGGCTATTAAAGTAGATACGTTATCGACGTGGGGATCAGTTGATAACGAATTTAAATCGCAGTTGACGGATTATTCATCGATCGAAGGACCGCGACATCGTAACAGCCCCTTTCCGCTATCGAAAGAGATCAACAATCGTTTTATCATTTGGTATAGTATTATCTTGCAATAGATTACACTGCTGTGTTTCTTTCAAAAAACACACAAGCAAATAACTTATAAACTAAAATCGATAATAAATTGATAACTTATGTTCGTATACATTTTTTTTTACCGCAGGGATGGTGATATAACAACATTGCAAGTCGATGCCATTACAAATACAACAAATGAAACGTTGACTGAAAGAAATTGTATATCCGATCGAATATTTGGACGCTCTGGTTCGCGACTTAAACAAGCTTTGTTGAATGATATTCGAGGTGAGCTATTGAAAAAATTTAATTGATTTGAAAGTTATATATTGGAAACTAACAATTTTATTGATCATTGTGTTTTTTCTAGAATGCAGAACAGGTGAAGTACGTGTTACAAAGGGCTACGATTTACCATCCGATTTTATTATACATACTGTAGGACCGATTTTCATTGAAAAATATAAAACTGCTGCTGCAAATACACTTCATTCCTGCTACAGGTAATAATCGTAATTTAATTATAAGTTTCTTGTATTCGCCCGAACTGTATGAAAGTGTGTGCCATCAGTTTTAACGTCAAATTTGGAAACTACCGTTTGTTGAAAATTCAATCAAATTTCGTAATCTTCCTTCAGAAAAAATACAGGAAAAAAAAACAATGACTAAATTCAAAGTTCAGATTAATAATATTTGATTGACGGTTAGCTAGTGATTTGATTATTTAAAAATAGAATCAATGCGTTGTTTTGTGATGAAGCTGCGCTTTGTTATCATTGAAAATGACAAATTCTCTTCATTTTGGACGTTGTATCAATGATGCGATATTTCCAATCGGACTTTGACTACTAGGATGTCGTCAGTCATCCCGATACGAGTAAATTTCAGTTACAATCTATTATCCGCGTTGATTGAGTCCTGCCGCCGTTCCTTTGTTTTTCGAAATGAATCTTCAATTTATTCCGTCATCCATCCATAGAAGTCGTCCCGAATTCGCCAGTCTGAGTTTTGTTTTTTGTCATAGGATCCTTTGCTCAAATGCGTCTATCAGGCGGGTGACTTGTTGTTTATGTTTCAGATCCATATAGCCGCACCAGTTCTGTAAATGCGGAATTTATTGGGATTTAAATATTGAGAGAATCACACAATAAATCTTATTGGAATGTTGTCCTTATTTAGCTCCATTGCACAGCAACCCCATTATTTCAATTTGTGGTCACCACTCATCTGATTGGCGTTCATTTTTTCGTTTGAATCATGAATTTGATTTTTTGCTCATTAATCCATAACCCGATTTACTTAGCGACTAACTCAAGATGGAAGAAAGTCTCCTTAGTTTTTTATATGGATCGTGTCTTAATGTTAACGTTGTTGGCGTATACTACTATTTGTCAGTGTTACTAATCGATTTTTTTGAACACTCTGTCCTTAGTCTTGTTATTTCGTCTCGTATTCAAACTTGGGACTCGGTGTTACTCGACGTTAGTCTTACTATCCGGGCTATTCTAAAATCAACCATTACAGGTATGCCATATATCTATTGTATGCTTACGCAGTTGTAGATCCTCCGGTTTTAAAGTCGTCTTGATGAACTTGTCCGTATATAACATTTTGTAGTACGCACAGAATATTGACATGCCTTAGTAGTTTTCGTAGAAAACTTTATCTCCAATTGGGTAAAAATTATGCTTTTACACCAACCGTCGTGTATCTTTGCGTCAGCTCAAATTTTTGAAATTATTTCATAGAGGAATATTGGTACTTATACGTGGTCTACATTTTTTCCCGAAGTTCAACCAGACTTCAATCGATACCAGAACCCTAACTTCCTAGTAGTGAGCTGTTCTGACGGAAACAATATCATAGATCTAGGAGCTGACTTTTGGTTTAAAAATATGTTGGAAGTAGTTGTAGAGGACTATGTATACCAAACGTGTACTGCCGCTGTGGAGAACTAGACCCCGAGAAGGTTTTGTATTATGCATTCTCTAGGAGTTGAAGCCATGCAATGTCGCTATCACACAGATTCGATAGCTTCGATGAAATGACGACCTGCTACAATTCAGCACGCTGGCAGATTGGTTCACATAATTTGGCGGTGGTCTCACGGGTTTTTTATTTTTCAACACAACAAATTCGTCGGTGTGCTGTGTGTTTTACTTTTCCTTGTTTTACTGAACCGATACGTAGTTTTTTTTCTATGCTCAGAACTTTTGAATAAAATTTTCACAAGTACCATCCCTAAAAATTTTAATTCATTAAATCATTTGTCTTCTTTTAGAAACGTGCTGTGCAAAGCAAAAGAACTGAAATTAAAAACAATCGCTTTATGTATTATAAGTACCACTCAACGAAATTTTCCACCGGATTTAGAAGCGCACATAGCATTACGTAAGTCAATTATAATCCCTTCGTTCTTATATTTTTTTTTTCAATTTTCTTTAATACTTTCAGGTACAATTCGACGATTCCTAGAGAAATCGAAAGCGGAAATTGTGATATTGTCGTTAGAATCGCATGAACGGGGAATTTATGAGGTGCTAGCCCCGCTTTATTTTCCTAGAGATCGTTTAGAAGAGAGTAGTGCTCTTTGGCATTTACCAAAAGACATTGGTGGACCATTTGGCGAACCACAGTATCCCGATCGACAAATACGTATCATACATAATCCACATCATTCAGTCATGATGATTGGTGGTAAGTTTATAAGAAATTATTATTGACTTCGAGTATTGAGTATTGATTCCCGCCTTGTTTTCTTTTGCGTATTCCAATTCCAATCAAGAGTCTGTTTCGAGATCGGTTGCTTTAGCTTTCTTAAGATTTTGCCGATCCATTGCCACTTTCATTTCACAATTTCAGTGTCCGTTGCGGCCTTTTTACTCGCTCTCCAAAGATCTTCGTTGGAGATAATGTCGGGCCGGAATATCCTAAATAGACTTGGCATTCGTTGCATAAATTTTTTTATGAATTGATCAGTCATCCATCGATCGTATAGCAACTGGATTTGACACAAGACTCAAACAGTCGAAGCTTTATCCACACTTTAGCCACACTTTATCTATTTGTGGTTATCAGTATGCTACTGTCCGACCCTATGTATTCTCACATTAGTTTTAATACTGCTTGCTTGCCTATATATATATTTCAAGAAAAATATAGTATTGTAATAGTTTAAGAAAATCTGAGCTATTCTGCTCAAATAGTCAGTTCATGATTCAGACGTCAAAGTCAAAGTGGAAGTATAATAATGCAGACCTTCTTCACTAGATTTTGACAATTTCTTTCAAATTTCGAAAAAATTTCTATCGAAAAAATTATTTATTATATGTACAGCAGAAAAGTTTTGTCTGTTTTAACCAATAAAGACTATTTTAACCTACTCTCTTGTTCTACGTGTTAGCTGTCGTACAATTAGTACCAATTGAGTCAGGAATGAAACTGACTATTGAATGTACTTACTTTAAAAGGCTATCTCCGAGTAGTATCAGAATCTTACTTCTCCCGATTTTCTAGTGCGGCTTTTTGGGTGTTATCTCCAGAAACACAGATTATGACAATATTCCTTGTCGTCGGAAAGATAGAAATAATCAATCCAGTTTCTTATTCGCCTGATAAGTATTATGATTTATGTAAATTTTAAAAAATTATTGTAGCACGTACGAACCTCGAAATTCCCGGACCAACAATCAATCTCGCGTACTTAACTCTAAATGCGAGGTTGGCTTCGATGATTCGCGGAAATTTGTATTGGATTTCATTTAAGTTATTCCGTCTTGTAAAATAGCATAATAAAATAGTTTCTGTCCTGTCCGAAAACGAAACTCAAACTTTGGTATCCGGAAAACACCACAGTCCGATCATTTGTCTTAAAGAGTTGCCAAATTCATCAATTATTCATCAATGTATTGGCAATTTTATTCGCTTAGGATCATATTCGGGTCTATTAAGGGGGTCATCTCGTGTGCAGGCTCTTTTCTTACGCCATTTTTGGGAATTTGTTCTGGCGAACTTAATAATGCCGCATCGACTCTTATAAAATTCCGTAAGCTGCAATGGGCAGGTCATGTAGAGCGAATGGATGACGGAAGAATTCCCAAGCGCACATTGAAAGGTAGAGCCCTTGGCAAGCGACCGGTGGGAAAACCGCGAAAAAGATACGAGGATTCAGTTGACGCAGATTGCAAATCGCTTCTTAGATGCACAAACTGGAGGACGCGGGCGCTGAACCGAGATGACTTCAGACAATGTATCCTGCAGGCCCTGGCCCGATTTGGGCTGTCGCGCCATTGATGATGATGAACTTAATAATGATAGAACTGTGAAATTTTTACAATATATTTATGCACATGTTGGCCACACTTAAGAATTTTTTCAGCCCCAAATTGTCGGCCATTGCTGAGGTATGCGCCAACTTAGCCACCCATTTTTAAAAAACCTTGTTTTCGGTAGACACGATGGCGGGCGTTCTGCTTATCTTAAATAAAAAAATCAAACGGCATTTTAATCTGTAAAGTTTGAACTAGTTTTGGAACTAGGATTATCAAAAAATATTGAACAGTTAGTTTTTGGCAGCTCGTTGAACTTTTTATCGTCAATTTTGATGTGTTTTCACGACTTCTTTAGGTGGCCAAAAAAAACGGCTTGATGAATCACAATTATCCTAGTTTGGAAACTGTATACATGTGTACGGAATAAGTTTACCAAATTTCACAGAAATCCGTTCGATAGATTTCGAGATATCGTATCTACCGATTTCAAAACTACCGTTTTGAGAAAAACCCGATTAAACTTTTCATTATAGTATATGAAGCGACAAAGGAGCTTAGAGAATATAACGGCCTGTAACTTCCAAACGGCTTCGAATATCGGAATATCACTCCGCCCCCATATTCTACACTATATTTGGATGTAATTTATGCAAAAACCAAAAAATCGATTTTTGGAAACCGTCACACGGGATGACTCCCTTAACAATTTCGAAGAATTTAGTTTTGTTCCTGTGGAAATTGTTGTTTTCGAAAAGATTATGGTAATTGTTGCACTAGAAACAGAAATGCAAGAAATCAGATGAAAATTCAATCAGAAACCGATTTGTGCTCGTCTGGCTTGGTTTGAAATTATTTTTCGAGCGATCCTTGTTCAGTTCGTGTTTATTAATCCAGATTACAGTTTGAATTTGTTGAAGACTTTGGATAATAGTTAAGTTTAGTTTTACTCTAGTACTTATCTATTTTTTTAAATAGAAATATTCAATGTGTGTTTGTATAGTTCTTATTCTATTTGACATATTTTATATTGGCTTTTTGAATTTATGTGAATTTTTAATTTTTATGTTTTCTGTTATATTACTGTTAGTGTTGTATAAAAAATAGGAATTATTACCCAGTAGTCTTTCCACTTATTTGTCAGCAATGTATTTCATTTTACGGCTAGACTAAACGCGCAATTTTTTTCATATTTCGGGAGCATATATGTATTAGTATCTATATTGCCAGCCGCACTTGTCAGAGTAAGTCTCGTCGGTAACAGCTGATTCTGAATTTTCCAATTCAATATAGTGGTAGTTTAAACGTTACTGGATTTTAATTTAATATTATAATGTTTTTGAAATCATGAACTATACAATTTCTTATAAAACATAATTTTCCTAATTAAATACTTATATTTACGATGTTCAAATTTCATAAAAACTTGATTTGTGATAAAAATTTTGTACTGCCCTCTCTTGGCTCTTTACATTTTTGAGACAAAAATCAGACTCAGCTGTTGATTTTCCATTTCAACCCGTTCTTATTGATTTTGTTCGATAAAATATGACTGCTAGCAATATAGATACTAAACATATATGATTTTTCGTAATTAAATATTTGCATTCAAATCTTGGCACCACAGATTTTTCACATTTTTCAGACAGAACAAGAACAAGACGAACAGCTGATTCTGAATTTCCAATTCAACTCGTGCTTATTCATTTTCTATGAGAAAATATGACTGCTAGCAATATAGATACTAATACATATATGTTCGGGAGTAGTGCAATCGTGAAAAAAGAAAAAATTGTTATAGGAACTCTCCCTTATTATACTAATTACAAATTATATATTGTATATATTTGATCGTACTGAGACCTCTAAAGAATTTTTTCCTGAAACTTCGTATATTTACGTTGCTATAAAGGAAAAAATGCGTATGGGTCCGTTGTACTTTAATTAGTAGCTCAAACTAGCTCAAACTAGCTCATATTTGAAGGATTTAGTAACAAAACGAGGAGAAGTTCAGATTATCAACAGAAAAAAATATTTTGGACAAAATTTCGACTTTTGTCAATTTTCCGACAAGCGAATAATCCGACTACAGAAAGGTACACTCTCGGAACGTCGACTTATTTGAAGTCGATATTAAAATACAAAAAAAAATGTTCTTTGAACTGCAAGACTACACAAAATTTCAAATGTCATGATTTTAATTATGCTAGCAATTAAAACAAATGTCAAAGAAAAAAATTAATCAGTAATAGACTTTTTAAGAGTATGAGAAACAGGTAAATTGTTAGAGTTCTCAAAATAACGAAATTTGCAGTGTTTCGTGCAGAAAATTATTGTAAATTATGGTCTAAGGGTAATGAAATAAATTTTAATTTAATGAAATGTTTATAGTATCGAACTAGAAACATGTCCGTCATTAATTCAAACATTTTTTTTTTGTATTTTAAACAGCATTACTTTATGAAATAGGTCAAAGTTGTTGATATTTTTTACCTGCACTCATTGTTTACGCCTTCAAGCCATCGGACATACTTGCAATGCATATTTTTACATTTTATTTTAGTGAGTACAACACTGCTGTATAATAACTTTTTAGATTTTTTTTCCGAAAGGATCCCTGTACAAGGAATGACTCAGTTCTTTCAATCGAAAAAAAGCATAATTCTTTGGTCTTTCTGGCAGATCACAAAAAACGTACTATTGTTCCCCAAGAAAGCAAGCAGTGAACTCTGGCAGTTTACTATTTATTATTGAGGACTCACTTGTATGAATCTTTCCTCTCCGTTCCTTCGACGATGAACAGGTGTCCCATGGCTTTACAAAAAGTAAAGCAATGTTCACTTAATGTTTTGCCTTTTCTACGATAGAAGCAGGCAAGAACGTTTCTCTGAGATGTCGTGGTGCACAAATGACAAAAATGGTTTCAATTTTGAGTCGTTAGAGGAGAAGACCCGTACAATATTATCATGAAGAATTCATTATTTAGAAAGGTCTTATTTACTGCACACTGTCGATTTTCTTCATTTCCTCAGGCGTAGTGTTGGTGGTTTAGCGTACTGAAAAAAAAACGCCTCTACACTCTCATTTTGAAGATGTTGATCCCTTGGTTATTAATGATTACGGTGCGATGAGAGCTACACTTTCTTTCCTACTGTGGAGAAGTCCCGGATCCGAGTAGACTGTTTTTCTGGCAGTTTTTCTAACGTGGACCTTTTCCAGAAATAAATTTCTTTGATTTTTTTTTTAAAAATCGACTTCGAAACAACTGCCAGCGATGATAATCTTTCTTTTGCACCTAACAGAAGTTTCCTTATCCATACACGATTTCTCAGAGGAATATCTAAACCTTTCACATACTTAAAATCATTGGTTAACATTAAAAATAATAAAGTAAAAGAAGCAATATTATTTTCAGATAACGTTTCACGATAAAAATTTGTCAAATAACCTTACAAAATGCAAATACGGTTTGATTGAAAACGCGGTTAAACATCATGTGCCAACTAGTCCTAATTTTCCTCATCTTTAAGATAGCCTGATATTACTACCGCCTCCTAAAACATCTTTAATTTTAGCGATAATAAAAATCCGTCGATGTAAAAAAAATCTTATCCGATCCTAAAATACGTTTAAATTTAGAAAATGTCCCTTTTAAATTTGGCAATCCATTGCACTTACATATTTTAATGTTTAACCAGTTCAAGGAATTTCATGTAAATCTCTTTTAACCCTTATAGTTAGGTACCCAGGTACCTATTAGTTTTCTTATACTATTTCTGATAAACAAAAGAAGCTAAAACTTAAATTATTATTTACTGCGTGTAAGAGTTCGTAGACATACTTGTAAAAAATATATCTACACCAAATTTATGCATAATAATAAGAAATGATGTGATTTTAATAGGAGTTAACCAAGTAACTTTTCGGCGTGATTAAGATTTTTTTCTTTGTCCCGATAAGGGTTAAGAAATTTGATTAACAAAGCTTTTCTTTTATGTTATAATGAAGAGCAGAACCATTTTGAAAATTGGGGAATCGTTTATTTTAAAATCAACATTTTGGTAATTCATCCGAAGGAAGAACTATCTCCGTAAAAATCTTCTGTGTTCTGTTCACCTCTTTTCGCTAGTGGGAAATCTTATCTGGGATCTGCTTCTAAAGTCTCTGCGACCTAGCCCATACGGAGGTTACAAGAATTCAACGCTTTATTGAAGGTTTGAAATGGTTCTGCGAATAGGACTTGGTTACTCTTGTGTTGTATTACAATAGATATTATGAGGTCTAGGCGATATGGCCGCTTAGAGATTCGAATAGCGCAACGCCATGTTAATATTAGAGCGGTGTGAGAGGAACCAAATAGAATCTGTGGAGTTCAAAAAAGGTATATGGTATAATACGAAATTTTGTTTACGAAATAATATGTTGATACTTACCTTTGAGTTCTCATGTACTATCTTGAGGCCATCTCTGATATAATACAATTAACCAATCGCATTATGATCTCCACCTCTGGCAAAATCTTTGTGCTACTTGTTTAGAAATTGGAAGGCCACATCATTTAAAATATTAGACTTTTTGCCACTTGACACCTTCTTCTATGCTGAGATCGGATCTTAGCCTCTACAATAATATTTGCTCTGATCAAATTTGGCTCCCTTTTTCCGATTTGAGATTTTTCTTCGAAGGTCCTGAACATTGTTGTTTTTTTCGGAGAGAGATTGCCATCGTCCAAATCACCTTGGTATGAAAGGATAAGGATTATTGGAAAATAAAGAATGAAATGATTGACTGTATATACGAGAAAAGCACAGGGTCACTTCAAATCCTCTGGTAATAACAATTGATTCAATGTTTGAATTATTTTTATTAAATTATTTTTATTAAAAACAAAATACATACCTAATTGATTTTTACTTGTGCATACATCTAATTAATATCAAGGTACTACGCACGTGCCACTACGACTACCTTGACTCTATCGCAAACTGACATGCATCTTGGGTTTCACTTCTACTAGCAACGTTTTAATACTTTAATTATATGAAATAAAATCACTTGAACCATTTTTCCGGAATTGCTTTGATAAATAAATGAGTGTGAACTTCTTTTTTTTTTATCAATTAGCGAAAAATATTTATTTTTCTATAAAAAAAAATTGTGAAAAGCAAACGAGCCCGTGCGCTTTTATTTAACATACGAGAATAAAGCGAGCACAGTAATAGTTTGCACTCTTTTAGAGTAAGACCTTATAAAGTATGGCGATGGGTTTTGATGATAATGCGATGGTTTTCGCTCTCGTATTCTCCTCTTATCTATTTGAGACTGGAGATTTGACATATCAGCATCACACGTTCTGTGAACAATAATATGCGTATGATGAAATACATGTACTTGCATTTTTTTTCTTATAGTAGATGGTGGTACTGTGTAAAGAAAGGGTACAGAGAAAAAAATCTCTTTGGTGGATTTTCTGAATAAAAGTGAAGATTAGTGTTTGATTATTTTATTTAATAGAATTGTTTAAATTCAATACAACATGATTAACGAATCCTTTCAATTTTCATGTATGAATTTATTATTTGTTTAGTATTTTAATGACAATTAGGGCGTTCTATAAATTAAACATTTCTGCTTTGTTGTTTACAGCTGACGACGAGTCTGATAACAGCCCCCATGATTTGGAAGGAGGCGGCTCTGATTTCGAATATGGTCACTTGGATATAAATAATGGAGTTAGTCTCAGCACACACCTGAATATTGGTCAACATTCCTTCTCACAGATGCAGGTTTGTAGTATTTTTGCATTAAGTTTATTCGAACAAATCGTTTTAAAATAGGTTAAGCTTAAAACTTTTTCACCGCCTTCTTTCGGTTTCAATATTTTTTTTTTTTTTTTTTTCAATAATATACCAAATACTTTTGTAGTTCATTTTATTACTTTCTTAAAAAAAAGAAAACTGTGAAAATGTTAGAGCATTTCATGCTGTTCAAAGCTCTTCGAAACATACTAGATAAGAATATCAAACATGGATGTCGCCGAAAAGCTTTAAAACCTACTAAACACATAGCTGTACACTATCATTCATAAGTATGTCGCGAAGAATTAAATTTCGCCATGTTTTTGTCGTTATTCGTAAAAATTTGGTCCGGGGTGGTTTTAGTATGTCTAAATAGTTTGGTTTCTATTCTCGCGGACCGCTTAAGTTAGTAAGTTGAAACTTGGTGCTGCCATCTGCAAAAATTTTGCTATTTGAGCGGCGTGGAACTGGAGTGGGGCCAAAGAATGTGTCTAGCATTATTTTAGAAGAAATGGAAATATTTTTTTTTTTGAAGCGCTTTGAATCCGGAATAAAGACATTTTATATTTCTTATTAAAGCCTGATTAGTTGTAGGGTACTAGGGATAGATTATTAAAATAAACTCAAGCGGGCGTAGTGACGGGGATGGAGATGAGAATGACTAAATTTGGCTCACGATATCTCAAGCATCAATATTTTAGAAGAACGCAATTTGTTTTATGCATGTATGTAGATATTTGAGGAAGTCGTATAACATTTTTGGGCGTCCCTTCCCTGATACACTACGTACTGTATCAGGAAAGGGACGGGATAACGACGGTTAACTTGAAAGATTCCACCAGCAGAAATTTACTGCGAATCGAGTCAAATAATAAAACCCTAAAACGTTATAAAAATGGTTGATGGAGGGTGGTAAGCTGTTTTGTTCTGTCTTTGGAATGGCTTATGCTAAAAATTTGATAACTTATTACAAATATGTAGCTCTACTAGAGACAGTTATTTTGTCAAGTAAAGGAGCTTAAATTTTCTTTGGCTTTCGGAAGTAGCGAGCCGAAAAATCTTTTCTGCGAAGGGGCTAAGTTATTTTACGAATACCGCCATATCTCTTCGGTCTGATTTGGTATTGAATTGGTTTTTACTTCTATGGGCTTTTTAAACACATAATCGACTAAAATTTGATATCAGGCTTTTTCGATTTTGAACTCCTAAGGGAAGGGGAGGTTTATGATTGTTTTTCTGTCAAAACCTTTACTTTTGTGAATTGAGCAGGAAAAGCTTGTCGTATTCTTTTAAAGTAGGGTACGCACGTACTGGCACAGTTAAGGCTCGTGTACACTAGCAAGCAAAACTTGTTAGAGTTGCTCTATGACATTTATTGCTGCATGTGTACACGGTTCCGAGAGCGCATTTGCCCAAGTTTTTGCTCTAGCCAGCAAACGCTTGTCTTTTCAAGCAAGTTGTGAATGTACACGCTAACTTGCGAGAGTTGAGGTCTCGCAAGGAAGTTCCGATCGGTTCCGAAATTTTTCAGCAAGTCAGTACAATTGCATTGGATGTGAGGTTAAGTTCAGTTTTAGGAGTCGTAGTTGCACAGTTTTACGTGCGAAATATGAACGGAAAATCCAAGTGGAGTTCCGAGTACACGTTTTTGCTCATTTCCAATGTGGAACTTTATCCAGAGTTGTGGTATTTTTCTTTTTCGTTTTGACAGTTCAACGAAACTTTGATGATGAAGT
Organism: Beris chalybata; assembly: GCA_949128065.1. Classification (NCBI taxonomy): domain Eukaryota; kingdom Metazoa; phylum Arthropoda; class Insecta; order Diptera; family Stratiomyidae; genus Beris; species Beris chalybata. The sequence goes on along the minus strand of OX421895.1, from coordinate 18,403,735 downwards.
GTATACAGAAGAGCAAGTTTTGCTTGCAAGATTTTTGTAGAGCTACTTGCTAGAGTAAAATTGCTGCAATTTGACAGATAGGGTACACATCGCACCAAATTACTCTAGCAAGAAATGTCGCAAGTTACTTGCCAGTGTACTCGAGCCTTAAGAGGTTAGACTTGGGAGGTCCGTTGTATTACTTCAGGATTATGGAGTCCGGTCCTACTAGCCGGGACCATCTTAAGCTTTTAATCAAGTGTTCGATTTTTGTAACCTCCGTTGCGGGCAGGTCATCGAGACTATTGGAAAATTATGTTCCTAGATTTTAATCAGCTCTCTTAGCGGATAGAGCTGGACATGTGCAGAGAAGTTGGAGGACTGCCTCCTCTTTATCGAAGTTGCTTCTATAGAAGTCGCTTGAAAAGAGTCCGAGTCTTTTAGCATCCCATCCAATAGGATATGTTAGTGTCCAATCGGGACACTAAGTCTGGTGCTGACTTTCACCTTTTTGAGCGAAAGCCAGATCTGTCTGGCCTTGTGACATGTAACGCCCCATGTCCATTTTGAATTGGTTTTCTCAGTTGAGCCCAATTCAAGTAGTGGTTTACAAGTATTAAAAGGTATCCCCAGATTTAGATTTTTCGGCATAATCTGACGTGCAGTAAAACGGTGATCGAGTTCTTCAAATTCCTGAAATGTCCCTATGCTCAAGCACAAATGAATATTGATCTGTTCTCTTAATGATCGATATTTTACGGCGAACCTACCGCTTGGCTATTGTTAAAATTGCTAATATTACTAGTAGATATTATACCGCAGGATAAGTCATCCTTAATCGCCATAAGTTTCGCCGGATACTCTGCAGTTGTCTTGAAGGTAGAAAGAAATGCACATATTAAGCATATCAGTATGAACATGGACGAACTTTTCCTCCCGCGCTGTATCCTTTTCCCATTCTAGACGGATTTTGATAACTATGGCATTATTATCAAAATCAATACTAGAAAAGGTGTAGATTGTATTTAATTTTACTCCAGCGGAGAAACTACATGGGTAGATCGTAGTTTCATTTGAATGCTAGAACCACACTTAACGTTTGCAAATTGTGTCTTTGGAATAACCCGGTTTATTCAATAGGGACATAACAATTTTGTATTTAAATAAAACGCAGAGTAACTCAGATAATTTCCAACCGTTGCTCGTTCTTGAGCTTCACCATGATAAAAATGAAAATCTTGACTGACATTTTGACATTGACAGACCAGCATAGAAATTTAAAACCGGCTACAGACTTATCGCGTTTCGCCTATTTCGCTTCTTTCTCATGATTAGTATGTAGAGGTTTTTCGTGTGTTTCTCGCGCTTTGTTATTCGCGTTTCGTGCGTTTTCTCTATTAGAAGCGGTTTTTTGACGACATCAAAGGGTTTTACTTGATGAGACAGTAACGAAACATGTTCCGAGACGATTTTTTCGTGACTTTCTCGCGAGTTTCATGTGGTTTGTGAAACAAGACGAAAAACTCGTGAAATGTGAAAAACAAGAAAAGTAGGAGAAGTTTGTAACCGGCTTAAAGGTGCGTTTGTATTAAAATACATAATTTGACTCTACCTATTGAAAAACTCTTTATGGTAGTACCTGTAATTAATAATTATTCTTTGGACAAGAATTTGACCACAGTATGTTTTGACCACAAACTTGACTGATGACAAATCAATCAGTGACTCGTAGTGCTCATGGTATCTGTATCTGTATCTAACAACAAACAATTAAAGAAACCATTTACGCAGTATAAGACTAGTGGTCATTTTATTAAACATTTTTCACTGCTGACTATTATTTAAAAATTCGTATTTTCAGTTAATAACCCACATCTTACTTCACAGAAACCTTACTTTATTTGTGGTCTTGGTTTGAGGGTGACTTATATCCAGGTGTGAAGAATACCATGACCCTGTTTTTATACACCCTAATTGATTACGATGATTTTCACTATTGTAGCAGATCACAAGCTTTACTCTTTGTTCATTACAAGCATTCCACTATCCCTAAGCCGCCCGCTAAATCTTAACTAGCAAGCATAATTAAATGAAAATAATTGTTGACGTCCCATAATCAAAAATGGTTTTTCGCAATATAAAAACAACTTGCAACTCAAAAAGAAACTATAGTACATGGCCGAAATTTTTGTAGAGTACAGTAGGTATGATATTTCTTTCCTTTAGTTTGTGGTTGTAACGTGGGTATAGAACTAACCAATTTCAACAGCTCAACGCTCGACAATTTTGGCTGCTTCAATCAAACAGATTGTTTTTTCCCTACATATTTATATAACATTGTTACTTAACTTTGATTCGGATTATTTAATCATTGCTATTTTTAATTTTAGGGCGATTTAGATCGACAACGTCTTTTGGGCGATCGACCACGAACCGGTGTTTATGAGAGCGTAATTGAAAACGGCATTGAAGGAATCGAGCACCAAGAGCGGTAAGCGAACCAATAAAATTATACCTAATTAAAAATGAACGTTGTTAACAACAAAAAAAAAAAAAATTATACAAAAAACCAGTTTTATGTTCATTCATTGTTCAACGATTTTTTTTACTTCATTCAAGCTCTATAAGTTTGTTCTATGAGAAAAATCGCATTTGACCGCACTTCTACAATAAATAATTTGTTTCTTGTCGTTATATCATAGCTGGGTGATACGCTAGAAAATAATACTGAATTTAATTTCCTTGTGCACTTGATCATTCATTCGATCATTCATTCACACACCGGATAAATTATGATATGAACTTGAACTAAGTTTTTTTTTCTACTCAGACTGGTCGAGACGCATTAAACTCATGCAAAAAAAACCCCGCTTGATTTTCAATTAAGAGAAAATTATAAAATTCTGTTCAAGGTAAAATTTGCATATAATTTTCACTAATTGCAGTCGAATGCATTTGTTAATGGAAAACGCATTGTATTGTTGTGCGAATGGATTATATAACGAATGTTTGTCTATTTATTGTACCCGATTCAAAAATATTTCAACATTTGGTTGTTTAGCCTATTAGCCTATATTTTACTCTAATATTTTTATACTCTGCTCCCTTTTATCAGTTTAATAAAGCCCTAAAGTTTGTAAGTAACCAAGCTATGTATTGTCAAAAAAAATCCAAATCTGAGTGCGATTAGTCCTTTTTTTTCCGAACGTACGACTAGACAAGAACGCATTAAACTAAGAATCTTTACTACACCTCAAAAATCGATGAACCAAGAACTAAAATTTTGACACGAATTTGTTTTTAAAAATGCTCACTGATCTCACGGAATCTGGTAAATTACCATAAACCTTTCAGGGAAGAAGTCGAATTTTGACACGAACATATTTTGAGTAAAAAGTAAGGTTGACTTCATACCACTCACCTCCTTCTTATAGCTCAGAAACGTCAAAAATCAAAGGGAAAAATTTAAAACATTGGTCAGCGGTTCTCTACTTAAATATTGAAATAAATAAAGTAAAAATATCGAAAATATCGATTTTTAACCGATTATACATTTTAAGAAACCTAGTAGACGTATAGTATATTTTACACTCCCTTCGGGGTTGAATATAAAAAAATTAAATTAGTTTTTAGGCGCTTACATAAAAGGCACACAGAACTAAGATCTAAGTTGATACCTTTTCAGAACTAAGAGATATAACGAAATTCGTGAAAACGTATACAATCACGTTACATAAACTTAGATGTTGAATTTCTAAAAATTGAGGAAATTGTTTTTAGGCGATTATATGAAATGCATCTAGAAGTAAAAACAAATTTATACCTCGTTAAACCTAAGAGATATGACGAAAATTAAGCCTCACTTGTGAAAAGAAAAATACTTCAAACTCCATTTGGAAATGAATATCCTAAGGTCCTGAAATGGGTTTGTAAGCCATTATATAAAATTTCGTAAAAGTAAAACCCAATTTGATATCTCCGCAGACATAAGAGATATGGCGAATTATGAAAAGGTGTGCAACTCCATACACTCCCTCGAGTGGCATAATTCTGAAATCAATTTTTAAGTAATTAGTGTAAGGTGCCCAGTTGCGAGCTCTGCGCCTATTCCAAACCATCGTCTTTAATTCCACAAATAGCTAAGAATTCATGACAGTTTTTTCTTCACTACCAATTTTAACCATAGCTGCTGTGGAATTAAAGACAGTTGCTCGGAATAGGCGCAGGGCTCGCAACTGGGTACCTTACCCGATATAGAAAGCCTGATGAAGGAAAAATCAATTCGAAATATTATCAGTCCTAAGGTACATGTCGGAAAACATTAAAATATTTACACTACTTGAAAAGACTTTCTAGGTATTTATGTGAAAAAACCATACGAGTAAAATAAATTTAATATTTCAGAAGACCTAAGAGATATGACGAAATTCGTGAAAGTACGTGCTCTTCAATTGCACTGACCATTCTTTTTGCCCACCTCCCTAAATTGCTTAACTGTTGCATCCTCCCTTTATTAAACAGGTCGGACAGACCGACTGAATTTTCCAAATATGTATAAGATTGATTTTGGGACTAGTAACCCTAAACCGTTCTTATGGTAATAATTTTGTTAAAAGGAGTTCACAACACTGTATTATTGATATAATAAAGTACTGAAAAACACATACGATTAAATTTGGTTCTTCTTCGAGTAGCTACTGTACAAACTTTGGAAGAAATTGGTGCTTCACTAGAACTTGCGATGGTTTGACTCCTCATATGAGCCATAAAATTGTACAGTATTCAGTTTATTCAAAAATTGGAGGCAGCGGACTGTGTTATGAGCTAAATTCTAAAATCTAAATTTCTTTTTCTAGGCTTCCATAGAAAAGTCCTTAAAAATCGTTGTTACACAAAAATGTAGTTAAATTTATCGTTTACACAATATGTTTTTCATCATTTGCAACTATTCGAACTAATCCTAGTAGAACCTAAAAAAAGGATTGTGATCGATTTAAAAAGAAAATTTGCTTCTAAGATAGTTATACTAAAATGGGTGAACTCACAAAACTGTTGAGCTATTGAGTTAAAATTTTTTTAGCTGACACTCTTTTTTTAAGGATACGATCTGGACTTAGGAGGCTAGCCTTTAATATACAGTCCAACAGCTTAGGAATGGGTAGTCAGAAATATTTACTCACCCTTAAACTTATATCTCAGGAACCGCTTAGTTTGAGAAGATGTAACTTGAAATTTCTATAGAGCTGTGAAGCCATTTGATCTCGTCGACATTGTTTTTGGGAGCAGGTGAAGGTGTTTATTTTTAGCTCAGGAACAGCAGCTTAGACAGTTTAATGTTGGCATAATAATGTATGTAAATATACTAAAAAAAACTTAGATTTTTATTTGGTCTATGAAAATGGGGTGCTTATCATTTCACGAATTTCGTGACATCTATTGGATCTGTTGAGTTATTGCATTGTTGTTACTTCTATGCGTTCCATATACACAATAGAAACATTCAAGTTTTATAGTTTAAGGTTTATTGTTTTATGCTTCAGCGCGTACAAACGAATGCTCATTTGGGTCTTAAATGTCTCCCTTAATTGTATCCGTTGATTATAAGACTTGGTGCAGTGGTGGGGTGGATTATAATATCTATTCTGCTCCATCATACATATAAACGCCTAGAAATAGTTTTCATGATTTTTCAATATTTAATGTCTAAACTGATGTAAGGGGGTAGTATACATTTTTACGAACTCCGTCAAAGTTTTTATGAGAGATATTTTATATAACCGCTTAAACATAAATTTCAGGATTTTTCGATACATGTACGTTGTACGCATAGAGCTAGTGGAGACGACAAGCCACCGGTTTTGTATAAAGCGCTTTGAAACCAAAAACATGATGAGAATTGAGACAAAATATGGTCTTTATATGAAATTGTTGTTGTCTTAGCGTGTGAGTGAGTGAGACAAAACAGGTGCATTATGTCAATTTGTTGTTGTTTTGCGTGGAAGTGAATGCAACGACGTCCGCCTTCAAGTCAATCGCTCCTTGTCATCTCCAGTATATATATCGCTATGGTTGTACGCATAGGCAATCCTTAATTACTAGATCAACTGTATTCCTAGTTAGTTCCTCCACCAGGGTTGAGCGCTAGGCTAACAGCATGTTACCGGAAATAAACAGAGAGAGAACTCATCTCGGACAGGAACGAACGTTGAAGTTTCGATTTCTTATATTGAGCTTATTTCTTGGTGGGCTCGGTGAAGCCGACTTAAATGTCTACATCTAACAATCAACGCACGAGGCAGTAATTTAAGTAAAAAGTGCGACGTTGTTTCTTAACTGTGTTCTATTCTTTGTTAAAATATTATTTATGTATTTGCATACGTTATCTATTTTTATTTTTTTTTGTTATTATTATTTGAGAATGCGACACCTAAGACAAAGTCAAACTGACAAAGAAAAAAATCTTTAAAATACACTCTCGTTGCACTAATGTCGTCCTAATCTAATTTCATTGATGCAACATTTCACGCAGAAGGTTTACTCATCATAAATCTGAAGCTAAAGTTCAAGAGAGGGTTAGTTCTGCGGATAAGTTGCAAGGTACATGGTAAATATTTTACAAATGTTGATTTTTTTTTATAAATATAAATTAGAGATAAGATCACAATCTCTTACTTACTATCTTATCATTGAAATTAGACGGAAATACATGGACCAAAATAATATTAAGAATCTCTGCAATGCAGTAAATTTTTTTATTCGTTTATTGGTTTAGAGACTTGGGTTGGGTTTAATTTGACTAAATAACGAAAGCCTTTTGTTTTGTTTAACCTTTTTACCGAGAAGAGTAAGATTTTTTGCAAACAAAAATTAAGTCCGCTTAGATACATTTATATGGCCATGTCAATTTCTTATTATTTCTTAGTAATTTCATATACCTCCTTACCTACTATGGTTGTTATCTGAATTATTTTTATGTTTATTTTTCGGATATTAATTTTGAAACAAGCTTATAAGGCTTCCTGTTCTAACTAATGATATTTCTGTCCATATTCTTTGTCTGGTTTACATCAAAGCTATTTTTTCATAATTGAGGTAACTTTAATTCTTGGACCATATAATTAAAAACCAGAAAATAACAAACCACAGTATTGAAAAATTTATGGCGCCTTGATACAAATTTCTAGTCAAATTCATCAGATTCTATAGAAAAGTTATTGTAAAATGTATGAATTCTTTCGGTCTTACGAAGTACCGAATCTTTCAGTTAATAATAATAATAATCGCGCCATTGACAGCCCAAATTCGGCCTAGGCTTTGAAGTAATGCTAGAGTTACTTCATAACGAAACCAACGGAACACTAGAAGGTGAAGTGGTCAGCCCCACGCTCGTCCGTGATTGTTACTTCGATTTTAACTCAGATACTTATTTACAGCGGACTACATACAAAATCAACTTTTTGGGAAAAATGGCAAAGTTCAAAAGGGTAACCTTTTCCCGTCGAAATGCTTTGCCACTGTTTCCGGCCAACCGGAAATTCATACATCAACAATAATCTTGTTTCTGACTACATTGACCTTATCGAACAATTACCTAACAATCTATACAAAATATTGCACGCCGTTTCATTAGTACGTCTAATGTCCCTTTTCCATCATCGGTCATAATCATTAGCTTTTATTTCCAGGACACACTCATTAATTGGTCCCTACTTAAATCCGACTCGCATTCACTTCGAATTACACCATCTAATGATGAAGATATCATTGGATCAAAAATGGTGACCCAGATATCAAATTTGTTATACTATGTTATGTCCAACTTCGATTACACTTCTGACACTAAATAGATTCAATAACATGATAAGTGCATAGGCTAGAAATTATGTCAAGGATTTTAAGGCATGAGCAAAGTTATATATAAAAAAAATCAATTAAAATACGTTCGACAAAGGGTTTCCTTCGAAAGCTTGAAGAAATTAGTGGCGCTATCAAATTTGTCTTCTTTTAATCAGTGTCAGTTTTGATGGCATGAAAAGAAATATAAACATCTACACCACCTTTTTACCTTGTTTTTGATTCATTAATTATTCAATAGATTGCATACGAAAGTAATGTTTCAGTTGCGTGTTTTGACAATTAGGTCAAATTCATTGCACTTTGATCAATAAATTGTAATTAACATTTTCAGTTAAGGTCTATTTACATAGATGTGGTGAAATCAAGGCTTTCGAAGGTGTATGACCATGCAAAATTCTCGCATTTTTCATGTCGGTTATCAAATATTGTTATGCGTGATATCAAATTCACGCTTCATATAACTCTCGTTTGTCCTTTATTCTACGTTAAATCTACTTCATAAAAAATGCTTATTTGTTCATTAGGATCGAAGACCTCCGGAAATCGTTGATTGTCGATTTGTGTTCTATAGTACTCCGCTATTGTTGATATTGTACTATTTGTGCCCTTAACAATTAATGCCGCGCTTTATAAATAGCTTCGGGTCAATTGAACTCGTCATACCATACCTGCGTCACTACTGTAGGAAATTCTAAAAATCGCATGTCTATTACTTTTACCTGGCAAGAACTTTACTGTACCTGATCGTCATCATTTCCGTAGCAATTCAACGTCATTCTAGTGACGAAAATTTTCTTTTTTCGACAAAGAATCGATAAAAAATACCCTTTTTCGGTGTCGGAAAAAGTGTGATTTATTTTCCCGCAACTGGAATAGTAGAGCTAAGGTGGAGAGATGAGTCGTTCACTAGTGAACTACTCTCAGTGAAATGAGTGAGTGATGTGATTCACTCCTTTTGGTGAACTGCAGTTCAGTTCTAAAGGTGAATGAAAATGATGGACCGAAGAATGAAGAACTAAGAAATGAAGAGCACCGTAAGAAAAGAGATAGACAACACAGTAAAAAATTTATATAAAAGTACATTTTTTGTATAGTAATTTTTACTGTAGGGTTAATGTAATTTTAAAATTAGAACGTAAACTTAAGGAAATTCTGTGCTTATTTGCTATTAAATGTGTAAATGTGTAAAAATTACCTAAAAATATGTAACTTTAAGTGAAGTTGTGCAAAATTCAATGGGAAAAAAATTGTGGTCGAGTGGTAGCGTATCGCACTTATGTGCGACGGGTCCATGGTTCGAAGCCGAGAGTGTGCAAATTATTGTAAGTAATATAATGTCTATTCGGATTTTTCAAACGGAAAAAATTAATTTTTGATGAAAATTTTCACAGTACATTTCGAATTAAAAATACAAGGTTTTCCGGTGAATACTGTTAAATAAATAACACAAAATAAATTTAACAGTATTCAACGGAAAACCTTGTATTTTCCAAAAATATTAATTTACAGAAAAATACATTCGTAGCAGGAAAATTTTTTTTTTTTTAAAATTTTTTAAAATTTTTTTCTTACACACTAGTTTGTAAAGAATACAGAATCCAATGTAAATTTTTACGGAAAAGCATGTAATCACAGTACATATTTATCTGTACCGATTTACACACTATTGTGTAGCGTACACAATGCAGTGTAATTTTACTATAATTAAAGTTGGCGTCACATTGCCTACTTTTAAAGTAGTAAAAATTTAATACAGTGAACCAACCAATCTTCTCGTTTCGTCCGTCTTCGTGTCTATCAGAAACACAGCAGCGAAGACATAACTTCATGAAGTGCAGCCCTTCTCTGCGTTTGGTATTTTGCGTGCTCCATTTCATTATAAGACATAGTAGTAGTAGTAGTAGTACATCGCTCTTCTTCCTCTTTACTAACCACTAACCCTCAAACACAACTGAACGACTGACTGAATAATTAGACTACTGAATGGCAAATTAGAGACGCCAAAATAAGGTAAATTTATCGCTACCAATGTCGCTTTACAAACACTTCCGCGTAGAACAAACCATCGTTTCGCTTGCACAGTAGTCAAACTTATTCGTATACAAGTTCGGCGGCGCCTATTATGCTGCCTATGTTCAAACGAGAGAAGGAGACAAACGAGTCATTGATAATCGCTTTACCAGGGTAGCATGTAACAATATATTTTAATACCAAGATTATGGTGTAAAGTTGCAACTTAACTCTTTTGTCTAGATATTTTTGTTAAGTTGTTTCTACATATAACTTTTGAATGTGGTTATTGTTTACATGGCAGGAAGATGAATGAGTTTGGTTGGAGCCAGCAAGGTTTTTTTTTTGGATGTGGGATCTCTTTGAAAACAAAGTGAAAATCACGACAGGATGTTGGAATATACTTAATATTTGTTTTTCCTGCCCCCTCCATGAATCAATAAATAGCGTATTTCCAACCCTTAATACGGCAAGCATCTTATGAGAGGAAAATTCTTTGTCGAAATAAGGTTTATTAAAACTCGAATAAGCTACATTGCGAGCTGACATCATGAAAGGTGAGAGGCTCCTTAATCTTGACCTAGCCAAGGTGATTCAAATAGTAGCTAACTTACAAAACGAAATTATGAAAAGTTTACGCTTACTTTACACTCGTATGAAGTAAAAATCCCATTAAGGTCGAGCTAAGTTTTAAGAACCCATGTACAAGCATCTTAAAAAAGCGAAGGAGCTTCATAGCATTTCAAACCGCTAAGTTAAGAGCTCATAAGTCCCGAACCAGTCAAGGTTATGAAATTAATACAGAAATGTGGTAATTAAGGAGCATCTTTATGATTCTCAAGGATACACGGCGGTAGGTTATATGAACCTTTCTTCTTTCTTTCATTCTTTCTTTATCCTTGTCAAATAGCAGCATGAGTTCACAAGATTCTCGACGAGTTGAGTAAATTTTTTAAAGACTTTGGAGTGGAAGTAGCGAAATTAATCATTTCTTTGTCCCAAAAATTGTCATCAAGACGTTGTTGAATTATCACAGTCATGGACAGATTTTTGAACATACTTGTTCTTCAGAAGATTGAGCTCAACCATTGAACCATTTTGTCAGATTCCATTTAGTATATGAAAAGAATAGTTGCTAAGCTGATTAGTCATTAAAAATGCTATAAATAAATCGTACTCATCGATTTCCATGCTTCCTTGTGAAAGGAATGATGGGCAAGGGTTGTATTCATAGTCGCCAGTCGATAAGGACTCGCATATCCTTGCACTACTTTCATTATCTACTCAACAAAAAGTTCGTCAATGGCTCTTTTTTTCTGAAGTACGTAGAATAGATACAATCAAATAGGAAATGAGTTTTTTTTTTACTGAAAGTTGAACGAGGTCATTCAGAGTAACGCATGACTTGAGGGTGCAATTTTCCATGCTGAATAATCAAGTACAATTATGAACACGGAATAATTATTGCATCGATCAGATATTTATAACCACCAGTTTTACAACTGGGCTGCTTCTAACTATATTTATCTGAAAACGATAACAATCCACTTTTAAGTATATATTTTAAACTAATTATTGCAAAAATTGTAGATGTAAAGTAGTTTAATTAATTAAAATTAAAAAAAAAATAATAATAATAACATTTATCGGTACGGAATTGCTCAACGATTTAACAAAACACATGATAAGAATGTAAATCTTGACTACTGTTTGACAGTGACATACCACCAAAAAAGTAGGTATAAGGGTGCATTTATATTCAAATATAAAATTGTTATGTACCTATTGCATATTTATAAGATTATTTATAAACATGGGCGCACTTACATAATTTTGTAAGGAGGGGCAAAGCATTCGAATTCGTTACTAGAGCAAATTATCAACTACTTCGAAAATTGTCATATAAAAGTTCAGTTGCACATATTTTATTGCACAATTGACAGAAAACTATTGTTTAGGAAATTTAAAATTGGGTTCAGGAATAAAACAAATAAAATTAAGGAAATCCTTCGAGTAACTACCATATGAAAGTAGTACTTCTTTTTTTTGCTAGATTTATTGGTGAATAAGTCCTGAAAGTGAGAGATGGACGGTGTATTAATTAGTCAAATTTTTATTTGCCTTGTGCAGGTTCTCATACAAAAGTCTTGTAATTTTATTGAAATTAGTACGACAAGAAAAAAAGGTCTAGGCAATCAAAGTATTCATTGATGTAGCTACCATTCAAACGTCTTTAAAAAAAACTGCGTTGCCTGCGTTTTCTTGAAGAAATCTTGGAACCCTTTGGTAGTGGAAGATTTTTTTAAAGCTGCAAAAAGAGGAGTTGCTTAAGTATCATCCAGTTTTTGCAAAACTTTGTGCATTGGGAAATTTTAATCATTATCTTTTGGGATAATTTACCATTACATTAAACTTGTAACTTCATAAAAAATTGACACTTTTATCAAAAATATTAGATCTATCTATCTGCTAAAATTATAAGCTCAGACTCAGTTGTTTCAATGGAAAAGATGGATGGAGTGTGCAAAAGTTCTACATAGAATACGCATATATACAATTATAAATAGTTTATTTATTATTATTTATTTTCTCTAATATAAAAACATTTTCGATTTGGTAGAATACAGCTCAAATCGTTGCATCTAAAAGCATCCAATTCTGCCATCCACTCAATGATATTAGCATGACACGATTAAAAAAACAGTTTTTGAATTTCCACTCTTAAAAAAAAGAGCTAAATAAGATTTTTCTCGATTTGATATTTACTTCCACAGGTTACTTATACCAACGCCTAAAATTCATTAACAGGATTGAACCCCTGGTTTTGAAAAGAGGTTCAAAATGTTTTCAAGTTTTTCTAACATCTCTTAAAACCGATGAGAAATCAGAAATCAGAAATTGTATTTTATTTCTACAGGATAACAATTCAAATGCCTAAAATCAAAAATGTAAATAGTTTTCGATTTTCAACCCAAAAAGTGTGAAAGAGGGTTGAAAATGTTTTCACAAAAACCGCAATATCTCTCAGAGCAGGTAAGGTCAAAATGTTTTCTTTTTGATTTTGCTACTGCATACTATTATTAAAAGGATTTAAAGTTATATCTAGATCTTGCGATATTCAACCCCATGGAGAGTGAAAAAGGTTAAGTTACTTACGAATTCCAATATCGATGAAATACTAAAATTAATTTCATTCTTATAGCCTACTCATACAAACGTCTAAGAACATATTTTCACAATTGTTCGGTAGTCAACCCCAAGGAGGGTGAAGGGGAGTTCTGGAATGTGCTTTTATTATACAATTGATAATTGATTCTTGAAAATGGCTCATATTGATTCCAAGTTGAACATTTTTTTGGTGTCGTTATTCTTGCAATATTTTCAATTTCGCTAGACCATATGAAGAGTTCCAATTATATTACGTACATTTAACTTCAACCTCTATTTAGATATGTTGCCATGCGAATAGATAGAATGAGTTATTTTTCTAACCGCTGAGTCTAAATATTTATATTTATAAAATATATTAATTTTCTATTTATACTAATTCTCTTTTTTTTTTTTTTTTGTAATTAGACTCAAATATTAGTTTTATTGCAAATATTTGGACAATTTCAATATTGTTCACCAAGAGTATCTATTTCGCTTTTCTATTCCAATATACTTCTCTTTTCTATTCTTAAATATTTTTATTTTCCTATTTAATTTTAGATTCAAGCTCTTTATTATGTGCCAATTAAAATTGTCAATAATATACTCGTTAAGATACTATTTTAACCGGGTTAAGCAATGTTGAATGGTTTCAATTTATGTCCTCATTTTTCCTTTACTATTATTGCTTTATTCTTTCTTGCTCCTCATAATTGCTACTCTCAATAAATAGATAAAAATGTAGAAGGCTTAAAAGTATTAATTTTTATCATGGATGGTTGTATTCATCATATTTGTATGTACATGCTTATTATGCATCTTTGATCCAATTTCATGCTAATTGATGTAATTAAAAAAAAATGGGTTAAATTATAAATTGTGATTACGTATATATTATGTGCGTTGGATCCACTCTTAACTACTTGCGGATGAATAATATTTAGATTGAAGATAAATGATACTGTCGCTATGAAGTGTTTGTAGTGTCGCACTTTAATATTTACATTCATACGGAATTTACTTAAAAACACGGAAAAGTTTAAATATTTTACAATATTAATATTACCAAAAATCCTTTAGTAAGTAACATTGTAAAGTTTAGATTAATTTAATTTTTATATTTATGTAGGGCTCTCCTCTGCCTGGGCTATAGAGTAGAAGCTGTCTTAAAATGAAAATTTATTTCAGCTTGTATGTCATGCTGTTAAATAATTGCAAGGTCGTCCTTAAAAGAAATCCAGAAGAAGTACTTGCTCCAAAATTATATTTTATTATTTATATGAGTGAACTAGACATGGTTCCAACTATTTTGCAATTCATATCCACTATAATTATTATTTCACACTTCGTCTGGTTTCTCTGTCTCTGATTTATGTCCGGATCGACGGATCAAAATGTGTTCGATTACTATTTTTGTTTATTGAAAAAAAATACTATCAATTTTTTTTTTCAAGTTCAATAGCCCAATTACAAATTAGTTGTTATGAGTACTTTTATAGACACAATAAAATTAATTTTCATTATAATCTCTAGCTAGTGGTTTTGAGATACAAAAATTCTTTGAAGGAAATATATATATGATGTCATTTTGTATTTTGTGAAATTCACCCGATCACTTTTATCTTTAAATGTACTATTAAAAAAAAAATAGTAATGAAGAAAAATATCAAAATAGCATTTCTCAGTTTAAAAAAATAAATAAATAAGATTAAGAGTTAGTTATTCTTTCCGGTGTCAGTGGAGTGAAACTCCAACACGGAGTCCCCGACTGTGGACTAACCGCCATCCCTGAGGATATGACAAATTTGGAAAGAAACTTCACTGGAGAAGCCAGTTCATCATAAGATTGTGTTGGACTAGGTCCGAAGGAGCTGTTTCGTCATCGGAGGGCATAGACTCTTCAGAAGGTGTATTCTTGCCTACTAACCGAAACACCTTGACAGCTGGTGGGATTGCTGAGGTAAATTCTATATAGCCACATCCCATTCCAAATTTATTACCGAGAAGAATTTAATGGTCAAGAAGGGCGTCCTCTACCTTAGACTAAAGGCGTGTACTTTGAGAAGCTTTACTCTTGATTTCGGCTATTCTCTGGTTGTAACCCTGGATATGGTCAGCGTTTTTATGGCTGTGAAATTTACAAATGGTTGTAACCTTGGATCTGATCTACGAAGAACAAATCCCGTCCGCCGCAACTTATTTTTTTAACCAATATTTGTTGTTATTAGAT
Source organism: Beris chalybata (assembly GCA_949128065.1). Taxonomy (NCBI): domain Eukaryota; kingdom Metazoa; phylum Arthropoda; class Insecta; order Diptera; family Stratiomyidae; genus Beris; species Beris chalybata. Next base: position 18,388,509 of record OX421895.1, on the reverse strand, counting down.
TTTTCGTGGTAAGCTACCAAAGAAGCTATTATGATTAAGAGTTAGTTATTCTTTCCGGTGTCAGTGGAGTGAAACTCCAACACGGAGTCCCCGACTGTGGACTAACCGCCATCCCTGAGGATATGACAAATTTGGAAAGAAACTTCACTGGAGAAGCCAGTTCATCATAAGATTGTGTTGGACAATCTTATGATGAACTGGCTTCTCCAGTGAAGTTTCTTTCCAAATTTGTCATATCCTCAGGGATGGCGGTTAGTCCACAGTCGGGGACTCCGTGTTGGAGTTTCACTCCACTGACACCGGAAAGAATAACTAACTCTTAATCATAATAGCTTCTTTGGTAGCTTACCACGAAAAATCTAATAACAATAAATAAATAAATTAGGGATTAACCTTTACTAGAGTCAGTTTTGTACAGTCCGCTCAGTTTACGAATGTTTCTAAAACAAAAAAGGATCGAAGGAAACTAATCTTCGGATGTTACATTTAAAGAGCTGTGAGACAACCCACTAGAAAACCTTGTATGCGCTATAGCTACACCTATACCCCTCTTTGCAAAATATTCTTTAGGCGCCCATGAATATTTGGCCAGGGAAATTTGACAAAATTATAAATCTAATTATTTTGACAAACAGAACTTGTATGGGCAAATAAAACAATTTGGCAAACACAAATTTGATAATTTATTGCATTTTCTGAAATCGTCAAATATTTGACATAGTGTCATGAACCTTACAGAGTTCCTTATTGTCATAAATTTGAAGAAAAAAAACACGCTGAAATAAATAATTCAAAATTTTCTGATAAGATTAATTAAAAAACGGAAATATAAATAAATTTTTAATCGTACTCTTCCTGGATAGTTGGTGAGATAATTGTATAAATATATGTACATTAATAGGAAGTAATATTAAATTTAAAAAATATATACCTACAAGATGTATAAAGAAAATTTATATGATAAATTAATTTTCACGCTATGCTCGCATTTCAACCCTGAGAAGTAGAAGCTTTACAAATTATAATCAGCTATCGTAAAACAAGTGGAAGTGTGTATTTTTAATCTTATCGTTATTTAAATTTACAGTAACGAATTTTTTCACTTTAATAATAATACAGATTTTAGTATAATGACGCAAAACATATGAATAAATTGTAAATACGTAGTTCTTTAAATACATGATGTCATAGAAGAGAGTCACACGTTTTTAATCTCAAGCGCAAGCGACAAATAATGTAAATGTAAAAAAGGTTTGGATTGAAAACAGAAGCTTACAATTATAATCTTATTTTGTCAAAATTTAATGGAACGCAATTTGTAAAAAAGAATTTGCAATGTAAATTTCTTAAAAATCATTGGATAAGTGTCGTTAATTATTTTATAACTCTTTTGTCACTTATTGCCTTAAGGTGTTTTTACACGTGCGATTAAAATTGCTCAATTTGCAGCAATTTAAGACAATTTTTACGTCACGAAAACATACAGCAACATAAAAAATTAAAACGATATGGATCAATTGGTTGACAACTCGTTGATCAACAGTGACTAGCGATATGGACCAATACTCAGCAATTTGGCAATGACATCATACACGGACAATTCAGTCTATAAACAACACAAAAGCAAATTTGAAAAACAAATCTAAAACTTAAAATAAAACATGAAAAATTTGAATTCCAAGCCAAAATAACACGGAACTTGACAAATAAATTCAAAACTCAACACAAAACTTGACAACTGAATCAACGAACCAGGACAATTACTCGGAATTTTCCAAGCTACGGAAATACAGTAACTATAGGGCGAGCAATACCAACAACCTGTGAAAACATTGCCAAATTACCGAAATATTGCCGCAACTAGCATGATATTACCCGGTATTGCTCCATTAATTGCTCCACTAGTTTCGGCAATAGTCGCCGGGCAATGAATTGCTTGAAAAATTGCTCGTGTACAAGCTCCTTTAGTGCATTAAAAAGAAAGATGGCGTTGTCGAAACCGCCGGAACATATTAGGGGAACTTGAAATCCCAAGTTCAACGGGATTTCAAGTAAAACACAGTTCGTTTAAAATCAACAGAAACAACCATTTATCATTCCCGTTAAAAACCTGCACTACCGCCAACATTGCCCGACTTCCAAACTCGATCGGCGCTTTCAATCACAATTGCTTTACAAATACTTCGCGTAGAAAGTGATAGTAGTATCGTTTCGTAGTACAAACTGCCTCGGCTGCTGTCGTTCTTAAATACTGCATGTGTTGGGTCGAGAGTTTTTCCGTATATTCTGTAGTGTGCGTGGAATTTTTTCTAGGACTGGAGAACAAGCAAGAATAACGGAGGAAAGTATTCGAGAAGTACACCGCAGTTTCCCGGTGGACATTGAGAGGCGTATTTTTCTCATTGGAAACTGAATGAGCTGTGGAAGTTGCTAGAGTAGCATGTAACAATATGATTGAAATATATGAGAAACCACTGAAAGAGAAGTGATCCTACTTTGTGAAAAATGAAGTTGTGTCATTGCTGTGTGTGTGTTTGTGAGGGACACAGATACGGACGAAACGAGAAGATTAGTTTAGTTGGTTGTGTGTTTCTCTAGTGACCATGTTCGTACAGTTTAATTTGTTGGTCTTCATTATCCATTCATTCCCTTTAAAAAGAATGTTAGTCCCTTTTCGAAGTGAACTCCAATTCAACGAAACGACTGAGTTACTTCACAGTTCACTTCAATTAGTAGTTCACTCATGAGCTGACCATCTTTAATTGAAATTATCGCGTTAAGTAGAGGTTCAAACTTTAATTCAGTGTCGTATCTTTTTGAAGGTTACCTTTTTCTCCATCAGAACCCAGTTCTAAAGGAAAATCACCTTGAAAATTGAATTAAATTCTTATTTCTTTTGTATTTCTGTACAGAAACAATACCAAGTAGTTCACTACAACGATATCATTCAGTAATTTGATCCGGCAAAATGCGGTGATAATATTAATGTTATGTGCAGAAGTTATTGTAAACTAAGTATATGTTAGGATAGGATAGGCTTTGGCTCAAACTATATCGCGAAGTTATCAAGTTTCGAACTTCTTATATTACAACGAACGGTCAGAGCAGAACGGTCGACGTCGTTCTTTGCTTTGTTGCAGAAAACCGCTTAACTAAATGCTGATATTAGCGTTGTAATGGCTTCAAAAATGTATGAAACGAGTAAACACACCGGTTAATTCAGGTATGTTAGCTTAGCCTGATGTAATTAGCTGTGGACTCAGTTCCTAAGGAATAAGACTTTTTTTATTCGAGGTGGTCAAGTTGCGAGTCATTTTGTTGTTCCTTGTGAAAACTGGTGAAAGTTGGACACACACTAAGGTCAGAATTATAAAAGAAATATCTCTGTAATGTTTGGTTTACTATCTGTAGAATTTAATTAAATAAAGTGTTTACTAAAATGACTGTTTTTTATAACTTAATTATATTAAATGATTCATGGCTTTAGAAGAAAAAAAAAACCATATGACTGTACCAATTACTCCACGTATGCTAAAAAGTACTTACTCTACAATCCCAATGTAATGCAAAAGTAATTTTCGGCGGTATTTTTTTTGCTCTTGCATTTTACACACTAAAGCTTCGAATGACCTTAAATTAGATGAAAAGCTTTGCGAAACATCTTTACACTGATATGTCTTTAAGAAAGACTCTCTCTCAACTCTCAAGTGTACTATAGCGTGTACACAGCTCACGGAATCCACGTACCATATATATTTAAAGTGGAGTATGCGCAACACTGAGGTTTTCTTATTATATACTATGTGAATTTTTATTATTGTACTAAATTTACACGTCTATCGCGTATACGTACAAAACCAGAATAGAGTTCCGAATCGTACGTCAGTCGAGAAATTCTACTTGTTGTTGCCGGACTCCAACCATCCGTAAACTTTAAAGGGAAAAAAATCGTAAAATCATCATTTCAATTAGAATAAAAGCATTTTGTTTTTCTTTTCGGAATTAAAAACGTTAAGTATAGTTATTTCACTTAAAAACTTCCAACTCCAACGTGCCTGTTTTAGAGTGACTAGTGTCGAAAATTGATATCAAATCAAAGACGAAAGCTATTCGTGGAAAAAGGAGTCTGAATTTTCAATCGATCCCAATTCGGGCGGAATATTCAAATCGGAACAAATCAAGTGTGAAATGAGTAAAGCATTTGTTAGTGTTCATTTAGTGTTGTAATTAGCTTAAAAAATAAGAAATTTTCTCTTCGGAATCGCCAAAAAACGCGCATAGTGTGTGTTTTATTTTTTTAATTTCTGTCGGAATTGTATCGGTATTCGGCAAATTCCAGTTCAAGTTACAATATGATGACAATGATGGAAGCAACAACAACTATCGATTTAGGAACATGTCCTATACCAAGTCCTACAGATGTTGTAGTCGAAACCCAGGAACACATCGAAACGCCGGAGGAAAGGTATTTATCCAAACAAATCCGTGAATAATGCAAAAGCTTAACGTAATTGTGGAAAAAACGTGTGGATATTATATAGAAACTCTGATTTTATTTTCCCCTTTTTATTTCCAAATTTATGTGGCCAACAACTTTTTGAAATTTAATTAAAAAGTTTAAAATCGTTGCTTGTTGGAGAAAAGTCCAAAAGTCTTAAGAAAGAGGTTTCATTAAGATATTTCTTTGAATGTGACCGCATAGGGGATGATATCACTATCATTTCTGATGATATGAACGCAAAGTTGGTTTGAAACAACAATGGAAGTTGAGTAAAACATTATCACCAATAGCGCGACAGCCTAAATCATCCAATCCTTGGCTGTTGAGAATAGATCCTAGTTGCCTCAATATATTTTCCGTGCAAAAGCGTGAATTCAATTACCCTACTCGTCACATTACACATTATGAATTTTTATTGGTTGCCAAATTTGAACATGTATTTGGCTTGCATTTATTTAAGACAGTTGCTAATGTACGAAATTATTCATTTATTAAGGGGCAGTTAAAATTAACAAACTATCTCCGATAGAATTTGGAACATTACTGTCTCTTCGTTCGATCAAAATTTTCTCTTAAAACTTCTCGACGTAGTTTTCTTTTCTTTTTTTGAAAAAAGTATGATCAAAACATCCGGCTCGACGGACCATAAACGAAATTCCAATAACAAGAACAACTTAAAGGTATCTCCTATTACGTCGCGTGTGTTCATATAAATGTTGTGTGTTGGATCAGCACTTTATGGTCATATGCATCATGTGCGCAGAGTTTATTTAATATTTTTGTCCTGACGTCGATTTTTTCCTTATAGGATCATATGAAGACGTAGTGGTGGAATCTGCTGCCTAAAATATGTGTTCACACGACTGCGAAGTCAATCCTGAAAGTAGAAATATTTGCCGAATTTGTACAGGTTGTTAGTCTGTGGGTGATGTGTTTGAAAATATAATTTTTAATTGCATGAAAAGGAAAAGTGGATATTAAAAAAAAAAGTGTAGGAACATTTCTTCAGTGGATGCTTAAAAACGCTTTTTTTTCTTTCTACGTAGATTCCTCAATTCCCACTGTCTTTTTCTTCAAAACGCTGTTAGGGGTGCTTTTGTGGTTCAGTCGCCCAGTGATGGCAGTAGTAAAAGTCTAAAAAATTCGACAGTTTGGCGTATGGTTCTCTATTTGAAAGACTTGGTGAAGAAAGACTTGGTAAAGACAACACGAATAAATGTAGCCAATCAGCTAGCAGCACCAGTGTAAAATTATGTAGATATTCTCGGCTTAGATTTCAGATCTTTTAAGCTAGGAATTTCTTGTTGCATAGCCTACTGCGGGAAGGTGGAATTATAGTAAACGCAACGCTCGCGCGTATTAAGCGAAGCGACGCGATGGCATCTGAATAGAATGCATGTTAGTGACTGCGATCAGACACAGTGATATTACATCGCTCTAATCGCGTCGCTTTAATAGTGTATTTTCTAATTTTGTCGCACGTGTAACTCAATATTGACACTACAGTGCAACCCGGTTATAACGTACCTTGAGGGGACCACAAAAGTAGAACGTTACAACCGATAGTACGTTGTAAACAATATAAGAACCATTCACATTGATAATCGGGGATTGAAAATAGGTACATACGTTTTATCCGAAAGTACGTTATAAAAGTGCACTTTATAAGCGGGTTGCACTGTATATCGTACTTCTAAATTTTTACAAGAATAGACTGCAACCACCTAATAAATTTCGGAAATGAATATCTATACAATAAAAGGAAACAGACAATACCTTTTGTAGTTAGTTTTTTTGAAAATATTATTTGGCATTTGTGCAATGTATCGCACTCGTTAAAAGTGCGCATCACTCTCACTGTAGTTCCACCTTTAGTATTGGACATTCCAATTCTTAAGCCTGCTGCATGCAGTAGCATTGTCCACATACGATCAGTTTTTGTTGGCTGGACGCACACTGAAAGAGCAAAAACAAAAATAATTTTTGACTAATTTATTTTTGCTCTTTCAGTGTGCTGCCAGCCTTAGTAGAAATGTACTTACAACATTTTTCAATGTATGTAAATACTAAAGCTTGTATGCCAGGCTGTATTTGACTGTTTTCCCTGCTGTCAAATAGTGTAATCATAAAATTCTTTTTTGCCACATTATTTTATTTGCTCCACCCAAAGTCTGTTTTGACGGAAAAATTTGAACTTTTCGTCAAATTCTTGAACTTTTCATCAAATTTTTAAACTTGTCAAATTTTTTAGTCAAATATTTAACAGCATGGCACAAAGTTTGATACTAACTAAAGGGATAACTATAATGTCCCAAATTAGATCAGAGGAATAGTGAAGAATATGCCATGACCCGATTTGGACAGTCGCGTCTAAAATCTAAAAATCAATATTATCCACCCCCCAGTGCTGCCAGACTTGCCAAACCTAAAAATTTTTACCATACCATAAAAAAATTGTACTGAGAGAGATTTCATCGTACAATTCACTTTAATGTTAAATTTTATCAGTCAAACATGGAAGTGTTCTTTACACACTACTAATTTAAGGAGATCAAACCCTTTAAACGCCCAAAAATGAGTCATTTTTCATGCATTTTTTTTATGGTGATATAATCGCATCATTTTAAGATTTTGACATGATATTATTACAACTTTCAAGTGAAGTGAAAATGGCATTTTTATAAGATATTCCTTAAGGTGACTTTTGTGTGACATCGAAAACTGCTCCATTTGTCATATTTATTCTATTTATCTAAAACTGAAAACTAAAATATTTTTGGAATACTAACAGATGAATGGAAAGGATATACCTAAACAATTTAAAAAAAAAAACAATAAAACAAAAAAGATATGATGCTCTCAAATGTAAATTTTTCGAATATTTTGTTTCAGTTTTTACCCCAAAAAAGTGGTTTATTTACGCAATATCTTCAAAATTTTAGGTATATCCTTCCGATATTTATATAGACAGAAAGCTCCCAATTAACCTAATCGATCCATAACTTTTTGAGCTACAATAGGAGCAGTTTTTGAAGATCTAGTTTTGAGATAATCGCGTTTAAAGTTTCAATATGAGAAAGCTATTAGTTTTAGTGGCATACCGAATCATCGATTCCATGCGCATATAAGAAACCTTCAACTTCTAACTCACTCACACCGTCACTTGTATTCCCCTCGCATATATGTATCTGTGAATTCAATCCCTTGATAATATCCTTTCTTAGAACATTTTCGAGCTATATTACCTCGCGTTCCTTTAGGATAGTTTGGCAAAAATGTTTCATTATAATTTTTTATTTCGACATATGGTTGAAAAATCGTACACTTTGCGTACGATGAAGGGTTCTCATCGTACATCGTACGTAAGGCTGAAAAATTGTACATGTACGATGAAAATCGTACGCCTGGTAGAACTGCCACCCACGGTCCAAACTTTAGTGACGTACTAACGACAATGATCTCATTTTACTACGTACTAAATTAAATACCAGAATGTCGTCTCATCTCATCCTTTGAGCAAGAGATTCGCAATTTCATTTTCCCCTTTTATTATTTTATAAGCTAAAAAAAAATTTCATTGCCATTGCCTTGGAAAATATTCCGATTACTCAAACCATTTATTTATTACATGCCCACACTCGAATTACTCCTTGATGGAAGGATACCATGTCAATAAGAAAAGCTTCAGCATCTTTACGTAATGTAAGCAAATTGTGATGAAGATTTGTCATCTTAGGTGGCGTCATTCTTCTCGAAAGGCGAATTTATGGGTTTCTTGGGACGGTTTTTTCAGTCTATAGAATTGAAAAAGTTCTGGATAATCTGCCTTATGAATCAAAAATTTGAGTCTTATCCTTTGTATAGTTTTCGGTAAAATGACTGGAAAAGTTTTTTTTATGATTTGATAATACAAATTCAATAATTTGGGAATGTGTATTTGGTGACCAGTAAAATCTTTCTATGTACATAGATTTGTTTTTGATGCAATATTCAAAAATTATGCATCACTGCTCTTAAGCTGTAGAGCACTAGCCAGACTGATTTGCATATAAATGAGTTTCTCATTTTCGATCCCATATTCGAATATTCTGCAAGCGTTCAGATCTAAATTCGGCTAAGACATTATAAAACACATCTACAATGTAGTGGTATAACCTGCAATTTTTAATTCACCTTAGTTGATCTTCTTTAAGAGTAGGTAATCTATTCTATCAAAACACACTATAGTCTGTCTATCTCCTTCGTCAAACCACTAATCCCGTCGATGAATTAATTCAGTGCTATTGACTCATCTCGAAATCTATAGATTCTTATACGATGGCGTGTCTAGAATCATTCAGAGTTATTAAGATCCTTCAGAATCTTTTGAGAAAAATTGATTTTTTTTTCAACGACTCTATGATCGTTTTGTATTGCCAGATTTAGCATCCAATAATAAATACCAACTTAAGTTTTAACAATATTAAACAAAAAACTCTGTAGATGTCAACAAATAGTTTTAAATTGGGCAAATACATGTCAAGATCGTGTCCATGATCTATTACAAGCCATTATTTCGTTTTGACTGAACGCATCGAATAAGTTACTCTGTTGTACACAGTACAAAACCATATTTGGTATCAACTCACATTGGCCATTGTTTATATTTATTGCAAAAGAAAATTGCTATATAATCATTGCTTGACACGATCATGGCCAAGTTCATATTCGCATTATTTCTGTGCAAAACTCGACCTTATTTCAAGTCAGAGATTTGCTAGAAATTTCTCTAAATTTGCCTCAAGCTTTAAATTTCTAGCACTGTCGATCTATTTTCGGATCGTGCAAATAAGGTCGTATCTCAGAAAGACAAAAGCGTAACTCTTTAGACATGGCAAAAGTAGTTTCCATTTGCAATGTCGGTTCGGAGTTTAAAAACCGAAATTAATTTTGGAACAAAACGCATTTCAAACTAAACAATTTCGAAAATGATCGGTACAAACAAAACTTATTTTGAAGTTCAAAAATAGCACTAAGATCGACATAGGATTGGTTATGTTATTTTTGGTTGATGTTTTCGAGGCTTGCAATGTGTTTTTCGTGTTTTTATAGTGAGTACACCTTGCAAAATTCAATTGGCTTTTTGTAATCGTACATAATTTGCATACAAAAAACAAATTGCTAAGGTCGATATGTAAGTCACTGATTTTATACCTCTAGATCGTAGAGATTGCTTCTAGTAAGACTGGGTGTATAATTAAGTGACAGTAATGTTTTATTTTTGAATAAAATTGTACTTAGATAAATTTATTTAACATTTTTTCTGTTATTTTATTACTTTATTATTCTGCATTCGATCCCACGTCCGGACAATGTAGAAAGATGAATCTTGAAGCTGAGAAGTGATGATGCAATGGCTGGTTCTGTTAAGTCTCAGTAAGAAGATTACATTGCAATGTCAGTTGTTACTTTCTTGGCGACTGCTCCAAACATAGAGATAACATACTGGAGATGACGAGCAGCGACTGTTTTGAAGCCGAACGATTCCTCGCAAAGGACCGAGAATAAACCCTACGCTATTATTAGCATCTTATTAATTAACACACAGCAGCCCAAATTGGGCCTAGGCCTTGAAGAGTTACTTCATTACTACACCAACGGAACACTAGGAGTTGAAGTGGTCAGCCACACGCTCGTCCGTGATTATTACCCCCTCAGGTACTCATTTACAACTGAGTGAACTGGTAGTCCGGCATCCAATCCCATTCTCGAAAATTACGTGTCGCCAAGCAAATTCAAACCTGGTACCAGGTGCACCGAAGGTAAAATTTCTAGCCACTAAGCCACCCAGACTACTATTAGCATCTTACTCACATTTATGTTATACTCCGGTTTTGAACAGAAAAAAACTTATGGCAGCTTTTAGATCCCCTTTTCTACCCCAAACAAATTGCAATTACATCTAAAAGTAAGGTAGCTTTATTTCTCAACGCGTTCTCAGGTTATCGTGAGATTATAGCACATATTTTTTAGGGACTTTTGTATGGCACCACCTATTCGAAGAAGATCTGGATTTTACCTATTCTAGTTCCTGTAGTTTTAAATATTTTAGGGTTTTTTTGTATTTTGAATTTTGGAGTTTCTAAGTTTTCGTTCTTTGGTAATTGTCCAATAATTATTTAACAATATCTTTTCTTACACATTTTATTCATTACAAACCCGAAAAATACTTTTACTGCCAAATTTAATGAAATTTTAACTGCATGTTTACCTCAATCTCGAATTATTTTGAGTTACTCGAATAGATGAATGAAATCTTGACACATTCTAGAAAATGAGGGCGCAACTTTTTCAAGTACTTTTATATGGCAACTTTACCAAATACTCAGTCGACACCCTTCATATTAATTTCCTAGCATACAACTATTGGAAAATTGCAATTCTACTGAATCACAAAGTTACAACTTCTTCCACGAATAAAAAATAGATACAAGAAGCCTTCGAGATACAACTTTCTACATTTCACAGATATTTTTTGGAGGACATTGCGCGGGTATGAAATATAAAAAATTCCAAACCTTCCCCTGCATATAATAATGTCTAGTCTCTTACTTCAGTTCAATTGTCGTGTTTATCTAATTACTGTCAATATGTGGATTAATTTATTACCTCATTAGATATTAATTACTTCCTAAGAACACATTAATACGACTCGTCACTAAATTATTATCGCTTGTAGTTTAATCTAACAAAATTGGTGTTCGAATTATATCAGCTTTACAATTATGTAGATTTCTACAATTATTGTTAATGATTTTCAAATACGAGTATTTCTACTAATGAGATTGCAAATTTTTGAAATAAAAAGCGCATTTTATAATAACAATAAATAATTAATTCAAGCATAGTCAAGATTATGAATATGCAATTGACAAAATAATTAGGCGTAACATTATCTCAGTTAATGTTAAAATAATTTTAATTCAGGTATTTTCGAATTACCGATATTTCGGCCAAACGCAAGCACTCGTTTTTTAATAGCGTTTGTAGGGTAGCTACTTGATTAGGTACCTTGATTTTACAATACATCCAAAGTTTTGTGTATCAAAATTTAAATTAATTGTTTTGCGGACTGTCGTACACGTGGCTTAAACACTTTTGAATTTAAATGGAACAGGAGTACAGGAAATTTGCTTATTAATATCTCCAATGGACATCTTAGCCTAAATTAAGTGGTATAAAATGCGTTACGACGGTTTTGCTCACTAACAAGCTAAAGAAAGTCGGCTACAGACTTATCGTATTTCGCCTATTTCGCGTCATTCGCGTCTTTCTCGCGGATAGTGTGCAGAGGTTTTTCGTGAGATTCTCACGTTTCGTTATTCGCGTTTCGCAATTTTTGAGTTTTCTCTACTGGAAACCATGGAAACTACGAAAACGGAAAAAATGCGAATTGCGTGTTCAATGTGTTCGCGTGTTCTCGCGAATTTCGTGTGTTTTGTGAAACAAGTCGAATAACTCGCAAAATGTGAAAAACAAGAAAAGCAGGATAATTCTGTAGCTGGCTTAAGATTTCGATCTATGCGTTACTAACTTACATTACGTCTAGAGTATAAAAAGAAAAATTATTATAAATTAAACCAAACTAATTACGTCTTCTAAATGCAATAATTAATTTAAATAATATACTGTTGCAAGGTTCGCTAAGATTTCAAAAGTAAAGCAATTGAATTTACGTTAACCACAATTCGACTTATTTCGTAGCTGTACTCAAGAACTAGATTTTACAATTACGTACTCTTGTTTCGACTGTGGGTGTAAATTCGTTCTTTCGTTCAATCACACTGAATTTACTACTTAATCCTAGATGTCTCTCCAATTTGTCTCCATTTTATCCCGAAGCTTTGATTTTATTCGATTAATTTCGTGATCAGAGTTGCCAGCTTTTGTGTAAGATTAACAGTTTTCATCATATTCGGTTACATCCAGCTGTTACTTTTTATCAGAATTGCAATTATGAATAGTTGTTTAACTAAAAGTGAATCATTTGTTATTCCCACAGAATGCAAATATGTAATTAAGGAAGATTTACAATCTGATTTACATGTGACGAAAGGCGTGATGTTACATACGAATTAGTTGATTTTATATTTTAATATCAAACACCTTTACTTGGAATTATTTTGAAAAATGAAAAACTCCTCATGACTTTTCTTCTTTTTTAATTCGTACACTGCTACTGTACAAAATTCGATCACGAGTCTAAAAATCAATTAAGAATAAAGTCAACATTTATATAAGCTATAGATTCATCTGAAAATATTAACGTTGTAATGTACATATTTAGTGTATGCTAACAGTTTATTTAATCAACATTCAACTAGTCGTTAACAATAGGAAACAATAGGGTAATTATATCCGATCGCTGCCTCTTCATCTTTAAATAGACAATAATAACGTGTCTACATGCTTAAGACATTACATATTTGCATTTATCATTTTTAACGTACAAACTTGTTTAGATAAAATTTATTGTGTACTTTAAGCTAAACCATATTAACAATCGTTTAGACAAGAAGACAAGACTTTAATCATTGTATGTGCATAGTTAAACCCATTTTTCAATCTACTTTTCTAAATGCAACTCGATTTATTGAAACAAAACAGCTTAGCCTACCATGAAATAAGGAAGAGTATTTAAAACACTAGCGCTAGTGTTGCTTTGAAAATTCATTCATATCAAGTGAAAAAATAAATTTAACAGAATTTGCTCAAAAGGACTGAAACTGCATCAGATTTTGACCATTGTCCTTGAAGATTATTTAATCGTCAAATTTTTGTTTGAACAATTTTATACAAATTTGTTTGTCAAATTACTGTCTTATCACAAACTTTATTTCACTGCAATGTACTATGACAAATATAAATTTTTGATTATTCTCGCTGGTAAATACAAGACATGTAATCGTACAATTTTTGGTTGGGCACATTGTTATGTTTAGACTACACAAGGTTTATTTTCTAGGTCAAATTTGATTGAACTTTTCGTCAAATTTTTTTAGTCAAATACTTGACAATTTACAAATATTTGACAATTTTACTAAAAAAATTGACGAAAAGTTCAGGTAAATTAGAGCTGGAAAATAGACCTTGCGTGTTCTAAACGAAACAATGTGCCCCAGCAAAAATTTTACGATTACATGTCCTGCATTTGCCTGCGAGAATAATAAGAACAATTAAACAGTAGATACCGCTTATTGTAATCACTTTGAGACCAGCGAAAAACAATAACATTAACCGGTTTATAATAATAGACGAACGGAAAACGAACATTTGTGGAGAATGGGACCCAACTGTTTTGATAACAAATCCGGATTATAACATTATCCGGGATTACAATAAGCGGTATCCACTGTATTTGACATAGTGGCATACAGTGTAAAGCTAGTAATTCATTCTATGCCATGCTGTCAAATATTTGATTAAAAAAAATTACAAATACCTACATACAAAAGTCCAGTCAAATTTTTTCTGTCAAAAGAGAGAAAAAAAATAATGTGACAAAGAAAAATATGACGATTACACTACGCAGTATTTGCCAGCCAGAATAGTCAAATATTTGACATAGTGGCATAGAGTGTAATACAAGTACCGATTGAATTCTCTCTTTTTTTAGAGTAATATTGGCATTGGTACGATTATCAATAGTCTATATTTTTGATATTAGTAATTAAAAGAAGCCGATTGCATCATGTGTGCTGGAACTCGATTCCTAATAAATCTTTATTGCTGAATTTTACTTCAGCATACACCTGTTTGCATGCACATTTCCTGAACACTTGTAATTTACAATCCAGTATTTACACGTGAATATTTTTAATATGTACCTACTATACGTGCAGTCATTGCTTTTATTAAATTACGCTAATTGTTATTGGCCTTAATAAATTTATTATATAAATTCGCTTGTAAACTAAACAGACATGTAGTTAATCAATTAATATGGTCGATTTTCCTGGAAAAAAATCGAAATGTGTCTCCGATAGCTTTACGTCGGAATCAGTTAAAACGCCAGTGAGGACAGCGTTTTTTTTTTGTTATTTTAAGACGTTAAGTTGTTACTGTCCCTACTGCATATTTAGCTACTTCTATCGATTCTTAACTATAGTGTTTTTCCGTTTTTTTATATATTTTTGAGGAATATTGCGAAAGCTTTTGATCACCATTTTTTGTTCATGATAGTCTATTTTTGTTCAAACTTAGTCTACCTTCACTTATCGATGGTAAGGTCGTAGGACTTCTTGGAATATAACAGGGAAAAAACACCACATGCAAGTCTTTGACCATAATACAAATTAGCTGTGAATGTCCAGACTTAAACTGACGAAGAAGCTACTGGACGAGTATAAAGCCACTCTAAGCCTTTGAGGGTTAACAGAGTGAAGCACTACATTCATACATACATACATCGTCGAGAATATATTAACTTCAAATTTGGTATTCATAAACTCGTCCCTGTATCTACGATCCCCTTTGACCAATGGCTTAGAGCTTACTGTATGCAGTCTTTACATTTTGTGTTCAAAGAACTTACTCCTTCAGTTTAAAGGAATCACTGTAGCTCCAATCTGCAGACTGTGCACATTTAATGTCAGGTAATCCAAGGAGTAGCACTAGACGGATGTTGACAGTTTGAGTATGGAATGTTTTACGTGGATAAGATTAGTTCTTGTTTGCTTCACTTTATGAAGAAAAAGAAAGAGTTACTAAAATAATTAAATGGTTCTAATTCAATGTGGATAGCATCAAAAGTATTCAAACCAACGCTAAAAGCTCACTGTCATATTGAAGATGGAAAATTTAGTTTTCATAAAATCATTTATGATTTAGTCAATGAAACCAACTTACCTTTTTCGTAATTACTTTTCAAAGGATCGGGGAGGGCTTACAGATGAAAAAGTTTTGTTCCCAGATCTTAAAATCCCCTATGCCTTCCGCTATGAAATTGAAACTTAGAACACCAATTAGAGTTCTTCAAGTACCATGGGTGTACATTGTACATGTACGACAAACATGGGTGTTTCCTTGGATGTGCGATAAAAATGGGTGTATCCATGGATGTACGACAATCATGGGTGTTTCCAATGACACAGACAACCCCATTAGTGTGCAGTGTGCACCCATACTAGTTTTTGGGACTATCACATGGGTGTACAGTATAAAACTATTAGAGTTCTTGAATTACCATGGATGTACACTGCACTCTAAGAAATTTTGGAGTAAATTTACCATTATTATAAATGGCAACTGTTTTCCGCCAATAATAGTGGTGTAATGGTATGCTGGTGTAATTAGATAGAAAATTATACAAAGAAGTTGTAATAATTACATAACATATGCGTAATCAATACTCATCAGTGATGTAATCATTACACAATGGCTGTGTATACAAAAGTGGCGTAATTATTACATATAAATTGAAATTATTACACATAAAATGCAATTATTACACACCTTGTGTAAAATTCCTATATCATAATATTATTGGTAAAAATACTCATTTTAATGCAGATTTATACTTATACTATTGCTATTGCTTGGAGAGTGGAACCGACATAAATACTCTTGAAAGGTTACGTATTTTACAAAACATTTGACACATCCAGGCCACGAACACTTAAAAACGATTTTTTTAATGTTCTATGAGCGTACGTATATTTTTTATAAGTAAAAACTAGGTTTAATATTAACAGCTACATTAAACCTAGTTTAGATATTGAATTATCTGTTCTCTAAATCATAAATTATAAGGTGTTAAACATAAGTGGTTAAAGTAATAAATATTGATTGATTGAATGTTAATTCACAAATATTGCATTTGGCTAATCTAATTTCTAACTATTCAACAAACCTGACGACGTGAAGTATAATAGAATGAAATGATAAAATAAATAAACGGGAACTTCCTTTTTTTGGTGTAATATTACGCAGTATTTGAAGTAAAATTACACCAAGCCTAAATTTACTTTATTAATGGTGTAATATATACATGACGCCAAAATTTACTGTTTTTATTGGGCAAAATAGGTGTAATTATCTACCGTATTGTGTAATTTTACCTATTTGTGCGCTAAGACTCGATTATACGAATTATTAATGTACAATTACATAGATTGCGTATTTTTCCACTTATTTTTGTTTTAAATACAGAGTATTTTTACAAACTGTTTTTAGAGT
Source organism: Beris chalybata (assembly GCA_949128065.1). NCBI lineage: Eukaryota > Metazoa > Arthropoda > Insecta > Diptera > Stratiomyidae > Beris > Beris chalybata. The sequence goes on along the minus strand of OX421895.1, from coordinate 18,371,792 downwards.
GTGTACACTGTTTTTTTCACGAAATACCCATAAATATGGTTATACTAACTACCACGACTATTTCGGGAAACACCTTTTAGTAGTAGCATGGATGTTTTTCTCAAAACACCCCTAAATATGGGTGTACTACCCTACCAGGGGTGTTAGGAAACACCTAATGGATTTGTTCGGACAAGAAACAATTTCTTGGGTAATTACACATTATAGTGACACCCTTTGAGTCAACAATTATGCCCTTACGAGTTTTGAACGTCAGTTCGAATCGAAGAAATACTCTGAAATGTTGTGAATCTATAAAAATTTTGACTACTCTGAATTATGGGGCATAAAAAAGCATTTAGAGCTCTTTATGATAGTCGTGAGTCTTGTAAATTCTGAGAGTCGATTCCAGACGTTTAGCGAAGCTACAGAGCATAGCCAATTTCTTTTTCAATAATTCCGAACCGCATGAAATTAGCTTTCTATGTTTATTACAAATTTCAGGCACTCCTACAATTTCAAACGAAAGCCTGTTATCAATTAGCCTAAGCACTTCATTTATCAAATGGAAATAAATTAGACGTCACGGTTTTATTATTTCAACTAAAAGAATTTCCATATAACAGCCATCAATTTTGGCCACTCCCTTTCAGTGTGCGATACCGAAACAGTAGTAGAACGATCCATCCTTGTGCACGTTCTGTTTATCCTTTTACCGAATTACATGTAAAAGCGCTTTCCAGCTATAACACGAAGCGTGTCTGCCCTTAAACACTTTCCATGCTTAAAACCCTAAAGAGAATGTCGCCACACCTTGAAACATACATTGTGGCAATTTATAATGCAATTGATGATGTCCTAGGATAGCAATACACTATATCCTTTATTATTTTGTCGAAAAAATACTTTGTCCTTATGTTGTTGATTTCAAAAGTCGTTCAGGCAATTATACCAAGTCGTTGAGTGTGGTCTTCCTTAAGTATTTTTCCAACCGGATACGTATCAATCATGAAATGCCCAGTATAATAAAATACCCAAAAATAGTTTGCGTAGATCCTAAAAATACCCGGTAAATGAGCTATTTTTGAGCTCATTTATTTCTTATTGTTCGTGTTTTGAGCAATGGTGGCTACTTACGTCTTCGGTAATTGCAATTGGGTTATAATTAAGAATTCAACAGTGTTCCTAACATTCGTTTTATGAATGGAAACTTCCGGGCATTTCTTTCTTGCTGTGGCGATTTTCCTCTTACTCAACTTAACGAAAAATCAAGCCTGGCATCGCTGTTAATCTTTAATTTTTTCAATTTAAAATTCGTTGTTAAATTGTACAAGATATACATTTTTTATAGAAACTCAGATATTAATTTTAGCTGATTGAAGTCAGCACGAATAGCTTTGTTTTGACGTCGTCAAAAATAGACTCATTTCGACCGAATAAGGATGGTTTTTCTGGGTTAAGAACATGACCTTTTGTTGTGGGTGGAGAACTGGACAAAATTATCAAGAACTATCGAATTAGATCACAAAATTATTTTGAGAATCGTATAACATCGTCGTCCAGCTTCTATAATAATAAAGTTGTACCCAGACTATTGGTAATTTATTTATTTTTTCATATCTCAAAAACTGAGTCACCGCGTTGAAAAAGGTGTCAAACATGGATATGCGTTGAAGTTTATATACCATTTTTGTATTTGTTGCTTCTTTCGTCAAAAAATTACGAATAATGATGGCACTGTGCGACGGTGCGTTATCATAGTGCAAAATCCACGAGTTTTCTGCCCACAATGCTGGTCTCTTTTGGCGAATTGCTTCACGCAAACGTCTCATAACACCCAAATAATACTGTATTATAATGTTTACTGTCTGGCCTTCTGGAAAAAATTCATGATGCACTACACCGTTGTAATCCATGAAAACCGTGAGCAATGCCTTCTTTTTTTGAACTTTTGAACTTTTTTGGACTTTTGAACCGCTCGTGCCACTGGTAAACGACCATTTTCTTTAGAGAATCGTTGCCGAAACACTTTTCCAACATTTCCAACGTTCGCGTACCATTAAATCTGTTTTTTACGCAAAATTTAATACAAGTTCGTTGTTGCAAATTTAAATCCATTTCTAAAATTTTAAAAAATCGGCAACACACACAGAGATAGATGTACTCTTGGCTATGTAACTTTTGCAAATGTCAAGCTATGACGCTAAAATTCAGAGGGAATGTCAACAACAGATGTACCAACTTAACAAAAAAAAACAGAACTCAAATTGGAACAATAAAAGCGCCACACGGTGGTTATTCCGGGAACTTTTTGATCGAGGTGGTATAATGTTATAATTTTAGGGCACGATTTTTTTTCCGAAATTTCACTTTATTGAAGAAAAAAATTGCACAAATTATAAAATGGTTTCGATAACAGATAAATAACTTCGGGACTGCTAAAGCTAGGACATTCATTTTACCATCGTATGGAAGGGGACAAAATAGGCTTTTATAATAGTAAGGAACATTACTCCGTTGACTATCCAATTTTCTCAGATAAATAACTAAGACAACATTTTTTTCGCTCTATAAAACTCTTTTTTTAGCTCTACAGCATGCGAGTATGTTCCGCTCCGCTTAACCACTATATAAAAATGATAACAATATAAACAATTTTAATATCAAAGATTTACTTCTACGTAATCTACTTGAATAATTCTTTCAAAGTGTCTGCGACCTTAACGATCAAATTAGTTTGGTCAATAACATAAAAACACTTTGTTGCTGCTAATATGAAAATATCTACATAAATAAAAACACCATAATTTTCACACATGGAATTTTCGAGAGTAGCTGAAGGTAAACAAAGATTGTACAGTGATATTATGCCATAATTGTAAATAAAATTTGTTTAGACTTCAAGATATGCAAGTACTGAATTTACTTTGAATTCAACTCTTAAAAGTTTTTCTTTTTATATATTTACGGTCGATTTAAGAACAACACAATTTTATTTATTGTGTTAAAAAATATCACGTAACGTAGTGTAACCGTATAAAATTTGTGATATTATGTAATTAGCTAAATTTAAAATCAAGGTTCATGACAATTTATTACGTTTTGATAAATTATTTTTCAATACATACTGCCGATTTTTAATGATCTTCCAACGTCGAAGTATTTGATCCAAATTCCATGTGTGATAAAAATTGTTGCAACCTGGGGTAAATACCGACTATAATAAAAACACAATTCGATTAAAATTAATAATGAACACAAATCGCTTGATTCAACTAAACTATCATTCGCCAATTCTTTCCGATTTCATTTACTACACACACGATCGCTGATTACAATAATCACTATTCAGTAAAACGGTTTGTCTAGTTTTTGTTGTAAAAAAAACTGATCCTGTTTACACAAGCTCTGCTGCGCTTATATACTGCGAATTTCATGCTGTTTCTGCTGAGTCGAGGGATTGGCAGCATATTCGGCGACATGTATGGAATATGCAGGAAGTGTGTAGAACATATGAGATGTGTGTAGAAATTTCTACGATATTCTAATTCAATATTGGAAACATCGATGCTATTGACAAGAGATTCGGGCTGCCAGGGTATGCAGTAGGCTTACACATTTTAGTTCATTTAGCGAACTAGTTCGTTCTTTTAGTTCGCGGGAGTTCAATGATGAGAAAGGCAATGATGTTTGAAACGACTCGTAGTCATCATTGTGGTAGAATGTGATAAGCAAACAAAATAAAAAAGGAAGTTGTCAGTCAACAATTATATTGGAGCAATGACGGAGCGGAACTGACTGCGAACTAGTTCGTTTATTTCAATTCTGATAACACTCTTCTGAACTAGCTCGTTCGCGAACTACACAATCCTAGTATGCAGGAAAAAGTATTATCTCTGGTTTATTTCTTGCTTTTCAATAGTAAACATCCGTTTTAAAAATTACCTACACTCCTATCTTCCTCAATCCTTTTTTTCTCAATGGTTAAGTGATCAATATATCTGGAAAATAGAACAATGTACGGCACATTGATTCCCAAAACACTATGAAAGGAAATGGTTAAATCATCTTTGTACTCTTACTCAACGATTCGTGTTTCCCCGTAAGATTCAATTTGTCCTGCTCTATTAACATATCAGAAGCATTTAAACTTAGGAATGCAACAGGTCCAAAGTTTGCTCCGTGACGATCGTGAAACAATGTTTTAAACCACCAAATGTGTTACTATTTTTCTCTGGATATACTTTCCATTATTTTTACAAACCCCGCGCTAGTGGCTTTAGAATTCAGCTACTATTTAACTTTTATTTCATGCAAAAAAATCGCTACTTTCAATTAGATACATTATGCGGTTAAAAGATAATGCGCCAATGATCACTAATTTCAATTTACATAAATTACTAACCACTTCATGTGTGAGAGACTTCGTCATCTTGGTAAAATGCGACCAATTCCGACTAATAAATTTCGTTAATTAAAATAACCTCTAGACTAACTAACACGTTTCTAATTGACTTAACTGCTAAATTAGAGGTTCTGAAAAATATTAGTTACGGAACTAAAAACCACACAGCAAAAAATCAATTCTTCAGAAATTTTGTTCACCTCTGCAAACTAATTTCGACCGCAAAATTTCAGAATTTTATTTTTATCTTACAGCATTCTACGCAATACGTCTCAAATCGGACGTAAATCTGTGATCTATTCTTAAATTCAATGTCTGTGCCTATGGCTTAAGTGTTTCGGTTTTTTGAAATTTTAAATAAAAGCACGAATTGTTGTTAAAAAAAAATAATGAACCATGAATTCTAATTACAGAAAATTGCAATTTCTTTTCCATTTTAATTAATTTCTTTCGTATTTTTTTTCCATTCTTAGATACGAACGATTACTTCGCCGTGCACGTTCTGAAGATTTATCCGAAATATCCGGAATTGGATGCCTTTATCAAAGTGGTGTTGATCGTTTAGGTAGACCCGTTGTTGTATTCTGCGGTAAATGGTTTCCAGCAAGTGATATCAATTTAGAGAAGGTAATTTGGGAATTCTTTTTTTTTTAATTATTTGCTAATAATTGTCGTTTCTCCCTTTTCTAGGCTTTATTATATCTGATTGCATTGTTGGATCCAATTGTTAAGGGAGATTATGTTATCGCTTACTTCCACACACTTACATCAACCAATAATTATCCTTCATTGCATTGGCTGCGTGATGTTTACAGTATACTTCCATATAAGTAATAATTTTTATAGAACTGTTTTGTGAATACCAGAAAATAAAATTGTAACTTATATTTTTTAGATACAAGAAGAACTTAAAGGCTTTCTACATTGTTCATCCGACTTTCTGGACAAAGGTAATTGAAATGAAAAAATTTATTTGTATCAGTTATCGCGGTTAAGATTTATATAAATTGTTAATATTCTGAACAGTAGGACGTGTACAAACCAGATGGCTGTCTAGTCAACTTCAAGTCATTAAACTGGCTTTTCCAGTGTAGCTTTTTAATTGATATTTCCAATTGCTTAACCAATAGTCGAGGATCGTCTTCTTCAGTTGAAGTCGGTTCTTAGCATCCTTCCAGATGGAAACAATATCATATCATTAACATATTGTAAATTCTGTGGAAGTGGTCTTCTGAAAGTCTTATTCCAATTTTATAAAAAAAAGAGAATGCCTGTTGATTAGAATGGGTGGAGCTGCGACGTAATTTTGCTCCGATAAGCTCACCAGTAGCTGTCTGAATTCTTTACGGTATCGAAGATCGAGATACTTGTCGTAATGTCAATTTAAAAAAAAAATGGTTCCAAATGTATTACTCAAAATATTGTCTGTCCCTAGCCACAACATTTTTCCTTCTTTCGGGCATCAGACGGATTCCAAGTGGACAGAACGTCTCTTCTTGAGATGCTATCCATGAATCAACCCTATTTTACTTATTTCTTAGTAATTTGCATTCGTCGTAATTTCGCAAGTTCTGGTCAACTGGGCCAGGAGTCCTTGACCCGAATAGGTGGTAACCAGAAGGAACAATGTCTGCAATGAATAAGGCGGAAGGAGTAGGACTTCCCATTTCAGTGTCCCCGAGTAGGTTTCTACCACTCGGTCAACATAAGGTCGAGCATTGTGGTGCTGAAAAATAACTTTATCGTACCTCTGCTCGAATAGTGTAGTTTTTAGTTTATCCCTCAATGCTCGGCTCCAACGTATCAATTGTAGTCGGTAGCGATCAGCTCTTATTTTTTCGTTAGGTTGGAGTAGCTCATAATAAACCACCCGTAGCTGATCTCACCAAATTCAGAGCTTGAGCTTAGAACCATGGATATTCGACTTCGCCACTTTTAAAGCGTCTAAACCAAAACTCACACGTTTTAATCGATGAAAGAAAATATTAATTGCTGGGCGGAATCAAGGACCAATCTCGGGATGTACACAATGATCAGTTTTTCGTCACCCTGTTAATTTTGAATAATTTTTCAGTTTTAATTGGAATCCTTCTGCGACATAAAGGTTTGGACGATAGAACGAAAACCTATCCTTAAAAAAACGTTATTCCAAAGCCTTAAGAGAAAAAGGCTTTGTTCAACTAAAGAAAAACCTTCGCACGATGTGAGAGTATACCTCTCTTTTTGTGGTACTGTTACTACTTCTAATGTGTCTTCTTTGGGTCTAAAATCCTGTATCGCTAACTAGATGTATAGGGGAATAGTCAGATATAGGCGTCATCTTTTTCGTGGTGCAAGACTTTACAGGTAAATATACATCCCCAACCATAGGGCTAGTGGGGACGACAAGACGACAAGAAAAACTGGATCGTTATGTGAATTGTTGTTGTTTTGCATGCAAGTTAATGCAACGACTTCCGCCTTCAACAACTACTGCAGCACTTTATGATCTTAAATCTTTCACCTGTATGTACAAGAAGAAGGCAGGCTCTATGACGTACCAACTTGTAACTTCTAAGGATACGGCAGCAGCCTCCACTGACCTTGTGAGAGGGCTTGACAGCAATAGTATTATACCAAGATATAACTTTGAATACAAGAATCACAACTCTGACAACAGAACGGCACTTCTTTAAACCTTTAGCTTTAGATCCAACTTTGCGTGAGATTGCTTACAAGAACTCAAAAAGCTAGCGAACTCCAACATAGTTATACTAGTTATGGATTCCTAGACACCGTGATGTTCTAGGTAATGAATCTGCAGACCAGTTAGCAGAAGAAGCAGTTGACTTAAAATTCACAGAGCCAAAGCCTGTCTGTGGACTATCGACAGCTGTAACGAAAGACAGACTGTTGGAATGAATTAACATACAAACTGACCTTCACTGGACATTATCGGTAGTGTGCAGACAGTCCAAACTGTCCCTCGAACAATCGAATCTTCACTTTATTCAAAATGAGAGTGAGAGAATTTTGGTGATGAATATTCACATGACTTTTAGTTTTCACTTTCTATATTTAACTGTGAAGGGTCTTTGATTTATTTCGTTACGACGCTGATAGCAATATCGTTTCTATTCATAGCATGATTTCGTCTTAAAATGGAATTTTCATCCAACGAATATTGTTTTTTTTACTTTCTTTACGACTCCTTCTGATCTGCGGCATAGGTAGCTGCTTCGGAAATCATTAGTTTTTTTTTTAATTCCGATTGATTAACCATAAACTGTTATCTCATTTTGCATATTTTTTAATTTCTTTTGTAGATGATGACATGGTGGTTCACAACATTCATGGCTCCCGCAATCAAAGCTAAGGTCCATTCACTTCCCGGTGTTGAACATCTTTATTCAGCTATTTCTAAAGAGCAATTAGAAATTCCAGCATACATCACAGAGTACGATATGTCGGTAAGTTTTTGCAAAATTTCACCCTTATACCAGAAACCCGGCATTAATATAACCGTTGTTTTTCCTTTCAGATAAACGGTCTTCATTATTTCCAACCGATTACACAACCAACATACACGTAGAGCTTTTTAGTGTTGTTTTTAATATTTTACAATTTAAAAATGATTATTTTAAAACGTTAACAGTATGATTATTAATAGATTTAGATATCCACACAACTAAAAAGTCGAGTATTGTTTTTTATACAAAAGAGAGAAAAATATATATATATATATATACATATATTATAAATAATATGTACTAATAATTATAATCAATTATTAGTTAGTTTTAGGGTGATAAAAATCATATTCTTATGATGAAATTGTAATAATTACGTTTTTAAGTATTGTTATTGCGACTTAATACGATTTAAATCATTAATAAAAAAAGAAAATACAATAAAAAAAAATATTCAATGTTAAAAACATAAAACAGATGTATTAAAAATAAAATGATAACAGCAAAAAAAATTACAGGAGTACTTAAAGGAACTTAATTTGTATATTGTTAATAAATGTTAAAATTCAATTACTGAAAAATGTAAAATTGAAAAAAAAAAAAAATTCTAAAAGTTGATTGTTAAGTTTAGTTTTGGAATAATATCGTAGATTTTATTTTCCTTTTAGAGTTAGCGCTTTTTAAAAGCGATTTTCTCTCGTCAATCGGGCAAAACTTATATTTCAAATGTAAAACCGATGCCGAGTGTGTTTTACTTAATTTTAACAATGCAGTTTTGATTATTGACCGGTCTAATACTTTAATTACACAAAACAAGCGAAGTTTTCTCGCTGACGGTGCTGCATGGCTTTATGCCAAAAAAAAAAAACTTAAAGATTTTACATTTAATTCGTATTCTAAACATTTTTTTTTTTTCATTTGTTCTTTTCATTTTATTTTTTTAAAATATATTTTTAGTCTTCCGTAAAATACTTAATTTTAATGTGTTTTTTTCTCTTTTTTTTCGTTAATAATTTGTTTATCAATTTTATGAAAAATATTATTATTGTAATAAAAAAAATATATAAGCCAGTCAATTTTTATTTTTTATGATTGGATGTTGGTATAAATATTTTCGTCGTAATATTTCCATTGCTTGATTGAGCGTTAAAAACATTGGATAGTTTTTTTTTTTTTATTATCTTCTTTATTTTTTTTAGTAAGTTTACTAGCACCCTGGAAATTATACAAATTTTGCTGGCCAGAAATTCGTACGTGGAAAGTATTCTCCTTTGACTAAATGCATATTTTTCTGTTTACTCTTAGAACAAGAGCTAATTCTTTATTCTCGGATTTGAATCCCGGAAGTATGTAGATATGTAGCGACCCAAGCCTATTTTAACCTTACCCTGGAACTATTAAACGCTCCAGATCCCGGTATAGACTTTTCTAAATATGAAGTATTTTTTGATCACTGTGCTAAGAAGCATTGCGTCGATTGTGTTTTCTGAAAGACCAAAATTCATGGTTCAATAGTGTAAAGACATTTATTCTAGACATTTTCTTCGTATCTTTTATAATCCTTTACTTATCTAATCTACAGATTTCAGCAATTGTCGTCGTTTATTTTACTAATTGTCGTATATAAATTAAGGCTTGAATAAATGTGAACAAAATTAAATACGGTGAAGAGCAGTCAAGCAGGCAACCGAAGAATTGAAATCACCATTATTTGATTTTGTTGGTGGACTTTGAGAAGGTGTTCTTCAATAAACTTTAAGGGGGTCATCCCGTGTGAATGCTCTTTTTTTACGTTATTTTTGGAAATTTGTTTTAGAGAAGTAAATAAAGATAAAACCGTGAAACCACATATTTTATGCACATTTTTCAATTTCTTCAGTTCGAAATTGTCACTCATTGCTGAGGTATATGGCAGCTTGACCACTCATTTTCAAAACCCTTGTTTTCAGTAGACACCATTGCGAGCGTTCTGATTATCTCAAATAAAAAAAATCAAACGGCATTTTAATCTGTGAAGTTTGAACTAGTTTTGGAACTAGGATTATCAAAAAATATTGAACAGTTTTAATTTTTGGCAACTTGTTGAACTTTTTATCATCAATTTTGGTGTTTTTACTGCTTTTTCAGGTCGACAATAAACGGCTTGATTAATCGCAATTATTCTAGTTTGTAAAGTGTCTACAAGAGTACTGAATAAGTTCACTAAATTTCAAAGGAATGCGTTCGATAGATTTCGAGATATCGTGTCTACCGATTTTGAGAAAAACGCGAAGAAACTGATCATTGTATTTGAAACAACAAAAGAGTTTAGAGAATATAACGGCCAGTAACTTCCGAACGGTTTCGAATATCGGTATATCACTCCGCCCACATATTGTACTTTATATTTGCATGCTATTTATGCCAACAATTTTTGAACCAGTCATTTGGGATGTCCCTCTTAAGCGATGTTAAGGTGTAAAATGCTCCTTCGTGAGATAGCGTAACAAAGCGCTATCGGAGATTTTTCGAGTGTACACAAAGCGCCTATTACGACTCAAATTCCGATATCAGAGTTCGTAAAGCTTTCAGACTCGTCTTGGGCTAAAATTTTGAACGAAGCCGCAATCGTATTATAAATTCCGCTTTCAAACCCTTGCTGGTGTAATTCGATCGGATTCAGATTTCGAAAATAATTCCAATCGAATCAAAATCAGGACTCAAATTCAAAAAAGTGCGAAGTAATATTATTAAAATTTTTGGCAGAAATATACCTGTTGCGAGGAGCTTAATAGTGTTGTTAGATCAAATGAACTATTATTTTTTTAAGGACACCGAACTGGACCTAGTTGGTTAGCCTTTAATAAAAAATAGTAGTGTACAGTCCAGTACGCTTAGGGATGAGAGGTTAAAAATCTGACCGGGTATGGCAGTGTACTAGTAGGTGTGAATTATTTTTAGTGCTGTTTTGGCTGTGATATGATCTACTAGAACAGCAGTGTTGCCTATAACAAATCAACTACTGTCTGGTATCACTGATGATGTTAGTGAAGCTGATAAGAATGTAAAAAGAATTCATCTGCTCAGTGTTAAATCTTTTAGTAGCGTAGTTTTGGACAATGAAAATTAAGCTGATACGCAAAGGCAGAGAATTAGGCTGTTATATTGCCAAAAAAAATTTGAAACGGAAAAATTGAAACAAGATCATCAAAAATCTCTACTGTCAAGACCGTGTTTTCAGTTTTAGTAACTATGTTTATTGTTTTTTTAACACCTGCCAGCGATTCGAACTCACACGAGTGCGAAATAAATGTTATTCATTCATATCCAACGCAAAAACACAGCCAAGCCTCTATCAAGTCAGATCAGCTGTTGACCGCCACTGCAAATCTTGAACGTGGTTTGGATCCACCAGGAGCGATCAAGCTTTTGATGTGAATGAAATTTCTTTCGAGACATAAGCTTTCCTTGTATTGTATGGTGCATTGTACCATTTGTCGTGATCGGAACTCGCTAGTTACTTGCTAGTGGGTGTTGTTGGAACGCCAAGTAAGCGGTAAGAAGTTCTAGCTTTTCGTGCTGCTTGATGAATTGTATGACCGGTTTAGTACTCGGGTCTATTTAAATGGTGACGTAACAATGGCATAAATGGATTGCTACTGTTTAAGTTAAAAATTACAACCAATAGTTGAATTGCAGCTGACGCAATTCCTGGGTTTGGTGACGATGAAAAGGAATAATTATCTTGGAAAATCAACGGATGATTGGAAAATTATTCATCTCGTTCTTTACGATGATTCGTCGATTTTTAGTTTTTGGTTGTGGCTCAAAAAAAGTGTGCTACTCTATCAATTGAACAAAGCGATAGAAAATTTAGGCCCGAGCTGCATTTTAGTCGCCAGTCACGCAATTCAATTGCCTTTCGTAATATCAAACTTTCAAATGGCAATTTTCTTATCGTCGTGATTCGCTTAGTCTTAAAGAGTTAGGTTTTATTTTAAAAAGAATATCATTTAAACTTTTAAATTCACTCAACTATTTAACACTTACTTTCTGAATACACAAAAAAACTCTTATAAAAACCAGTAAACAATCAAATCCGTTCACAAAAATGGAATACAAAACTCAGGGATTGATTTGCTGCTCAAATAAAATACATACATAGAGTATACATAAATATGTAACTATAAAGAAACACACCCAATTGCATCACATTTTATTAAAATTATTAAAACCTAAATTAATACAAAGACAAAAAAATTGACATTATTAGCAATAATGAGATCATATTTTCCAAAACTAAACATTCGATAAAGTGGTAGTTTAAAAACAAGTGATATAAAATAATGTTACTACAACAAAATGAATTTTAATTAAAGATGCAATGGAATCCAGCAAAATTACTATGATTATTTATTATTATGTAGATAGGCTAGTTCTAATTAGAAGTTGCTATTTAAATTATTTGTTATTCATGTAGATATTATAAAACGTTTTAAATAAAATAGCAAAAAAAAGAAAATAAATGAAAAGAAAAACTGAAACAAGGAAATCTGATTATTGGTTTAGTTTGTTTCTAGCATTATTCTTTCCCAATTAGCAAAGTACTTTAAAAAGACGAACGTTAGTTTAAACTAACTAAAATATCGCAGCTTATCGAAATAAATTTACAAATTTAAGATCTGCTAGCTAAGATAAGGATCAAGATCAATTTTCCTAAAATTTAAATTTAAACTGAACTGAAGGTTTCACACTAACCAACCAAACTGGCCAACTAGTATTACTACTATCGAAAGAAATTACTGATACGTGTACTTACGAAACAATAAAAATAGAAACATATCGTTTTATAGTCGTTCAGGCGCTCTATTGCCTCGTAGAAAATACCAAATTGCTATTGCCTTATCAAAACCTGTAGTTTAAGAATAAGCTATTCAACCGAAATTCTATCGAATTTAAAACTCGTCTATCAACCAATCAAATCGTTGAATTTCTCAACTTAAAACTACCCTAGACATAGCAAATTCGATTTAATTCTATGCGCAACGGTGGTCCAATTTTTTACATCCTAATATTTAAAAACCCGTATAAGTTACGAAATTCGTAAGCGTAATTCTAATTATTTATTTTCCGATATTCAGATTATCCTTGTCCGATTGTACGATAACAATAAAATACATATAAAAAAATTAAAAAATATATCTACACATGCACATACCATGTAAAAAACTATTATAATATTGTTGAATTTCTTATTGAAATTTAGTCAATTGTTGCCCAACGTTATTACTTTAAATATAATAATAAATTAGAACGAATGATAAAATGATTGAAAAAAAAAAATAACAAATTTATTTCGTTGCGATGTATAAACATATAAAAATTAATTCTTGCTAGAAAAAAAAAACAACTAACCAACTAACAAATACTAGAAATAAATTTAAACTATCAAGTGGTATAATAAAGTGCCAATAAAAGAATATTTAACTTAACTTTGAAAAAACAAAAAATACTCAACCTCTTTAGAACTTTTTAAAATATTTATTTTTATGAATATACTTTTCTGCAAGACAACTTTGTTTAATTGAAAAAGAATGTTACTATAAAGTATTGTATAATTCAGTACACACCACATTGATGCAAAATACAAATATCCCAACGTTTAGATTTCCAATAGAATTTAAAAAAAAACCTACCACCAAACTTTAAAAAGAAAACTAAAGTAATTCAAATATGTTACATACAGTCATCCTATTAATATATTTTTTAGTGTAACTATTTTCATTAATAAATCTAACTTAAGAACTTTAACTAAATACTTCACAAAATCGCTAATTGTTAAACTAAAGAAAAACAAACTCAAGCTTATTTGAGTTGAATACTACTTCTAGCTTAAAAAAAACTAGGTAAACATGTAAACAATGCCATTTTCATTAAAATATGCGTTCGTGCTGAGAAATTATTTTTGTTTTTATAGTTTAAGAGCGATGAAATTTTTTTTTTGTCAAATAGCATGTCGTCCGATTGACTATTCTTTGAATTTATAAATTATATGCTGTAAATAAAATGGAAAAAATATTTAACTCGATTGTGAAATCTTTGTTTTAAAGTGTTTTTGGTGATTTAGGTTGTTGGGGAGGGGGGGGGGGGGGGGATTGTAAGTAGCGGGATTGTAAGTATTTTGGATGACACCGGCAAAATTTAGGTCACTTTTAAGTCAACCAAGAGGTTCCTAAATAACAGCTGAATTTCCATTATATTTATTAACCTTTTTTCTATACAGGGATAGGAAAAATAAAGGTATGAAATTCTTCGAAATATTTAGAAATTTTCGGGCCTATTAGGAAACTCGAGCCGAGTGAGTAACTCACTCACATTTGAACTGGACACGAGCTAAAGCTGGTATTATGAAACTCGACAATTGGAAAGTCACTTCCTTTCCAGTAGTCGAGTGAGTTTGACATTTCTTACAAGTAAATAAAAAAAATCACTCTCATACAAGGAATATACTCTCGCCGCATTCCTTGATATAGAAGGCGCCTTCAATAATGTTCGTCTTTCGACTATTAAAAGCGCACTACTAACGATGGAAGTGGAACCCGAGATTTGCAATTGGCTTGACCAAATGCTACATAATAGAATCATTGAATCCGAACTGGGGCAATGTCTTATTACAAAGTCAGTCTCCAGAGGCACTCCGCAAGGAGGAGTGATCTCGCCCTTACTCTGGCTTCTCGTAGTCAACGAGATCCTTGTGGAACTTGAGAACCTCGGAATCAAGGCATGTGCATACGCCGATGACGTGGTCATACTTGTCTCAGGGAAACATTTACCGACAATTAGTAGTTTGATGGAGACAGCACTCAACAAACTACGAGAATGGGCCGGCAACTGCGGTCTAGGGGTTAATCCCTCTAAAACAGTGCTGGTCCTCTTCACGAAGAAGTACAAAATCTCAGCTTTTGCGTTACCAAAGATGGGAAGCGACGAGCTTCATCTTTCCGACAGCGCTAAATATCTTGGGGTTGTTCTAGACAAGAAACTTAGCTGGAAACTTAATCTGGAAGAACGCGTTAAAAAAGCGCATAACGCATTTTACGCCTGCAGAAAGTTGTTCGGTAACAAGTGGGTCTACAACCAAAATTAGTACATTGGATGTACACAGCCATAGTAAGACCAATCCTAAGCTATGGTGCGATAGTGTGGGGGAGGCGACTAGGAAGTCCACGTATCTTAGCAAGCTGACAAAAGTACAGCGCTTGGCATGCATTGGGGTCACTAGCGCCCTCAGAACCACACCCACGGCAGCACTGGAAACTATCCTCCACCTGCTGCCAATGGACATGCACATCAAAAGCATGGCTGCAAAAGGCGCTCTTAGACTCAAAGAGTTAGGTTACTGGAGAACTAGACCTGCTGGTCACAGTACCATACTCAATGACTTCTTGGAGTGTGATACGAACAGGGAAACGGACTACATTGTGCCAGAATTAGATTTCAGTAGGGAATTCTCTGTTAAAATCCCACACAGGGTCGACTGGAATGTAGAACGCAACCTAGTCAACAGGACCATAATGGTATTTACCGACGGTTCGAAAATGATTTCTGGTACAGGCGCGGGGGTGTTCTCACAGGAACTCGATATTAATGAGTCCTTCAAGCTACCGGACCATGCCAGTGTATTTCAAGCGGAAATCTTTGCAATACTTCAAGCCTGCAAAATTATTGAAGCAAAGGTGAATGCTACAGAAGACATCACTATTTGCATTGACAGCCAAGCAGCCATTAAGGCCCTTAGCTCGAACTCAACACGATCAAAACTAGTTAGACAGTGTCGTGGTTTTCTTAACACCATCGGCACACGGCATAATATTACCCTCTGCTGGGTGCCAGGCCACTGTGGAATCCAGGGGAATGAGCAAGCTGATGAGCTCGCTCGAGCAGGCTCTAGCCTAAGCTCACTAGTGATGGACCAGCTCATTGCTATTCCCATCGGATCCATAAATCAGTCTATCGACTCACTATGCTTGCAGCGGGCAGGCAATAGATGGCCAAACCTAACTACATGCTCAATATCAAGAACTCTTTGGCCCGAATACGATAACGGGAAAAGCAAGTATATCCTGAGTCTGAGCAGGGAAGATGCTAGCACACTAATCAGAGTGCTCACAAGGCACTGCCTCATCGGTAGACATGCTAGACGACTGGGAGTCGACGCAAATGATCTTTGTCGTAGCTGCGGTGACCCAGAAGTGGAGGAGTCAATCTTTCACGTCCTATGTGAGTGTCCGGGCCTATCGAAAACGAGAAGACGGAACCTCGGCGCTTATTTCCTTGATGACCTCGGTAATATCGATACAGGAAAGCTATGTAACATAGCAAACTTTATAAAATCCACAAAATGGTTTTAGGTTCCATGAGTTCTTCAAACTCAAACGGGGAGCACAATGGACGAATTATAACGTCTAAGTGAAGGAGGATGATAGCATCACCACCCCTTATACCATACCATACCATACAAGTAAATACTCACTCGATCGGCTCTGATAATACGCAGTTCTCTTCACTCACGCTTTATTCTCGACTAAAAGTCGAGTGAAGCACGACAAGTAGGCCATCGTCGAGTTTCATAGTCGCAGAATGTGCGTTTTTTGGTCGATCAAGTTCCGTAATAGACCCGTTTTATTTTGGTTGAATGGAATCAATCATTTGCTAGTATATGGTCAAACTTCAAACAGAATTTATGATAAAAAATAGTTTTATTCAAAATCCTAAGTACATCGAACTGAATGCACTTGCTACAAATTAACGTAACTAGATTTCAAAGAAAGGCAAAATAGTGCCCACCATTAAAGAGAAAGATAATGCAGTTAGTTATTCATATTCAGAATTAAATCGAATCGATAGTCACAGGAACGAAACAAATAACTCTGATAGCGAAAACGAAATAAATTAAAGTGCATGTTCCGTTTTTGCCAAACATTTTTTTTATCGGTTACTTTCTACTGTGTACTTAATCCAAATTCTGTAACGTTTTCGTTTGATGTGTCTTTTCATACAATCGTCAAATTCAAGTAACATTTTTTATTTACCTCCTGAAATTCATCGAGCGAAAATATATTTCTGAACTAAACTAAGTTTATTTCTCGAGACCTCAGAGATATGAGAGAATTCATGAAAAAGTGTACAACCAATTTACACCCGAATTTCAAAAAATCTTGAAATTTTTTCTGGATATTCATATGAAGAGTCCGAAGAATAAAAACGAATTTAGTATTTGGGAAGACCAAGTAGATATGACGAAAACCGTAAAAATATATGCATTCTATTTACACTGATAGTTTTTGTTTTGCCCCCTTTCCGAACGCCAATGGATATTCGAATTTTTTTTATTCACACCGAGTTTCAAGATTCTAGCATAAGCCGTTCTATATGTAGGAAAAACACCCCCTACCCCCATACTATACTACCCCTAAAAAACTATATATTTTTTTAACATGTCATCACTACAGCTCTCTCTAAATACCAAGCTTCAGACTTTTATCATTATAGGTTCTTAAGATATAAACATCGAAACTTTTTCCTGTTCATGATTTGCTTAATGGGGCCAGTTATGAACAGGAAAAATTAATATGAACAATGTTTAAAACAATCGCATATCCTCTTAAAGAGTTCCATGGTATACTATTATTTTGAAATGGTAAAACTATTAAAATAATTTGAGAATACTACCATTAATAGAATACATACCTTGAATGTTATCATATTAATGACTAAAATTAATAGCAAAAAACAATTGAATTAATAATAAATCGGGCTAAACTTATAAGATTTTTCTCTGAGTGGTTTTACCTTAAAATTTTATTTTCAGCAGACTTTGTCAACGTTTATACAACAATCCGAACTTTATTTATCTAGTGCATTTGATTCGTGAGATATCGTAATATAAAGTTTTGCACCCTCCACTTCGTACGCCACTGTCCCACTAAAAAATTTGTTTCCGATCTATTATGATATGTTTTTTAAGGTATAACTTCGTGACATTAACCGCTCAGGAGACATGGATTTTATTTTAAATTTCTTTATTGCTAGGAATAATTTTTATGTATTACGTGTATGGCTTATTTTAGAGATTGGACAATGTCTGTACAGCTACGTTATATTTTTAGCGCTTGGCTGTAGAATAGTAATTTTAAAACATACTGCAGTCACGATCGGCTGCAAGCCAATCGTATAATAATCTAGATGATACACAACTCCGATGGATATTGAAGTTGGGGATGAAGAAGTATTACGTGTATGCATGTTGTATGTCCTTCATTAAGGAATCCCATTAAATTGCTACTCAAAACTAAAAGACAATATTCACTGTTTAATTTCATATCTTGAACTGGAAAAAAATATCCTTTTTGAAGGACTTTCATATGGAAGGTGGAGCAAGGACTCACTCGATTTCTTACATATTCATCCATTTCTCTGGAACCATTCGAAAATTAATGTGTACAAAATTTCGAATTTGTAGTTTGAAGTGTTCAAAAGTTATCGAAAAATATTGTTTAACACGTGCCTTAAGGACTTTTTGTATGGAAGGTACCAGAAGGAGTAAAAGGATTTCACTGACTAGTAAACTCGAACTTTGTTTTCACTCAAAACTAATTTGTACAAAATTCTGAACTCATAGCTAAACGATTACTTGAGTTATAGTGAGTTTCGTAAATTAAGTGAAGTCATTTTTACAGGATATCTGTACGGCAGCCCCTCGAAGGACTATTAGGATTTTCTTCATAATCATACAGTTAGCTCCAACTCTTGGAAAAATAACACATGCGAAATTTCAAAGACCTAGGTTAAGCCCTTCTGAAGTTATCGACCAATATTCTTGAACACGTGTTTTAAGGACACTTTGTATGGCAGCTACCCGAAGGAGTAGGACAATTTTGCCCGTTAACGAACTTAGCCTTACAAATTCAACCAAACACCCAGATTCAAAATTTCAAGAGCCTAGGTAAAGGCGTTCTTGAGTTATCGTGCTAACGGACAGACAGACGGACGGACGGACGGACGTCAAGCGGATTTGAGGTTTTTGGCCACAAATAAACAAAAAATAATATATAACTTTTTTTCGTCCGTATTTAACTCTTATTGTTATTACAAAGTAGGGAAGCAATTTGGTCAACGGTCATTTAAATATAAAACGGGATTAATTAATTAATATAGTTTTTTTCTCCAACATTTCAAAAGCTAATTTGGTTTCCTTTCACAGCTAAAGAACTTTCAAAGGTATGTAAGTATGTTCATATGTATGTATATCTGAGTCTGAGCCATTTTCGAAATTGATCAATTATTTTTTTTCTTGTTAAAGCGCAAATATGAAAAGATAACCACCTCCCGCAACATGTTATATACCTACCCATATTAGCTTTAAATATATTTCATTAAAAAAAGAATTAATCAAGTCAATAAATGATTTTCGTAAAATGTGGATAGCTTCTAAAGTAGTTTAGTTAGTGCGATAAACTTACTTTCAATTTAAAGAGATTACGAAAAAAAATCATCTTAAAGAATCCATCCAACATTTACTTACTAATAATTACTTTGAAGCATAACGACTGTGTAACAGCGTATTTATGTTGTGAAAATTGTGCCTCGTAATCTAGATCACTATACTTTAACCCCCAACCATGACATTGAGCACTCGCCTTCATTTTCATTTCGAATAAAATGGAAAATAATCAAGTCCAAAGAATGCCCTGTCTGTCGTGTACTCGTACAATATCTTTATCGTCTAGCCCATACAATGCTTGGCATAAATTCAGAATCAGAATGATAAGCCTATACAAAGCGGTTGAACTCAATTTGGAAGATTTTCTGGTATTCAAAAGGCTTCTTCTGGAAGTGACTTAGATAATGAGACGAATATGTTTATTTTTCACTTTATGGCCCAAAAAGCGATCAACTGTTTGACTATGGTCGTGATTAATTACGAATTTCTTTCCATTTATTAGAAGTTTATGTTGGTCCAAAGGTGAATGGTAGAGATATGGAACCAGAAATTCATTTTCAGAGTAATACATAGCTGAGCAATGATTTTCAATAATGTTCCAGTTGCTGATTGTCAGAAAGGGTAATTATGGACTTATATTTGAAATTTGTTTAAAGTTCAAAATATCTTATCTGTTCCTTGCATTAAATTATAAAACCATGGTCTCTTCTCTTTCGTCATTTCACATTGTCTTCTAGCTGATGGTCTGTAACAATGAGAGCGATGCGAAAATGTGCGCAATAGTCCTTTCGCATCGCACCACGACACCAGTTAAAGTAAGCGCGCTGATCAACTATTATATAACTAAACAGTACTATCAAAACATAACATATTTTTTTTACACCCTGCAAAACGTATATGGTCCATTTTTTGGTATATAGGCATTACTTTTTAGCCATTTCCCAGTTGGTCGCGTCTGCGAGAATCTCGCAGATATCTCGAAGACTATGGCGGCCTGTCTGCGAGATTCTTCGAGACGTCTTATGGGAAAAATACACGGTATCGAGACAAATGCTCCCCGAATCTCGAAGACATGTCTGCGAATGTCTCGATAGAAAAATGGCTTTGGCAATAGCGCCATCTGTTTGATGATAGCGTTTTGTGATAAAAGCTCGTACTCGTATGAATATTTCGCGGAGATTGCCATCGGCTGGAAATAAGAAAGGGGGTTATGAAATGAAACGTGCAGGCAGGGGCGAAGTTACCTCACTGCAATATAATAAATATAAAAAACTAATAACGTAGTGACACATTTCCAATCACTTCACATCGCACTTGTGTCGTTTTATTGTAACCGCACTTGAACTGTAACTTTTCGCGTATTTAATTTTTATCGTGTAAGTCGCGGATGACATTTGCTGCGCTCGGAGTGATGCGGCTGTTTTTTGCCTTACAAATAGATCGTGGTGGGAGCACATGTTTATATTGCCATTTCTTTCTATCTAGTGATGAAGAAAGATAAGCAATATGATTCCTAGGCTCAAACCATCGAGATTTTGTCTCTTAAGAGACAAGCGACCAACTGGGCTGCTATTTCTTTCTATCTAGTGATGAAGAAAGATAAGCAATATGATTCCTAGGCTCAAACCATCGAGATTATGTCTCTTAAGAGACAAGCGACCAACTGGGTTAGTGTCTAATATTGTCAAAATCGCGATGTTTCTTTTTTGGGTAAACAGAAACGGTTTATCGTACAAAGCTGAAACTTGGTACGAGGATATGAGTGACATAAAGCGCCGCTTAAAACATTTTAGTAGATAGCAACATAATAAATTCTGAAAATAAATAATATTAATTTTTTAATTATTATTATTATTTAACGCAGTTTGTAAGGTGCTAGATGAGTATAAGACCTAGGTTTTGCGATCCCAACCAAATGAATCCTAAGATACATTTTGTCAGCGATTATTGAAGTAAAAACGAATTCGACATATCTTTGGACATAAAAGAATTGACTAAAAGATTTTAGTTAATTTCACTTTTCCATAAAAATATGATTATTTTTTTTTTATCATCTACATATTTAGATGAAATTTCAGTCGGAAGCTATTGTGACACCATGCAAAAAAATTATAATTCTAAAAAGGGCTTTTGGTAAGCACTTTTAGTTTGGTTGCCAGTACCTACTACATAACTAGTACAGACCCAGCGGCGTAAGATCTTCTGTACTTTAACCACGATCATGTACGTTGTCCCGAAAAATAATGAAGTTCCATTTCATACAGTTTTATTCACATAAATATTACTTTTTAAGAGTCTAAATCGTGATAATATAAACATTTAAAGTTGCGAATTTTTGTGGAATTTCCTGGCCGATAACAACAGTTTATTGCTTAAAAGCTATAAAGTACGTACTCTTTTTATTGATACAACTTGCAGCTAAAACTGAAAAAAATTTATTTCAATTTGTTATCGAATGAATCACATATAGTTAAGAACAGTAATATTAATTCGGTAATGAGATATTGCATATATTTCTTGGATTATAACTTAAATAATACAGCCAACCATTTGATGAATATTCACTAAGTGAATCAGTTTTTTTCCCCTAAGATTCCCTTCGCCTTAACAAAGTGATCATATACCGGTAGCATAGATAATTTCTTGAATTTAGGCTCTGCATCTTCTCTCATATGCTCTTTAGTATCGCTTGATGTTGAAAAGTGAAGCCGACTGTAGACTCATTATGTTACTAACGATTTTTCACGAAAAGTTAAGTCTAATTTTGTCGTTAAAGTTGAAAAAATTAATGGCAAATGTAGACAGACAGCTTAATCGTCAAATTTTTATTCAAATTGTTCTATTTGCCAAAACAATACCTAACGTTTGCCAAAACAATACCTGTCGTATTTCATGTCAAAATTTTGATTATTTTCAATTTGGTTTTTTTTTTAAATTCAAAAGATCGAAATCAACATTATCCCATGTGTTCAATGAAGAAATTAAAAGTCAATATATCAAAATTTTGAAAATTAATTCATAAACTGAAATGTTCATCTCATAGTAAATTTATCATCTAGTATCACCATCCATTCTTTTGCTTTATTATAATAATAATAATAATCAAATAATCAATGGCGCAACAGCCCAAATCGGGCCTAGGCCTTGAAGTAATGCTAGAGTTACTTCATTTCGAGACCAACGGAACACTACTTACTTTACTTTATTATTATATTTTAATAATAAAGTATTGTTATCAATTTAAAAAAAAAAATTGCTACCCTGAACATTTTTTTTCCACGTTTCATGACTAATAGACACCAAAAAAGTTAAAAAAAAAATTAGTCCATCTGTCCGCCGTCCACCGTACGCAAAACGTTTGAAAGCTTAAGGCTCTCAAACTATTTGAGCTATTAATTGTTTTTTTTTTTGTTGGTAGACTCCTTCAAGTGTCCACCTTTTGAGTGGTGGGGTGTGAGGGTGCGTTGGGGGAAGCGTTTTACACGGTACATTTTGGTTTCTAGATCTCAGTAACCGCTTATGCTAGGAAGCTGAAACTTTGAAACTTGGCTTAGTGGACCGATTTGCGCCAAATTGTCATATACTATACTACATTGAACCGATGTTCCCTTAAAAGCTTGTATGCCAAGATATCAAATATATGACTAAACATATTTGACGAAAAATTTAATCAAATTTTTTCTGCCAAAATAGACCATGTACACAGCAAATAAAATAATGTGGCAAACAAAAATTTGCACTTACAAAAAGTTACACTACAAATGCCATATGCTTTCAAATACTTTACAAAGAAAATAGCGGAAAGTTTATTAAGATTTGTTTCGTCAACATAGAGTATAATCATCATCAACAATGGCCCTAGTCGGTCCCTGTATTCCTGAAACATAGAGTATGTTTAGAGTAAGTAAAATAGTGTGGCAAGCAAAAATTTGACGATCCTTTTATCTGTTGCTGTGAAAATAGTCAAATATACTGTATGTAGAATACAGGCATAAAAATGATATTGAACTGTATGCCATGCTATCAACCAGGGACGTTATTTGGGAGGGGGGTGCAGGGAGGGCATTGCCCCCCCCCCCTGAATTTTGTTTTCTCATATATTATATATAAACAATATATCTAAAAATATATACATACATTCATAACATCTTGCCGCTCCCCCCTGGAAAAAACTGAAATGATGTCCCTGCTATCAACTATTTGACAAAAAGTTCAGTCAAATTTTTTCTGTCGAAATGGACATTGTGTAGAGCAAATACAATTTTTAACCAAGCAAAAATTTTGCGTTAACACTATTTGACTGCATTTGCCACCCAGAAATTTGCCACAAGCTTTACACAGTACATTTCGAGTTCACTAAGAATCACAGTCTATTCACTGATTTCAGTGGTTTCATCTAACAGCAAATAATGTTCGAATTAATAATGAAAACTTAAACTTGTATTTCATTGTATGCCATGCTGTCAAATATTTGACAAAAACGAAAATAACGAAAAGCTTATTAAAATTTTTTCTGCCAACATAGAATTTATGTAAAACAAATAAATTAATGTGGCAAACAAAAATTTGATGATTATATTACATGACCTGGTTTGCCAGCGAAAATAGTAAAATATTTGTCAAATATACATACAGTGGTATTGCTGTCAAATATTTTCTGTCAAAATTGACCATGCAGCAAATAAAATATTGAGGCACACAAAAATTTGACCGTTACAATATCTGACTGCATTTACCATATTGGCATAAAGTGCAAAACAAGCTATTTTGAGTTCACTTTGACGATTGAATTATCTGACTGCATTTGACAGCAAGTCGTCTGGGTGGCTTAGTGGCTAGAGCACTTGTCTTCGGTGCACCTGGTACCAGATTCGAATCTGCTTGGCAACAAGTAATTTTCGAGAATGTGATTGGGTGCCGGATTACCAGTTCATTCAGTTGTAAATGAGTACCTGAATTACAATCGGGGTAATAATCACGGACGAGCGTGTGGCTGACCACCTCACCTCCTAGTGTTCCGTTAGTCTAGTAATGAAATAATTCTAGCATTACTTCAAGGCCTAGGCCCGATTTGGGCTGTTACGCTTTTGATTGTTATTATTATTATTTGGCAGCAAGTGTAGTCAAATATTTGACGTATAGTACAAGCTTAACTACTCCAGTGTAGAACTAGCAACCACTTGGTGAATCATTTTTGAATTTACGCCGATTGCTGGGTAGCTTTATGAAGGTTTATTAAAAGAAAAAGAAAATTATGACGCTATTTATTATTATTTATATATTACTGTATTTATCACCTGCTGCATTTCGTTACATCGCGTTGCTGCCGTCCGTCAAGAGACGTCGTCGCGTCATTTAGAATATTTTTTCGTAGCGTTATCGGAACCACCACAAAGGGAAATTGATAAAGTAAACGCTCAGTTTTCGCCGGCATGGCGATTGTTATCACTAAAATTTCCGAGTCTTTCCTCTAGGCTAGAGGTCTTAGTAAAGTGGAAATATGATCAGTGTACTGCAGCAATAAATCGAAATCGGAGAGTACTTAGACGTGTGTAGTGTGCGTTTGTTCTGTAATCGGATCGCGGTGTGGATTATCCAACGGATTTCGAATCGCGTGTTCCGAAAATTTGTTTTTTTATTATTTGGTTTTTTAATTAATTGTTTTAATTTAGTCAAATTTTGCAAAAAGAAAATAGTTCCTTAGTATTTTGCGATGAGTATCTTGGAAGTAGAATGGGCCCCGTTGAGGGTACCCCTTCATCGACGTCTTGAAACGCTTGCGGCTGCAATTTGGATGTTTACGTTGCTTTTTGGTGAATTTATTTGTGTTTTTATATTTGTTGCACTAGTGGTGAGTTGAAAATTTTGAATAATATTCAGTTTTTTATAATAACTAGTGTTCAGTTTTAAATTTTTTCTAACTACGGTAGTGCATATTTTCCGTTAGACGTTTGACAAATTATACGACATTGTATCCTTTCATCAATGCAACTCGTACTGTTTTTTCTTTATGTACTCCGGGGTTGCATGGAACTAGTTTCTAATAACTCGATTTTTCTGTGATAAATCAATCAATCAATCAATATGATTTTTATTATGTAACAAAAATGATTAATTCAAGCTTATAGAATACATTATCATTAGATTAAGCACTAAAGCCCAAGCACTACCCTCAAAATATCCATATGATAACATTGTAATTATGTCTGACATATGTGAATAATTTACATCCTGTTTTCCAAACTGACTACTAACTACTATTATAATAAAATTGGAATTAAAGGCAGAAAAGAACTGCGCCGAGGACTGAAATGGTGGCTTTCAATACTGTAATATTTGCTTATACGAATGAAAATTAATAAGATATTACATGAGATCTCCAGATTTCACTTTGTTATTATATAACTTATTTATCTACTAAGCCGGTATTCACTTCCCCTTTTGTTCTGAAACATGCAGATCCCAGCGGAACAATTCTGATTTAATTCTGCTAAATGTTGTTTATTTAGTACTGAACATACATAGGTACCACTTAAGTTTTATTGATTTAAAACCCCACCGACTATTGTGTTAATTTAGAGAAGTTTGTTGTGACTTATTGGACCATCACTACAAATGATACCTGTTCTGTACCGGGGAAATTATCTGATAGATAATAGAAAATATTTACCTTTTCTAGAAGTGTTTTCTATAATAGCTTCATTTTTCAAACTTAATTTGCTAAAAGAAACCTCAACTCGCTACCGTACCAATCTGAAGACAACACTCTTAACACCTATGCAAACCAGTGCTGCGTTTATACGTCTGGCTGTTTATCGAACGGCTGTCTAATATTGTACCTAATAGGTACCTATTCGTAATGTGTCAATATGTGCCTGCAGTACTAGTGTAGTATGGTTGCAATACTGATTTTATGAATTCCTAAACGTAGAGTGGTTAGTTACTCGGGTACATTCGTACCTTTAAGCTTAAGGGGGTATTCTAGTCTAGAAGCCCGAATTTCGAGCGTTTTTTGAGGAGTCATAAAAAAAAGCCATTGATATTTTCACAATTTTTTTTGTTATGGCTTATTTATTCATATTTCAAGAGTACATAAAAAATTAGAAAAAAAAAAGATATTAAAATTTCAGCATGTTATGCGTCGTTGAAGTAGAGAGGGGGGAAAAAAAGACCGTGTCCTGGCCGCCATAATATCTACCCTCCTGGTCACTGGAAAAAAAAAATATGGATAATATTTGATCAGTATAAATGCCACTATCGTATGAACCAGTAAAAGTGAAAAAAAAAATTTTATTCGCAAAATGGTGGCTTATTAAAAATTTGAGGTCGATTTTCCCACTAATTTTTTAACTTTCCCGAATTTTTTAAAAATATTGAAAATGAAATTTTCAGTTTTTATTAGTTCATACGTTAGAGGCATATATTAGCACTATTCATGCCAAATTTCAAGTAAATCCATTAGAACTGGAGATATTATGGCGGCCGCATCGAAAAAAGTAGTTTCGAGAAAAACCCGTTTAAATTTTTACGTTAGTTTCAGGCAGTGTAACTGATAGATGCGTACATATAACTTATATTTTCTTAATCAGCCATCCCAGCTCCATACATCGGACCTTCTTCTACTTCATATTGCTGATTCTCAGCATTTCTTTCTGCAAGACGAGCAGTTCTTCCTTGTTTTGAAGCATTTGAAGAACTGGAAACTCAAACTAAACGCACAAAGAATAGAATGGGTGCTACGTCACTAAAATGACTATAACTTTAAAAATAATTCGAATTTTGAAAAATCCTTTCATGGAGATATTCTTGAATATCTAAACTATCGAAATATGGAAAAAAAAAATTCGATTTTTTCAAATTTCTAGACTAGAATACTGCCTTAAATAAAAAAAAATCTGCCAACAATCTGGGCGTAACTTTACGTAGAATAAAACTAAATTCAATATTTGGGACGAGCTAGTATACTATATATGACGAAAATCGTGGAAAAATATTCATTCTATTTTCGCAGATAATTTTTTTGCCCCCCTTCTGAACGCAAATACATATTTGAATTTTTTTTTTAATCAAAATTGCTTTCCTAGTTGATTTACATATACACACCGAGTTTCAACTTTCTAGCATGAACCGTTCAATAGTTAGGAAAAACACCCCCTACCCCCGTATCATACAACCCCTAAAAAAATTATATTTTTCCAACATGCCGCTACTATAGCTCTATCTAAATACCAAGTTTAAGGTTTATGTCATTAGAGGCTCTTAAGATATAAGCAGCGAAACTTTTTCCTTTTCACCCTCCCCCACCCTCACCCTCTACACTCTCATCCCCAAATTTTTTTTCCTTACTAGGGTTCAATTAGCGCTACTTCTGGTAAAAATTTTAAGCATCTATCTTACACTGTTCTTGAGATATGAAATGTGTTTTATTTGAAAAATTCTTATCTCCTCCACTTCTATGCTCCACCTCCCACTTACAAAATTTTACTTTGATCAATCTTTATATGTCGACCTTTATACCCAAACCGAATTTTATTTTTCTAGAGCAATTGGTTCATGAGATATCGTAATATAAAGTTTTTCACCTCCCACATCCATACGCAACTGCCCCACCAAAATTTTCAAATTTTTTCAATCTGTTCTCCTAGTATAACTACAAATATTTCTTAAGTTTGAATAGTGTGCCATTAGCGGTTTAGGAGATATGGATTTTATAATGTGTCTATCTCGGCTTTTTTGGGTTTTGGACACATTATATTTCCCCCCACTCCCACACCCCTTGATTAATATTGACAATTTTTATGCAAATGGTTCTACTATCAGAGCTCTATAGAAATTCCAACTTTCAGCTTCCTTCCTATAGAAACGGCTTATACTAGAAATATGAAACTTAGTATATATGTGTGGATGTGCTACTAAAATAATTATAATTAAAAAAAAATCGGTCTGGGCGCAACTTTATTATTTTCTGGGTTGAAGTCCGAAACGTGTTTAACATAGAGATGCGGTGTGGATGGTTATGGACTGTATAACCAGGATCCAGGCTACCATGTTGTTGGCCGATTTTTAACTCAAAATCCTATAAAGATACTATTCATGTTACAAATGTATAAAAAGATTGATTTAGCGCAAATGAATGAATTCTGGTAAGCGGCTGGCGAGAAAACGGGGCAAACGCTTCAGAAAACAAATTTTTTCACCGAACCATGTTGTTTACAATCTATAGTATGTATATCTTGTAAATTAATAATAAATAAGATATAAAAAGTTAGTTTACATTTATTTAACTGTGTTATTTTATTTTTTTTATTTTTATCTATTAATAATAAAGTTATCACATGATACGAGTATTATAAATTTGATTATCTTGAAAAAAAATTTAATTTTAATTTAAAAATGAATTTTTAGTCACTTCTCGGCCCCATAAATGTGGTCTTATTTTATAAGGAAAAATATAAGTTTTAATACCATAATCAGTCGAACGAAACTCAAAAATTGATTCTTTTGCTTTTTTATCCTACATGCTCCTCTTAACAGGAAACCCACGAAGTACCTAGGTTGGCATTTTATTAACAATTTTCAATAAGGTAAAAACACACTCACCCATGTTCTTAAAACGTCGGGTGTATGCATTGACCTAAACATATGAGAATGCGTTGAGCATTAAACCGTTTTTCGACAACTTTAAGGCACAAAGGGAGTTTGATGAGCACTGTTTAAGTTGATTTCCAAAAATCCTTTAATAAATTATTGTAGAATAACTTCAAAACAGGATAAGAAATTAATCCAAAATTTCCATACCAGGACTTAACTACTTAATTGGAAACTGTTACACAATGTCATTCTCCTTTAATAGTCCTTAAGAAGGTCACACCATTTGGGCACTTCACATTTAGTTTTGTTCCTAACTTCAATATAAATCATCTGCAGTATTTAACGACCTATAACAAACCGACCTAGATACAACAAACTTGTGTTAATAAGTAGACTCACTATGCATAACAAATAAGTTCCGACAGTTGGGGTTTAATTAAGTATTTTTGGAACAAACTCTGAGAGCCTGTTAAAGTTGAGACGCTTACATGGCTGCTTACCTGAAATATCTCCAAAACTATTGTTCTAAAAGAAATTTTTTTTGATAAGCTTTGAAACAGTCAAGCTGTAATTTCGGTACTACTAGTTGTTGGATCCAACCGGATGACGAACTATCAATTTGGCTCTTAAAGGCTTTTATTCCATTTAAGAAAAATTGTTCCAACCCGCATGGGTTTTAATTTATTGAAAGAAAAATTCGATATGATATGCGACTTACGATTGAACTGCAGACGAGCTGCAGTCGCAATGTGATCAATTTTCAAACGTATAGTCGAAACGCGTCAATGAACACTGCGGAACCGTTGAAAGGATTAAGTGCGACTAGTCCCTGCGATCTAGTCACATCAACCAAATAACATCTTTAGAATCATAAATATCAATATAAATAAATCAAAATGATTGTAACTGCATTATGAATGACTTCAGAAAAGATTATTGTTAATCTCAGAATTAAGAAGCTCTTAACGCTCTCTTATGATTTTGGAGTTTGGGTCATAAATTCTTCAACATTTTATTTGTTTATTTATATTTCTTTGCTAAATTTTTAATTCTAAAATAAATTTATGGGTTGATAGTATGTATGACTTATTTGCGATTATAATTTAACAGGTAGATATATAATTACAAAATCGGAATCGCAATACCTACCTGATTAAAACTGGATAAAGATAATGAGAAAAGCGGTATATATTCAAAAAAATAGCTCGAACAGGTCAGAAAGAATTTAGGAGATTAGAGGATAGTAATGCTGAGAAAAAAGTTATCTCTACATACCTATAAAACATACTGCAGTCACGATCGGCTGCAAGCCAATCGTATAATACTCTAGATGATACAGAACTCCGATGGATATTGAAGTTGGGGATGAAGAAGTATTACGTGTGTGCATGTTGAATGTCCTTCATTAAGGAGTCCCATGAAATTGCTACTCAAAACTAAAAGACAATATTCACTGTTTAATTTCATATCTTGAACTGGAAAAAAAATATCCTTTTTGAAGGACTTTCATATGGGAGGCGGAGCAAGGACTCACTCGATTTCCTACATATTCATCCTTTTTCTTGGAACCATTCAAAGATTAATGCGTACAAAATTTCAAATTTGTAGTTTGAAGCGTTCAAAAGTTATCGAAAAATATTGTTGAACACGTGTCTTAAGGATTTCTTGTATAGAAGGTACCAGAAGGAGTAAAAGGATTTCGCTGACTAGTAAACTCGAATTTTTTTTTCACTCAAAACTAATTTGTACAAAATTCTGAACTCATAGCTAAACGATTACTTGAGTTATAGTGAGTGAGTTTCGTAAATTAAATGAAGTCATTTTTACAGGATATTTGTATGGCAGCCCCTCGAAGGACTATTAGGATTTTCTTCATAATCATACATTTAGCTCCAACTCTTGGAAAAATAACACTTGCGAAATTTCAAAGACCTAGGTTAAGCCCTTCTGAAGCTATCGACCAATATTCTTGAACACGTGTTTTAAGGACACTTTGTATGGCAGCTACCCGAAGGAGTAGGACGATTTTGCCCGTTAACGAACTTAGCCTTACAAATTCAACCAAACACACAGATTCAAAATTTCAAGAGCCAAGGCAAAGGCGTTCTTGAGTTATCGTGCCAACGGACAGACAGACGGACGGACGGACGGACGTCAAGCGGATTTGAGGTTCTTGGCCACAAATAAACAAAAAATAATGTACGCCTTTTTTTTCGTCCGAGGCTTGGTTCTATGCGTTACATAATTTTCGGCTGGATCAAACTTATAATACTCTATATGATTTCATCTAGAGTATAAAAAGAATGTTTGCTTGCTAGCCTATACGGGGCTCCTAAACCACTCATCCGATTGCGATGAACCTTTAATGATTTGTTAAGAGTACGTCACCTGAAGGTTTCTGCGTTAGCAATATCATTTAAAAATGGAGAGTTGTGGATAGAGGATGGTGTAACTGAAGCAACGGGAAAAAAGGAGCAACGGGAGTAGCAGGAGCAACGGGAGTAACAGGAGCATCGGGAGAAACGGGAACAACGGTAGAAACAGGTGTGTCGGGAAAAACGGGACCAACGCGAGAAACAGGACCAATGGATCAACCGGCGAAACGGGATGAACGGGAAATACGGGAGTAACAGGGGCGATGGAACAACGTGAGGGTAGCGAGCGTAGCTGCTGTACGCGCCTATTACATTAATAAATATATGTACTTTTTTCCTTCTCATCGTTCACAAGTTCCTTAAATTTAAGCCCTTGGTAGAAAAAGTGGTCAACTCGTTTGTCCAACAACATGCAAAATTGTATTTTTCTGAAGCCTTATTGGATTAAAAATATTTTATTGAATGTTTTTATGATTTTATTAAAACTATTAAGTATAATATTAAATCCTAAGGGGCTAACTGTATCAGCTGAATTTCCTCCGGAAGCAGTTAAAGTTAAAAAAAGTCAAGCCCTTTAATGATTTTCAAAAATGAGTTGACCACTTATTCCACCAAGGGCTTCAATTTCATTTACACCATGAACAATCGTCTGATATTGACTTCTGTGCAGTGGCGGCTCGCCGCGAAAGCTAGGTGTGCAGTGCTTTAAGCTTGTGTTACACTGTTCGCATTTTCTCAGTTTTTTGCATATATTTTCGTGAAATGTATGGCGAGCTTGTAGAAAGCTCTCATTGATCATACAGTGTAACACAAGCTTAAAGCACTGCACACCTAGCTTTCGCGGCGAGTCGCCACTGCTTCTGTGTTATACAATTTTAACGTGGATTCTAACCCAAGCGTCTGAAAAATCAATAGACGCTTTTGAACGACGAATTCTTCGAAGAATTTTAGGACCAGTAAGAGAAGGCACTGAATGGCGTATTCGGTACAGCAACGAGTTGTATAACATCTATGACGACCCAGCCGCATCGACTCTTATAAAATTCCGTAACCTGCAATGGGCAGGTCATGTGGAGCTAATGGATGACGGAAGAATTCCCAAGCGCACATTGTAAGGTAGAGCTCATGGCAAGCGGCCGGTGGGAAAACCGCGAAAAAGATACGAGGATTCAGTTGACGCAGATTGCAAATCGCTTCTTAGATGCTCAAACTGGAGGAAGCGGGCGCTGAACCGAGATGAATTCAGACAATGTATCCTGAAGGCCCTGGCCCGACTTGGGCTGTCGCGCCATTGATGATGATGGTTATACAATTTTAATTTGTTAGGAGCAACACACCAATGACTGCAATTTGTGACATTCAATTATTTACCTGAAATATTCGTACCATAATGACTGAATTAAAAAATTAAAGTAGAACGTAATGTTTATGTAGTATCCTAAACGCTAAACCCTAAACGCTAGTGTTCAAGTTGCTCAGCACGTTCTAAGATTTTCCTATACTTCTCCATACAGCGAGGTTAATTCACCAATCAACTATAGCGTATAACTCACTGTTACTAGTCTGGGTAATTCATTAGTCAACTGTTGGGTATACACTCACTGAGAGTACTTTGGGTAATTAATCGTTTAACCGGCAAATTTCTCGACAGTTCGATAATGTTTGTCGTTAATTTTGATACGATGTTCATAAGCATAACATTGCATGCCATGCTGTCAAATATTTGAAAATTTCACCAAAATTCAGTCAAAATAGATCTTGAGTAGAGCATCTAAAATAATGGGTGAAACAAATTTTAATATTACACTATCTGACAACATTTGCCAGTAAAAAATATCAAATATTAGACAAAGTGGCATACAGTGTAATACAAGCTTAATAACAAAATTTGGTCAAATGCTCTACAGCAATTTTATTTTTGCATTTAGAACAATTTTTGATACATACCATTTGAGGAATTAGAAGTAGCAAGAGTTTTTCAGCCTTCATCAGGGATATATGTAATTGGTCCTTTACTTAACGCACGATCATTTTCATTTGATATCGTTCTCTGCTCTTAATTTTATTATATTTTCACGTATCCTCTATAGAAATAAAACATATTATGTTTGGAATAGTAAAAGTTGCCAGAACTGAATAGATATTGAATCTATGTACTTTCAGATAATGGGTAATATCTACATAAAAACCCTGTGTTTAATTTATGTGATACACATTTATCGCGATCGGAAATCTGGAGAATCCGGCGGAAAGGGACAAGGCTACAAATGGATGCGTGATAGTAGCTTTTGGAAGCACTTCAGAAACTACTTCCCCGTCGATCTGGTCAAAACGGCCGACTTAAGTCCCGATCGTAACTACTTGTTTGCAGTCTATCCGCATGGTATTTTAAGGTAAGATCCTTTTTCATAATGCTTCTTTAAATTCTATAATAATTTTTTTTTTTTAAATTTCAGCTCTGGAGCATTTGCCAATTTTGCTACATCGGCATCAAAGTGGAAAGAACTCTATCCGGGAATTCGATCGAAACTTGTAACGTTGAATTTTCACTTTCACATGCCATTCTTTCGCGAATTGTCCTTTTCGTGGGGTCTTGGATCGGCTTCGTCTAACAGTTTAAAAACAATTTTGACTGCAT
The DNA here is from genome assembly GCA_949128065.1 of Beris chalybata. Taxonomy (NCBI): domain Eukaryota; kingdom Metazoa; phylum Arthropoda; class Insecta; order Diptera; family Stratiomyidae; genus Beris; species Beris chalybata. Next base: position 18,337,873 of record OX421895.1, on the reverse strand, counting down.
CAAATGATCCCAAACATCCTGTAAATGCAGACGGATATCAATCAAATGCAGGAATTTTAATAGTCGGTGGAGCTCAGGAAGCGCTGTACTGTAGACCGAACAATTATCAAATTGTTGTTAAGAGAAGGAAAGGATTCGTTAAGATTGCATTGACGACCGGGTAAATATATTTTTCAGTTCCTTTTGAGACAACCAAAAATAGTTGTTAACACGTTGAATGGCATGGGGGTCACCGATGAGCGGCACAGAAATTTTGACCCTTTAAATAGCATTGTCAAAACTTTTGACAAAAAGTGTGGCACGCAAAGAGTTAAAAACGTAATAAAATGTTATCAGTAGGTCATACCATCGATACGAAGATATGCGCGAAGTTTTAATATGTAAAGACATGACTCGCAATGAACTGGCATCCCCTATTCTAAAGGTTACGCTCAAAAGTGCTTCAGTAAAACTGAACAGTTCTTTCTGTATATTTTGTCCCGATTTTGAAGTATTTGGTCATCACCTTTGTTGCGTAAAATTCATGAGAATTCGATATCCCACCAGACCTAAAAGATATGTCGAAATTCGTAAAAACGCACACAATTTTTTATAACTCATTAAAAATTTAATATCGCAAAATCCTAAAACTCATTTTAAGTTGATTATGAATAGTCCCCAGAGAAGTAAATGGAACTACGGTATCGCATTTGTACCAAAAATCTGCCAACAGTCAGGGCACAACTTTATTCATCAGGTTGTATTTTTTTTCAATAGAAGATTCAATATATGTAAATGGAAATTCGATTATTAAAACTAAAAGATTTTTTGGAATTCGTGAATTTTCACACAACCTGGGTGAGCCCAGGTTGTTGGAAACTCACGAATTTCAATGTAGTATGTAGGTATGTGACGCGGCTTAAGTCGAAATGCGATAGACGTTCTTAAGTTACTGGCATCTTTAAAACACAAATTAAATGAGAACCAATTCGATATCTCAATAGACCTATAAGAAATGACATAATTCGTGAAAACTTCTACTTTGCTTTACATCCTCTTACGTGTTGGATTAAAAAATCCTGAAATCGATTCTTAGACGATCAACTAAAAATTAAGTTAAATATCTCATCAAACCTAGGAGATATGACGGAATTCGTGAAAACGTATGCATTCCCTAACTACTTCTTGTGGTTAAAAAATACTGAAATTATATTTTATGAGATTACAAATATATAAAAATCAATTCGATATCCCATAAAACCCAAGCCACATGGTGGGATTCGTGAACATTGTACTGACTACGTTTATCGCCACATCTCCATACGCTTTTTCCTCAGATACAGTCTCAATCCTACTTAAATCGTGTATGAATTGCACGCACTGTTTCATTTTACACTAAACTAATTGAATTTTCAATGTTGTTAATTTTATGATAAATAGTTAAAACCTTTTTTCTTCTAGAGTACCACTTGTTCCAGTATTTTCATTTGGAGAGGTTGACCTTTTCGATCAACCTGCCAACCCTCCAGGATCTCTACTTCGACGTTTTCAGGAATGGGTTAAAGGCGTTACCGGTATGGCTCCTGCGGTATTTATAGGCCGAGGATTCTTTCAATATTCGTACGGTATAATACCGAAACGAAGACCCGTCACTACTGTCAGTAAGTAATCGTCATTTATTCACCGATTATTAGTTGATAATTAATTTTTCTTTGCATTAAATAGTAGGAGCACCAATCGAAGTAGTGCGTAACACAAATCCCACCTGGGATGAAATCAATGAACTTCACAGTAAATTTATAGACGCCATAACCGACCTGTTCGAAACGCACAAATCCAAGTATATAAAGGATTCGGAGCGGGTTAAGTTGTTGATCGAATAAAGGACCTTAATTGTATTAGAGAGCAGCTCATCAATTAAAAAATTATTATTATTAAAAACAATTATTTTGTCAACTGTAAGCAAGTCAAATAAACTAAACTTTTTTTATTTAAAGAGTTACATATTTGATTAAGTATGAACGTGAAATCGGTATGTGGTCATGCCCACATTAGAAAATTTCATATACCTACTTACGTGTAGAAACTGTATACCCTCACGTGTCCTTAGAGAGGAACTGCACTGTTCCAAAGAATCACCACGAACACGTTCGACGTCTGTCGATGGCATCGATACCACATACCCCGGGTTGTTGTATATTTAGCCCCAAAATGTGTATAACACACGTGCTGTAGCCTCCATGTTAGTATCTTCCTTTTGTTGAATATAATCCAGCACACATGGTTTACCGATATCATCCAATAAGCTCACTTCCAGTATTCATTTTGGTAATACGCAAATGAGACGTGCTAAGCACGTGGAATTATGTACGTATTTGGTATTATGTATGACGAGGCAATCATAATCGCTGTATGGCCCTTTTTTTGCTGGGAAATTTATTACGCATCAGTTGAGTCCCCAATGAATTATCGCGGCGGATTTTAATAGAAATATTCTGAAGAGATACTCGTACTCATGGCAGGGAACTCCTTCGATTGACTTTCAAGTTTTGTGAACGATTTCAAAAAATTCTATTCTGAAGAATTTTCCTTTCAAGTTTCATGACTATATTGACACCATAAGGGGAAAACAAATTAAGTCCGTCTGTCCGCCGTAAAATCGTTTGAAAGTTCGAGCTGCCAAAACCTTTGAGATCTTAAGTTAAAATTTTTTTTGGGTACATTGGGTGGACTCTTTTAAGTTGCCCCTTTGGAGGGGTGAGCATAGTTATATATGTAGGGTCCAAGAGATGACGAGCAGCGACATTTTTAAAGCCGGACGATTCATTGCAAAAAACCGGAAATAAACACTATGCTGCTATTCGTATCTTAATTACATTTATATTATACACCGGTATTGAACACAAAAAAGACCAACCATTTGAATACTAGGCCACTAGTAGCATTATGTATACTAGTAGCATTTCACTGCCACATGACCTCAAAACCATACAAAAACGTTCAAACCATACAAAAACGTTCAAATTGGCTTCAAAGTGCTTCAAAAAGTTACAAAATGCTTCAAAGTGCTACATACAAAAATGGCGGTTTGTCGTCTCCATCTCTATGCGGATAGTGGTGTTCTAGGGGGAGGTGGGGGAGCAATTTCAACGAATAATTTTGGTTTCTAGATCACACCAACTGCTTATGCTACAATACTGGAATACTTGAAATTTATATATTTATGGATAGTTGAGTCATTTGCAAAGAAATGGCCGATATGGGTTGAAGTGGAGTAAAACAATGCCTCCGAAATGCTCGAAAGCCCAGATCGAACCATTCTAAGATCTATATAAGAAATTAAATCCCGGTGGGGGTTAAGTGGCGTATGAGGGTTGGATGTGAACATTTTAAATTGGTATTATTTTCATATTTCATAATTGGGATTATTTTCATTTTTTGTTGGTTTAACCCTGTGGAAGCCTTATTGCTTCTCGAACCACAACCTAAATGACCTTTTGTTCCAGGCTGTAAACCACATCCTAGACCATATCTTTTCCCTTAAGAAAGGAGATTAATTGAATTACGAAAGTCTTCAAAAGGTCATCATAGGTTAAACCACCGAGAATGTGCCTTCTACATAAGGGTAATAGGTAGGTCACAATCAAACAAAATGGGTAGAGTGGTTTGGTTGGTATATGGTTTCCCTGACTCGAGATGAATGCAGTGCTACCTTGTCGAACGTTTTATGTCGATAGTTTTAACTGACGAAATAATGTCCTGAGAAATATCTCGATATAACCCTCTCGATATAACCCTTTTGTTATATGTATGTGTTCAGTATGTGTTACTTGAGAAAGTAAGGCATTTCGTTGACTGACTAAATCCTGAAAGAGAATTCTAAAAATTGTCCACCTAAAGAACTGCCCACTTTAAAATACCCTCCTTAATGAAGCCTTTACCTACTCCCCGCTTAGCCAGCAGAACAGCCGGTTCATTTCGCGTAATACTCTCATGTTCTGGCACCCACATTGGGGATAAGCTGATATGATGTGTCAGCTCATTTAGATTGCAAGTTTCACACAAGTCTAGGGCTGAAACAATCAGCGGTAGTAGTACGGCTTGGCTGTTAGTACTTTCTCGGTCTTTTACTTTATTATTTTAATAATACAGTATTATTATCGATTTAAAATAAAAAAAAATTTCCCACCCTGAAAATTTTAATTTACACGTTTCATGACAAGTAGATACGAAAAAAGCAATAAAAAATTTCAGTCCGTCTGTCCGCCGCCGTACGTCTACCGGTGTACGCAAAATCGTTTGAAGGCTCCTAGCTCCCAAACCCTTTAAGCTATTCAATGTTTTTTTTTAATAGATTGGGTTGGCACCTTGAATTGACAATATTTTGAAGGGTGGGGGTGTTAGGGGGAAGTCGGGATGTGTGGGAAGCGTTTTATACCGAAAATTTTGGTTTCTAGATCTCAGCAACCTCTAACGCTAGGAAGCTGAAATTTGAAATTTGTATAGAACTTTGATAGTGGACTTATTTGCAAAAAAAATACCGATATGGGTGAAGGGGTGTGAGAGTAGAGGGAAAAATCATGCGTCCGAAACGCAAAAAAGGCGAGATCGATACATTCTAAAGTCCATATCTCCTAAACAGTTAATACCACAAAATTGAAACTTAATGGGTATCTGTAGGTACACAAGGAGAATAGGAGAATGGAGTCTGTAGAAAGTAAAATTTTTTAAGTGTTAAAGGTGGAGGAGAAAACAATTTTGCTAAAAATTCACGTCTCATATCTCAAGAACAGTGTAAGATAAATTCTTAAAATTTTTACTAAACATAGGACTAACAGACCCCTAGTGGAAACAAAAATTTTGATGTGTATAGGGTAAGAGTGGGGGAGGGTGAAAAGGAAGAGGTTATGATGTTTATCTCTTTATAGCATGGAATACACTATACAACGGTTGTACCAACTGTACGCCCAATTTGTCGTTGTATGCGACAATTGTATAGTATATGCGCTTAGAAACAACGATTGGGCCAATATCGCACGGTTGTATGCTCTGAACCGAAAACCGGCGGTCGCATGCGTTAGGTTGTATACATATTGTATAGTGTATTATCATGAATACAACTGTTGTAGCGATTTCATTCCTAACCTTTTAGTGCTTCTCTGTTGTCAAATAGTGTATTGGGAATAACAATGAAATCTGGTTGCAAGAAAATTGTAAGCAAATCGTATCGTGTGTGCCATGCATACAACCGATAGACAGATATCGCAGCAACACACGTTGGTACGAACGTTGTATCGTGTATTCCCTGCTTATGTCCATAACGACATAAAGCTAAAACTTAGTATTTAGATAAAGCTATATGTAGTAGTGGCATATTGGTAAAATTAATTAAATTCATATAATTTAGTATAGGGGTAGTATGGTACGGAGGTGGGAATATTTTCTTAACTAAAGAACGGCTTATGCTAGAAAGTTGAAACTCGGTGTGTATATGCAAATCAACTAGATAAGAAATTCTAATGGAAAAAAATTCGAATATCCTTTGGCGTTCGAAAGGGGGGGGGGGGCAAAAAAATTATCTGTGAAAATTGAATGCATATTTTTTCACGATTTTTGTCATATTTACTAGGTCTTTCAAAATAATGAATTCATTTTTATTCTAAGGATTCTTCATATGAATACCTTGAAAGTATTTTAAGATTTTTTGAAGTTCGACCCCTGGGGGGTGTAAAGTTATTATATACTTTTCCTGAATTCTGCCATGCCTTTAAGGTCTGATTAGATATCGAATATCTTTTCACTTCCACTGACTTGTTTAGTAATCACCTATTTTCAAGTTTTTTTCTTTTTTCAACCCTTAGACCGCATCCCAGAACAAGATCCAATTATGTAATTCATATGTTATTCTAATCGCTTCTCGAACTTTTTGCTAGGTTTTCAGTCACATAGTTACCTACACGGCATATCAGAATTGAGCGCGTTCCGGACTTTTGACGGAAAAATAATAAAGTTGCGCCCAGATTGTTGGCAGATTTTTTTATAATAATCTTAAAACTAATGCCTGGAATTTTCCATATTCCACCCCAAGTGAGTGTAACGAGATGCAAAATGTTGTCACAATCTTTGTCATATCTTTAAGGTTTGATTCTTGATCAAATTGGCTCTTATTTCTGCATAGTTTTTACATAATCGAATACAAACTTTTTTATGATTTTCTGACATTCAACCCTCAAAGGAAACGTCTGCCATAGAATTGCCTAAAAGTGTAATTCAGGATATTTGGATATTCAACCCCAAGAGATATTGCATGTTTGTTCACAGTTTTCAACATATTTCTTAGGTTTTATTAGATATGGTGTTACATGGTGTTTACTTCCACGGACATGTTATGCAATCTCCTATAAACCCACTAAACAATTTTAAATAAAGACAATTTTAAGTTTCAAATTAATTTTTAGGCGATTACATAAAAGTCTATTTGCTATCTCATCAAACCTAAGTGATATGACGGAATTCGTGAAAATTTCGCTGACCACGTTTCCCGCCCTATTTCCGTACTCTAATGCACATATTATGAAGTTATAAAGTAAAAGAACAAATTTCAAGTGCATATTAGAGAAGACTTCGTTCTTAAATCGTTATCTATTTTTGTTTTGTACTAAGCTTTCCAAGTTTGCTAAGCTACTGTCCTTTGCAGTCAGAACTTTCATACTTTCACATTTTATCTAGTTCAATGACCAAATGGCTGGTGGAACTATTTTTTTTTTAATAGGATTCATGCGGATGCAACGCGAAACATGATGATGAAGAGAAAAGTACTTTTAATGGAAAACTACTGCGTTTCGGCTTTCCTTCATCTGCACGCATTCAAAGCAGAAAAATAACTCTCCGTTTGCCATGCTGTGTCAGCCGCACAGTCACGATGTCGTCCTTTCAAAAATGTGAAAACGAAATTCTCGAGAAAATATAATTTACGCGTATATTGAGCTCGAAAGTGCATTTCCATAGAATTTGCTGGCCGGATTGTTGCTGGCGACGTTGAACGAAAGTAGGACAACCGGGTTCATGATCTGGTGTCTAGCTTCAAGCTTCGAGGAGCCGAAGTTTATAATTTAAGAGGACTACAAAATTTAACAGGATATAAAGACATTGAGATGAAATTTACTTTAATGTATTTAATTTCAACTGAGCTATTTTAGCTATGTTTAGTGCATCTTGGGCACTGTCGACGCATTCCAGTTGTATACGATCGATTACATCGCACTCATCATCAGGTTTTTGATAATATCGCAGGCTTATTAATGACTCTAATTTGGATTTACTGCGCTTTTTATGAGATCCAAATTAAAGAAATATATTGCTATTAATTGATGTGCAGAGCTGAAATCCCAGAGTTCACACTCCCTAAACTGGGGCAACATAGAGATAATACTAAGTACTTCAGGACGTGGATTGAAAACTAACCTGGAGTAAGAACATCGACCAGCGACTAAAGAAGGCTTTGGGGTTTCTCTACGATGTTCGGAAAAAATGAAAGACTCAGCCAGGGATGGCTCACTGGATGAACACGGCCATAGTGAGGCCTATCTAACCTACGCAATTTTATTGTGGTGGGTAGTGCCGGGGAAGTCCACCTACCACAAAAAACTCACCAAGGTTCAACGTCTAGCTTCCACAGAAAAAATCTGCCAACAGTCTGGGCGCAACTTTATTATTTTTCCGGCAGAAGTTCAGAATGCGTTCAATTCGGGGATGCGGTGTATGTTACTATGTGACCTAACAAAAAGTTCGGGAAGCGGTTAGAAAAGGGTGTAAAATATGAATTAAATAATTGAATCATATTCCGGGATGCGGTCTAGAGGTTGAAAAAAACAAAACTTAAAAATAGGTGATTATTAAACAAGCCTGGGGAAGCGAAAAGATATTCGATATCTGATCAGACCAGAGAAACATAGTGGAATTCATGAAAAAGTATACAACCAGTTTACACCCTCTTTGGGGTCGAATTTCAAATAAAACTTGAAAACACATTCTAGGTATTCATATAAAGAATCCGTAGAATAAAAATGAACTCAATATTTGGAAAGACCTAGTAGATATGACGAAAATCGTGAAAATATATGCATTTTATATATACTGATAATTTTTTTTTGCCCCCCCTTCTGAACGCCAATGAATATTCGAATGTTTTTTTATCAGAATTACTTTTCTGGTTAATTTACATATACGTACCGAGTTTCAACTTCCTAGCATAAGCCGCTCTAAAGTTAGGAGAAACACCCCCCAACACCGTACCATACTACCCCTAAAAAAAAATTTATTTTTCCACCATGCCACTACTATAGCTCTATCTAAATACCAAGTTGTAGCTTCCTATCATTATAGATTCTTAAAATATAAGCATCGGAACTTTTTCTTTCTCACCCTTCCCCACTCTCACCCTCTACACCCAAACCCACAAATTTTTTTTCCCCACTATGGTTTTGTTAGGCCTACTTCTGGTAAGAATTTGAAGCATCCATCTTACACTGTTATTGAGATATGAAACTTGTTATTTTTGAAAAATTCTTATCCCCTCCACTTACGTACTCCCCCGCCCCCTTCAAATATTTTACTTTGAGCAATCTTTATTTATCAAGCTTTATATCCAAACCGAATTTTGTTTTTCTGGTGCCTCTGGTTTGAGAGGTATAGTAATGTTAAGTATTTCACCCCCTACCCCCGTATGCCACTACCCCCACCCAAAAATTTTATTTCAATCTACTCTCCTAGTATAACTACAGATATTTGTCAAGTTTTAATTGCTTGCTATTAACGGTTTTGGAGATATTGATTTTAGAATGTGTAGATCTTCACTTTTTTGCGTTTCGGACGCATTGCTTCCCCCTCCACTCCCACACCCCTTCACCCATATCATCAATTTTTTTGCAAATGGGTCCACTATCATAGCTTTATAGAAATTCTAAGTTTCAGTCTCCTAACATAAGCGGTTGCTGAGATCTAGAAACCAAAATTTTTCGTCTAAAACGCTTCCCCCACCTTCCCCCTCACACCCCCACCCCTGAAAATAATGTCAATTCAAGGGGTCTACCCAGTCTATTCCTAGAAAAAATTTTAATTTAATAGCTCCACTGGCTTGAGAGCTACGAGCCTTCAAAGGATTTTGGCGGTCGACGTATGGCGTACGGCGTACGGCGTACGGCGTACGGCGGACAGACGGAGTGAAAAATTTTATTGCTTTTTTCGTGTCTACTAGTCATGAAATGTACACAAAAAAATTTTGAGGGCAGCAAATTTTTTTTTTTTGAAAATCAATAACAATACTGTATTATTACTAATAAAGTAAAACGTGCATATCTGGCACCATACCTACAACGGCATTAGAATTGTTTCTGCATCTTCTACCGGTGGACATCTGTGGCGAGAGTGTAGCAGCGAAATGTTCCGTGAAACTAATAGCGTCAGGCAACTGGGTATCCAGACCTGTGAGGCACAGTTATATACTCCGACGTTTTAGTGAATGTAACCCGTTACAATTACGCACCCCACGTTGAGCGCCATATATTACGGTTTATAGCGGTCTCAATACCGCAGCTAAACGGTGAAAAATCCGCATTGAAACCCCCGTACCACCAAAAAGGGGCGAACAGACCTTTGTCAGACTAAACTCAGAGAAGGATCGCGGGCGCCAGCGATCCTTCCCGAAAGGTTTATTCTGCCTTCGTAGACCGGATTGTACGTATTTCGTGTTGTATCGACTCAGGTTATTTCCGCTTCGTTTTCGTTTTCAAGATGGTTTGTGGTGCTATATTAAAAGGCGCACAGTGCCCAGTGAGTAATTTGTTTTATTTTTCAGTTCAACTTGCCGACTCATTCCGACGACCGCAGGATGGAGTAACCCGTCTGGCAGGACGGAATAACCGGGCATGTATGATCGCTGATGTTGGTAAGTACGATTTGCTCGTGTTGTTCCCGCGACGTGATAATGTTAAATTCGGTACATAGCCTAACATTTTCGACGACAACTTAATTCCAATACTAACCTAACTACGCCCAACCTTACCTTAAATAATACAACTAACCTAATATAATTCAGATGATACAGACTACTTAATTCCACGGCTCGAATTCTCTAGGAGATTCTCAATGAGGATCCCTAGCAGAGAGTAGTGGTATGTGGAACAGCCGAATGAAGGGGTCTTTCAAATTTATACAGACGGTTCGAAGACAGACGCGTGTACGGGTGGTGTGCTAGCATCTTCCCTGAGCTGCTAGCACACTAATCGGAGTGCTCACAGGGCACTGCCTGATCGGTAGACATGCTAGACGACTGGAAGCCAACGCAAATGATCTCTGGCGTAGCTGCGGTAACCCAGAAGTGGAGAAGTCAATCTTTCACATCCTATGTGAGTGTCCAACCCTCGAGAACGAGAACTTCACCGCTTATTTCCTCAATGACCTCGGTGATATCGATAAGGGAAAGCTACATTGCAAACTTTATAAAATCCACTAATGGTTTTAGGTTCTAGGAGTTCTTCACACTCAAACGGGGAGCACAATGGACGAACAATAACGTCTAAGTGAAGGAGGATGACAGCATCCCCACCCCATACACCATACCATACCATACGGGGGTAGGAGTATTCTGAACCATAGCGAGGCATTCAGAATACCGGACTATTGTAGCTTATTCCATGCAGAGATCAAAGGGATCGTTCAGGCTTGCAATCTGCTAAAAGCTTTTCCAATACAGAACAAACCCTTTGTCATCCTAACAGATAATCAGGCGGCGATTAAGGCTCCCGACTCACCTTTGATCATATCTCGCTCCGTGGGGCTATGCAAGGATAAGATTAGTGCACTCATTTTAAATAACAATTTATTAAATTCCGGGTCACAGTGGGATTCCGGGCAACTAGGCTGCGGATGAACTCGCAAGGAGAGGTTCATGCGCTAGCTTTTCCAGTGAGGCCAACTGAGAAGATTAACCAAGCTATCGACGTGGCAGTTATATCCAAGGCTAACATAAGGTGGTTGGACCTAACATCAAGTTTCATGGCCAGGCAGCTCTGTCCGACCTTGAGTACGAGCCGGACAAAGTTTGTCCTACTCAGAGATGGGAATACCCTTCGTATCCTAATTGGGCTATTGCCATTGACTGATCGGCTGGCAGGAGTCAAGGTGTTGCGGGTGTTGCAGATCTGTGTTGCAGCAGAAGTGAATCCGATGCCGAGGAAAGTATTTTCCATATTCTTTGTGAATGCCTTGATCTGGCTTTGAGACGGGAACGTAGTTTAGATACGTGCTTCGCCATGGACTTGGGTGAATTCGCAAACATTAAGTTAGACGAGCTGTTGCAGTTATTTATATTTTATTAAATTTTGGCGCTCTAGTCGAAATTTAACACTAGTTCATTTTATGATACAATTTTTCCTTTTTCCCTCCAGTTAATCGCCGAATCAATCGAATTACAATGTAGAAGCACAAAAGAATAGCGAATAAGGCCACAGCTACAACTGCTACGACATCAAACAAATATAAGCTACACCACGGTAGAAAAACGGCACCGGATTTAATATGTGTCGCTCCTTTATGTCTTATAACATATTCAATCCAATACATGGCGGTTTCCATGCCAGTTGCTTGTCTATCACGGAATATTTTCGATGCCTTTTGTATCTGAAGCGTGTACGTTGGCTCATAAAGGAGCTGTTGAAAAGCCCATGTTAAGGACTTTTCTGTGATATTATCGAAACTCATGAAGATACCGTATCCATTATCGGCTGCTTTTTTCGTATTTAAGAACTGAAATTATTCAAATAGAAACGAGAGTGTCAGCAATATTATATTCTTGGCTCTTATCAACAAAATATTAAGTGAATAGAAAAATTTTAAGCTTAAAATCGTATATATGATGGATTCAATCACCTGATCTCCGTAGAAAGGTATGCCGAGTATTGGAACGCTTCGATACACAGTTTCTTGAACACTCAAAAGACCTCCATGTGTTATGAAGAGTTTTACATGGGGATGAGCAAGGATATCAGTCTGTGGCATCCATTTCTTCACCATTACGTTCTTTGGTAAATCGGGAATGTTTTCATCGCCCCATTTCCACAAGACGCGCTCCTTAAGACGAGAAAATACTTTTAGAAACGTTGCTACAGTTGAAGCTGGCATTCGAGAGCTATCAACGTTTGTACCTACAATAGAGAGTTGTTATTCATTTTTTGAAACCGAATTTTCATGCTTTTCAATTCAGAACCTAAAGAATGGTTGTTAAGAAAACCAGATGGCAACCGATATTCTTAGTTCTTTATTTCAATAGTATGGCATTATGATCGATTTAATAAAAAAAAACTGATTTTACGTTCTAGGACTAGTACGTAGACCTTAAAACTGGAAAAAAATAATTGTCCGTCTATCCGCCGTACGCAAAATCGTCTGGAGGCTTATATCGCCCTATGAGCTATTGAGTTGATATTTTTTGTTGTATAGATTGGGTAGGCCAATCAAATAATGATTTTTTCAGAGGTCGTGGTGTGAGGAGGATGGTGGAGGGAGCGATTTAGACTATGATTATTGGTTTAAAAATTTTATTAGCCGCTTATGATAGGAAGTTGTAAGTTAGAACTTACATCTATAATAGCAGGGCTATTTTCGATGCGTTGTCGAGAATGGGGTAAAGGAAGGGGGTACGGGGAGGGGGAGAAAGGAATTATGATGGCATGCTTAGAATTATGATGTAGGCTGGGTGGTTTAGTGACTAGAGCACTTGCCTTCGGTGCACCTGGTACCAGGTTCGAATCTGCTTGGCGACAAGTAATTTTCGAGAATGGGATTGGGTGCCGGACTGCCAGTTCACTCAGCTGTAAATGAGTACCTGAGCTATAATCGGGATAATAGTCACGAACGAGCGTGTAGCTGACCACCTTTCCTCCAAGTGTTCCGTTGGTCTCGCAATGAAGTAACTCTAGCATTACTTCAAGGCCAAGGCCCGATTTGGGCTGTTGCGCCATTGATTACTATTATTATTACTTAGAATTATGATATCTTGCGAACCAATTACACCAGCAATTTAAAATAGGATTTGAGTTTAATGATGGACAAGTGGAATTTGCTGAATATAAAATTTTGGTGGAGCGTGGAAGTGTAGGCGGTGTAGGTAGCCGGGGACATACCTACACCTAAAAAGGTTCGTTGTTCTACAACAGGAAACCATTTAGAGCTTGCAGTGAAACGTTGGATTCATCCAGGACAAGACATCTTCAGTTTTGAAGCCGACCGTGTATGCGATCGAACTCTTCCATCCGTACCGAATCCCTTTCCCATTCTAGACGGGTTGGGATGGCTATTTTTTTTTTGTCCAAATGATAACTGAAAAGGGGTGCTGTCAGGAATGTTGTTGAAGTGATTCAAGATTGTTGAGTGACCTGCATATATGTCAGTCCACAGTGTAGAGCCTCTAAGTCGAATGGCCATTTGCTTGCCAAAAATGTCTAGAAGTGGAAGATTAAATAGTAAGTCTAGTGCTGCAGAGGGCGTTGTTCTCAGAGATCTGCCGATGCTAACGCAGGCTGATCCTTAAACCTTCGCTAGGGTAGTGCGGTTAAACTTTTTGTCTAAGTTCGTCCACCAGACTAAAGCCTTGTTTCCATCTACGTGTTTTGTTTTCAAAAGCACGATCTGTTTCCATCTACATTTGAGTTTCATTTCGTGTTTTGAATGTCCCAGCGGAAAAATTCCAAGCGCTTCGATTACAAGCACTGAAGGAGGACTTAAAATGAAGGACTACATATCGAAGCAGTTTAGGAGCCCTTATCACAAATAAAGATAAAATACTTTAAAATTGGTTCAGAAAATGTAAGATATGAACGAGGAGCATCTTTGGAGCGCTCATTAATAAAAAGAGCGCTCGTTAATGCATTTTCAAGCGCTTCATTTCCCGCTGGGTGACAGTTTGATCAGCTGGTGCGTTTGTTGATATTCATTTCACTGAAATTTTTAGGGCTTACTCTGACTAGTTTTTCTGTTAAGTATCGTAATTGAAACTAAAACTTGTCATTTTGTAATTACAAATTTGTATGAGAAATCGTGGGCTGTTTTCAAAAGTACGTCATTAAGGGTAGATGGAAACAAGGCTTAAAACACCGTATCGGTCTGATAATGTACACGACATCAAATTAGAATAACACTCACAGTATCCGTATGTTTTTTTCGCGATTCAGTTTTTTTCTACCTTCACCCCACTTGTTCCTAGAAAACTAGTCCTTTTCAATTTAATAATGTACTGTGAATACATTCCCCAACATACGTCAATTACATCAGATGAGATATAGAAATGGTTTTTTCCTCTTCGGGCTTTCTGTACAATACCGAGAAAAAATTTCACGTATAGTATTTAGAAATTTTTAAGTAAGGGAGGAAAACAAATTTTTTCCCTGTAATACTGAGGGTGCTTTTAGATAGAGTTTCGTTTGCTCCCAGGGATACCGAGAAAAATATTTCACGTGTAGTATTTAGAAATTTTTAAGTAAGGGTGGAAAACAAATTTTTTCCCTGTAATACTTGAGGTGCTTTTAGATAGAGTTCCGTTTGCTCCCAGGGAGTTCTATCGAACGGTATTCCGAGAAAATTAAATAGTTCACGGGAAGTACGCAGAAAGTTTTCGAGAGACATTTTTTTGCAGTATGGGTTCGAGTCCCTCAGTTAGATTTCCGTCAATAATCCCCAAAGAGTTCTATAAATTACGCTTCTGAATATTTTCTCTAAGCCTTACGCATAACAACTTATAGCGCCTGATGGAATTTCACAATTGTGAACTTTCACATGATATTTTACTGATTTGATCAACGAAACTACTTCCAAGATCGCTCTAGAACTATGTAGGGTCAAACAAAACATCCCTAATTTTTAAAAATGTTTGAACAACTCTGTAGGAAAATTCGTATGGTCTGATTTAAATAATACCAAAATCAGACCTGGTTTCGGCCTTTCGATAGGCCCAAAACGCAAGGTATGACGTTCGCTATAGACATGTATGATATAAATCATACTACTTTGGATGGAAAATTAAATGGTACGGTTTCAATCATACCAAAATCAGATCTGAATTTGACCTATCGAAGTGCGAAATGTATGGTCTGATTATTCACCATATGCGTATGATATGAATCACATCATAATCTAGGAACAGTTTTAAGGCTTGATTTTAGTCACATTAATCACACCTGAGTTTGGTCTATTCGTTAGGACCGAATGAAAGCTATGACTTTTAATGTGCGCGTATGATATGATTCACACCTTTCTGATGGAAAAGTTGGAAAGTCTGATTTTAATACACGAAATTGAGACCTAATTTCTGAAACGTCCAGTAGAATGTTGATCATCACAAACGATTTACGGCATCTTTCAGTTGTGATAACCGAATGTGTGTTCCGCCAACCGAAAGTATGTTGCGGTAACTTAGTTTATCCACATTAACTTAGGTTTCACATAGAATGAAAATGAAAGGTCTTCTGTAGCGCAGTGGATACGCACACCAATCCAAAAACATTCAACACCGGGTGCGATTCCTACATACATACAGCCATATTATGAAGTCAGTAAGTGAGAAATAATATTTGAAGTAAGAAAATAGTGTCTTAGAAGAGTCCTTTACCTCCTCCTAGGTAGCAAAAAAGAATTCAGTGTAGGATTTAGCACAAATAACTCAATTTTTTGGATATTACTGGTATGGTAAGAGTCAGTCACTGCTTGCGTGTGCATAGCGTGAATAAAATCATGGAACGGTCAGGTACAAATCAGCTGTACAGTAATCGTAAGATATGACACAGGTATCACAATTACTACCAATACTTGATTGTGATTTTTTGTGTCACTGTCAGATCTGAAATTTGACTGTATCTATAAGGTGTGGTTCATGAAGGACTCGCAAGCTATGACGAAGGTATGATTAGTATGGCAAGAGTCAGACCAAAATGTTAGGAATGATATTTCATACCGGTTGGGGGTGTATGTTAATAAAATCATGGAACGGACAGGTATAAATCATAGCTGTGATGGCATTGCAAAACAAAAGCGGATTCAGTTCTGCCTATTTTTCCTGTAGGGAAGTAGCGCCAATACTATAGACGTGATTTTGTCCCGAGGCGAATACGTTTTAACTGAAAGATTAACGGTTATTGGTACAGCGGAGCTACTACGGAACTAACTGGTGAATTTCTTGCTAGCTTCTACGAAAAATTGTCCATACTCACCCAAGCTGAAATAAATAGCTCCATGACGGGCATCGTCCAAAAATTGTTTTAAATCTCTCGGTAGTGTCTTTGGAGGCTTAATATGCGCACCTCCTATTGAAACCAAACCCATAACCTTGGGTCTTGGCCATTCCAACGGCACGTGGTTATTCATCAGAATGACGGAGATATTCTTCTCAAGTTCCCAAACGGATGGTAGAGGTCCTGCAAAAAATATAGAAACAATCATAAAAATCCACTAAAATATATCCTTTCTCCAATTACCTGGTAGGTGTGAAAAGTATTTCTGTGCTAATTCATTCTGGCGCGGCATTTGAACAAAATGCTTATTATATTCGGAATACAATGATCCATAGGCATTTTGTAGGCGTTGAGTGAATGTCATTCGATCTGAGAAGGAGTAGTACGTATGTGGAGAATGTGACCAAGGCGTTATTTGGCCCATAAATCCGGAGAAGCTGTTATCGAAACCACCCGTGCTGATAGATACTATCGGAACATTGTATTTTTTCGATAACATGAGGAATGCTTCCTGGAAGAATTGTTCGACTACTAGTAAGTCGAACTGTTTTTCGGTGTCGTGAAGGAATTTTTGAACTGCAGGATGTGTAAGAGCGTGTTCTGTTGGGGCATCGGCCAAAATATTAACCATTTTCATATTCTCGACCATTGATGCATCAGTCATCGCGAAAACATCTCGGTTATTGAAGGCTTTATTGACTGAAAGGAGAAAAGTTTTGAATTAAGTTTACGAGAACAAGATCGGTAGGAGGATGTTACTTCTAGATTTACCCAACTATTCACCTTATTTCCCCGACTCATTTGTATTCCTAATTCTCAGACTTATTTGTACTCCCAATTCTCAGCTTTACTACTAACTAAGCTTCACTGAAAGGGCGAGGATTGAAGAGGAATTACAGATAATCCAAAGGGCACAACAGCTCCCATTGAGGTCTTAGTGACAGAGGAAACCAAACCAACCCCAATTTGGACTCTAACCAAATCTACTGAAATGTTTTTATGTAGCAGTAATTACTTCATCTCCTTACCTCCTAAATACTTGTGTACTTTACCGGGGTGACTAACAGTAGAAAATCAGGACAAGGATTTCTGTTTCGCTCTCAAAGGCTAACTTTTAATGGTAACTAATTACTATGTTTTAAACCCACATGTTTTACATATAGGCGCTTTTGACTTTATTCAATTATGCAGCCTCTTCATACAGAAACTGGAATGGTTCCCAGAAGTCAGTAGGCGTCTCGCTTACCTTGCCATCTTACTGGTAAAAAACAGAACCAAAATTAAAAAAAAACAGCTCTTGTGAGCGTGGAACATGGCAATTAAATTTGTTTAACATTTAGTATGTTTTTTTTTCACAGAATATCAATAATCTACGAAAATGAAAATACATTTCAGTGGAAATAAGGAATATTTCAAAAGTTCATCTTCAATATCCTGCTACTCATCCTTTCTTAGTCTTTTGTCGCTGACAGACAGAATATATGACTACTACCTTTCTATAAGAGAGTATGCCAATAATAAGTTGTTATATGGGGGTCTAAATGTGTGGAGTCTGACGGTGTCCTGGATTAAATTGTAGACTGATATATCTTATTTCCTATACTGTTTCACCTATTAATGCCAATGTGAATAACCAAAGCCTAAAATAGAACACCAACCTGAACTTCTGACTAGGACGACAAATTTAGCCGTGCTACTCAAGCGACTTTACTTGCTTAGAATATGAAGAATCGGTTTTCAACGTTCTTCAAATCATGTGTATAGCGGTTCAACGGTGCTGGCGTACAAAGCTCTATACACTTCTCGTATGGTCTTGATACTTCTTCTTATAGATGCTTCTTACATGTTTCACACACAACGGAATATGCTGCAAATTTCTCGACTCAACAGATGCAGTATATAAGCGTCGCAAAGTTTGTGCTCAGGATCGGTTTCTTTACTGCGAGAGCGAGACGACAGACAGCCACATTTGAGAGTGTATTTGTAAGGCTATTTTCATTGATAACACCGATCGAGTGGTGAATGAAATTGGTAACAGTAGCTAATAGTGCAATAATTGAATACGATTACATAAATCAATTTATGCGTGTTTTTTTTTTAAATTTGTTATCTAATTGTTTTTACTTTAAAACACAAAAGTATAACGACGAAACGTTGATTGCTTTTGTTACGCTTTAAGATACTGCTTGTAAGAACTTGGCAATGACAATTATCTTGAACCTGCATCATCCACGACATGTATGCAGTATCATCTTGCCTTCACTATGTTCTTGAGAACTAGTCAATTCTTATTTGATTCACACACACCTACATTTCCATATTTCTGGAGTAAGACCCCAAGCAATCAGTTGAAAAAAAAAATTTAAAAAAAGAAGAAAATAGCCAAAGCTTACAAGAACTACTAAACACTGCACGTAACTCGTCAAATATATGCATAACGTCAAATTTTTGTTTACACATTGTCATTGGCCGCTACACCTATTTTGTCCTTAAATACTATTTTTTACGCCGAAGGTCTTACTTACTAGTGCTTTTAATAATTGTCGTATATTAAAATATTTTTAATTATTTTTAACAATAATTCAAAATATTTTTTTTAAAAATATTTTTTTTTTTTAAATTTGTTTGACAAATTTCACGCTTATATTACAACGAATGCCATCCTGTCAAACATTTGACTATTTTTCTTGGCTAACAAATGCTGTAATTGTCAAATTTATGTTCGACGCATTATTTTTAGGCTTTGTAAAAGGTTTATGGGAACTGAATTTTCGTCAAATTTGTTGGTCAAATATTTGACAACATAGCATACAGTATAATACCAGCCTTACATCACTAAAAAAATAGTCTTACTATCACTCCAAAAATTGTAATGTGGTTCAATTATGATTTCAGTATAGTTGTTGATTTTCTCTTCCTGTCGATGACACGAGATAACAGTGACCTGAAAATTTTAAATAATACAATTGATACGACAAATAAATATTAATTACAATAAAAAAATACCCACTTCATGTCCTCTCTTGGCCAATTCACTCATGATATTCTTTACTGCAATGTAATGGCTCTTAGCTGGAAAAACAAAGGCTCCAAGTATTCGAGCTCCATCCAACTTTCCGATGCCGCATATTAATATGATGGCTACTAGAAAAGTTCGTAATGAAGCCTGCAAACGGAAAAACAATAATATGTAACGCACATTATATGTTGATTAAATTTATGAATATTATGTTTGGAAAATTTTTCCAGGTAACGTCGATAACTCGACAAAGCGTTAAGCTACGAATCAAAAGATTTGTCAACAAATTTTTCATAATTTCTCAGTAAAATCAAGAACAACAAAACTAACGCCTTCAAACTACCAGAACAACAAAACTAACGCCTTCAAGCTACCAATTGAACGTCTTTCAAAAATTGATAAGTCTTCTCACCTCATCGCTTGAAAGCTAGGCAACATGAGGACGTATATTTACAAGTAGTTGAGATTTTTCATCTTGTTATCTTTTATACGAAAAACCTTAATAATGTACATATATCTTAACCATGCATTCTTATGCGTGGTGGCTATTCGATGGAAATCGTGCGTATCAGGCGCGAACGCAGAAAAATATTTCGGGGGGGGGGGGGGGGGGGGTGTAGGAGTTTTGGGTAGGGTAGGAGTTTTGGGTAGGGTGGGAATTTGCTAAAACCCCCCCCCCCCCCCCCCCCCCCCCCCCTTTATACCATCCTGCGCACGGGCCTGTCCTAGTGTAATCTTAATAACGAAAAATTATTCAGCAGAAATCTCTTTTTATGCATTACAAACACTTCGGCTTACTAAGATTAATATTCTAAACAGACTATGAGTTTTAAACGCGTTTAAGAAGGCAAAATGAACGTGTTAAAAAAGTACTGTTAGGACTAGGAAACTGACTTAATTTTGATACTTTATAGCTAGACGTGATTTGTTTGAAAAATAAATATTCAGCTGTTTTTCATTACTAAATTCATTCTTTCTAAATCATTTCAAACTAAAACGTTTATTTAGTAGTAATGGATAGTAAATTTATTAGCTAATGCTGTCGCTGCACAAGCACAAGCACAACTTGAGTTTCTACACCATTAAATAGTTTCTTCCAATGTTTACTTCGATTTCCGCGAAGCTCATAGTATGTACATGTTTTCAGTTAAACGAGTTGTAGCTATGTGTTTTCGTAAACTCGTTCGGGAAGTGTTTTCAATGCGTTTAACTCGATTTAAACGCGTTAATGTCGTAGTATGAACATATAGTAGTAGTATAAGTCTAGAAAACTCTTCCAGATTTGTTATTTGGTATATAATTAGGTTATGAATGTTATCGAATCTTATTAATCTCATATCCGTCGCAGTGGACTTGGAAAAATATGTTTCGAAATTAAAATCCCTTTTGCTTAACAAAACAGTAATAAATTTAGTGAATGTAACTTTCCTTAAATCAGTAAAATACATATTCCGATTTGATGTAGTAAATATACAAATTTTGATTACAATTAAAAAAAATACTATTAAAAAATTCTTAAGATTTTATATTTTATACACATTTATGTCAAAAATTTACTGGCTAGGAAGTAAAATTGCAAAATCGGAGGAAATTTACCATTTTTAATGTGAAATTTTTTTCATTGTGTATAAAATTACACATTTAACATGTAATTTTTTTTGTCCTAAGAATTGACTTTACCGCTTGATTGTTTAATTCACTTGTTTCACGTAAGTCGTGATCTAAAGCTAAAATAGTTAATAATCTTAACAGTCTGCGAAGTTTTGTACCTTGTATTAAAGGTAAATTAAGTTTATATAATAAACATTTATTCAATCATAGAATTATAAAACTAAAACTATTTTGTTCTTTCCACTGTTTATTATGTATGTATGAAGAAAACTTTTTCGTTACTTTTTGAAAGTATGAATTTTAAGTTTAAATATCATATATAATAGTTGTGTTTATTTCATTGAATTTTTCCAATTGTTGCTGTGCCCCTTGACCTTCAATATACGTTTGAGAATTCAGTGAACTATTCCCTTGAGGGTTATTCAATTATATTATTAATAATAATAATAATAAGCATACATAATCATGTCACATTTTTGTAATGCATATGCAAAATAGCTAAAATTAATAATAAAATCACCCAACAGTCTGATCGCAACGTTACTATTTTCCGGGACAAAGTCCGGTAATAGCTTTAAATCGAGGTGCAACACAAATACATTTTGGTGCAGGACGTGAAATGTAACATTTAAATTTTTTAATACATACATCTATCCTTAAAAAAAACCTTATCACGGGGGGCTGGGGCTGGAAAGTGAATTTTGTCACTATAATTCCTATACATTGTTCTTCCACACTGTTTGTAATTTTAAGCATTTTTGCCTTGCAATTTCGCATTTCCACATCAGTAGTAAATTCACACATTTTTGGCGATGGATTTTCACACATATGTGTGAATTTCAGAATAAATTATTATAGCGGAAGTGCTAAAAATCAGAAGAGTGCGCAACGAAATTTGACAATAGTAATTGAATGGTTTTCAGACGAGGCACTAAATCGCCTACTCAAAAAGTAGTAAAAAAATTGTATGTACATTTGGCATATATCGCAAATTTTCCGTCAAATAAACCGTTGTAATTTGAATAAACGTTCCACTATTATTTATGGTAGTTACTTATGTTTGATTGTGGCACAAAAAACTTCTTCTGCGTGCCATGGAAACGAAGAAACATCTGCAGGTTATCTGCAAAAATGTTTTCTAGAAGGTAGGTACATACATATATGTGATATTGCATAGTTTCTGTAACCTTTCCCAAGACGAAGGTTCTAGAAAAATAGAAGTGCTGATAGTAGTATGAGATCAATCAGTTTTATTTGACAAGGCTTTGGAAACTCTTTGAATTAGAAGTTACTTTGCTATTTCTTTATGTTCTGAAATATCGGAGAAAGAAAATTAAATTTTGGAGCACTTTCAGATTTCATCTCTAGAGTACCTACATACATATAAACACTGTTTCTGTTGTAATAAGAAAACACCGGCTTTGTACAATGTTTTTTCTTTCCACAATATAAAAGGAAACAATATATTAAATATCTTCCACATAAATAAAACAATAAATATCTTCCATATAAATGAAACAAGTGTCTCGTAATAAAATGTTTGATCTAAAAATAAAACAGACTTCAGCACAATTTGATCAGCAAAAAAAAACATTATTCACATTATACCTATACAAACCTGCAGATATATTTATTTTAAAAATGTTATCGGTGTCTTACCATTTCGCCCGCACAGCAACACTAGTCACTAGTTGATCAGTCTTAACTTAAAGATCGCACTTAAGATCACACAATTTCACGCCTTCACGGCACGAACACAAATCACAGCTTCGATTCAGAAGTTAATTTCAACTTAACTTGTAATTTATAAAAACATTGCTCAATAGCTTTGACTACATATAAAAACGATATCACAAAATTTGTGATTATTTTTCAAGTGTATGAAGTGATTGTTATCAGAAGCGAGCGATATGTCTGCCACACATGACTACTTTTCTGAACATGCAAATAGAACTATTGACTTTAATCTCTCTGAGAGATGAACAAACTCATATGGATAGGGTATGCATATAAGTAAAACAACATATGTGTAAGAGATCAAAACTCATTTGATGGTCTTCCAAACTTTGACTTGACTTGACTGTCAAAAACATATGTGAGATATTTACAAATTTCTTCGACTGGTTACCAGGGTATTTTGTTCAGTTGATCTAAGAAATAAGAGTCTCTCCTCTATGAGTCTACACTCTACAAAGTGCAAAGTTTACATCTATACATGCTTGAATTATATCTAATACTGCACCAAAATCTTCGCCTCCGAAATTAGTTGATGTTTTATGGGCATAGAGCTGGTGAAGTGTTAGTATAACATTCTCATAAAACAAGTTTATCTCTTAAATTTTGTGTACCGGTACCGGTCTATTTTTTTTTTTATCGTAGTTTTTTAGCGATCCCAAATGGTAGCATATGTGTTCTGTTCTGTGTAGTCTAGTCAGATCCTGAATTCCAGAATCAGCTAACCATCAAACGTGTAAACGTTTTCTCCAACTGAAGACAGCCAGAGCCAGCTCTAATAATCAACGGGGCGAGCAAAAAATAACAACTTAAAATAGCGTTAAGAGTTGATGCTGCGAACTCAATCCGGTCATTGTAATTGTGCTCATACAGCGTTTACTTGCGGTTTAAACCGCTTCATTGCATCTCGTTGCGACCTTTTGACGTTCCAATCCGCTTTAAGCTGCCACCTTACTACAATTGTAGTATAATTTTGAGCTCAAAATTGTCTACTCCACACTAAATGAATTCTACTACATTTCTACAATACTGTCACGTTTTCATATCACACTTTGGGACTTAGGCGCTACTGTTCTTAAGACACAACTACTTTAAACTGGACAATATGGAGTCCTTTCATGAGAATACTCAGATTTCCGAAAACATAACAAGTGAAGTGTATCGTTCCTAATCCAAATAGAACACAGATCTAATAAGCTAAACATTTTAAAGCGTTAAGCAATGAAGAGCTATTTTAAATCAATTGAGAGCATAATGTTGCTAATATACCCATAATTGAAGAACCGACAATTTTACCAAATGAAAAGGCGGCCGATCATCAGTCCGAATAGTGGTAATTTTTTGAAAATTTCATTTGGTTCTTGCCTAGCTCCAACGATTGCATCGATAAAAAGAAACCCTCCAAAAAAAAGTATTAAACCGATGGTCTTAGTCACTAGTGTTTAAGAAGAATATTGTATATTTTATATGCTTATTATTGGAATATAATAATAATAAAAATATGAACAGAATTAGAACCTGAGTGGGAAATCACATTTCCATCGTTAACGCGGCAGGTACAAAATGCCTTTCGCAAAGATTGTTTCAAATCACTATCGAACAATAAGGTGCATTTTGAAAGACATCAAAATGGAAATAAATTGCACAAAATTAAAATCAGGTAAAGTGCAAACAATCGACCACTGCTTGAAGCAGAGTGCATCAGGACCAGGATGGCTATTGGAGTTATTATATCAGATTTTTATGATCTACTCTATTATCTCCCAATTTACTCTAATTTTTTTTCATTTTCTACTCCGCGTAAAACGATCTTGGTGGCAGCCCTTTCGACTGTACCGCTCTTTAGAGAGACAGCTATCCCTCGCTTGGGGAGTAATCTGTATGACGACTTTCATAAGAAGCAGTATGGTGCGTGACCTCAAACCTCATCATATAAATATAAGATCGAATAAAAGTGGCAACTTCAGAAAATGAATTTATGTTGAAGAACTCCTATTGGAAGTTCAGGTGATTGTCTTCAGGGATTAAGCCTTAGGTGTCTTAATACTTATCCTTCTTCATCATTAGATAGAAAGAGATATAAATAAGAATATAACAGAAACAATTGGATCTACATATTTGAAGACAACAACCTTATTCAATCGAAGATAGGGAATATTTCAAAAGTCGTCTGCCACTTAGACAAATTGAGAAAAATTAATTGGAAGAGCCATAAAAAGAGCCATAATATAAGTAGCCTAGAAATTTCATATTTTTATAGTGAAAGGGGTGGGAGCTGTTTATCATATGTACCATAATTACCATAAGTAGGTACTATACACAAATACTTAAGGGCTCATATAACTCTGAACGCCCTGAAAATCGAGTAAATTTGAAAAATTATTATGAAGGCTATATGGTGAAAAAAAATTTAATTGTTGAGTTCACATTTCTTATTATAGCTATAGAAAGAAAAAAATTTTTTTTTGTTTTTTAATATTAACATTGTTTTTTACTGGTATGAATGGACTACTTATGAAAACCATGGCGCCTGCTGGTCGGCATCATAACTTCACTAAAAATAGTTCAATTTGCAAAAATGAAAAAGAATCTTGTAAAAGAATGTAGTAGTTATAGTCTGTCGGAAAGAATTTTTTTTTTTACCTTAGTAACCAGTTTTTTCAAGAATAATTTGCTTTTAATAATTTGTAAAAAAAGTTCCAAGCAAAAAATTAAAAAAAGCTCTCGATAGACTATAGAGAAAACAGTTATCAAGATATAAAAAAAAAGTGGAAAAATATTGAAAACTGACTTTCGAGAAAAACGCGTTTAAAGTTTTTGATAGGTAAAACGTTAGCTTACGGCTAGTCTCCCATTCTAGCCTCGTACGCTTTTTTCCTCTTCTTCCTTCGTGTTTTCACAGATGATCACATGAATGACCTTGTTTTATTTGACACTCGGCTTTTGCGAAAAAATATATGCTAAGCGCTGCTGTTGAGAGTGGCGCGGCAAATAGCCAGAAAGCCGCTTTAAACCGATGTATCGTCACATTTAGTGCTATAACTTAGTAATGGAGTGGAATTTTATAAATTCAAATTTTTTTTCTAATTCTTGAAAGTATAAGACATAAAAATTTGTAAGAAAAAAAAATCGATTTTCAAAATGATATGAGCCCTTAAGGCTCCATGTGCACGTTAAATGTGATTTTGATGATTTATGTCTGTTTTCTTGCCAATATTTTGCGTTAATGGCAACAAAAAAAAAACAAAATAAAATTACACTGCTTTATTAGCTGGTATGTAAACTAGGTCGTCTATAGAGAAAAAATTCAAAACTGTATTTGGAAAAAAAAGCTTTTAGAAAAACAACCCTTGAACATTTTTTAAAATGCGTAAATTTGAGTTTTTTAAACGCATATTACCTATTTCTGGAATAATGAACATGTCATTTTCATTAATGTAATGCTGGAAAAAATCTTAAAGAAGGTCCTGTATAAATCAAACTTTAAAAAATTTTCATTTTTGTTAATAATACCTATATGAAGTCAAACTGAAGCAATTTCTCACGATTTTCATGGCAAGAATTATGTAAGAAGACCGCATTTCATTGATATGATACTTCATAGATAGTATAATTAACTGGTATTTCTAGAAGATAAAACAATGAAAAAATTATTGATTTTTAATAGTTATGCATTTCAAATAATTTGAAAACCTATCACACTTTTTTTTTCTGTAAAATCAAAATTAGCTCGCTGATAGGCAGCGACCGATGCAGACGAATTGTCCACGCCAAATTACACGAACGAAAAACTATTTCAATCGATTAAAATCCTCTCAAGAAAGAAAAATCAAACTGGGATAAAAAATTGTCGTACCGAACTCATGGGGTCTTAAGGGAAGAAAACTTACAACGAGCAAATATAAAGTAAGGAGGTTCCACTACGAATTTTTAAAGTTTAAAGTGGTTGTGTATATTTTCACGAATTCCTATATATTTCTTAGGTCTAATAAGATATGGAATTTACTTTCACTTTAAAGGCTTTAAATTTAATGGTAGAAACCCAGGTTTTTCGATAAAACCACATGGGCATGGAAAGTATTGTTCATAAGGTTTCACGAATTCCGACAAATCTTGTCGTTTGCTTTTACTAAATTAATTTCAGGTTCTTACGATAAATTGCGGTACACTATTGTGTTCTTTTTTTAATGAATTCCGACACTTTACTTAGGTCTGATGAGATATAAAATTGTTTTTGCTTTAACAGACAATTGCCAGAAAATTTGGTTTCAGAGTTTTTTGTATTCATCCCCTAAAAAGCTATGTCAACATTTGATCCTCTATGTTTTTTTTTTGCAATTGAAAAAAAAAATAAAACTTTATTCGGATAAAAGTCCAAAACGTGTTTTATGATGAGATAACCAGAAGCGTTAATTTTAGGTTGTCAGTCGCATAGCATCCCAACATTAAACATTAAAAACAATAAAATTGCGCCCAGAATTCGCACATTTTTTAGTGGTCATAATTTTATGGTTATAAAAACCATGCATCTCTGTTTATTTCAACCATACATTTGTTGTTTGAATCAAACATATGAATTCTTCTTATGATCGTAATTATAGTTCTCACACCCATGTTATGGATTTATTGCAATCATTTACATGGTTCATTTAATTAGTATATGTTTCTTATTACGCAAGGCATGATGTACTGCATATTAAACAGAACATACATATGTTAAGTTGGTAGAACCAAAACTATGGTTGCGTTAAGCATACTACAGGTTTTCACTTTCACAACCTTTCATTCGTTTGATTCAATCATAAAATGCTTTTTATAAACCATAATTATAGTTTCAATAATCAAACAATCATTAAATCCGTTATCAGAACTATATAACATCTTGTAACGTAGTTGACGCAACAATAAATTCAACCATATTAAGGTTCTCTGGAAATATGTTTATCACAACCATTTTTTTTTTGTGTGTTGGAGCACAGTTTTTATGGCTAATTCATTTCATCATTGTTTTTCCCTGGTAAAAATTTTTCTTGCTGAATATTAAAAGCTGAAAAATAAAAATAGGAATAATATGCGAACTATGATTCAATACAAATATTTAAATTGGAACGCAAGCTGCAACTGACAACAAATTCAGAAGAAAGTAGTCAGGATTTTCAGTAGAGAAACAGATGCATGCGTCAAGCAAGCGTGTGGCAGAGAAAAATGAACTTAATTACGAATTTGATTCTTAATTAATCAGAAGGCATCAAAAACACATTCGTTAATTTAACATCGGTAACAATCACTAAGAAAAACTAAGCAACTTGAATTGCGTCGCATGGCGGTAGAAGTTAAGATTCGCACAGTTCAATTGAAAGTTGTTTGTCTTAATTTCAAGTAGTCTAGACTTTAAGGAATCACTGGTTGATTGCTTTCTTAGTCCTTCAAACAGTGCAAAAAAACATAACAAGATGCAAAATTGATAGCATAAGGCACGTCGAGTACGTGACCGTCAGTTCGGTTCTTGCACGAAATGGAATTATGACCGAAGTTTAAGGTTGTTATTTATCAATAAAAAACATAAATTACCTTGCATCGCAGCAGCGCTACAGACACGCAGCGGATAGCTCGAATCAATCGAAGTTGTCCTTATGCAGCGGCAATGGAGTACCAACTACCAACTAGTAAGTATACGTACGAATATCGACTAGGTAGGTACCATGTGACGTAGACATGGCTGTGATATTGTTGTTTATGATCCATCAGTTCTGCGCAGCGAATCCTTGCTGCTTCTTGGTGCTTTCGCGAAGTCGCATGGCCAAAGGAAGACATCCAAGCACCGGCTCCACATATAAAAGGCGCTTGTTCTTGCTCGAATCGAATCATTTGCCAATTTCATTTCCAACTTTGCACATATCGGCGACGTCGTCGTCCGTTCGTGACTCGTTTCGTTTCGAAAGTCCTTGGTGTTTTCAGTCCTTTCGCAACTTCAATTATCGCGGGTTTCTGCGCTGCGTATCGGTGTGGCCTATTTTAGATCCTGTCGTGAATTGTTGTGTCGGCTTCACAGTGAGTTCTGAGTGCAGAAAGTGTTAAGTTCCCGTTGTTATTGCTTTGTGTAACAGCTAAAGGACGTGTCGGGTTGAACTGATATTCGAGCAAAGTGAGTACGCATTCGTTTCCTTTGTCCTGACTAGTAGTTGGCACGGTAGTTTGTATGGGTTGATAGTCTGGATGATGTGAAAGCAGTACTTGATATAAATCTCGCTGCATGGCACCTTATACTAAACTCATACACATCGCGCTTTCGGATTCCATTCAAATCCTAAAAGAAAGTTGGTATTTTGAGTACGTTTGTATTCGAAGTATTTCCTGTTTCGTCCTGGATATCATTTGCAGAATTTTTCAAGTATCCCAATTCAACATGTATCTTAAATTGAATATAAATCGATAGAACGGAAGGGTACAAAATGGTTTAGTGGTGCGTAAAACCACATTAACCGCTGTTAGCTACGAGTACACTTCAGTTATACTTAATTAAATTCGCGACATGATGAATCGTTTGTAGAACATGGTAATCGAGATCATCAAAGAGAAATTTTCCCTAAACTGGAAACCCTCAATTCTCAGAAGTTCTGTAATTTTTAATTAATTATTGTTCATTTCATATTATGCGTGGTCCATTCATCACGTGTCCTGTTTCGCATACGTTTCGGACTTGAACCCGTAAAATAATAAAGTTGCACTAAGATTGTTGGCCGATTATGTTTTTAGTTTTAATTCTAGTAGCACATCTACACATACACAGTAAATTTTATTCAACTAGATTCTAGTTAAACACCACTAGAATTTAGCTCCTAGATATTCTAGTAAAGATCTAGTGAATAAATATCCACTAGAAAATCAGGGAATTCTTTTACTGGATTTCTATTCGAATCTTCTCAATAATCTAGTTAAATTTCCTAGGTTTACAGGAAGTATTTTTACTGAATTTCTTCCAGAATTTATCGATAATCTAGTTCTTTTTACTGGTACTTCAGTTGTTTTGATAGAGAGGCAAAACACTGTTAATCTAGTTAACGAAACTGAGTAGATAGTAGATATAGAAAGGGGTAATCGCTGCTGCAATGGAGAAAAAGCGTAACGAAAATGTAAACAAAAAGTTTAAAAAAAAGCCAAAATTATGTATTGTTCATATTAGACCTAAATATATAACGTTGAAGCGATATCGTAACATTAGATATGAGGCGGTGCGCAGCAAAACTAGATCCTTCCATTTTCCATCCGAAAAACATGAGTTATGATTTTCACTCGATAGTATTTTGCTTGCTCTATTCGGAAATGATCTCAGTTTTTATTAAAATGCATTGGAAACAGGGTAAAGGCTCGTGTACACTGGCAAGTAACGTGCGACATTTCTTGCTAGAGTAATTTGGTGCGATGTGTATACTATCTGTCAAATTGCAGCAATTTTACTCTAGCAAGTAGCTCTACAAAAATCTTGCAAGTAAAACTTGCTCTTCCGTAAACATTTCATCATCAAAGTTTCGTTGAACTGTCAAAACGAAAAAGAAAAATACCACAACTCTGGATAAAGTTCCACATTGGAAATGAGCAAAAACGTGTACTCGGAACTCCACTTGGATTTTCCGTTCATATTTCGCACGTAAACTGTGGAACTACGACTCCTAAAACTGAGCTTAACCTCACATCCAATGCAATTGTACTGACTTGCTGAAAAATTTCGGAACCGTTCGGAACTTTGTTGCGAGATCTCAACTCTTGCAAGTTAGCGTGTACATTCACAACTTGCTTGAAAAGGCAAGCGTTTGCTGGCTAGAGCAAAAACTTGGGCAAATGCGCTCTCGGAACCGTGTACACATGCAGCAATAAATGTCATAGAGCAACTCTAACAAGTTTTGCTTGCTAGTGGACACGAGCCTTAAGGAACGCATTTCGATCAAATTTGAGATCATTTCTGAATAGAGCAGGCAAAATACTATCGAGAAAAAACCATAACTCACGTTTTTTAGAAAATGGAAGGAGTGAGTTTTGCTGCGTACCGCCTCATATATACAACGTTGATTCGATATCGTAACATAATCTTACAAATTTATGCAGTTAATTTTTTTTGAAGTATGCTTGCCCCACCTACAGGCTTCACATTTTTTATCTTATATTTGAATCATTCAAAAAAATTTAACAATTTTTGCAGGGTGCTGTCAAATTTAATATTTAGTACATAATGCAGTTAAAATAAAAGATCAAAAGCATCCAAAAAATTATTTTTCACTTCTATTACTTTGCTGTCAATAATTAGATAATAGTTCGACGATGCGGAATCGAATTTGCTTTCGCTGCGGCCAAGAATAAATGGCTGTCGTTTCTCCAAATTTTGTATAAAGGAATCCATACTTTGGTTTAGCTGAAAGCAGACAATGTTTTATTTTTTTAATTGTAACAATAAAAAAAAACAACATACCGAAATCCATTCAACTAAATGTTTCATCTCGTTTGTGAAACTAAGTCTCTCCCAGTTTTCAACATCATCCGAAATCATTGCATGTTGCCTTTTTTTCCCCTTTGATGGAAGGAATTTGCACTTGGTAAAATTTTATATATTCACTTTAATAACTTTTCAAATATTACTGAATTTATGATCACTTCTACCGCGTTCGGATGCATAGACAAGAATGAAGCCTGTCCACTTGTCTTTATAACTGTTTGCATCTAGTTCTATTTTCACTAGATTCACAGTAAATTTATCCAGTTTTCTAGTTGAAATACTATTCTTCCCAGATACAGAGTGATAAGCACTAGAAAAACGGTGAAATGGACACTGCGAACTGTACTTCTAGTTACTTTCACTAGATTTCTAGGGGTTGGAAATATTTCACCAGATTATCAGTAAGAAATTTTCACTAGATTGTCTCTAGTTGAACTTTACTAGAAAAAAAAATTGCTGTGTAGATACTAAGTTTAAACTTTCTAGCATAAACCGTTTCAAAGATATGAAAACCATATTAAAATCTTTTTCTTTAACTTTCTATCCTTTGCGGCTTGCGAGAAATTTAATTTTTTTCCATTGCCACCCCTTCACACCAACACTTCCTAAATCCACACCCTCAAAATTATTTTCGGCGCTAGAGGTTTAGAGTAAAGTACCTACCCCAATGTAGTATATGGTCACAATGTGGAATACCACCCTAACTTCGAATTTAATCACGTAACGTATCATCTGTAAGTTCATATTGAAATCATCTTTTCTTATACACATTTAGATAATTTATACTCATACATGGGATTCCCCATCTATTTTATTCATCCCTGCAAACATTTTAGCGAAGAACTCGCTTTCGCGAAGTAATTTCGAAATGGAGCAAGAAATGAGAATTTCGAGCTTCTTCCGAGATTCCTTCGTGTCTCTGATGCTGTTACATATGAGAGGAAAAAAGAGAGCCCACCACTACAATTCCGCTTTGTGCCCGAGATTTCGACATTTCTCTGACTGCGGAATTACAAAGAAATGAGACTACGTGCGGCTATGCTTCGAATTTACTGCGAGATTCCTTCGTTTTTCTGAGTACAATTGAAATGACTCATCACTGTCCTGATCATAGTATAAATACTTACATAGTAAGCAAACTCAGCTCGAATTCTCGATGTAAACACACCAATAGGCGTACAATCTACACGTATTCAGAAGCTGCGTCTCTTTCAGTCATGGGCGATTACTCTGACACTCATTTCTTTCTTTTTTTGCACGATTTGGTATGTTTGGAATAGTAATTAGGGAAAATGACGTGAGGGATATGTCAATACAGGAAATAAGCATAAAAACATCCAAAACAGACAAAAAAAGCGGTAAAGCTAAATTGCACGTACGTAATTGAAAGAGACGAAAGATTTGGCTCAGTCATCAGCTGTTTAAAATTTTGAGAGGTACAACCAACCAAAATCGTCCATATGAGAGGTAAAATTTTTTTATGCGAAAAATTTTGTGGACAATGAGGAAGATACGGAGTTTGCTTTCTATGTAAGTATTTCTACTATGGTCCTGATAATTCTCGAAACAGAACGCATTGATCTGTTTACTGTTTAGTGGCACGCGCGCAGATACATATGTTCAGTTGAGTTAGAATTGATTAATTAAGTGTACGCAATTAAATTTATTTTATGTGAAAAACAATAAAAAGTGGAGTAAAAAATATTGAACTGTTAATATGGATGTCATACATTTAAGACAATAAATATTTTTCTACCTTATTTTTCTCTGCTTTCTATTTATTTTTTCAACTCAGTCATAACAGATGCCATGTAGTGCCGATGACAATACTGTCAACGGACATTATTTCCCGCTTAACATTAATAAATGTCCAATTCCACGGCTCTACTGAAATGTCCGTACAACCTCGCTCTGCGCGAATCGCTTACGACACGAGAATAGCTCGCTTCTCTTAATATATAAGCAATATATACAACCACTACCACAGCCGCATTGTGCACCCAACTTCGTTCTCACATCACTTTCGGTTCGTCTTCGAACCTACCGCAATTCGCTATCGAAAGAGAATCTCGGGTTAATAAGTCGAGAAAGGTCGAGAATCATGTTCCTTTTCCTTCGCTGGTCGTCTATTTTCCGTTCGATATCGAGTTCGATATCGAAGTTTAAGCCAGAGACTACGATTTGCTAGCACATCGTTTTCGAATCATAATGTTTGCAGGGATATGTCATATAAGTGAAAAGTAGTTGTGCTGACTTTTTTTTAGTTCCTGGTGATAGCTGCGTAACCAATAATACCGCTGTTAGAAAACCAATTAAATTGGTAAGCATTATTTAAAGTACATTTTAGTACATCAGATCGAATATTTTATTTACAATCCAAGACACAAGTTCCGCTTAAAAAAAAATAAATAATTGAGCATGTCGGGGGTCCCTATGGGGAATACCGGGTGCCACATAAACTGGATTAATAATACAGGCAGCCCTCATACAACACGATGGATACGTACCGTGTTATATCGAAAACGTGTTAAGCGAAACATGGAGGTAATACAAATTACGCCAATGCGTTTCGTGTTATATCAAAACAGCGTACCGTGTTATATCGAAACCGTGTGAAGCAAAACATAGAAGTAATACAAATTACGCTAATGCGTTCCGTGTTATATCCAAATTTAAAAGTCATAAAAGTCAAATAAAAAAACAATTTTATTTTAAGTATTTTTAATGATTCTAAACAAGAAGTTATTTACTTAGTAGTTTTCACTAAGAACAGCGATGCACTTGCTCAGACGTCGCATTGCGAATCGCTTATAAAGATAAAGGATAGAGAAAAAACACCATTTGTGAATGTACAAACAGGGGAATTACCTGTTAATATCAACTGAAACAATGTGTTCTAAGTGTACCGTGTTATACGGGGGTTGACGGAACTACAGTACCGTGTTATATCGAAATCGTGTTCTAAGAGTACCGTGTTATACGACAGGTGTCGCAATTTCAGTACCGTGTTATATCGAAATCGTGTTTTAAAAGTACCGTGTTATACGAGGATTGCCTGTAAAAATAATAATAATCAATGGCGCAACAACCCAAATCGGGCCTAGGCCTTGAAGTAATTCTAGACTTACTTTATTACGAGACCAACAGAAAACTGGGAGGTGAAGTGGTCAGCCACACGCTCGTCCGTGATTGTTACCCCAATACATAAAATGGAATAGTATTTCAGTAATTAAATCCATTACTGTGGATTGAATGTCTTTCGTACGATACTTAGACTCATAAAATATGTGCTATTGAAAAAGATAGTGAAGCATTTCTGTTTCAAAAATGCTGTAATTCTTTCTTTTCGGAGAAATTTTACATTATTCCACATTAGGACCATAAAATGTATTTTAAAAAATATGTACTTTTAGGAAATTTCTATTTTTTTTATAAATTACTGTATCTCAAAACATCACCCCCGTTTTTATTATTGAATAACACTGAAATACACTCTTGCTTTGTACATATATCTGTAACACAGGGGCGTCTTCTCAGGGTGTGCAAGGTGTGCACTGCACACCCAGTTACCGTAACAAAAATTCCTGCACCGAAAGTTGCATACAAAAGTTACACCATTCTTATATCGACACCATGATGACAACGAAAATAGCGCCGACGAAAAAGATTGAGCCAAGCTCAACTATCAGTGCTGACGGAAGCTATGTCAATCGCGTAAACCCACCAAACTTTCACGTACCTTGTTCTGTGATATTCAGAGCACATCACCCAAACCCAAACCCAACATGGGACGTCGAAACAAGCAGCACTTCATCAAACATTGCTTTCGTATCCAAAGAACACACACATGCAAATATTCAAGCTTTGATCGCTTCTTGCATTTTTACACAGGGCTCGGTGCTGTCGGCTGCACAGCCCAATCAAACCTGGGGAAGCTTGAAAGTTCTGCATATTTTTTCTACATGTAGTCCAATTCATGCAGCGAGAAAATTTTTCCCCACGTATTAAACTGCAAAAGTCGATGCAAGCGCAGCGCAGTGTCCCAAGAACAATTGTTTTACTGCACTTTGCAGCGGGAGCTGACATTTGAATTGGAGGAAAGAAAAACGTTACAACTTTTTCAGTTTCGGTCGTGGACAAGGAAACAAGTAATTTGTTTCCTACTTCAAAATAAAGTGTGTGTGAAATATAAAGTTTGATCTTTTAACAGTTTTCACAGGTGATACGAGATCGCGCAAAAGGAAAAACTAAACGATAAGTACCTAAGTATCTCATTTGAAATAATTTTCTATCGTTGATCAATTTTTGTTTTGGTTTTATATAATGGAGTGCAATTGTGTTATTGAAGCCCTTTTGTCCACTCCCTTCAACCGGCTCGATTTTACTAAGAAAAAAGAAATAGTATTAAACGGCCGCCCGATGCCAGTTCTTTCGGAGCTAACATCAAAATCTTCGTCAGCGGGGAAATCATATACTCGCCATTTTGATTGTCGTTATTATGACAATTCTTCCTGGATAGCAGGTTGTAGCAAATTGAATAAATTGTATTGCTGGCCATGTATACTTTTCTCAGGTAGTGTTAAAACTATTTGGACTAGCGAAGGATATTCTGATTTGCATCATTTTTCGCAAGCGAAAACTAAACATGAAAAGTCCGAAAGTCATATAAGAAACGGTCTTTCCTTGAAATTGTTTGGTGAGATCCGAATTGAGTTACAGTTAGATCGTCTTACTGCTCAATCGATCACGAAGCACAACGAAGAGGTTTCTAGAAACAGAGCCATATTAACTCGCTTAATAGACTGTATATGTTTCCTTGCGGTGCAAAATTTAGCTTTCAGGGGTCATGAAGAGGGGATATTGTCTTCAAATCGCGGTAATTTTAAAGAACTTTTAACATTACTTTCTGGATATGATGAATTGCTGGCGACACATTTGAGAACGTCTACTATTTTCCAGGGTACTTCGGCAACAATTCAAAATGAATTGATTGAATGTTCTCACTAGGCACATTGATTCTGAAATATTGGATACTCCATTTTTATCCGTGTTAATGGACGAGACATCCGATATTTCTTCAAAATCTCAGTTATCTGTTATGTTTCGGTACACAACAAGCAGTGGAATTTCAGTGGAAAGGTTTTATCGTTTCCTTGATGTAAGTAGTGATCGCTCAGCAAAAGCAATTTCTGATCACATCCTAGAAATTATAAAAGTCCTTCGCTCAGAAACCAAGCTTGTAGCCCAAGCTTATGACGGAGCAGCGGTGATGGCTGGAACAGAAGGAGGGACTCAAGCATTAGTTCGTTCTGTGTGTCCTCATGCCAAATTTGTACACTGTACAGCACATGTGCTAAATCTAATATTATCGCAGTCTGTAAGCTTTATTAAGGAGGCGAAAATGTTTTTCAACACACTTTCAGGACTTTCTTCATTTTTCAAACATTCAACAAAGAGGATCAATTTGTTGGATAATATTGTCAAAAAAAGGTTACCATCAGTAGCTCCAACTCGTTGGAATTTTACGTCAAGGCTGGTACATACATGCTACAACTTTCGAGAAGCATTAATCGAAATTTTCAGTAGCATTGTTGAAAATCCTCATGACTGGGATAGTAATACTACCATAATTGCTCGGGGTTTCTTGCATTTTTTGCGATGTTTCGAAACAACCTTTCTACTGGAAGTTTTTTCTCAAATTTTTTCTTTTACTGATATTCTTTTTGATATTCTTCAAAAGAAGTCGATAAATATAGAATATTGCATCAGCTCTGTAAAAATGGCAGAAGATAGTATTGCATTGATCAGTGATAAATTTGACACAATTTATGAAAATGCTAAAGTAAAGTCTGGTCCCCCTGAAAATAAGAGAAATGTTGATGCTAATATTTATTATAAGCAAATCTTTAATGAGATAATAGATACGATTCTTACTCAAATGAGTTCAAGATACAAGTCTCTGGATAAATTAAAATTTGTCCAGCTATTGGATTCCTCAAAATTCAATTTATACTGTCAGTCTTTTCCAAATGAAGCCTTCAACAATCTTAAAACGGAATACAGTCATGTTTTTGACCCAATAAAATTAAAAAACGAGTTGTGTGTCATTTATGGTTCCGACGTGTATAAAAATAAAACAATAGATCAAATTTTACATCATATAATAGAATTACAATTAGAAGATATTTTTTCCGAAACAAAATTATTGGCTTCCTTAATTCTAACAATACCATCAACAACAGCTTCCGTTGAACGTTCATTTTCGGCACTAAAAAGAATTAAAACTTATCTTAGAAGCAGCATGGGTCAAGAAAGATTAAGTAGCTTATCATTGTTAGGCATTGAAAGTGAGTTACTAAAAGAACTTAAATCGAACCCTGTTTTCATTGAAAACGTTATCGAAAATTTCGCCGAAAAACTGAGAAGGATCCCGCTAAAATACAAATAATAAATATAAAAGGAATAAAACAATAATTCGTATAAAAACATTTAACATGGAATAGTAAATATTTATTGCCATTATGACCTTCTCATGAAACATAGTCTATTTCGTTACGTACATACATACTATATATAAATTTTTCCAAATACATGAATTATGCATTGAACACCCACCCAACTCAACCACGAGACGCCACTGTGTAGCAGTTCTTATTCCTAAATTATAGTCTAGAGGTAAATAAATAAAATGGTATTCCACATTCGGATACTTTACTCTACTGTTTCTAACTCCTGTAAAAATTTTAAGACGGTTTATTAGATATACAAATTTCCGCGCTTCACCTCCTCCTCCCACATGTATATATTCAATAGACTCCAATAATTCTAATTCAAAAACTAAATTTTATCTTCCTGGCATAATTAAGGGGGCTCATATGAGTAGAAAGGTTTTGTATTTTCAAAATTTTTTTTTCTCTCATCTTAAAGTTTATAGTCTTAAAAATGTTGTCTGTAAATTTCGTATTGAAATTCCAATAATTGTGGAAGCTATGGGCAATTAACCGGGATGGGCCCTTCGTGAATTCTCTATACCTATAGCACGTCATTCAAACGTGATTATCTCGACACATACTTTTCAATGGCGGTTCCCAAAATCTTCGGAAAACGACTGAACCGATTACTTCCAAAATTTCACACATTATTCTTGAATAGGTTCTCCCCTTCGCTACGTAGGATTTATTTTTTATCTTATTTACTTATTTTTTTATCAAGCAAGAAAAGTCGATAATTGGGGTTAAAAACTGAAAATAAAGATCAA
Organism: Beris chalybata; assembly: GCA_949128065.1. Lineage (NCBI taxonomy): Eukaryota > Metazoa > Arthropoda > Insecta > Diptera > Stratiomyidae > Beris > Beris chalybata. The sequence continues at coordinate 18,299,504 of OX421895.1, read as the reverse complement.
TCGGCCGCCATTTTGTGAAAAAATGTTTTTTCCAAAAACCCCTACGTAGCGAAGGGCATCATACTTTTCATTTTCAGAATCATTTTGAAATTTTTATTTTGGATCAACCCCTGCATGTAATCGTGGGTACCGCAGAGCGTGCGAGCGACGGACATTGTTTGTGCCGACCCTGACAGCAGCGCATCTGGTTGATATATATTTATAAAAAAAAATTATTAGCGTACCTCAACATATATACTTTGGAATAAAACCAATCTGAATAAAATCGAGCAAATGGTTTTTGAGATAATAATTTCCAAAATTCACCTAATTTTTCATCTTTCTACTCATATGAGCCCCCTTAAGTCGGAATATATTGTAATTCAAAGCTTTTCATCCCCCACACCTCACCAACACCGTTAATTTTTTTTAACCCTTTTCTAATCTCCTATATCTCGTTCACATGGTCAACGACGTACCGCTACGTACAACTTCGTAGTCCCACGTGAACATACGATATTTTGCTACGGAGTGGTTTTTCGTTGCAAAACCGCATTGTGTAGTGTAGTGGATTAGCTAGACATTAGTGGATTAGTTAGACAACTACATAGTTTCAGCCACCTGACATCAATCGTTCAGAAGATATGGGTCTTAGGATTTTTCAATCCTAGCTTCCAAGCCGTTTGGCCACATTGATTTCCTCGCTATCATTTCAACGCTTATAAGGCACTTGGGCCTCGCTATCATTTCAACGCTTATAAAGTGCTTGAGCCTCGCTATAATTTCACAATTTAACAATTCTTTCGATAAGTCGGGAATCCCCGTAATATATAGCAATTTTCACAGAACTCTAGAAAATATATACATATATAAATAATATAAAAATGAAAATTGGCATCGGCTTTGCTCTCGCTTCTTTCAAAGCGCTTTCAAAGCACTTTAATGTTTCTTGTTACCCAAGCGCTCTGTGTGCGGTTTAAATCTATGTACTTTGATATTTTTCGCTGGGACGTTTTCGAGCCATTGCTGCGTTTTTGTACTGCATGTGTGTGGTGTCGCGAGATCTAGTAGCCAAGAGTCAGTGGTATAACTATAGCGCCAAACTATATACCTACATACATATTTCAGAATGCTTGGGCGATAAGCTAAGATATCCGACACAATGAACATACAAATACAGAGTCTCAATACAATACGTACTCAGGAAAGTAACTTTCTTTTGCTTTTTCCATAGCTCATATAGAGTAACTCCGTCAAAAGATTTGCTTTCTGTTTGACTGCCTGGATATATGAGTATGTACAGAGAGAAAATCCCCTCATTAGTTTGATAAGGCATCAAACAGTTCATTGAATACAAGCTCATCTCTTACGACTGGATATGTTACAGCCTTGAAGGGGTGGGTCATTTAGGAAGTGAAAAAACGGAAAACATTGATTTTTTTCGAACAAACAACAGTAAACTATATGTGAAACTCACCCTACTTGTTAGAATTTGTTCGTGTTTCGCATTCTTATCTTTTTTTTTTTTTTTTCATTTTTCTTTATAAAAAACCTAGAAATTGAGATAGTATTTCAAAACTTATGGAAATCAATTTCTTGATTTTTTATGGAAAAATTGGGGAAAAAACGAAATACAAAAAAATTCCACAAGTTAAGTTCCCAGGAAGAAGGAAAAAAATTTAAAAATTAAATTAATGATCAAAGAATACGACACCTAAAAAAATCGAATTACAGCTGGCTCTTCCTTAGTGATGAAAAATCAAGACTGAAGTATTGAGTGGTAAAGCTGAAGGAAGAATCTTAAGAAGGGTGTGCATTGAAATTGTTTTCTTCAATTTAACAATCGAAATTGATAGGAATTTCTCTTGAAACGGCGTGTGAGTTTATAATGAGGTATTAGCCTAGAAATGTATTGAAACAAATTGCCCAATAGCTGGGGTAGGTTTTTAATGTTTGTGTTAGAATTCGGTAAAAGGTCAAAGTTAATCCCGATAGTAGCTTCAATCAAGTTTCAAGTTTCTAACAGAAAACCTATCTAGTACGTTGTAAAGTTTTTGCACGTCATTGCTATAAGATTTTTTTTAAAGCCATATCCAAAAGAAATCAAACTTGTTTCAGTTTTTCCCAATTTAATTTACCTCTTAGAGGTAAATTTCAAAACATTTTATATAATTACTAGGCGCGTACCGCGACTATGCTCGCTACGCTCACGTTGTCCAGTCGCCCCTGTTACTCCCGTCTCTCCTGTTGAGCGGAGGCGCTACTTACACTACACCAATGCTAATCTTATGGAAAATTAGACTGTTTATAAGAAATATACAAACCAAATTTCGGGAATATAATTATGTTCTCAACCTGTCCGGTAGTCTCGAGAATGTACATGCAAAATTTGGAAGAGAACAGTTCACAAGTGTAAATTTCTATTCGACCCAAACATTTTTCTAGATTAGATTAGATATGTAAAATTTATGTAAAGACGCATTCGATATTTCATTAGACCTAAAAGATTTGTTAGAATTGGTAAAAACTTGCACAACCTCCTAACACTCCCTAAGGGGTTGAATATCAAAAAATGTTTAAATCGGTTTCTTGGTGACAATGTTATAACCCCTTAGGTGTAAGAACGAATTCAATATCTCATTAGACCTATGAAATATGAAGTAATTCAGTTACACAACTACTTTACAACCCCACATCGCAATCGAGTTTTCTTCCAAACTATAACACATATATTCGTAATCATGTATTATAACTTTACCAAATAACTAAATTTTGAATTAGCTGAGTATCAAAAAAAAAACACCGTTGCAATTGTATATGGATATGGATTTTAAAGAGACTTGTACATTGAATACTTACGCTCATATTACCTTTAACCGGAAAGAGATTACACATTTTATAAATTCTGCCGTAATGGTTGAATGTTCTCACTTTATTTATCCACATTTCACGCTACTTTTTATGTATTGGGCGAAAGTGCTTAATATCTAGTTTCAATTTAACCGCTCTCACTACTAGATAGCAGCACTATCTCAACAACAAATATCTACCTAAATTCGAATTCCTGTTTTCACTATAGTGTACACCATGCCCATGAACGGGAATTAGAATTGTTAGCAGGAACAATTATTCGAATTTGATTATTCGATTGTATGGAGGTTTAATTGAATGGAACTAGGCAAGTCATTTATACTGATGCCGAACTTTGTAATTATCCTAATTGGGAAAAAAAATCAGGCCACCCCACACCCACTATCGTCAATCAAAACATATTTCTATACATAGTATAGCCTTGTTCCTGGAAATACTGATGCATTGAATGGAGCAGGACTCGAATTATTCATCTTAAGATGTTCAGATGAGTGCAATAGTCGATCACTCTAAACGCTCGATTGTACCGAAATTCGACTGATTATAAGTAAATAATTAGCCTAGAAAATAACACTCCTAATTAATTGGACCGTTATTTATCGGTCAAATTTGGAATACGTTCACCCTTAGGCTGAAGTGAACGGAAGGGCTTAGCAAGAACTGTTTGATTATTGGTTGTTCTGTTCTGTTTTCTTAACTACATCAGCACTTTTGCGCGGCAGAACGTATCTAAAGTGCGAGGACTCAAGTACTTTAGTCTGGTACTGCACTTTATGCCATGGTGTCAAATATTTGACAAAACATGTTTGAAGAAAAGTTCTACCTAGATTTAACGAAAAGTTCTATCAAAATTTTTTTCCGTCAAAATAGACTTGTGTAGTGCTCAAAACATAAGACAGAACATAAACGCGTTCAGAATTTCTACCCAAAGATAATAAAGGTGCGCCCAGACTATTGGTAGATTTTCATACTCCCGAGATGAAATCATTGACAGTTACATATAAGTTTAATGAAGACTCGGAAAAAATTTTTTATGTTATTTTGTGTATGATCAGTTGGGGCCAAAAATCCCAAATTCGTTTGATAACTACGTCCGTTGGCACGATACCTATAGTATATGAAAAATGATTCAATATTTTAGTAGATCTATTAAGTACATATATGTCTAAATTCGTAAAAATATATGCATCCCATTTTACTGGGAATTTTGTTTGGCCCCTCCCTGTCGTACGACAAAGGATATTTGAAATTTTTAATACTTACCTAGTAGATATACACATAGTACGAGTACCACCAAGTTTGAATTTTTTAGTAGGTATTTATAAGCCTATAAATCGCAAAAATACTCGCCAATCTTGTACCATAATACTCCTATTAAAACCTATATTTCACAACATGCCACTACTATAGCTCTATCTAAATCCAAAGTTTCAGCTATCCATCATTAACCTTTTCCCTTTCACCCTTGGTTCGGTAGTCTCAAGTTTTTCACTCCCACCCCGCACGCCTCTGATCCCCCAAAAATCCGATATACAAGGAGACTTGTATATCTATAGACAACCATTAAGTTTCAAATTCTCAGCATCAGCCGTTTAGAAGATATGTATTTTAGAATGTCTCAATCTCAGCGTTCGAGCGTTTTGGGCGCGTTGTTTTTTAGACCTTACATTATGTCTGTCTGTGAACTCAATTGGTCAATTGTTTCCGAATTTACAAGCCTAGAGATGCAGCAATTGCTGATGATGTTTTATGTAATACTTTTTCGAATCTTTTCGATTTAAACAATCGAACAAACTGCCGGCCCTATTCTGAAGTTGTGACGGGTCACAAATTGCTACGACTAAAATTTTGTGAATGCGCTTCTGATCGAATAGTTTTTTCGCACACTGGTGTTGCAGTCACAATTACAAAAAAGGTTACACTAATTTCTCCACATAGTGGAGACATGTGAAAATGCGATGATGTTCTGTCAGTGTTAGTGAACAATCCGTCCTTTAGAGGTGTATAAAGCAAAGTTAATTATGTGGCTTAGCATATGTAGGTACATCCAAAACGCGAACGTTTGTAATAACTCTCAAATGCATTGTCGATTAATAAAAACGGATTACATATGAATGTTACTCAACTTTTTGAGTGTGGCTCTTCTTAACGCCCGTAAATTTATCATCTAAATTTTACGTTCAATTACTTCTGTTTAGCTTCTTCAGTAGTTATAGAAACTTTTTAATATTAATGGGGTTGTGGAGGCTGAAAAAATCGGCCTTTTTGAAAAAAAAATTTCCAGAAAAACTGTAAAATAAATCGAGATTATTATTATATATTATTTTTGAATTATGATAAGCCAATTAATTTTTTTCGATTATAGAGTACGAAGGATTTTTTTCTTCGATATATTGATTTTCGGCCAAATGGCGCACTTCTAAATTGAAAAGTGTAAAATTTGCCTAAAAAATCGTCAGAAAATTTTTAATAACAAATGAACTATGCAATATAAAAAAATCCTACACACTCTGATGGACAATATAGTTTTAAGGATATGTTCAAAATTTAAAGTGAATCGGTTAAAAATTGTCTGAGTAATGTTTCCCGCCATCTTGAAAAATGTAGTTTTGAGATAAACGCGTTTGAAGTTTTGAGTAGTGGAAAATCAGGAATAATTTTGTGATATGCCTTGTACTAAAATTCGGAAACCGAGTCCTTAGAGACTTTTTTAGGACATAATCTTTTGGGACATCATTTCTGAAGTCCTAAAGGACCATCTGAAATAAAAATAAAATCAATTTTTCGAAAGCTCTAATGTGGCTCTTGTACATACATTTGATTTATTTAGCTGGCCCCCAGTTGAGAACACCTATCTCACCTGTAACAATTGTGGGTGATGGTTTTTTGAAACGTCTAAACTGTATCTACCTTGTGTTAGAATATGAAAAATCATAGATTTTCTATAAAGCTTGTATTACACTGTATGACGAAATGGTCAAATTGCATTAATATGCAATGCGAAGTAGGCGACTGTGATATTAATTTGTATTCGCCTACTTTGCATTGCATATTACTGCAATTTGACAGCGTGGTCATACAGTGTAATACAAGCTTAACTGTGACTCCCGCTAAAATTGTGACTTGTTACTGTACACGGAATACACCAGTAAAACTAGTATCCTTGCGTCAGTTATTAAACCTTTATTGGTCAAAGTTCTATGGCTAACTCAACTCAAACAATATGTATTTATAATAATTCAAAATACATTAACAGAAAAATAATGTTTTAGAGACTCATCTTAACAGCTAAAGGCTGGTTTACATGACGAATGCAAACATTTTTTACTGAGATTGTGAGGGAGAAGGAAAATTTCTAACGACAAACTGATCAAAAGTGAAACGAACAGATATTATGTTCAGAAAAAAATATTGACGATATTTCTGTCAATTTTGTTTTTTGCAGTTATTGCTTTCTGCTCCATTGAAAATTCGATAAGCTAGCTCCCTCACAATCTCAGTAAAAAATGTTTGCATTCGTCATATAAACCAGCCTTAATTTGTAAAATTTATATCACTTAGGCTGGCCGCCCACTGAAAGCGCAAAAACAGTTTTAGTCAAAAACATTTTTGTTTTTGCTCTTTCAGTGTGCGTCCAGCCAACAGTTTTTGTCAAAAACTGATTAGTCTCGTGCCTTGGAGGCTCACCACTAATTAGTGTGCTCTGATCATTGAATTGCTATTGAAACAGCGACATATTATTGATTAGTCGAAAATGTTTTTGACTAATACTGTTTTTGCTCTTTCAGTGTGCGGCCGGCCAGCCTTAGGCAATGAGGAAAAGAAATAATGGAATTATGTATTCTAATTTGCCAAGGAAAAGTAAAGAGCAAAAACCTTGCCTGTTTAAACTTTGTTTGTTAATGTAAGGCATGATCTGTAGGAACGATGCAACCAGCGGGTCACGTATATATTGGCATCGCTTTAAAAAGGACCATTATGTACGCTAACCATACATTAACTGTCATATAGATTTCTGTATAAAATGACGTCTACTCATATTATGACGGAAAAAATTTGCAAAGGATAAATGTGAAAGTTATGATCCATGTCACCTTAACCTTTCATACAACAAATCAATGGTCTGTCATTAACAGGAATCGAAATTACACGTCCAAATAAGTATTGACCTGATTTTTGTAATTTTTACCAATGTCGTCCTGGCCTCATAAAGTTATTTTTACATGTCCAATACAAAAAGCATACAAATCCATCAAAATTGTGCCGTTCGAAGACAAATTGCACATGAAAACATCCTCTTGATCGTGGAATAAAAACATAAAAGTCGTACGTGTACCGATGCGGTTTATTGCTATTCTGACAGCATTTGGTGACCAAAAACAACAAACTTAAATATTTATCGTACGTACCACGGGTGAATATGTCCCAAAATAACAAAATAAGAACCATTTAGTCGATATTATCCATTTATCGCATAGCCGGTACATGTGCCTATTATCTTAGTAAAGAACTTTACGATTTACGTGTTGGCTTAACAGGATTGTAAATAGTCTGGAAAATATTCGGAAAAAAGAAAACATCCTCGAACTATAGATGGAGGATGGTCCAGTTGTTGCGAAAGGTTAAATTAAATTCAATCCAATACTACAGGACCCCAAGGACACCAAAAGGAAAAGGTGTTTTTGTAGTAAAATACTAGATGATTTTATTGAAGTATTTGACCAAAACTCAAAATATTATTCTTTTTCAATACCTAAATGCGAAAGTTGATGAAATCTGTGTACGGAATGATATTGCTTTATTATTTTAATAATAGAGTACGAATATTTCAAAATGGTATAGGTAGTATTCAAGAAGGTCAAATGTAGAAAGGATTGATGAAAAAGGATTCTTATTGAATAAATTCTGTGTTCACTGTACAACAACACTATGCGCTTTTAGGCTCTGACCTACTTTTTAGTAATTGAAATTCAAATATTCAGAAATTCGATTGCTTTTAAATGTTGTTAGTTCTATTCAGCCATAAATTTCCCGTTTTATGATATCGGGCCTTTCCGCCGTTTGTAGAGATTAATGGTAATGGAATCGCAGTTGGGTTGGGTAGGTGAATGTATTGTATATTTATTAATATAAGCCAAAAATTTCATAAGTCATCAATCCGTATATAATAAAGTGGATCGAACTTTGTGTGGACTACAGGAACCTTTCTAGAACACCTGTTCCTATAGTTAAACCCAAAGGGATGCAAACCCATGAAATCAGGGTTAGTAGATTAAATAGAAGGTCGAGCTAATGCCTAAAGTTCCCCTTTACTGCAATGACCTAGTTGAAATTTCGATGAATGTTTCGATGAGATTGTTTATGAATTTCATTATGAACTTCATGATAAATTTCAAGATGAAGTTCATGATGAAATTCATGTTGAAATTCATTAAAAGCTTCATGATAAACTTATTATTAAATTTCTGATAAAATTCATAGAAGCACGGATGGAGTCATATCTAAGTAAGTATATAAGAATCAGGTTTGAGCAGTGGAAAGTAAAAATATATCCCTGGTGGACTAATATCGATGAACTCATTGATGAGCTCATCATATGAGTATCAACACTTTTCACTAAAATAATAAATCATTTAAGCAATCAGTTTTCAATAAAAATAAAAAAAAACTATATAGCTACAGAAACAAACAAATAATCAGAAAAATAGTATGCACCCTAAACTGAAAAATCTAAACGAAAATGAATATTGTTAGAAACACAGGAACCTATACTTCATTTTACTTTATTATTTAATAATAAAGTATTTATTATTTTAATAATAAAGTATTTTTAATAATAAAGTATTGTGATTGACATGAAATTTCAAAAATATTTGCTTCACGGAAATTTTATATTTTCACATTTTAGGAATTCAAAAGAAAATGTCCGTCTGTCCTCCGTAGACGCCGCGCCGGCCGTGTCCACCGTACGCAAAGCCGTTTGAAGGCTCGTAGTTCACAAGCCGGTAGAGATACTAAGTTAAAATGTTTATGGTGGGTAGATTGGGTGAATCGCTATACGATTGTATCTTTGGGTTGATGGTGGAGAGGGGTGGGTGTGAGCGGAGAGAAGGGGGTTGAGTCTTAGACAAAAAAAAATTTCTTCGTGATCTTAGGAACCATTTTGGAACCACTTTATGCTTAAAGTTCTAACTTTCATAATATGAAAAGCCGGCTACAGACTTATCGCGTTTCGCCTATTTCGCGTCTTTCTCGTGAATAGTGTGTAGAGGATTCTCGTGAGTTTCTCGCGTTCCGTTGTTCGAGATTCATACGTTTTCTCTGCCGGAGGTGGTTTTTTCACGACATTAAAGGGTTTCGCTTGACGAAAAAGTAACGAAAAATACGCGAGAAGATTTTTCGTGACTTTCTCGTGAGTTTTTGGTTTTTCGTGGTTAGTGTCAAAAGTTTGGACTTGCATGAGTTCAGAAATTGAAAATTAGTGAACTTCACGTAGAGAAATCACGAAAACGCGAACTTTGCGAATTGTGTGTACAATTCTTTCTCGTATTCTCGCAAGGTTCATGAGTTTCTTGACATAAGATGAGTAACTCACGATATGCGAAAAACAAGAAAAGCAGGAGAAGTATGTAGTCGGCGTAAAACTCTGATAATGGACTCACTTGCACAATAATGGTCGATGGGTATTGAGCAGTCTGAGAGTGGAGGGAAAAGCAACGCGTCAAAAACGCTTGAAAGCTGATGTTAAAATCCATATCTCCTGAAAAACTGGTGTCAGAAGTTTGAAAATTTGTGGCTGTCTTAAGAGATACTGGGAGATTAGAAAGAATTAAAATTTTTAAGAGGGATGGTAGGATGTTGATTAGTTAACGCCTTTGAAAGTAAAGTGCTCTGAAGAATTCTCGAACCTATGAGGTAAAACTCAATACAATGGGATGCTCATGTGGAGCGGATGGACAACGGAAGAATCTCCAAGCGCACACTAAAGGGAAAAAAGATCAGGTGGAAAACCACGAAAGCGTTGTGAGGACTCTATTGACGCAGACAGCAAATCACTGGTAAGATTTAGAAACTTGAGGACGCGTTCACAGAATCGAGAAGGCTGGAGGCAGCACATTCAGGAGACCAAGGTCCGATTTATACTGTAAGGTCATGGTAAGTAAGTAAGGTAGGATGTTGAGTGAAAAACTTTGAATTACAATATCTTCCGAACCAATAGTATCAGGATGATAGAATTTGGAACCTTTATATGGTACTACAAAATGTTGTCTCTTGCTACTTTAGTAATGCGCTCTTAAGACATTTAACGAGTTCTTTTGATGAAACATTGTAACTTCAAGGCTCACTCTCCCAGCTCTACTTTAGACATTTTCCATAATGATACAGCAACAACCTTTGAGATTTGACTTTTGACTAAATAAACAATGTAACTATTTCCTAATTTCACTAATATAATTTATAAGCTTTCACGAAACTACTTAGGTATCGTTAAAAATTATCATCGTAAAAACGAGGTTTATTCCACGTGAACAATCCGCAAGTAAGCGGATTAATTAAATGTGTGGAACTCGTTATTTTTTATATTTATTATTATATTATATATATATATATAATGATGTGATTCATATCATAGACATATGGTGAATAACCAAACCACATGCATTTCGGACTTATCGCCTATTTTTCCTACAGGTCTGATTTTCTTATTAAACTACTATTTATTGTTGAATCCATTTACGTCTCGTTAATTAATCTGAACGGAGTTGTAAACTCCAGAGTTTAGTGCTCGGAGTTGCATACAGTGTAATACCATATATACACCAATAATTACAATAGATCTGACCTGATGGCGTTTGATACGAGGAGAAAATTTGACGATGGTGTCAAATGGATGTTTGACGTCAAATTCGGTCAAATTTTTATGGTCAAATATCTAGCCTCGTGGCATTCACTTTGATACAAGCTTGACAATATTCAAAATATGACTGTAGGTATATATAAAATATGTAGTACACAAAACAACCACATTTTTTAACAGTTTTTATTAAAAAATTTGGGTACGATGGTCGCCCACATTTAAAGCCTCACTCATAAGCAAATTAGGTTTAGGGAGGAGAACTTTATTCAAATATACGGAACGCATCCCCTTCCTTGAATTTACATGTAAACGATTTTTTTATATGCCATAAAAACGGATTCAATGTCACGTGCAGAATATTTCGTTGACATACCTAAACTGTAAAGCAAAAAATGGAGAAATATAATCAGAAGCAATGGGAGGTCCACCTGGGTGGTAATCGTATTCGCAACCACTAGACTAGTAGACTGACGAACATACCAGCCACTTGGCCACTAAAGCTCCAACAGAGTTTTTCGTCCTTCAAAATTCCACCTACTGAGTGACCTTCTCGTATGGTCGTCAACTTTAAACAAAAAAAAAAATTTCCATCCTACAGGATAATTCCATTTTTCTGTTTCGGAAAGCAGTTAGACAGATTGATTTTTTTCCGCTAAGAAAATTCGATATTTCCTCCGAGCAGAATGGCAGGATTACACAATAACGTTAACGAACTGAAATTGAAATGGTTTTAAACTTTTCCCTTCGCCCAAAGACATTCATGGGCAGTATTAAAGGTACCGAACTCAGAATCCAATAGAGCAATCGTTAACCTACCTACCTACCTCAACCTTTAAACGGTAATGTCCTTGGCTATCTTACAACATTCGACATGTCTCGAGATGTACATTAGTTCAACTCTCAAGATGTGAACAATGAACTTACAGAGGTTGAACGGAAATGAGTTACGCTAGTGGGTGGTTAAGCCATTTTCTACAACATTTCAATCTCTTACTTTCGTTTTTAACGATGACTCCCTGGTATATTCTTGGAAAACGAGAAATGAAAGGAAAAGGGAAAAGTTTCAGAAGAATTTTACCGTGTCCTTCGGAGCGAGAGTATCTACGACATGTGACTATGAAATTCATAGGTGTACTTATTGTATGCTGTTACTTTGAGTGCGGCATTAGAATACTGGAAGATTTCATCCTTGCACAGTAATAGCACATTATTTTCACTTTAACTGGAATATAAGAAAATATTAAGGACCTGAAAGTTTTTGTACTTTACGGTTCAAATGGCTAAATCGTTGGGATTTGGTTTTGAGGACGTTGGGCTCGCATGTCGGTGTTCTGAGTGGGTTTATAGAAGGGGCGAGCAAATTTAAATGAATATTTCTTAGATTAACCTTCCTTTTAGGGACAAAAAATGCTATCTGAAAATGGAATGCATATATTTTTACGAATTTTGTCATATCTGTTAGGTCTTCTGAAATATTAAATTAATTTTTTATTCTGCAAATTGTTCACATAAATACCTAGAAAGTGTTTTCGGGGTATTTTAAAATTCAACCCCTAAGGTGGTGTAAGGGGATCGTATATATTTTGATGAACGAATTCAACCATGCAAATTATTTGATATCTAGTCTATCTAGCCCTTTGCGTATGTCCTTACGAATGTCCTTATGAATTCCAACATACCCCGTAGATAACGTTCCAAATTGGATGCTGGTTTTCGTTTAGGCTGCCTCTACACCGCATCTTTGCAGTAAACGTCTTCCGGACTTTTATCCCAAAAAATAATAAAGTGGCACCCAGGGGTTAAATATCAAAAAAAAATTAATTGATTTTTAGGCAATTATATAGGTAATCCTTTTAAATAAAACACAATTTAATATCTCATTGATTAGACCTAAGTGAAATGTCAGAATTCGTAAGGACGTACACAAGCATATTACACCATTTTAAGGGTTGAATATCGCAAGCCCCTAAAATTACAATAGGATTCAAGAGAAGGCTCTGTCGTATTTTGAATAAGCCGGTAACGACCTTTTGTGGTATATGTTGGAGAATAATTCACATTTAACTAGTAGAAAAATTACAGAAGAATTCGGTATCCATCATACAGATGTTGAAGACCATATTGAATCACTTGGGTTAATCTTAAAGCAAAGACTTTCGATCCCACACGAGTTGACTGTAATAAATTTATTAGATCGTATAATAATGTGTCCATAAAATCTTATTAGACACAATGTACTGACGTTTTTGGAGATGAAAAGTGGATCTATATGAGAATATTAAGATGAGGAAAGCTTACTGCAAACCTGGAATAGCATCAACAACTTCTGCAAAACCAATTATTAAGGACAAATACTGATGAGTTAGCGGTGGGATAGAAAATTTGCAGTGTAGCAACAAGGATAAAATGTTAATACGAATATATACTGCAATCAACTTGATAAATTGCATGCAGCTATCGAAGAAAAAAAGCCAGCATTGCACATCTGATTGCTATCTATTCAGAAAAAGTTCAGATTTCAAATATTTCAAAGAGAACCTTACGCTGACTCCAAGGACGAATCGACAGGTTACCTGCAAAATGGCAACAAGTTGTTACAAATAATGGAGATTATATAGGAATCATTGAATAGTAGTTTGAATATATTTGTATAAATTGAAACAATTGTTTTCTTTAAAATACGGCTGAACTTTCCCACCAACATGATAATTTGTAGATCATTTAATCGAAAGCCATCGAAGTAAGAGCGAATCCGAGCTCATTAAAACCTAAAAGATTTGTCAGACTTCGTGAAAAATTTAACAATATCTTACACCGCAGGATGTTTAATATCGAAAACTGCTTAAATAAGTTCTTTCTCTCGATTAAATTTAAGCCGATTAAAAGTGAAAGTGAATTCAATATCTCATTATGCCTAAGAAATATGCCGGAATTCGTAAAAATATACACAAATACTTACATCCCCCTTATGGTTTGGATATCGAAAAATTTGGAAAACTTTTTCTTGTCGCTTATATTCGTAAAAAAGAGCTCTACGCGGGATTAATTTAATAACTCGACAAATCTAAAAGATGTAACGAAATTCGTGAAAATTAGAACACAACCCTTTTCACGAAAATTATTTATACTCTGCCTTTGTACAGCATTTAAAATCTGATATTTTTTTGCTTTAATTACTTCTGTATAGTAGATCTACATATTCGTACTATGTTTCAACTTTCTAGCATAAGCTGTTTCTGAGACCTTTCTACCCCTTTTCGGGATATAAAAACTATTTTCCTTTGAATCCCCTTCCCCACAATATATGGATATGGTTCTGAAAGACAAAAAATTTAGTTTTTGAAGAACGGCTAACCCGCCCCAGTTCCATGTTCCGTCTCCCCCTCAACATTTTTACTTTTACTTAATAGATTACACTTGTAATATTGGCATACAGAAACAAACGGACGTTATATCTGCGGCCACAGGGAATAACTACTTAAGTCTAAACACGAAACTGTTCAGGGTGGTACTTTCTTTCTAATTTTACTATTGAACTATTCCTGTAAATCCATTTTTTGTGAAAAGATTAAATTTGTTTTGTTGTTTCTAAGTGATCAAATAATATATAACAATAACTTCTTTATAGTACGTCCAAGTCTTGAGAGATGACCACAGTACACTTATGACTTACCCCATCTTAATATTTTTTCGACATACCAAGTTATTCCCTGTGACCACAGATATAATAGAAATCCCAAAATGTTTACTAGTGAACAATCAAACCTGGTAACTACGGACTTTTCCCTGCTACCAACCTTTTATGGGGTTGATATTTGACCGAACTGACTAAATTAAAAAATATATATATATTGAGAAGACAGTATTACAAAATAGGCTTGTGTAGTTCGCGAACGAACTAGTTCGGAATAGCGTTGCCATAGGTGAAATGAACGAACTAGTTCGCAGTGAGTTCCGCTCCCAGTTCATTTATATTCATGCGTATAGTTCCAAGTGAAATGAAGGAAGTAGTTTTGCAGTGAGTCCCACTCATTGTTCCTTTTATTGCCCTATCACGAAATAATGAACTAAAACAACGAACTAGTTCGCGACCGCAACATCTTCCTATCCGATCTTTCACTGAACTCCCGCGAACTAGTGAACTAAAAGAGTGAACTAAAATGATCTATTACTATAGTGAACTAAGCCGTAGGCTTGTGTAGTTCGCGAACAAACTATTTCGGAAAAGCGTTCCCATAAGTGAAATGAGCGAACTAGTTCGCTAGTAGATCGTTTCATTGTCCTCTCGTGAACTAATGAACTAAAACAACGAAGCAGTTAGCGACCGTAAGTGGTTTTCACACCTTCCTACACGATCTTTCACTGAACTCGCGCGAAGGCGCGAACTAGTGAACTAAAAGAACGAACTAGTGCGCGACGGATTGCGAACTGCAAATGATCGGCCACTATAGTGAACTAAAATGCGCAAGCCTATTACAAAAGATTCGTCCTAAGAGTCCTTCCATTAATTTAAACGTCGCTGTGAAAAATGTAGGTATAGCTTCCTAAGAAGTCCATGTCCAATAACTTTTCAAATTTTTTTAAATAAATTCTTAAAACATACTGCAGTCACAATCGGCTGCAAGCCAATCGTATAATACTCTAGATGATACAGAACTCCGATGGATATTGAAGTTGGAGATGAAAAAGTATTACGTGTGTGCATGTTGTATGTCCTTCATTAAGGAGTTTCACTGTTTAATTTTATATCTTGAACTGGAAAAAAAATATTCTTTTTAAAGGAGTTTCATATGGGAGGCGGAGCAAGGGCTCATTCGATTTCTTACATATTCATCCTTTTCTTTGGAACCATTCAAAAATTAATGTGTACAAAATTTCAAATTTGTAGTATGAAGCGTTCAAAAGTTATCGAAAAATATTGTTGAACACGTGTCTTAAGGATTTTTTGTATGGAAGGTACCAGAAGGAGTAAAAGGATTTCGCTGACTAGTAAACTCGAACTTTGTTTTCACTCAAAACAAAATTCTGTACAAAATTCTGAATTCATAGCTAAACGATTACTTGAGTTATAGTGCGTTTCGTAAATTAAGTGAAGTCATTTTTACAGGATATTTGTATGGCAGCCCCTCGAAAGACTATTAGGATTTTCTTCGTAATCATACAGTTAGCTCCAACTCTTGGAAAAATAAGACATGCGAAATTTCAAAGACCTAGTTTAAGCCCTTCTGAAGTTATCGGCCAATATTCTTGAACACGTGTTTTAATGACACTTTGCATGGCAGCTACCCGAAGAAGTAGGACGATTTTGCCCGTTAACGAACTTAGCCTTACAAATTCAACCAAACACCCAGATTCAAAATTTCAAGATCCTAGGTCAAGGCGTTTTTGAGTTATCGTGTTCACGGACAGACAGACGGTCGGACGGACGGACGGACGTCAAGCGGATTTGAGGTTTTTGGCCACAAATAAACAAAAAATAATATATAACTTTTTTTCGTCCGAGGCTTGGTTCTATGCGTTACATAATTTTTGGCTGGATCAAACTTATAATACTCTATTTGATTTCATCTAGAGTATAAAAATCGATTCTGGGTTGTTTTGATCACAATATCCTATAATTTAAAATTCAACCTTTTCTTAAATCATCTTATCAATAATTTAAAAAAATAAAATAAGAAAATGATTTATATCCCCACACTGACTTAAAGCTTGGAGATACGCTTTGATACCTCTGTTCATTATTCTCGTTATATAGGGATAACATACGTAGCTACACTGTTGGTGTTCATGTAAATTCATTTGAATTAATTCCATTTAAGGCACTTTCTTTGGCCCCTTTCATTTTTGGAAACTTTCCAATGGCTTGTTCGTCTATCGACAAGAACATTGTTATACGAGTACCATCCGCTAAGGACATCATGTTGTTAATGGGATGTTGGATGTTCTTGTAAAATAGAAATTGAACCAGAGTCGCGTATTAGCTTTATTTCCTGTCTGATCAAAAACTAACTAATTTCTACTGATATATTACAGAAATAAAGATTTGTAAAATTCGATTTCAAAATATCTTAGTATCGTATTTCACCACTACACTTATTCCCAAATACCAAAGTAGCAAATAATAATTAGATGGGGTGTAGTGATGTAACACGTAGCTGAATATGGATATAAAGTTAGTATGGTGTAATATGAAATAAGAGTAACACGACTTACTTCTTAACTTTTACCTTTCCTTTTTTGTATGGGAAAGGTGTATATATCTTCGGATGTGAACTCCTGTCTAGTATATCATCCTGTTACACTCTGACAGTGTTTTTTTTTCTAATAGGGTTCCATTATTACATTTTGTCACGTAACATTGACATTTACTATACTCTTCTCGAATTCTATACCCACAAGCAGAATGCTGAGAAGTTCATTGGATTAACCACCTCAATTCGCACCTCTTCGCATCTTCACAATTTTCTTAACTTGAACAAGGGCCTAAATATTGAGACCTAGATCCTTATGTCTTTTCTTGTCGTTTTCAAATTTAATACTTCGAACTTCCACAGAGCTCCTCCGACTTAAGTCAAGTCTACAGAGAATATCCTCCAAATTTTAACACCAGGTAATCAACAACCCCATATAATGCCGACACTCATATTTATTCAAAATTGAAATTTCATGCACTCGGTTCAAGTACTTTAGTGTTGTTGTTTTACCTGGCCAAAGACATTCGGCTAAAGCCCGATAAGTGGTGTGTTTTTGATCGATACAAGAGCACAGGTACACCCTTCTTCTTGATTTTCGCTTTCTTTGAGCAAGAAAATTGTTTCCTTCTAAAAAGCGACATTTTTTCGTTATTTTCCGGATGATTTGAATCGATTTTCAGAGATGATAAGTTCAGCAGATGAAAGAGTCAATAAACTTTATTGTCGCTTTACCTGCCTTTACGTGTCTCGAAAATTGAATCTGTAGAAAACATTGCTTTTTCTTACTTTAAAGTGGATTCCGAGATTCAGATGAAATTTTAATATCAAAATCAAGTGCGAACATATCGCTCTCATCCTTGTAGAAGGCGGCAGCTCAAATCGGACCTTGGAACCTTCGATGTTATTCCTCTGATTGAATTTACGACAATACGGTCATGCCTTAGTCCGAAGTGCGTTTTTTTCTTTTGAAGTTTTCCAATGTGTTTTCTTTTGGAAGTAGATAGGCCTCTGGCCCAAACCCGACAATGAATAGAAAATTTAATTGAATTTTTGTAAATTGGTGAAAAGTAAGGAAAGGGAAAGTGTTTTTTTACAATAACTAAAAAAAAAAAAAGAATAAAATATGAACAAAACACGTTAGGGGTTGAATATATCTGTGTTCACAGCGAATGACTTGTTGAGTCGAAAAATAGTAAAATGGGATAAGTGTATACTCTGGTCATCACCCAAGACTTACACGCACTGTTAAGAAGTTATTGTTATATGTTATTTGATCACTGAGATGTCAACAAATTTAATTTTTTCAATTTGTCGGAATTCTTGAAAACTTGAACAATATCTTACACCCCTAGGCAGTTGAATATCGAATCAGTTTTTTCCTGTTTATATTTAAAGCATAAAGAAGTGAAAGCGAATTTGATATCTCGTTAGACCTAAGAGATATGTCGAAATTCGTGATGTACCCCCCCTCTTAGGGGTTAGATACCAAACAGTTTATAAAAAATATTTCTAGGTGCATACCTATATGTAGAAAGCGCCAGCAGAAGTAAAATGAATTTAAAAACATGCCTAAAAGATAGAACGAAACTCGTGAAAATGTAGAAAAATTCGGACAATTTCTTTGTCTTAGTTCTTTCAATTTTATTAAAATAATGGGGGTGAAATATAGACATAACTTATTTTAAGTGCTTATGTAAGGAGCTTATAAAAGGAAGGATGTTGACAACTTCAAAATACCGAAAACGATTTTTAGCTTTTGTGTGAAGAGTGTGCAATAAA
The DNA here is from genome assembly GCA_949128065.1 of Beris chalybata. Taxonomy (NCBI): domain Eukaryota; kingdom Metazoa; phylum Arthropoda; class Insecta; order Diptera; family Stratiomyidae; genus Beris; species Beris chalybata. Next base: position 18,280,823 of record OX421895.1, on the reverse strand, counting down.
AACTAATGTCTCAGAGATATGGAGAAATTCGTTAAAAAAAAAATATGGAAATCCTTTAGATCCACTTAGACATTGAAATGCCAAAAATCTCGAAATCCATTTTTCGACGACGGCTTAAAAGCAAAACACATAACGTCAGAATAGTTGATTTCGAAATAAACACGTTTTTTAGTAATTTTGATTTCTAGGGAAGTTACCTTAAGTTAAAGAATTCAATTTTAGACTTTATGCATTGGACGTAAAGGGAAAATATACTTGGTCTAAATGGATTTTACCTTTAGATGTAATGAAGAAAACTTTGTCACGTATGTAGGTAGTGTAAAAAAATCAAGACTCCAAAATCTGGCTTAGTGTTTTTTTACCATTAAGCTGACCCGTTGAAAAGGAATCCAATTCGATATCTGATCAGCCCTAAAAAAATTGTCGGAATTCGTGAAAATGTACACAACCACGTATCTATTAGGCGGTTTCTATAAGAATATTTCAGGAACTGCTTATACTCTAGGAAGTTAAAACTAAAATTCATATTGTCAGTAGTTAAGCCATATATGTAATTTGCAAAATTGCTGTTTGGGGAGGGGTACGGAAGTTGGGCAAAACAATGTGTCTGCTGAGCTTAAATCGATTCTGGAAATCCCTATTTTCTGAACAATGCATACTAAAAAATTTAAAAGTTAGTGGAGAATATTAGTATTAAAATAAATTTATTGCATTGCTGGTTTTTAGGGGTGTAAAGGGTGAAGAACTTTGGATTTCACTATAATGATTTGGTTTCTGGAAATACAGAAGTATAGATAGAACATATAGAGCTGAATATAAAATCCTTGAGGAAGACAATGGAGCATCGAAATGGGATGGTTAACAATAATTCAAAAAATTCAAGTCATTTATCAATTTTCTTTTTCCAGATTTGTGGAATCCAGATTCCATGGAAGACGGCTGGAGATAAGTGACCCATCTATCCGACTACAAGTTCATTGTACTTGAAGTAAGAAATGAAAAACATCTTTATCACCCAAATACTACTCAAATTACCGAAAAGTTTGTCTTCCTTTTAATGCTGCCTTTCAAAACAATTTTCGCCTGAATATTCATTCATCAAACAAACGAGCTAATATTTCACACATTATCTTACGTTAAATTTCTGCAAGATTAATACGACCAAATATTTACAATAATCGTCGTCCTGATTTCTCTTTTCGCATTTTATGAAATAACGTTAATTAAATGACAGGAAGTTATTAGCAGGTCATTATCCTTATTATGCTTCTAAGGACTTGGTATGGAATTCAATTTTCGAGCTAAAACACTTAATCGGACAGACGTTCATGGTGTTGTCAGGCAAATAAATCTAGTATAAAAAAGATGTCCTTAAATAGCGATTGAATCTTCGATTAGTTTAATAACGAAAATAATTATGACTACTCAATCATTTTTTGAGTACACGGATGTTCAGAGGTAGGTGAACTACTAACTAACTGTTCAAAGCTCCGTGATCAAGGAAGACTCGCAAACTATAATTAATTAATTAATATGAAACTCTTTTCAAATGATTGAATAAATACCTGTCTACTGTCTGCGTGCAACTTTATCATTTTTAGAACAAAGTCCGGGAAGCCAGTATAGTCACCGGTACGATAGAACTACTGATATACTTATTACACCAAATTGAATTTTGGATAATAGTCCAGGACGCGGTAACAGTCGTGATATAGTCGTAATATATATAATTAAATTACCGTATTCAATGGGACCTAAAAGATATGGCGAAATTCGTGAAAACGTATATACAGCATTTTGAGTTGAATATCAAAAAGAATACGATTTTTAGGTGCTTATAAAAAAATATCCTTTAATTAAAAACTAATTCGATTTCTCATCAAATCTGAAATAAATGTGGATATTCGTGAAAACGCATAAATCCGCTTAGACTTTGAACTTAAAAAAATAATCGGATAACCGTTTTGAGACGATTACATATATAAAATACCGGTGAAAGGTAGAAATATTAAATTGACTTTTTACTAGGCTTAAGACGTATGTCAAATTTATGAAAATGTGTCCAATCCCCTAACAGATTCTCAAGGGTTGAATAAATAAATTGATTTTCAAGCACTTAAATTAAAAGTACGTGGAAGTAAAAATCAATTTGATACCTCATCACATCTAAGAGAAATCTCGTAATTCGTGAAAACTTTTATTAAGTCTCAATTATCATGTTGCAAGGATGTGGTCTAGGTGTAGATGTAGAAAAAGGAGAAAACTTGAAAATAGGTGATTATTAAACTAATTCCGTCGAAGGGAAAAGATATTCGATTAGATCTGGGAGATATGGCAGAATTCCTGAAAAAGTATACATCCACTTTATACCCCCTTACGGGTCGAATTTCAAAAATCTTGATAACACTTTCTAGGTATTCATATGAAGAGTCCGTAGAATAAAAATTAATTATTATTATTATAAGTATTTGACGAAAATCGTGAAAGTATATGCATTCTATTTTCACTGATTTTTTTGCCCCCATTCCGAACGACAATGGATATTCGAATTTTTTTTAATCACAATTATTTTCAAGTTGATTCAGATATACATACCGAGTTTCAACTTTCTAGCATAAGCCATTCTATAGTTAGGAAAAACCCCTAAAAAATTGTTTTCCTGCTAGTGCATCTATCTTCCAGTGTGAGATATGGATTTATTATATTACTATAATATCTTGAAGTGTTCTAAAGTCACGGATCAATATTTTTGAACACGTCTTTTAAGAACTTTTTGTATGGTCAAGAATGAGCTTTTGCCCTACCTGTTTTCCAGTTTTCTGTTTTCTACTGAAGGTTGATTCTGAAATTTTTATTCAAATCCAGCTCGACGGATAGAAATATGTTTCGACATTTTTTAAGAAAAAATTTGTTTTAATTTTATTTCGAGAATTCAATTCAATTCATCATTCATACTAATTAACTACAACTATTGGAAAATCAATGTATGTATACAAAATTTAAAAGTCGTAGCTTAGGGTCTTCTAAATAGGCTTGTGTACTTCGCGAACGAATTAGTTCAGAAGAGCGTTCCCATAACTGAAATGAACGAACTAGTTCGCAGTCAGTCCCGTTCCTAGTTCGTTTAACATTGCCGTTCGGAACTCCGTGAGACAATACTATTGTAGATCTAGTGCCTTTTTTGTTTTTTGCTGCTCATCCTTTTGCTTATTTTCTACTAGATGTACTGAACTATTTCTTTGCTTATAATCTTCTACTAGGTCTACTGATCTTTTTTTGCTCATCATCGTCTACTAGATCTACTGTCTTTGAACTACGACCACTAATCATTAGGCGTGTTTTTTTTGCAACTTTATCTAAAGCAGAGTAGAAGCTTTGAGCTTTAAGCCTTGAACTTTTCATCCGCCAGAATAGCTGCACCACTATTTGAAGTGTTGTAGTTGCTTTTCTCGCTTTACGTTTTGTTGTTGTTTTCGAATTTCACTAACCTGCTCTGTACTGATAAAAAACACGCTTATTGAACTTCACTGAAGTAATGAACTATGAACTAAGAGAACGGAATAGTTCGCGAGGGATCGGAAATCAGAAATGATCGCTCACTATCGTGAACTAAAATGCGCAAGACTATACATCTAAAATTATTGATCAATGTTATGAAACACATGTTTTAAGGAATATCGGATAGCAGCTACTCGAAGGAGTTTATTTGAAAATAGAATCTACTAAAATATTGAACTTTTTGAAAGAGTCACCGTTCTTTGTATATCACAAAAATTTGGGATGGATTAAACCTATACTCCTCTCATATTTCATCAAGTATACACCCCATGTTTGTTGGATTTACTTTAAGGAATCTAACTTTGTTATTCAGTGCAAATTCACAATATATTATACTTGTAGGTACGTACGATACTAAGCTGAATGAATCTGGCCACAAAAGACGTTAAAATGGTCTATATAAAATGTTAAATGCGAAAAAGCTTTTCGCTCATTAAACGTAATCGTCATTTCTACAAGAAGGATTTCAATCAGCATTAAAAAAAGAAAGAAAACAACAGAATTCAAATTCATTACATTTACGCACTTTCATCTAGCTACCAGGTTTGTTTTTCTTACTCTTATATTTCAATATTGAATTGAAGCGTACATATCATTAAGAAAAACGCAATAAGTACTAGGAAAGGAGTTAGCAAATTAATTTCTTAATGGCGACGCGTTCCGTAGAAAGCGGAGCAAAGAAGTATACTTTGTTCGCAATCGGAAATTCTGTAGGGAACACTTTATTCCTAAGGGCTCTTCAATTACCGCAATATTCTAAAAGGCTACGTACAACCCACCATTGCGCTCAATAAACTCTCGAAAGGGATTTCATGTGAAAAGTTTCTTAAGGGAATAACGCAAGTGGAAGCTGAACTTCTATGCAATGTCCTTTACAAGCTGATTGACTTTATTATCGGTGGCTAAATATTATGATTATAGTGCACAAATTTTATCGCAAGCCCGCCCCATTTGGATTAGCATTGCCAAAGTTTTCAAAGTTTAATTTCGCGAAGCTAAAGTCTTAATACCAAAGTTAGAAGTGTTTGTCTGTGTGCTCTTTAATTCGGAATTAAGCTAAGATGTTTTTTGTGCAATTTTACTTAATATCATCAAGTGTTCAGATCACGGTTATTGATTAAAGAATTTAGAATCTCTAAGAATAATGTATTTTCACCGAAGTAATATTAAAAACATAGTGAAATTTGCAACTTTTCTTCCAATGAAACTCCGGCCAAAAAACCTCACGTGTCTGTTTCGTTTTTGCTCTCAGTTTCTCTATTTTTGGCTTTGAACCGTTCTCTCTCTATTGCCTTTTTGTTCTTGATGCTCCGTTCTTACTCCAAATCAAATTCTGTTGCGTTTTTGCTCCAAGTAAATGAAGTCCTGAGGGATCGAGATAAGGCTTCTTTTTCTACAATCAGTTCAATGAATTTTCCTTTTTAAGGGTTAGTTGTGTGTTTCCTAGATTTGTCTCTACGGGGTACAAAATGCTGATAACTTGTATATGGATAGGTTTACGTTTTTCGGAGAATCTATTGGACTGATTTTTCAATGTGATGTTGGGTGGTGTTTGCCTCGAGTAACTTCCATGAAAATATTCTTGAAAAATGTGGTGAACTCAATCCTTACCTTGCAAGTAATAGATACGTAACTCTGAAATCATATTAATTGAGAAAAATGCTTACTCCTTTAATTAGTAATTACACTGCTCCGAGTGACTCACTTAAAAGTATTCTTTAGCATTTCTACATATGTACATAGATCTAAATCCAAGTCTACTTCTTGAAATCGCTTGTCATTGGAAAAATGGTTTCTCCTGCGGTATGATCAAACTATACGTTCAGAATCCGTTAACGCATTTTGGGAAAATTATCACTTCTGTCGTTGAATATTTATTTACATATAATGTAGAATAGCCAGTTTCTTAATAATTTTTCATTCTTTTCTTGAACTTAACTTTTTTCTTTTCCTTTTTTTTATATATTCCTTTTATTTATTTCAATTCATTCTAATCCAATTCATTCATTCATTATTCATTCATACTTACTTGAAATTTTCTATGTAAACAAATTGTAGAGACTTACCGTCTCATTGTATACATACTTTCCTACACAATAAACAATAAACAAAATTTGTCTACACGATTGGATAGTAGGCATGATACACCCTCTGAAGAGTCTATACCATCCGATGACGAAACAGCTTCTTCGGAACTAGTCCAACACAATCTTATAGAACTGGTCTAACCAGTGAAGGTTTTCCAATCATCACCGGAAAACAATTAACATTTAGTCATAATTGCTTTTTTAAAAGATGACAATCAGATGCCAACATAAAATTACACTGCAATCTGTACGCTACATACTAGTGTGTAAATTGTTACTGATAAATATGTAATTCTTATTACATGCTTAATTTGTAATTTTACACTCTCGCATGTTAAGTATTATGTAGATAATAGGTATTTTGGTACGATATAGCAAACTTACAACGTGCACAATTTCACTGCTGATATTCTGATCATTCTAAGACTACTAAACAAAATATTTACGTTCTAATCGTACTATTACATTAACCCTTAAATAAAAAATACTGTACAAAAAATAATACCTACTTTTACTGAAAGATTTTACTGTGTAGGATAATACGATACACTTTTTCAAGTAAATTTACATTGTGATGTAATAGTCAATTAGAATGTAATTTTCAATTTTCGGTGAGTAAATTTTAATTTGCAATCAGTAAATTTCATCTTGGAAAGCAGCAAAATCACTGGATATTTTCTTGAAAACTCTAAAACTCTAAAAAAAATCTGCCAACAATCTGGGCGTAACTTTATTATTTTTCCGGCAGAAGTTAGGAACGCGTTCAATTCTGAAATGCAGTGTAGGCTACTATGTGACTGAAAACCTATCGAAAAGAACAAGATCATGGAAGCGAAAATCTGATTGGATCTGAGAGATATGGAATAGTTTATGAAAAAGTACACAATCACTTTACACCCCCTTAGGGGTCAGTTTTCAGAAAATCTTGAAAAAACTTTCTTGGTATTCATATGGAGAATGCATAGAATAAAATTAAATTCATTATTTGGGACGAGGTAGTATGTCGATATGTCTTTCTTGGTATTCATATGGAAAATGCATAGAATAAAATTAAATTCATTATTTGAGACGAGGTAGTATGTCGATATGCCGAAAATCGTGGGAAAATATGCATTCTATTTTAACAGATAATTTTTTTTGCCCCCCTTCTGAACGCCAATAGATATTCGTTTTTTTATTCAAAATTATTTTTCTAGTTGATTTAGATATACACACCGAGTTTCAACATTGTAGCTTAAGCCGTTCTATATATAGGAAAAACACCTCCCACTTGTACCACACTACCCTTAGGGGTCGAATTTCAAAAAACCTTGAAAACACTTTCTAGGTATTCATACGAAGAATCCGTAGAATAAAAATGAATTCAATATTTGGAAAGACCTAGTAGATATGACGAAAATCGTGAAAATATATGCATTTTATATTTATTATATTTACAAATAATATTTTTTGCCCCCCATTCTAAACGCCAATGAATATTCAAATTTTTTTTATCACAATTACTTTTCTAGTTGATTTACATATACACACCGAGTTTCAACTTTCTAGCATGAACCGTTTAATAGTTAGGAAAAACACCCCCTACCCCCGTAGCATACTACCCCTAAAAAAAAATATATTTTTCCAACATTTCGCTACTATAGTTCTATCTAAATACCAAGTTTAAGGCTTATATCATTACAGGTTCTCAAGATATAAACATCGGAACTTTTTCCTTTTCACCCTCCCCCACCCTCCCCCTCTACACCCTCAACCCCAAAACTTTTTTCCCTGCAAGGGTTTAATTAGCGCTACTTCTGGTAAAAATTCTAAGCATCTATCTTAAACTGTTCTTGAGATATGAAATGTGTTTGATTCGAAAAATTCTCATCCCCTCCACTTCTATGCTCCACCTCTCACTTAAAAAATTTTACCTTAATCAATCTTTATTTGTCAACCTTTATACCCAAACCAAATTTTATTTTTCTAGAGCAATTGGTTCATGAGATATTGTAATCTTAAGTTTTTCACCCCCCACCCCCATACACAACTTCCCCCACCCAAAATTTTTCTTCATTCTATTCTCCTAGTATAACTACAAATATCTTTCAAGTTTGAATAGTGTGCCATTAATGGTTTAGGAGATATGGATTTTAGAATGTGTCTATCTCGGCTTTTTTGGGTTTCGGACGCATTACATTTCCCCCCACTCCCACACCCCTTGATTAATATTGACAATTTTTCTGCAAATGGGTCTACTATCAGAGCTCTATAGAAATTCCAAGTTTCAGCTCCCTAACATTAGGGGTTACTGAGATCTGGAAACCAAAATTTTCGGTCTAAAACACTTCCCCCTCCTTCCCCCTCACACCCCCACCCCTAAAAATTTGGTCACTTCAAGGCGCCTACCCCGTCTATTCGTTAAAAAAATTTCAATTTAATATCTCAAATCGTTTGGCAGCTACGAGCCTCCAAACGATCTTGCGTACGGCGTACGGCGTACGGCGGACAGACGGACTGAAAATTGTTATTGCTTTTTTCGCGTCTACTAGTTATGAAACGTGAAAATAAAAATTTTGAGGGTAGCAAATTTTTTTTTTTTTTAAAAATCAATCACAATACTTAATTATTAAAATAATAAAGTAAAAGTGTAAAACTAGCTCTCTTTAAGATACACCTATTTCTACTTCTAATATTATTTCTTATTTGATTACTCTTAATAAAACCCTTTACTGTAGGTAGAAATCGAGCCCACGATCAATTCTGCTGTTTTGCTGCGTAGATTTGGTATGCGCCACCGAAGGTGTTGTTTCATTTTCATTTCAGTAGAAAACAAAATCGAAAGAAGTGTCCAACTTCGTGGTTTGATGTGTTACATATTTTTCCTTGTAAAATTACACGAAAAAGGACGTAATTTCCAATTCATATATAAAAATATAGGTAGTTAATTTTACACGAAATGTTGCGTTATTTTGTGGGCCTTTTCATGTAAATAGTGCGGTTCAGTTTAAAGGTAAATGAATAATTTACTAAGACTAGTAATTTCGTGTAAGAGTGATTGAAATGTGTACTTTTACTTGAAAAAATGAAATATACTGGAAATTTCAAGCAAAAATTCGATTGAAAATTCATTTTTTTTAAAACTGTACTTAAATATAAACAACTAAAATTTAAGTCTAGGAGACATATTTCACTCAGAGGTCCTATTAAGACTATTTCATAAAAAATATTGATTTTGGTTTACGTTGAAATTAGGCCTTTAAGTTTTCCACGCACTTCTTTTATTTAAGCCGTTACGAATATTAAAGTCTTGCCTATAGGAGTGAGTTTCTAATGTTACTACCTTTAAAATAAGCGATTTAAAATTCACTGGATTATTACCGAAAGGATTATATTTACCATTAATCATAATCAGCTGTCTTACACAAACTGACCTTAATTAGAAAACGATGCGAAAAGTCTGGCATACTTTTAAGAACTAAAACTTTATCTGTTTATCTCCTCAAAGATTTCTACTTGCCATATTTCAATTAATATTTGATCTACGAGCTAGTCGGACAAATGTCTCGAGTTAATCCTATAGTTACCACAAATATGAAATTTATTTTTCATTTTTCATGTCTAGATATTCTCCATTGTTCCAAAAATTAGTGGCGTACATGACTGAAGAGTGATTTTCAGAAAAAGTAATTTAAATAAATCTCCACAACAAATCCGTGTATGTTATTAATTATGAAACGTCAGGCTCTCTAGAAAAAAATTAATCAATATTAATATTGGAGTTAAAAACGCACAATAGGACAGCTGCCCAGGAATGAATTGTTGGATCATTAGTAAATTATCTGGACTTCTGGAGAGACAATAAGTGATTCAGACCGTAAATGAATCAATTCGGTAAATCTTTTGTGAATCATATTAGTGATTCGCTTACAAATTGAATTGGTTTCTTTAATTCTTTCGCAAGTCATCAAACCTATTTACGTGAAATAAGTTCATACGAAGTCTAAATACAAAATGAAAATCTATAAACTAAATAAAAATTATCCAAAATGAGGCATTTTTTATTCACGCTCTCAATTCTTCACTTTTCAACTAAAGTGAACAATAATGGTTTGTTTTTTTTGTTGAGCTTCGAAGGTCATAAAGTCGACATATTACGAGTTAAATTTTTATTTCTTATACACGAGCAGTTTTTCAAGCAATTAATTGCCCTGCGATTATTGCCAAAACTAGTGGAGCAATTAATTGAGCAATACCGAGCAATATCATGCTAGTTGCAGAAAAAATTCGGCAATTTGGAAATGTTTTAATAGATTACTGGTATTGCTTGCACCATAGTTGCTGTATTTCTACTAGCTTGGGCAATTCCAAGCAATTGTCCTCGTTGCCAAGTTTTGTTTTGAGTTTTGAATTTATTTGTCAAGTCTCGTGTGATAACGGCTTGGAATTTAAATATTTTGAGTTTTATTTAAGTTTTAAATTTGTTTTTTACATTTGTTTTCGTGTTGTTCATATACTAAATTGTCCGTGTATGATGTCATTGCCAAATTGCTGAGTATTACTCCATATCGCTAGTCACTGTTGATCAAGGAGTTGACCACTATTATTGATCCATATCGTCAATTGCTAATGTTGCTGTATGTGTTCGTTATGTCATAATTGTCTGAAATTGCTGCAAATTGAGCAATTTTAATCGCTCATGTACGAGTAAAAGCACTTTAAGAACCGAACCAGACATAATCGTACAAATTTTTCAGGAATTAGGCCCATTAGAGCTTTAGCAGTCAAAAAATGTTACTGATGGGGTGTAGGAGGCGAAGGTGAGGGAATGGCAGGAGAGGGGATGAAAAGGGAAATATTTTGTTTCTCGAAACCAGCAAAAGAAACAAAAAGCTAAAAGCTTACGACTATATAGAGCCTATAAGAGGTATCCTGAAGAAATAATTTTTGATAGAAGTGCACAACTAGCAAACTAACTTCCAAAAGGCCTTCCCTATCGAAGCTATTTTCGTACCTCCATAAAGCTTCGACAATAATAACTTACCGAACTAATCTGGCGCATATTTCTTGATGTTTCAACAGCATTAGCCAAGCGCCAACAGTTGGGATAAGTTCAAATCGGAGCTGTTTTTGCTTCAATAGTACCAAAGTTCAAATTACTTGCACGAAAAATAAATAACGATTTTTTTACTTTTGTTTTCTTCCAACGACGAAAATATTTTCCAATAAGTTATTGTTTTTTGTTTGAAAAATGCGCATTGATCTTGCATACTCTCGGATTCGAACCATCGTCCCGTCACACATTAGTCCATTACGCTAAACACTAGGCCAATATGAAACATTGTCGTAATAGGGTTGAAACCGAATCGTTTTTACTTCCATAAGGCCTTATAGAGGTTATTACCGAGCCATTACTTCTGAAAATTGAACCTCCGCTCGCAAGCCTTACGGAAGCGTTATCGTAGTTAAAAGATCACAACTTGCGCTTAACAATCTTTCCATAGTCTTATTGACGTTATAGCCTCTGGAAAATCAAAATGCGAAGTTTGTTTACTAGTTGAGGGTCAAGGTACGGGGATGGGTGGTGCTTTTTCATAATCGTAAACGGGTTATGCTAGAAAGTTTAAATTTAGTAGAAATGCGTAGATGTGCTACTAGAGTAGTTAAAGCCATTGACGTACAGAGATAGAGTAAAACAAAATAGTTTTTTCCACATTTTCACAAATTTTGTTATAAAATTGTCGATTTATCAAATTATTATTTTTTTTTTGTGCTCTTTATGTAAGCGCCTAAATACGTTCTTCAAATTTTACAACTGGCCACCCTTAAGAGAGTGTAAAGTGGTTGTTTATATTTTCACGAATTCCGATAGATTTCTTAGGTAATGAGATGTCGAATTCACTTTCACTTCTGAAGGCTTTAATCGCATAGTAACCTACACCACATCATTAAAAACTTTCCGGACTTCTACCGAAAAAAAAGGTGATAGCAGATTGTTGTGAGATTCTTTTTCATAGTTTCGCATAGTGTATAAGTATGTTTGTAGATTTTTTCGCGACTTCGAAAGGCAGATAGTGACAAAGGGTAAGTCCCAAAAGCTGTTCCCATTAAACACAAGTATCCTTCAATTTAACTTAAAAATCACCGTAATTGTTCAAAAGTTAAAGTAAGAATCTACGCATTGCCAAAAGCCTATAGATTCTCATCATACACTCGACTAAATCGCGAACCTTGTCCAAAGTCCTTTGCATCGAAAGCGCGAAGCGAGGTGGCAAGTCAAATTCACTTTCATCCCTTTTACTATAGGTTCGAAGCCATCCTTTACACTTCGCAGCGTACAATTTTTATAACCACCATATCCAATTGAATAATTGTCCTTCAGCCTGAAAAACTTGGAATAGGCTTTTCTAGGATTCGATGAAAAGAGTAAAAGTTTATAAGAGGTTTCCGCTGAAAAAAAATCCATACATGTATAATAGATCAATAAAATGGTATATGAGCATGAGCCAAAGGACAATATTTTCATCATCATGTGTGTTGTAGAATGTAGTGTGTCCTTATGAATAAACTCCATCAATTTTGTCGTCATGGTTTCTATATATTCTTCCTTTTTTTTCAGGAAGACCGCCAAATGGAGCAAACGAAAACGAATTATTGAGAGTGCCAACCAAAAGAAAAAGGACTCCATATAAGCCGAGTAATAGCAGTCCTAGTTCTGGGATTCGCATTTAAATTTACACATTACATTCGCCATCGAATTGGAAAAGGCCAAATCGTATAAGAAGCAAAGCATATACAAGCTGAAACTTTAATACGCACGAAGAAGGATGCCAGGGCCATGTCAACGACTTCGGTTTCCCTCATTGGCAACCGTTATAAGGACATCCCGGCCAGATTACAGTACTTTACGAAAGGAAAAGCATAGAGTTGTTGTCATGGGTGCAGCGAAAGTTGGCAAATCTTGCATCATATCGCAATTTCTCTACGACAAATATATATCACGATATCATCAAACAATCGAAGAGTTACATCGGGGCGAGTACGAGTTACTCGATGGTGGTGCATCCCTTACTCTTGACATTTTGGATACGTCCGGATCATTTGAATTTCCCGCCATGCGAGCCTTGTCGATTTCGACTGCTGGCGCCTTTATTCTGGTCTTTGCGGTCGACGATGAGGAATCGTGGAACGAAGTATCCCGATTACGAAAGCAGGTTAGTTGCATAGCGTTTTTATTCCAGCATAATTACATTTTTTTTATTATTGAAAATGGTGAAGAAAAAGAGAGTGCTTCGAAGCTCTGGTATTGGAGGACAAAGTGCTCGAAAAATGATAAACTCTTTTAAAGGACCCTTATCTTTTCTATTACATATCTTTTAATATTACTCGTATCGATCTATACACACAGAAAAGTTTTAAATGCTCCATTTCGAATATCAAGGGTCGAAATATTCCTCCGTCGTCAACTATACAAAGTCAATTTCAAGTGCCACTACACTGCTATCCTTCAGGAAATGTTATATAAAAAGTTATGTTTGCTAATCATGTCCTAAGGGCCACACTGAATAGAAGGAAAGTGAATAACATAACGGCAATGACAATAGAACGACTGCAGATGAGAGATACTCCAGGTGAAAGGTGAAATTCTGATTTGAGTTTGAGCTGCGGATAATATAATTGAAGGCATATTTAATAACAATAAAAGCTTAGATACGTAATAACAAATAACGAAGAAATCAAATAAGGATGGATTGAGTAAGTAATTATTGAGAACATAGGTACCTATTTGAGCAATTTTCTTATACATTCTAAAGAAATTATGCAAAGTATTTGATTATATGTTTTAAGGACTTCTGTATGGATGTAACCCAGTGGCGTGGCATTTGGAAAGAGAAAGGAAAAATTGCTCCCCTCACACCTGACAATGAGATATTTGTTAGCAGAATAAAATCGGTTAGAACACTTCCCTTATATTCTTACTCGCGATCTCATGAAAATAGTCTATTAGAATAAGAGTTACGATTTGATATGTAGTATGTTCCTCTTTTAAGGCCATACATGACACAATAAAGGCAGGAAGCAGCGGCAGCAACGGTAGCGTCGACAGTGCTGCCTACTGCTCTGCTTAACAAAAAAAAGGAAGAAACAGAAAGAATTTGCCCATGCTCACCGACAACAAAAGCAGAAGCTAAGAGAAATGTGTCTATGCTAACTACCAACCGCCACAAGTATTTTAGACTATTGTTTGAGCGAACAAAAATATTTTGTTTCAGTTGAGTTTTGTATGAAGTACATATTGTGATTGATCTGAAATTTCAAAAAAATTTAAATTTAACTCCAGCATTACTTCAAGGCACCATTGATTATTATTGATTATATAGAATTACTAGTGTAGTCTTCTGAATGTAAGACTTTTGTGAAAGGTGGGGGAAGTGGGGAGAAGTGGGGGGGGCAATCAATTTTCCAAAAATTAAATTTTTATTTTTCAAAAACTGCATCATATATGTATGATCTTGAAAATTTTACAAGAGTTTGGACCGGTAGATCTCTGGCGGATGAAAAAGTGTTGAGGGTATTGTAATGAGTGATGATGGGAGGGTATGGAAATGAAACAATTCTGATTTTAATTTCTCGAAAGCAGCGAAGAATAGATAGCTAAAAACTGAAAACTGCATAGAGCTACTAAAGAGACATCCCAGAAAAACAAATGTTTGATAGGAGTAAGAAGGTACGGAGGTGGGTGGTAGTTTTTCTTATCTCAGAAACGGCTTATGCTAAAAAGTTGAAACTTAGTACAGTATAATCTCGCTAATGTGAATCTTCGATAATGTGGTTTTTCCAGTAAAGTGAACAAGCATTTTTTTCTTAAATGTCTCTTGTAATGTGCACGATTGTAATTTTAGCGCCTCTATAATGTGAACATGGTTATCTATAAAGTAGCACTTTGTTTACAAAGTTATGGGAATTGATATATATTACGAACAAATGTACAAATAAGATCTAAAGTCGTCGAAAAAGCGTTCAACACTATCCGACAATCCAAAATAACAAATTTCTTAAACCTTCATCTTCAGAATAGAATAGCCTTTCTCTATATCATTTTCAGAATTATTAAAAATAGCTTTGGTTTTCGAAAAATATAAATGGATTTTTGTTTTATGCTTAATGTGTTAATGTGTTTTTTGAAATTTTTTTTTTTTCAATAAAATGTATATATAAAGTCATCTATAGCATGTATTTTTCGTCTAAAATAATGTGAACACCTCCAAAATGTGAAATCAGTCGGTTTTAATTAGGTTCACATTATCGAGATTATACTGTACCTACATATATGTAGATATGGGTCTAGAGAAATTAAAACTAAAAAAAAAAACGGCCAATTTAAGGAATAGCCAGGAGGCTATTTGGAACGGTATTTTCTAGGTTGTCAGTCGCAGAGTGACCTACATACACCGCATCTCAGCATTTAACACGTTTTTAACTTCTACCCGTAAAATAATAAAGTTGCGCCCAGAATATTGGCTGATTTTTCAATTTGAAATGAATATTAAATTTTGATTTAAAAATTGAATATTGAAGCATCATTTCAAGAACATGACTCTTAATCGAATGTATTATCTAGTTCGCGATGCGCTACATGTAGTACAAAAAAATAGACAGTATGCAAACTCACGTCAATCATCTCGACTAGTGGCTTAGTCAGACTTTCGTTATTGTCTCCTCTTTCCCCGAAAGCCTAAGTTTGCGAGCTCGTAAAGTATGACCTCGATGCGCCACTTGCGGCTCCTACACCTTACCAAATCTCAAAATTAAACGATTTTTTACGCTCTATAAATGTGAAACATAAATTTGTACCTTTACAATTTTCTTATGAAAGACCAGGAGAAGTCAAGTCTTATTTTAAGGAGATACCTTCTGACTAATTCAAAACACCTCAGATGGTTTCGAGACTCATCATTCATTAAAAATAAGCCGCCAATTAAATCTTGTAAGCGCCTTTCGACAGTCTAAGATTTAAGTCGGTTCTTAACCTGCGCCTTGTGGTATGCCTAGCTCCAAGGCATAATTGAAGACATGAGTGAATGAAGGAAGCTGTTGTGTTAGGACTTTAAAGTTTAAAGAAAATGGCGCGATTAACGATTTTCCTTGGTTTTGTTCTATACATGGTCTAAGTATTTGGGTGTCTAAATAATGGAAAAAAATTGCTCATTACCCACAACCTAAAACTCGTCCTTTTTTTTAATGTTCACGTAACACCCTTATCCACTCTTATCTACCCTTATCTACTACAGAAATTTCAAAATTAAAACAAAATGGTTAATTGAACAAAATGGTTAATTGAAACATAACACCTTCTTCTACTCCTATTTTCTGTTTTTCCAGTCCCCCACAGCATGTTTATGTTCCACATAGAAACCATTATTTGAAAAATACTTGGGAAGTAAAACACTCTTCCCAATTTTCACTTACTTGGAAAAAAAAGTTATAATTTCTTAAGGAAAATTGGTATGCGTAGTTGGTTGTATTTTCGTCAATTACGAGTTGAACGTAAAAAATTAGGGTATAGTATATTTTCGATCACAACACTGCGTAATTTGAATATTTAGTCAAAACAAGAATCTCTCTTTCTTCTTGAACAGGTGTTATATGTACGAAGGTGATCTTAAGTCCTTCAATTCATTTTGTGTTTCCATGTAAACCAGCTTTAAAGTCGGGAAATTACCTTCCTTTCTTATTTATTGTTCAAACACCGACGGAAGTAAGAGGTTCTATTTTAGGAGAAAGCAACCATCTCTCTTAGTAGGTAGGTATATTTTTAGATAACAACTTTAAGGTTAACAAGTTGTTTGTGCTTCACCAAAGTCGAAGTAGGTATTAGTACTGTAAGTAGATATAAGGGTCTGAACAATAACTTTTGTCTTCGAAGAAAATTGATGTTTATGTTTTTGTGTGTAATCCTTTTCTGGGTGAAAGTCAAAGTCCTGACTGTTATGTTTTACAATTAGACGAAGCTGAACAATATTGTGAATGAGTTAACTATTTCTGATGGAGGACAAATAGAAACGGTTAATATTGCGACGTAGATAGTGGATGAGTGTACCTGACAAGTACTCAGCTCACCTAACATAAATGAACAAAAAGTTGAAGAAGTTTGGGATGCTAAGGTTCGCCTGACTTTCGGAGGACTATGCAGAACACTTCAAGAGATCAAATCTTGCATCAAATAAGTATTTCTGAACAGCTGTACATATGTTGAACAAGTTGGAAGATGACAAAAAAACTTATAAAAAAAAAAAAATTGCAAGTTTTCGTCAACCAACCGTCTTGGGCGCTTCTTGGGAATATTACTACAGCGGAATTTCAATTGTTATCGATTTTTAAAAAAAGAGTAGGGTAGACTGGGTAGAAATGCACCATTTTTCATTAATTACTCCATATCTCCGTAGAAAATTGTGGAACTTGATTAATTTTTTTTTCTCTGTTTGATCAAATACCTTGCGCAAATATTGTATTCGTAATAAAGAGCAAAATATAATCAGATCGAGAGCATAATGAAGAAGAGCACAGGCAGGTCCAAATGGTGCATTTCTCCCATCGTACGGGAGGAATGAACCACTTGCAAGGTATAAATGCACCACATTTTAAATATGTAGCAAATTCCAACCAAATTAGTTGAAACAAAAAAATTAAATATATTTACAAAAGTAACAAACAATAACGAATTAAACAGTAAATCTATTAAATATTTTTCGAGTTTTATACTAATAAAAAATAATAGAAAATACCAAATAATAGTAATTTAATGGTTTTATATAAGTTTTTATAAGTTAACGGATATTAAAATTTTAAAAATCGATTTCAAATTTGATATGTTTGCTGTATGCTTGCAGCACGAGCTCGTTCTGATTCCAGCAAAATAATTTGAATTTCTTTATGATTTGTGACCATAAATTCATGCTACTTAGGTATAAGAATCTGGTGCATTTCTCCCTATAAGCTCGTGGTGCAATTCTACCGATTCTGACCAGATGAACATTTTTATTTTTTTTTTCATAAATATTAGCAAATAAAAAACCAGCACTTTACTAAAACACACCTTAGACTACAAGCTATATTTATGCCTACCTAGAAAGGTTCACGATCAATAATTTGTCTTTGAACAAAAATGTTGCATATATACGAAAAGGTACTTTCCTTAGCGTTTTTCTTTTACTCCGAATAACTGTTCGGTATTACTCGGTATTTTAACGACTCCTGAACACAATCGTATGGATAGAAAAGAGAAAGAGAATACTACTTCTGCTTTGTAGATTGTACTTACGGGCGAGCGCCAATGGCGAGTGGTGCATTTCTACCTATGGTGCAGGGCTACCCATTCTACCCTACACGTTTTATGACTAATAAGCCCCAAAAATGCCAAGAAAAATTTCAGTCCGTCGGTGCGCAAAATCATTTGAGGACTTATACTTCCCAAACCCTATGAACTATTAAATTGAATTTTTTTCTGAATAGACATGGTAAACCCTTTCAAGTGACTTTTTTTCAGTGGTGTGGATATGAGGGGGAAGGTGGGGGAAGCGTTTTAGACGGAATATTTTGGTTTCTAGATCTCAGCAATCGCTTATGTTAGAAGGCTGAAACCCTGGTAGAACATCATCAATGAGCTCATCGATGAGCTCATCATGATACTCATCGCAACCAACCTAATGAGCCTTGTACGAGCGTGAGGCTTAAACTCATTTATATACCTTTAAAAAAATCTTCCCCTCCTAGTGAGTGTTTCGATGAGTGTCTCGATGATTCTCATGATGAGCTCATGATGAGTTTTCAGTGATTTTAATGATGAGTGTTTCGATGAGTTTTTCAATGATTTTCATGATGAGCTCATGATGAGATTTTCAGTGATTTTAATAATGAGATGGTGATGAGTTTTTCAATGATTTTCATGATGAACGTTTCAGTGTTTCATGAAGTTTTCACCCTAAAATTTCATAAATACTGTAATTTCTGCGCCTGTCAACATCCCTTCGATATGCCTTTAACTCCCTGGCCATTCCACTATAAATCGCCTTGCGTGACATTTCAGTAAAAAAAATAGAAAATATAAAAAATAAAATATATAACGGGGAATTAGACTGATCTTACTGTAATAAAAAAAGAAAGTGGAAGTGAAATTGTAAAGAAGGTTAGAGGAACGTCACTTTTCTTATCTTAGGCAACGCTCTAAAATTAAAAATCCAAACAAAGGAAATTTTACATAGTCCAGGTCCAGAACAAAAGCAATAGATGAGCACTCATTGCAAGTATAACGAGAAAACTCATCATATAATCATCGACGGACTCATCGATAGAATCAGTATTTTCCATATAGCACTCGTACATTGTGTGTAAGTGACAAACTCATCATATCATCATCGACAGACTCATCAATAGAAAAGATTTTCCAAATAGTATATTATTTATATTGAAGCACGGGGATTCTTGATGTGGTAGTATGCGTCTCTCGATTTATTAGTATATGTGAACTGATGAGTTTTGTCTAGTAGGGCTGTAGAGCTTCGATAGTGGCGGACCCATTTGCAAAAAAATTACTGAAATGGGTGAAGGGGTGTGGGAGTGGAAGGGGAAATAATGCGTCCGAAACGCAAAAAAGCCGATATCGACACATTCTAAAATCCATCTCCTAAACCGAACAATGTAAGATAGATGCTTCAAAGTTTTACCAGAAGTAGGCCCAATAGAACTCTAGTAGGCAAAAATTAGAAGGTTTGGGTGTAGAGGGTGAGGGTGGGGGAGGGTGAGGGTGGGGGAGGGTGAGGGCAAGTGCCGATGTTTATATCTTAAGAACTTATAATGATATAAAGTTTAAGCTTGGTATTTAGATGGAGCTATATATAGTATTGGTCTGTTGAAAAAATTTAATTTTTTTTTTGGGGAAGTATGGAACTACGGTGTGCTTTTTCCTAACTTTAAAACGGTTTATGCTAGAAAGTTGAAACTCGGTGTGTATATGTAAATCAACTAGAAAAGTAATTTTGATAAATAATAAATTCGAATATCCATTGGCGTTCGGAAGAGGGGGCAAAAAAAATTAGCAGTGAAAATGAAATGCACATATTTTTACGATTTTCGTCATATCTACTAGGTCTTTCCAAATATTGAATTCATTTTTATTCTACGGATTCTTGATTTGAAAACCTAGAGTGTGTTTTTAAGATTTCTTGAAATTCGACCCCTAAGAGGGTGTAAAGTGGTTGTATACTTTTTCGTGAATTCTGCCATATTTCTCAGGTCTAATCAGATATCGAATATCTTTTCACTTCCACGGACTTATTTAATAATCATCTATTTTCAGGTTTTTTTTTCCTTTTTCAACACCTTAACCGCATCCCGGAATACGGCACAATTATGTAATTCTTATGTTACACCCTATTCTAACTGCTTCCCGAACTTTTTGTTCGGTTTTCTGTCACATGGTAACCTACACTAGCGCCAACTTAAATTTCAAGCCGCGCACATATGACAGTTCATCATGTGAAATGCCTCGATTTTGCCCCGATTAGTGACGTCATGGATCGGTCCCCATACAAAATCGTCACTCATCGAGGCAAAATCGAGACATTTTCGCACGACGAAATATCAGTTGCGCGGCTATTATCCAGAGGGCATTGCCTACACCCATAGAGACATATATACTGGAGATGACAAGCAGTAGTTGAGTTGAAGGCGGACGTCGTCGCAATCACTTGCACGCAAAAAAAACCAAATTGACATAAGGCACCTGTTTTGTCTCACTCACTCACACGCTAAAACAACAACAAATTGATGGAACGACTGTGTTTTGTTTCACTTTTCACCGTGTTCTTGGCTTGAAAAGGCCTTATACAAAACCGGTGGCTTGTCGTCTCCAGCAGCTCTGTATGCCTACACCGCATCTCAGTATTAAACGCGTTCCGAACTTCTGCCGGAAAAATAATCAAGTTGCGCCCAGAAGACTGTTGGCAGATTTTTATTAAAAGAAACATCCGCATGGGGAAGAAAGTTCTAACGGATTACTGAACCTATTTTAAATAAGAGGAAAATATTTATCGCATTCTTATGAAAGGAAATGATTATGTGCTTCTCAAGCTTAAAATAGTAGACACTCTCTATATAAAGGAAACTGTTAAGTGGGTCAAATTTCGAATATAGGTAATACAAGAGGAATGTGAAATGTTATCCTAAATCTTCGTTTCGGCACAATTTCATATGCAAATTAAATCGAAAACTTGTTGGCATTGCATAAAATCCTGTTAGAGCTGACTCGTTCCTTAATGTGAGCCTATTGAAACGTATGGCATATCCTGTCCGACACCCAGTTCAAGGAAAACTGAATAAGAGCCCCTTGAAATAAGAGAGCCTTACCGGGATATTACGTCCTATTTCATTTAATTTATCCGCAAATCCTTTCAAGGAAATTTCATCCAGATTATTTCGGAGGCCTTCGTTATGAACTTTATATAATGTTTCATTATTTTAATAATATTGTATGCGGTCACAGAGTCACAGCTTGATTCCAAAAATTAAATTAATATTTTGTCCTTGATTTCGTTTCAGATAGTCGACACTCGAGGATTTAAAGCACCGATCGTAATCGTAGGAAATAAAGTCGATATTGAAACATCAGGACGAAAACTTCCGCACGAAATTACCGAAAGTATCGCGACGATCGACTGGAAATGTGGCTATGTTGAGTGTTCTGCCAAAGAAAATCGAGGAATTATCGAGGTTTTCAAAGAGCTTCTAGTTCAGTCCAATATACGTTACAATTTAAGTCCGGCCGTGCGACGTCGACGTCAATCGTTGCCGTCATATTCGACGCAGAGCAGCGCAACTAAAATTAGTATTAGCAAACAGGCATTAAAGCGACATTCGTGTACGGTAGCTTAAATTTTTCGACTTTTTTCAAATCAATGGAATAAATTTTTTATTATCGAAAGTTTTTAATTTTGAACTGCCGCAGAATTACATATAAATATATACATACCAAAAGGAATAACTTGCTCGTGATATTGACAGACTTAATGTTTATTCATTTCATTAAATTTTTTTCAATAAAATAACATTTGGGGGGAAAAAATTACACAATTATTTATAATGAAATTAAGCGCTGAAAAATATAAGATATTTATGTTATAAGATATAGTAGCTGTGTTTTATTTCAATATTTTGGTATGCACTAATATAAGAAAGTTGATAATTTTTATGTAATCGCGGAGTTTCTTCCACTAAATCAGAGAAAAGACGAGGCGGCTTTGAGTGGAAATTTCAACCATAGAGTTTGTAACTCAAATATACCAGAGACAATATGTTTTCACCGGAGGACATAATATTAGGGAGATTTCAAGTGCTTCAAGATTTCCACTAAATGCAAACAATGAGTTACTTCAAAATTTGCATAAGAGTCCTCGTGACATCTATGGTAAAAAAACGTGTTCCGTAATTCCATCCAAAAAATAATAGACTTGCGCCTAGATTGTTGGCAACCTTTTCTTTTGTTTTTCGATTTCATAAAAATATAGAAGACTTATATATTATACAATATTGACATTACCAGTTCTGAAATTGATTTGAAAACGATTATATACTAGATAAATACATAGTTCTTCGATATTTCATCTCAGACCTAAGTTATATTTCAGAATTCACTCTTTTTTGTTGTTGAATTTGAAATTAATTTTTAGAATATTAAATATAAATCCTATACGAGTAACAGCAAATTTGATCTCATTACCTAAGCCTAGAAGATTTGTTGGAATTCGTGAGAACAAATTCGATATCTCGTTAGACCTATGACCACTTTACATCCCTTAGAGGTTGGATATCCAATAATTTGAAATTTCTTCTATGCACTTGTTGTATAAAGAACTCGCAGAAGTGAAATTAATTTTATAGTTCAACATGCCTAAGAGATATAAGATATAATTTCACAGACCATTTTCGGACTCCTCCTTCTGTACTCCAATAAAAAAAATTTTTTTACATTAAATTCCTGCAGTTCATCTACCTATTCTTACTGAATTTCAACTTCCATTCATAAACCGTTTGGGACATACTAGGTCACACGAAAAGGGGTAGGGGGGTGGTTCCAAAAATGTGACAAAGTGTGACATAGGGGAAGGGGGGGGGCATCTGAAAGATGTGACGTAACAAAATCGGAACGGAACTCTTCAAATTAATATCATAACAATTTACTGGCAACCCTGCAATATACCATATAGGTATTTATATGTAACAAAATCTCAATCATGAGTCACGACAAACCCATATTCTTTTGGTTTATCCTTTTGCAGTTAACTGAACCCTGAGGTAGCTATTTGCGTTAAATTCTCTAATCTAGTCTACTATAAGGAAAAAGTTACAAAAAAAGGCATAAAAACTGTGTTGTTGTTATTTTGTATGTAAATTTTCTAACCTGCTCTGATCTAGATAAGTTCGCAAAAAAACTCACCTATTATTAGTGAATTTTTTTTTTCATTTATTTTAAATAAAACATGAATATTAGCCCTACTTCGTGTGTTTATTTTTGAAACATACTAAGCCTTGTGACGTCACAGCGGAGGGGGGGGGGGAGGATGACATTTTGCGACAAAGTTTGACAACGGGGGAGGGGGTCCAAAATAGTCAAAATTTGCGTGACGTAGTATGTGTACTGCCCCTTTCTGTGATACACAAAACCACACCCAACTTGTACCTTGTAACCCCCTTTACAAGTATTTTACTACGCTTCTAAAGTGGTTCTAAATTGTCATCAATTTACTTTATTAATTTTTAGTAAAAAAATTTAAAAAAAAATTTCTACCCTAAAATTTTGTATTTTCACACTTTTCAGTAATACCTCGTAAACCCCACAAAAGCAAAAAAAATATCCGTCTGTCCTACGCAAAATCGTTTGAAGGCGCGTAGCACCCAAACTCTATTAAGTTAAAATTTTTATGGGGGGTAGATGGGAACTGGAAGATTTAAAACTATGGGGAGACTATTTAGAACGTTATTTTTTAGGTTGTCAGCTGCAGAGTAACCTACATCGCTTCTCATCGTTAAACGCGTTTCGAACTTCTATCCCAAAAATAGTAAAGTTATGTCCAGAATATTGGCAGGTTTTTTTGCTAGTATAGGTCCACTATTATAGTGCTACATAAATTCCAAGTGTCAGCAAAATTGTTTGTTTAAAACGCTCCCTCCATCCACATCAAAAGTGGGGGTTCACCCAATCTACCAACCAAAAAAATTAAAAGTTAATATCTCAACGGGCTTATGAGTTACGCACCTCCAAACCCTTTGAGTATAGTGGACAGACAAACATTGCTGTATTGCTTTTTGGGTTACTAGTCCTAAAACGTGGAAATACAAAATTTCAAGTAATTTCAAAAATTCAATTAAAAAATAATAACGAAAAATTAAATTTAATCTAAGATGGAATTTTTTATATATTCCAGGATAAAGGAGAGTTGCTTATATTCTCTATATCCTATTATTTGCTTTAATTCCCTTATCAGTAACACTTATATTATTTCTTTATTAATGCCCTAGACACACGGCAATATTTAATATAGATTAAATCAAAAGCTTTCATTGAAAATTGGAGGGTGACACACGTACGTTACATTACATTAAATCAAGAAAAAAGCTCAACAAGTTTGACAATTAAATTGCCGCGAAAACATGCGAGTTCTGTTTCGCTTGCCTTAAGTCTGCCAAACAGTCCCTTCAAGCATCTTTCAGCTTCTGCTCGTCAGACATGGCCACAGAACTCTTTTTTACGCGTTTTATCCGTTTGCAGAAATTTCTATTTTATTAATTAATCGATTTCATTCAATAAATGTCAAAAACATATGTTACTGGAAAAAAAACAGAAGCTCTTCGATGCATCGCATTGCGTCAAGCTTTTAGTAATATCGTCGCACAATTTAATACAGACTTTCGAACTATATTAAACTAGTGAGATAATAGTCAAATAATTGCGTATTAAGACGAGCTGATAGCCAAATGGCAGATAATACGATATTAACGCTGCCTTGTGTATAGGGCATAATCAAAATTTGTTACAATGAATATTTAAATTCAAACGGCATGGGCGGCAGCTCAGAAAACATAATCTTTATAAACTTGTTATATAATTAATATTGCTATTGGGTGGATATTTTGGTTATTGATTTTAATTTGTTTTCAGATTGTTTCCAGGAACAATTATGAAGGAAAAAAAAACTTTATATGAATGTTACTAGTTTTTCATGGTCATGCTACCATTGAAGCTATTAAATGTTAAGAGTTTGTTGTTCTTTCCGGTGTCAGTGGAGTGAAGCTCCAATACGAATTCCCCGACTGTTGATTAATCGTAGTACTTGACAAATGTGAATGATGTAATTAGGATTTTTATATATATATATATATATAATAATCCGCTTAAAGATTGCCATATGTCAGACTGTGTCGAATGCTTTCTCCACGTTAAGGATAATGAAACTAATACAATTTTTGAGTGACAGTGCTACCTTCATGTTTTTGTGACCTTTTGAATTGGGTCGCAAAGAGAGAAGCCTGGTCATTAATAGCAATTATCCTTTTTGTTCGGTTGTAATATGTGCTATAAAATGAGTCTAGCATAAGGTTAACGAAAGCTTGACGTTGAAAACTTTGAGAGTCCTTCAGGATGAATTTCTGAAAGGTTCGAATCCAAAACAATAGTCCTTTTAAATATTGGGAATTCCATTAGATAGAACTGGTGCTACCAAAGTGAGTTTTTGAATATTTTTTTAAACAGAAATCAAAAATAAGATATATCGCACCCCGGTAAGAAAAGTGACACAACTCAAAATGTGCCTATTTTGAGGTTATATCAGTTATAAATAGATATTGTGTTCCTTAAAGCACGAAAAACGTCACAAAAAAAAATAATAACGAAGAAGCAAGAAAAGTGACATAGCTGAGAGACCTCACCTATTTTCACCTGCTAGCGCCAAATATTCTAGAAGAACTAATTTGTAGATTACTCTTTAGAATATGATAAAATTTATTTGTCAAAAATACTTATCTGAAATTTAAAAAAATTAATTTTACTATTCCAGTATAAGTTTTAGTGATTTCTTTAATTTATTTCTCAATTACTCCATTTTTTAGTTATGTCACTTTTCTTGCCGGGGTGCGATATATATGTAGAGGAAATAGCGCGATAGAGGATGAACTTAAATAGAAATTTTTTTTAATGTCAGTTATCCACCCTGGCTATACAAATGTAGAACTGGCTAGAAATATGCAAAAAGATACCTGAGATATGTGAAATAACTGTATTAAAGGACCCTCATTCCATCTCAAACATTTTTAAAACTGTCTTATTGTTTAGCTACATTCATATGTAATGTTGCAACTTTCTAACTTAACCTATTCGAGAGAGAAATATTGTATTGGGGATCTGAATAAATTCCTGTCGTTTTTTTTAGTGAAAATTAATGCTTTATTTACTCCCCTATGGAACAGAGGGCGTTTTATAGGAGCTGAAGAAGTATGCCTACATATCATAACCATGTTCTAGGTTTGAAACATGCCATTACACATGTCATAACTTTGACAATACTATTAAAAGTGGTCCATCATGCACTAAGTCGTGACAATGTTTTAGGAATGATTTTAGGAAATAAATGAAATGAAAACAATTTTGATCAAAGTATTAAGCCTTTATTTCACTACCAGCTAAAGTGCTAAGACCATCATTGATTCCGTCTGTCAAATATTTGATCTATAAAAAAACATGGTTACCTGCGAACGAGTATGTGCAGCAAAGTATCATACAAAACCAGCGGTGTTTTCAAGTTTCTATCTGAAATCAAT
This sequence comes from Beris chalybata, assembly GCA_949128065.1. Classification (NCBI taxonomy): domain Eukaryota; kingdom Metazoa; phylum Arthropoda; class Insecta; order Diptera; family Stratiomyidae; genus Beris; species Beris chalybata. Next base: position 18,254,331 of record OX421895.1, on the reverse strand, counting down.
AAAATAATTAAAAAGAACCCAAATCGTTGTAAAACATAAAATATATTTCGATAGTAACAAAATGTTAGAAAGGGTATAGCAACTGAATATATTATACATTGTGAAAAATAAATTATTGCATTATTTAGACATTAATATTTAAAAGATTTAACTCCCCAAATGGCTGCTTAAGAAGTTAATTCTGAAATAAACAGAGAATTCTGCAGGATATTAAAGATTAAGGAAAAAAAGCAAAGCTTATGGCTGTAAAATTTTGCTTTTTTCAAACTCAATTCATAGGAAAAATAATATGAGTTAAAATTTAATTAATTGAATTTCTTTACAAAAGAATGACCTGAAAAAGGAAGTATCCGAAGCGAATGTTCCAATGATTATTTTTTAATATTCATAGTATAGTAAGTGTATGTATTATATGATAGACAAGGCAAGTAATTGTACAGGAATTTTTCTTCGTAATTTTTTTTCCATTTAACTAAAACATGAAATAAATTTTCAACAATATTTTCAACTAGTTGGTCCTTTAAAGCTTCATTTACGCTTTGTGTTAATTTATGTACAGTCTAAATATTTTCGTTTTAATCAAAATAATTTTTTCTACGAAGCAAAATCCGACTTTTCAGTCGGGTATGGTTTTAAACTATTATCTACACAGCATTTTATTAATGTACACTTTTTTTCTGCACAGTGTACACTACCAACAACATTATCTCAACAATACACTGCTGTCGATTTGCTGCAGGATTGTGAGAACTGTACAGTATTTCATTTTTCTTAGTCTTGTTGTCTACACAACTGAACTACATATTTATAAACTATTGAATTTTTCTTAATTTTGTATTTTGTTTTAGATTTATTGCTAATATCTATTATAAACTAGAACCTAAACGTAGTACACTTGAAATCTTGTGAATGGTCGTCCTCAAACTTCTTCGCCTTCTTTGGAAGCAGTGAGACGAACTTGTGTTGGTTCAGCGGTTATTCCATTCAAATTTGTTTGCTGATCGCGCCATGGTGTGGTTAAGGTACGTAAGCGCTGTAAAAAAACACAAGTTTGTTATTTTAAAAATCAAGACTATCTCATATTCTCCAAAATAAATTAAATTTTTATATTTAATTATTTTTTTTTTTTTTTTTTTTCAAAATCCCAGATGTTTGATCTTTGAGTGTATTTTGGCCTACCCGCCAAAAATTTAAAATTTGTTAAAACGTTTTTAACTTAGATATGCTGACATAGCCAACGATACTCAGACTGTGTGCCACTATGACACATATTTTTCTTAAGCATATAATTAAATTTTTAAATTTCAAACTTCCTTACCTTTTTGAAACTGCCCGGCGTTACAGCAAACTGAATAATAGCCACAACTGGTATCATTATCATCGATGATCCTGCAATGCACCAGCCTAAAATATTCGCCCATTCTGGGTAGATGTATCCATCATAGCTAAGTGGTTCGTAGCACATTAGCCCGTAGATAATTATAAAAAGCAAAAATATTGGTGCTAAGAATCGCCAACATACACGCCAATAAAGACCAGGCCGGAAACCGATCATATCGCGAATGTCGTTACAAAATCGTTCAGTACCTGTACAAGTAGAAAATAACAACAAATATATTTTCGAAACAATTGGAGCATAAAAAATAGATTGGAGACACGGATAAATATGATGTTATTAAAAGTTAGCTGGTATAAAAAATGAGCACACTATCTTTAGGTAAGGTTCGATTTGACGTACTGTACAAAATATGCTGCCCATGCCATAGGCAACAAAGAACTCAGATGCAGAGTGACATACTGGAAACGTGTAACTATTTTTTCAAATTAGCTGGCAAACGTTTGCCAGTTAGCGAGTTTACATTTGACGATGGTTTAAGACTTGAATAAAGCTCGAATACTGTGAATTAAATCATGGATATATTTTTCAAAATCCACATTGGTTGAGAAATTCATAACACATTTATGTTCTTGTACATAAATAAAAAGGATATTCTAGATGATACAAACATACTCATGGATACGCAATTGATTACAAATAGTAGGGTTCGTGAATTGGATTCAGTTTTATTACAGTTTCTTACTTAGTCAAGTTCAATAAAAGAGGAACGAAGCTTTTTTATATGGCACACATTTCTGTTGGTGAAGGATCGATAAAATTGTATTATAATAGGTTACATAAAATGATGTACATCATTAAAGGTTCTTCTAAGTATGTACTTAGTAATGAAGTGAAATGTAGGGACACTATTTTGAATACCGTTCTTGTAAAAATCAAACTATTTACATATTCCAAAGCTTATTATTTATAGCTCCAAAACTATAGGGCTAAATAATTCCTGTCCTAAGTGATCTAGTGACGAGCTGTTCTTTTTATACAATAATTTATAATTTTAAAACTTATTACACTTACCATAAATCCACGATACAGCAATAGCCTCAAAGAAAACAGCTATTAAAATTGAGTAGCCGGCAGCATACCTGTCCAAAAGCTGGAAAAAATAAAAACCGCCCTGTGTACAGCTGGCAAGACCGACAATAAAATACAAAGAAAATAGTCCGGCTACGAATATTTCACGATTTCTTCCAATTATTGGAAATTCATCACTAAGCGCTGTAATAATAGCTTCCGATCCTCCAAACTGAAAAAAAGGTAATCATTAAAGTTATAAAAAAATGTAGTTAGTACTAAAAAAAATTGAGCTTTTATGCGTTTTGACATGCCGTCAAATTTTTGATTAAAATACAATAAATTGAATTCTGCAAATATTTGACAATGTGGCATAAAGTTTAAAAATAAGCTTTGAATTTAGCTCTCTATTTCTTTCTGTCCAAACTATCTGTTTGTCAGTTAGATCAAACGTACTATAACTTAACAACAACGGACTGATCATGAACCGTTAGGGTAAAATATATTATTAGATTTACATAAGCTCATACATTTGATATTAGGTCCAATTTGAAATTGTACCACACCATCCATCAAGTAACTTCCATACAAAACTACGCTAAGCCACTGTTCAAACACGAGCTTGAGCCCACTTTTAGAGAAAAATTCAAAATACTAGGTTGTCAAATATTTGACGAAAAGTACTGTCATACAAAAGATTTTGGTAACTGAAGAATTCTATGTGCTAGGAAAATTACATTTCAAGCATTCAGCAATGGTGGGGAGCGAATCAAAGTGTGGCGAAGGGGATCAAAAATTCATATTTCTTGAACGATACATACTGAACAGATGAAACTTGGTGATTGTTTGTGGGCAAAGTAGTTGAATATATGCATTGGTTACTGCTTTGCATTTTACATTTTAAGCTGAATTATACTGTATGCCACGCTGTTAAATATTTGACAATTTTCCCTGTCAAATGACAGTGCATTTGCAAAAATTTTTATTGCCAAATTGTTTAATTTGTTCCACATAAAATCTTGTTGACAAAAAACCAATTTGACTGAATTTATAGTCTAATTGTTAATTTAACACGTTGAATGCAATGGGGGTCACCGGTGACCGACACAGAAATTTTGACCTTTTTATAGCATTGTCAAAATTTTTGACCAAAAGTGTGACACGCAAAGTGTTAAATATTTAACAACATGTTATATGTACAGTGTGAAGCTAGTATGTATTGCATTGTATGCGATGATGTCAAATATTTGACAAATAAAATTTTAGAAAAAATGTTGTCAAATTTTGCCCGTCAAACAAAAATCTGACGATTACTATTATATGACTGATTTGCTAGCGAAAATAGTCAAATTTCTTTACGGAATCTTAATTTATATATGGTAGGTAAATACAAGAATTGATAAATAGAGTATCGGCCCTAGTTACGATGTGTTTTTAAAATTGGTTAAAGTATCTTATATCATGCAGGTACATACCGAACTATCGAGTCCTAGAGTAAGTAGCATCATAAAAAAAATCAGTGCCCAAAACGTACTACCCGGCATCGTAGCAATGGCAGCCGGATAAACAACAAAAACTAATCCAGGTCCTTCGGTGGCGACATCTTCGATATGTTGACCGGATGAATGGGCCATGTACCCAAGAACTGAAAATATCACAAAACCAGCTACGAAACTTGTTGCCGAATTAATGCAGCTTGTGAGGAGAGCGTCTCTGCAAGAACGAAACACCATTAGAAATGACCAAAAATACACTTAAATTTCGCATTATTGAACTCACTTGTAGACATTATTATGGTACTTATTGTAGGAAGCATAAGCCAGTAAGACTCCAAATCCTGGACCTAGTGAGAAGAATACTTGAGTAGCGGCATCGACCCATACTTCCGGCTTGTAGATTGCATCGAAATTCGGATTCAAATAGTACTGTATGCCCATCGCTGATCCAGGTAAGGTGATTCCTCGGATCAAGAGGATTAGTAATACTACATATGGAAAGAGGGCCGTAAACCAAACAACCTGCAATTAAAGGAAGCAGACATATTTGTATTTTTTGGATTCTTCAGTGCATGTGTTGCGCCAAAGTAGTCATCGAGATTTGATGAATGATAAAAACACGGTAGGGTTATTAATACAAAACAATTTTGTATTTAAATAAAACACAGAATATTTGAAATGATTCCCAAATGTTACTCGTTCGTGAACTTCACCATAATAAAAATGTAAACCTTGACTAACGTTTTGACATTGACTGACCATCAAAAAAATTTAAGGTTGCCTTTGTTTAAAAATACAAAATTTTTATGTACCTTTTGAATAACCTTTTACTAATGTTGTTGCAATGTAATACTTTCTTCATATTCGACGCCAACGTAACAAGAACGAACATTATATGAACGAAAGATCACATAGTCCTCGTCATTTAATTCTATAGACAGTGTTGCACTGTATGACATGCAGCCAAATATTTCTCTAAACAAATTTGATGAAAAGTTCCAACAAATATTTGACGATTACACTATCTGACAGCGTTTGCCAGCCAGAGTAGTCAAATATTTGGCATAGTGGCATACAGTGTACCACAATCCTAAGAGCTACGATCAAATTGTTTGTCAAAATCATAATGGAACAAAATTTTGGTACTGACGAATCTTGGCAACTAGACAACTCTTTAATCAGGACACATGACATATGTAATCACGACACATAAGACAGTAAATTTTTCATAAAAACCTTACCTTTCCGGACGTACTGATACCTTTCCATAACGAAAAGTAACATATTAAATAAACTACTAGTAGACAAACTGCCATATCCCATTTGATTGCACCCAAATCATGGATACCATCGCTTTCATTAAGTTCCAAAATATAACGGCTGCAAAGAAAATTGCAATAAGATTAATAAGTTTATATTCATCAATTTTTGATATTTATTTACTTAAAATATTCTAGCGCTGCCGATTGAAATTTTTCAGGAGAAATTGTTTCGTTGCTTATTAAAGTCGTCGTAGAATTTAATGTTGATAAGCCAGTTTCGTTATTACTTACTGTTCGATTTATATGTTGAAAGCCAAACTAAAAAAGAAAAATATGATCAAATTGAAAAAAAATGATTGATTAAAAAAAAATTCCTTACAGGCTTACAATCGTCCGTATTCCATGAATTTGTGCACGATGTCCATGGTAAAACACTTGTGAAAGAAGCAAAGAAAAATCTCAACGACCACGCTATTATAACATTGTAATAGAAATCAACATAAAAGGCAATAAGAACTACCGAATAACCAATTCCTGAAAAATAAAATTTTCCAAAAGTTTAAAAGTTGCGATTAATTTAAATTTTGGGCGCACTCACGGGCGCATGGTTACCTTTAAAAAGTGGCACAAGCCTTCCCCAACATGTGATAGCACCTTTTCGATTATGCTGACCCAAGGCCAACTCCATATAAAAAAGGGGTATTCCACCAACTAACAGCATAACACAATATGGTACCAAGAAAGCGCCTGAAAAAATCAAACAAACCGAATTTGTTGAAAATATTTCTTTAAAGTTAAAAAAAAAACTTGGCTCACATATCCGACCATATTCTGTTTCTGAATTGACTCTAAAAAAATGTCTACTTATCCCCCTAATTTGATATCATCAAAAATTAGTTCTTTGTAAATTTTCAATGTCGTTGCGTCGTCATGAGAAAACTTCAAACAGCGAATTTCTTAAATTACAGAGCGAGAGTAAAAAGATACGTGCCACACGCGAAGCGAAGTCCGTGGATTTATGAAACTTTACTAAAGTTTATTTTAGGACTTAAAAAAAAATTTGATAAAAAATCTAACGTCGTGAAATTGGTCTTTTGAATGATTACACTTGAGCGTGATGTCTTTAATAGATAGACGCGATTCAGAAATGAAAGAATCTCTTAGCTATGAAAGTTTATCATCATTAAAATGTCACCAGAGAATACAAGAAAGTGAAATAAGTTTAAATAAATAGATTCAATTAATTCTACAGCTAATGTAGTCAGCTCTGCTTATAGGATTAAACTGTATTAATATTCGGCGAATACGTACACTGTACCAAATTGGTACATCATATTTAAGAACTTCTTCACTGAATTAATGAAAAAATTTGTCAATTTTGATCCAAGGAACGCGTGCTTTTTTCATGAAATTATATTCTTCAAAAAAATTATGAACATTTTCGTCTACTAATATTTTTTTTCTTATTTAAAAAAACAAACAAACTATTATGATTGCAACAAAGTACCAGCTTTGGTTCTGATAGTAACTAATCGCAACAAATTTTTTTCTTACTGAATGCTGAAGGTTTGTCATATACGAGTACATCATAAATTTGACGATTGATAAACGATCATTATCAAATTGATAATAGGTCTGTTCTTTTTGCATGCACTTTTTATACTTTCTTACACTTTTTTACACTAGCTATCGAGCGAGTGCAGGAAAGTGTAAAGGGTGAGTAGGGGGGGGGGGGGCAAGCCTACTGTTTTAGTATGAGTTTCTGTCATTGCTGTGACGTCAATTGTTGTTAAGAGTAGTTAGTGCAAAAAACTGTAGAAAGTGCATGCAAAAAGAACAGACCTAATGATCGCGCAGTATTGTAATGTAAAGTATCATCAGGTTATAAAATACCTAGTTCACCAATTAAGAAGCATTTACAAATTTCTTCTTGATCTGGTTGATGACTGTAAATTCATCATTTTGATAAATAGCTATATTCAGTTGATGAAATAAATTTGAAGAAAGGCGAATCCAAGACGGATTCAAGACGAATCGCTTTACATTATATAACTTCTACAGATCATTTGATGGAATTGGGACTTGTGCTTCATATCCAATATCATTGCGCCTGTAAGCTCATTACAATGGGGCTCTTTATTCCCTACAACTTCACAAGATAAAACCATTTCAGGACTCTTGCTTTACTTTACCAAAGACTGTCTCGATGATATTCAGGCTAAAAATTTTACTTTTGGAACATTTGGGATATATTCTACACAATTTAATAGAGACCAGTTCGTCAAGGGAGTTATCTCGTGCACTGAAAGGAAAATAATAGGTACTTTATATTGATGAGCGCCTTTATTTTATTGTTTCATCAATTTGATACAAGATACATCATCCGAATGCCATACCATTGATACACTGGTGGTATACTTTCCAGTGTGGTATGATCATAAAATAGGAAACTATGGTGATACATCAACAGTAGGTAGTATGCATTGACATCAGCTGTTTATCTGTCATTCTGGTGGTTATGTTCATTAAATGTCATTTCATTTGTTGGAGGTTTTATTTAGCAGAACATCCACAGGCTGGAAAGTGGCGCTGCTTACTGCTACTAGGTTATTTATTTAGTAAAAGCGTGATATTGTGCGATACATTTATGGTATTCACGATACCATGGTACGTATACCAGCAATGTATCCATGGTATAATACCATGGTTTAATCGTGGTTTTGACGTTACTTCGTAGTATACAGATGCGATAATTTTATCTGGTATACCACGTAAGCAGCGCCACTTTCCAGCCTGTGGATGTTCTACTAAATAAAACTTCCAACAAATGAAATGACATTTGATGAACATAACCACCAGAATGACAGATAAACAGCTGATGTCAATGCATACTACCTACTATTGATGTATCACCATATCTAGTTTCCTATACTATAATCATACCACACTGGAAAGTATACCACCAGTGTATCAATGGTATAACGTGCATCACGTTTCGTTATTCTTTGACAAAACTATTCGTCAAAATGACGAAATTACGATCATCAAACTGTTCGTGAAGAATTAAATGGTTTTCTAATTGATGAACTATTTCATCATCTGATGAATATTACATAGAATATTTTATTTTGCTTAAATTGCATTCCAGGGTGAACATCATAAATATTCATGGATTGATGTAAATAATCGTTGACCTGATGGAAATCATTCATCACTCTCGACAAACCTTTATCATTTCATCAATGTAGATTAAACGTTCTTTTTGTAAATTCTGACCAAAATTTTCAAACAATACTTTTAAATAGAAGATTTTAATCTACTTAATAGTATGATAAGAGTTTCATCGATTGTTTACACTGTTAATTATTTTCAGGTGAAAAAATAATGAAGAACACAATAATGGAGCAATGCACGCATTAAGCGAAGAAAAACCTTAATGCAAAAAACAAAATCATATTAAAAGGAATTTTTTTTATCGCTATTTGTATGAATTTCTTCATTAGTATGAAGAAACGTTCATAAAACGATGGAAGTGTTCATCAATGTTCAGTTGTAGTTTTTCTTTATTATGACGAAAAATTCATCATATGGTGAAAGTATTTAGCGATATTTAGATATAGCTTTTCGTCAGTATGAAGACAAATATATCAAATAACATTCACATCCACCAACATTTTGTAACATGATTGTTCATTAATATGAAGAAAAAATTATCAGTAGACGAACATTTTCATCATTTGCTGAATATGATTTCATGCTCGATTAAATGCTCGCGTTCATGGGACCAAAAATTGACAAAAGTCAAAAGTCAGTGTGTGAAGCTCTTTTTTCATTGGTTCAGTGAAAAAATTCATTAACATGATAATATGATGTACCAATTTGGTTCAGTGTGTGAAGGCTCTTTTTACACTGTTCTTGGATTTTTTTGGAGAACTAATTAAAGAGGTTGTCTCTTTAATTAGTTCTCCAAAAAAATCCTAGAACAGTGTAAAAAGAACGTGAAATTTCTATCACATATTTATGCACATTTTGAGCACACTTTATAAATTTTTCAGCCCAAAATTGTCGCTCATTGCTAAGATACATGGCAGCTTAGCCACTCATTTAAAAAAAAAAAAAAATTCTGTCTACGATTGATGCTCTCAAATAAGAAAATCAAACGGAATTTTAATCTGTGAAGTGTGAACTAGTTTTGGAACTAGGTTTATCAAAAAATATTGGAACGTTAATTTTTGGCAACAGCTCATGCATAGCTCTATTTGATTTTTGACACATTATTGTAAATGCAGTGCACTGAAATGCTTCACACGCGGACCTCCTAGATAATTCACGTATGGTCCTTCTACATGATTCACTTATCAGTTACAAAACAGATTCGCTAAAGAGTCGTAGTTCTGGACATATAATATATATATCGGAACGGAATGGAATATCTGTACTGAACCGTCGCGCATCATCTCATATCGATTGCAAGATATGGAATTACAGCGCGGATATCAACAGATCTAGGATGAGAATTTAAGTCAACACTCAAAATTCATGCAAATACCATCATCGAACTTAAGAATTGATGAATTTCTGAAAACTTCTTGTATATTTCGAAAAAAACTCGATATCGAAAAAGTAAAATTTAAATACGCATTTCATTTCAGACTATCACAACAAGCTTTCCTCAAAGATACTGTCTCAAGTGACCTACCTCGATGTATCCACAATATCTTTCATATTGTCCATAGCGAACTTCATCCTTCCAGCTGTACTTATAATTCGCTATAAACTCCTTAAACAGGTTAATAACTGAAAAATGTTCGACCAAGCTCGATATCAATCCTTTCTCATGCTCCGTCATTACTTCCTGTTCCACATAGTTAAACTTTCCTATCGTTAGCATCATCGTTCGTCCTGGCGATAGGATACATCGGGTTTATTTTATTCCCCGTTTAAAGAAAAAAAATCTGTATAAAGTAGAATCTCTTCGCATAATTGAGTTTCAATGGACTCAAAGAGGAGCATTGTTCAAAACTGAAATTTGATTACGTGACGTCATTATATATTGATGGCGGCAATATTTTCGAGAAATTAGATTTACTTCGACATTTCAACATCTAAGGACTATCGTATCCCATGCCGAACAGCGTCCTTGCGAGTCTCTACTTCTTCGATATTTCTCTATTTTGGAAATATGGCACTGTTGGATCCTCGATGCGCCCTTTTCGTCCTGAAGGCTGTTCTTTTTGTTAAAATTTGCCAAGTTCTCGCATACTTCTAAAGTGGGCATATTCTATATTTGTCTCATCGAGTTCTAGGACTCGAAGCCATAGATGAATGACTCTAGGAGGTGAGAGGTGGCACTATGAGATGGTGTAAGGCGTTCATAATTCACTTAATTACTTTCCGAGATATAATGTCACGAAGGTTTACAGATTACGTTCATTAAGTGCTCAGAGTACTTTTCTGTCGAATTTTTGGTATAGTGACCTAAGGATAATGTATGACATAATTGTAATTGTATTTCTTTGACATAAAGTATGTGTTATTTCTATAAGTCAAGTGATTTTAGGTATACGCCCGTAGCTCACAAACCCTTTGAAAAACACATCAAAATATGTTGGTGGGTAGATTGGGTGACTTACTACAAGAATTACCATTTGAAGAGGTGACCACAATTAAGAGATGGGAAGTAAAAGTTTTATAAGAAAAATTTTGGTTACAACATCTCAGGAACCGCTTATGCTAGAAGCCTGAAACTGTGATCTTATGTAGAATTATAGTTGCCCCATTTGCAAAAAAATGCTCGATAGGAGTTGAGGGGTGTAGGGGCAAAGCGATGCGTCCGAACCGGTCGAAAGCTAAAATCTGGTTTATGGAAAAGGGATTACAATTGGAGCCTGTAAATAGTCAATTTTTTTAGTGTGCTGGGGAAAGTATGACGACTATATGAGCTACATAGTATAGAGGCATAAATATCAAATTTTAAATATCCGGTGTGGGTCATGGTTTTTTGAAACTCAGAAATTGCTTATACTAGGAAGCTGAAGCTTAGTACGTATTGGTAGATACAGGACTAAGAGAACCCGTGTAATGCTGAGATGCGGTGTAGGTTACTATGCGACTGACAACTAAAAGAATACCCAGCAGGCTATTTGGAACGATTGATATATGTTATGTTATGTTATGTATGATATACAAATACTACAGTGACCAAAAAGTAAGGTGACTCAGCATTTATTTTGAAAAATCTTTATTTATTCTCCCAAATCAATTTCATCGCCTTCAAAATATTCCCCCTCCCCCGCCCCAGATACAATGCACTTGGGCCAACGGATTTTTCAATCTTCGAAACAGTTGTTAAAGTCGATTTCCGAGATGGCCTTCAGCTCTCACTTCGATGCGGCTTGTATTTCCAATATTGACTCGAAACGGTGTCCCCGGAGCGGTCTTTTGAGTTAATTGAATAACCAGAAGTCACACGGTGCCGAATCAGGTGAATACGGTGGTTGAGGAACCATATGGGTGGCGAAATGGTCACGAAGAATCAATGCAGTGTGAGGCGGCGCATTATCGTGGTGCATTATCATTATCGTCTGAGGCCCAAAACATCCTTCAAAATGGTATGGGCTGATCCGTTTTGAAATGCCAACATGATCAGCAAGATCTCTAATTGTTAATCGACGATTTTCAAGCACCAAATCTTTGATTTGTTGGACGTGAGCTTCGTCGGTCGAGGTTGATGGTCGACCGGGACGCTCTTCGTCTTCCACACTTTCTCGACCTTTTTGGAACTCTTTATAGCACTTGTAAACATTTTTTTTCGACATAGCCTCATCACCAAAGGCTTTTTGCACCATCCTCAACGAATCAGCAGCAGAAAATTCATTTAATGCAAATTCTTTGCTCAACAAATGCAGACATTATAGAAATCGAAAAATTCACTTCTAGCAGCTTACAAAACGAAGCCTATCTCCAACACTAATGAATATTTTGATGTGACCCTTGGCACGAATATCAAAGCCAGTCTTACCAACCTAAAAATAAGAGCACTGCCCCAAATCCATTTGCGCGCGCAGTTTAAATTCAAATGTCACCTTACTTTTTGGTCACAGTAGTATGATTATTTGGAACGCTACCATTTAGGTATCAATCGGATAGTAAGCTACACCGCAGCTCAGCATTACACTTCTTCCGGACTTCATTCTATATAATTTAGTTGACCACTTTTGGATATAGTTACTGTTAGTTTTCTGGGTAATTTAGTAGTTTAGTTAATTATCGAGTACCTACTGTTAATAATGAACAAAGAAATCGGCAATATAAGTATTAAGAGATAGAGATAGAGAATCACACGTATGTACATCGATACGAGGTGGGTAAGTGGATTTTGTCCTGAGGTGTATAAATTTCAACTGAAAGATTTAGCTTTAAATCTTAGTTTTATAACAAAAGAAACCTTGGGATAATGAAAGTACCGATTTACTTTATTATTTTAATAATCAAGTATTTAAAAGAGCATTTACATATGTATATGGTAAGTACTCAATAGAGTGGAACGTTGTGACTAGAACTAATTTGAGCTGAACAGCTATGCGAAGAGAGACTCCCCATCTCTAAAAAGATCTCAACATAGTTTTTATCTCTAAATGTAAAAAATGGTTAAATTTAAATTTTGGAGCTGATTTTATTTACAAATATTTTGTGATCGGTAGTTTGTTTATCTATGGTAAATGAAGGACATCCTTTTATTAAAAATAATATGAGTAGTCTACTTGTAATAACACATTATGTACATATTCAATTGCTTGTCTTTCCATTAAATTCCTCAATTTTCCACTCAATTGCCTAATAAGACTAGCTGAACAATTGTTATAAAAGAAATCCCGACACCGGAATCCCTTTGAATCTGTGGAGTTCACGTCGAGTCACAGCTAAAAGAAAAACTTTTTTCCTTTGTGACCATAAGAGACAATTCACTTATGAATAGGAAATGGACTTCATCTTCGCACTTACCCTTAAGCCATATGTAGTTCACTGTAGGAACTCTGAAAATGACAATGGCGAAGCTTTTACACTCTATTCTGTATTATAAATAAATGCATAGAAACGAAGGTAATCCCTAGAGTAATAATACCACAGTTATGATGAGTAAAGCAGTTTATCGTCCTTCATTCTGACTTAATTGGTGGTGACTTTAATGAAATGAAAATGCAGTCATTCAAGCTCAAAAATCTGGTAAGATAAGGGAGCAAGATACTGGTATATGTATATACATGTATGTACATATAAAATCAAATGAAGCTTAAAGTAATATACACTATTTCTTGCCCGTACACGTGGAATTACAACGGACCCCATCAGCAGTGGTTTGACCGCTCCGGCGGCCATTCACCTCACTGGTCCTGACCAAACATATGCTGAATCGACCATATAATAACTTCCAATTAATTTAACCCTTATCGGGCCAAAGAAAAAAAATCTCAATCACGCCGAAAAGTTACTTGGTTACCTCCTATTAAAATCACTTCATTTCTTATTATTATGAATAAATTTGGTATAGATATGTTGTTACAATTGTATGTCTACGAAATACTCTTACAGGCAGTAAATCATAATTTAAGTTTTAGCTTCTTTTGTTTATCAGAAATAGTAAAAGAAAACTAATAGGTACCCGGGTACCCCTTTCGCCCGATAAGGGTTAAATTGACAATTATAAAGGAACTTATACACAACTCTTCTACTAATGATCGAGACGAAAATATGTATGCCATTTGACAGTTTCGAAATGAAAAGTTTCAAAATTGATACTATTATGATCAATGTTTGGACATTTAAAGAGCAAAATGAAAAAGTTTCACATGATAGGTACACAATAAATGGGAAATTATTATAAATGGGCATTAAATGTGCTCTGTGTATCTAGGGTATTTCGGATTAAACTTAGAGGTTCCGTCTGACCTACGAGTATATGCCGAGGAACACATCACCCACATTTTGTGTGAGTTTCTGGCGGTTGCAAGGAGGCAACTGAGGTTTCATCCCAATAAGAATCATACGACTGAGGTGGTTGGGCAGTCTTTTCTTTGACAATTTGGAGGACCTGAGGTCGATAGGGCATAATAAGCTAGTCTAACTATAGTTCTTTAGCGATCTGGGTTGTTTAGGGGATGTTTGGTGACCTACGAGGCTCTGAACGAGTCGCTATGTGTCCTTTTGGTGCCTAGTGAATGCGGCTCAGTGAGTAACTAGAGTAACTAGAGGTTCCTTCGAGTAATTTTTAAGATACAAGAGCTAGTTAATACTATGTGTTTTAATTGCTCGAAGAGAACATATAACCAATGCAACGTTCTATCCCAATTTGAAGTCTATCTGGTCTTGACTAGGGTTACTGTATACGCACTTACCCCAAAACAGCCTCTAAAAGGGGTTTGGCAGATGCGTACACCAAGGTGAAAAACTAGAAAATTTTTATTTTTTTCATGTTTATGCAATTTCGCTTTATAAATATTTGAAATGATTGCCTTTTCGCTACAAAGTTGTAAATTTTCATAAAAGAAATGAAAGAAATACAGAAACTAGTAAATAATGTTTCTAAATTCTGCCTCAACTACCTACCTTGTTTGAAACATTTCTTGTGAAAGAGGACGAATCATTCGACTGCAAATATCATTATTAGCTCAAGTTTTCGTTATCAAAAAGCACACCCACCTTACACTAAAAAATTTTATCACTGTTAATAAAACAGCGCAAGTGAATCACTAACGATTCACTCAGTTTAAGTTTATACTCACTTATGATTCATAGATGAATCATTGATTTTTCTGTTTCGTCACTTACGTAGCTCTTTTGTAAGCAGGTTCTTCAATATTTTGTAAATTTTTTCGTTAAAATTCGAGAACGGTTTTTTCTTCTTATAAGTCGTACAAAATTCAGTCAACTGGACTAGTTTACATCAAGTGTTCTTCCACTGACTTTAAATCGCTCAATTTTAAAATCTTTTCATCCGAAACATTCTTATCCATATAAAAATGTATCCTCCGAACAATTCTTCTTCGTTTCTTCACCCGTCTCAAATGCTATGCCGTAATTCTGCTAATTTGAATCTGAGTGACTACTATTCGAGTAGGTACTATGAAATTCAGCAATGAAAGCCAACCGTTAAGTGCTCTCACATTTTCTATCATCACTTGGAACACTTTAGGCCGATCTCCTTGCAGCAGAACTTCCTTTTGTACTCCTTCGAAAAAGAATCGAGGGAGCGAAAAATTCTGTTCACGTTGCTTACTAGAATACGCTTTATGCCCTGCTCCCAGGTTCGCAGCACACTTATGATGTGCTATAGGCAGGTCCTGCTCAAGGCATTGTGTCTGCCTCCATATAATAGGCGAATTGTAATGCCCTGGCTATGCCCAACAGTAAGGACTAAAGGAGCAAGAGCTGCTATAAGAGGGAAGTGAAAAAAAAATGAAATGTAACTCAACAGGTTATAAAAAGTCCTTTTAAGCCGATAAGACGAAGAGAAATAGCGTTCAAACTCCAAATGACAATAAAAGGATAATTTTTCAGGCGTATGGCTATGAAAGTTGCTAACCGAAAAGGTAAAAAGGCCCGTTTCCTGCCACTCCGAGTCGAACGGAGTCGTTCTTATTCGCATTAAGCGACATGTTGGCTCTATTTTACAATGTCTTCTTAATAATTTTTAATGCGGTGACGGGATTTCTCGACATCGTAAAGCAGAGTTCAAATGTGAGGCAATGTCGAAGAGGTTAACATTTGAAAGGTTCACAAAGTGGAAAAATGAATTAGAGTATGTGGACATCATCAGTATTCTATACGCACGTTACGTAACGTATGACGGCTCATACGTTATATTCTTCGTTATTTGTTATCCCGCTTAAGGAAATCTTCCAGTTCAGCAAGAAGTTACATCGTATGGATGCTGGACAAGCGCTTGAATTATGGACGGGCTTGGGACGAAAAGTATAAAAGCTTGTTCGATATCCACGAACACGCAGGATAAGATTTCTTTGAAACAGGAAACTCCGTTGCATACGTTCGTATAAGCCGGACGGTCCAAAGACTTTTAAGTAAGTGCTTAGCGTTGTAAGAAATGAGGCTTTTATTTTTATGGTTAAAGTTTATGGAGGGAATATCATGGCAAAGTGTTAAACGCATAAACCAGGAACATATGAAAAGGTATAGTTTAGTTGTCGGTTAGGTCAGGTAAAAATTATTTCCCTAATCAGCTTAAGGCTCCATGTGCACGTTAATTGCAATTTTGATGATTTATGACTATTTTCTTACCAATATTTCACGTTAATGGAAACAAAAAAAACAAAATAAAATTACACCACTTTCTTAGCGGGTATGTAAACTAGGTCATGTATAGAGAAAAATGTCAAAAGTGTATTTAGAAAAAATTCTATTAGAACAACAACCCTTGAACATTTGTTAAAATGCGTAAATTCGAGTTTTTTAAACGCATATTACCTATTTCTTGTATAATTAACATGTCATTTTCATTAATATAATGCTAGAAAAAATCTTAAAGAAGGTCCTGTATAGATCAAATTTTAAAAAATTTTCATTATTGTTAATAATATATGAAGTCAAACTGAAGCAATTTTTCACTATTTTCATGGCAAGAACTACATAAGAAGACCACATTTTATTGAAAAATATCATATATAGTATAATTAATTGGTATTTCTAGAAGATAAATCAATGAAAAAATTATTGATTTTTAATAGTTATGCGTTTCAAATAATTTGAAAACCTATAACACTATTTTTTTCTGTAAAATCAAAATTAGTTCGCTGATAGACAGCGAACGATGCAGACGTCACGCCAAATTACATGAACCAAAAACGATTTCAATAGATTAAAATCCTCTCAAGAAAGAAAAATCGATCAGGGATAAAAAAAATTGTCGTACCGGACTCATGGGGTCTTAACTTTATGCAATACAGCTACGAATATGTTGCACACCGAACGAAGTACCTATTCGATGTGTTCTATCAAATTTTGTTTTGCTACGTTTCGAGGGTAGCAAAAAAATAATGTCCGTCTCTTCGCTGTACAAGACTTCCTCTCTGACGTCCCATAACTCGAGAAAAACCGAATAGATATGAAGATATAAAAATCTTGGGTTCTGTACCTCCGGAACCATATATGCTAAGAAGTTGAAACTTGAAATTCATATAGGTACATAATACTGAATCCGTTTGCACGGTAGAGTGCTGCGATACTGCGTGACTAAATAATACGTCTGTTCAACTCAGGCGTTCAAAATAGCCCACACCGAACCTATAAAAGAAAATTCAAATTTTTAAGTATGCACCTACATATATACATAGTGTATTATTAAAAAGTTAGAAGTTGACCACATGTTTCAGGGCTTAAAAATCTGATTAAAACACCCGTACAAAGGTATACCTGTTTTCGTTTCAATTTGAATTGATGAAGAATATAGCAATTTTCTGAGATAGTATGAAGTTCATACAGACTTAGGAGGATGCTATTCTTCATCATCCATATGTTGTTCTGAAATTTCTGCTATTAATAACTTCCGAACCGTTAAAAGTAAAATACTTGGAGCTTATAACAAATTTCTAAATTATTATTTTGTGTAACGGGATAGTTATAGTGACGATTATCTTATAACTGTTCAGAGAAACAATTTTTGTTTAGACATTATACAGAAATACATCAGGCCCCTGCGTACGCGATTGGGTGTTCAAACCTCCCCCCATTGGCCCATTTTCATAGGGAAGTGAAGACCTTTTTTTTATGAAACACCCCCCCCCCCCTCCCTCCCCTTCATACAATCCTACTCACGGGCCTGAAATACATATATGATTACAAACCAAATTACCTTATTTTTTCTTGGAATTAAAAAAGTCTATTTAGTAACCTTTCATACGGGAGTACATTTATTGCACTACCTCTAGGACTTTCGAAATTACCTCTATTCAATTGAACTGATCATTCTGGCCCTGATATTTCCAGTAATTGGTAGTCAAATTTCACGACTCTCGTCACTAATACGGCGGTGAAATGATATGGGAAATACAAGTAATCAGTACTATTCATATTTAAAAAAAAGGATAGCTAAAGTGATGGAATAGGTATAGTTAAATGAATATTACTTTTGAACTACCAACACCAGGACGATGTACTTAACTTTGAATTAAAGGCTTTAAACTAAGATTTCATAACACTGAAAAAAAAATTGTCAATCATTACGTTTCATAGGTAAACAGTGAAGAACCATTTAATAAAAACGGGTATATTTCGAATATATCGGGATTCCCAAAAACGAAATATTTTTTAACATATTTTAAGGTTTTTTCATCTGGCGATTAGAAAATTATATACATATGTTAGTAGCATACACTATTCGGTAGTTATAAACATTCATTAATTGCAGGAAGCTTAAAATGTTTAAGTACATGTATTTCGAAAAATTTGCGAGCTTAGCTTTAGATTAAAATTTTTTTTAGGGTTTTTCTCATTTTGCTAAGTGGTTGGAATACTCAAATTTAGTAATTATTCATTAAAATACAGTTAGCAAAATCACGATATTTTATAAAATTTAAAAAAATTAACTCATTGAAGTACATCAAATTTTAATGAATAAAAAATTTAGTTCAAAAATTTACATTTCTTAAAAAATTTATTAAATAAATTCATTTTTTATAAAATCAAATTTTAATGCAATAAATTTTGTAAAAAATAAAATTCTATTCTATCCTAATTTTATAAATAATTTAATAGATACATACCTACATTTAAAAAGTTAAATAAATTTTATTAAGAAAAATATTTCAGCAAAATTTATTTAGGAATCTCTAAAACATTTTTGTTCTGTTAATGAATTTTGAATTATTATAAATAAATATTGTTTCAGTTTGAGTAGTTTTTAATCTAGTTCATAAATTCAATTTCCAAAATAATTTCGGATAAGAACGAGAAGAAAAAGTGGAAAAGGTGAAAAAGAAAAAATTAACAACGATAGAACAAGGAATATTCTAAAACTAAATTACTTAACTGAAGTAAAGGTCATCAAGCAGGTAAAAGTTTTTTCTAACACTGTTTCAATAATGCATATTGAAGGAAAATGGGGGAACATGAAGAAGAGGAGAAAGTATTGAAAATAATCTATAAGCACAGTTTAACTGAATTGCAGACTAAAATATAACTTGAATTGCAAGCTCCGATAGCTGTCGGATAAAGTCCAGAAAATCAGTACTAAAAGTTAAAAGGCCAGAAAAATGCCTCAATTTCAGAATTTTTTTTGGATATAAAATAAATATATATAAACAAAACTATTGATGGGTTATATAGAGGTATAAGTGAAGAATAATTGTGAATTTTTTTAAAAAAAATATATATTACAAAATGGCGATTTCAGCTCCTATGACGTTAGGCCGCGATCGGAGTGAGTTGATGCACGCGGTACCTTCTGCAGCCTTGCCAAGTGATCTAACACCAAAAATTCAAAAAGTGTATGATACTAGATCAAATTTGCGGGGCCCCAACGTTTTCTAATTTTGAAAAAACTGCCTGAGACTAAAATGGCAGCTATTTGAAAAAAAATCACTTTTTTCACTCTTTTTTTTGGCTTAGGAACTCAAATAAAAAAAAATTGGAATAAAAAAGTAAAAGAAACTCTACGTTGGGGCCTCCAAATTTAGTTTACTTTCTTTTAAGCTTTAATTCATTCAAATCGGTTCATTCGTTGAAGCTGTAGAACGTACCGCGCTCCCGAAGAAGTGGTTTCGAGAAAAAAGCATTTAAAGTTTTACGTTATAAAAAAATCGTATTGAATATCGGCCGATCGTTCCACAAATCGGTCTGTAACTCGTGAAATACATTCGATATCGAAATATCCTTTTGTCCACGTAATCTCAATATGTTAAGGATGAAAATTAAAAAGAAAAAGAAAAAAGCATTTTTTTTTTGCCAAGAACCTTGCCTTAACATGGATTTCGAATGTTGAAATTTTCGAAAAGAATTCTGATTTCCGGTATTCGTTGGTAATAGGATTAGCAATGTTGAATTACGAATTTCAGTTCTTCGGCATCTGTTTAACAATCATTAAACACAATTTGTTAAGAATTGGAAATAATTTATTATGCTGCGGTTTTCAAATGTCAAATTACGTTTGTATTTTTTGATTCCATACAAAAATAGGTATGATCCCTTTTACCGTTTTCAGTAAATGAGGTATATTTCGATGAATTATAGTTCAAGCAAACTTGTTGTACTATCGAACTTGTACAAAGTAGCAATAGTTTTTATGATTTTTTTCGTTTCAAGTGACATTTACCAATACTGCCTCAATATTGAGTTTTTGTTAAAGTATAGGGAGTAGTAGACTACTAGCATTTATACTAGCATTTATACTAGCATTTATACTAGTATATAGAACGCAGTCAATAGCTCAACGAAAGTGATCGAGGAAACTTAGAATTGGTAGGTTTCAAGTTTAAATGTGCTTGACGTAAATATGACACTATAATAGAGAGGACATGGGTAAGAGAATAAGGATAATAAAAATAAAATACTTAAATTCAGGCAGTATTAGTACGAAGATAAATAGCAATATATGCAATGGGAACTAAATTTAATTCGTGTTGAGTATTTAATTGAAGTGTTGAATTCATTCAGACTTATTTAATCAAGTCATATCGATTAAATAAATTCAAATTTTCGAAATTTCAGTACTGTATCGGAATTGGAATCCAGAATATCTCTCACGAAGTTCCAAAAGAATAATGAACTTATGAGTAACCAAAGTATTCCGATAGGATTCTGCATGTTTCCGGTGAATTCTGCTGGAACTCCGTACTATGGTCCAGAGAAAACTAGTATTTCTATTGACTAGAAAAGAAGTTAATCTAACTGGGTACTTAATCGTAATGGACTGAGTACAGTAGTTTTTGGATTCGTTAAACTATGTACATACGATAGGTACTCTGGATCAGGTGTAGATCTTTGGGAGGGCTTTGAGAAAAATGTTTATAAGTAAATTGTTTATGAAGTTTTTTATTCTTCTCAAGAAAATGTAGCGTCCTTAAAATAATTCTATAGATATTCAGCTGACTCAGAGTAGGTCGCGGGTTAAATTGATTTTGATCTTTCTATGATCCACTGAACGTAAAAAATTGGTTTTTCAAATTACTTATCTCTACATAAACATGATGGTATCCAGCATCGCCTGACTTATTCCATCTAAAATAAATATTAAAAGATTTTATAAAAATCCACTTACCACCGCCATTTTTGTAACACAAATATGGAAATCTCCAAACGTTTGCTAAGTCTACTGCGAATCCAATAACCGATAATAAAAAATCGACTTTTCCGGCCCATGTTTCGCGCTGTTCGGGATCGATTAGTTCATTCCGTGGAGTTTCAGTTTTAGTAATTTGTCCTTTTGGTGACATCGCCAAGGCGACGCCTTCTCCTTCGTCAACGCCACGCTCTAATTCTGTAAGAAATCACATAAAAAGAAATTAATAGAAAGAAATGAAATTTAATAAAATAAGAAGAACAAAGCTTGTAATCAGCTTTGATACGATTAGGTACGGTATACCGATAAGAAAAGTCTACATTTTCCCTATAGTTTCCATTTCATTCGGATTTCATCTAAGGTAAGATGATTAAAATGCAAAAAAAAAATGTCCCTATCAGGTAGAGTGACTCGTATCTCTAGGATGTTATTTTTAAACCCATCTTTTATAATTTTTTTCATATTGTTCTAGGAAACACGGCAAAGGGTTCAGAATTTCGTTGTTCATGGCGTTTTCCACTTATGACCATAGTGTTGACATTCAAAATACTTCAAGTGGATTTTCCGGCTTAAAACAGATTTCGGTGTGATGACCGCTCTGTTTGTATGCGAAATTGCCCGTTCACAGACTAGAATAACTCCCCCATATCTATACGTAGATGGAAACAAATGGATGCTCCTGGGAATTAATCCCTCGTCACATTGGCTTTCCATTGAACACGATATCAGGAGAAGTCATCATTGACCTATACGTTAAACCACTTCATGTCCCATTAAAGTCATTTGCACGAAAAATTTCAAAATATTCGAATAAATCTGATGGCGATAATATTTTTGAATTGAACTGATCTGGACATCATCCCTTGTAATGCTAAAAATATACCATTTAAAAATTGCTAATGGCAGCATCTTTTATATTGCTAGAAAAAAGTTCCACGGGTCTGGCAATAATGAAAAACCCAACAATGCAAACAAACTTACACATATCGGATTCTATTTACATGTCAGGTATACTACTGATATTCAGGTGGGTAGTTTATATTTTTGAATGGGTTTGCTATGAAAAATATTTAATCAATTACCGCATACTAGCGACTCTTAAGGAGCTTGAACTCGAGCAATTTTTCAAGCAATTAATTACCCAGCGGCTATTGCCAAAACTATTGGAGCAACTCATGGAGCAATACCGGGCAATATCACGCTAGTTACGACAATATTTCGGCAATTTGGCGATGTTTTGACAGATTGCTGGTATTGCTCGCTCTATGGTTGCTGTATTTCCACTAGATTTCTGGAATTGCTGCAACTTGAGCAATTTTAATAATTTTAATAAAAGCACCATTAGTTGGCTGACAAATTTGTTGAGTAGCTAATTGCATGTACACAAACCGAATCGAAACCAGCTCAACAAAATAGTAAATGTGCTTAACACTTTCCAGTTGATCGAATATTTGTTCAACTATCGGTGGTTACAAGACAGATTTTCTAGCAGTTATGCTTATACCATCGTCACATCTTAGCAGCATCACAAAATTCAACATTCCGGAAACATCAATTAAATTAATTAGCACTGACTACACGATAAAATGCGTGTTTGTAATTATTTTCACTTAACAAACTCGTAACTCGTTGTCATACCTCGTAAACTCAGAAATTACAATATGAAAGAAGCAATTGAACCTGATCTTACTTTATTATTGTAATAAAAGTTTCTTCCATTCATATCATACCTTCCACATATCTAGTTTGATTGATCATTTTCAACACTTTTATTAAAACTTCACCATCACTAAACGGGATCAAAATGCATAAAATTTTCACACTTCTGACTAAATTACATCACTGGACATCACTAAATGTTCGACATTAAACTAGAGTATTCCTACTAGACTCATTTTCTTACTCAACTAATGAACTAATTTCACTTAGCGGATAATCTCTTTCTTTAGTTAGTGCTTATTTTGCAGACCACGAACAGACATTAGTAGCTTATGAATGACTACTTCTCAACGAAATGTTTGATTTCAGGTTCGAGTAATTTTTTAAGAATAAGTTGCTAGAATATTGCAACTAAAGTTGTTATGTAAATGACTGGAACTACTAGTCACAAGATAAATGTAAAGATTTATTAAGAAATGCTTCATTTCAATTAGGTATGCACTTACCTTTATGCAAATACGAGCAATTAACATGCAATTGCAAAAATCTTATAGAATCTAATTAAATTGCATTATGTATACACTCTACCTTTTTTCATAAACACACCTGTTCCATTACTAACAATTTATAAACACCTGTTGTCAATTTGAGAAACCAAACATGAATATTTATTACGAATAATAAACCTACATATGTATGTATATGTATAAATAAAATATGGACATATTACAAATATATTAATTTAATTAATATTTCACTTAACCGCTTAACTGAAAATCATAGTATATCTATATAACTCAGATTAAATTATGATACTGTCTATAGACCAGTGTTGAACTCTCCATTCCTGTGTCCTCAATTAATCTTAGTTTAGTTAAGGATGCTAAAGACATCCTTTTGGAAGAATGAGGATAACGTTGAAGAAATGTAACTCCGACATTAAACGACAGGCTATTGGGAAAATAAAAAGGAAGAACATCATTCATTTGGTAATTTCAATAGAATGCAGATTATCCACCATTGCATTAGTGACTACGGATCTACTTTCCGCTGGATACTAGAACTCCATGTCCAGCCTCAATCCCCATCCCAATATTTTTTACATTACAATTCTTTTTCAATCTTCTATTATTTACAACTATAGCTAAAGACGTGAACAATAAAAAGTCATCAAAAAGGCTCATTTCTTGGTGAAGTAAGATCCCAAATATTGGGCTAAATGGTGACTATATCTGCAAAAATCCACCCACCAGTAGGCAGTCTCTTCATGTGTGATTCGATATGTATCTATGGGAACATTGTGTAAGAATATCAAGAACTATATTTTGCGCTTGTTCCTAGCATTAGTCATCCTTGAAGATACAAATTCTAACATTTTCGCCCTCCCCTTCTCCCCTTACAAGACAACCAACAAAAAAAAAACCATCCCTAATTTTTAAAATTTGAAACTCACTATTAATACCCATACAATTTTTGTTTTTCGTTGATTAGGTTCAATACTTTATTATTAAAAATACGATTAAGTAAAATTATGACAAATTGTAATTTAAAGAAGAGATTTTAACGTGCATTTTGCCATATTTACTTCCACCTTGACTGAATCAGACGCCGTATTTTTCACATACGGCGACTTTAATGATTTACATACTCGTATAGCATCGTGAAAAGAATTTCCATCATTAGATGCAAAATTTTACAGATTATAATATTATCATAATAATTTGGTAGTTTAGCGTCACAGTGTGAAGAGACGATGGTTTGATGTCTTATGAATATGTTCGGAATAATGCAATTTTGTTGTAATTTTTGCAAAGAAAGATTCATACAATGTAATTAGTTTTAATTTGATGAAAATTATCAGATGTGTAGGTATTACAATTATTCAAATCAACTACAATTTGGATACTTGAAAAATAAATAAATTTAATGTTAAGTTAGAACACTAGCAAAAATGCGATACGTTAAAGCTATTGCTATGAAGAAAAAGAAGTCATTTATGACATTGTAATAAGTGCCATTATTTCGATCATCAGTTAAACTCTAACTGGAACTATAACCAGAACCTTTGAATGAAAATCTATGACTTAAAGTTCCAGTTAAAAAGCATTCATCGAAGAAACAGCCCTTAGAAGTCTTGATAAGGCACTTATTTATCGGGTATTTGGTTTTTCAATTAGTTACCAGAGTACATATTATCCTGAGGCTTAGGGCAGTAGAAGTGCTCTTTTTGATGTACTGTTACATGATTTTTTCAGACCACAGGTGAAAAGTATCATAAGCTTAAACCATTTCATTTGTATAGTATACATCTAGGTATTTTTCAACTGAAACGTACAATTTATATGAAAAAGTTCACAAAATTACGCAAGGTTTGTGTAAAATTAATTAGATATATTTATATATGAATTGAAAATTAAGTTTTTTTTTCGTGTAATTCTACTAATCTTTTTGGATTTTATGACGAAAAACATGTAATACAATATATCGGTGATCACAGGGAATAACTAGTCAAAAAATAGTAAAATAGAGAAAGTGTATATCTCCCAAAACTTACGCGCACTGTGAAGAAGTTATTGTTATATGTATGTTATTTGATCACTGAAATGTCAACAAATTTAATTTTTTCGCAAAAACTCGATTTATAGGAATAGTTCAATAGGAAAAATAGAAAGAAAGTTCTGCCCTAAATAGTTTCGTTTTTAGACTTATGTAGATACCTAGTTATACCGATATGAAACACCATCGTTAGGACAGTGGCTATGCGCGCCAAACCTTCGCAGGCAAAACCAAAAATCTGCCAACAGTCTGGGCGCAACTTTATTATTTTTCCGGTAGATGTTCAGAACGCGTTCAATTCGTGGATGCGGTGTATGTTACTATGTGACTGAAAAACTAACAAAAAGTTCGGGAAGCGGTTAGAATAGGGTGTAACATATGAATTATATAATTGAGTCATATTCCAGGATGCGGTCTAGAGGTTGAAAAAGACAAAACTTAAAAATAGGTGATTGTTAAACAAGCCCGTGGAGAGAATAAGATATGCGATATCTGATCAGACCTGTGAAATATGGTGGAATTCATGAAAAAGTATACAACCACTTTACACCCTCCTAGGGGTCGAATTTCAAAAAATCTTGAAAACACATTCTAGGTATTCATATGAAAAATCTGTAGAATAAAAATGAATTCAATATTTCGAAAGACCTAGTAGATATGACGAAAATCGTGAAAATATATGCATTTTATATTAACTGATATTTTTTTTTGCCCCTCCTTCTGAACGCCAATGAATATTCGAATTTTTTTATTATCAGAATTACTTTTCTAGTTGATTTACATATACGTACCGAGTTTCAATTTCCTAGCATAAGTCGATCTAAGGTTAGGAAAAACACCCTCCACCCCCGTACCAGCTCTATCTAAATACCAAGTTTCAGCTTCCTATCGTTATAGATTTTTCCTTCTCACCCTTCCCTACCCTCACCCTCTGCACCCACACCCCCAAATTTTTTTTCCCCACTAGGGTTTTATTAGGCCTACTTCTGGTAAAAATTTGAAGAATCCACTTTACACTGTTATTGAGATATAGAACGTGTTATTTTTGAAAAATTCTTATCCCCTCCACTTCCGTGCTCCCCCACCCCCTTCAAAGATTTTACTTTGAGCAATCTTAATTTATCAAGCTTTATACTCAAACCGAATTTTATTTTTCTGGTGCAATCGGTTTTGAGATATCGAACTCTTAAGTTTTTTACCACCCCCCCCACCCCCGTGCACCACTACCCCCACCCCCTTGCACCACTACCCCCACCCAAAAATTTTGCATCAATCTACTCTTCTAGTATAACTACGGATATTTGTTAAGTTATAATTGCTTGCCATTAACGGTTTAGGAGATATGGATTTTAGAATGTGTCGATTTCGACTTTTTTGCGTTTAGGACGCATTGTTTCCCCCTCCACTCCCACACCCCTTCACCCATATCATCAATTTTTTTGCAAATGGGTCCACTATCAAAGCTCTATAGAAATTCCAAGTTTCAGCCTTCTACCATAAGCGGTTGCTGAGATCTAGAAACCAAAATTTTTCGTCTAAAACGCTTCCCCCACCTTCCCCTCTGAAAATAATATCAATTCAAGGGGTCCACCCAGTCTATTCATAGAAAAAAATTTAATTTAAAAGCTCTACTGGCTTGAGAGCTACGAGCCTTCGAAGGATTTTGCGTGGGGCGGTTGGCGTGCGGCGTACGGCGGACAGACGGAGTGAAAATTTTTGTTGCTTTTTTCGTGTCTACTAGTCATGAAACGTGGAAAAAAAATTTTGAAGGCAGCAAATTTTTTTTTTTTTAAATCGATAACAATACTGTATTATAAATAATACAGTAAATTGATCGAGAGTTCAATTCCTTCCCACAGCCAAGGTTTTTATCAAGAGTAAGTAAATAAATATTAATATTAGAAGTAGAAATAAGTGTATCTTAAAGATTGCTAATTTACACTTTTTTTCGAGCGTAAACTCAAGAGAATATCCATTAAATTTGCTGCATTCGAAGTTGAAATCTACCGATTGCTAATTGAAATTTAAAATTACATTCAAATTGACCATTATATCCCAATGTAAATTTATTTGAAAAGGTGTGGCATTTTTGCCTACTATCCAAAAGATGTCAAATTCAATGTACTTTCTTTTTTACTATGTGCTGTTCGTCTGTTGAAACACACGATAAATCCGGCAGTGGTTAACTTAGGGTGCTAAAATTTGGACACTATTCCTTCAGTAGAATTTTCTTAAGTTTGTTAATGAGCGAAATTATCCTACCCCTTCGGGTTTAATAGTATTTACGAATATCAGCCAACATTTTCGGGACACAGTTCAAGCTAAGAATTTGAAATTAGGCAAATTAGAATTTCAATATCAGAAACGGAAATCTGAACATAATCCCAAATACGCATTGGCGTATGAAGGCGAAAATGGGATGCATATCTTGTCATTATATCTTTTAGGTCTACGGTGATTTCGAAGTAATTTTACTGCCACAAGCTTCTTCAATAAAGGCAAAAAGAAATTGTTCAAGATTTTTTCATATTTAACCTTTAAGGTGGTTTAAATGGGTTGCACACGTTTTCACGAATTCTGTCACATATCTTAGTTGTAGTGTGATATCGAATAGACTTTTACCTTCGTAAGAGCTTCTGTAAATCGCTTAAGAATCAATCTTACATTTTTTCAATATTCAGCTCCCAAGAGTGTGTTTTCCCGGATTTGATATAACCTTTAAGTGTGATGGGATATCGAACTCTACTTATTACTTTCACAGGCTTTATACATTCGTTCAAAAATTAATTTCAGAGACAATGGCGTTGTACTATTTTTCACGAATTCTGCCAGATAGCATGGGTCTGATTGGATATTGAATTGCTTTCTATTTCTCCGAGTATTTTATGTATTCGTCCCAAAAACAATTTCCGGATTTATCAATATTCGACCTTAAAGGAATAGAATGTCTATGTTTACACGAATTCTGCAATATCTCTTAGGTCTGATTAGATATCGAATTGGTTTATTCTTCTACGCACTTTTATACATATAATAGCTTAAAAATCAAATTTAGAATTTTTTGTATTCAACTTCCAAGGGGATGTAAAGGGTTTATAAAGAGCTTACGAAGGTTTTCACAACATCTACCATAAGTTTGATGAAACATCGAATAACTTCTTACTGCCACGGGTAGTCGATTAAAAACGTTTTCATAATCAGAACTTACGAATTGAAACATATTTCTAAGTCTAATCAACAATGAAATTAATTTTTATTTTCACCAACTTTTAAATACATAATTGCCAAAAATAGGTTCAAATTTTTTTTGATATTCAACCTCTTAGATGGTTTAAAGGGGCTGTAAATGTTTCTCAAAATCATCATATCTTTTAGATATGAGGTATCAAATTGGTTTTTAGTTGTACTATCTTTTAAAATAATTTAAAAAAAATTAATTTTAAAATTTTTCGAAATTAAACCTCGAAGTGAGTAGTGTACTTTTTTTTTCACGAATCCCGCCATATCTCTTAACTCTGATCAGATATCGAATTTTTTTTTTTTTATTATGTGGGCTTTTTATGTAATCGCCAATAAATGGATTTAAGGATTTTCTGATATTCACAACTAAGGCGAAGTAAAGATTGCAAACGTTTTATCAAATTGGTGTTCTACCAGATTTTTATCTAATAGCCCAATTTCAGGATTTTTTCTTCCATGGGTTATTTTTACTAAGTCCGAGAACTTCTGATGAGCGCTGAAGTTGTATCTAAAAAGGAGCTATTCTGGTGAAAAAATAAACTTTTCAAAAAACCTCCATCTGGAAACAATCAGAGTTTCATTTCGGCTTTGACCACGTCCAAGACTATGACTGGAAATCGTAGTTGGTGTTTTAAAGATTCTAATAATTTCGGCACTTTTGTACCTGAACTTTAACTATTTTCCTAGACTTTTTTTTTCCGAAAAATAATAAAATTGTATCCAAATATTCGACAGATTGATTTTTAAAATTTTACTTACCCCGAAACAATAATAATTATATAATATAATTATATAATTTCTTATCATTGATTCACTCGAAAACAAAATTTGATAAATTATAAAAAAAACCTATTAATTCTTTCCTTATTTAAAAATTAAAAAATTATAAATTAACTCAAATGAGTGAAAAATCTTAAAAAAGTCCATCTCAAATACGGCAGAATTAAAAAAAAATACTCATTTAAATCTACCACAAAATGATCAAAAGCAATTACACAGAAGGGTTGAATTTCAAGGGTACTAATATTACTAAGTCGGCATATTATCCTCTCCACAAGCGGATTAACGAATGTGAAATTAAACACTTAACATTTGAACTTAATGCCTATTTACCGTGTACCTCTGCTAAGCCTTAGAGTTGACTACGGAGAACATAGCAGCTTAAAACCGCACACCAAACACTTTTCAAAACAAAAAACTGAGTTAGATACCAACCAAGAAATAAAAACACTTTGAAAAATTTAAACTGATATATTTTTATACACAAAACTTAAAGCAAAAGTAAATTTCAGCCCGAACTCATGGTTAATAGTTAGGAAATTTAAATTTAGTATTTAAGGGTGGAAATTCTTCTTCGATCAACTGCTACTTTGAAACTGCCATTCGATTTGGAAACGGTTCAACGTTTTTATAGTCTTCGACGGCGAGCCTGTAGTTCGGGAATTACATGAAAAGGAAGTCGAGCGTCAGTTAAAACGCATGCGTTTACGAAAAAGGATTCTTTTCCTCCATCAACTCGAAAAGTTGTTCTATGAAGTGATTTTCATCTCCAATCATAATTCTGTTTAGTATAGGGTATCCTTCTCCGCTTATGTTGTAATATTTTTTGAGACAGCCGCCCATTGTACTCGTATCACGAGAACTATGTTGCATAGTGCCTATTATAGCTGTTGCATAAATAGAGTGGTCGTGGTATCATCCGGAAGGATATTCTGTTGATAACAAAAAAGTTATTGAAGAAGGTGAGACGTGTGATGAACTTTTAATTATTAAATTACCACCTTGATCAAAAAGTTCCCGCAATTTATTGAGAAAATTAAAAATACAAGTTTATTCATCTAAATCTATATTGTCCCCTTCAAAGTAATCCCCATCGACTGCAACACACTTAAGCCAGCGCCTGATCCAATCCTCGAAACATTTTTTATATTCGGTTTTCGGTATGACCATCAGTGCTCCCTGCGATTTTTCCATTACTTCCTCTCGGCTACTGAAACGCGTTTCACGTAGTGGTTTTTTAACTCGATTGAACAGAAAGAAGTCACAGGTAGCCAAATCAGGTGAATTCGGTGGCTGTTGGATGTTATTTGTTGCTTTTTTCGTCAAAAATTACGAATAATGATGGCACTGTGCGACGGTGCGTTATCATGGTGCAAAATCCACAAGTTTTCTGCCCACGATTCTGGTCTCTTTCGGCGAATTGCTTCACGCAAACGTCTCATAACGCCCAAATAATACTCTTTGTTTACTGTCTGGCCTTCTGGCAAAAATTCATGATGCACTACACCGTTGTAATCCATGAAAACCGTAAGCATTGCCCTCGATTGACTCACGACCACTTTTGAACCACTCGTGCCACTGGTAAACGACCGTTTTCTTTAGAGAATCATTGCCGAAACACTTTTCCAACATTTCCAACGTTCGCGCACCATTACATCCGTTTTTTACGCAAAATTTAATAAAAGTTCGTTGTTGCTAATTTAAATCCATTTCTGAAATTGTGAAAAATCGCCAACACACACAGAGATAGATATACTCTTGGCTACGTGACTTTTGCAAATGTCAAGCTATGACGCTAAGATTTAGAGGGAATGTCAACAACAGATGTACCAACTTAACAAAAAAATAAAACTCAAATCGGAACAATAAAAGCGCCACACGGTGATTATTTCCGGGAACTTTCTGATCAAGGTGGTATATTTTGTTTAATTCTTAATTGTTTATTGTTAAATACCAGTACTTGTTCAATTCAATTAAAATTTATTGCCAATATAAAGATACATTAATTATTACATTTAGATTGTTGATTATAAATGGTAGTTCTGTATTAAAGAGTAGCTTCATTAGGACAGTAACATAGAAATTCGATTGACCAGTACTTGTTTAAATAAAGTTATTTGTTTATAATTTCCATTTATAAACATTCGTCACATCAGCTGACAACGTCTGAGCTTCCGAAAAAATTCATTCAAAAAAATGTAAATCGAATTATCGATGGACACTACGTACTTAACTATTTCTTCCTTTTCTCATACCACTCTTCATTGCAACAAAATAATAACTGGGATACGAATTAAATCAATTAATCGGACTATCCTCAAAAACTCAACTCTTTGGGGGTTGAATATCAAAAATCCCGAAAGCACTTTTTAGGCGTCAGTATATGTAAATAGCCTGTAGAAAAAAAATCTGGATATGGTCTGGGCTAAACTTTATTATTTTTCGTGTAAAAGCTGGGAAGCGGTTAATATGGAGTGCGGTTACATAAGAAGAAGCCTTAGAAACTACAAATCTATTCAAAATCTCATCAAATCTAAGAAATGTGTAAAAATTTCTGGAAATGTAGCCCATGCCCTTTACACGACCTTGGGGTTTGGATACCAGAGAATTCTAAAATGGGTTTGTAGGCCATTATAAAAGAAAACTCAGCTTAAACGAAAACCAATTTGATATCTCATCAAACTTAAGAGATATTGCGAAAACTGTCAAAACCTATGCAACCGCGATACATCCAATTGGGGTTTGAATATACAAAAGTTCTGAAACGCATTTTTAGATAAATAAAAGATGAAAACGTATTCAACCCTTTCTTACCCAATAAAGGGTTAAAAAGGAGAAAATGTGTAGAACAAACTGGCTTTAAGCGATTATTAAACAAACCCGTGAAAGTAAATAGTTATTTGATATCTTATCATTTGGTACATACCTGAGTGATATGGCTGGATTCGTGAAAATGTATTCAACCTCTTTAACGCCTTAGAGGTTGATTTTAAAAAAATCCTGAAAAGACTTTCCAGGCGTTTAAGTGAAGAATCTGTTAAATAGAAATGAATTTAATATTTAAGAAGACCTAAGATATATGACGAAAAACGTGAAAATATATACAGTCCATTTTCACTGATAATTTTTTTTTCTTCCGAACCTTAGTAGATATTTGAAATGTGTTGTATTTAAATTACTTTTTTAGTTGATCGGTTTTCAACTGTCTACCATAGGCCGTTCAATATATAAGAAAAGATTTCTCATCCCCGTACCATACTACCACTATAAAAAAATCATATTTTTACAACATGCTACTGATATATTACCTACATCTATGCAAATGCCAAATTTTAACTTTCCATCATTATAGGTTCTCGATGAAAAACCTGAACATGTTCTTTTTCACCCTGACCCACCCTCACTCTCTACATTCACACTCCACTCTGCAAGGTGTCTATTAGGCCTACTTGCGGTAAAAATTCTGAGCATCTATCTTGTACTATTCTTGAGATATAAGACATGTTGTCTAGAAAAATCCATCCTCAACCACCCTCTTAACAAATTTAACTTTCAGCAAACTTCATTTGTCAAACTTTATAGGAGTACAATAACCGAATATTATTTTTCTAGTGCAATTTTTAACCAAATGAAATAAAATGTTGCGTCTATTAATTTTAAAAAATTTACCACCAACAGCCTCTGGAAATGCCAAATTTTACATGGCATATCTACTTTATCAATTTTCCAACTGAAGTAGTACATACTTGCTCATAGGTATGTTGCATTAAAACTAAGCGGAAATGCATAATTACGTAAAATTGCATTACCGAAACCACCTTCAACCAATTCCATCGTAAAAAGTTATTAACTTCAGATAATTATTTATCACAAAAATAGTACCTACACTTATAAGAACAAAGCTACGTGTTCTTACCATGATTGGTTCACGTTGGCAATTTTTTAATAGCTACAATTACATATTAGTATATTACATATACCTATGAAATTTAAGCATATCAGGAAAGTAGAGTTCTAGTTCAGTTGGAATTTGCGCAAAGTTATCGCAATTTATTCCAATAGTTTAGAGTTTTGGTTAATAATAATACATACTCTTTTTAATTATTGCTGAAAAAAAATCTTAAATAAAATTGTACAGTTTGTAATATTAACAAAATGTAAGTAAATCATTATTTTCAAAAATACTTTATGAAGTAATAAAAAAAATTGTCCAAAAACTTAAAGTTAAAAAGTTATAGCCATGTGTTTTGTAGTGTAATTTTTATAGTTTTAATTGTTTACTATTTTAGAGAGTTCTATGCCTATTTCTTTTAGTCTTTGGAGTAAGATATTGTGGTCGATCGCATCAAAAGCCTTTTTACGACCACTATACTTATAAAGATGCAACATTTGTTCCCTTTCATCTAGTCCTTCATTTATGTATTGTATGTAATATTCATCATCAATGGCGTGACAGCCCAAATCAGCCTCCTGAAATCGTCACCACCAATCGTCTCGATCCAAAGACCAGCTGCTAATTTTTAAGCTTAGCCATCTTAATTTACTGAGTCTTCCCAACAGAATGGGATAGAAGAGTCTTAAGTGTCGATGAACGTTGTTTTTGAACTGCTGAAGGTTATACTTATCATGGAACAGATCGGCCGGTAATGCGTCCCACATTACTGATGTTCGGGGGATTCAGGACTGCCTAATGGCCCAAAAAGAACACGGACTGCGACTTCGAAGCCCCTGTCTTTTAGAACACACAGGATTATATGGTGATGCTCACAACACCGACTTCGGTAAAGTAGGCAATTCCGCCTATGTCCGAATTGGTGGCTGAAGTTAGAACGGACGCGACATGCTTGCTGGCGGCCGGGACTAACTACGACAGTGTGGGGTGGTTCTTGTTCCGACTTCAGATCATAAACCCGAGGCCTGTACAACAAAAGATTTCGTGTCGGCTTACTTCAGGGTATTTTAAAATTGGGACTATCTTCCCAATAGGTCGTGAAACACCAAGAAGCGATTGGAATACGCGACTTCGCGATTTGTCAGGGCGCTCTGGTGTTATAGCGTTATATAGTTATTGGAAGTACCGAATAATACGTTTTATTTGCTAGCACGATCCGTGATCCGTCTATTGATTTTGTCCGTTTCGTTGCCGTCTTTTGCTAGATTAGTATATGAAACTGTATTGATCTTTTCCTGGAACCCAGTGACACGAATACCTTACTGTTTAAGACTGTAGAATATTGAAATTTGTAAAAGAAAATTGTGGATTTGACAAACATCAAATCAAATCCACAATTCTCTTTTATAAATTTCAATATTCTACAGTTTATATACTATATGTAGGTATATATTGCATCAATCAGTGCTTCAGTTGCATTACTTTTTGCTTTAACTTCATATTGATAACTGTCAAAGGATCAATTTTCTTTTACAATTTTCAATATCTTCCGTTGTATGTACGACTCTACAAAATTGTTACTTTTTATCGAGCTGGTCAATGAGACTTAAATGCCGTTACGCTTCCATCGCACACAAAAATAAACCCACTCAAACAATCCAGAAAACAACTCAAATTTCATTTTCCGTAGATTGGTACTCTCTGCTACTGACCGTGTACATTGCGCAACTTGACGTCAACGAAAAAAACACAAACCCAACAAACCGAAAAACCAGTTTTTTCGTTCCACAGCAATTTTTTTCAGTCGACTTTTATTTGTGGTTCGGTGTTTGCAAGGTGCAGTTGTCAAAATTTCGGGACGTATGGCAAATATCGGAGAAATTGCAAAAAGGAGTTAGAAAATCGTTCGTTTTTGTTTTTTGAAAGTGAGTACGATTTTAATTCAGCCTATCGTTTACATCTGATTTATTTATCAATAGGAAAGTTTTAATTCGCGGAAAATCGAATTTTCCCAGCGTTTTGCCACATTGCAAAATCAAACCTTTTTTTTTTATTTTTACGATCTCGAAGTGGGTGAATTTTTGTTAGTAAATAATTAAGCGATTTCGTAATCGTACGTCGGGGATTTTTCGATTATTAGTAAACGTTGGACAGCTGTTTTCTGTTGCCATCGGAATTTTCAACCGAAATCGAGACCTTATACCAGAAACTGGGAAAATTATGAATTTCTATATTTAGTCGATTCTTGTCAATTGCGCAGTGTCGCAATTTCCTATCGCTCACCCCGTCTAATAACAATTTAAAATAAACTTTACTTGAGCAATAATTTTCCTTATCGGAAATCACATCGGACCGTTCAATTTTTTTTTTTTTTTAATGAAACAAATCGAACGGGTGGCGACTATGTAAAAAATCTTTTTGATTGTGTGAAAAATGAGATGCGCGAGGTAAAGGAGGTCAAACCCGTTTGCTTTCATTTCATTTGTCGCGGCATCGGCATAAACAAACTACGTGAGAGTCAAATAAACCGTTTGTTACACACTCGTCTTATTCAATTTTTTTTTTTTTTATCAGATGATGATTTGTGAGTAAGCAACCAGATCCACTTGTGTATTGGCGAGAAACAGCGATTAAGCTAGTGCCGGAAACTGGAATTCTGTGCTTTGTGAGATAACGTGGAACGATTCTATTGGCAGACATATGGCAAAAAAACTATTATGCAAACATTGCTGCTTCACTTATCCCGACGGCCGAGGCCACACTGTCTGTGGCAGTGTGGATCTATCAGCTCGTAACGTAAACGACTGCGTGACAGGTTGCTTTTCCTACACTGATCAGTAATCTAGTAGAGGCGAATATCAGAACTAAGACGTGTAAATTTGCCAAGAACAACTTGCATTCGTTATATTCTAATAAGTTCGTTAACGATTCGATATATTTAGTTTGGTCGTAACAGCGCTTTTTGCTTTTGGATAAGAGCCGCTAGGTCACATTTCATTTCTTTTCTCGCTCAGATAGCATTTTTGGCCTTCCTGATCTGGTTCTGTTTCAAATGATTTTTGTTTTTTTTTTTTTAAATTTTTATACTACGTTTCTGACAGTATATTTTGATTTTTGAACTAATATACCAATTTTAGCATATGACATTCTTGTCTGCCAATGTCGAACTATAATTTCCCGAACTTCTGCACTTAACGGTTTTCTCTTGGCACTCATTATTTGCACACTTTTAAAACTTACTTTCCTTGATCATTTACTTAACCGAAATAACAAATATTTGATGTAGCAAAAGTTCCATGCAAATCTAACGTTGTTTTTTTTCTCACGAAGTTCAATTGTTTGGAGCGTACCTTAACTTTTTTGAGCCGTTTCTCATTTGCAAAGACGCATTTTACTGAAATATATCTTCCCAGCTCCGGGTATAATGTAAAAAGGACTCCATTCTCAATAAAAATCTCAATAAAAACTTATGAATTTTCACGTTGAGTGCATCGTGCCTTCACTTTTTTTATCCACTGTATCTAGGAGCTTAACTTGGAGAACAGATGGTATTGAACCACATTTGTAAATGGGATGAAGTTGTCGGTGATCAAAGCCAAGACATTCCCTACGATGTACAGTTACGTTCTAACTGGAACTTTAACCCTTAAATGCCCACATGTCTATTTTGGGCACGCACTCTTTGAACAGAAGGTTTGTCCAACGGAAATATTTCAGACTGTGTGCGAAGATTTTCAGTACGTTCTACGATACAAGCGACACAGTTTGCACCGGTTGCCGCTTGAAACCAACTATATTTGAAAGCTTGAAATTCAGTTGAGTTTGCGCCGCACGACGATACGCATTTTT
This sequence comes from Beris chalybata, assembly GCA_949128065.1. Taxonomy (NCBI): domain Eukaryota; kingdom Metazoa; phylum Arthropoda; class Insecta; order Diptera; family Stratiomyidae; genus Beris; species Beris chalybata. Next base: position 18,216,902 of record OX421895.1, on the reverse strand, counting down.
TGTGAATTTGCGATTTTCAAACATACATACATATTTGTGGTAAATCGGTCGAATCCGACGCTGAAAGAATTATTTTCGTGTTTAATATTGTGTCTAGAAAGTGATGTGAGTATTCAAAATAAAAAATTTCAAAAATTTCATCCTTTTTTTGTGAGTTATGACAAGCGTGTACGCACTACCTGAAATTACCTGTCACATACCCAGGTGAGTTATATGAAAAGTCGTAAAACAAAAGTTGTTCAGAATTGTCTCCTCTACAACATATAAATCATTGCCCGAAAAAAAAAATTGGGCATTAAAAGGTTAACTGAGAGACTTTCATACAAAACTTCCAGTTAAAGTTCCAGTCAAGAGTTTAACTGACAATCGTAATAAAAACCCTTAGCCTTATGCTTGAGTCACATACAAAGTAGAATGCGGCAGCACGGCGCAGCTTGACGCCTCCAATAAATCATCAAGTCAGATAACTATTCACTCTCTGCGTCAGGTTGAGTTTTAAATTAATTTGAAATTCTCACAAAAGTGTTCATATTCGTTTATACGAAGCAGCGAACTAACTAGAAACAATTTTGTAGCTAATTTTAATTTAGTCCGGGGCACATAAAGTACAGATTCAACGTGTTAAACATAACAAAATCACTAATTAATTTTGAGGTTAATTACGGGCTACGGAAAAGTTAAGAGTTGGCTAACTTTTTTTGATGGCTGCGTTAAGCTGCTTCCATTGTGACTACCACAATAGAAGTACACTGTGCTCAACTTTTTGACACCTAGGCTGCGCCGGCTTGCGTTGCCGTTGTGACTTACGGGTTAGGCCCGTTCCTACGATCGTCAGTTAAATTTTAACCAGAACTTTAACTGCAAGTTTTGTATGAAAATCTCTTTCAGTTAAAGTTCCAGATAGTACGTAACTGACGATCGTAGGAACGGGCCTTAGTGTGCAAGAGCATAAAAGGGTTTGTGCAGCTATATTAGGTGTGTTTTAATGCTCTCCAGAATAGAGCACCTAATCGGCAGGCGAAAAAAAACTTCTAGGCATAGAGTTCACCAGATCCTGGAGTGTTTCACCAGTTATCTCCACATACCAAACTTTTTCGAGCAATTTCAAGAACTCTTTTTTTGAAGTCTGTTTTGGTTTTGATATTCTGACCTTTATAATGGACCATAGATTCTCGATGGGGTTGAGATCGGGGCTATTACCGGGCCTGTCGAGCGTTAAAAGTGCAGCTTCGAAAATAAAATCCTTAATCTACGAAGGAAGGAGATAAAAAAATTATACCTTTTCGTATGAAGCCAATTCAGAACATTGCCAGTATTAGTAAAAAATATAACTTGCCAATTTGGCGCGATGGCATGGTGCAGAATCATCTTGAAATATGCACTCATCGGTGAACGATAAATGATTTTCAATCGAAGGAAATAAATGGTTGATCAAAATATTTTTTTAGGCTACAGCGTTCACTGTACCTTGGAGAAAGGCCAGCTCTCGCACTCCGTAAAAGGAAAAGCATCCCCACACCATATTTCCAACCGGATATTTTACTGTTGGTCTAATGCACTCATCGCTGTATCGCTCTCCAGGTCTTCACCTTACGTACTGCAATCCGTCTGATCCGAACAAGTTGAATTTGCTCTCGTCAGAGAAAATAACACTTCTCCAATTCCTTTCTGTCCAGTTTTCGTATTTTTTGGTCCATTGCAGTCTACTTTTCCGCATTTTCGGTGTTGAAAATGTGTTTTTGAGAGCTTAGCCGCCTTCAAACCAGCCTCCCTCAGGCGATTCCGGACAGTATGAACACCGATGACAGCGCGCTTTATAGCCCGATCTTCTGCGGCAGTCGTAATTTTTTTTCTTCCGCTACCTTTCTTACGCTTCAAGCAACCAGTTTTCTTGAAACTCAACAGAAATCTTCCTACAGTGGTATGACTGAATCCTACCTTAGCTGCTATCTCACAAGTGCTTAAATTATCCTCGGAGAATGCGATTATTCGGGATTTCACTAAATCATCCATTTTGCCTTTTTTCCCAATTTTTCTGTTTTCTAATTATTGTCGACCGATAGCTTTAATGTACAAATTTTAACTGACCTAATTTTAGGGATAAGATTTTCCTCTAAACAAAAAAAATACCTATTTACCTCTTTTCGCAAAATTTCCTAGAAAGGAACACTTAAAAACAATTTTTTTTTTAACTGGAAACATTTCATGTCTCGCCACTGTAGATTTACACTATGAGCTGGTTTTCACCCAGCGACCTAATCGCGGCCTGACCTACTACATTGTGGCCTAAAAAAATAGATACAACCGCCAGGAGAGGCCTAATATTCGGCTGGGTCGTTTTTAGTCCATTAAAATATATTATCAGTAAATTCAGGAACTATTACTAAATATCTGCAGTGATATCTTATGTCAGAACGCATTCCACTCATGGCTTGACAAATTTTTGTATCACCCACCTCCAAGAATTTTAGATCTAAGCCAGGCACGCAGACGCAATACTCTACTGTCCCTTTGTTCCTAAAAACACACTTCAGAGGCCTCTAAATTAAGATATAGAAGTTAAAAATATTATCATTCTAAACAGAAGCGCGTTACCCGCTAGAAGAAAAGGAATTGTAGGATATGAAGATTAGAGCAACGATCATGCTCGTGTACTTGCACAGGTGTTACTATTTTTTTTAGTACAAGTGTTTGTAACACGATCTACCAGAACAGCAAATATAAATACAAGTTAGATTCCAATCGACATACCCTCAACCCACAAGAATATTTTATTAAATAAGTTTCACAGTGTCCAAATAAGTTGTGGTCGAAATCTAAAGCACCGACTAAAAAAGAAAATCGAAAAATATAGAGTAATGCTTTTTTAAACATGAAATGTAAATATTTTGTATTAAATTGCCGATAAAGATATAAACTTGAAATATTTTGGTCAACTAAGACAGAACCTCTACTCAACCTCGCAACTTACGCTATTTTTTTAAAGGTCGATGCAACTACATAACAAAACAATTGGTTTTCACGCGATTATGTTAAGGTCGGGCGAATTCTGATTAGGTAGACAAAACTGTTTTAGTCAAAACGTTTTTAACTAAACATTCTTCATGTAGCAGTTTAAATTTAAATGCAATGTCCAACGTAATCATTTCTCGTTTCAATGTCGATCACAGAATTGCGTGATCGAAATATATTTAACTTTACATTTGATTATTGACTTTATGAATTTGTAAATATGCTCACACTTCAAAAACATAATATATTGTGCGTTTTTGAACTTCCAACCTTTTTCTAGGAGTTGTAACTGCAGTTGAACGTCACAAGTCTTATGTATAATTTCGTTAACATTTATGTCGATATGGAGCTTAGTAGGTATGTTGCTTAAAACATTATGTATGAGTGCATTTAGCTCTCACGTAAAGAAGTATCGTAAACAAAAAAAAACATGTGTGCGCAGTACACACGCGGTAGAAGTGAAACCTTCGGAAAACTAAACAGTGAGAGAATGAGATGAATGTAGTATCAGGAGTGGGAAGTTATAGGGTTTATTTATTATAATATTAGTAGCAAGTTTAAAAATTATTGCACATTTTATTATTATTATTATTATTATTCAGTCTCCATGTTTTCGATTTTCCATTTTCCATTCTCCATTCTCGATTTCGATTTTGGAATTTCAATTTTCGATTTTCCGTATTCCATTTTCCATTCTCCATTTTCCATTTTCCATTGGGGGGGGGGGGTGAAGGATAGAGAAAGTAGGTGAGGGGGAACAATATGTAGGGTGAGGGGTAGAATGATTAGGGTACACAGAGCGGGGTATACAGTGGGGGTGACGGGTTGAATTTTGGAGGGCTAGGGGGTAGAGAGGAGTGTGGGGGATAGGGAAAGTAGATGAGGGGGAACGATATGTAGGGTAAGGGATAGAATGATAATGGTACACAGAGTGGGGGATTCCGTGGGGTGTAAAGGGTTGAATTTAGTAGAATGGGGTGTAAGAAGAAAAGTAAGGGGTGAGAGAGGGGTGAGGGAAGTCAGTACCACGCAGGTATTTTGTTTGTCTCTTTTTACTGTCGCTTTTTCTTTTTACTGTTTACTGTCGCTTTTTTTTCGTCTCATTGTATCCTGTCGCTTTTTCGTTTCATCGAATTTCAAATCACAACGTGGCTAAAGAAGTTTTCACTTCAAAAAAAACTTATGCTCATTCGTCGTAAGAATCAGTTCAATGAGAATCAATTCTCTATACCTAGTCTACAGCTTTTCAACATGTATTTCAGATTATATAATATTAATTTCAGATTAGGTAAATTGTATTTCAGAATAGTGAGTTGTATTTCAGATTATAAAAATTGTATTTCAGATAGTGAGTTGTATTTCAGATTAGGTAAATTGTATTTCAGAATAGTGAGTTGTATTTCAGATTAGGTAAATTGTATTTCAGAATAGTGAGTTGTATTTCAGAACACGTAAATTGTATTTCAGAGTATATCAATTGAAATTCAGAACACATATTACATAACATTTAAGTTGATATTCGAAATAATAAGACTTAATTTCCCATAGTGTATGCGATTAACAATAGAATAATAAAACTTCGATTGTCTCAAACAGCGATAATTTATGGTGCAATTAAGATCGAATGTCTGTACAAATCTTTATATGTAGATAAAGGAATGGCGATGATATAAACAAGAAATTTTATTTTTGCTTCTGAAGCAATAATTCACGTTTGCTTCACTGACGGCCGAAACAAATTGCCGATTATCATCTTTTTCTGTGACATGCAAGTAACCGATGATCCGTATCGCGTGAACCTTAACCCCCCATCCTGAAGGGAAAATTGAAAGAGATATTTCAGGTGGTTCATTTCTCCCATATGGTCAAGTCTCCCGGACTCCCCCTATACTTAATGCGATCTCAATACAATAATTACGTTAAATGTCAACATTCTGATAAAGAATGCAAGGGTACCTATCTGATATACAATTTACGTTTTCTGAATTCAAACTTACGTACTCTGAAACACAACTCACTATTCTGAAATACAATTTACCTAATCTGAAATACAACTCACTATTCTGAAATACAATTTACCTAATCTCAAATACAACTCACTATTCTGAAATACAATTTACCTAATCTCAAATACAACTCACTATTCTGAAATACAATTTACCTAATCTGAAATACAACTCACTATTCTGAAATACAATTTACCTAATCTGAAATACAACTCACTATTCTGAAATACAATTTACCTAATCTGAAATTAATATTATATAATCTGAAATACATGTTGAAAAGGTGTAGTCATAAATATTGGTACACAGAAAAATCGACGCCAAATGATGCATGGGGAAATTGTCCACTGCACAGACAAGGGCTCGCTTCAACGAGTCAATATTTGGGTGTCGAGTAGAACAAGCCATGCCCTCTAATACGGACCACAACTTGTAATCCAACGGGTTGAGGTCTGGACTACCAGTTGGCCAATCATCCGTTGATATGAAGTCCGGAACGTTGTTTTTGAGCCACAGTTGGGTCGTTTTTCCTTGTGAGCTGGAGCAGAGTCTCTCTGGAAAGTCCACGGCTTGTTGGCGAATATTGATTGGTTGAGAGGCTTCACAATGGGTTCCAAGAATGTCGATTGATATACTTTGGCCGATGTTTTCACTCCTTTCTCGCAAAAATGGAGCTTGGTAACGCCATCGTAGCTCACTCACCACCATACCATACGCAGGATGGTGGCCTCTTCGGACCCTCGGGATGAGTTGGGATGCTTCTCTGGAGGACCGAGTATACACACGGTCATTCTGTTTATTGAGCGATTCTTCTACCGTGAAGATTTTCTCGTCAGTAAACAGAATTTGTCTCCATGCATGAAGTGTGTCTCGCGACCGATGCGTGGCCAGATCATCTCAAGTCGTGCTAGAAGGCAAATGGAAGTCATTTCGAATAAGTTGTTCTACGATTTGTAGCCATTGAATGGCACAATAAAAAGAAAAAAAAAGTTTTGAAAAATATTAATTCGTTTTCATTTGGCGTAGATTTTTCTGTGTACCAATATTTATGACTAGACTAGGTACATAACGAAGCCTCCCTCAGGAATCAGGAGCTTGATAATAGAGACTTCGACGAAAGATAACGATATAAGTTTCGTTCAAAACTGATATGGCTATATATAACAGGAAAGTTAGATGCTGGAAGTTGACTGTACATACGGACCGTCCGGTTAAAAAAGGAAGAATTATATCTGTGAAGTATATTTGACTCTAGCAACGTAAAAAAAATTAGGTCCAAAATGGCAGATTACGAAAGAGTAACTCTGCTAACCCTAATCAGCAGGATCAGAAGAAGTTAGCAACGTCAAATTTCACGCGAAGTTATCCATTATATTATAAAACTGTAATTGCTGTAACAGGAAAAAACTGTGAGGAGCTCAATTTGATGGAATCTATTCTTGAAGTTATACCAATGTTTATTGAATTTATATCATTCTGTGTACAGGCCTTAAGTTGTTTGTTTCGGAACAATCAATCTGAGGCTTTTCTAGAAGTTTTATAATTTTTGTTTCGTAGGCGACACTTCCTTGTTAATCAATTGCTCAACCCCTTTGATATCTTTCATTTTAAAGACAAACAGTTCCATAACATTTCCGGATAATTGTTTTGACTACCAGACTTTTCACCAAAGGTTTTGACAATAATAATAATAATTTGACAATAATAATAATAATAATCGGGCACAATCAATCATCGATTAAAATTGAAGTTGATTGATATTGTTAATTCATATAAACGTTCTTTGAAACCACCAAACGTGCAGGTACACATAATGTGTTCCATCCATTATCTTCGTTCGGTCAGAGCAATCATAAACTTTTATTGAAAACGAATTCAATATTATATAACGTTTTACAGTCAATTAGGTATCTCTTTCGAGTATTCGCCAATCAAGCTTTGGATTTCATACACAACGAAGGCAAAAACAAACCGATATTTTTTCTGATTTCTATTGCTAGTGAGAAAAATTGTGTCAGCAAAAAATGTATGGTACCTATATTATTTTGATAACATACAGCATAACTGCTGAAAGTCTGGGCGCAACTGTATTATTTTTCCGGCAGAAGTTCGGAACGTGTTCAATTCGGGTTTGCGGTGTATGTTACTATGTGACTGAAAACCTAACAAAAAGTTCGGGAAGCGGTTAGAATAGGGTGTAACATATGAATTATATAATTGGGTCAAATTCCGGGATGCGGTCTAGAGGTTGAAAAAGAAAAAACTTAGAAATATGTGATTATTAAACAAGCCCGTGGAAGTGAAAAGATATGCGATATCTGATCAGACCTGAGAGATATGGCGGAATTCATGAAAAAAATATAGAACCACTTTACACCCTCTTAGGGGTCGAATTTTAAAAAATCTTGAAAACACTTTCTAAGTATTCATATGAAGAATCCGTAGAATAAAAATGAATTCAATATTTGGAAAGACCTAGTAAATATGACAAAAATCGTGAAAATATATGTATATTATTTTTAATGATAATTTTTTTTGCTCCCCTTCCGAACGCCAATGAATATTCAATTTTTTTTTTAACGGAATTACTTTTCTAGTTGATTTACATATACACACCGAGTTTCAACTTTCTAGCATAATCCGTTCTAAGGTTAGGAAAAACACCCCCCATCCCCGTACCATACTACCCCTAAAAAAAATGTTTTCCACCATGCCACTACTATAGCTCTATCTAAATACCAAGTTTCAGCTTTATATCATGAGAACCTATATCTTAAGATATAAACATCGGAACTTTTTCCTTCTCACCCTTCTCCACCCTCACCCTCTACACCCCCACCCACAATTTTTTTCCCTACTAGGGTTCTATTGGGCCTACTTCTGATAAAAATTTGAAGCATCTATCTTATACTGTTATTGAGCTATGAAAAGTGATATTTTAGAAAAATTCTTATGCCCCCACTTCTATGCTCCCCTGCCCCTTCAAAGATTTTACTTTGAGCAATCTTTATTTATCAAACCTAATTTTTTTTTCTAGTGCAATTGGTTTGTGAGATATCGTAATCTTAAGTATTTTACCCCCCACCCCCGTATTCCACTACCCCCACCCAAAAATTTTATTTCAATCTACTCTCCTAGTATAACTACAAATATTTGTTAAGTTTTAATTGCTTGCCATTAACGGTTTAGGAGATATGGATTTTAGAATGTGTCGATCTCGTCATTTTTGCGTTTCGGACGCATTATTTCCCCCTCCACTCCCACACCCCTTCACCCATATCAGCAATTTTTTTGCAAATGGGTCCACTATCAAAGCTCTATAGAAATTCCAAGTTTCAGTCTCCTACCATAAGCGGTTGCTGAGATCTAGAAACCAAAATTTTTCGTCTAAAACGCTTCCCCCCATTTCTAGGAGTCCACCATGTCTATTCAGAAAAAAAAATTGATTTAATTGCTCACACGGTTTTGCAACTATAATTCCTCAAACGAGTTTGCGTACGGCGGACGGCGCACAGACGGACTGAAATTTTTTTTTGCTTTTTTGGTGTTTATTAGTCATAAAACGTGTAAAAAAAAATTTCAGGGTAGCAAATTTTCTTTTTTTTAAAAGTTGATAACAATACTTTATTATTAAAATAATAAAGTAAAATAACTAGAGACTCTTCGCAGATAATTGTGGCATTCGGCACAAAGAAATAAATCTATATATATAAAAATGGAGAAATGTTTGTCTGTTTGTTTGTCCCGTATAGCCTCCTAAACCACTCATTTGATTGCGATGAAATTTTGGTGGTTTGTTGAGGGTACGCCCGCAATGGTTTGTGCGTTAGAAAAATCATTTAACAGTTTGTGGCTCGCGAGTTATTTCAAAATTTCAGTCTTTTCCGTATGATTATACGGCAGATTGTTCATTTTCGGTGTATTAGTTCGCGTTCCTATTACAAAATGGTAAAGTTGAACTATGGAGGATAGTGGAATAAGTATGGAGGATGGTGTTTGTCTGTTTGTCCGGTATAAACCACTTATATGAAAAACGTAAAGTGTAAAATGAAAAGTGAAAAATGAAAAAAAAATATAAGCATTAAAAGGTCGGGTTCTATGGAAATCTACACCACTCATACGGTTGCGGTGAAATTTTGGTAATTTGTTAAGGGTACGCCAGCGATGGTATCTGCGTTAGCAAACTCATTTAATAAAATCAATATTTGAGTGTTTTTCATATGATTTAGCGGAAGATTGTTCGGTGTATTAGTTATTAAATGGTAAAGTTGTATTATGGATGGGGGATAAAGGATAGTGGATGAAGATAAAGAATGGAGGATGGTGAATGTAGGATTGAGGATGGAGGATTGTAGATGGAGCATGTTAGATGATGGATAGAGGATGGAAGATGGTGGATATAGGGAGGATGGGGGATGGTGGATAGAGGATGGAAAATGGAAGATGGAGGATAGGGGATGGTGGATATAGGATTGAAGATGGAGGATGGGTAATAGAGGATGGATAAACAGGACTAATGGATCAACAGTAGAGACGGGAGTAACAGGGGCGATGGAACACCGTGAGCGTAGCGAATAAATCGAACAAAGAAGAAATCTATTAGAAAAATTAGCTTGTTTTAACTTATACTAAAAGTATCAAATTTATTATCATAATTTTCGCTATAAACATTGTTTTAAATTTTATTGCACTTATCAAAACTTATCTTTACTTCCCACACAATAAAATAAAACGATTGTGTAACCAACGTGTGCCCAGTCGACAATAAACCCAACGAACCAGCAAAGAACGATACGTAACAATAATAAATAAAATTTACTTGTTTCGTTTAAATATTTGTTGTTTTCCGGCGTCAGTGGAGTGAAACCCAAACATGAAATCCTCGATTGTTGACTAATCGTTGTCCTTGAGGACATGACAATTGGAAAATCAATTTTATAAGACTGTGTTGGACTAGGTCCGAAGGAGCTGTTTTGTCATCGGATGGCATAGACTCGTCAGAGGGTGTATCATTCCTACTATCCGAAACACCCTTACAGCTGCTGGTTTTGCTTAGGAATATATGTTGATGTTGAAACAAATTTCATTATCATGAATTATGTTAAAGCGTAAATTTTTGCGATCGCATCCGTATACTAAAGGTAGGTGGCACTGAAGATCATCCAATATTTAACCAAATTGGTAGAATTTTTGGTTGTTCGCTAGGATATATGAAGCTCAACGCTAAGGTTTAGTAAAGTGTCCTTTAATTTATTTTTAATACTCGTACTTACAGTTGTTCTCAATAAATACTAAGCTTCTTTCATTTATGCGAAACTTAATGCGTATCGTACTCTTTCCTTCTGATTTTAAAAACGAAGAAATTTTTATCTGAATTAGCATATTTCTTTTTTTACAGAATCATTCCAAACTAATCAACAATGGCAGACGAATTTGATGGATACGAATGCGTATGTAGTCATGAGCTTGCAATGCAACGTTTACTATCATTGGTAGGCAATAAGAACGAAAAAAAAAAAAAAAAAAAAACAATTTAGACCCTACATTCTAATAAAATAAAAATCAATACTGATTTGCGATAATTGTTCTTTTTAAATAGATTCGTCAAGGGCAATCGCATTGCACAGACACCGAATGCATAGATCGTATGTATTCTGCATAGCCATAATATGCGTAAAAATTTTAAAAACTTTTTTTTCCGTAGTACCAACACAAAGACCGAACAATGAAGCCGGTGAAAATTTCACGTTCATGTCAATGTTCTTTCTAATTGCTGTGATACTTTATTTTATACGGCCTAGTGCTTTTATGCGTCCACAAAATAGTTCAGAAAAACCACAACAACCACCACCAGGCGGAGAGGTAGTAATTTTTATTTATTTTGCATTGCATTGAATGAACGATTGGTTTTTTGTTTCTTTAATTTCAGGGCCCAAATAATGGAGCTCCGCCAAGCGTTAATTGATACACTAATACAGATCGGACATATGAAATTATTAATATCACAAATATACCGAGTATTAGACCACAAAAAAAATCTGTATAATGTGGAAAGATTAAAAATCCCAGAGTGGTGATAAAAAAATGTTTTTTCTAAAATGACAAAGACAAAGTATAAATTGTTTTTTCTTTTGGCACTTTTTTTTTGTTATTCTTTTTTTTAATATATAAATTTATGTCTATTACTGACCACACTAGATTTCATTTTTAATGGCTAACAATTGTCAGTTTTTTTTTTGTTATAAATATTTCTTTTACAAAATTTTCTGGTTAAATTTTCTTTGATTCGATTGACTCGAATAACATCCTTTTCATGTAAATTTAGCCAATAAAAATTATATACTCTACACAAAAGGATTTGAATATTTTTTTATAAATAAAACCGGTCGGTTTTTGGGCACTCCTGGTCGATGTTTGGAGTATTGAAAGAATGGGAATGCTTAAGATTGCACTCCATAATCGGATCGTTCGAGGAATTAAGAACTTCTTATAGGAATCCACAGTAGGCAAACCACTCAAACGCTGGGAAGAATCGGTTGATGAAAATAGCATAGCCATCTTTGAATCGAAACGATTGGAGGCGACGACTTCAGGAGGCCTGGGTCCGGATTTGGGCTGTCGTCCCATTGATGATGATGAAAAGGTAGCTTGAATGAACAGTTTGCTTTTATGTTTTATTACTTAACGAAGTATTGCGTGAATGATGAAGGCTGAATGAGACGGTAGATTCTTTAAGAAAAAAAGAATGAAAATGTGAACCAATTGCATTTACTTTATTTGTGGAATCATTACTTTCTTAATCTTCTTCTCGTAGCGATCGTTGGTAAATTTGTCTTGTTCACTAGCTGCTATATCTAGATAAAAAAAAAATAAAGGCATAATTGCAATTGCTCGGTGATTGTGCTAATCTTCTTACCCAATTTTTTTCGAATGAGTTGGAAATTTGCAAACTTCTAAGCAACAAACAAAGCGCCGGGCACTGATCAAATTCCAGCTGAACTTCTGAAAGCGGGCGACACCTGCACAAAAAATCTCCTACATAGATTGATCTCGGACATATGGATGCAAGAAGCACTTCTTGAAGATTAGCGCAGGAGTATCATATATCCAATTTATAAAAAAAGCCGACACTCTGCTGCGAAAACTACCGAGGAATATCTCGGCTGTGAACGTCTTATAAGATCTTGACGAAAATTCTAGAAAATAGAATTAAGCCCTTTGCTGACAAAGTAATTGGTGAATACCAGGGCGTATTTACAGCTGCGCGATCGACCAGTTAAACAGGTGCTTGAAAAGTGCTGGGAACTTAACATTGATAATTAATGGACTTCAAACAGGAATACGACAGTATCGACACGTGCGTACTGTATAAACACGTGCGTACTGTATAAAATAATGATGGATTTTGGAGTTCCATTGAAACTGGTTCCGGCTTACAAAAATGTCAATGACCGAGATTCTCTGTCACAAGTCAGAGTTGAAAATGATCTGACTTCCAGCGTTAGAAATGAGAACGGGCTTAAGTGCCAAAGAAATATTTGTGAACCTTGACTCGGTAGCAAGGGAAGTTGTACTACGTATTACCGAAAACAAAATCAATACACAAACTAAGAATAACACGCCAATCAGACAAAACATTACAGTAGGAATCTTCAACCTAAAAAACTTAGACGTAGATCTCGGGGCAAATATATCGAAGGATGGAAGCGAACCCATCGAAATTAAAAAACGCAAATAAGACGTATATTCGGTACTTCCAATAATTAAAAACAAAAATGTGCACAGAAAAACAAAGCTTAAACTATACAAAACAATAATAATAGCTGTGCAAATGGTATGGGAGCGAAACGTGGATATTGACTCAGGCATCCGAAAAGTTAGTTAAGTCTTTGAAAGAAAATTCCTCGGACCTGTGAGGAAAGACTTGAACTGGAGAACACGAAACAATAGAGAATTGTATGCCATCTTCGATAATCTAGAAAAATCCAAAATTCAAGAAGCTACAATGGGCTAGTCATGTGGAGCGGATGAATGGCGAAAGAATCCCCAAACGCACAATAAAGGGAAAAGTTAATGGACAAAGACCAGTTGGAAAACCACGACAGCGGTGGGAGGATTCTTTTGACGCAGACAGATTCAGAAACTGGAGGACGCGGTCACTAAACCGAGAAGGTTGGAGGCGGCACATTCAGGAGGCCAAGATCCGATTTGGACTCGATGTTCTAAAGAAAACAACTTCCCAGCCATCTCAATCTCCTTCTAGCGATCCCTCGCTCGCACACGATGTGAGTGTTGCCCTGCACAGCGTACAGATCATGGTATAGAGTAGAAAATAAGGTTGCAAAATAATTTTTTTTAGCTTTAAAAAAATTCTAGTCTTGACTATTTGGCTCTTGATTATTTGGCTCTTGATTATTTGGCTCTTGATTATTTGGCTCATTATATTACTGAACTACATCGGTTCCTTCCTCGATACTTTGTAGGCTTGGATCTTCGCTTGATGGAAACTTTCTCTTTATCCTGGATGGTGCTACAGTATTATTAAACCATGAGCCATTTGGTGGAGTAAAATTTTACCATACGCACCAGATAGATTTTTTTATACTTACAGTATATTTGACCTAGAGCCAAGATACGAGTGCCACCGAAGTTTCCTACACCACAGCAGTTACTCGACACTAAAACTTTGGAAACAGCAGACTTTTTCGAATCCAATAACTCTGATACACACGTTAAAGGGTTTCTTTTTAATTCCATCTTTTTTTTGTACGAAAACTGGATAGTTTTTGGGTGAGATGTCATAAAATTATGGGATACTAGCCGCGTACCTCAGCTACGCTTACGTTTGCATAGTGCTAAACTATCGAAACTACAAAGCTAGCAGTTTCTAGTCTTGCTTCTCATTGCTCCATCGCTCTTGTTACTCCCGTCGCTCTTGTTTTTCCTGTTGATCCATTGCTCCTGTTTATGCCGCTGTTCCCATTTCTCCCGTTACTCCATCCACCATCCTCCATTGTCCATCCACCATCTTCTATTTATCCTCCATCTTTCATTCTCCATCCACTATCTAACATCCCTCGTGCAACTTTAACATTTAGTAATAGAAACGCATAACTAATTTACCGAAAACGAACGATCTGCCTCTAAATCATATGAAATCACTCGCGAACCACCAATTGTTAAATTATTTTGTTAACGCAGAAATCTTCGCGGGCGTGCGCTCAATATATCAGTGAAGTTTCATCGTAATCGGATGAATGGTTTAGGAAGGCATATTGGACAAACAATCAAACAGTGCACCAGCGTACTAAAATCGCGAAAAAAAAATTGGAAAAATGTCGAAAAAAATAATAGTTTTTGATTCGACAGAACCCATTTCCCTTAATTTATAGTTACAGATGTGCAATACCAGCACTACAAGAATTTTATAGATTACTGAAAAAGTATATTCTCTTTCTAAAATCTCCCAAAGATCTGTAAAATGTCACAAACGAAAAACCTGCTTAACAGTAAGATTCTGTTTACTTTCAGTAATCCTACAAAGTACAAACAAAAAATTTTCATTTCAGTTTTATTTGTTTTATTTAGTTTTTCCATATTGACAATAAACAAATATTTAATATTTTTTCGTCGGGTAAAAAAGAGAAGAGAAATTAAAAAGTTTCATTGGATACAAAACCATTGCATGATTTTTCTTTAAATTAAACACTGTTTCTAAATTCCTAAATGCTAACTGCACACATCTCTACTCTGATCATCTGATTGTTTCCCGTAGCACATTCATTTCACGATATCAAATCAATTTTCCTCATTCGATTTGATAACTGCCTTTCGCACTTTATCAATCACCAACGTCATCTTCTCGTATTTACCCGTCGAATCTGGCAGATTTTCGAAATTTATAACGTCGCTTACACCTTTTGAAAATTGATCGCCTGTCGGTAGTTTATCGAACGGTGAAAATTTTAAAACCGGTGTCCCAAGCACCGATAGGTCTTTATTTATGGCATTATTTTGTGTTGGTGTACCGTGCAGTTCTGTACTATTCGTTCCATTCGATGCACTCGAAATTGTTGTAGCTTGGGTATCGCCGTTTATCGTCAATGGACTTGCTGTCCGATCGTCTTCGATCATGTTTTGTACTTCGAGAATTTCATCGATTAAGGAATCGTCGGCTGTTCCATCGAGGAGTGAAGTTGGATTGTCTAAAGCTTCCATGATTTTTCGTTGTTTCGCTTCGAGGTCTTCAAGCGATGGCGATTTTCGATGCTTTCGAGATGGCCGAGTGATCGGTGGCGGCGGCGCTTCTTCTGGAGGTGGATGTGGTTGAATATCATCGGGTAGTGGCGGTGGTAATGGGGCCGTCAGAATCGGATAATGAAGGCCGTCGTTGTCATCCTCGATTTCCATGTCCATTGTATCCGCGACGATTTGTTTTTCCGGTTCGATAGCAATCAGACTTTTCATTTTTTTTCTCTTGTAGCCTTTTTCTATATTTTCACCCAGCGATTTGATGAACACATCCTTTTGGTTTTCTGGTAACATTGGTGGCATTCGACGATCCTGTAGACGATATTATAGTTAAAATTTTAAGGTAAATGTTTGAATAGAGTTTTTAAAAGTGGGTGAGGTTATCATGGTGCTAATAAAATACTCGAAAGTACAATAGATATAAAATGAAATTAAGCCTAAATACCGACATAAAACTCACATAATCTACGATCCGCATATAGAGTAACTGTTCGTAATATGGAATACTACTTTTTATTTTTCCAATAAAATTTACAAAAGGGAACATTTTTGAATATTTTTCCTTTTAAATAACCGGAAAACAATTGAAAATCTGTGCTACAAAACTTGAGTACTGAAATGTGAAGCTTATCTTAATAAAAGGAGTTTTTTTTGGCATGAAGATTTTTTCTGAAATGAAAACAGTCGTTCATTATATGGGCTATTCCATATTATCGACCATTAAGTAAAATATGAAAATGAAAAATATCATATTACAAACATTTTTCGATCTTACTCAAATTCTATTTTTATTTAGTCATTTTTTAAATGGAAAATGGATTTTTGAGAAATAATGTTCCACGTGGGACTTTAAATCATTTTGCAGCTTTAAGGTAACCCATTTATCCGTTTCTAATGACATCAATAGCATTCTCGATGCCTTCTGCATTACACTGCTTGCGTTTAGAATTTGTTCCAACATATCTAAATAAATTGTAAATCAATTCTAAATACAAAATACTTTCTTCGTAGAATTGATCACAAAAGCAAGGAAAAGTGAATATTTATAATATGGAATAGTATCCCATAATCCTGAAGTATTCCATATTATGAACATTTTGTTTTTCACTATAAACACAAATTCTACTTAAGGCCGTATTCTAGTCTAGAAATTTGAAAAAATCGAAATTTTTGTTTTTCCATATTTCGATAGTTTAGATATTCAAGAATATCTCCCTAAAAGGATTTTTCAAAATTTGAATTATTTTTAAAGTTATAGTCATTTTAGTGACGGAGCACCCATTCTATTCTATGTGCGTTTAGTTTGAGTTTTCAAGTGAAGTTCGATCTTCAAATGCTTCCAAAAGAAGGAAGAACTGCTCGTCTTGCGGAAAGAAACGCCGAAAATCAGCAATATGAAGTAGAAGAAGGTCCGATGTATGGAGCCAGGATGGCTGATTAAGAAAATGTAAGTTATATATAGGCGTCTATCCGTTACACTGCCTGAAACTTAGCGTAAAACTTTAAGCGCGCTTTTCTCGAAACTACTTTTTCGATGCGGTTGACATAATATCTCAAGCTCTAATCGACCGATTTACTTGAAACTTTGCATGAATATTCTTTATATATTCCTCTATCGTATGAACCAATAAAAACTAGAAATTTCATTTACAATATTTTTAAAAAATTCGGGAAAGTTAAAAAATTAGTGGGAAAATCGACCTCAATTTTTTAATAAGCCACCATATTTTGCGAAAAACATTTTTTTTCACTTTTTCTGGTTCATACGATCATAAATTATCCATAATTTTATTTTTCAGGTGACCAGGAGGGTAGATATTATGACGACCGGGATAGGTTTTTTTCCCCTCTACTTTAACGACTTCAACTTGCTGAAATATTTATTTTTTTATGTACTCTTCAAATATGAATAAATAAACCATAAAAAATGGATAGTAAAAATATCAATTGCTTTTTTTTATGAATCCTCAAAAAACGCTCGAAATTCGGGCTTCTAGACTACGGCTCTAAGCGTCGTAATTTCATCACAAACCAATTTTACACTATGAAACAGGAGTCTGTAATCAATGAAATTCGATAACAATTGATTTTAAATTTGCTTTCGTATAAGGTATTATTTCGAATTTTGATTCACTTGTTCAAAGTTTTGACATCCCACGATTTCATATAGTATATATACTTTTTGTGAATCCCCTTATGTGATTTCAAATATGAGTGAAGCTATTGCTGTTAAATTACATTCTTTATTTTTATTCTATCTAACAAAAGATGTCTTGCTTGTAGTTTGGCAGAACACATGCTAATCCATATTAGCCACAGTTACTCTACTGTCGTCAAGCAAATAAGACAAGACTATAAGCCACGAACTAACCTCTGTAAGGACAAGGAAGGAAGTATCCTTAGTGACGCAGAATAAATTAAACAAAGATGGGTTGAATACTTTAAAAAGCTAACAGAGTGACGACCACCGACCCAATTAGAACACCAAGTGCACCATCGGATGAGCAGGCATCAACTGCGGTACCCACTGTCGGAGAAGTGGAAGCAGCCCTGCGCGACCAAAAAATACACAAATCACCTGGAGTTGATGAAATACCAGTGGAGCTGCTGAAGTGAGGTGGTTCTAACCTCACCAATCTTCTACACAAAATCATGACAAAAATTTGGATTGAAGAAAAAATAACCGACAACTGGCGCAAGAGCATTATATGTCCAAATAAGGAGATAAAGTGCAATGTGAAAATAACAGTGGCACATAATTTTTGTGTAAATCATACAAAATACTGACGAAAGTATAATAATTCAGAATCGATTAAAGTCTTATACAGAAAGTATTACCGGCGAATAATAAGGTGGTTTCAGAACAGGGAGATCTACAATTGGCCAGATATTCTCAATCAAACAAGTTCTAGAAAAATGCTACAGAAGTATAGAAACAAACTTCAACAGAGACAATGGATTCTGATTCCAGAGTTGACAGTAAATTAAGCTTCTGTATATCAGAAGTTACAACGTAGTTACACTTAGGGCAAGGCATCAAAATGCTTCAATTTCAGGATTTATTTTTTTTTTATTTTTTTTTTTATATTTTGGGTCGAGCTATCGTGGTTTTCCAATGTATAGATAGGAACGTGGTTTCTTGTCTCCACTTGAGTTGTCGCCCGTCGTTCAGTTTTTGGGTTGCCGCTCTTTTAATAAACGAACCGAGCTGGGGCAGGTGTTTTATGACATTGCCGGTGATAGGTCGCTTGGCTTCATAATCCGCCAGTTCATTTCCCACGAAACCCGCGTGACCTTGAATCCGGAACACTAGGGTGCCAGCGATAAAATAAATATATATATGGAAAAAACTATTAATGGGTTACATAGAGGTACGTGAGCACGTGAGCCTAATTCTGAATTAAAAAAAAAAAAAAACAAAAAAAAAATGGTGACTCCAGCTCCTATAACGTAAGGCCGCGATCGGCGTGAGTTGATGCACGCGGTACCTTCTACAACCTCACCAAGTGATCTAAAACCAAAAATTCAAAAAGTTTATGAAACTAGATCAAATTTGAAGGGGCCCCAACGTTTTCCGATTTTGAAAAAAAAAAACACCCTGAGACTAAAATGACAGCTATTTGAAAAAAACACACTTTTTCTGGCTTAAAAACTCAAATAAAAAAAAAAATGGAATAAAAAAAACTCGACGTTGACGTTGGAACTTTGAAATGTTATGCCGGTTTTTCACCAAACGGACAAAACAGAAACTCAGCAAAAGCTCGTGTCGAAAAAAACAAGACTTAGTGCTCGTGCTTTTTTCGACTGTTTCTGTTCTGTTTTTCGTGTTGCGATCAGAACCGGTAACTTCAAAAGGTTTCGGTGTGTTTTCATACTGAGTCCGCTTTGTGGAAACACTGAAGTTGTGTTTTGTTCAGTTTGTGTTTTTTGGTATGAGACAGAGTAAGTTTTCCGTGCGCTTTGTTCGCTCAGTTGAAACAAGCTCAGAACAAAAATAAAACTGCGATAAAATACTGTCAGTTTGGTTGAAACAGTGTTTTGGATTTTTTCGAGTTCGTGTATTGGATTTCCGTGCTTTCAAAAACATGAACAAAACAATAACTTTTCTTGTCTGTTTGGTGGAAAACCGGCATTAGAATCACTGACAATGCGATGGGGAATTTCCATACTTGGATGAAGGATGTTTTTTGTTATCCAAGTATTCTGGAATTTTATTAAAAAAAATTAATTACTTTTTAGAAATCAGTCTTTCAAGAACCTTTAAAACTAATACAAATAATGGGGTTTGTCCCACCTTTTATTATATACCGGTAGGGAAATGGTAGGAGTTTTCAGCTGACTATGACATATTGAAGTTTTCCCGCTCTAAACTGCGAGTTCAACTATGTCATACTTTTCGCTTACTTCCTGACACGCACTGGTGTTACTGGCCATTCAGGTTAATTGCATGCTCTCTCCTCTTGTCTCAACCAGGCTTAGGGCCAACTATGGTGGAGCGGTTAGGTCAAACTAATTAATAAAAAATTTCAAAGACTTCAGACACTTCAGTGGCGTGTCAGCAAATTACACGTACCGCAACAAGAGAAAATGTATAGAAAATGAGTCCGCAGATGCTTGCCATATGCGTGTCGCCTACACCTGCATCGGCCAGAATCGAGGCAGCGTGGAAAGTGAGTGCTTAAGTGCTCGACTAAGAAAGTATGCCAAACTTTTGTGTGTTGTTCCTTTCCAGAATCCCGACAACAATGTAGGGCTTAGAACTCTATTAAAAATTAACTGCGCCAATCAAAAAAAATTGGACTTGAGCTCAAATTAAAGTTGTGTCACACGATAGCTTGGCTACTCAAATTTTCAGTCAACCATTCCTTTTCTTAAAATTATAAGTTACCTCGATTAAGTCGGCGTCCGGTTCGCAATTAAATCCTGGAAAACTGATAATTTTCCTCACATCATACTTGTGCTTGAACTCGTCTAATTCGCCATCTTCACCGTCAGATCCTTGAACTTGTCGGCCCTAAGAATTGTTCAAAGTCGCGTTTACTGATAAAAAAGCAAAAAAACAAGATCATACCTCCGAATCGAATAAGGTCAAGCCGGAATGTGCTACCTTCGCTTCCTCCAGCCACCCAGGCGGATATCCCAAAATCCGCATCCTATAAATAAACGGCGGAATTTCCGCATTGCGCAATCCCATTGCTTTTCTTAAACCGGAAGTAATTTGTCCGGGTCGCAAATGAGCAAACCGTTGCTCAATGTCGACATGATAGCGTTCCTGTTTCGACGTAAACATTTTACGCGCCTTGTTAATACGCTGCTGGTTCTTCGGTTCGGTACAATCCTTGAGCGAATGACTGCCCGAGCAATTGAAGCAGGTTTGCGACATTCGCAATCGTTTCGGGCACTCGTCCTCGTCCACTTCGATCTTTTTCTCGTCGTTGAAGACATCACGTACCGATCGCTTGTACGACGGTATCGCATTGATTTCGGGCTTTGTTGCCGGCGTTGTATCTATCGAAAATATCAGATCAGTGATATTTTCCGGGCCCAATTTCTCAACGGCCCGGAACGAAAGGTTCGTCTCGTCCTCGATCATATCGACACAAACGCTTCGTTCGTCCAGGCAACTTTTGATTGCGTCCTTGACAAAATCGCGCAAACAATCGAATTTATCGCGATCGCCAAACAAAACTGTAAACAGAACTCCGTTGTCGGGTTGTTTCTGGACCGGCGAGTCGATTATTGAGGTTGTCGTTTGTTCGTTCGCGGCCTCCGACTCGTCTAGCGAATCGTTGAGATCGATGACGGATATGTGCGGCTCCTGGATTTCACAGTCGCTGTCGTCAGCATGGTCTGACGGTCGCGGCATTGGGCCTATTTGGGCGTCCTGATCGTCTTCCATTGTTAAAAGCAAACGAAATAATTTTCAAACATTGAAATTTTCAAAACAATCCACACTATGAAATGTTGACGGCGGGAACAATTTTGTTTTCTGTCATTCGCACAATGGAACTGTCAAACTTCGTCCCTGCCACACTGCGGCCAAGGCATTGGCCGACTCAGAACCTTATTTTATTGTATTTTACGTGGCTGTTTAGTGCCGAATGCAATCAATTTATCAATTTATTTAATTCACTCGTCTATTTAATTAAATATAAAAAAGATTGCATTGGTTTAACTTACGTTCCACATCAACCGAACCGCTGTAACCACGCAACGATCAAAACAAATTCAACTTCTCACAGTTGGCACACCCGCTCAACGGATTATTCAATTTCTAAACTGTGATTAAAAGTGCGACTGGACAAACAAACCAATTTCTGTATATTTTGTAACAATTTACGCGCAAAATCAATAAGACTTAAGCCTCAGAATCTATTACGGTAAACATTGCAACATTTCGCTAAAAGAAAACACCAACTTCATTCCACTTTTCGACAGAATATCTTAAGGACCCGCCAGATTTCAAGATGTCAAAATTGGCGGAAAAAACGAAAGACTGGGAAACTTCGTTAAAATCATCGTCGCGTATTGCAACGAAAAATCAATGTGTTTCTGATATTATGGCGACGATAAGTACGTTTCGGGACATCGATTCACAAAATGCTATTGCATGTAAGGTGCTTCACGTTATTTGCAAGGAAGCGGGTCAGGTGAAGCAGTTCGAACCGTACAACGAGTTGTTTACGAAGTTGCAGCCGCATATTTCTGGCGCCTATTGGGAGAAATTCATTAAATTCTACAAGTATTACATTGGGATTTTAGTTACCAAGGTGAGTAGAGCGAAAAACGGGTTGCAGTTTTGTTATTCCAAAAGGAACGGCCTGTAGTTGATTCAGTAGCCCGAGGTTTTTCACTTGTCGGTGCGAATTCATTGCACTTATCTTCTCCATGATCATGTTGTCGGTAGTACTTTACCTCTTCACATTAAGGTTGTCCATTTGCGCCAAACAGAACTATAGACATTGCCACCAAGTAGTACTACAAGTGAGGTACTTTTCTCATAATTGCGTCTTACTAGTTGCAGTAACTTCAAGGTTTTCATAAATCGCGATAACGGAAAGGACAAATTTATTTAATGTGTGGAATACTTTTACCCTCTGAGCCCCTACCTGAGCTTCAATTACTTTTTGTGCAGCCCTGCGGGGTCAGGAATTAAAACTCCCTGTTTGTCTGGCGCGCGCTTCGCTCCAACTACCTTTTTTGCAACTCAGGTGTTAAAGCTCCCTTCTTTTAATTTTCAGCTCAAACGATGAAAATTTACCTTAATGTGTTATGGCAAGGAACTCGAAAATATGTAAAAGAGTGTTCATGCCGGTGTTCATCACCGATGGCGCGACAGCCCAAGTCGGGGCCTGGCCTGGCCTGAAGTCGTCGCTTCCAAATGTCTCGATCCACAGACCGCGTCCTTCAGTTGCTAATTTTTAAGATGGCTTTGCTATCTTCATCAACCGGTTCTTTCCATCGCTTGCGTGGTTTGCCTACTGGCCTGTTACCACTCGCTTTACCTTTAAGAGTACGCTTAGGGATTCTTCTGCCTTCCATCCGCTCTACATGGCCAGCCCACTGCAGTTTACGTAGTTTGATGAACGTTGAAGCTTCTGGCCCCTTGAAGAATTGTAACAGCTTATGGTTGTATGTTATTCACCAGTCCGTTCTTTCTTTTACAAGTCCAACAATTTGTTCGAGGACTTTTTTTCGAATGTGTTAACTGCTTTTTCGGAAGTTCGTGTTAATGTCTACGTTTTGCTGCCCTAACAGAGTACAGGTTGTATAATATTCGCAGCTTATTGTTCCTGTCCACTTTCTTGGATTTAATTTTTGGAAGTACCGAAGAATACGTTTTATTTGCTAGCATGATCCGTCGTTTGATTTCGTTGCCGTCTTTTGCTAGATTAGCCCCAAGATATGTATATGAAGTTATCCAGACTCCAAATTGTATTCCGCAATTGTTACATTCTCTCTGTCTGCGTCATTATTTTGTTTTACTTTCGTTTATGCCGACTTCTTTTGCGTCGGAGTCAGGAATAACAAATAGGATCTTGGAAGGATTTTTACATCGTCAGCGTATGCTACTAGTTGGGTGCACTTGAATAGTAGTGAGCTGCACATTATAACACTCTGGTGGCTATAAACTTGGGCTAAGCGTCAATCCCAACTATCGTTGCATTCACGAAAAAAAAAACCCTAAACCTTTCTGGAGAAAGGATCGAGCACTCCAGTGAGGTCAAATATGCTTATTGAACACACCACATCAAAAGCCAGTCTCTCTCTTTCTGAACCAGTAGAAGAAGGTTTTAGACCACGAATTCTGTCAATAAAAATTAGTTAATCTTTGTGTCTAAAACCCAATTACGCTCACTGAATATATACGGCAAGAATCAGTCCAGTGATCAGATATGCGTCATCTGAATGGTGATGCAAGTCTCAACAGGTAACTGTAGATATCCAACTAAGTAATCTGCAAAGGTTGGCCTCTACAAATATCACTCCTAATCGGACCCTGTCGTATAGGTCGACATGCAAAAAGACTCGGCCTCTTCTCAAATGACCTCTGTAGAAGCTGCCTGGATGAGGAGCAGGAGGAAGCAGTCCTTCACCTTCTCTGTACCTGTCCAGCTTTATCAGCTAGAAGAAAGGCTCATCTTGGAACTTATTCTTTCAACTGTCTTGGTGATTCTGCCAAAATGGAGGTTACGAGAATCCAACGCTTCATTACAAGCTCTAAATGGTTTGACAAGTAGGGCCGGATTCGAAGATCCTGTGGTAACACAACGGACCTTTCAGGTCTAAGTGTGTCCGTGTGTTCACGTGCAGCCACGCGTACCTACCTACCAACCTTGTTTTTCAATAGTTGGAGTTAGATATATAATTATGGGAAAAAACCCTTATAGTCCTTACACAAACACAAAGAACAAATATC
Organism: Beris chalybata; assembly: GCA_949128065.1. Taxonomy (NCBI): domain Eukaryota; kingdom Metazoa; phylum Arthropoda; class Insecta; order Diptera; family Stratiomyidae; genus Beris; species Beris chalybata. Next base: position 18,192,713 of record OX421895.1, on the reverse strand, counting down.
CTGTTATAATGTCTTCACTTAATTAACGAAACTCACTCTAAGTCAAGTAATCTTTAAGGGGCAACACCACTAAGTCTAAAAAAATGCTCTTTTTCGACAATTTTTTTTAAATGGAAGGAAAGGAAACAGATAAATAATATTTTGGGAACTGAATAACCATATATTTAAATATATAATAAAAAAAAAATTAGTTCAAAAATTTACAAAATGGCGGTACTAAAATCATTCTCCCGAGGCATGTTAAATCTTAGGCGCTCTGCGGCCTGCAGTTTTGCTTCCGTAAATTTGAATCTAGCATAACGAAAAAAAAATCACTGAATCTTTATGAGTATAGCTAGAGAATGACGTACGGGAATTTACAAGTATTGAGTTTTGTGCGGTTGGCGAGTATTTGAATAATTTTTTTTAATTTTCGACCAAAAACAGGACAGTTATTTGCTAATAACTATTTTTTAAATCAACGTATCAAAAATTCCGTACGTCATTCTCTTAGGAATATTATTTTGAAGATATGGTAAAGAATTTAAATTAAAAGAATGAAATTGTTCGAGATAAGTTGCAGGCCGATTTCGAAAATCGTGTTTCAAGAAAAACGCGTTCAAATTTTTGAAATGTGTTACAGACATGAACAAGTAAATAATTCGAGTTTTAATTATTTTTTACCATCAATCTGCAACTCCAGGACCACGAAGCTGTCCTTCTAAGTAGAAATATTCCTCTTCAATCCCTTTCCTCGACGATTTAATGGTGGTGGCGCGCCTTTTTTGCAGCAACTGTCAATGAATTCTCAGCGTACTGGATTCGCTTAGCATCGAACTTGACACAAAAAGTGTAGCATTAGACGCCAATATCCACATCCAGAACCTTCGTAATCCGTGGTATGTTAGTCAGTCCATCATTAAAATTGCATACAGCGATATCCGTTGCTATGTATAAGATTTTTACCTTTTTGTACATGAACTGACGCTATACTAACGAAATTCTGTGTGAAAATACATCCAATGGAACAAAAAACCTTTCTAGCGATATCTATTAGTGTTATCCAGAAGTTAGAAACCAACAGGTAAATTATTAGGCAGTATCTTCTCAGATGGATACCTGATGCGACACAGGTAGTCGTTTCAAAGCAGCCTGACGCGCTCTCTTAAGAGCTCCAAATTCCAGGATAAAATTCATTTTCATGATTTAAAATTTTTTCCCCATATTCTCCAAGGTTCAAAGAATTTTTTAAGCAAACGAAAAAAAAATCGATTTTTCCACATTTTTACAGTGGTGTTGGGCTTTAAGCTACGAATTTGTACAAATTAGTTTTGAGTGATAACAAAGTTCAAGGTTACGTGCCAGCGAAATCCTTTTACCCCTTCTGGTACCTTCCATACAAAAAATTCTGAAGTCACGTGTTCAACAATAACCGATAACTTTTGAACGCGTTAAGCTACGAATTTGAAATTTTTTACACGTTAATTTTAAAATGGTTCCAACGAAAAGGATAAATATGTAAGAAATTGAGTAAGTCCTTCCCGCAACTCCCATGATAAAGTCCTTAAAAAAGTATAATTATTTTTCCGAGACTCACCCAGTTCAAGGTATGAACCTAAAAACTGACGATATTATCTTTTAGTTTCGAATAGGAAACAAATGGCCTTAATAAAGAATATACTACATGCACACACCTTTTACTACTGATAATACTTAGTCCCCAACTACAATACAAATCGGAGTTCTGTATTTCATCTAGAGTATCATACGATTGGTTTGCAGACATTTATATAAACTTCATTAGTATACATTTCATCATGGAGCGATACACAATTGAACAGCGTTTGCAAATTATCCAAATTTTCTATCCTGAATTTCATCGAAAAATCATCTTCAGCGACGAGGCTCATTTTTGCCTCAATGGCTTTGTCAACAAGCAAACTATGCGTTGTGCAGGCAGAAATCCACATATACTCCATGAGTCACTATTGCATCCCCAAAAAATAACTGTTTGGTGCGGACTTCATGCTGGCGGCGTCATTGGGCCATATTTTTTTGTTAATGCTGACCGTCACGTTACTGTGAATGGAAATCGCTATCGCAGCATGATAACTGATTATTTTTGGCATCAATTGAATGGTATGGACTTGGACCATATGTGGTTACAACAGGACGGTGCCACAAGCCACACAGCACACATTACAATCGCTTTATTGAAGAGCAAATTTGAGTTGGAGCGCTCTTATTGAAAAAACCCCATATAATAAATTTCAACTTCCCAGAATAAGCGTTTCCTGATATATAGAACCCAAAATCTTTCTTCTAACACACTCCCCACATTCTGGTTATCAAAATGCATTGGAAACAGAGTAAAGAACTCATTTTGATAAAATTTGAGATCATTTCTGAATAGAGCAGGCAAAATACTATCGAGTGAAAATCATAACTCATGTTTTTTGGAAAATGGAAGGAGCTACTTTTGCTGCGCACCGCCTCAATTGATGATGTCGCACGTCTAACCACTTAAAAAATTATTATTATTTAAATTATTACCTCAAAGACTAGAGAGCTACTACGATCCTTGAAAGAATGTTCAATCAATCTTCAGTCATGTTTATACTCTAGATGAAATCATATAGAGTATTATAAGTTTAATCCAGCCCGAAAAGTTTGTAACGCATAGAACCGAGCAGCGGACGAAAAAAAGTTAAATATTATTTTGTGTTTATTTTGGGCCAAAACCCCAAAATCCGTTTGCTGTCCGTCCGTCCGTTTGCACAATAACTCAAGAACGCGCTGACCTAGGAAGTTGAAATTTTGTCACAACTTGTAAAATGGAAAAATAAGGGGTAGTTCGTTAATGGGCGATATCCTTAAACTCCTTCTGGTACCTCCCATACAAGAGCCCTTAAAACACGTATTCACAACTGCTCGAATACTTCAAGTTAGTGACTTAAAATTTTTCATACCTAAAGTTTGCAATGTTTGGAACGAAAGTTCCGAATATTTTGCAAATCGGATGAGTCCTTCGTGTAGCAGCCAAGAAATGTCCTTCAAAAATGCATGGAAGTTACAGAATCCACTATAACTCCAGTACGTGTTAAAGCAGGGACTCAAAATTTATAGGCAAGTTCCGACGCGGAGGCATGTTGAGTGTAAGTTTCAACACAGCAAAGAATACAGCCGACAAAACCCGGTTTTTAATGGCCTGATGGGGGTAGAGGGTGAATGTAAACGCACCATTATAGTAGATATGTAAGCATAATTTTTACAATCAGTTATTTTAATCCCTCTTCAAATTTCGTTACAGAAATATTACAAGGATTTTATTGCAATAATCCCACTACTCGACCAGTTCAAGCTCGAAACGGAAAATGCAATACAAGACTATTTCGAAATAAACACAAGTTTCTACGCTGCATTGCTAGCCTTCAAGGTATTGCCGGATGATAGTTTTAAATCATGTGCAGATAACGTTCTATTATCTCTGCAAACCGCCCAAACGTTAAATCCCGAATTATTTCTAACGCTACTAGATGATTTGCTCGACATGACAAAACATCATTTTCGATATTTACTTATGAAAAATTTCAATGGAACGACCAAGTTTCTCGAATCCGTAACAGCAACATTAGCAACATTAAAGACGGTAAACGACATCGAAAGATTTACCATTAAATCGAGTACACACTTGTTATTTTTGTTTAAAATTGAAATGGAGAGCACGAACATGCCGACGATAGCGCTATCATATTTGAAGACTTGTATGCGATTAGCATCAATTGCCGAGCAAAAAAAACCTAGTCAAAAAATGCAGAACATTTTATATTTTATGCTTAAACTATTTTGGATTGTTGACTCCGATGATTTCAGCACACATTTGAATAACGTTCTTACAAACCTAGGAAAACTGTTGGAATTTGATAAGAATACTGTTCCGTGGGTTGTTAACAGTGCAGTTACCATTTGTGAAATTTTAAACAGTTTAGTTCTTAAGGCCAAAGAGAAATTTACCAGCGAAAATGTTCAGAAAACTACGGAATTGGTTATTCAGCTATCAAAAATTTTACCAAGTGCTGATAATCTGACAAAGAGTTATAATAAGGCAGTTTGTCTTCATTGTAGTAATGTGGCCAGACATGAAATATTTAATTTAGGCTATATATCAATTAACTTGTTTCGGAGATCGATAGAATTGAAGCAGTCGGACAATAAAGTTGCGCATAGTTTTCTGACGGTTCTCAACTACGTTACGAAATCATGTCTTGATTTGAATTGTGTCTGTACGGAGAGTATTCTTTACAAGCTGTGCAACAATTGTTGTAAAGCTATACATAGCGTTAATAGTGCAGTCCATGCGCCATATGCCTTAAGGGCATTGAACATTTTACGAAGTATGAAAATCAAGCAAGAATTCCTTAAAGATGTCCATCTAACCCAATTATGTCAGAATATATTATCGCTTATGGGTCGCCGTAAGACGGCATTGGAAGTGAATTGCCTTTATGTAGTGCATTTGCTGAATATCGACGAAAAACCAAAAGATGTTATTATTGCCCAAATCGCAACTTGCTGTCTGCAATATAAAGATGCCGGCTTCACGGAGGATCTTAGCATATGTGATATTTTGGATAAGGCCGAATTGGAATTCGAAGTTCCCAAATACGATAGAGAAAAAATGATTCGATGGCAATTTGAGGCGAGCACACAATTACCTGGTAGCACCGTTCTTCAGGAAACGTTGGCTAAGAAGGTCACGACAGCTGCTCAAACTGGAATTGAATTGGCAGAAATTGTTTGCTTGCTCGGAAAAATAGAGGTATCGGGATTGCCGACAAAAGTCGAAGCTGCCATTAAAAATCTCAAAAAGGATTTAGTCGTGAGCAAAGAAGATGTAAGTAAAAAATTGCTAGCACTCGCACAATTGCAAGTACGGTTGGTGAAATTTAAGTTAGAGAAGGCGAAAAAGAATTTCGCTGGCCTGGAAATCTCGGAAGCCAGCCTCAAAGAGATCGATTGTAGTCATTATCGAAAAGTCAATATAATTGCCGAGAACGAAATTTTGGCAATGCTAATCGAAGCTCGGAAATATTTCGAGCAATATTACGCGCAAGTAGTTAAAAACGAAACCGATCAAACCAATTGGGAACAATTGATCAACGATATATCATTTCTGGCCAGGCATTTTAATATACGCGGCTACATCGATCACGCCTACAAAGCCTGGCTTCTTATCTATCAGTTCTCGAATTTCACCGAATTAAAATTGCACCGAATTCGCGCTATTTCCTATTTTGCCGAATATTCGCATATAATTGAAAAGTTCGAAGACTGCATTGATCTAGCGAAAGCAATTAGCGAAACAGCCGGAGATATTTTGAAATCCTATCGCGATTTAGATTCGCACACGCCGCGACAACAAAATTACGTATTGCTCGCCATAATACACACGGCACTATTCTATTCGCGACAAAAGGACTATCGACGTTCGTATCTGCTTAGCGAATTGGCGAAAAAGAAGCGAGCCGAAATGAATGCGCGTAAAAATGATTCGGAACTGATCAGTGCCAGTTTGTTGGCATTCAATTTTCACATGATTACAAAATGTAACGAATCGGATATTATAATTTCACCGTACGCTTACATACGTGATATTTTGGATAATGTTCGAAATGTAAAGCACATCACTTCGGAAGATTCTGTTAATATTCCGGCGTTTCTATTTCGAGTTTTGTCGGAAATGTCGGAATTTGTTATAAATCGATTGTGTGCGTTGCCGATAAAACCGCATTTATTTTGGCTGTTAAAGTTCGCGACCGAAAATGGAATGGGATTGCGTATAGCACAGGTAGTCTCACTGCTGGCTACGATTGATCTTCAAATGGAACAGATTGAAAATTGCCAGGTAAGTTAATCATTTGTTTCTTGTACTATGAACTTTTGTCCGAATTTAAATGAATTGTTTTAGACAAAGCTTATTATCCTGGACGAAATTTTAACAAACGAGATCGAGTTCACGAATATAAAGGAAGGGGCTGCGGCCTCGAGTCGATCTTTATGTACGAAAAAAGAAACATTCGATAACATCGTGCCTTATAGTGCTCTACAATTTATCGAACCAATACGAAAAGTTGCTATAAAAAGTCCTCGTTCGCCTAAACATTTCGTAAATATGAAAATAAAATATACAATCGCTTAAAAATCTTACCATTTAATATTCTCTAGAAGTTGCTGCACGCAGTTTCAAAAGCAAACACTACGCAATATTTTGTAACGCATCCTTCGAAATGTACTTGTCCGTTCTGTACGAATCCGATTTTTCGCATGATCGCATTTCAAGTCGGTTGTGTTCATGCGCACAGGTATTACATTACGGGCGATTACTCGAGCTGTGAATTGTTCTTTGAGAAAGCATTCAATTGGTGGTGGAAGCCTGGACTTAGCCCTACCGTTTTAGAGCACTTATTTCACAACAGTATTTTTTCGATGATTTCGATCTACTTGAATGTATTGCGGCGCCTAAATTTAAACGATAAAGCTATGCAAGTTCTCGATGTGGTGAATAAATTTTATGAAAAACATCCGAAACTTGTCGATATTGCATGCCAACAAAATTTGGCTGAACAAAGAATGTGTATTATCACTAACGCACCGATACCGCAAACACAAGTAAAAGTCAGGACGGATCCTATGAAATCATCGACTTCACGTAACGTGAAGAATAATTCTAAAACGAAGACAACTAGAAGATTTAGTCCGGTTGTGATCATACCACCGGACGTCAAGGACTCTGTAAATTCGGAATCTTTAGTTGAACCCCCGGCAGCAGTTAAGGTGACCCGATCAACACGCGCTCGGCGAAGAGTGCCATTGTCCGAAAATAAATGAATGTTTTAAAAAATAGTTGTAAAAAATCAATTAGTTCAAAATTTTGCTATTTTTTTAGCTACATTTCTTTGTTATGAATTTTTAATTAATTTATTTTAAATATAATTTTGCCTTGAAGTGAATATTCTTACTTACTTATTCGAAGGAAAGATAAGGTATGATGAAACGTAGTGCCAATTCCATCTACGTCCCCGAATTTAGTGCTGAAGTTCGAGCAGAAGTGACACGTTTGCTGGCGTCCGGGCTAGTTGTGGATGTTTGGGGATACGTGGCTTATAAACCCTAGGCCAGATCAAATTAGTTAAAAGAAGTTGAAATCATTTCAGAACTTTTTAAATGGCCCGTTTACCACCAAACCCGTTTAGTCGACACTGGTAAATATGTAGGAGAAGATTAAGGTTGCCAGATTGGACTATTTTCCGCGATTTTGACTATTTAAATATTCAATTCGCGGGTACAAAGGCGGTATTTGTCATTATTGACTCCGCCGCAAAAGAAGTCGGGCTACGCATAAACGAAAGTAAAACAAAAATAATGACGCAAACAAGAATGAGAACGCCAATCAGACAGAATGTAACAGTTGCGGAGTATAATTTGGCTATTGGACAACTTTATATATCTTGAGGCTAATCTAGAAAAAAAACGGCAACGAAACGGACGAAATCAAACGACGGATCATGCTAGCAAATAAAACGTATTATTCGGTACTTCCGATAATGAAATCCAAGAAAGTGCACAGGAATAATAAGCTGCGAACATATAAAACTATTGTACGACCTGTACTCTGTTCTGGCAGCAAAACATTACGCGAACTTCCGAAAAAGCAGTTTAACACATTCGAAAAAAAGCCCTCCGACAAATTTTTGGACCCGTAAAGAACATCTGATTATCTCAACAACCACCTAAACTGGAGTCAGCACATCTTTGATGTCGCAATTGATGCTTCTAAACGCCTTGGAATTCTACGGAAGTGTAAGCAATCAGCGTCTGATTTAGCTACAATCTACAAGGAATATATCAGACCACGTCTTGAGTACAATTCGCATATCTGGGCTGGGGCCCCTAAATCCCATTTAACCTTGCTCAATCGTGTTCAAAAACATGCGTTCCGACTAATTGGAGACGAAGCCATTACAGCTTCTATAGACTCCCTTGAGCATCGCCGTAATGTCGGAGTACTCAGTTTCATGGTAAATGTAGTAAGGAACTAAAAGAACTTATTCCCCCACTCTTAGTCGCCCCCCGTAACACTCGCCAAGCTCCACGCTCCCACGAGTATACCGTTCAGCCCCATTCGTGGAGAACAGTGAAATTTAGGCAGTCCTTTATTCCCGAACAACAGTAATGTGGAACGCATTGCCAGCCGATCTATTCCCTGATAAGTATTACCTTCAGCGGTTCAAAAACAACGTCTGCCGACACTTTAGGCGCTTCCCTCCTGTTCCACCGACCTAAATCCCCCACCACACCATTTTATCCCCATCCTATGTCGTTATAGCTGTGCAATCTCATTAAAGGGTGACCCCCTAAGTTATAACGACGGCCGTAAAAAAAAAAAAAATCTAAAACTTAGCATATATAAGACTCAAGCCCTAGTGGGAGACATCATTATCACATGAGGAAGCATCTACATAGGATTGGTCTCTCAGAGACAACAATTTTGAAAAATCTACAATAACGAAGGCAGAACACCAAAGCATGTCCTTTGGCACTATGAGGGTTTAGTTCACAAAAGACTTCGTCACTTCGGTCAGGGTTTCCTAGACCCATCGGAATTCCTGACCATTCTTCTTCGCAAAATAATAGGCTTCATTGAAAGCGGAGGGATTAAAGCGGAGTCATAGTCAATCCGGGGGGATGTGACAATAGGTCTAACGGTGGCTGCAGTGACAATTAACCATACCAACGCATTTTTTCAATCTATGGCATAACTTAATGCTTCGGATAATATAAAAAGTCGAAGTCATTTCAAAAGGTCATACAGAACAACATCGAAAAAACCCTCTACTTGGATACATTTTTTATTACTCTCTGAAAAATTTGTTAACAAGTAGCCTCTAATTTGATAGATACTAAATTCGACTCGTTTAAACTTTCCGATTTTAGATAGCCTTAAAAAAATTAAATACCAATATCACTGTTAATCATTTTTATTCCCTCCATTTATGTTTTAAACGCCATAGCGTGATGGCACCACAATTTATCTAACTAAGTCACGGCAATCAATTCGGTCACCAAGCAGAGCAGGAATCAAAGTAAAATTATGCGCAGAGCAGTAGGAAGGACTATTCACGTTTATTTTCCCCTAAAATTTCATGCTCACAAATTTTCACTACAACTTGCAACAGCTCAAACTGTAATCGCTCGGGCGCCACTAAGTAGGACTCGATTCAGTTGTCTTTAATTATTTCGTCTACATATTGGGTAAACGTTTCAATCTTTTTTTATATTCGTCTGTAAATTGGAAAGTGAAAAAACGATGAACAGAAAGCTAGAACAAAATGAATGTAAGAGGAGCCTGTACACCACGGCACAAGTACAAATGGCAAAAATCAATGGCTTTCGACCGTACATTGTCGATCCGGGTAAATCGCGATACACTGGCTACTGGACGAATAGTAAGCAGGACGGTTTTGGTGCCAGGCACAGCGTTAACGGTTTGACTTATGACGGTCAATGGATGGATGGTATGCGCCACGGTCAAGGATGTCTCAGGAAAACAATTTCGAACGGAACTTACAATCGGATTTATATTGGCCGATGGAAATACGATCAGAAATGTGGCGAAGGTAAGCAATTCTATCAGGACGGTGTCTATTTCGGTTGGTGGAAAGCAAATAAACGAGACGGTCTTGGCATTATGTGGTATAATGATGGTTCACAATATCTTGGCGAATGGAAGAACGATTTTTGGCATGGTGCCGGAGTTTTATTTCAAGGTTTGCAACCTTCTTACAATTGTATAACACAAATAACAAACCGCCGTTAATTCCAGAAAACGGAAATCGTTACGAAGGATTTTTCGAAAACGGCAAAAAGCACGGTGAAGGATTGTTTTATCATTTACATACGGGACAAATTCAGAAGGGAATGTGGCAATTCGATGTGTGCAAAGTTTCCATGTTGTTTGACTGTTTCCGTAATCAAGCCGATCGGCCAACGTTTTATCCGATTCCTGAAGTAATTATAATTTTTTGTTTTGTTGGCCAGAGCTACAAAAGAGGCAAACTTTTATTCTTTTTAATATTTACAGAGCCAACTCCTTGACCCCGATACAAACGTGAACAATTTATTCAAGCCATATCTGTCTGAAATTGAGAAAGTAGAAAATGGCTTAACGGTAATTTTTAAAACTTGAATAAACTTACTGAAAACTCAAGATATATTTCGTTCTAGAATCTTCCATGCATTGACCTGGTGAAGGAAATGAAACGGTAAGTAGTTTTTTAAATCTTTTTATTAACCTCGTTTCCTGCTATCATTGTGATAAGAACTATGGATCAATAATACAAAATTAAAGTATTCAGTGTCTTAAGTCTTCTTTAAAAATTATTAAGTAATAATAACAACAATTCATTTTATATTTATATAAAACCCTGTCGAACGTTGTTGTACTTTTCTTATCAACTACACGATTAATAATATTAAACCTTATATAAAAACGCTTATAAGCATATCGGTCATCACAATTTAATTGATTTAACTTGTTTTTATTTCGTTTTAAATATTTAACCACGAAATGTCTTACAGGAGATTCGCCGTTGAATTCAACTAAAAACAAAAAAAAAACAGCAGCGATGGTTGTCGTCCACATAAGATCTATTAAACAATTTCGCCGCCATCAAAGTTAAGTCCGTTATTTCGACGATGATCCATATGATCCTGTTCCATCTGTTCTTTTAAAATTTCCAACTCTCGAATCCCAGACACAGTTACTTCGTACTTGTGTGTCATAAGCGAACGGTAAAAATGTATGGCAAATGCTAGAAAAATAATAAGTACTGGAATAAGTACAATACAAGCGGACCATGCAGCCGCTTGACTTAGATCGTAGAATTTAACCCAGCAAAGGATTGCAATTTCCACTAGAAAAAGTATGAGACCGAGCAACGTTGAGAATGCCCAGGCCGTTTCTATGTACCAATGTAATCGTTCGTGCGGGGATTCGTGAACAAGTGAGATACTATGTAAATTACAGACTGTTTCGATATTTGGAAGAATGCATGTACTAATCATAAGTGCTAGCATATGAACGGCTACCAGAAGCGTTGTACAGATGGCGAACGCAACCAGCATACCGAGCGGAACATGTGTATCGTTATTTAGTTGTACTTCGACCATTGCAACCTGAAAATGACAACAAAAAAAATAAGTAAGTTAGAAAATCATGAAAAATGTAATAATTGTAATGTAGCTTAGGATTAGGTAATTTATTAAATTATGTATTTATTGAACTAGTTCTTATTGCTTCACTAAAGATAAATATGTACTTCTAAATTAACAGAAATGGATCTTTTTCTATGGCACTACAAGCGGCCAGATCAGATCCTTGGCTTCTCGATTATTATCCCCAATTGTTCTGTTTAGTGTCAGCATCGTCCCGTAATCTGATCAAAGTTTTCTATAGAAACGCCGTAATACATGCAGATTTTATTCTAAGTGTGGGCGAACAATAAAAAACTTTCAATGCAATAATATTTTTCAAGTCGTGGGTATTTCGAACAACGAAAACAAGAACTTTTTAAGCAGTGCAATTTTGTTTTATTAATATGGGGTACGAATGTCAATTTAAAATTCATTATCATTGGCTCAAGTCCTTCACTACTTCATATTATAGATGGCATGCACCTGCGAGTGCATTTTCAAAGCACTAAAAAGCTTCTCTACGTAGAGCAACAAATTGGTGAGGAGTAGATTTGCGTTTTTGGAATCCAGACGGAATGTAACTGTTGGCCAGTGGAGTCAGCTTACGCGTGGTAATAGCATCGAAGATTTTATTGTTATTGGATTGTTACAGACCCATTCTTCAGAACATTTTAACGACGTCACATAATGTCGACGTTTTAACCGACTTTACTTGAATAATTCAAAGGATGTGGCTGGCGAAGTAAAATAAAAAATACGCACAAGGAGTGCGAATCTTAGACGGCAGAATCTCTGGCAAAAAAAGGAAAATATAAAAAATTTTAAAATTATCAATAGAGATCACGTTTTTACCGTTCGGTTGTTGCTGGTTGGTTTGGGTGGCAGCTCTGTCCTCTAGACGGAGCTTAATTAGCTCAAAGGCCGTTTTGAAACCTTAAACTCGTATTTAAACGGATGTTAGCGGGTGACTTAAGAGTATTTCTATCCTGTACTGTCCAGGAAGAGTTATTAATAACTCTTCAATCTTCTTAACCGAAATCTCCCTCAGGTCCCCGTAGAAGGACTTGCCTAGTGCTCGCTGTCGGGCCCTAGCTAAATCCGAACACTCGCAAAGGAAATGACCGAGCGCCTCTCGCTCATTTGTGTCCTGGCAGCTGCGACAGTGTGCATAAATGGAATGCCCAATTTGGCAGCATGATCCCCAATTGGCCAGTGACTTGTACTAATCACCGTGATTCTGGAAATGTCTGCCCGGATCTTGTATAAAAGTTCGTCTGAATTGGCTCGGTTGTAAAATGGCCACATCTTCCTAGATATGACACAGGTGGTTAGGCTTTTTCATCTGGAATTAGCCGCTGATTAGAAGTGGGAGAGTATGTCTCTCTTGAAAACTCGTAAAGTAACGTGGACTAGTTCTGCAGAAGAGCCGGGAAGAGCAGAGCCCTTCCTGGCCAGTTCATCTGCCTGCTCATTTCACTCTATGTCTCTATGCCCCGGGATCGAGAGTAAATAAACTTCGATCCACTCCGCTAAACCTACTAGTTCGCTATGGCATTGCTGTACTAGTTTATAGGAGATGGTAGCCGAATCCAGTGTTTAGATTTCTGCTTCGCTATCAGTAAAAATAACGTTGTTGCATTTTGGCGATAAGTCAAGCATCAATGTCCTACAGGCCTCACGGATTCCCAGTATTTCCACCTGGAAGAACGCTTGCGTGGTCCGGTAGACGGTAGGACTTAACGACATTATTTATATCAGAGAATATTCCTGCCCCGACACCACAGTCCATTTTTGAACCGTCAGTAAATATTATCGTGTCGCGTACGTAATCACTTTGATTCCCACCCTGTCTAGTCTAACGGGGATTTTTTCCATAACAATTAGCCAGAGTAGAGATGAGATAACACCTCCCTGTGGTGTTCCTCTATACATGTGCTTGGTCAAGGGTCTGTTTCCTAGCTTTGAATGGATAATTCTGGTTCGTAACATGGATATTATCCAATTGCTGAAGCCTTCGTCCACCCCGAGTTCGGTGAGGGATTATTGGATAGCTTCAGTGTGGACGTTGTTGAAGGCCCTTATATGTCTAGAAAGGCGGATAACTTGTATTGCTTGTAATTTATGGTATGTTCAATCGCGCGCACGACTTCGTGGAGAACCGTCTCTGTCGAGCTCATGAACCCTCTTACCAACCCTCGGGATAAACACTATTGTAATTAGGTTTCGTGCTTCTGCACACCGCCTGTGATGCCATGAGAAAAAGATGTACGCAATTTACGGACTCGTGCAGACACACCAATAATTCGCGTACCTGAGAATCATAATTGATTATTGCTATTTAAAGGTTGTAGTGTACAATTGTAAATATGCTCATGTATCGCACTATCAGTTTATCTAAACTGTGCCTTCTTAATCTAATAAAATTAGCATTAAAGGATGTGTTCCTGAAGGATCCGTGCTGAGTCTCATTTAATTTTGAATATTTACTATACATAACTCTTCCCGGATGATTTTTGCTAACACTGGCATTTTCTTTTCAGGATATAGTGCTGACATTAGGTTTGTTCCTTCCCCGCCACTCCCTTTTACACTTTCCTGCACTAGCTCGAGAGCCAGTGCAAAAAGTGTAGAAGGTGTACACTACACCCGTCAAATAGAACAGACCTATTATAACTAATAATATTCTTTTTTTTGCAGCCGCCGAAATAGCACTCTTTAATAAGATTGCCACAGCCAGAATGACTTAGTTTGCGGATGAACTGGACAAACTAGACTAGATATTATGGCAAGCTTATTTTCTAAATGGAAATTAAAAATATATCCTATCAAGTTTCAAGCCATGTATTTTACAAGGAAACGGGAACCCGAAGCATAGCATAGTAGAAATTTGTAAAGTTTGCAAAGATACTAGTATTAACTGAAATTTAGAAGTGAAGTATAAGTAGAATAAACACATATCTCTACAATTCATGAAATTAATACATTATTAAAAATTCTGTAGCCATTAATATGCAGCACAAAAAAAAGATGATTATCAATAAAGTCATCTTCTTTTAAACTTTTTTGTCTACGTATCACTGATTTGGTTCAAATATGTTATATTGATAAAACGTCAAGAAGCAATGCGCTCTTGAGACTATTCGCTTCTTTAAAGATATTGCTTAGTTGTGTAGTACTGTTGTATGATGAATTGTTAAGAAGTATTTGCGGTTGTGGGGTGTACGTTATTCGATAATAAGATTATCAACCACAGATGAAAGCAACACAAATTATTCATGCCAACTTATTCGGGTGTAAGAATGTGGAAATGTTTAACAATGGGTGATGGGAAACCGTGGAATATTGTTTTTGCTGGCTTTGCAAATTGTCAGAGTGTTTTTCTGTTTAGAGCCCTAAATGCCCTCCCTACCTAAGTCGCGACAATTCGCAGTGACTTGCCGAATTCTTGAAAAATACTAAAAAAAAATGTGTACGACCCACGACTGAAAAAGTTTCACATGACCCACCCTCAAATGACACCAATTTCATCATTCGAATCGGTCGTATGCGACCTAACTTCAAATGAACTCGAAAATAGGGGCCCAAGACATAAAGGCAGAAGAGTTACACAACATACGTAGGCATACTAGAAAGAGAAGACATTCCATCTTTTCTTGAACTTTCGCCCTGGTTGGTTTACGTGGTGGCCCATCTGCCGAAGACAGGACCCAATTAGCACACGAAGCGCCGTTTTGATACCACAACTCGTTTAACCTAATCGTTTAGGGTTGATGAAGTGCATACAAGGTTTAAAAGAGACCTGGGACTCCAATGAATTATCATATCCATCCGGAGCTGTTCAGGAAGGTGATCAGTTCACCGATCTTGTTCTTCGAGATCTCACCAAGGTTAAGAAGGGTTTGCTTAGTACTTTCGTCCTATTTACTAGCAGTTGCCACTTATTACGTGCCTTTTTATACTCTAGATGAACATATAGAGTATTATAAGTTTAATCCAGCCCGAAAAGTTTGTAACGCATAGAACCGAGCCTCGGACGAAAAAAAGTTATATATTATTTTGTGTTTATTTTTGGCCCAAATCCGTTTGCTGTCCGTCCGTTAGCACGATAACTCAAGAACACGTTGACCTAGGAAGTTGAAATTTGGTCACAACTTGTAAAATGGAAAAAGTAAGGCTAAGTTCGTTAATGGGCGATATCCGTCCAATCCTTCGGGTACCTCCCATACAAGAGTCCTTGAAACACGTTTTCCCAGTTATTGCTCGAATGCTTCAAGTTAGGAACTTGAAATTTGGCATACATAATAAGGCTTTAAATATTTGAATCAAATGTTCCGAATATGATGCAAATCGAATGAGTCCTTCGTGTAGCAGCCTAGAAAAGTCCTTCAAAAATGTATGCTTTTTACTGAATTCACTATAACTCCAGAACGAGTTAAAGTAGGAATTTAAAATTTTACAGGAATTAGTTTTATACCAAAACCAAGACGGAGTTCATTAATTAGCGCCATCCGTTGACTCCTTCGGGTAGCTGTCATACAAAAGTCCTTAATAAACATATTCACCAATATTGCACGATAAGTTTAGAACGCTTTAATTTACGACTTTGAAATTTTATACACATTAATTTTATAATAATCGCAGCTGTAACTATTAATATGAAAAATATCCCATAAGTCCTTCATGTAGTTGCCATACAAAAATTCTGTAAAATGTCCTAACTTACTTTATGGAACTCACTATAAATCAAAAAATCGACCACTATACAAAAGTTTCTACCTGTAAGTAAAAGGTCATGTAATAATTGCTTGTGCACTCCTCATTCTTTTGATATATTTCCAACTAAAATATAAATCGGAGTTCAGTATTTCATCTAGAGTATCATACGATTGGCTTGCAGCCTATCGTGACTGCGTTATGTTTTTCAACTGTATCAGATCAAATTGAAAAAAACGCAGTCGATCATCCCAAAAACTACTTTAGCAGGGTTAACAATGCTGTTTGTAAATGCCTCGGATAAACTGTCAGCTGCCCTGGCGGCAAAGTTTCGCATACTATACGACGAAACGGCACTGTACAAAAGTCATACAAACAAAACTTTTTCAATAATGTTCTACATTCTTGCTCTATCTTACACATGGACTTGAATTTCCGTACAAAGTATATTGAGTTACAGCTACTTTTCAATGAGCATATTCTGCCTGTTGGGTGCAAATACCTGCTACAAATTGAATTTAGTGCTGAATAGCATGGCGCCATCTGTGACATTGCTAAAATAGTTGCCATTTAAATAAGCTTTGAAAGCACAAACTTGATCCATTGATGATCCCATTTTGATTTTTGATCATCTCTTTGTTGTTGTTTTCAATGTAAAACGAATGATCTTGATCTTGATCCAGTTGAAAAAAACGCACCTATTGTTTCAACGACTAAGGCAAAAATATTAGCCCAAACACATTCACACAATTATCGTCAATATTTTTTGCTGGATATAATATCTGTTCGTATCACTCCTGAATCAATTTCTCGTTAACGATTTTCCTTCTAGCTCACAATCTCAGTAAAAAAAAATTGCATTCGTCATGTAAACCAGCCTTAATTGATGCCCTAAACCATGTCGAAATTTGAATTTATCGAATTTGAGGTATTGCGAAAGGGGCAATCTATTCTATTAATGAGTGACGATTAAATACTAAAACAATAATAGAATAGATTGCCCCTTTCGCAATACCTCGTCAAAACAAGACGATAAGCTCGTACTAGAAGGACATACATCAATCGCAATTGTATTAAGTAAGGGCTGTTGTGAGATAGTTCCCGAATAAACAGCTTTTTTGATAAACGCCTAATAACAAAAACCAGGTTTCTAAAGGAATCTTATACAGGGCCTCCAAAAGGAATAAATGGATTAAGCTCATCTATATAGCCAACCATCGTTGTTCACTGCGCCTTTGAATTCAGTTAAATGCAAGTATCGAATTTCAGGGACAGGAGTACGATAGCATCTCATACTTGTAAGTAGCGAATTATTACAGTGATAAAAAAAAACAGGATACTGGTTATCGCGCAATAAGCGATATAAGGACTGTAAGATATCAATGAACTATCAGTGAAAAATGTGAATTTTTTGGCAATACTGAACAAAATAATATTTTTTCGTTCGAGACTCAATTCCACGCGTTATAAACTCTTAGGCCCGTTCCTACGATCGTCAGTAACGTTCTAGCTGGAACTTTAACTGACAGATGGTCATACGAAACTTACAGTTAAAGTTCCGGTTAAATTTTAACTGAAGGTCGCAATTACGGCCCTAAGTCCTCTTGTAAAATATTTTATTACTGTATTGCTGTTACTCAAATACGTTGTCTGAACAACTTATGAAGATTAATCCTGGCGACGTCGTAGGCGTAGAACCTCAACGAAATTAAAAACAAAGACGGAGAAGAGAGCTAGGCAGAAGCCAACGCCACCCATAGTGAAATATTGTAAAAACTAAAGAGTTATGCTCTATCTTCAAATTATTCTGTTGTTATTATGTTGTATAATAGGCGTGCTCTGGATAAGGACACAAAAGGGAGCACATCTAAAATGGGTGTACACTCTGTGGCAAGAAATTTGACATATACATCTTACTGCCGACGTAATGAAACCTTAGCAACTAGCGTTAAACAAATGTAGCAAACTCTTACACTATAAGCTTTTATCTATTTGTTGCTCCTGTACATTCCTAAAAAAATGTGCAATTCAGCGAAGTGTTAACATGCTGCCTAACTATCAGCAAATACACATTTCAGTGCAATCAGTAATATTAAACAGAAAACTTAGTCCCATTTTCGGATACCATTATTAATCACGTTATATAAACCCAATCAAAATTATATACTTTGTTTTACATAATGCTAAAAATTATAGTCCCACAATAAAAACAAACGATATCAACATAAGATTCCATTGGACATTGACACAGATTGTGCGTGAACTTAACAATGTTCAATTCGCTTTCGTCTACGATATACTCAACAAAACGGTCGTGTTTCCCTCTCATAGGCATTTCAATCCTAAGTTGCTTCATTACTCATAGCTAACTAAGCAACTACACAGTCGACAGACCCACCAGTTGAGTCACATAGAGAACATATCGAGAGTCGGACTTTCTTTTACAAGTTTATTTTTAAATTGTGCATAAATTTAAATTGACATACTTTTGATTGATTGACGAAGATGGATCCTTTTGGTATACGGATATTTGGCCTTGTCGTCGAGGGATTTAAACAAGTCGTAAAATATAACATTTTCACGTAATGACCGCAAATATTATAAATAAATTCATAGCACATACAATTAAAACGTTCATTAGTAGAGTATGTATTCCGAAATTGTACATTCTACACCCGCGTTCAATAAAATTCAATTGACTTATTACCCGATTCTGTTTGATCTCGTTCTGTCGTTTCACGAACGAAATAAAATCAGGTAAACGAAATAAAATTTACGCTATAAAAAAACATTTTTAACTGATTTTTTCGTTCGGAATACGGGAACCAGTAAATTACCACATCCGATTGAATAGTCAGTAGCCCTAATGAACTTAATTTTAGTACAATTATATACATAAATTCGGGAAAATTTGTGCCACCGTCAGCTGATAGAGGAAAGTTCGAACGGAATCATAAATTTCAGATACAGTACTGTATAGAAATCTCATCTCTTTCTTCAGGAGCACGATTTGGTTGGTTTAAGTGGCAGTTCTGCCGACAGACAGAGCTCAATGGCCGTTTTGATACCACAAACTCGTGTTAAACCGGCTGTTGGTAGTTATTATGACTGAGTAGGGTGGTTGGATTGGAAATTGGCCAGTTATATCACCCTGCACTGTTTAGAAAGAGTTGCAACTCTCCAGCACGATTTACTACTCGCATGGTTTGGTTAAGTGTCCATCTTTTTGATTGCCTAGTCCGTAATTGCTATGTGCGCTAGTCTACTAACACTGATCGTCTTTTCAAGCTGGACCATCACAGTTCGAAGATTAATAATAATAATAATCAATGGCGCAACAGCCCAAATCGGGCCTAGGCCTTGAAGTAATGCTAGAGTTACTTCATTGCGAGACCAACGGAACACAAGGAGGTGAAGTGGTCAGTTACACGCTCGTCCGTGATTATTACCCCGATTTTAGCTCAGGTACTCATTTACAGCTGAGTGAACTGGTAGTCCGGCACCCAGTCCCATTTTCGAAAATTACTTGTCGCCAAGCAGATTCGGACCTGGTACCAGGTGCACCGAAGGCAAGTGCTCTAGCCACTAAGCCACCCAGACAGTTCGAAGATTAGCGAAATATTAACAAAGAGTAAAGATAGGCTTGATTGATGAAGATTAGCAAAGCCATCTTAAGTATTGTCAGCTGGAGGAAGAGGTCTTTGTATCGAGACGATTGGAGGCGACGACTTCAAAAGGTCAGGACCCGGTTTGGGCTGTCACGTCATTGATTATAAAAGATTGGCTCATAGGAAGCTTAAGTTCAAGGATGACTAGTACACTGAAATAATGGAAATATATTAGAACTTCACGTTTATCTACTTTTACGGTGTGGTTAAACCCCCCTCCCCCCGCCCAATGAATATTTACACTCTGTTTATCTCTGCTCTTGCGCCCAAGCTTACTACTCCTTTAGCATAATATCCGATTCTTTCGCTAGATTTTAACTCGATGGTCAATGTTTATCTTCAGAAGAGTATTGAACTTTTCTTTTCATTTGATGCAAAGGTCAAAACCTGTTAATTTCTTTGAAGTCCGGTCTCTTTGGTTCAATGAACACCTTATGCAATTTTAGATCGTCTGCCTGTTTTCTAATAATCTTATGCCAATAATGCCCAGGCTTGGCTCAACTAAATATACAAACTCATAGCCATACACACACTTCCATAAACAACCGTAGATTAATTGCACCCATATAAAATTCGAATTGGTGATGATAATGTGCGATGTATTCTCGGTACAACTGCATAATTGAATCATTAACGTACTATTAGTGAATTTTGCAAATGTTTATTGCACATTTCTTATTTTTACGGAAATAGATTAAGTGAAACCTTATGTGAATCGATTTTTTAAGCTCATACAAAACATGAAAAAAAACTTAAAAGAGGAGTAACATTAATGTTTTTTTTTTAAAATTCAACTTACCATTGCGAATCCTGATAAGAGTGCTGACGTCTTACTCGATGCTTTCAGTTTGGCACGACTTAGCTGTAATTTTCGCCAGGATAAGTAGCTAGGCGAATGAAGATCTTCACCGGATTGCGACATGCTGTTATTACCAGATCGTCGTGGCTGGAAACGGAAATTATTGGTATGATGATTATTCGGAAAGGTTAACGGTCGACAACAATCACAAAATTTATAGTCTTGTGATAAAGGTAGTGGCACGGCAGGTGCTGGAATTAAACCAATCGACGATTCGCGCTTGCAATTACTATCCGTTCGAGTATTGCTGCTTAAATTAGATCGCGAGCAACTGAGACTTGAATACATTTTTCATCATATAATGGGCCGCTAGGCACGTTTTTCAATCGAAAAATATTGCTTTAAGCTTTTCGAAGAGTATTGTACGGTGTACAGGGCACAATGTTTATTCGAAACTTAAAGGTGTTTAAGTATTTTATTTGCACTTTATTAATATCGCGACGATATTGTTCAGTTTTAACTGTCTGAGATTAATTTCGGGCAATATTCTTTAGCGTGGCACTATATACTACGTAGAATAGAAGTGGATTATTTAGATGAGATACACATGAAATTGTTGTTTATTTATTTATATATCGCGCACAAAACAACAAGCACCTTATACCAACAGATCTTAGACTACAAAACGTTCGGTTTTATTTGTGTTAATATTAAAGTTCTCTGCGAGGTCGTATATAAGACAGAACCAATTAAGATGGGTGTTTCAAGCTCAATCGATTCAGACGTTCCGACAACTTTTTTCTTCTCTAATGCCGGCAGATGATACTCAGTTTAGTTAGGTGGCTTTTTCACTATTTCGAGTAAAGAAAGACTTTAGTCACCACTAAAATAATCGGACGAGAACGAAATAAACTTTCAGTCACAAGTCGACGAATTCGAGTAATTTCATGGTAGAAAAGTTTGCATATGAACATTACTAAGCGAGCTATTACGTCTCACAGTGTCAACATAAAGCTTTTCTCAATGTTAAATCGATAATGGACGGGAAACGTTTGGTGTACATAATTGTTTTGTAAAATGCATATTCTGCTTAGCATGTGAATGTTTCACAGATGGAAGCATTCATTGTAGTTGCTCACTGATGGTACAACAAATGACCTGATTTTAGATTTGTCCGTGGAATTTTGTAAGTTGTTTCCAATTGATCGGAAACTTAAATAATAGCAATAAGTTGAGCTTTTAAGTGAGATTTATGCTAATTTTTGATGTTAAACTTTCAGTTTTTAAAAAATACATTTAAAAAAATGTTTGAAAAATCGATGGATCAAACCAAACACTTTTTCCAAATTTCAGCACAATCTGATAACAAAGTTTATAAGTTCGTGTAAAAATAGAAGCTCGGTTTGATTTTTGTACTGATAAAGATACAAATATTTTTACAGTATTTGAGGCGTTGAATATTAAACTATTTTTTTTATAGTGGGGATTATGCTGAAGATATAATATTATTTTTGAGTGGGAGCATAGAAGTGGGGGAACGAGAAGATCACATCTCATATTTTAAGAACTATGGAAAATTGAATGGGACTAATCTGGCGAAAGACGTATTATTCGGTACTTCCACTAATGAAATTAAAGAGAACAATAAACTGCAAATATATAAAACATTTATACGATATGTGCTCTGTTATGGCAGCGAGACGTTGACATTAAAGCGAACTTCCGAAAAACCAGTTGAAGCATTTGAAAGAAAGGTCTTCCGAAGAATTTTAGGAACCGCGAAGGAAGGGACGGACTAGCGAATATGATATAACCATGACTCTACGAAGAGCCAGAAGCTTCAACGTTCATCAAGCTTCGTAAAAAGAATTCCAAACGTGCTCTTAAAGGCAAACAACGCCATCGATGGGAGGACTTGGTTGGTGAAGATAGCCAAGCCATCTTAAAAATCAGCAGCTGGAGGACGTAGTTTTTGGATTGAGAAGATTGGAGGTGTCGTCTTCAGGAAGGGAGAAAAAAATTCATATAAGAAGAGAAAATTTGATTTGTGTTGGCCTGCGGAGATGTCGAAAAAAAAAATTATCGATGAAAAAGGTGTCCATGCAGTCAATTCTGGTTCCGTGAAATGATAAAATGAAAAAATTATTTTCATTAACGTTTGCATGAAAAAACTGTCAAACTGTTTTCATTTCATAAAAAAGTTAGCACTGGCAAATGCAAATTGTTATTCAGCATTTGATTCAGCAAATGTTTTCATGCAAACGTTAATGAAAATAATTTTTTCATTTTATCATTTCACAGAACCAGTATTGACGCCCAGGTCCACGGTAATAATCGGAATACTCATGGGTCATTCGCGCTTGAAAGATCGTCTTAAAAGAATAGGAATCAAGGAATCATAACTGATAACCTTTACAGGTTCTGCCAACTGCAGGCATAAACCTTTGAACGCATTTGATCGCAACTCAGCGCCACAATTGTCTAGGAGAACACTTTGTGGACCATACATAGTACAATTGCAAAATTAGACCTATACACCTACTACTTAGATAAATTCCTAAGAGAAATAAAGCTGAGTGCGGACCTCTAGGATGAAACTGGAGAAAGATCTATGAGGTATAACACAATAAACCACTGGTCGCGGTGCTTGGAGGAATCCCTCCGCCACCGATGAAATCTAATGTAATCTAAGGTGTTCACATATTTTCATTATTCACATAATTTCGTTATATCTCTAAAGTCTTTAGAGATATCGAAAAAACTTTACATCCACAAGCTCCTAAGGAGTAAAAACTGTTTCAGGATTTTTTTATATTCAAACCCTAAGGGAATGTATTCTGACATATCTATTATGTGTGATGAGAAATCGACTTGATTTTTATTTTACAATTTCACTTCTATAGCAGCGCTGTCAATAGTCGTGTTTACGTGCGGACTAGACCAGTCTAAAGAGACAAAAAAAGGTCGTACGCACAAATCTAAGCCTGTAGCATTCCATTAGGAGTTAATTTTGGGACGAACCAATAATGAAGCCAAGCCAGTCTAGTACAGTGAAAAGCAGAACCGAAAAATACTAAACCGGTCTAAATTACCAATGAAGCACAACATTTTTCGAAGAGGAATGGTCACGAATATTGATGAAACCCTGGCCGAAGCAAGCTCCTCACATTCACAGGGAATATGCTCTGGTGTTTCGTCTTCGTCATAGCAAATTCTGCATGTTTTACATTCAGAGAGACCAATCCTCATGTGACAATGTCCAGTCAGAGCTGCTACTAGGGTTTGAATCTGATATCTGATTAGTTGAAAGTAGTAGGACGTTATTTTTTTCAAAAGTTCCTACATAAGTGACTTGGAGTATCTATAGCCCGGCGTCGCATCCCAGTGAATTGTAGTTTTCTCTTTGGCCACATTTCGATGTTTATTTTTGCTGTGCTTTAAGCTTGTATTACACTGTATGACCACGCTGTCAAATTGCAGTAATATTCAATGCGAAGTAGGCGAATAAAAATAAATCTCACTGTGAGATTTATTTGTATTCGCCTTCTTTGCGTTGCACATTACTGCAATTTGACAGCGTGGTCATACAGTGTAATACAAGCTTAACGGTACCCCAGAATAAATGTGGTTTCCAGACATTTAGTCGGCTATTTCATTACCGTCATAGCCGCTGTGTCCCGGAATCCACATGAAAATAACTCTATTCTGGTTTTCGCATTCAATAAGGAAATGGACTCATTCCCAAGCAAGTTTGAAAAAATTTTTAACTGACTGCAGAGCCGATATAACTGCTTTGTTGTCTGAGAGAGTCTATATGTGTTGGTCTTTGTATCCCCGTCTGATAATTTCCCTAACGTAGAGTTCAATGGCATGTGTCTCATACTGAAATACAGTGGTTGTTATATTCATAATATAGAATTTCACATTTGGGCGATATGACCGACTCCTTCCTACTTCTACACCTCGATCAGTTTTAGATCCGTTTAGGTACCAGCTTTTGGATTCGAACCTTCTGGTTTGTTTCTTTGTCGCCCAATCTTGCCTTTCAGGTAGAAGTATTTGGAATGTGGTAAAAATAAATTTCGGTGCCATTGAATCAGAATGATGTATTTCTAGTATAGGATCTTTGTTGAGCTCTATGGGAAATTCCATAGGGAAGTTGTTTGAAAAAACTTTGAAG
This sequence comes from Beris chalybata, assembly GCA_949128065.1. Classification (NCBI taxonomy): domain Eukaryota; kingdom Metazoa; phylum Arthropoda; class Insecta; order Diptera; family Stratiomyidae; genus Beris; species Beris chalybata. The sequence continues at coordinate 18,168,121 of OX421895.1, read as the reverse complement.
GATCGCCTCGAAGACCACCAGATTATTTTTCCTTTTCCCGTTGTCATTAGCTATAAGTAAAGATCACAGTTGGAAGGGTCATTCTTGAACTTTAATTTAAATTAATTATTTTATTCGCGTAAGAAGAACCATCATTGAATGTATTATAGTTAAGGTTAAATAAATTTGAATTTGAGACCCTGTTTGTAATAATAATATTTTACCTAGATAAGCTGAAAGTCCTAAATCATCTTCAAGATTCTGATAAGAAGCATTTGATCCATCCGTCATCTTAAACAGAACTTTCTTATCTAAGCAGAGATGTACAATAAATGTTTGAAGATTTAAAATACCGCTTATGTAAGCATGTAAATAATTTAATATTAAATAAATGTTTATGTTGAACTCTATGTTTACGTTAGACTCTATGTTTATGTTAACTGTAACATTAATATGCTATAAAAAAAGAAATGCTTGTAAATAAAAAGTCAGTCTGGGAGAATCTCTGACGGTGGACTGATCAGAATCAAATCTAATTGTAAATTGAAAAAACTTCGTTGCAATAAAATCGATCAACAAAGCTAAAAATTAGACAAACGAATGGACAAACAATCCCAAAACGCACACTAAAGGGAAAAGTTTATGGACAAAGAAAACCACGAAAGCGCTGGGAGGACTCTATTGACGCAGACAGCAAATCACTTCTAAGATGCAGAAAATGGAGGACATTCAGGGGGGCCAAGGTCCAATTTAAACTGTGACGCCATCGTAAGTAAGTACATGGACAAACAGTCATAGGACCTTAACCAAAAACTAAAACAATCAACGGAGCTGAATAAGAAATTGGATCAACAAAATGAACAGACGGAAATGCTAAAATTTTAAATCTATAAAATAAAATTGAAGATCAACATCATGGGTAACACAATCGAAGAAAATCTAGACACAAAACATCGAGCTTTTGAAGATCAAATGAAGGAGAAGACACCAGTGATTCTATAAACAGCAGTACGTCAAAAAAGGGACTTTGACGACGTAAAAGCAACTGGTGTTGTGAAGGCAGAACGCCATACACACAAAGATAACAGAACGCTAACCTTTGATGGGCAAACACCGTGGACTAGCTATTGTATAAGATACAATTTGAGGCTGCTGCGAGAAACAATCATTGGATTAATTCGCGCTAAGTGCTCAACCTGTAGAAGTTCTTCAAACAATTACACAAGAGCAACAGCAAGGCTTCTCAATACTGGTACATACAATGGATTTTTATTTCGGTGGTGACTATGTCCCAGCAAGCAGAAAAGCGCATTTCGCGTCGGAGAACTTGCCGAGGATTCGAAATTTCGCATTATAGGTGATATCTAGACGAATATTGTTCGCCATGTCGTATGTTATTCGCATTGCCTTTTGGAAATCCTCTTTAAAAAAAAAATGTAGACCAACATTCTCTGATTGCGTTGTTGTCTTACGGAGAAATAGTATTGGTACAACGTACAACAACGTTTTTGTCAAATCGCGATCAGTAGGTGTGTAATACTCGCGGTGCAAAGTGAACAAAGAAAGTTTTGAAAGCACAGTCACGTAGTTTATCCATACGTACATTATAGTTCACGGATTTCTATGCGACGTCGAAAACCGTGTTGTGTTTAGATCTTTAACCCTCCCGACTACATCCTTCCTTCATTTCGTCGCGTTAAGGGCGATGTCGCCTATTCATCGATGGGGAGATTCCCTGATGTTGCGTACAGAAGATTCGAATGGGTCGAAACGTTTTCTTCGCCAACGCTACCGCCGGGGAATCATTGGCGATTTCGTCGGCGAAGAAATTTTTCTCCGCGATGATTCAACAACATTTTCCTGGCGAATTATTTTGCTTGGTGGGGTATGTACATGCGTTAGATGTTCAAAATACAGCTCGACTACTGAAGTCAAATGTGCGGTGTGAATACTACAAGATGCAAAGCGAGCAACGCAGTGACATTGCCGTTTTCACATTTAGTCGTAGAGGATAGAGAGCTACAGCTTGCGTTAAAATTAGCAGGAAAGAAAACAATTAGCGAAATTAGATTTACGTTTGAAGAGTACAAACACATATTATTATGTGAAAAGGCGAGGTGCACGCAACGATGTGAAAGGCCTCGATTTTGGAACTGCAGACGGATAGGACACCCAAGCCGTAGTTGCAGAGAGCTTAGATCTTAGATCACCAGAGAGATGCCACGCCATTGTTGCAATGAAAACCCAAGTAAAGATTACGTGTGTCGGTTGGAACACGCTAGGCTTAGCGTTTTCCAATATTGGCATTGCGGGCACTTACGTGACTCTCGGAAACTAAGAAGAGTACAGGGCAATTACTGTTGCGATGCGAAACTGTTACTAAGCTGTCGCGAGACAGGAATAGGAATAGGCAATAGGAATTAATTGTAGGTGGACAAAAAACAAAGCAAAATTGATGGGTTCGTGAGATGTTGAGAATGTGGACAAGAAGGGCGCACTTAATTTTCGATTGTCCGGATGATTATTCAGATTGTACTGGCGAGCAAACGAAAGACACAAAGTCAATTAGAAGAGCCAGCAATTGGTTGGCGAAATCAACAATTGTAAATTGTAATGCAGAGCTATCAAGAAGACAGAGAGGTCGTGCGGAAATTGTAACGAACAATGGTACAAAATCTAAAGCAAATGGATTACAACCAAACTCCGAACACTTCCCAAAACTGAAAAGGAGTAGTTCCAACCTTTGAAAAGCGAACCGACCTCAGTAAATCTCGATAAACTCTTCACAATTCAGGGAGGTTCGCGCCACCGAAGCCTACCATCGGTTCCATAGTAATATTCGACGACACACGTACTGGAGGGAGCGACTTGTCTCACATAACATCAATTGAGTTTTACAAGGGTAGAACTGTTCTGTCTAATACCAACGAAGCCATGTCGGTAACACCCGGACAGGTGTAACCTAGAGTGAAAATTCGGTCAGTGGGTAATTGTTTAAATAAAATAATAAAACGTGTTCTTTACTCGCACACACCGACTCCATCGTGTACGCCGTGTCTGGAGCTGGAATGTACCTGCAGACTGAAGATTTCAGGTACTCTTTCGACCTAGGAAGACATTCTTCGGTATTTCAGGCTGAAGTATTTGTGATCCTTAAGGCAGTAGAATGGATTTAAGTGAGAAGATGGAAAGGCAGGATGATCTGCATTTGCAGCGACAGTCAGGTCGCTCTACAATCCCTAGATAATCCAATTGTCTTTTCGAAGGTGGTACGGGAGTGTAAAGAACGGTTGAACTCTGTTGGCAGATTCAATGACTTAATGCTCATATGGGCTCCGGGTCACCAGGGGGTAAATGGCAATGAAATAGCGAATGCATTAGCAAAACCTGGATCGGAGTCAGCAATGGTTGGACCAGAGCCAGCTTGTCTGTTGCCTCTGTTAGGGCTGCTATTACTAAGTGGGTGAGTAAATCACACATTGAGAGATGGCGGCTTTTTCCGGGAATGCAGCAGACCAGACCCACCTTGTTGAGGGACCAAGTGGACGAACCGCTGCTTTTCTTCTCAAATTGAGCAGAAAGGAATGTAGTAGTGTGGTTGGTGTCCTCTCAGGGCATAACTCGTGTGGCCTACACATGGTCAGATTGAGAACCATTGACGACTTCATGGGCACTGCTTGCGACGAGACCGACGACACGACTGAACATTTTCTTCTCGAGTGTCCCGCTTACTCTTTTGCAAGAATGCATGCATACGGCGTCGACACAACACTCACGATCTCGGGATTGTGATGCAAACAGTAAAGATTCCAGTAGGTTCCGCATCCACGAAGTATTATGAACTTCGAGACTACACACCGTGTAGACAAGTAGCCTCCATGAAGCGGTGTGCCGCATCTTAAGCAGACGGTGGTATCAAGCCTTCGAACCTCGCTATATTTCTACGTAAAATCCTCCAATATTTGAGATTGCAGTTTGCATCTTTCTTGGTCCCAAGAACAAGCCGAACTTTCCGCCCAAATCAAAGGTGAAACCCAATACAAACAAAAACTCCTCTATTGCCTCTTTTGCTGTTTCTTATCTCATTGGATTAGTTAATGTGCCACTTTAAATTCAACGTGTACTCAAGCCTGGGATAAAGTACGATCTGCGAAGCATTCAAAAAGATCTCCAAGCACTAACAACCTGATAACGATCGCAAAGTGATTTCGCACTATATAGAACGTTCTGGCCGCACCTCTATGCTCTACCCCCGAGCACACCATGAGATTAAGAATAAAAAAAACAACACCCACAAAATACTTTCAGCAAGAAACTATCAATCAGAGTCTTACGTGTCACCTAAATCAATTATCGCTGGAGTGCGGTGTAAACATAGAAAAAAAAACGGGCTCGTTAATTTTACAAAAATCATAAGACTGTGTAACTACAGAATGACGGGAGATTCTATTTCGATTGAGTTGCTGCGGTGGCCTTTGGCCTACACGAGACGCTTCTACTGCCGTGCACACTCTGTTCATGCGAGGAAAATAATAAAGAAAGTTATTTGTGGGGGGACTCACCTTGTGATTGTAAACTTGAGCGTTGCTATTGCGATTCCAATTGAGCGACGATTGACTGTAGGCCAGTTGGCTTTGTTGAGCGTAATTATTACCGTGATGATTGCCGTGACTCTGATTCGGGCCGTGATAGCTACTGTTGGTCGGATGTTGCGGACTATGATTGCCTATGCCGCCATTCAATTGCGGATGATACGGTGGATTCGGGCTGCTGCTGCGGTGGTTGTTGTTGTTGTTGGCGTTCTTTGGATTCGAGCTTGGATTTGCGACTGTAGTACCCAAGGTAGCGAGGACCGTATCTAATCCAGTCGTGCTGGTTGTCCACACCGACATAGCGATTCCACTGCAAAAGTTAGCAAAGCCATTTTGTTTCTTTTTATTTTGCACAAACTGTTTTGATGTTGGAATGAATGAAGGGGACGCGGTAACACGGTTTCAAGAGGTAATGTTTTAACGCGCGATCGGTACGCAGAGAGGCCGATTTAAAAACTGCAGCAAAATTCGTAAATTGGACGGTCGAGTTGAGCACTTGAAGAAGGCACTCACTTGTTCCCTATACATGCACTTGTTGACATTGCTCCGGGCAACTGTCAATTAAAATGCTTGGCTCGAAATCGAACTGGCTTAATGCGATTTGCGTGCTTTGTTGTGTTAGATAAGAGATGGCGTGCATGGTGGTATGTGGTTAGTTGCTATGGAAAACGTTTTGTAACGGTCGCTTGCGTTTTAAGATGTATAATTATGAATGAAATCTTAAAAGTCGAGTTGCTGAGCTTGTTAAATCTAAAAGCGAATGAATTAAGCAGTTGAGAAGAAGATTATTTCGAATGCGGACTTAATAAATCCAGCGAAAATATAAAAAAACGTGTTTTAAATGAATTTATTGGAATATTTCAACGAGCTGCAATACATTAATTTTGTGTATTTTTGATTCAGATGACTATTGGCAATAAATTTAAAAAGCACTGTACATCGGTTAAGGTAGCGGTGAAAATGCTACAAACACAACATTTAATTCTCTCCCAAATTTGTTGAGTCTTCTTTGAGCTGCTTGAGAATTTTTAGGAAAAACAAAGAAAAATTGAAGACTATGTAAATATTTTGATAGTCGGGGGAGAATTTAAAAAAATCTAACGGTAGATATCACCTAGAGTGAAATTTCGGTAAGTGATGGGTATTTTTCTAAGTAAAATATAATAAATAAAATAATACCACGTATGTTCTACGTTGTGTAATGCTATGTTCATCCTATTTACAAGATTGATGCGTTTAAGGAAAGGTCTCACTTAAAACACCCGAAAAATTCCTCAATTTCACGATTTTTTTTGGATATAAAATAAATATATATGGAAAAAACAATTAATGGGTTTTATAGAGGTATAAGTGAAGAATAATTGTGAATTTTTTTAGAAAAATATATTACAAAATGGCGGCTCCAGCCCCTATGACGTAAGACCGCGATCGGCGTAAGTTGATTCACGCGGTACCTTCTACAGCCTCGCCAAGTGATCCGAAACCAAAAATTCAAAAAGTTTATGAAACTAAATTAAATTTGTGGGGCCCCAACGTTTTTCAATTTTCGAAAAACGCTCTGAGACTAAAATGGCAGTTATTTGAAAAAAAAAATCACTTTTTTCACGTTTTTTTTGGCCTAAAAACTGAAATAAAAAAAGTGGAATAACAAAAAAAAAAAAAAAACTAGACGTTGGGCCCCCAAATTTAATTTACTTTCTTTTAAGCTTTATTTTTATTAAAACCGGTTCATTCGTTCGAGCTGTAGAACGTACCACGCTCCGGAAAAAGTGGTTTCGAGAAAAACGCGTTTAAAGTTTGACGTTATAAAAAAAATCGTATTGAATATCGGGGCAACCGTTCCACAAATCGGTCTGTAGCTCGTGAAATACATTTGATATCGAAATATCCTTTCGCCCCCGTATTCTCAACATGTTAAGGATGAAAAATAAAATAAAAAAAAATGCATTTTTTTCCCGTCGAGAAGTGATACCTTGCCTTAAATCGTGTTAAATGTGCTGAAAACACTTACCGAAGCAGTTTACGAAAACACGTAGGTACGACGCGTTTAACCGAAAATATGTACTGCGACCCTCGCGGAAATCAATGAAATCTATGGAAAAAACTTTTTAATGCTGTAGAAACTGAATTTTGTGCTTGTGCAACGACTGCATTAGCTAATAAATTCACTTTTTATTACTGCTATGCAAACACATCTGTTTTAAACAATTTAGAAACCATAAATTTTGTAACGAAACACAGCTGAATATCTACTTATCAGAAAAAATAACGTCAAGCTATCAGGTATCAAAATAAAACGAGTTAGGTACCTAGTGTGAACACTACTTTTTCAAGACGTTAATTTTGCCTACTTAAATGTGTTTAGAATGCATAGTCTGTACAGGGTATAAGGTGCAGAGAAAAGAAAGATCAGCAAAATTTAAAAAAAGAGATCAAGTTTTTGAAAAGCATTTTAGTGCACGACGGTTGTATTCAAGCCGAAGAAATAGTTTAAAACTTTTGACGACTAAAACGAAGGCTAATGCCTGGCTTTGAGAAATTAAAAGTAAATAAAAATGCCTTGCGTGGCGACGTCCGAGGCAAGGACGCCAGTAAGGAATCATCAGTCTGAGGGTGCTTCACGTTTGTATTAGACTCCACTGATTAAAATAATTAGCAGGGTCTCACCGGTTGCGGTGAATACTGCAACCATATGCGTTCGTCATATTTGACACGAAAGTAGTTGAAAGGAGAACAAAACCTGTGCCAGGACCGACACTAAGATAAATGAAAAATAAAATACTCTCGGATAAATTTAAAATGAACTTTCCTCCCCCCCTCATTTACAATAATAATGAGAAATATAACAAAATGAAGGATAGTAGGATATAAGGATATAAGGATATAAGGATATAATTAAAATATGACATTAAGATAATAAAAACATGAGTGGATAAGGCGAAAATATAGCTCATAATATTATTTAAATAATAAATAAATAACAAAAAAATATAAAGAAAAAGAAAATGAAATAATTTTTTTTGATCTGCTTTTTGTTTACAAATTTGTTTTGGGAAATAAAAAAATGAGGACACTAATGGACACTCGCAGGTAGTCCTTCCTAACCCTGAACTTCAAAATGGGCCACGATGGAATGTTTATCTTTTGGTAGAGTTATCGTGGCTGAGGCAGGGTTGACAGATATAGTAGGACGCTAAAAGACTCAGCTTCTTAAACGACTTCTGTAGAAGCTGCCTGAATGAGGAGGATGAGGAGACAGTCCTTCAACTTCTCTGTATCTGTCCAACTCTACACACTAGAAGGAAAGCTCTTCTTGGAGCTTACTTCTTCAACAGTCCTAGCGACCTTTTTGCAACGGACGTTGCGAGAATGCAACGCTTCATTGCAAGCTCTAAATGATTTGACGAGTAGGAACGGATTTGATGATCCTTTTTAGGTATAAGTGTGTCCATGTTCTCAAGGGCAGCAACGCGTACAAACCTACCTAACTAGGGCTCTAAAATATCAGAGGGCACTGACAGTGAGTCCTAGTGAATCTTTGCTTCAGCATCCATGTAAATTCGGTGATCTACTTACAGTTTCAAATACGAAGTTTTAAACGGAAGCTCTTCTTTTTCAATTAAAAGAAGAATAAACTACATGCGCACTCCTTATTTTTCTTATCCTCGGCTACAACAGAATTCCGTATCATACAATTGGCTTGCCACCTATCTTGACTTCGGTTTACTATCACAACCCACAAAGCTTGTAGCAGTATAATCCATATTTAAAAAAATCTCATTCTTTCTCTAGGCCAACGATACGCGTTCTCTAAGGTGTATTTCCTTTAATATTAAAAATAAAATGCATGTCTAAGCTCCAAAAATGTGTACCATACTTTTTCTTAAGAGAATATAAATATTTTTGTCAGATCTATTGCTATAGATCAGTAGCCTGGGTGGCTTAGTAGCTAGAGCACTTGCCTTCGGTGCAGGATCAAATCTGCTTGGCGACAAGAAATTTTCGAGAATGGGATTGGGTGCCGGACTACCAGTTCATTCAGCTGTAAATGAGTACCTGAGTTAAAATCGGGGTAATAATCACGGACGAGCGTGTGGCTGACCATCTCACCTCCTAGTGTTCCGTTAGTCTCGTAATGAAGTAACTCTAGCATTACTTCAAGGCCTAGGCCCGATTTGAGCTGTTGCGTCAGTTATTATTATTATTATTATTGCTATAGATTTGTAAAAAAGAATGACCCATTTTAAAAAAGCATAACAGTTATTTAGGCCTACACTATTTGCTCTTGTTTTTGGTTCTGATACAGAAACCTTAGAATGATTCATTCCGATGGTTCCCAATAGACGGATACCATTCTGGCCCGTGGCAAATACCCAGAAATTTCGATCCTGTGTTTCAGAATCTCTCAATAAACAAAATTTACTTATAGTGAAAGACATTTCAGAATCATTGCTTTATTCGTTTGCTACCTTGTATGCCATATGGCTATGAAAATGTACGCCCATGGCCCATCTCAAAATATAGAGTCAAATAATTTCAGACAAATGTCTAATAGTAATGTACACACATAATTTGGATTTATGTAGAGGGACTTTAGAAAGTATTCGAACCATTAAAGGCGGTTTAAAGTAAGCTATCGAAGTTTACAATCGACGAATAACAACTATAGTAAAATGTTTATATAACACATACATGAAGCTAGTATTACACTGTATTACCACGCTGTCAAATTGCAGTAGTAAGCAATGCAAAATAGTGAATTTGACCGAATGAATACTGTGAGATTTATTTGTATTCGCCTACTTCGCATTGCATATTACTGCAATTTGACCACTAGGTAAAACAGTGTAATACAAGCTTAACTTTTATTAAACTCGTTCTGTTGTGCGGTTACTAAGTCTATCTGTAAACTATTTTGTGATAATACAAAAATTACAGAATTTTTCATTACAGATTTATTAAACGTATCTATATATGTAGATAGTAAAAAAAACGTAAAGTTATCCAGGTACTTATCTACTTTTATCTGACACCTGTGTATGTTTTGATATACTCGTAAAATTGGAATTAAATTCCAGTTATGTATGGATTTAATAATAATCAGAACACATGTGTTTTGACTGTTTAACTTTGATGGCAGTTCAAACAATTCTACACAATGTGTCAATTGAATGGATATATTTTTAAAATAAAACCATAAACAGTATAGGTATAAGATTTATCGTGTTAATAGCAAAATAAGCTTATAACAGACGCAGACATAAATAACACTTTTATAGAAGGTGGTGATCGACCAATAAACATGCCAAAAGTTGCTAATACAGTGCAGCCCGCTTATATTTTATAACGTACTTACAGTTACAACGTACCTTTTTTCAATCCCCATTCACATATTTTAAAGGTTGTTATATTGGTTCTAACGTACTATCGGTTATAACGTTCTTATTTTGTGGTCCACTCAAGGTACGTTATAACCGGACACTGTATTATAATAGGTAACCAATGTTTTCGACGCATCACCTCCAAACATGCTATACTCAATTATTAAAAATAACATAAAAATTACTAGGCAAAACTAAGAGACGGGAAATATAATTAAAACAAAAGAGGATTTTTATAACTTTTATGAGCTCTCGAGCACAGTTAATGTGCAAAACCGATCCTTTAGGGAGTTTCAGGTCAAAAGTGATGAAATGTACTACGAATATTTGAGCCGTTGATTTTGAAAGTGGAATAAGTCCATTTCGTTTTTAAATCGAAATGCTTAACGGTTTACGTTTTAACATGTTTAAAAATATTTATGCCATCTTTCAGAAAAATTTACTTGTATTTGTTAAAAGTGTGATGAAACAATTTCATCGATAGATTCTCAGAAAGTTGCTTCGTGTTGTATAGAACAATGTTACAAGTCACAAAAAATATTTTTTTCAAAATGGACTTATTCCACTTTCAAATACAACGGCTCATTTTGTTCTTAAAATTATTGTAAGTTCTTAAGGAAGCAATTAAGAATAGCATCTGTATGTATGTAGTTCAAGATTTTAACTAGACTAATAATCTCTTGTATCGTTCTATCACTGATATTCTTGTACCCATCTAGGAGTAAGAAACTTCTCTATCTAAATTTCAGTGCTTGCACATTTTGATTAATTCACTATTCCTTTTTAAATTTATTTAACCGACAATGTGGTTTATATTATGTACCTATACACGTATGTTGTAATTTTACAACTGAAAAGACAAGATATCGATACATTGCGCAAGCCAACAGTAACTCATGCGATTAATAAATGTTTTCAGGTGTGATTGAATTACAAAATTGTAATTTAATATTTTTTGTTAGTTTGCTAATAATCTAGATAAATAAAGTCTGATGTCTAGTCAAAGTTTTTCAAGTTAGGCTTGATAGAGACTATTTTGGATTTGATGTTTGAAATTTAGTATGTGTGCTTTAAAACTCTGTTCGACTAGGTCCAAAGGAGTTGTTTCATCGTAGGGATATATTAACTCATTCGAAGGTCTATGGATTCTGAAACACTGTTATAGCTTCAAGGTATTCATAATGAAGCAGCTTCTTTGGAACTAGTGGTGCACATTTTTCAAACTGGCCTTTATATTGAAGGGGTTTGACCGGTCATGGCACTTAATGACCGTAGCCAAGGAACAGACAAACGATGATGAATAATCAGGAGCCTATTTCAACCTTATTTTTAGGCTGTCAGTTGCATAGTATCCTTCACCGCATTTCAAGATTAAACGCGTTCCGAACTTCTACCCATAACAAAAAAAAGTTGTACCCAGACGTTGGCAGTGTTTTCTTTTTGTTATTCCTCAAATACATAATAGCTTGCTTACAATAACAAAATAATGGCGATGACCTGCAACTACTATTCATTAATCTAATCTTAGTACTCAGTGCCCAGCAAACATATTTGAAATACATCTTAAATCTTATACATCTATAGATTCATTAATTAGACTGCTAATCGCTAAACCTTTAGAAAAGTGTTTTATGTACCACAGTTAAGTCATTCTTATTCTTATTTACCATCGTTGACTCTGAAAAGAAAAACTGCAAGCTGGCCGGTACGTACGAGTATAATTTACTATATGTGTAATTTCTAACAATGAATTTATTATTTTTACTGATGAGTTAATCGCTAATTGCATTATGTGACCTGATGTGTTGAATTGCGGTTGAACTCAATCAATGAGAACTGTTTTTCATTCTTGTGCAATTATTTTAAGATCAAGACAATAATCGTTTCGGTTTCTTATTCTTATTCTTACGATCTGAACAATTGTTCAAATCGTTCGCTTCTATATTATAATAGACAACAATGAGTTTAAATGAAATAGTTTAAAAAGTTATCGTTATGCGTTAACGTTTACGATTAATTGTCCTTTTGTCCATAAATAAAAAATCTTTCGAATAGACTCCTTGCAAATTCCGCTAAGAAAACTTTATGCGACCAATCTCAATGCAAGATTACTAGCCTTTATAATCTATCGATATGTTTCACCCAAGGTTATATAATAGGCAAAATTGAGTCCGTCGAACAACATAAATTTTCCAAGTATCGTTGTACCTTTAGGCGAACTCTTCACGCAATTGTGTTCATATTTCTCGAAGCCATAATAGTCGCTATTCCGCACAAAACAATTGTTTAATTATCAACCTTACGCACGTCAGAATAAAATTCATTAATATTCAATTAGAATACGATTTTGTTCAGAAAATTGAAATATAATATATACAAAATGTCTCCAGTAATATTTTTCTTAACAAGAAATTCTTTCACCTTCAACTATTAATATTCAAGGCGACATGATAACTTGATTTAACTGCAGTAAATACCGTCGTATCTTACATTCCAAACGTTATGTATAATACTATAATAAGAAATTTGAAATTATTTATTATATATACAATTATTTATATTTTCTGTATTATAAGCCTGGTAATAAATATAGCTTTGTCTTGGGGTTGTAAAAAATACGAAATAAACGACGTGTTTGTAAGTAAAGTACACGATCTTTTGGTGGTTTTTCCCAAATAACTCGAGAACTTAGCAAGGTAGGAAGATAAAATTGGAACCATTAAGCCATATTTGTTGTTTAGTTTCTATGAGTGGCCAAAGATGGTGATTCAAAAAGATGTTTGGTATCTCTTCTTGTTTTGTGCCATAATACATAAACCAAAAAATTTTAGAATAATTTTTAATTATACGAATTTTCTTTGATTTATTAATTAAAATTTTAACAACCTGCCAAAAGTGTGGGCGATTCTGAAATCAGTTCAGTTTGTATGCAACTCTAATTAAAGTGCGTTGAAGTAAAAATCAATTCGATATTTTATCTGACTCAAGAGATATGACGGAATTCGAGACAACGTATATACAGCTCTTCGGCACCCTCTTAGGTGCTGGAAAGAAAGAATACTAAAAACCGATTTTAGACGATTATATGGGTATATAAAAAAGTGGAAGTAGAAGCTAGGTTGATATCTATATTCAGACCTAAGGGATGCAGCGAAAGTCGTGAAATGTGTCCAAGCCCTACAAATTGAATTTAAGAAAATCATTAAAATTCATCTGAAGAACCAATAGAGGTAAGATAATTTAATATTCCGGAAGACCTAAGAGATGTGACGAAATTCGTGAAATATATGCACCCCATTTCCCCTGAGTATTCTTTTGACCCACTTCCATCCGCTTATTGCTTCCACAAAGGTAGGAAAAAACCCCACCATTGCACAATTCTATCACTATTAAAAATTATGCTATAACCAAGCGGCTCTTGAGATGTAAAAATCTGAATTTTGTTCTTTTCCAAAACCCACAAAAATATATTTGTTTCTAAGATATAAGCCTTCAAACACATTTGCATAAGGCGGACGGTGTACGGTGGACAGACGGACTAATTTTTGTTTGCTTGAAACTCCAGGTCTAGGTCTATGAGTCTTTAAAAGCTAAAATATAAAAAACCAGGGCAGGTAAGCACTAAATGTTAATAATATGGAAAATATATTGTATATATCTATCTATCTAAATCATCTTAAATTAAAAAATTCTAAATTTTGATTCAAAATTCATCGTTTTTGAAAACATTTCAATTTAAAAAAAAATCATTATTTTTCACTAAATCTAGAAAGTTATTAAAAATGTAATAAAATCGCGTCAATCTTTTTTTGGGTACGATAAAACCCGAATTTCAATTTGAAGAAAAATATTTTTTGGAAAATAATTATTTGCTCAATTTTTATTACTTTTGAGCGTAAAATAAATCGCAATTCGTTCTACGAAGAAAAATTAAGAAAATATCATGAAAAAAAACAGTGCAAAAACGTTAAATTCTTCCATTTAATTTTTTCAAATATAAGAAATTAAATTTTTTTCAAATTTAAAAAAATTAACCTGAAGAAATAATATTTTCTCAGGTGGTGGCTGTACATTTCTATTTTTGGGTTTTTTTTTGCCACATTTTGAAAGGCATAATTAATGGTATCTATTTCAACATCCAACAGATGAACACGGACATTTTGAGAAATTGAAAATTCAACTTTTGGCAGCTCGTATAAGAAGCTTAACGACTAATTTGGCGAAAATTGTTGTTAAACCTGTATTTTATGGTCTAATATGGTGGTTCTAATTTTATGGTTCTAACTTGCTGTTAAATCGAGACTTCCGAAAGTAACCACAAAAGATTGTTGCTTAGAAAGGTATTTTCTCGGCGCTCTATTAATTTCTATTAAAGTTAAAATTATACAAAATAGGTACATCAAATTTAACGAGAAGTACCTCCTGGGTTTAAAAAATATTACGAAATTCTATTCTTTTGGCGACATAGAGAAATTATATGTAATTATATTCTGGAAACGGGTAATGCTAGAAATTTAAAACTTCTGATTTGTATATATGAGAAGAGGGGAGGAGAATTTTACAATCACGATTTTTTTTATTTTAACTTCAAGTGTATTGTAAATTTGACTGAAAAAACCATTAAGTTGCACCCACATTGTTCGCCATTTTTCTTCTATTGTTGTCTATGAAAGTAGTTTATAAAATAACTACTCCTCTTTAAATATAATTATCCAGTAATTTTTATGCACATGGGTGCAAGCATTACCTACGCCTATTCAAAATAAATTTTAGCATTAAGTAAAATTATGAACATAATTTCAAAGGTCATGCAACAACAATCCCATTTGTGAAAATAAAAAATAGAATTATAACAAATTATTCCTATTTCTATCGATATCATTGACATGAACGGTATTTTTTTGTTAATAATTTCAAATCCCAAGTACTTTTGTCAAAGCGTGTAAGTTTTTTTTTTCAGTCGTTGCAAGTTCATTACCTAATGTTATTATTGCATCATATTACAAAATAAAAAATTACATATTAGTGACGTTATGTTCGCCAACTGTAATTACTCGTAGAATCAATGTTTGTAATCACGAACATTGCATGGAAAATTAATTAGGTGTACTGTAGTAAAAAATAAGTAAAGAAAATATCATTCCGTTGCAAATTATTTTAACACCTTTTTACGGGATTCTTAAGAACGATAAACACATGTTCGGTAAACACAAGGGTGTAGAATTTATGTTGTAAATGAATTTTAAAATTAATTAAGCTCAAAGAAAGATAGTTTGGCAATTTGGAGGATTAAGCAGAAGTAATAATTAATTTATGGCCTCAGTTGCCAGTATTAATTAGCCAAGAGGTTTAAGCTAGTATTTATTTATTTATTTATTTTAAAGCCAAATTGAGACAAAATATTACATTTCACTAATACAATAGCTTTGAAAGTTTCAAAAAGACAAAAGAAAGACTAGCAAGTAAAGAGCACGTTCTTCAGTTTAAAGATAAAGGATCTATAAGAAATGGACAGAGATCCAAGTTAAAGAGTGTCATGCGCTCTCTGCAGTCTTACCAGTGGCGAAAAGTAAAAGACATCCAAAAAAGCGCGAGGAGGCTGAAAGATGTTACAGTTCCCAGTTGAAGCTGCGCTTGTCCTGTATGATAGTTCTTCGACTAGGAAAACTCCGGGAACAGTATTCAAAACACTGTATGCCAGGCGGTCAAATATTTTACCATAAAAATTTGACCGAATTTCGTGTCAAATATCCATTTGGCACGCTGCCCGATTGCGATATTACACTATCTGACACATATGACAAAATCGTAAAATTTTCTCTTCGTGTCAAACGGTCAAACGCTATCAGGTCGGAACGAAATTCTGACTAGATTGTTTAAATCTAAGTCGACGTGTTGGCAGACATCACACAAACAAAAAACCGAACTACAGTACTTAAAATAATTAATTATATAATTGTTGCTATTTGTTTAACTGATTGCCACAAAAAATTTTCACGTGTGACATTTCCTATTTGACCCATTTGACACAATTGTTTTTCCAGAAATCGCAAACGGTCAAGTGTGATCAAATGAAACATTTTGTCAAACAGCATTTGATCATTACACTATCTGATAGCATTTGACAGGGAAAATTGTCAAATATTTGACCGCCTGGCATACAGTGTAATACTAGCTTTAGGGTTCGAATCTACATATCTCATGATATGGAATGTGGTTCTTTAATTTTTCTTATAACCACTTTGCCTCACTCTTCAACATATCCATTACCAAAATTTTCTTTCATACCCATTATTCTCTCACCCGTTGTGGTTCGACGATAGGCTTACAACGTATATCCGGAAAAAGAGGTAAATTAGATTCATATTTAGATCGGACTAAGAGACCGTAATGAATTTAATTCATTTATTATTACGTATTTTTTTATTGTTTTTTCTCAAACAAATCATTATTATAATATAAATTAATTAAGAATTAGCATTATTTTATTTTCAAATTAACTTTTTTTTCTAATTGAATTGCAAGTTTGAGTAAAAATGATTAGAATAAATTCTCCTCACCTCAAACAGTAAGTCAAACTTCGGTTGTGAGAACAGTGCACTATAAATAAATTTTGAAATGAATTAACATAAAAAATAACGCATTAAAAAAATAGTATTTGATTCTTTAATGCAGAAGGTAATAATAACAGACTATGTTTTTCAAGATAAAAAAAATTAAAGATAAGTTTAATGCTTTCCGTGAAAGTTTTTATCAAATGCTTATAAACAAACAATATTTTGCAAGATTTAAAAAGAAAAATAATTCAGATAAAATAAAATAAAATTTTTTATTGTAGAAACAACAAGTGGATTTTGGTAATTCCCATTATAAATATTTTTTTTTATCAAAAGTTGACTTAAGAATTTGAAGGAATTATTAAGTTTTTCGTATAAATGTAGAATGCGTCATTGTTTAAATTATTGGGATTTAGATAAAATTGGGATATATGTTAATCTTAAGATGTTGTTTTATTTAAATAAGCTCTTATTTGTTAAGATGGGTTTTTTGAAATTTCATGTAATAGCTAATTAGCGATTCCTTTTTTTGGTTTTGTCAAACGGAATTTGAATACTCTCGAGAGCTGCTTTCAATTATGTTTTACTATTTTAAAAGTGGTGGTTTGCCAGGGTTACCCTGCGAATCCGGTATTTTACTATAAAAATTGAGAAATTTCTAAAAAATGTTGTTACCCTGAAATTCTTTATTTTCATGTATGAGGCCTATAAAAACATAAAAAGGAAAGCAAATCTTTTCACTGTACGCATACATCGTACTAAAACCTTTCCGAAATTAAGTGCTAATTTTTTAAATTTTGCCGGATAGCATTAACAACAAATGGTAATGATGTCTGGACAGGGTGTAAAACAATGTAGAGCTCGAGGATCAACACTGGAGGATCTTCTCCTAAACGATTAATGTAAAAAAGTTGAAACTTCGTTATATATGTGTCAGATATAATACGGATCAATTCCCTTTGGGAGACATGAGGAAAGACTAGCAATACCACTGGCTGACCTGTGTCGCTGTGGTGATGAGAATGGTGAACCGACACTCGATCATCTGGGGTGTGAATGCGAGAGTCTGGCATGCACCAGATATCGCTACTTGGGGAAATTTTCCTTGCTTCAGTCTATTCTTCTCAACCTAACCTTACCTAGTACGGATCAATACATATTCAAACATTGCTTATAACATTTTTGTCATGCTTACTGTATTCGTACAATCAACTCTGAATCACCCTGTACATAAATCACATTTTACAATCATAGGTGTAATCAATTTTCAAATATTTGACACCATCTGGAAAATTTCCTTGATGAAATTAACAAGTAACGTGTAAATCTAAGACAAGACTCATTAGAAAATAGTAAATATGTATTTAAAACTAAGATTAATGGGTAGGTAAACATACTCGTACTTGTTGAATACTAAGAAGGTGCATCTGTAAATTGTAAATTTTATTGTAGGTCTTATAAGAGTCATTTCAAGAAGAGCAAACAACGAAAGTTTAATATACAGATAAGTGCTTTACAATCAGAAAATGGATGTCATTCTTTACAAAAGCCATAATGAAAATAAGGATGTTGGTTGATCTTCTTTGACGGAGAATATTGCACTGATTGCACTGGCATTATATATTATTACTAACATTTTTTTTTTTTTTATTTCGTAAATCCATAAATGTGATATGGAAAAATTGTAGAGGCTTTCATGTTTAAATTAATGTGATACTGGGTTATAAATCGTGTTTTGTCTTGAAACAAAAAGAGTGAAATTACTGTAATTTTATACCTAATGAAGTTCTTTAGCACAATTTTAATTTTTTGTCTCCTGAATCGCCGTTTGGATTGAGGATATCATTCTATAGTCTATCTATAAAGGTATAACATAGTAAGATCGCAGCCAAGACCGCTGGGGCTAGAAGCATGAAATTTGCTTAATATAATCGGTTAATCACATTGGCACGGCACGGTTTAGGGATAAACAAAATTTTAAGAAAATTAAATATAAATAGGTTTATTTGGTTTCTCAATATTTTAAAACCCAATATGATATTTAAACCATTTTCATTTCTGTAAGATGATTGTAAGAACAAATAGAACGTATTCACAGGATTTTTCTTTATTAATCCCCCAAGGGGTTGAAGAGGAGTTGAATATGTTTTCATAATTTCATTAGGCATGGCTTAAGTATTGAGAAGTTGTTCTTAGTGGCAGCACTAACCTCCAGACAGAGCTCAATTAGTTCAGAGGCCATTTTGGAACCACAAACTCGTGTTAAGCCCGGATGTAAGGGGTTGTTGTTTCTACAGCCCATTTATACATCAGCATCAAATGAGATGGAGATGAGATTTTAGGCTTTTACGATATTCGACCAGGACGGGTGCAAAAAGAGAGGGGATAAGAATTTTTCTAAAAAATCAATTCTCATATCTCAAGAACGGTGCAAGATAGATGCTTAAATTTTTTACCAAAAGTAGTCCTAATAGCTGGTGGGGGAGGGCGAAAAGGAAAATTTCCGATATTGACATCTCAAGAATCTATAATGATAGATATAAAGCTGAAACTTGGTATTTAGATAGAGCTATAGTAGTGGCATGTTGGAAAAATATAATTTTTTATAGGGGTAATATGGTACGGGGGTGGGGGGTGTTTTTCCTAACTACAGAACGGTTTATGCTAGAAAGTTGAAACTCGGTATGTACATATATGTAAATCAACTAAATAAGTAGTTTTGATTAAAAAAAATTCGAATATCCATTGACGTTCGGAAGAGGGGGGGGGGGCAAAAAAATTATCAATGAAAACAGAATGCATATAGTTTCACGCATTTCGTCATATCTACTAGGTCTTCCAAAATTTTTGAAATTCGGGGGTGTAAAGTGGTTGTATACTTTTTCATGAATTCTAACATATCTCTCAGGTCTGATCAGTAGCTTAGTTCTGTAACTTATGAGTGAGAAACTTCTCACTAAAAAGTCAAAATGAGGACGAATTAATGCCGTTTTCTCTCTGTATTCTCACCAAATGAGAAAGCACCGTACTTGACTACGCATTTGGCAATCTTTCATTTCTCATTTGGTGAGAATACAGAGAAAAAACTGCATTAATTCGTCCTCATTGTGAATTTTTGGTGAGAAATTTCTCACTCATAAGTTACAGAACTGAGCTACAGATATCGAATATCTTTTCATTTCTACGGACTTGTTTAGTAATCACCGATTTTCAAGTTTTTCCTTTTCAACCCCTAGATTGCATCCCGGAATATGACCCAATTATGCAATTCATATGTTATTTTGGCAGATGTGTAAGTACTCTAGCGCGACCTTATTCTCAAACCTATCAAAAGGTTTTCAGTCACATAGTAACCTACACCACATCTGAGAATTAAATGCGTTCCGAATATCTACCGAACAAATCATAAAGTTGCACCCAGTCTGTTGGCAGATTATTTTTTTTAACGTTCAATTTCTGTGGGAACTTGTTATAACTTTGTGATTCGGTTGTCTACATAAAGAAATATATCGCACCCATTTGAATCACGCATGGTTAAATAATTTGTAGTGGTCACTCCATCCCCCTCCCTTATATCAATACTACCTTTGCAGCAAAGCAAAGAAGTGAAAGAATTTATCTCCATAACGAGTTTAACATCGATTTTTACTCAAAACTGACTCGTAAAAATAACTGAAGAATTTCTTGAGGTAAAGAAGACGCTTCGGGTCAAATTTATCAAGGACTTCTGTAAAACGTCTCTCCAAAAAAGAACTCCCTCGATTTTTTTACATGTACCTAGAATAAAAAAAATTTCTAGCTTGTAGTGTTCTGAAGTTATCACCCAATATTCATAAACACGTAATTTTTAAAGACTTTTATATGGAAGCTACGAGAAAGGAGATGACAGGATTCTCTTACCAAAGAATTCGATCTTACTTTTTACTGTAAGCTAAAATCCTGGCTGAAAGATTTGTTGTGAATCCACTATGGATTCCGTAAAATGAATGCCTAGGTAGGTAGGTAGGTAGGTACGCGTGGCTGCCCGTGAGAACACGGACACACTTAGCCCTAAGAAGCTCCGTTGTGTTACCACAGGAATGAATGCCTAACTTTTTAATAACTTTTGTATAGAAATTTCGCGACTGCCACTCTCGATTATTAAAACCTTTTTAAACTTTTTTCAGTTGCAAGACTAAATATGGTATTTTGAATCTATGAAATCCCTGAAGAACTTAAAAAAAATTAAAGCCATCTTAACAACAGTACCAAAAATCACAAATAGAATAAAGTAAGTACTGAACAGAACAATATAATTCCACGAATAAAAGCACGTGTCTAAGCTTAATTTAGATCAATTTTATTTTAAAACTCTTTCAGGATGAGACGAATTGTTTCTCGAAACTTTATTATACTAACGCAATACACTAAAATGTAGATAATTAAAACGTATGTAGGAACGCAGTTTCTAGATCACCTGGTTCTTTGATAAAAACCACGATTATAAGCGTTAACCTTGCCTCGTGTGTTCTAATTTTAATGAGGAATTACTCGGATCAAGCTCTAATACTTAATTAAACATGCGGATAAAAGACAAAGTAAACGACCGTACACAGATGTTCAACTACTAGACAACAGTATAAAAATGTGATCACAAATTCAATGAAAATAATAAAAATATTTTAACATTTGTAGTCCTAATGATTTTTTTGTTTCGATTTCCTGACCGAATAACCTACCATAAAAATTCCTAATAGGTACAAGTTGAAAGAATTCCCGTTGAAGTCGACGACAACAACGACTGCAAAGTTGCAGTCTTCTATTTTGAGAACGTTGAAGGTGGCTGTGCCACTTATACGTGTATAGTGCTGAACTTCTCAAGATCTATTTACTTGTAAAAGTTTTATAATAAAACCACACAAAACGAAAATTACACCGAGATGAGGAAGCGCACTTGCACACTAAGATTACTAGTTTTATTCGCGTTGCACTATAGAAGCACTTTGTCTTTTAAAACTGCCATAAGATGACACCAAACACTAGACACTGATGGATCGAAAAACAAATAGTAGTCGTATGTTGAAGTACTCGACTATGACCGTTATGGCTAGAATTTTCTTCTTTTCATAACCGGAAAGTAGTTAACCGATCGCCACAACACTTTCTCAACCGGATTATCTGGATAAGAAAAGGGCACCTTTCCATAAATTCACCTGTGCGCTTGCATGAAAATCTTTAAGATATCGCTGCAAAACCAAACCTATACGAGAGTACTGTCGATTTACTAGGTACTGTACTATGGAAATTACAACGTCGAGTACACTCCGACCGAGTTGCGTCTATACCGTACCGTTGAAGCGTGGACAACTAACTTGCAGGGCAATCGCAACCAGATGAAAACTCGGAAAGTCTCGAAACATGTTGATGTTGTTGTACTTGTAGGAAAGATTACCTGAAATATACTCATCGGCATCACATCACGATTACATGACGGATTCGTGATAAAATGCCGCGGAAGCCAGCCACTGTCACCGACACCGGTGAATGAAAAGCGAAAAGCTTATTGAGTAAATTAGCTCAAAGGAAACCGGTGGTAGAGCTATCTAATATCTGAGTCGAACAAGGTACTTTCTAGATGCAATAGCTATTAAGTTCGCATTTTCTGAAAATGTGAAAATGCGCACTCTTCCGATTAACGCTTAACGATCAGCAAATTAAAGGACATTTATATGGAGCACTAATTTCGTTCGGTATCGAGCACACTTTACTTTATCTATTGGTAAACTTAAGGCTGGTTTACATGACGAATGCAAATATTTTTTACTGATATTGTGAGGGAGAAGAAAAATCTCTTATGAGAAACTGATCAGGAGTATAACGAGCAGATATCATGTTTAGCAAAAAAAACATTGACAATATTTCTGTGAATTTTGTTTTTTGCAGTGGTTTCTTTCTACTCAATTGAAAATTCGATATGCTAGCTCTCTCACAATTTAAATAAAAAATGTTTGCATTTGTCATGTAAAC
This sequence comes from Beris chalybata, assembly GCA_949128065.1. NCBI lineage: Eukaryota > Metazoa > Arthropoda > Insecta > Diptera > Stratiomyidae > Beris > Beris chalybata. Next base: position 18,145,606 of record OX421895.1, on the reverse strand, counting down.
CAGCCTTTAGTCTTCAATTGCTTAGGAAAGACAAAATATCATTTAACTATTGTATGGTCACTACTCGAAGAAATAGGGCGATTGTACCTATTTTCAATTCGGAAACAACAGAGAACAACATAATGAAAATCAGCCAACAGTATGGATGCAACTTTATAATTTAATTTAGGTACAAATCCAGAAGGTATAGCGATTTTATAGGTTACTATGCGACTGACAAGAAGGGTGGGCTTAGAGAGGAGCAGTCGCCCCCATCTGTATTCTACCAACCTGAGGGATATCATAAAATGAGAAAGGTATAATATTCCAATCAAAGGTGACAAACATTTATTTTGTCATAGTTGGTCCATGAGTCATTCAAATTTCACACCACCCTCCGCACATCTCTAACGTCAAAATTGTATTTTCATTCTATTGTCATACCTTCAAACAATCACTTCCAACTTTGTGATACAGTTTAGGAGATATAGATTTTGGAACATGGCTTTCCCCACTCCTACACACCCCATCAATACATTTTTTTTTTTGCAAATAGCTCCACTATTCAAGCGCTATATATAGCAAGTTCCTAGTCTGACTTCTCAAGTTTAAGCGGTTCCTGAGATCTAGAAACACTTTGGCCGCTATTCACTGTCGTCATAAAGTTGGCTTTAAGTTAGAGCTGACTTTAGTGTCACATTAATAATACGACACTAAAGTCAGCTTTAACTTAAAGCCAACTTTATGACGACTGTGAATAGCGGCCTTTGTTTTTATCTAATCCATTTTACCCACAACCCACTCCACAGAAGAGGCCCACCCAATCTATCCATCAAAAAAAAGGCCAACTTAATAGCTGAAAAGGTTTGGGAGTTACAAGCCTCCAAAATATTTACTGTATCGTGTATACGGCGGACAGATGGACTGAATTATACTTTACTTGAAACACAAAATTTTTTTGGGTCGCAAATTTGTTTTAAAAATTAATCACAGTATTGCATTATTGAAATAATAGGTTTTCAAATCCGGCTCGACGGACAGAAATAAATATTTTATTACATTTTAATTTTTACACAATCATTTCAAAAGTGAAGCTTTAGTAGGTAAAAAAAATAAGTAAAAGAGTAGTACTAGTTTGGAGTAATTGATATTAATAAAACGTTCCATTTTTTTAAAAATACATAAGAACGACTAATCTCGGAAACCTATCACATACAAGGTTTTTCAATAGGTGCGCTCCAACTTTTTTCATTTTCTTGACATTTATAAACTTCATTAGTATATATGTAGTGCATTTCATCATGGACCGATACACACTTGAACAGCGTTTTATCCAAATTTTCTATTTAAATAATCGTTGGAGCGCTCTTATTGAAAAACTTTTTATTTGTAGGGGTATTTTACTCAACTTTTTGAGATGAAAAATTCATCCAATACATATCCTCGCAAAAACGAGGCCTGTCCTATTTTGATAGAAAATATTTGACTGAAGTTTTCGTCAAATTTGTTTTGTCAAATATTTGACAGCATGGTAAATATTTGTGTCGGATAGATGTCTACCATATATCTATTAACTATAATCGAACTTTCATACAGAATTACTAACATACATAATTCTACAAGAAATATTTCTAGGTATCCATATTAAAAAAAAAACCGAAAACCTTGAAATGTATGAACATTTTGCAATCGCATAGTTTGAATAAGGAAGTTGATCATTGATAAATATACATCCAAAATCATGTCAACATATCATTACGTAATTGAAAGTGAAAACATTTGGTGGTCAGCTTCTCATTCTTCTAAGAGTTCTGGATATGTATGTAGGTGTATATTACGTGAACAAATGTACATATAACTATAGTACTTCTATGCCCAAAGGTGACTATACAAAATTTACATACCATTGATTATGTTTTACGTATGGAATAATGAATGGACATTGAACTGAAAGAAATAGTACCTACCTACTTATGATTGTCTTACATAATTGTGGGCATATCGCACATTAAAAATTTCTTGACTAGGCACGTGTGTTAAATATTTAAATACCTAAATGGATAGGAAATTAAACATTTAAGCCCTTCATTCATTAAACGAAACTATTTTAACAACAAACTCTTTTGGAGTTGAGGTCGGTGATCGCAAGAATTTGATCAAATTGTTTACTTATTTCTGTCTTACTTGACAAAACTTTTTTTTATTCAAATAATGTTAAAGTTTATACGGATTCTGAGGCTCGTGTACACTAGCAAGCAAAACTTGTTAGAGTAGCTCTAAGTCATTTATTGCTGCATGTGTACACGGTTCCGAGAGCAAGTTGTGAATGTACACGCTAACTTGCGAGAGTTGAAATCTCGCAAGTAAGTTCCGATCGGTTCTGAAATCTTTCAGCAAGTCAGTTGCATTGGAAATGAGATTAAGTTCTATAGTTTACTTGCAAAATATGTACGGAAAATCCAAGTGGAGTTCCGAGGACACGTTCTTGTGCTTTATTAATGTGAAACTTTATCCAGAGTTGTGGTATTTTTCTTTTTCGTTTTGACAGATCAACGAAACTTTGATGATGAAGTGTACACGGAAGAGCAAGTTTAACTTGCAAGACTATTGTAGAGCTACTTGCTAGAGTAAAATTGCTGCAAAACAGATAATGAAAGCATAGCACCAAATTACTGTAGCAAGAAATGTCGCAAGTTTTTTTTATCATACATTAATCTAAACTTTTGTTCTACAAAAACCATAATAAATAATTTATTATTAAAAATAATAAAGTAAAAATGATCACTTTCCAAAAATAGTTTGCTCTGTACTGAATAACAGTGGAAGGAGTGGAAAGATTTTGGATATAAAAGCAATGAAAAATAATGTTTTTTTTATAGTAGCTACATAGGTTTGGGTGATTTTTTTATTTTTCTGTCTAAAATTTAAAAGTAACCTATCGAATTTTAGATATACTTTGTTCAACGAGTTATTAATTACAATTTAAAATATTTTATTTTTTTCTTTATTATTTTTCTTTATTATTTTTTATTAATAGATTTAATATTAAACACTGTGATCCGAAAATTTCAAAAAAAATATATTTACGTACCATGAAATTTTATTCTTTCACGTTTTAGGAATATTAAAAGCAAAAAAATTCCGTCTGCCCTCCGTAGAAACAAAAGCGTTTGCTTTACTTACAAACCAGTTGAAATAGTATTATAAGTTTAACTTTTTGGTGGGTAAATGGGTGAAGCCCTTCGAGTGCTACCTTTGGGTGAGCATTTTAGACGGAAAAATTGGAATTCTATATTTCAGAGCGCTTATGCTAGGAAAATTGAAGAAAATTGTGATTCCTCCAAGAATCGCCAAAAATAACGAAATTTTTTGACTTCAGCATCACCGATTCTGAAACTTTGTGTACTCGAAGAATTAGTGAAAAAAAATTATGATTTAAATTTTTTGATGCAGGCATCCAAAACTATAAACTTTCTGAATCCAATTCTAATACGTTTGCGTACGGCGTATACGGCGGAGAGTCAGACTTTTGGGAAATTGTTAGTCTTTTCGGGATTTACTTTCACGAGCTGGGTAAAAAAAATTTTTTTTTAATTTTAGGTTGATTATTATTAAAAAATAATTAAATAAAATAAATATTATGTACAGTATAGTACCACCTAAAATAAATTAAATTAAATAAAGAGAGTTACCAGTCATCGCAAAAGATTTTACGCATATTCTGTTTGGTGCATATTGTGATATTTTATACGTTAGAGACTTAATACACACTCAACTGCAATCTTCAGATAAATTCCGAGACATCTAAGATTCTAACTATATTTAATTATAAAACTGCACGAACATGTGCATGCCTTTTAATTACAAATCAAATATAAATTCATATTTACTATGACATTCTAATCAGGCACACCTTTCTCACTGTAATGAATGATGTTGATTTTTTTTAGAATAAAATCTAACGTCTAATACGACTAGGCGTCGATATGTGAATATCAAAAATGTAAATAGAATATTAAAATGTGGTTTCCCCTGTTGGTACTTTTGAATTTACATTCTGTTTTTCATAGAAGAATTCATAATTAAGCACTCATATATTCAGATAATTAAAACAAGAAAACTTGAACCGTGTTATTTTAGTTGTGAATCCAAAAATACAATAAATTAATTTTAAGTTAATTATATTGCTAGGTGAATAATTATAAGTGGGTGCTTTTGTTTAAAAAAAATATACATACATGATGATACAGTGTATTTTTGTCATGTTTTTATCGGCTGGCACACAACAATTTTTTTGAAAACTATTCAAAAACTTTCACCTCAAGAAACTGTAATTAGACAGGTACACTCCTGATGAGTGATAAGCTAACAAGCTAAACAACTATGTATATTAAGAAATTTTGAAGAAAAAAAACTTAGTTCTGACGAAGGTACGAACAGAAATTCGATCGTAGAAATATTATTAAAGCGAACAAGACCCTATTCGGGATGTCTTGCAATAAACGAATATTTTTTCAAATATTTTTTAGCAGTAAAGGATTTTGAAGACAATGGAGATTCTCCAGGAAATAATGTATAAATCCATATTCAGACTTTTCGGCGCAGATAGTAATATATAAATATTGAAGAATTGCTATTAATCCCGCAAATGCACTTGCATTTTAATGGGAGAAATCAAATCACAGAGATCAGTCTTGTTTTATTAATTTTTTTAATAATGAAGGGTTGAACTCCAATAGAAATTTAATTTTGAAAATTTTGATTTATGGCAATTTTGATTCGTGTGTGTATTCGTGGTATTTCCTCAATGTTTTCAACGGTGAATTGTTGTCTGTTTGAAAATAATTTTGAATTAATTTCGCACATAGTTATTATTTTTCATTTTTATACAAAATGATTGTATAGGATATCTCGATGGGCCATGATCTATATCGTTTTGGTGGGAGGGGAGGGTTTTGCAGAATGGGGTAGAACAACGAGAAAACGGAATAAAAACATTCTAAATTTCATACCCGAAGACCAGTTAGACCCTTTAGGGGTTGAATATCAAATAATTCAGAAATCGGCTTTTTAGGTGATTATTTAGAAAGCCCGTTAAATTTGTTTACACCACCTCCGCACTCCATTGAGAATCTGATCTTTTACTCCTGAAGTATTATAGATTTACGTACTAAGTTTCTACTTTCTAGCAGAATCCTTTTCTGAGATACACAAAAGAACCCCATCCCCTAACTTTACTGTCTCTATCAAAAATTTGAATTTTTCTAGAATGACTATAGTGGCTTTCCATAGGTACTTTATGGTTTCGAGAAATGAGAATGAGATTTTTTTTTCTTTTCTACCCCTCTCCTCCATCATTACCCCCTCCACACGCACCACCAAACATTTTGTTCTTTGCTAGAAGTTCACTGGGCTCTTATAAAATTTATAGGACCATCTTCAATACGGTAAGTACTTGAAATTTAAAAATTGTATTTTTTTTTTTAATTTCTAAAACCCCACTTCGATTCTCCTCCACTCTCCTTAAACATTTTGCATTTTAATAGACCCTACATATAATTCTATACATAAAAAAACATGCCATCTTTCTGGTACAATTGGTTCGGAAGATAATGCAATCCTAAGTTGTTCGCACCACACTCGCGCATACCATCTCTCCCTTTAAAATTTTAGTTCTTTAGTTTATTGGGCTCATAGAATGCCTTAAGATAATCACAAATTTTCAACCTTCTGACATCCACCGTTCAGAAGATATATTGATTTTAGAATAAGTCGATCCCAGCTTTCGAATGTTTCGAACGCATTGTTTTTCCCCCACTCACACGCACCTCTCTACCCAATATTAACCATTTTTTTTTGTGCAAATTTGAAGTTTCAGCCCACTAGCATAGGTGGTCCTTAGATCTGGAACCAACATTTTTCCACTCCAATCCTCACTCCCTCAGAAAGTACCACTCAACAGGGTTCTTGCAATCTAGTCCCCAAAAAATGTTAACTTAATATTTTAACAGGTTTTTGAGCTACGCGCCTACTACATATATACAAACACAACACATATATGGACAAACGGACTTTTGTGTTTCATTTTTTTACTAGTCTTAAAACATAAGAATACAAAATTTCAAGGTAGCTATATTTTTTTAATCAGGCCGATTCAAAAAATAATAAAGTAAAATGGTACAGGAGATAAGATTTTTCCTACGTCGTTAATGAGTTAGATCAAATCTCTATCCATAGATACAAGAATTCAAACAATACTTTAATTTTTACAATTATTGTACCATTGTCCGTACGTATTAAATTATTTCTTGTTATTTGTATACTGCAAATTGTGTTTTTTTTTTTGATAATTAAAAATCATCACGTAGATACTCTGACTTGCCCATATCATATGATAAAAAATGTGATAGATAGTGTACAATAGAGTTGCCGCCTGTAATACACATCATTTACTAATCTTTCAAGTCGTATCTCAAACATTAACTTGCAATTGGCTGTGTAATTAACGTCATTGACAGTTTTTTTTTAATTATAACCCTTAATTATTTTCATCTTCACTTTTATTTGTATTTAATAGTACAGTACTTAAAAAAAAATGCTATCTTGATATTTTATGTTTCCACCTTCTACTGAGAAACCTAAAACTGAAAAAATGAATTTTTCTAACTTCAAATTTGGTGAGTAAATATAGATGGTCTAGAAAGGTAAAAAAAAGTAAAAAAAAAAATCTTAAAAAACTGGTCAGTGAAAAGAGGCACAAGTATTTTCACGAATTTCGTCATATCTCTTAGGTCTTGTGAAATATTGAATTAATTTTACTTCTACGGATTCCTCAGTTAAACACATAGAAACGGGTTTCAAGATTTTTTCAAATTCTATCTCTAAGAGGGTGTAAAGGCGCTGCATACATTTTCATAAATTCAGCCATATATCTTACCTTAGGGTATCGAATTGGTTTTTCCTTCGTCAGGCTTTGTACTAAATCACCTAGTTTGCTCTGATAATTTTTTGTTGAAAATAAAAATGTAGTTAATCAATTGAAAACTTAAGGTTTTACTATTTATATTTCTTGTAATGATTTTGAAAGTAGATTCACGAGAAGCAACATCCAATCGTATGTTACTCTAAAAAAATACTGCCAATCTCGAGTTATTTGGGCGAATGTAAATACCACCAATATTTTAAGGACGTTTATGGTATATGATAGCTTTATTGATAGTTATTCCAGGATATTGATAAAATGTTAGTCCACTTCCTAGCTTCATTTGTTATCTACCTTTTGCTCGATTTTCTTTATATTATTAATTTTTAATTTTCTTTGAAAAAAGGGTTAGATTTGAAATGTCTAGCTGTGTTAACGTGCTCTTAAATTAATGTTGGGCGGAAAGACGTACTTTCGAATATCAAGCAGATTTATATATGGGCTTAACCAAAACTGAGAAAAAATTCAACTTAGCATCTTTTTTACTTGCGAAGCTTCTGTTGGACTAAATGCTATCTATCATATTGACTGATATATTTGGCGAAATTTATGAGTTAATCGTATTGACGCATACAATAACGTAATGTGTGAGATTGTCATAAGCAAAAAGACACTAAATCCACTTAAATACTCAATTATTAATTTGTAATATGCCGCTGCAAAAAATTTACAAGAGCTACCTAACAATTATGTTAATTATTACCCATGTAATTTTTTCGTATCGCGACTTTTATTCCGCTAATTGAGCTCGATTCATCTAATTTGTTTTTTGAATAATTCGAAAAATAATTTCAGAGTTTTTATAACACATACTATAAACTATGTAGATGGAACATTTTTATTGTCAAATTAAACCTGTGGCTAGGTAAGAAATAAGTAGTTAAACTGTATTTACATTATTATTTTTTTAATAATGATAATTTTCAGAAAAAATAGTATTCTCGTTCTTTAGAAATTCATAGTCCAGTTTGTAGTAAATATATTTTTTAGGAAACTATGAATTTATTTAAAATATAAAACAAAATTTTGAAAATGAAAAAAATAAAATAATTTTTGTCGATTGGTTCATCAGATATCTATTATACCTATGTAAAAAAAACCCTAAACATTGTTTCTCTAAAACGTTATAAATGGAGTTAACTATTAACAGAATCATCAACCTAATACTTTTCTCCGTATTATAAACGCATATTTTTTAACTTTGTTACCAGAGTACGTTTATTGCTTAAGAAGTTTCGGAATTATTCACCCTTAATCTAAGCAATTTTGACAATTTAGTAATTCCTTTTTTTTTGTTGATAAAGTGAACATCATTTTACAAAACGTTCGACACCTTATCCTGCAGGTTCTGCTATGGGAAGCTCGAGAACTTAAATTTTACGTCTCTGGCGTCTGTCTCACTACGATAAAGGATATGCCTTGAGAATAGTTCGAGTAGAAGAGCACCCCTTTTCAGGGAGACTATAGTAACTCTTGCCTTTTCGTCCCTTCCACATAAGGTATCGCGAAATTAGGTACATCTGATGATGATTTTTTTGTCTCTAGATCGTCTCTTTATACTTGGAAGATGTACAACTAAAGAGTCAATTTAAAAATGTACTGTGAAAACATTCATCAAATCATTGAAGGCAGTCTTCTGGTCTAGAGAGCCGAAATTTGGGTTTTTTGGAGGTGCGACAATCCATTTTTCCATTTTTCTACCACATATTTATTTATCCTTTAATATTATGTACATAATTTGTAAAAAAAAAACCATAATTTTGCGGTCACAGTGGGGGGTGGAAAAAAACAATCTCTCCTGGTTGACTCGATTGCGCCTCTCCTGGTCATCTTAGAAAGAAAATAAAAACAGATTCTTAATTAGTAAGGATGTCATTATAGTCCCTACCTCAGGCAATGAAAACAAAAAAAAATCGCAAAATGGCAGCTGCTTAAAAAAATGCATTTTCTTCCGTTTTTTCTCACGATTTTCAATTTTTTAAACAAAATTTAGAGGGGTGTATAGAGAAGGTTCATAAAAAATTTCAAGTAAATCGGTTCATTACAACTTGAGATATCATGTCAACCGCATCGAAAAAAGTGGTTTCGAGAAAAACGCGTTTAAAGATTCGAGTGAAGTTTCAGGCAGTCTACATAAGTCATATAATGGTACAAATACTTACATTTTATTAATCGGCGATTCCTGGCCATACAATCCGCCATCGGTTACTTCAAAATCAAAATCAAAGTTTTCTGCTGTTCTTTGTGCTCGACCAGCAGTTCGAGCTTCCTTGGAAGCATTAGAAGTCCGAAGCTCAGAGCGGTAAATCCGCTCTTTAGTTTAATTTCCACCTCACTTACATTGCTGTAACTCCACAAATAATTGGAATTTTGAAATTTCCTTTGGAGGGTATATTCTTGAAAGACTAGACATTGAAAATAAGGAAAAAAAATGATTTTTTCAAAATTCTAGACCAGAAGACGGCCTTAAGAGATTTAGTGATATACGATCATCACCTAAAAATTACTTTCAGGATTTTTGGATACTCAACCCCTAAGGATACTCTGGGTTGCACACGATTTAATAATTTTCGCTACCTCTAAGTTCCTATTAGACAGCATATTGTTTTTTTACTTCTACGACCATTTCATGTAATCGCCCAAGAACTGCTTTCAGGATTTTTTGATATTCAATCCAATAATAAAATTGAGCTTATTTTAAAAATTGTTGTAATATAAAAAAATACGAATAAATTTTATCCTTGAAAGTTTTTTTTTCCAAGGATAACGATTTTGTCCTTTATACTTAAATATCTCAAATTGTTTTTTTTTTATTTTTTATATTTTGTAGGTTATACTGTTTTTCAAAACATGTTAGAAAATTAATTTGGGATCTCAAGGGGATCGGGGTCAAAAAGTCGAAGAACATTAGTGCTTCTCAATTATGTTATAGAAAAATTACAATTATAACATAATTGAGAAGCACTGATGTTCTTCCATTTTTTTGATCCCGATCCCACATAGAGCCCAAGTGAAGTTTTTATAAAAAAAATCGTATTTTGAGATATTCAAAAATAAAGGAAAAAATCGTAATCCTTGAAAAAAAATTCAAGAATAATTTGTATTCGTATTTTTTATATTGCTACAACCTCCCCCTTTAAAATGAGCCCTATTTTATTATTCTAGGGTAAAAATAACCAGAGATATGAATTTTCAAAGAATTTTGACGAAAAGTTTAACATACTATAACTAACAAAAGAAAATTAGATAGAATCAAAAAATTTAATGTTTTCACTAGTTCTTCAATTACAAACATTTGTAAAAGAATCGGCGATGGTAAGGTCACAATTTTGGTGATTCTTGATGGAATACCCACCTACCTACTCTAAATAGTCAGCACTATACACCATTACTCCATGAAATTAATTTAATAATAATATATAAGTAGCTATCAATATTGGAGCGGATATCCTCTTTTTTCGAATTGAAATCAGCAAGACAAAGCTTTAAATATTTCGTATAGAGCGGTGGATAGTAGCTCTATTGTTTAATTAAGTGTTTGTAAATAAATTCCCTTCTAGATCTAATTTAACCATAGGTTAGTGACCATAGTCAGCTTATGTAAATATCAACAAAACATGCAATAATAAAAGTATACCTAATATTTAGAGCTACGGACCTGATTCATTAGCTTTGTGAAATGAATGAACTTTTTCACAAGTCATTTCCATTTGAAATATTCAAGTCATTGCATTTTTTACAAAATGAATTGCATAATACGTTTACAATCAGTTTCCACAGCATTCCACACTAGTAATTTAATTACTAGCAATTTAAGTGATTAATATATTACACTTTAAATTATTACTATGAATTAATGCCGCCCACATGCTACATAACTCCGGTTTGCTGATCTTAGGATGGTGTGAATTTTGTGTATCACATGGTTCGAATGCCGGAAATAATAGTAGTTATTCAATAAAATTTAACCAATTACTAAACCACATAATTGTTCGATCGTGTCAATATTGTGCATACGATCAAGATTATTTCGAATCGATTAATTCAAGGCGGTGGTTGCACCTCTAGTTAAGGTCAAATTTTACATGTATAACTTGTTTTCACTTGAATCTTGTGATGAGATCTTGAGTGTTTCTTTTAGAGTAATTAATTAGATCGTAATTCTTCTCTGTAATCGTCCCTTTAGGGCATTAGGAAGCGGCACGTCAGAGTAATGTAATTTTATTTTCTGATGATTTATTAAAAAAATGCGTCTGTAATGCTTGAATGGTGGGATCGGAAAATCGGGTACACAACTTTTGTGGGTGGACCACGGAAGTGGAACCGTACCAGATATTGGAAATTCTATAGAAGTTAAACCCAGTAGTCTTATTGACAAAAATGGTATGGATAATGGGAGTGGTTGGAAAAGAAAAAAAATGGATTTTTTGTCGCGAAATCTGCAAACGATAGAAAGCTAAAAATTGACGACTATATAGAGCCAATGTAGAGAAATCCAAGAAAAATTTTAAATTTTTCATAGGAGTAGCAAGGTGCGTGGTGGGGAGGAGGTTGTTTTTTTGTATCTCAAAGTAATTGAAGCAAGACAGGTTCAGATTTACATATATTGGCGCACAAAGGTGGAGAAAAAAATTCCTAGAAAAGGGGTTTTCTCCATTTCACGAATTTTGCTATATTTTTTTAGCGATGTCAATTTATAAAATTAATTTAACTTCTGCATGCTTTGTATATGCGTTTGGAAACATTTTTCTGATTTTTTCGATATCCAACCGATAGGGGGTTTACAGTGGTTGTATACATTTTCACGAACTCCAATATATTGCTTAGGTTTTGGGCCAATAAGATATCAAGTCCGCCTCCACCTCTTTAATATAATAAAAAAAAATTTAAGAATTTTTCTATATTCAACCCACTAAGGTCCGTTCCTACGATCGTCAGTTACGTTCTAACTGGAACTTAAACTGACAAATTTTCATACAAAACTTCCAGTTAAAGTTCCGGTTAGAATTTAACTGACGATCGTAGGAACGGGCCTTAGTATTGTTCAAGTTTTCACGAATTCTGTCAAATCTTTTAGATTCAATGCGATCGAACTTGCTTTTACTTCTTTATTATGTCTTATGAGATTTTACAATTTTCTACCCCTAACTGTTGTGAACAAAGTTTTTCAAGTCAAAATATTCGAAGTGAAAGGTAAAGTACGGGAAACAGTGAGCCAATTTCACCTACGTCCGAATTGGATGCTTAAGTTCGAGCTGGAGCGATGCGCTTGCTGGCGTCCGGGTAGCTACGGCGTTGCTCGAAAAACCAGACCATAAGCCCTGTTCAGCAAAAATTAGTTGCGCTGACTTACCCTAGGAGTTAAAAATTTAGGATAACTTTCCCAATTGGTCATGAGTCGAGAGTTTGCGACTTGTCAGGGTGTCTGATGTTCTAGCGGCCTGTCTCCCCACCCTGCCCCAACCACGACATTCCAAAAAAATATTCGACTTGTGGCCCCGTACAGAGATTTTGGGTTAGGAACAAATACCCGTGATGGTCCATTATATGGCATTTAGCCTATCATCTTTAATCAAAATCAAAACAGGGTATAAAATTTTGTGAACGTTTTTACAAATTCCGACATATCAATTAGGCCTCAGTAACAATTTGAACCGACTACTGCAAGCCCACTGTGTGCCCATTGCAACCACTATGAGACTGCCGATCATGCCTTTTGGTCATGTTAAATATCCCTTAAGAACTACACTTCTAGCATCTCTAGCGACTTTAGGCTTCACTCCTCCCCTGTCTATTATACGGGACATCATCACAGTATTTATCATGCAAAATAACGACAAACCTCTTTTAGTGTTGCTTTACTTCGCCAAAGGAGACAATATACGTTTTTAATATCATTTAAAATAAACTTCTCCACGGCTCCAATATAGCTACTGCCACTGAGCCTCTTTAAAAAAAAAAAAATTAGGCTTGATGAGATTTCGATTTCATTTTCACTTTAACGGTCTGTCCGTGTAATTGCTTAAAAACCGGTTTCAGAATCTTTTGATCGATTTTTGATATTTGAAATTGAAAAATTAGTTAATAAGTAAAAAATCTGCCAACAGCCTGCGTGCAACTTTCTTGGGTAGAAGTTCGGAATGCGTGTAATACTGAGCTTCGGTTTTCTATATTTTTATCAGTCGCTTAGTACTAATAAAAATATACTGGAGTCTACCAAAAAAATAATGAAGTTGCGTCTGTTAGCAGAGTTTTGTTTGGCTCGGATCGAAAAATTTTTACTCGCCTCCTTGAATTTCACCCAATGCGGGCTAATCATTTGTAGTCTAAAAAAAGAACGTGACACTAGGCCACTAGGAAGTAAACGATCGATATTGCTATCTTTGCCGCAAAAGGAGTCATAAGAACAGGAAAAAATATCGGGAATCTTTACAAAGAAAATATTTGTGAACATATCGCGAATACTTAAATTTTATTATTTTAGTAAAATTACATACCAGGAGTAAATGAATTCGTTAAAATAAATATCAAAACTTTAATACTTGTGCTTATGTTTATGTTTTTCCGAACGATGGCGAGTTGGAGATTTAGCATATCGTGTCGGTGATTCACGTTTCGAGACACGTTCCGGTGAACGTCGGGATCGTGTTGGCGGCGATACATGTCGAGTTCGTTCGACTGGCGATATTGATCTATTTGGAAAATTAAACGTGTCTTGAAAATCACCGGCAGTACTCGAATGTATTTCAAACTTACCGCTGTCGTCTCGGACTAGACTCATACTTAAGACTTTTCAATAGTTGTGGCGATCGCTCTCGTACGTAACGTTTCGGCGATTCCGACAAGCTTCGTGATCGACGTTTTGTTTTTGAACTACGACCCGGCGATGGTGAGCCTCGAACCCGTTTTGCCGGGAACGGTGATCGAGAACGTCGTTTACTTTTCACCGGACTTGATCGGCCCGAAAATGGTGATGCCGATTTTCGTGAACGTTTCGATTTTCGCGAACTTAATCTGAAAAATAGTTTCGAAGCAAAAACGGAACTTTAAGGTTTGCTTGTGGGAAAATTTCGAATTGTATTACGATTCTGAGGGACTAGTTGAACGTCTGGAAGCTTCTTTTCGTAATGCTGTAATTTTGTCGAGCGGTGAATCTGAGCCAATAGCTTGAAGGTCCTGTATTTAAGTGAATGTGTTGAAAAATAATTTTTATTGTCAAAAAATGCGTGATCTTACCCGTTTTAATAGCTTTTTTCTGTAGTGCTGGGTTTGTTGTGCTATACTCCAGCCGGGCTTAACAGTACGCGATCCCGATTCCAATTCGTCCTGGTACTGCATAGCTTTCATCTCGATTTCACGTAGTTTATTACGTTTTTCTTCGTTTGTGCCGCTGTGACATGATTGAATTTAGAAGGATTCTACTTGGATAAAGAACAGATTGAAATATTTACCGGATATAATCTAAATTCTCAGCACTGTTATTGCTATCGTCAGAATCATAAAATTTCGGTGGTTCTGGTGCGATTGGGTCTAACGTATCCCATTTACTTGTTGTTATTGCTTGGGCTTCAATCTGAGATGTTTTTCAATTAGTAACGATGATTTTTCAGATTCTTTATGAGAGCTTACCTGTTCTGGATCAACAGTCTCCCACTTTGACGGTATAAAAGCACCTGGTCGCTGATTTTTTGAATCGAATTTTTCCAATGGAATACCATCGATATCTTCATCCAACGGAATCCCATCAATGTCATCATCGTAGTCCATATCTTGGCTGGTGTCCTGAGCTCTGGAGGGCGTATCTCGGAGCATGGTTTGAGTTGCTTCTGGAATGCCACGAAGTAGAGCACTTTTAATGAGTGCTGCACCATCCAAAGGTACGCCGTCCAAATCTTCTTCTTCGTCTTTTTCATCACCCGATAAAGGAGTACTTTCGACTTCGGGTTTTTCTTCTTTTATCTAAAGGTTTACAAAATTAAAAACGAAAACCAGGGCGAACAAATTACTCGCTTCACTTAAACTTCAGCGACAGTCTACGAACCACTTTGATGAGTCCGTGACTATTAACCTTACCTGCAATCCCAAAAATATACTTTTCAATTTGTGCAAAAAATCCTTCGGATAAACTGCCCAATCTTCCCAAGCCCGAAAAACTTGCAATACTCGTGTCTTAAATCCTTCAGCTTTTAATCGACTCTCCAGCGACATATAATACGAATGAACATCACGAAACATGTCCACCAAATTTCTTTCCATCGCTTTACGAAAGAAGCTAGCGTTCGATACTTTTACCGTACAATTATGTAAAATGTCCGAGATCAGATAAATACGTGCAACCTTTTTACTAACAATCGTATCAGGATTGGCTAAGGCTTCAGCGATACATTCACATATTTCATCGGCTGCTTCGGCATGTTCGATACAAAAAATCATTGCATCACCGATACGTGTACGTTCTGGCGTTAAGTGACGAATGAGATCTTCAAGACGATCGCGTTGGCTGTAAGAAACGGACAATACAGTAGAACATCGAATGAAAATTGCAAGGTTTGAAATTACGCATTAGATAAAGCTCCTTTGTTTGACTCCGGAGCATCCTCGTCTACGATAAGCTCTTCCGGCATGCCCTGCGTGTAAAAATTAACGAGTGGAGGCTTCCAAATCGGTCCACCTAAAAACAGACAATAAATCACACTTGTTTGAAGCTTCGTTGTCCAACGATTGTTTTACCGAGAAACATTCGAAACTCCTTCTCTTTCCATTCCGCAGTCGTGTCTCCTTGTAACAAGGAAAATAATTTCCATCTGTAGTAAATATGGGCAGGACTTTCGTTCTCAAAAAGAAAACTGAACATTGGATTGTCCATTTCACGACTCATTACCATTGCTTCGAACATTGGGCCCTCCCGGATTACAAACTCAATCATTCTATGAATTAGAGCCAGCAAAGATCTACAATAGAAATAAACAGTGAACTCTGACTGCTTCTGATAATTACGTTTTGTTTTAACTCACTTTTCTGTTGGCACCACAACTTTAACCACAGACGAATACAAAATCTGAAATTTAAATAAAACGTTGGCAATTGTACGAACTACACACAAAAGTTACCAACCTGCTCCATGACTTCCTTCTTATCAGGATCTTCGCAATACTCTTTGTAGTCGCCCTTTGGAACCTAATAACACAAAAATTAAATATATTTTCCGCATCAAGAAAACCATAAACCATACATTTGGAGCCTCATGCGGAGGTGGTTGAGCATTGAACGGCAGCCCAGATGGTGGTGGCGGTAAAGTGTACTCCATTAAAGTGGGCGGAATATAAATCGGATGTGTCAATATCGGTACCGATTTACCCCAACCCAAGCGCATTTCGTATCCCATAATGTCGCGACCGTTCAAATTACGTAGAGCGCGTTCTGCATCACGACGACTCATGTAGGCGACAAAGCCACAATTACGACCACGTGATTTTTCCTCTTCGGACCGTGGCCACATGATTTTTATACTAGCCAGTGGACCGTAACGTCCGAATAGTTGCATCAGCTGCTGCTCAGAAATCTGAAAAGGGACATTTTTTTCGGATCAAAGCATTGATGGATGGCATTTCAGAGGCTTACCTTTGGACTCAAATTTCCCAAGTACAAATTTGTTGTGTTTGGATCACCGTTGTCAAAAGAGCCAATTTCGGAGTCACGAGGCGCATCTTGGGAATCCTGAATTGTTAGTAGTTTACTGAATTCTGGATTCCGAGCCATTACTTTGTATTTGTGACGTTCTTCACGCTCTTCTTGAATTCTGTAAGAAATTGTTGCATGAAAATTTCACCAATTGTTTTTTGGGAAATTCTTTATTATCTTACTGTCGTAATTCCTCCTTGAAGAGCTCCAAATTGCTCTTTTTCTTTTCCTGCGCCTTTCGTTTGAGGTTGAGAGCATCTTTTTTCGATTCCGACGCAAGTAACTTGGCATATTCTTGAGCCTTTTCGGCTGTAGATTTTTCATCGGCTAAACGAGAACTGGGCTTGTAAAGTTTTCCCTTCTCACGATGATCTTCCTCTGTAAGACGAGAGCATGTTATATTTTGAATAGTTCTTAGCAATTTTATACTAATAGACATAAATATTTATTTCATCATCTACTGCATTAAATTAAAAAGGAGAATCAACACCTACATGTAAACGTGGATTTCTACCGGCGCAATTTCTGCAACGTAGTGTAATTAAAAAGGGAATAGGTAACCAAACCTGAATTGATCCACATAAACTCGCATTTAGAACCAAAATAGTTTCAATAGGCGACGTAGAATACGAAACTATTTCCAAAATATAACCGCAAAAGGCTTAAGATAGTCCTTCACTTCAACTATATTATGTTGTTTAGTGGATTATCGCGTCAGACGTACTCACGCAGAAATTCTAAGACTTTGGAAATACTCCTGAATGACTCATAATGGTTAGGGTTCGCAGAGAAGACACATGCTTCTGTAGCCTCTCCTATTTATAATCGTCCTTGTAGATATGATAGCCCCTGCCTGGGATCGATCTGCGTTCCATCCCACTCTACGAGGATGCTGCTTTGAGAATTTTTTTTTTAGATAAATTGAGTTTTTGAAATAAGTGGTCTTTTGCCTCGAATGAGTTGCAGTCTCTTCGAGCTGAGAAAATTTACCTAGACATCCAGAGTACGAACTATATATAGCGGCTACGACGAAAACAGAATAGCCGACTCAAAGCCGAAAAGGTTCAAAAGCTAACTTCATGGAACCACATTCATCATGTATGGTACCGTTAAGAACAGTGAAAACTAACGTGAACGTGGCATAAATCACAAAGAACCATTCACTAGAACGTCCCACCGGGTTACAGGCATTCAAAGCTACGTTGACGGAACATTTAGAAAAAAGAACGTCTGACCTGAAGAAAACTAGATATCAGACTGGAACATTAGTGGACGCTTTGATTCGGCATTTAAAGATGCATCAGTGAAGCAAAACATGCAAAATTTGCGATGATGAAAAATTAAAACAAACTCATTGTAAATGTGAGGGGTTTGCTTGCAAAAGGCTCCGTCACTTCCGTTTCATGGAACCATCGGAGCTTGTGAAGATTACTCTTTGAAAAATATTGCGTTTTATTGACAGCGCAGGTATTAAAAAGGAATTAATTATAAATATATAATATACCATATTTAGGGTGATGTCATAATAGGCCCAATTGAGACTTCAGTGACGAGGGAAATCAATTCAACTACTATCCGAAATCTTATTCTAATCTAGGCGTGGAGCTGCACTGATGAACTTGAGTAATTAAAATCTAATCAGACAAGAGTAAATATATAAGTCCCCGTCTTTTGTGCTGTAGTGGAAAGCATTTATCGAGCAGAAAGCACTGGTAGCAACCTGGTGCACTATGTAGGGTATCAACCCAAAGATAAACACAATTGTTGTTCACCAAAAGGAGGTGTGAGGACGAGTCATCTAAGCCTACTCTTTTTGGAGAATCCATAAAGTACGCTGGTGAGGTAAAATTTCTAGGAATAATCCTGGATGAAAAGCTTACTTGCAATGCTCATTTGGACAAAGTTCCTGACAGAGCCAGAATCTCTCTCTGGACTTGGATGAGTCATCTCGGCAAAAATTGGGGACTAAGTCCGAAACTAACCTACTGGATGTATACCGTCGTTGCTAGGCACATGAAAACTTTTCGCGGCCTCCGTCTGGTGGAAGAAAACAAAGCAGAAAACTGTTCAGCTTAAGCAGACTAAATTACAAAGTCTGGCATGCCTGGGTATCACCACCACTCCCATGCTGCATTAGAGGTGCTTCTCAACCTAGCACCCCTGCATCGAGGAATGCAGAAAGAAGCTAGGCTCACCACAAACAAACTTTTGAGCTCGGAGGACGAGTCAGAGCGCAAAACAGCTTACCCAACTCTCTCCGCGGAACGCAACAAGGTTAGAGGCCAGATTGAACATCCGTATGTGGCAAAAATCGCAAAGTGCCATTCACTGGGACTTGGCATCGGGCAACAGGTACTCAAGCTTTTAGAAAAGAAGAATTGATCTCTCTGAGACTAATATTTGCAGAATATTGTACTGGACGCACACGATGCTATCACGTGGCCGACATTAAAATAAATAATATAGATCATTGACCAAGAAAATTCGGTTACAACGCAATAATTAATAATTAGATCATTGACCACGGGAGTTCGACTACAATACCTAGAACGATTTGCTGACAAAGCACAGAAGGTCAATCGCTCTAGATATTGCGATGAGACATTTGACACCAGTGATGTGAGTGCATTTGTAAAATTGTATTGTTTAGTGTGTAAGCAAATTTAGTATTTAAGACATCGATTTTTGAAAATAGAGGTTCAGTTGAAATTTAGACACAAGACTACGCGTTTCAATAGATCATCAGTACTGAGTTGGGCTTAATTGCACCTCGTACTGATTGATTCTCAAGAAGACATAAAACAATTTGAAGATCTAACACAATATGCAATGACGAAGATGAAACACCAGAGCATATCCTCTGTGATTGTGAGGGCTCATAAAAGACTTCGTCACTTCGGTCAGGGTTTCATGGAACCATCGGAATTCCTGACCTTTCCTCTTTGCGAAATACTAAGCTTCATTGAAAGCGCAGGGATTAAAGAGGAATCATATCCGGGGGACGTCACAATAGGCCCAACTGTGGCTGAAGTGACAGAGGTTAAACATAGCAACCCCTTTTGTAAATCTAATCTCATCTAAGCACAGGGATATAAAGTGCTGTCGCAGCTATATTGATTTCGTTCTACGAATAAGAATATAAGAAAATGAAATGGGCCGAGAGAAATGAAGCAAAAACGAAACTGCGTCATAGCTCTTTTGACAGAGTGGGTTTAGGGTTTGCTGTTTGTTTGCATAAAAAACACAAAAACCGGTTAAAATTGAGCATGTGTGGAGATGGTCTATGGCATTAAGGGTTGAAAAGAGTGAGAGAAAACCAGAAATATTGCAATGGGTTTGTGTTTTTTTATTAATAATTGCATGGGCAAAGCGGGAGCATAAAGCGCTTGAAAATGCATTAACGAGCGCTTTTTTGAAGCAAGGAGGTGCTCTAACGATGCTCTTCGTTCATATAAATTTAACATTTCATGTCATTGCGAGAAAGACCTTGTCATTACGTTTTCGTAAAGCGCCGTTGGAGCGCTTAGAATACAATGATTAAAAAGTGCTTAAAACATGGCATTTGTAAAATCTAACTTTAAAGAGCTGTAAAAAGAGCCTAGCATTCAATAAAAAAACGAGAATATATGAATTAGTCTTGCATCTGTCCAACATCTTTTTGAGCGCTTCTAAAGCGCCTTGCATTTATATTAAGGAGGAATAAATACTTCTTACATTTTCTGAAGCAATTTTAAAGTATTTTATCTATATATGTGATAAAGGACTCCCAAACTGCTTCGATATGTAGTCCTCCATTTTAATAAGTCCTTCTTAAGTGCTTGTAATCGAAGCGCTTGGAATTTTTCCTGCTGGCTACGGCTGCCTGATTTCATTGCATTCGATTGTTTGAATTACGATGCGATTAAGAAGAATCAAGTCTTAAAATATTGCTTTGCTACTTTCTTGATTAACTTACTTTTGAATAGCGGAATCAGCGAGGCCAGCGTATTAATCACAGAAACAAAAAGAGGTCAGAAATATGATCCGCATGCCCTTTATATGAGTATGTGCTCTTGTTCGGTCTAGCTGCAGGCCGCACTTCCAACGCCGTGAAGCTCATTGGACAGTCCGCTCTAAAAAATGCGATCTGTTAGTGAAATGGGAAGAGCGTTGTCTGAAGTTCAAACAATGCTCAATACTACGTTGGACCACAGATTGCTTCGGTATGAATATCCTTTCCGTTATTTAGTAACCGAACTTCTCAAAAGTCATCCGTTTTCCGTAATGAAAAGCCGAAATTTATATTCGCTCGTATCCGTTGGTACTCTTTTGAAAATCATTTTTTGCTTTAAGTCCCGAATGTGACACACCCATGACCTAGAGCCTAATTTTTATTTCAAAGACAATCCATAGTGAGGAGCTCGGTCAAATCATTCCTTGAATAAACCCGCGTTCTCGCTCTCTACCCGAGCTCTTGAAATTCGTGAGGACGAAAAAGTTCGGGTAGAAACTGGGGGACTCGAGTACGATGGGCAATCCATTTCTGTGTGCTCATGATTGCTACGTATCTCTCCCTTCCCCCCAAACAACATCAAACCCATCTGGAAACTTCCCTAAGAAAACTTTGTAGTGAGATGCAAAAAAACTTTTTAGCTCGAGAAAATTTTTCCGGATAGAAACAAACCAACAATTGGTAGTCAGTTCCCACTTCCAAACAACAACCGAACAAGGTTGTTAGTTCCCCAGAACAATGCAAAAACAACCGTAAAAAAATAAATAAAACTTACTTCGTGATCCGGCATCGTAGGTGCCCGCTTTCACCCAGACTTTAGACGACGCAGCCGGCGCTTCTTGAAACGTTTCGACGAACTCTTTGAAAGCCTGCGAAAAGAACAGATCGGAATTATTCACGTAAATTAAAAGCGATTTCGGTAATTTAATCAATTACATGTGCGGCCGCTTCCTCTTCTTCGCGCTTTCGCAACTCGTCCTGTTCTTTACGTGTGAGCGGACGTTTTCTCATCGCGCCTATTGTAAACGCTTGCAGCTTCTGCTCATTTATTTTCTGTAGAAAAAATGTATAGAATTGAAAGATTAACTTAGCAGAACATTTGTGGAAAAGGGAGCCGAATTACCTTCATAATTATTCATCAAAATCCGAAATGTTAACTACACCACAAACAAATCAAATTAACATAACCTTTCAATTGCAAATGACAGCAAATGTCATTTTTGGATATGACAAGACTTCGGTGTAATTCACAATGAAAAGTGCTGAGTATGTTCACAAAGACAATCTTTTCTGTTCCTTTTTTATCGTTTTTGCTTACATTCAAAACGTATTTTTCATTTTAAACTATTTTATTCAATTTATAAAATTTATTAATGTATTGCTATTTCTTAAACTCACTTAAGAACTGTTCCGTTAAATCAAAATGCTGAATATGATTAAGCCGAGACGCAAACCGGTCAATAGTCGTCATGGGAACATAAACAAAGCCCAACAAAAAAAAAAACTGCCGAAGAAGTTGAAGGTGTAAAGTAGATTCACCTGTTATCACCTGTGATTTGGTTGTTTTTAATTTATTCCGATTTCCGTGTCTATTCAAACTGTCCAAGATGTTTGTCTATTTGAGCAAAAAGGTAAAAATATTTCGGCGTACGATGCAAAAAGCTGTGATAACGAAAAGCCGGAATTTTACAGATTGCGATCCCGAATAATATGCGCCTCAATTGTATCGCATGGAACAAGGATCAGGGCTATATATCAGTCGGTGGAGATGACGGGCTCCTCAAGGTCCTCAAACTGGAACAAGGTAACTTTTTATATAAAAGAAACCCCCCAATTTTCTCAACCAAATTTTGCTCCCACAGCAGGCTCTGCCCTCAACGGAGCCTCCGCGAACCGTGGCGGTCTGGCTGCCGTGAGCAACCTATCGATGAATCAAACGCTCGAAGGACACAAGGCCGCCATTCAAGTTGTAACGTGGAACGAAACGCAGCAGAAGCTCACGTCGTCGGACAAGGACGGCGTAATTATGGTCTGGATGCTGTACAAGGGTTCGTGGTACGAAGAGATGACCAACGATCGGAAGAAATCGACCGTGAAGGGCATGGCTTGGACGGCCGAGGGACAGAAAATCTGCATTGTTTATGAGGATGGCGCGATTATTGTTGGTGGGTTTGTCGCGTTCGAAACGCTCCGTGAAGACGTTTTTATCGACTTGATTTGTTTTTTCTTTCAGGTTCTGTTGATGGCAACCGGATCTGGGGAAAGGAACTAAAGAACACGCACTTGACGGGGGTTCAGTGGAGCCCGGATAGTCGGTTGCTTTTATTTAGTCTCGCTAACGGCGAATGCCACGTGTATGATAATCAAGGAACTTTTGTGGTGAGGAAATTTGAAAGTATTTTTGTTATTGTAATCTGTTACCCATTTTACCCAAAAACGGATGAACCCTTCATCTCTGAATCACGAAGCTTTCATTAGATAGTCACTGGTGGTTAGAATATTCGCAAGATATGTCACGACTGTTCACTAAAGTCTGCAATTTATCGCATTTCTCCCTTAGAGCATAAGTTTCTACCAATCCGTATCCAAAAAACATCTTGTTTTGCTCTGGATTCCATACAAAGGTCCTTCATACATTTCTGGAAGTATCTTCTGAAGCGCATTTAACTTAAGAAATCGATCAGCAGCGAATAGAAATTTTTTTCGAATTAGTTTCGAGCAAAAAGTAGCGTCCGATTCATGTAGCTACCATATCAAAGTTGTTGAAACACGTTCTTACATTTTTTACAACCATTTAAAATTGGGTACACTTTAAAGGACGAAACAAAAATAGAAAAAAAAAACATAGGCACGCATTCGACGATGTTACTATAAATCGGCGAAAATAGACGGTGGTTCTCGACTCTTTTAGATAGTTAACAGAACTAAGCCCCATAAATAGGCATTAGTTCTTATTTCAGCATGCAGCAAGATATTGATGGGCTTCTTACAAACCTAGACCATTTCGGCTGTGTTTCTAGTTCGCTGACACCTGCAGTGAAGTGTATACTTTACCAGCTTCAACACCTTCTACTTTATTAGTGTCCGAACAGTCGGCACGGAAACAACTGCACTGAAGCTATAAAGGTCTCAAGAAAACACCGCCTCTACTGCTGTTCGGTGCGGCAGTTCTTCTCTGATACAACAAGTCAACCCTCCAAATCATATCGAGGAAACCAACCCGTCAACATGTGAAGAGATGTCTTGTGGTCAAATCATTTAGGCCGAGAAACACTCTTCACAAATCCAATCGAAAGTTAAAGTCCTTTTTGTAATAATCAATGGTAAATTGGTCATGGTTGCTGTGTATTTAACACCATCCAGTTGCTTGGAGCCTTATAAATCGTATTGCTGGCGATTTCAAGTAATGCCATTGTTGCTACACACTTCGGAATCAAAGTGAAAAAAATTTGGAATGCTGCTCATTTTTCTTTTTCTTTTCTCTGACTACTTTTTGATTGTATTTATTAGTTATTAATAACTCTTTTTATTTTACATTCTTCGATTATTTTTTTTTAGTTTCTGTTTAACGGAATCGATATATATATATATATATACATAATAGTCTATAATACTATTTTTGAGTTTATGGCGCGGTACTACCCCCTATACCAGTTCGCTGTACTGTCGGGTTACGGTCGATTTAATAGACTAAGCCCAATGTCGACATACATGCATGAGTATCTCGATACAGTGAAAATTTTTCCAGTTCATTAAACAAGTAGACAGTATGGTCACCAGTTCTTTAAACTGTGAAAGTTTACCCAAATGGGTACCGACTTTTTGACCTGGGAACGATTTGCCCATTTTGCATGAAGAGATTAAATCAATTATTAAAAAAATTGATGGATCTTGTTTTTTCAACTTTTAAATTTTTTGCTGTACATCAATAATTATTTAATTTCTTCCCACTAGGTTCTCTTACTACCCGGCCTTCATTTTACTTTATTATTTTTTAATAGTAATCACCATGATCGACATGAAATCTAAAAAATATTTGTTACCCTGAAATTTTGTATTTTCACGTTTTAGGACTAGTAAACCCAACAAAAAAAATTTACATCTGTCCGCCGTACGCAAGACCGGAACCGGGAACTAAGGAATAACCAGGAGGCTATTTGGAACGTTAGATTTTAGGTTGTAAGTCCCTTATTCATCAACACAGCATCTCAGCATTTAACACGTTTCAGACTTCTACCCATAAAGTAATAAAGTTGCGCCCAGACTTTTGACAATTTTTTTTTCTTAATTAGCCGTAATCAAACACAATCAATTTTAAAAGCTTTTCATAGTAATCACTCGTTACTTGTACGGTTTCATGGGCTATTCAAATAATGCTTCATTAGATTAAAAAATATCTATTAAGGCTCCATGTGCACGTTAAATGCGATTTTGATGATTTATGACTGTTTTTTTGCTAATATTTCACGTTAATGGCAACAAAAAAACAAAATAAAACTACACCACTTTATTAGCTGGTATATAAACTAGGTCGTGTATAGAGAAAAAATTCAAAACTGTGTTTGGAAAAAATGCTATTAGAACAACAACCACAACATTTTTTAAAATAAATTCGAGTTTTTTAAACGCATATTACCTATTTCTTGAATAATTAACATGTCATTTTCATTAATATAATGTTAGAAAAAATCTTAAAGAAGGTCTTGTATAGATAAAATTTTAAAAAATTTTCATTTTTGTTAATAATATATGAAGTCAAACTGAAGCAATTTTTCACGATTTTCATGGCAAGAATTACATAAGAAGACCGCATTTAATTGAAAAGTATCATAGATAGAATAATGAATAATTAATGGGTATTTCTAGAAGATAAATCAATGAAAAAATTATTGATTTTTAATAGTTCTGCCTTTCATATAATTTGAAAACCTATAACACTTTTTTTTTCTGTAAAATCAAAATTAGTTCGCTGATAGACAGCGAATGATGCAGACGTATTGTCCGCGCAACGAAAAACGATTTCATTCGATTAAAATCCTCTCAAGAAAGAAAAATCAAACTGGGATAAAAAATTGTCGTACCGGACTCATGGGGCCTTAAGTCGTTTTTGGTCTGTGACTATCAAATCTTTGCTTTCAGTTTAATTTGTTGTCACCTCTGGTGTTCCTCCTGGTTCCTATGTGCAGTCTGTACTATCTTTACTTTAATGGTTGATGATCTTCGTGAAGTATCCCTTTTCCCCTTTCTTCCCTTTTCTTCACGGACGATCTCAACCTTTATGTATTTATGATTCTCTAATTTAGATAAATTATTAACTTGATGTAATGATAATTCATTATATCAGAATAAAGTGCAACTACATTATACATATTTTGTAAAACTAATTCTGTAATCGAATTTTATTACAATTGCAACGGTTCGTCGTTATGGTCATGTTATTAAAGATCTTGGTGTATGGTTTGATTACTTTTTCTCATTCAAGCATCATTATGCACATTAAATTGGCAATTGAAATTGATGAAGGAAAGTTAAGGTATGGTACATTTAGAAATAGCTTTTACTTTTTGCGTTAAGTAAGTGACTATTAGTGCATGTGATTGCTGATTGTCTCTTAAGCAAAAGTGAACAATTTTCTCTAACAAACTACAAACGTTTTACTAGTAAGAAGATTATGGAAGCAATTTTCATCCATCGACAAACGTCTATGTTCTAAAGATATAATACCAAGTACCTACTATACTTTTAGTCGTGTGATTTACTCCAATATTTTGCTTCTGATTCGTCGAAAATTATCCGAACAGTTTAATTTTTTCAGTAGTTGCTATCCTGATTGCTATCAAAAATCAGTATAAATTACATCTATCTGTGCTTGATTGTTCATACAACCAGTGATAAAATCGGTGAATATCGAGAGATTGGATATGATAGACTTACCGGAATAAACCATGCTGAAACCGACGTGATTACATATTACAATATTCTTCTTAATTTTAGGAGAATATTGCTCTTAACTACCAGGCTGCAGTAGTCCTAAATAATACAATGGTTAGTCCAAAGTAACGACTGGGTTCTTAGAAGTGTAGACAAATATTTTTAAATACAAAACGATGTTCACGGTGCATAGTCTTCAGTCGATCATTCCTTCTTTGGATCTGGAATATCCGTTTCATACTCCATTTTTCCGTTATAAGAACCCTACTTTTCCGGTGCATCTTGTTTTTAATTATTTGCACCGAGAAATATATTTTATTTACTATTTAGTTCAAGGCTAGAGAACGGGGCGATTCTTTTCCATAGTTTCGGGTCGAATAATTTGAGTCAGTAATTGATTTCATTCAAAGTTACTCTTGTCGTCCAGACTTTTTTCAATGGGTTTCCAAAACTAATCTCTATTACTTTTAAAAATTGTATTTCGGTCAATCACACGCTCTTAAAATCTGCAAAATATATTTTTCTGGAAACAGCTTTAATGAAAATATTTGGTAAGTTGTGAATCAAATGGATTGAAAACTTTCTGTATTAGAGACGTTATTGTTTTGGTGCGGGCACAAGTTGGAAAAAAAAAACAAAAAACCAAAGATAACCATTTCTCAGTTAAATAATAATCAGTTGTGTGACGTAAGGAACAAATTCTAAAATTCAGAGAAAACCTCTACCTCTTTTTAAGCGGTGTTAAGTAAATTTCTTTCATACTGCTTAATTTTCCTCAGCTGTAATCCACTTAGTTTTTTCTTTTACAGATGAAAATTAACGTCCAATGCAACATCATAAGTGCTAATCGAAGCATAACCGTCATCGGGTTATCGTGGTACCACGGCAAAGTGCCACCGAATCAACCTGTCCTAGTAATATGCTACGAGAATGGCAAAATGCAACTAATGCGCAATGAAAACGACGACGGTATTTCGATCTCTGTAATTCCGATTCGTTCGTTTTAATCCAAACTCTTAACCACGTACTTTCAGATCCGATTATAATAAATTGCGATATGCAAGCAATCGATGCTATGTGGAATCATGACGGTACGGTGATTGCTGTGTGCGGAATAAAAACAGATTCAACTACAAAAGATACCAATCATATTTTGTTCTATTCGCCGCTCGGTATTCATTTGCGAACATTGAAAATTCCAGGCCGTGAAATTACCGCCTTGGCTTGGGAAGGTTCTTCGCTACGTATCGCTCTTGCTGTCGACTCGTTTATTTATTTTGCCAATATCCGGCCGGACTATATGTGGTGCTATTTCGAGAAAACCGTTGTATTTTTGAATTCGAATTACGACGTGAATACGCATTTTATAACGTTTTGGAACATTGGATCGAATCAGGTAGGGAAATTGGCGAATTTTCTGAAAAAAATGAAATGATTTATTGTATTTTTCGCACACCTAAGAGTTTTTTGAAGGAAGTCGAACAACCGTTGTCTCTGGCAGCTAGTTTAGATCATTGCGTTGTCGGCGTCGAGTGTGCAACAATCAGTAGTGCAAAGGATGCGAATTTAGTTGTTGAGCGAAATTTTAAAGATAAGAATTATCAACTGTTGGTTTGTAATTCAATTGGAACGACCGTTGATTGTAAGCTAAATTTTATTCGGCATGAATTTTTCAATATCGAAACGAACTCGTTTTAGCAAAGTACACCGATTTGAAGCCGCACTTTATCGCAATGAATTCTACGTATGTTGTAATAGCATCACGCGAGCAATTTTTGCTGTGGCATTATCACACGCCAAAGGTATTTCATATTTTTATAATAATCATACGATTATCAGTTGATAGCGATTTATTTTTGAGTTAGGGTGCCTCCAGTCTTCATGGAATCAAGGCGCGAAAAGACAAACGATTTCATATTGACGACACACCATCCGGAGTGGCTGAAGTTCTCAACGATCTCGATAAAGGTCGGTACGATCCACCTGTCAACAACAATCCTACATTGGATCCCATTTGCTGCGTTACGATTTCAGAGAAGCTACTTCTAATCGGACGCGAATCGGGAGCGATAAACGAGTACAGCATTTCTCACATTGCCTTGCGGAATCGCTACGTACTACCATGTCGTGCGTATAAAATCGAAATCAATTGCAACTCGACGTAAGCTTTTCGAAAACTGGTTTCAATTTGTTTGTAATTTTCGAATTCTAGGCGAGCAGCAGTGATTGATTGCAACGGTACAATGACTACGATAAATCTTGAAGAAAATCCGGAGAATAAAGTCCCGGTAAATCGTGTTGAAAGAAAAGATGTCTGGGCAATAACATGGGCAAAGGACAATCCACAATTGCTTTCGCTAATGGAAAAAACCCGTATGTACGTGCTACGTGGATCAGATCCGGAAGAACCGATTTCGTGCTCGGGATATATTTGCAATTTTGAAGATCTCGAAATAACTTGTGTCCTTCTCGACGATATTATTAGCGGACAAGAAGCACAAGATACAAAAAAGCATATTATTCAGTTACGAGTGAAATCGCTGCGAGATACCGAAGAGCTATTGTCGCATGTCGGTATAACAGAAGCAAAGCAGTTTATCGAGGACAATCCGCACCCAAGATTGTGGCGATTACTGGCCGAATCGGCTTTGAAAAAATTGGACTTGGAAACAGCGGAAAACGCATTCGTACGGTGTGCGAACTATCCCGGCATTCAGTTTATCAAGAGTTTGAAAAATATTCCGTCAGAAAGTTTGCAAAGATCGGAGATTGCCGCATTTTACGGCGATTTTGAGGATGCTGAAAAGTTATACCTGGATGCAGATCGGCGGTTCGAAATGAAGCTGGCTTTGCTTGATGTCGGTTTTTTTGATAGTGTTGCCTTTTTTCAGGGATCTTGCTATCGGTTTACGGACAACGCTGTGCGATTGGTTTCGGACGGTTCAACTTTATAGAATGGGCCCGGGGATTTCTGACCAACAGATGGAGATAGCTTGGAAAGAAATAGGTGATCATTTTGCGAGCATGCGATCATGGTAAGAAAACTTATTTATATTTTTTACTATTCTTCCTAAACTGTTGTTCATTAAAGGGAAAGTGCTAAAGAGTACTATGCAAAGGCTCATTGCATCGAAGGACTTATGGAGTCACTTTACTATTTAGAAGATTACGAAGAGTTGGAAGCCTGTGTAGCTAAATTACCGGAAAAATCTCCGTTACTTTCGAAACTGGCTGAAATGTTGTCATCAGTTGGTAAATCTGAAAAATATTGTTCCGAAAAATTATGTTTCTCAGCAATTGATACTTTACAGGAATGTGCAACGAGGCAGTTACCGCCTACATCAAATTAGGTGATGTGAAATCAGCGGTAAACACTTGCGTAAACCTACGCCAATGGGGCCAAGCTGTTGAGCTAGCGCAACGTTACAAAATGCCACAAATCGGCGCACTATTAAGTAAGCATGCTGCCCATTTACTTCAAGAAGGAAAACTACCGGAAGCAGTCGAGCTTCAACGAAAAGCCGGCCGATATTTAGATGCTGCTCATCTGCTCACAAAATTAGCCGAACAAGAAGTTAATAAAAAATCCGATTTGCTTCGAATTAAGAAAATATTCGTCCTAGCCGGCCTGCTAGCCGAGGAACATTTAAAATTGCAATCACAATTGTCGGGACTAAGTCGATCGACAGTACTCTCGGATATGCCGACCGAAGATGTTAAACTTGTCGAAGAGATCTGGCATAATGCCGAAGCATTTCATTTTATGTTGTTAGCGCAGCGACAATTGCGATACGGAATTGTACATAGCGCTGTTATTACTTCGCTACGATTACGCGAATATGAAGATGTTTTAAATGTCGAGGAAATTTACAGCCTGTTGGCATTGGCTAGTTGTGCAGATCGTTCGTTTGGTACATGTTCGAAGGCTTTCATTAAGTTGGAATCGTTGGAAAGTTTGTGCGAAAAAACGCGACAGGACTACGAAGAGTTGGCTGTTAATATTTTTTCGAAAAATAAACCGTACGATAATCGAGTCGATCGTGTCAGTTGTTTCACGTGTGAATCAATGGTGTCGGATTGGTAATTTAAATTTCCGCAATTAAATTAATTTTTAATGGTCTCATTGGCGATTTTTTTTTCTCTCTGATAGTCTTTCGTCTTGTTCGAATTGTGGAGCACATTTTCCTGCGTGCATTGCATCCGGGAAACCGTTAGTACAACCGCTTGAAGCTTGGATGTGCAGCACTTGTTATCATTGCGCGAGTCCGATGGAGATTAGTGGAATCAGAACTTGTCCATTGTGTCACAGTGTTATTACGACTAGAAAATACGACAGCAGTGATTCTTGAAGTTAGTACAAATACACAATTTGAATTTTGCCTTTTAGGAATGGATTTTATTTGAAAAAAAAAAAAAAAAAAATACAGAAAAGCAATCTTGGACTAGGTACCTTAGTGACTTGTTCACTAGTCTTCTAAGGCCCGTTCCTACGATCATCAGTTAAATTCTAACCGGAAATTTAACTGGAAGTTTTATATGAAACTCTGTCTGTTAAAGTTGCAGTTAGAACGTAACTGACGATCGTGGCCTAAGTGAACCATTTTCATCTGTTAAAAGGTTTAGGTGTGCAGTTTACACTATTAACAACAAAGCAATAGAATCAGCCTGTTTTTCCCGATCGATAAAACGAGTCTTCTACATATTAGCAAATCAGCGAATCAAAATGGTTAATTTCGGCGTGGAATACTAGGAGCGTTGCAGCAGACCAAAAAAAATTCGGAGACGTAGAATTGGATGCACTACTGGACAAACATTCATGCCAAACACAACAAAGTCTTGCGGATTCATTGGAAGTGACTTAGCAAGCCATCGCACATCGTCTGAAAACGTTGGGAATGATGCAAATGCAAGGAAATTGAGTGTCGTCGAAGAGACGTCGAACGCGTTTTTTTACGTGCGAACACCTGCTCCGACGGCAGAACAGGAAAGGATTTTTGCATCGTGTCATGACTGGTGATGAAAAGTGGATACACTACGATAACCCGAAGTGCCAAAAATCGTATGAATACCCTCGCCATGGACCAACATCGACCGCAAAGCCGAATATCCATGGTTCCAAAGTCATGCTAATCATTTGATGGGATCAGCTTGGCGTGGCATATTATGAGTTGCTGCAACCGAGTGAAACCATCACAGGATATCTTTATCGAAGACAGCTCTAATGCGTTTGAGCCAAGTATTAAAAGAAAAATGGTTAAAATATGAGCAGAGACACGACAAAGTGATTTTGCTACACGCCAACGCTCGGCTCAGGTTGTGAAAACCTACCTGGAAATACGGAAATGGGATGTCCTACCCCACTCGCTTTATTCACCAGACATCGCTCCTTCCGACTGCCACCTATTTCGATCGGGGGCGCATGGCTTGGATGTGCAGCGCTTCCGTTCTTTTGAAGATGCCAAAAAATGGGCCGACTCGTGGCTCGCCTGAAAGGACTTGAAGTTTTTTCAACACGGAATTCTTATGCTGTCAGAAAGATGGAAGATGGAAAAAAGGTTGTGGCTAACGATGAACAATATTCAAAAAAAAATAAAGCAACCAATTGCCCACAATAAAGGCTCAAGGTTTGACAAAAAACGTCGGGTACTTGTTTGTACACCTAATATAATAATTTCAGATTTGATTTGAAAAGTGAATACGATGTGTTTAAAGGATCAATCTTGAGGTCATCATGATTTCTTTGTCAACGTATAATCGGTGAAGAAATATACATTTGTACGCGCCAAAGGAGGGGCAAATATAGAGTCTGACCTACTAGGACGCATTGGTTGACGCGGCACCAAGACTAAACTTAAGGCTGAGTCTCCATCATCGTTGTAAATTTTGAAGACAACACATTCGTCTATGTACAGTCAGCGTTGTTCAATGGATGGGAGTCTGGAAGCAATCGGAGTTATTATCATAATCAAAAGTTCTCATAAGTGCGAAGGACATTTTACGACATTTAGAGACGTCGAGTGGAAGACAATTTCATACTAAAGCACCACAAAGCAAGAGCATTGAGATCTGATTGTAATATTCTGCAATGGAAAGATCTTCCTATAAATTTTTACGTTATCCACATAGAGGAGACAAGGAGATTGAATTATTATTATTGGTAAATCATTAATAAATATGATGAACAAAAGTGGGTAGAGCGAGAGGATAGAGCCCTGAAGAACACCAGAGAGAGAAATAAATTCCGATGACATTGAACCATTAAAACGAACACGCGTTTTACGATTAACTTGATAAGAAATAAACTATTGAAACAATAAAACCGAAATTTCACAGCCTTTAAGTTTTGATAGTAATAAACAGTGATTTACTGAGTCAAACGCTTTGGAAAAGTCAGAGTAAATTACATTCATCTGTTTATTATTGGCCAATGTTTTGGAAACTGAATTATAAGAGATTTGATGAAGTTGATCTACCTTCAATGATGTTGGTCTTTATTAATAAAATGATTAAGGTTTGTGAACACATGATCATGTATTAATCTTTCAAGTAATTTTTTTTTTTAGAGATAGGACAGTAGTTTGTAGTTTCTTACTAGTGCTTTGTCGTCCTTCTAATGGATAGAGGTAATGACGGCTTGCTTTCAGCGAAAGGGGAAAATACCTTCATCAATAATTCTATCAAATAGAAGTGCAAGAAGATAACTGAGAGATGACGAACGAGGTTTAACAAACAAGTTGGAAATACCGTTAACACTAACATCAAGAGTGGCGACAAGACGCTCCGCTTCGCTTGGAGTAACCGAAAGTGGAGAAATGGTAACTGGGTAAGACGGATAATTCTGTCGAAAATGTAGATGTTGCAGAGAATACCGACGAAAAGTATGTCGCAAACAGATCGCATGTCTCTTGAGAGTTACGAGCAATAATATTATTATACCAGACTTCAGACGGGAAAGAGGAGAAGGAGGATCTGAGAGTGTGAATATAAGACCAAAAGTGATTGATCTCATTTTGTTGGATCGACGACTCTACTCGTTTCATATAAGATCTTATGGCTGATTTAACTGTAGACTTAGCCAGCGACCGATAATGTACAAATTCATATCTGTGCTCCTCCGACCTAGTACGGAGATAACGAGGTCGAGTAATATTCTTCAGTCTCGGCGCTTTGGCCACTTCAGAATTAAACCAAACAGGCGGACAGTTTTTGGGCAGCTTACGTAATGGAGTGAATCGTTGAATGACGTCGTCCAAAAACTGATAGAATAAATCTATACAGGATTCGACGTCGCGATAGCAAATATTGGCTCCCAGTCTGCATTACCCAAAGCAAGTTCAATAGCTGGAAAATTATTACAGCTTTACGGAAGTTATACTTTTGGTAATGGTTTCCAAATATCCGTGCTGCTGGAACTAATACTTGAAAGGAAAAATCAAAAAGCAGATGATACGGATCTATTCGTACATAAGGATGTGGGTCAGGAACAGATAAGATGTCGGAAGATTTGGGTAGGACCAGATCCAACAGTTTTTCGTGGTAATTCTTGGTAACGTTAATCTGTTTAAAGGAGCAAAGCGACATAAAGGATTCTAAGGAGCTGGAGAGAGGACATGAAGGAGCAATGGTACGGATTTCATAAAAAAATGTGCTCACCCGGCTCGAAACCTCCGAACGTTGAATCGAAAAGGAAAAGCTTATTGAACTTGATTCCACCTTTAAGTTGGCTGCAACGTCAATGAAAAACTACCACCGTCCTTAACGGTACAGCTGATGTTTAGAATATTCAAAGGGTTGTGCATGCTTTTTAAGGTCTCCGTAAAATGTGCAATACACCGTTAAGTGAATTCTTGTGGATCAGTGATGACATCTCCGTTCTTACTACGTTTTGGTGTAACATTCGATCCTCATTCCTTTGCCCTCACGTCCTTGTAGATCGAAGGCTTATTATTTCATGGGTAATAATCGCATAGCTTACCACTGTTTGCTCTAAGACACTTCTTTCGCACCTCTTGTGTTTTCGTCTGATCTTGTTCCTTTGAGGAACGATTTATTCGCGTTCTACATCGAACCATGAAATTCGCGCATGAGACTATCAACCAATTTATTGAACCGATGGAATCTGACTTCCCGTAGTTAACATCAAACTGAAATCTAATCTGAACTGCCAGCACAAGATCTGGACTATCAAATAATTCGTAGCCCAAAGTCAAGTAAAAACATTAGCAGTAGATAGAAAAACCATATTTTTTTGTTAAATTAAAAAATGTACTTTAAAACTGATTTAATGTCTTTTTTACGAGATAGCTTCCTCAGTTTCCTTCCGTCTCCACTTCAATTTTTGTTTTTCCTCCCATTCGGTCGGGTGAG
Organism: Beris chalybata; assembly: GCA_949128065.1. Taxonomy (NCBI): domain Eukaryota; kingdom Metazoa; phylum Arthropoda; class Insecta; order Diptera; family Stratiomyidae; genus Beris; species Beris chalybata. Next base: position 18,110,675 of record OX421895.1, on the reverse strand, counting down.
TTTTCTTAACGTGCGCATACCTGTTAGCTTTGGCATTAAAATTCTTATCGCAATATTCGCATTTATATAAAATATCGCCAGTATGTCGTGCCATGTGTTCCTGAAAAAAAAAATCATGTTTTTTTTAATAGTTTCATTGGTTTGAGTCTTTTGTAAAGTGGACTGGCCCGACAAGCAAGCCACCACTTCACGAAAACCTTCAATTTTCTCTTACCTGTAGATTTAATGATTTTTTAAAATTCCGTCCACAAACCGGACATGGATATTCTTTCCCGCTATGACAATACTGAATGTGATTAACCAATCCATTTTTCGTAGGAAAGACTCGATCGCACAATGTACACGGAAAATTTGACGGATCGTGTACGCGCATATGAATTTGTAATGTTTTTTTGGTTTTTAAGAGTGCATTGCACTTTGGACATTCTAATCGAGGCAGTGAAGTATCATGTACACGTTTATGAGCGGTCAAATTGACTTTGTCAACAAACGATCGTGCACAAATCTCACACATAAAATTCTTCTGCTTCAGATGCATGTTTAGTTTATGTTTTTCTAACACGAATCGAAAACCGAACGCCTTTCCGCATTCTTCGCATACGAATTTCTTTTCGTCGGCACTAAGATGTCGAGTCATGTGACTTTTCAATTGCGAGCTAAGAACAAAACTGTAATTCGAGAAAAAGTGACTTAATAGATAATTCGAATTTTTGTGTTAATAATTTTAAAATACCGCATTCCACACTTTTCACAATTAAATCGACGATCCTCTTGAGGTATGTGCTGCTTCAGATGAACTTTTAATGTGATTTTACTTTTACAAATCTGGTTGCAAATGTTGCATCTGTAAATTGTAAAAAAAGAAAATTGGCTTCTTTTACCACCGATTCAATCTTTTCTTACGTGAATTTCTTCGGGTTTAAATGAAAATTGATATGTTCCATGACGGTATCACGTCGATATAACTTTCGATTGCAGCATACGAAGTGGCACTGCTCATCATGAGCCTGGGTCATGTGCCTTTTTAGTGCAGCAAATGTTAAAAACTTTTGCGAACATTTGCTGCATTTTAAATCGAAAAATTGTCGAATCGGTTCGTCCAATGCGATTCTTTTGCGGGAGATGTGTTTTTTCGGCGCTGTTTCATTTTCTGTGCTTGATCCCAATTCACGATCATCTGTACTATCAGCAACATCTAGTTGTTCGTTTTGATTGTCCGTTGATTGCTCAGCATCAACGGGATACGTTACTACAAATACCGTGTTCATTTCTTCGGATTCATCGATTTCTAGCTTTTCTTGTGCATCGCCGTATTCGGAAACGATTTCCAGATCGTCTCGAGAGTTGTTTAACACTTCTTCGTTGTCGACTTCGGATTGATAATCAGAAAGCTGAAATTAGTCAAGTACATATTCAAATAAAAATTAAATTAAGTTAAAATAAATGTAAAATTGAATTAATGTGAGTGAAGCTTAAAATCATCACCACAAGCCAGCGTAGAAAAGAGAGACCCGCAAAATATAATCGGAGAACATTTTCAGAATTGGGAGTGTAAGGTTGTAAAACAAAAAACAAATCATTTTAGAATAGGAAAAAAATGTGTAATAAAGCTCTACAAAACCAATTTCCTATTGTGAAAAAATTAACACCACCCTCTCTGGTATTGATTTCATAATATCATCAATACCAGCAGTGTATCACCCAATACTAAGCATATACGAGATAAATGAATTGGTATACAAATATCTAGTATTGAACCTGTTTCATGGTATACAAAAATCGATAATTTTACCTGATATACTATGTATTTTACTGCTAGCAGTGCCATTCCCGAATTGTGTGGCGAGTATCGCAACTAAATGTCTTTGTTTGCTCCCAGTTGGTCGCTTGTCTCTTAAGAGACATAATCTCGATGGTTTGAGCCTAGGAATCATATTGCTTATCTTTCTTCATCACTAGATAGAAAGAAATAGCAATAGAAACATGAGCTCCCACCATGATCTATTTGTAAGGCAAAAAATAGCCGCATCACTCCAAGCGCAGCAAATGTCATCCGCGACTTACACGATAAAAATTAAATACGCGAAAAGTTACAGTTCAAGTGCGGTTACAATAAAACGACTCAAGTGCGATGTGAAGTGATTGGAAATGTGTCACTACGTTATTAGTTTTTTATATTTATTATATTGCAGTAAGGTAGCTTCGCCCCTGCCAGCACGTTTCATTTCATAACCCCCTTTCTTATTTCCAGCCGATGGCAATCTCCACGAAATATTCATACGAGTACGAGCTTTTATCACAAAACGCTATCATCAAACAGATGGCGCTATTGCCAAAGCCATTTTTCTATCGAGACATTCGCAGACATGTCTTCGAGATTCGGGGAGCATTTGTCTCGATACCGTGTATTTTTCCCATAAGACGTCTCGAAGAATCTCGCAGACAGGCCGCCATAGTCTTCGAGATATCTGCGAGATTCTCGCAGACGCGACCAACTGGGCTTATACCAGATACTGCCAAATTATATCATATGTGCAGTGTATCATGCGCAGCGTGTTTTAATACTAAGATTTCAATACCATAGTTTGTATACAAGTTGTGCATCCATAGTATTACGCATAAACGAAAGTAAAACAAAAATAATGACGCAAACAAGAAAGAGAACGCCAATCAGATAGAATTAGCAATTACGTAATATACTTTGGAGAATGTGGACAACTTCATATATCTTGGGGCTAATCTAGCAAAAGACGGCAACGAAACGGACGAAATCGAACGACGGATCATGCTAGCAAATAAACGTATTATTCGGTACTTCCAATAATGAAATCCAAGAAAATGCTCAGAAACAATAAGCTGCGAATATATAAAACTAATATACGTCCTGTGCTCTGTGATGGCAGATTTCGAAATTAACGTGAACGTGAACAAAAAACCAGGTAACGCATTCGAAAGAATGGTCTTCTTCTATGAAAATGTTGGTTCCTGTGAAGAATGGCTCATAATGGCAAATAAGATACAACAATGAGTTGTATCAACTCTACGATGAGCAACAAGCTTCAACGTCCATCAAACTGCCTAAGCTGCATGTAGATCGAATGGAAGATAAACTAATCCGCGAATGGTAAAAGGCCAGTACGTAAACAACGCAAGCGATTAGAAGACTCGATTGATGAAGAAAGCAAAGCCATCTTAAAAAGTAGCAGTTGGAGGACGCGCGGTCTTTGGATCGAAATGATTAGAGGCGACGATTGCAGGAGGCTAGGGCCCGATTTGGGCTGTCGCGCCATTAATGATGATGATGAGGTAAAATAAAATATGCCAGGATGGATTGGAGCAATATATTAAATCTGTGCATTTAATAGATAACGTAAGATGGGGTGTTTCGATCATATTGTAGCACAACCATTCCCGTCGGAACCAGTTTTTTGTTTTTGTTGAGCAAGGGGGCTAAAGTTGCAAAAAAACGCTCGTAGTTTTCGGGTTGATGCGTATTCCGTTTTATACATCCATATCTGAAGAGTCATTTGAGCGACTAAAACACATATGAAAGACATATAAGTCACCTTCATCTTCAGGAACGTGAAATTTGTGTTCATTTGGTACACATAGGTTGCGTTTTCGTGCAGACAAGACCAGTTCACATAGACCGGTTTGGTATTTTTCGGTCTTGCATTTGGACTGGTTTGGTTTCATCTTCCATCTTTCAAATCAAGACCAAAATCAGTCCAATTGAACTGCTTTAGTTTGCGTTTATACGAGAGAGCGAACTGTTTTTTTTTTTTGTCTATTGAGACTGGTCTGGTCTGCACGACTGCCAATAAATATGAAAGTGACAGTAGTGGTTATTTTCTTAGTTTATTGGCACCCATGCCAATAGGTAAAATGTTGCATGATTGGCTCACAAACCAATGAAATTTTCAAAAAACAATTTTTTTTTTACAGATTTTTATTTTTAAGCATTAATAAAATTAGAATTTAGTTAACTCGACTCCATTACAAAGGCAATAAATGTGACGAGACATCGGTTTGGAACTGCTTCCTGGCTATTTGCCGTGCCACTCTCAACAGTAGCGTTTAGCATTTATTTTTTCGCATAAGCTGGGTTTCATAGAAACAAGGTCATTTATAGGAGCATCTGTAAAAAACACGAAGATACAAGAGGCAGGTGTACTGTACGAAGCTGGGATGGGAGACTAGCCGTAAGTTCACGTTGTACCTACCAAAATCGTTGAAAGCGTTTTTCTCGAGTTATTTCAAAATTTCAGTCTTTTTAAAGTAGGACTATGGATGGTGGATAGAGGATAGTAGGTGGAAGATGGAGGATGGTGGATAGAGAATCGGGAATGGGGATTGCAGATGGAGGATGTTAGATGATGGATAGAGGATGGAGGATGGTAGATGGTCGATATAGAGAGGATGGGGGATGGTGGATAGAGAACAGAGGATGGAAAATGGAGGATAGAAGATGGTGGATAGAGGATGGATGGGGGATAGAGGACGGAGAAACGGGACTAATGGATCCACAGGAGAGACGGGAGTAAAAGGGGCGATGGAAAACCGTAGCGAAGCGAGCGTAGTCGCGGTACGCGAATTCAAATTTAAGAACAGTGATAAAATGATAATGGATCGGATCCAACCTGACTGTACCTTCTATTTCGACCTTGCCTGTCGAAGGTTAAACAGTTCCAAAAGGATATTATAGTCCGTTCCAACTTAGGTTTTTGTAAAACACTGTATCTATTTTATAAGCTCTCAACCACCAGGTTAAGCGAGTTGTGGTATTTTTTTGGCCCTCTGACTGGCCTCTACGTCAACCTACCAACCAACCATTATGATATGGTGAAATTTTTCCAGTTCGTTGTACTGCCTCCAGTTCTGCGGACTAAGAAAGTGTGCACATGACAACGGACCAATTCGGATATTAAGTTTAGAAAAAAAAAGAAAAATGTAATATTTCTCCAAGACTGGGTAATTAATATGATCAAACCGAAATTCAGTCAGACAATAATTGCTTCGGAGACGGGACAGAATTTTTAATCCGGGACAATTACTGATGGGAGTCAAAGTGTCCCAAGGGTGACACTAATAGAATTATACATTCTTTGCATCAATAGCAAACTTTTACTATTCGCAACTACTTACATGGTCCTCCTTCATGTCTTCGTCTTCATCATTCTCATCGGGCTCGTCCTTGCCGAGCACTTCTCTCTTCACCGACTCAATACAATCATCTTCCAGTTTTTTATCATTACGTTCTGTGACTTGAGCTGAAGGTCCGGCCACAATCGGCACCGACTGCTTAACAGTTTCCTCAAAATCGACCAATCTACACGCAATCGCCAACAGCTTCTGATTGTCCTGAACTCTTTTATAGAAATCGCAAAATCGATTGACTTCATTCAGGCACGTGAAGCAAATCGATGTAGGCGCTTCATCTCGATCGCTCACCTGCAAAATTAAGCGTCGAAAAGGATTCGAATCGCAAGTTCAAACCGAAACAAAGGGGGCACCTACATTCAGATGGCAAAATCCGCTCAACTTCAGGTGAATTCCCATTTGCATTGCCTGCGAACTGAATATTCCGATTGTTGTGTCCTGCGATACGAGACAGAGGCGACACTTACTACAACTTGTAGTCGATTTAGTCGAAGGATTGTGCAATTTATTGGAAAAATTAATTTCCGGACACTCCATTTTACCACTCACTTTAATTTGTTGTCAACCCCCGACTGCTGGAGTCGAGTTCTGTCAACTTTTTTCTTCTTCTTGAAATGGACGCAGTTTTTGTATCATATTCAGCGGTCAGCTGAACATTTCGGTAAATTATGAATGAAAATTTGCTAAGAACTCAATGAGGAAGATAAAAACATTGAAAAATTTAAGTATTTTCCACTAAACTAAATGGGATTGTGCATTCTTGAAAAATATTTCAACAAAACTGTCCAAAGACCTTTACCATTTTTAACTACGCCCCGCCCACTTGCTGAATTCAAACACGTGTGTTGTTGCTGTAAAATGTAAATAAAGACTATGGCCAGCCCTGCAGCCTGACAGTACAATAACACCTGGGAGGGAAGTCACCTTCGGAAAAATACTCGTCTTTTCACAACTTTAATGTTCAGCTCTTGAAGATGTTATGCCGGATTTGTTTACTCGATTGTGACGATCTGCTTGAAATCTTCGACGAACAGGGACAACATTTAAAAATCAGTTCGATTGTTGCGCAGCACTTCCGGTTACAGGTGAGTTTCGAACATGGTGTTTCGTTTGTTCGTCCCACCTGTTCTACAGGTCCGATAAATGAGTTCATCCCGTGGTTTAATGGTCGTGTTTTCATCGAATTTGTTTGATTTTAGCTCTTCGACGACGACGAAATTTCGAATAAAATTTGCAGTACTTGTTGGATGGAAATCGAAAATTTCCATGCATTTTACATCGATGTGCAACAGGCACAGAAACGTCTTAATGCCGAGCTAGCGAAAAACTTTGATCCGGATCCGGATACGGAGGAAACGGTAGAAGAAGCGGACGATAGTACGGATGCGTGTGAAACAGACGAAGAGAATGATTTCCAGGATATTCCCATTTTGCCGAACTGTGATGTTAATTTTATTGAGTTTATGACAAAGGATCGGAGCAATGTTAGCGGAGATATTGATGTGTTTGCAGGTAAGTTGTTCAGTAGAAAACGACTTTAAGCTCTAAAGGGAATGACTCAGTCAAAGTCTTGTTCCGATTCATATCGATTGTTGATTGTCTAAATTTGTTGTGTCACTCACTAATGACCTTGAAGTTTGTTTAGTTGTTTAGATAATTGTTAATATCATACGAGATAATCACACTAAATAATTGTTGGGAATGATATTTATAAGTGCTGTTCATAACATAAAAGTTTATTGTTTGCGGACGTTTGAATAGCGTTGGAACTTAGCCTTTATTGCTACTGCTACTGCTAGTATTCATATCATAGGGTAAGACTCGCATTGACGAGCTCCCTGAGATTGTGGACGGTGGAGGACGGACTAAATCCTGACTCATTCGCCCACACTTATTGCGCACTCAGGACGATTATATCAATTGATTTTAATATGATCTTGGGTAACTTCGACATGAGCTCCGATGGTGTTATGAAGTGTTGTCCAAGAAGTCTGATTTTTCTAGCGGCCCATATACAGGCGAGCATGTTTGCGCAAACATAGGCTTTCGCAAACATTAGTTGTAGTGCATACACTAGCGAGCATGTTGGCGAGCCTCATTTGCTTATTGAATTCCACTATGGAAACAACGTATCCCTGTGCCGATAACTAGAACTAGTAGAGCCAAAAAGGGAAATAGGAAACCAAAATTATGGGCTACAAAAATCCTCTCAAATTACTCATATTCATATTCAGTTATTACTTAAATTCATTTAATTTTCATAATCCTATAAAGAGGAAACTAGCTAAAATATAAGACAGATCTTCGCCAACTAGTTGCAAAAGACCATATAAATAAAATCTACCTTCAAATAAAACAGTAATCTTTTATTTTAAAAATAATTTAAAATATAGAATCTAACCTGATCTTTTATAAAGCTTTTTATCGGAAGGCTGTAGAAGAAACATGGCACATGTAATGCCACACCAAGCATTACAACTTACAACCTTGGTAAAACTCTTCCGTGCGCGGAGCGGATGAGTTGTTATTTCGGGCAAGCCCCGACAATTAAGTTATATGTTCTATACATTATAAATTAGAAAATAATAGTTATATGAAGAAAAAACTAATAAATATTTATTGAATTGAATAATATTATATCCTTAGTTCATTAATAAAGCCTCGATAACGGCTGTACCTTCAATGACTGCAATGCAACTGAACACTGAAGTTTGCGCAAAGATCACCACACACGTAAAGTGACCCATATACAAGAATTTTCTTCTACAGGTGTTGAGAGTGCGAAAAAAAATAGCATCCAAACGCCAAAAGCATCTGACAGAGGCAAGAAGCTAGAACCGGCGAAATCATCGTTTCATCTTCTCGGGGAGCAGATTAAATTACTTGTGGACATGCTAAAGGAGGGCAGGCGTTCGATCCACCAGCCAATGCGTGACTCAATTGATAGCATTAGAGCGCTATATGAATTATCTTCGAAGGATGAGCAATATGACATTGCGAAAGAAGTGAGTAAGAAAAACAATTCCTCACAAACATCGCCATGGTTTAAGCCAAATCCGAAGAGAAGACAGGAGACTGATCTCGAGACGCCACCCACGAAGCGCTTAAATGTGGCGTATACGTCTGCCAAAAAGAAGAAGGGTGAGACAACGGAATTACCGAAGAGACAATCCTTCCCCTTCACAAAAAATATCAACGCGCTGGACACAATGGTTGCATCACAAGGAGATGCAGTGCAATTACAAGCACTGCCGAAGGAGACGGAGAAATGGACAAAGGTGGAGTCCAAGAAGCAGAAAACGAAGAAGGGTATAAGGTCGAAACCCGATGCCCTCATTATTTCGGCAACCGGTGATCTTACGTATGCGGACATTCTGCGGACGATTAAGACACATGACACCCTCAAGTCACTTGGCGAAAACGTACGTGCAGTTCGACGAACCGCAAAGAATGAGTTGCTGCTCGAACTTAAGCGTGCACCAGAGCGGAATACCGGAGCGTACCAGACAGCAGTGGAAAAAGTATTATGCGAGTCGGCTAAGGTGTCGGCGAAAACGCATACCATAACAATCCAGCTGAGAGATCGAGACGAGGTCACAACGCCAGCAGATGTGTGCGACGCGCTCCATGCACAGTGTGAAATACGACGCCCTGATGAATCATCAGTACGCAACATGAGGAAGGGCTATCAAGGCACGCAGACGGCTTATGTCAACCTGCCAGCCGAAGAGGCTGTGAGAGTGATAAAAAAGCAGCGAATACGCGTAGGTTGGGTGTCATGCCGGGTACGCGAGAGCGTATCGCCTACACGCTGTTTTAAGTGTTGGGGGTATAATCATCTGGCACAGAATTGTAAGGAGTCAATAGATCGGAGAAATATATGCAGGAAATGCGGCGAAGACGGACACTTTGCGACTGTATGTACTCTCGCTGTCCGGCACACCAAAAGGCGGTTAAGAAGCTTGGACGATGAAGATTGTACAACTCAATCTCAACCACTGTATTGCAGCACAGGACCTCCTGCAGCAGACGATTTTCGAGCAACGATTCGACCTCGCAATCCTGTGCGAACAACACCACAATGTGGATGGATGCGAGTGGACAACAGACGCATCCAGCAAAGCAGCGATATGGACGCTTGGTGGTAGGGTCTACCAAAGTAGAGCCTTAGTTGCCCGCTCTGGTTTCACTTGGGTGAAATGCGATGGCATCTACTTCTTTTCATGCTACGCTCCACCGAGTATGGACATAATCCAATATGAGCGGATGTTAACGGAGCTGGTGACGGAGGCCAGATCAAAGTTCCCGGCATTTATTAGTGGTGACTTCAACGCATGGTCCACGACATGGGGCAGCAAGAATACGAATCGCAGGGGTCGGCTTCTTATGGAATATCTCGTGACACTAGACTTCGAACTCTTAAATAATGGACTGCACACGTTTGAGGCTGGGACCAGGAGGTCGGTGGTGGATCTAACGTTCGCTCACAACTCGATCGCTCGAAACGCTACATGGAGCGTCGGAGATTTTTACTCGCACAGTGATCATCGCGCTATTGTCATCGAGATGCAGCAAGCAAGGTGTCAGAGGCGAATATCTGTTGCACAAGTCAAGGGATGGAAGCAACGTGCCTTTGACGCAGAAATTTTTAAGTTAGTGTGGGACGATGCGCAAACAATGGACGACGAAGCCACCATTATGGCGACAAATATCAAACAGCGATTAAGCGAGGCATGCGACGCAGCAATGCCAAGAAGGACGGGTGCACCAACAAGAACCCCAGTCTACTGGTGGAATGAGAATATTGCCGAATCCAGAAGGCGGTGCAACCATGCGCGGAGGAAAGCGCAGCGTGCGCGAAATCACATCACGTGGCAATCATTGCATTCTAGCTACAAAGTATGCCGACTACAGCTTAAGAAAGCGATCCAAGACGCCAAGGACTCATCATTCCGCGACCTGCGCGATAGCTCTGATATCGACCCCTGGGGCAAGGCGTATAAGGTAGTGATGAGCAAAGTTAGAGGGCCCAGAGCGCCGCAACCCACAGATCCTGCGCTTATGGACAGCGTAGTGGCGACTCTCTTTCCACCCCAGAGTGGACGGACAGAAATATATGAACTACCCGCAGATATGGGTGATATTTCACCCGTGACAGTTGAAGAGGTTTTACTGGCAATACGGAAAGTATCTGACAACAAAGCACCTGGTCTTGACGGCATCCCTAACACAGCGTTGAAAACGGCTATCCGGAAGGATCCCGAGACGTTCGCTAGGATGTACACAGCATGTCTCAAAGAAGGAGTGTTCCCCGATTTTTGGAAGCTCCAAAGACTGGTGCTTCTATTGAAGCCCGGAAAGCAACCAGAACAACCATCGGCATACCGCCCACTATGTATGCTGGACTCATTGGGAAAAGTACTGGAGAGCATTGTCACCAACCGACTGCAGGAGTTACTCGAGAGACCTGGAGGTCTATCCGAGCAACAATTTGGATTCCGTCGAGGGAGATCCACCATCGACGCCATTAATGCCGTTATGAGAATTGCGCGTGAAGCAACATCCGGAGAAAGATGGAAGAACGGCGACAAAAAGTACTGCGCAGTGGTAACACTTGACGTTAAGAATGCCTTCAATTCAGCGAGCTGGGTGCGAATAATGCAAGCAGTAAATAGTTTCAACGTACCGGGATATCTACAGCGAATCATAGCTAACTACTTCGAAGAAAGAGTTCTTTTGTATGACACCAAAGACGGTGTCAAGCGCTACGACGTCTCACGAGGAGTCCCTCAGGGCTCAGTGCTTGGTCCCACTTTATGGAACATTATGTATAATGACGTTTTTTGCATCGAGCTCCCAACGGACACCACACTAGTTGGCTATGCGGATGATATCGCACTTGTGGTAGTAGCGAAACATATCCACACCTTGGAAGCTCTGTGTAGTGATGCGATCGACAGAATTATGCGGTGGTTGAGTAGTGCGGACTTGGAGTTGGCTTCGCATAAAACGGAAGCGGTTCTTTTGAGCTCTCGGAAAGTACGCGAAACGTTCACATTCAGAGCTGGAGAGCACGAGATCATCTCGCAGCCGAATCTGCGATATCTTGGAGTGTTAATCGACACTCGAATGTCTTTCAAGGATCATCTCCTGGCGATCAGCGAAAAAGCCTCAAAGATAAATGGTGCGCTCTCACGCATCATGTCAAACACTGGGGGTCCACGCTCCAGCAGACGAAAACTACTAGCAACGGTCACGAGTTCTGTAATGCTATACGCTGCACCGATTTGGGCGGATGCGACGAAGAAGAAATCGTATACAGCCGGAATCCGATCTATCTATCGTCTTAGCGCACTGAGGGTTGCTAGTGCTTTTCGAACAGTGTCCGATGATGCAATCGGGGTAATATCGGCAATGTTGCCAATTGACATACTAGCGTCTGAACTTCAGCGACTCTACGTAGCAGGAGATCATGCATCGAAAGTGCACGAGCGACGGCGCAGCATTCAGGAATGGCAAGGACGCTGGGACAGCGCGAACAAAGGAAGATGGACATTTGCATTGATTTCAAACATAGATAGCTGGATAAGCCGCAAGCACGGAGAAGTTGATTTTTATGTGACCCAGCTGTTGAGCGGACACGGCTGTTTTAAGCAGTATCTTCACCGCTTCAAGCATGAGGAAGACCCGTTCTGCCCCAACTGTCCGCACGAGATCGAGGACGCGCGACATATCTTACTGCACTGCCCGCGCTTTGACATCGACCGAGCCGAGATTGCGGAGGCTTTCGGAGAAGCCCCGACCGCAGAAAACTTTGTAAGACACATTTGTGACACAGCCTACAAATGGCAAGCTTTCCAGTCTGCAGCAGCGCGAATTATGTCGACACTTCGCCGCTTTGAACGATTAAGAAACATCCAACGCGACGTACCACAGGAGACGACTGACTAAACTATACAGACAATAACTGACGATTTTAGCAGTATTGCTATGACGGCCTCCCGACGCAATACCTGACGGTGGTTCCGGGAGGATCCACCCGTACGAGTGAGGAGGGTTTAGCGGGTTAAAGTCCCGCACTGACTTAGGCTTTCGACGCTTCCCGCCTCGTTAAAAAAAAAAAAAAAAAAAAAAAAAAAAAAAAAAAAAAAAAAAAAAAAAAAAAAAAAAAAAAAAAAAAACCATATACAGGCGAGCATGTTGGCGCAAACATGGGTTTGCGTAAGCCAATTCGCTCGTGTATGGCATTGTTGGCCGTTTGCACAAACATGCTCGCGCAAAAATCAAAATATTTTGATTTTTCAGAGCCTACATGTTGGTGTTGGCGTATGTTCTCACGTGTATGGTGATGTTTGCGCAAACTTCAGTGCTCAGTTGTTCAACGGCAGTCGTTGGAAGACGTCAAATCGGAATAATGTCACGATTTATAGAATCGGAGTTTTGGGTAGAGTAAGCCTGAAACATGGCGAGTAAAAGATATATATGTACAAGCATTGTGCAATTAAAAAAAAATTAAAAACAAGGCATATGATGTGTGCAAGTAGAAATAAAACCAGACAAGCAAAAGTTGTTTCCATGGCGGAATTCAATAAGCAAGTGAGGCTCGCCAACATGCTCGCCGGTGTATGCGCTCAGACTAATGTTGGCGCAAACCTATGTTTGCAAACTATGTTCGTTAACAAAATCATTATCATTGAAAAAAAAATTGAGGATAATTTTTATTGCGACAACCTTTCCCTTTAAAATAAGCCATATTTTATTATTCTAGGATAAAAATCACCAGAGATTCAGCATTTTCAATGAGGACTCGGATATCATTTTTGCGAAAACTTTAACATTGGTACCATAACTAATAAAACAAACGAGATAGGAACAACAAAATTAACTTCAATTAATTTTTTTTATTAGTTCATGAAGTACAAATAGTTTGAAAAGAATTGGAGATGGTAAAGTCACAAATTGGTGGTGTACGCGGATGACGTAAACATCATGGCCAGATCTGTTCCAGACGCAAAGGAAATCTTCCACTGTCTAGACTCAGCAGCAAAGGAGGTCGGGCTAAGGGTCAATGAGAGTAAGACCAAGTTCATGACCCAAACAAGAAGAAACGCGCCAACTAGACAAAATATGGCCTTGGGGGACTACAACCTGGAGAATGTGGATCATTTCTCATACTTGGGATCACACCTTGTAAGAGACGGCAACGAACGGGACGAAGTAAATCAACGGATCACACTAGCAAATAAGGCATATTTCACGGTTCTCCCGATCTTAAAATCGAAAAAAGTGCACAGGCTGAGCAAACTTCGCATATACAAGACCATAATAAGACCTGTGCTACTATATGCAAGTGAAACGTGGACTCTCACCCAAGCGTCTGAAAAATCAATAGACGCTTTTGAACGACGAATTCGTCGAAGAATTTTGGGACCAGTAAGAGAAGGCACTGAATGGCGTATTCGGTACAACAACGAGTTGTATAACATCTATGACGACCCAGCCGCATCGACTCTTATAAAATTCCGTAAGCTGCAATGGGCAGGTCATGTGGAGCGAATGGAGGACGGAAGAATTCCCAAGCGCACATTAAAAGGTAGAGCCCATGGCAAGCGACCGGTGGGAAAACCGCGAAAAAGATACGAGGATTCAGTTGACGCAGATTGCAAATCGCTTCTTAGATGCACAAACTGGAGGACGCGGGCGCTGAACCGAGATGACTTCAGACAATGTATCCTGCAGGCCCTGGCCCGATTTGGGCTGTCGCGCCATTGATGATGATGATGAAAGTCACAAATTTGTTTTTTTTTGGCGATTCTTGATGGAATGACCCTATTACCTATGCAATATGTTGTCTTGTAGTTATCGCCTTGACCGAAAAGATGATGGCCGCCTTCACTTTGATGGATGCCACATCCACGAAATAAATAAAATAAATACAATAATTTTTGATGAATGTTTTCACAGTACATTTTGAATTGAAAATACAAGGTTTTCCGGTAAATACTGTTAAATTTATTTTGTGTGACGTTTCGGACTCGACTGAGTCCTTTATCAAACTGGATAAAGTTTGATAAAGGACTCAGTCGAGTCCGAAACGTCACACAAAATAAATTTAACAGTATTTACCGGAAAACCTTGTATTTTCAAATACAATAATTTATGTCAAAGTATAAATAAGAAAGCTCATCACTGTATTGTCATAATTGTCATCTGCAAATCCAGCATTTATAAATAAGTATGTCAAGAAAAACTAGCGACTCAACTATTTGAAAATCGTAATGAAATTTTTTTTTAAAACACACGCATTTTTTCCCGTTACTCCCGTTGCTCCCATTTATCCTGTTACTCCTGTTGTTGTTCCCATTTCTCACGCTACTCCCGTTGCTCCCCTCGATCCATTGCTCCTGTTTCTCCCAATGCTTCTGTTTCTCCCGATTCTCCTGTTTCTCCCGATGCTCCTGTTTCTCCTGTTACTCCCATTTCTTCCGTTACTCCCATTTCTCCCGTTACTCCATCCTCTATACACCATCCTCCATTCACTATCCTCAGTCCGTCTTGGTAAATTCCAAGTGTATCTAGAATAACACCACCACTACTTGCAGATTCTCGTTTTCTTGGCTATTGCCGAAAGTGAAAGAGTTACTCTCGCTCTTTTGTATCGTCAACAAGATGGAATTGAATGCCCAATTTGACTGCATGATATTTAATTAGCCAGTGATTTGTAATGACCGGGTCGTGTTAAAAAGTTCGTTGGTCTTGGTTCGGTTAAGATGGTCGTTGATCTTAAGTCTTATTTTTAACAAAACCACACTAACTGTAACTAGGGCTGTTATCGTATTTAAATTTCATATTACAACCTTTTTATACTGTTTTGTACTGTTTTTTTTAAAGCGCCGTCAAGGACAGGAGGCAACGAAATCAAAGGCAGACAATTATGGAAACAGTCCAGAAAAAAATCACATAAAATCATTGTTGCTGATATTGGTAAAAAAAAATAGCATCGTAAAAAGGATTCAAGAAAAATTAAATTATTTCCAGATACTCCAAAAGATTGTACTGAAGACGAAAATTTTGCAGCTTTTTATGCTACAGATTTTGGAAGTAATGGAAATTTTACAGATGTGATCAACGAAGTAACTAAACTATTTACTTTCAGCTTGTAGTAATAAAGAAACACAAAATCAATTAATACAAAATAGCTTTAAGGGACTAGGAATTCCAGGATTAAATAAAATTTTACAAAGAAATGGTATAAAATTATCAACTAACTTATTGGACAAAAAATACAGTGTTAAACTTTCAGAATTAAGTATCACTGCAATGCCTAAGATATCGAAAAATACCTCAAAAGAAAACGAACAAGAAATTAGTAAATATATTCAATTGAATTGTGAATTGTGTGGAACGCAATTTAACATATTTTCGGAGCTGAAAAATCATTTTCGCACCGTTCATAATATTGGCGGCTACGTTGTCTGTTGCAACGAGAAATTATTTAATCGCGTGCATTTAGTGGATCATGTTATGAAACATTTGGATCGATCAAGGTAAGCACGAATAGAAGAGTGACTTTTCTATTTAAATATTTGTTTAATTTATGCGGCAGGATATTATTGTATATTGATCTACAATTTGTTGGTTCGTTTTCTAGTTAAATCCGTTGTTTGTAATTCACTGTGTCAATTGTAATTAAATTTTTCTTCAATAGGTTTACGAAAAATCCACATTTCAATAATGTTTGTGTGAAAAAATGTTCACATTGTCGGAAAGTCTTTAAGAGTAAAAGACATCTCGATCAACACATGAAAGAACATAAAGTTACTGGAAAGAAATCATCACGAGCCCATTGTCAACAATGTGGTTTATGGTTTAAAAATCGAAATACCCTATACAAGCACATTCGTTTACATGTCGATCATAATAACGATCACGTCTGTACGTTATGTGGAAAGAAATCCCTTTCGGACATTGCGCTCCACCGACATGTGCACAATGTTCACTACAAGGAACGAAAGTATCAGTGCAATATGTGTGATAAAGCTTTCAAGTGGTCCATTAATTTAAAGGTAAATATCGAACTTTATTTCTGTCGATCTCTTGCAGTTCAGATATATTTTCCATTTGCAATTATTCAGGAACATATGGCTATTCATACCGGCGAAAGTTTATATTCGTGTTCATATTGTTCGAAAACATTTAATGCAAGCTCCAATCTTCATTCTCATCGAAAGAAGGTGCACAGAGAAGAATGGGAAGAAGAACGAAAGAAGCGAATCGAAATGGCAATAAATGAAAAGCTTTCAATAGAATTAGATTAAGTAGAAAAAATGTACTAATTTAAAAAAAAAAAAAATGCAATAAGTATTTTCGAGTACCTACATTATTACCGCAAAAGCCTCAATTTACATTTTCAAATTTTAGTATACTTTGCCAAAAAAAAAAATAGTTACCATTACAAGTAACATTAGTTGTTTATCTCTTAGAGATTTTCTAATATTTGATTTTTATTTAAAGATAAGTTATTGAATTAATTCGTTTTGTTTAGAATTGGTAATGGTTAACTTATCAGGAAGTAAAGAGATGTTATTTTATTAGCATAGTGTTGATTTTGAATAAATATTTGTACATTAACGCAAAAAAAAAGTCTTTTAAATACTTATTTAACTTATATTGTTCTAACACTGCTTCTTATAATTTTTTCCGGTCTAATGTATGTTATTTGTTTTAATAATTTAATTTTGTTATTCAAATTGCGGTTGAAAAATGTATTTTGTTAAAATTTATATTCCCCCTTATTTTGGAACCCGCCGGTGGGACAGTGAGCTGCGATTCACCCAATTTTAAATTATTGATAACGCGTGAACGGTTCACTGTTCGCAATGAAATAGTCGCGTTTTCAAACCTTTTTCAGAAAGTAGTTGGCAATCAATAAAGCGAAATTTGAGATGCAAAGCAGCTTCCGAATGTTTTTGTTTGGTTTCAAATACTTGGAAAAGACGTTTTTACAGTATATCGACAAAGCAGTTTCCGACCTATTCAATAATTTAATATGCCGTGAATGGGAATCGAATGTTAACCGCTTAGTCGGCGAGAATAAAAAATCCTCCGTATTCCAGAAGCATGATTAACCGTCCCAAACATTTATGGACATTTTTATTGAAGAGAGTTTTAATAGAGTTTTAAAGACAGGATTTAAAGACGGTCGACCGCACCAGGAACGGTACATATTTCTTCTTCGCTGCAGCTCAATTCAGTTCTTCGTTTATTTGATGTGTACCTTCGAAAAGAAAAAAACAACAGTTTTTGGCAACAACAAACCAATGAAGTAGCACCGAAAATTAAATAATGAACAGAAGCAGACTTTAACCCAGGATAAAGAGCATAATCATAAATCTATTGAACTCTGAACCACTTTTCCGGTGAGCAATTTTTTATACAGTAGAATCTACATAGCAAACTCATATAAATCAAACTTATTTAGTTCGTATATTACTAAAGTATTTTGGATAACAAATTTGAGGCATAGGTACAATAGATCTTTATATGCAGTGCTTGGTTCGCCACCGTTGTATGAGGTAGAGAAAATTTTAGTATCTCGTAAATAATGTTCAGTCTATCAATAAAATCATATAATTTACGTTGCAAGCGCTTCTGAGGCCCGTTCCTACGTTAGTTACGTTCTAACTGGAACTTTAACTGACAGATTTTCATACAAAACTTCCAGTTAAAGTTTCGGTTATAATTTAACTGACGATCGTAGGAACGGGCTTTAGCGTCATTATTACGACCTTCAGTTAAATTCTTACCGGAACTTTAACTGGAAGTTTTGTATGAAAGTCTATCAGTTAAAGTTCCAGTTAGAACGTAACCGAACATCGTTGGAACGGGCCTTAGTAGTGCAATTTTTATGGGTGGGGGCTACTTTTCTAGTTCAGCTACAATAAGCACATTGAAATAACGTAACAAACTTGGTCAAATCCCGAACTTAATAACATCTAAAACAATGTTCAAAAAATCTAGTAAATAAAAATCTAGTAAATAATTTATTTTTGAACATACATCACGAAATTGCCCTTGAAGTTTTTAATTGTTGACGGTCCAATTATTATAATGTATAATAATTGTTAAATGCATATTGATTTGAGCGACATATTTACATAATTTAAATATTTTCTCAATATGAAAAAAATTTTCTAACTGCTTTGAAATAAGAAATTCAACCCATTTATCGGTGCCTGGTGAAAACATATAAATAAATTTTTGTTTTTTTTTAATCGTTAGTGATGATTTTTGTTGTCTCATTTAATTTTCCCGCGAACATTTATATCGCCAATGAAACTAATAAATTATCTATTTGTGTAACATTCAAAGCGACAACTTCAAGTTATACTTTTTCAATATTTCAAAATATAACAATAATGAAAATAAATAGATTTACTAATAGGAAAATAAACTATCTATATATTTCAATTAGCAAGGAGGAGTGAGCTCAGCCCGAATCGCTGTACTTGAAATTATGGCAGTTTATTCGTCCAATAACGCAGACACGGTTTAAGAATTCATTTGTTTATTCTCTTCCATTCTTAAAATGTTGAAAAAGGGTTAAATGTTTTTATTTTAATTTCTCAATACCACTCAAACCAAATGAGATAGGGAAATGATTTTCACTACTGTTATTCACTTATAGAAACGCGTAAAATATGTTTTTATTGTTAAACTCAGAGATGTTTGAAAAGGGGTTAAATATTTTTCAAGCATTCCTCAATATTTTCAATTTTCACGAATACTTTTATTTATTCAAGACCATCTACAGGCTACTTATAAAAAGAAAAAGAATTGTGAATTTGGGTTTTTTTGATATTCGACCCCGAATAACGTGAAAAGAGGTTCAAACTCAACTCAAACAATATTTATTTATAATATTTCAAAATGCATTAACAGAACAATAATGTTTTAGAGATTAGACTTATCATCTTAACAGGTTCAATATGCTTTAACGAATTTCTCAATATTTCTCAGGCTAAATCATATCAAATTGGTTTTTATATCTAACCTCTTCCTCGTACAAACATATAAAAAATTATTTCGGTAATTCGTAATATTCGACCAATAAAGGGTTGAAATGAGGTTGAGTATGCTTTCACGAATTCCTCAATTTCTTTTTGATCCGATGGAATATTAAATTGGATTTCTCTTCTAGACGCTACTTAGATGGCGTCAATTAATCGCGTGATAAAGCTTAACCGACTTTTTTAATCACGCTCCCCTGTCGTGATACTTAGTGATATTTATTATAAATCTCTTCCCATCCTCCTCGCCTTTCAATCGTCCGCATCATACAAATACAAAAGTAATCATATATTTTTTTCTATTACCGCAGTAACCTGAAGATCTTAAATGGGCGTTCCGCACTAGCCAAGTAAGGTATTTTACAAATATGTAATTCAATTTTACGTAACAAAATATAGTAATCGAGTTTTACTTCCGTTTTTCTATACGATTGATACGATTGTATTAAAAGTAATTTCAGAATTTGTTGGTTTTCATCTAAGGAGGTGCAAAGGAGTTGCATATGTGTTCATGAATTCTAATATATAGTATCTCTTGGATCTGATGAGATATCAAATTGGTTTTTACTTCCTCAGGCTTACTATATAATTGCGTAAAAATTACTTCTACGGATTTTCGATATAATTGCCTAAAACCCGATTACAATTTTTTTTTAAATATTCAACCCTAAGCGAGTGTAAAGTGGTTGAAACCGTTTTCACGAAAATATGAAGAAATTCTGGAAGTTAACACGGTCCTTTTATATGTATCTATAGAATCTAGAATTGGCAGATTTTCTTTTTGACTCTTTCCTTCCCCCAAACCGTGTCAAGTGATTAATATACGTCGCCTTCTGCAATCGCCTAAAAAGTCATTTTAGGATTTAGTTCTAGATTAGTTTATGCTTTAATTTTTATTTTTTATGTTATTTTTTTCCATACAAGGCTTTTGCTAATTCCATTTCCTTGTGTTAACTTTATTCTAATAATGTAAGTAGACTGTTTACACTTCAATATAAATTTATACGAACTCCATGGATGCAAAGGATTTATTCTGATCATCAAATAATTTAGCGCAACCATACTGTTATTACTTAGGAATTAAATAAAGAATTTAATTTGAATTTAATTTTGTGATTTTTTGATAATTGATGGTTGATCATTTCTCTATCAACTTTCCTGTTTCTCATCACCTATACAACTTCTGGTTTGGTCAACAATGGAGATATGTTTATTAATGATAAATATAACCAGTCATATCGCCTTGTTTAAAGTCATTTCCGAGGAAGCAATGTAGCACTCTGTCTTCTATAACTACCTTTCTATTAAATTATTTACAAATACTTAAACTAGACAATTCCAAAATAAATATTTATTATATTTTTACAGACTATTCCAAATCAATTCGTATTCAAACCTATGATCAGTGATCATGAAACAAAACGAAAATAAAATACAAATGTGGTTTATCAAAATATGCAAAATTCTCCAATTACTTAAAGGATAGAATGGTTCGAGTACTTATTCAAAATAATTCAGACAAACGCTTCAAAGCATTCAGTTTTATTTATAGAATCTTAATCCATGACGGTTTGGATTTAGTCGTTATGGCATTTTTTCCTGACGTATATCACAGTAAACTGGAACGAATTTATAAGTCACTGAACATTGTTTGCATGTGGGATGCATACATTTCTTATTTTTTTTAATCATGCACTTTTCACGGAATAATTCATAGTCTGGAAATTTATATTTTTACTGGTTTGTGTAGAGAATCAGAAAGATATGGATACAATCTGTAGAAGACGAAGAATACCACAATAGTTTTAAATTGTAGCGAAAAGGGAATTTTTTACAGTAGAGCTAAGCAAACTCAGGAATTTATGTATTTTGGAGGGCCACAAAAACTTCATATTCTTATATATTTTTTTAGATATGTACAGTATTGGACAAAACTAAAGCACTCCTTGAGATATCAGTTATCCTCTGATATTATCAGGAAAACTTGATGAAAAAAATTTGTTCTTAGTTTTTATTATTTATTTACATGTGTATTATAAAAAAACATAACAATAACAATTCAGTCTTTTCAACAACAAAAAATAAAGCAAAAATATTTCTCACTCAAAAAGATGCCTGTAGGTATTCAATTAATTTTACTTCTGCGAGCTATTTGCAAAGACGACTAAAATCTATTTTCCAAATTTTTCGATATTCAATCCATAAGGGTTGTGAACATTTTCACGAATTCCGACATTTTTCTTGGGCCTAACGAGATATCGAATTCGTTTTCTTTTTTAAAGGCTTGAAATGTAAACGAATTCCGATATGTCACTTAAGTCTGATGAGGTATTGAATTGTTTTCTACTTTAGGATACTCTGATCTGGATAGGTATGTTTCCAATGATCATAATTATTATGATGTTCCTAGCCATAGAATATAATTCGCAAAAGCATAATATGATTGCATTAAAAATATAATGCTACTGAAATTTCATAAAGTTATACCAATTATTCTCGTTACATGATGTAAAAGTATATTATAATATAGAATATTCTATGATCAGTGGAACTATAAAAATCAAAAAAATAGTTTCCACAACCAAAGCAGATATAGTTTTTGCAATCAATCATGTAAGAGGAGATATTAGATATGATTGTCGCAACCATACTATAATTGACATAACTTTGTATAAAAAATAGGCTTGTGTAGTCCCATAAGTGAAACGAACGAAATAGTTCGCAGTAAAATCCGGTCCTAGTTCGTTTCTAGGAAGCAGTTCGTCATCACATTTGCGTAAACCATGTAACATTGTACTCTCGAGAACTGGGAACTAAAAGAACGAACTAGTTCAGTTCGCGAAGGAAGTGAGGACCTTTTTTTATTTTTTTAGGTCACCATATTCAGTGTTGGAACTGCGAACTTAACTTAAAATGGAACTAGTTCGTTCCTTCGGGAAGTGAGGACCTTTTTTTTAGGTCATCACATGCAGTCTCGCGAACTGCGAACTTAAGAAAAGGAACTAGTTCGTTCGCGAGGGAAGTGCAGTTTTTTTTAGGTCATCACATTTCCCTACATCATTTATCAATTTTTTTCTCGTGAACTGCGAACTACAAGAACGAACTAGTTCGCGAGAGCTCGGGAAGTAGTTCGTTCGCTATCACTAAGGCGAACTAGAAGCACAAGCCTAATAAAAAAGTGCGACTACAGAATTTGATTAGCGTTATCAGTACAATCAATTTTGTTCACATATTATGATTACTACATAATACTATTGAAGCCCTTGGTGCAGCAATGAGTCAACTTATTTTTTCAACAACATGAGACAACTTGACTTTTCTGACCCATCATGAAATTAAACATTTTATGATTACCATAATTTTTTGTCATAGGTGGCAAGGGGTCAGGGGTAGTTTTTATATATCAGAAACGGACTATGCTAGAAAGTTGATACTTAGTATATACATATATAGATGTACTACTGGCGCAAAAAACAAGCAAAGCAAAAAAAAGTACAGATTTTCATTGGCGGAGGTGGAGTAAAAAAATGTCTGTGAGAAGGGGTTCTTTACACATTTTCAAACAATTTTTTATTTTAGGCATGTCGAGTTGTGAAATTAATTTTACTTTCTGCGGGATCTTAAGTTTTTCAAATTTTTCGATATTCAACCGTAAGTGTCTCGAAAGTTTTTTTTTTTGCAAATTTTTCGATATTCAACCCATAAGGGAGTGTAAAGTGTAATGCGTAAATTTTTACGAATTCCGATATATTTCTTAGGTCTAATGAGATATCGAATTCAGTTTACCTTGGTAAGACTTTAAATTAAATACAAACAAGAAAACCCCGATTTAAGCAATTTTTCCTATTAAACCTCCTGATGTTGCATTTTTTCCCGAACACTGATTGCTGCCTGTAATGATAACGATGTTATGTAACTACTAACGAAAAACACTAATATTCCTATTAAGTCAAGTTTTCACGAATTCCGAACATATTTTAGGTTTAATGAGATCAAATTCGCTTTTACGTCTATTAAAAAAAAAATAATACGTAAATTAATGAAACATCTGCCAACAGTATAGGCTCAACTTTATTATTTTTTGGGTAGAAGTCCGAAAAGCGTTTAATGCTGAAATGCGTAGGTTACTATGCGACTAAAGAAAACTTCAGAATTACCTATTAGGCTATTCGGATCGTTATTTATTAGGTCGTTCGCATAGTATCCTACATCGGATCTCTGCATTAAACAAGTTTCGGACTTCTTTCTATTCAAAAAAAAGTAACAATATTGCGGTCAGACTGATTTTTTTCTTTGAGTGTTGAAGTCTGGAACTCGTCTAAAATTTCTTGGTGACCAAAAACCTAAAAATAACTAGAGTATAATTGTAATGGATATAGAAGCGGGCTCAATAACGTTACATACAGGCCTATTCAGGATCAGAGTCTCATATCAAAAAAGTCTCAATTAATTCAAAATTCATACAAAATTGAGTCTCTCGACCTACTTTGGGACTTGTGACTCGGTCCTGAATAGGCCTCATAGTGATACCGACGTCGGCATGACCCTAAAATCATTGCGTAAATGAGTCAGTACGACGTCCGGACAACGTTGCAGTGGCGACCAATGAGTATTTAGTGGTACCGAAGTTGGGTATGACTGAACCGTGTTGCTTAAGACAGTTCTATTGAAGAAAAAAAACACTATATTAAAGGTTTAATAAATTTAAAAAAAATCTATTATAACAATTTTCATTCCCAACCAGTAAACAAGTTCTCTTATTTCCTATATAAGAAAAATAAACTTATTTTTCGTTCGTTTTATATGAAATCAATACGATTTATTTCGCTAGCTTGCTCTGATTATTGCGCTATTAAACCACATTCCGTATGTTTTGTAGCTATTTTTAGCTCACGTGTATGAAATATGTCTCATCGCATAATACAACCTTTGCTTGATTGTAAAGACTCATGAATAAAATATAATGCTATAATGAAGTGAAACCTTCTCCAAGTCCAAGTCATTCATGTTCAGTTGAGATTACCCTCATGTTCATGAATCTATAGGAGCAGAGAACCTTTTGGTTCGGTTGAATTGATGTCTCGCCTATGGATTGGGAGTCTATAGCACCACTATAGGAACTCTCTGTACTGAGTACTGTACTGATTGTAATTTGTAAAGTTATTTCTTGGCACTGGGTCTTCTTTAGGTACCTAAGTATGGTATATATGAAAGTATTGTCGACGTCAAAATATAATTAAGAGAGCGTTTGCGCATTGAATAGACCATCGCCCCTTAATGCTGGCTCTTACATTTGGATTTGGTTGATTATAGCAAAGACAGCGACAGTATGGCACTCTGGGTATGGCACAAGTAGCAGTACAATAAGCAACATGTTATCTTGTTGTGCCTTATAGTTGACTCGTTCTTCCTGGGCCAAAGTGAGTCTGTTAATTCCGGTGCCAGAACGAGAAGACTGGGAGTACGGGTTCGATCAGACCATGAAAAATACATCACGGTCGTGTGGAATGGAAACGACAACCCACTGATGCAAACAGAGTGTTCGTGTGTGACACTTGATAGTGAAGTTTTCAGGAGGTCTTTCTTTCATAGCGGCTTATTTTTTTTTCATCTTTTCTTGAGTCGTCTTTACCGAGAGAGCTCTTGAGAAGGTCTTCATTTCGGTCTTATTATATTCTAAAGCGGCAAACGTTTCTTATTTCGAGTTTTCTACCCGTACGTCGGTCAGTCAGTCGCGTTTTGCTCACTGTCCTAGCTACAATCCAAAGACAGATTTTTCAAATTATTATTTTTTTTTTTGTAGAGCTCACCACCGATTTACTATATTACTTTTATAGTATACGTCTTAATCAAGTGTTTTCTAGTGTCTAAAAAAAATTAATCAAGATGAGCAGTAAGTTTCCAAGAGATTAAATTAAAAAAAAAAATTGATTTTGACAAAAAAAAATCGCTTTATTTACTAGTGTGCTTTAAAATCTTGTATCAAAAGTTTTTGACTTTAAGTGACCTTGACCATATTTTTTATGCTTTATATAGTATGCTTTAAAATTGTAAACATTATTTTAGGCTTTCATCGATTAATAATTGATTATATTCTTCTGGTTTTAAGAGAAGGTGATGATAACCACGAATATGCTTTCAGTGCGCCGAATCATAAATTCAATACGGTGAATGAAATTCATTGAAATCTTCAGATTCATAAGTTTTGACTATTTATGGTTTTTTTTTGTTGGAATTCGGTTCAAATTTTGAATATGAACTGTGTCTAATGAGTTTGTGATAGAAAAAGATCTGGTGTTGTGAGATATGATTAGAAAAACTGTTTTGCATAGGCGAACAAGATATCGTATTTGTGGGCGATACTTTTAATATCTGTTATCGCAAAAAGGTGAAGTTGTTTTTATATTGTTGCTCACAGGCTACAATGCTTAGATATTTGATGAACTAGTCACACAGTGTCATGATCAACGTGTATATGAAGATTTCCACATTGCACTAAATATATTCTATTTAGAAAAACAAATTTTTCAAAAATTTTGAAATTCCAAAAAAAAGTTTGAATTCAAAAAATCTAAATTCAAGTTCTTACTTATCAAAAAAAAAAAATTAAAAAATTATTTTTAGTAGTTCTGTATTTGAAACTTTATATGAAAAAGCGCGGCTGCTACGAATGACGTATAATAGCTGAATTCGAGCGTTTTATACGCGAACATCCGCTTGGTTTTTTGGAAGAAAATCATTATTTTGGCAATGTTTCAAAAAAATCACCCGTCTGCCATTATTGCACAGAACGGTTCTCAAGACTGTGTTCTGGTCGATCAAATATTATTCAAACATTAAAATATAATTCGTTACCACTACTGTCTATTGTAAGACGAAATAACAAATTAAATGATCCTCTGTAAAATTCGCGCGGGTTGATGTCGTCAAATAAGAGAAATCAGAAATTCTAATTGAATTCGTTAATTGTGTTATTGAAGTTTATCTTTGGATGTAGGTCGACATGACACCTATTCTATCAGTTATTGTTATTATTATTATTTTTAATTTTTTTTAACAGCAAGATAAGTTT
This sequence comes from Beris chalybata, assembly GCA_949128065.1. Lineage (NCBI taxonomy): Eukaryota > Metazoa > Arthropoda > Insecta > Diptera > Stratiomyidae > Beris > Beris chalybata. The sequence continues at coordinate 18,084,374 of OX421895.1, read as the reverse complement.
CAATTCGTTGCAATTTTAATTGAAACTGAAGCCAGATAAGGAATAGTCAATTGAGTGATACTCTGGCCGAAATATTGAACTATGATTTATTAATTAATTTTTTTAATTAAGAAGTATTATGTACGACCGAAAATTTAAAAAAAAAAATCCTTCCCTTAAATTATGCAGTAAAAAAATGTATTGTCCGTCTGGCCGCCGTGCGCAAAAGTCATATATGAACAAAACTATCTTCACTTAAACTGGTAGACCCCATTAAGCAATATAACATTTTTGTCCGTCTGTCCGCCGTACGCAAAAGTCATTAATTTTGGTTATATCTCGAGAAGTCAAAAATGCTGCCCTTAAACTGGTAGATCCTAATAAGGAGTATAAAATTGTTGTCCGTCTGTCTGCCGTGCATAAAAGTTATACATGTTTTTCTGATACCTCGAGAACTGGTGAAGTGTACTATTAGTCAAATTTTGCAGAAATTGGTTCAAGTAAACGGCCATAAAAACGAAAGTGTGAATAGGGAGGGGTAGGGAAGGGTTTTGAAAAAATTGTATTTCTATATTTCTGGCTCTGCTTGTGCTAGGAAGTTAAAACTTTGAATTTGTACTCTTAGCCCGGCTACAAACTTATCACGTTTCGCCTATTTCGTATCATTCGCGTCTTTCTCGTGAATAGTGTGTATATGTTTTTCGTGGGTTTCTCGCGTTTCACGATTCGTCAATACTGGATGCGTTTTTTTGACGACATTAAAGGGTTGTGCTTGACGAGACAGTGACGAAAAATGTCCGAGACGATTTTTGACTTTCTCGCAAGTTTCATGTGTTTCGTGAAACAAGACGAAAAACTCGCGAAATGTGAAAAACAAGAAAAGCAGGAGAAGTCTGTTGCCGGCTTTAGAGATATGTTAGTGGAGCCATTTGTAAAAATGGTCGACACGGTAAAAAATGATGTCCGCTTGAATGAGGACACTTCGTGCTACAAATTTGAAACTTTATCATTATAGGCATGCGGGAGGAATATTATAAAAATATTGTTTTTGCTTGATTTATGAAGTTGTAGGATTAAATACATAGACTAAAATCCGATAGTTCAGTTCCATCTGGCAGATAAATCACTAAGTTCGGCCATCGAAATTATGGGTCCACAGACGACAGGTCAATCTGAAAGTTTAGTTAATCAATAGTCACAGTTGACACAAACGTCTTCTGTAAATCGAATTTAGTCTTTCGAAAATACTATTGAGCTGCGCACTTCTACCTGTGACGATTAGGGAGATCGATCGTAAATCTTTTATCGCGCCAAAAAATCTATAGGTCAAGTTAGCGATCGTTTCAGATAAATCTCTTAGCTCGGTTTCCATACACGAACGGTTTAACAGTACAGAACAAAATCTGCGGCAAATCGAACTGTGCCAAGGTCGCCCATAAAACATTCTGTAGGGAGGGGCAAAGCTTTGTCTTATAAGGTGAAGTCGACGATTTCAATGTGTCAGCATATCACAGCCTGTGAAAATTAATAGTCTTTTTTTTTAAAAAAGAAATACTGAATTATTTTTTAAATTCGTTTCAATCTGGTTGGTTTTTTTCCAGCGAACTATAAGGATGATCCAAAGCCTTTGAAAATTAACAGTGTTTTTTTCACAAATACTCAATTATTTTTTCAAATTCGTTTCAATCCGGTTCGACGGATCAGTTAGATTTTTTCCAGCGAATTAAAAGAGTGATCAATAAATTTCAAGCCGTATTTGCTTGGAAATAGATTTTTTTTGATTTAATTTGATTCAAATCCTGGTTCCACCCTCCCAGGGGTGTTAATACAGGTATCCGGTGGGTTTTCCTCAGACTTTACTTTCTTCTTAAAAGAAAAGTATCTACACTACCGGGCAAGTTATTTTATGACTTTCGCAAACCGCAATAGAACATTTTTTGGATTGGTAAAATTCAGGTGGAAGCTAGTGTTCCCTTCTTGCCACCCTCTAATGGCGTTTTTGGAACGAATCCAATATGTAGAATGTAAAATTATTGGATGAAGCAGTGTAGTACGGAAAAAGACAGATAACAATTAATCATGTAAATCACGGTTCATATATCTCAAGAACTATTTCAGGACTAAGTACTTTTAATATGCACTAGAGAAAAAAACTGTGAAGTTGGTGCGTCTTTTTGGCTCCAATTTGGTCTTCCAAGTTGAATGGGTCTCGATTTTAACCTCATGCTTCATTTTATTCCAGATATTCCCATCTAGACCAGATTTCGATAAATTTAATCTTGAAATTACACTTTCAATCTTGAAATTACACTTTCAGTCGTACCTTCTCTAGTTCTACAATATGCGTGAGAGTATGTCCGCGTCACAATGGATAATGGAAGGGAATTGAGTAGAAAATTGGACGAAGTTCATTTCTCACAAGCTATAAATTTTGCACTTTTCCTGCCAATATGGTAGCTCCTCCTCTGCTCTTCTCTTTTGTATATATTAATATTCCTTAAGGTTTGGAATTTCAAATAATGATGTTGAAAGTCTATTTCAAATAATGATGTTAAAAGTGCTCCTACCCAAATTCAAGGGCACACTTAAGGTGGGGTATGAAAGACAGCTTCTCTTTTTGCAGCTCTTAAACTATTATGACACTGTATGCCATGCTATCAAATATTTTACTAGTTTCACTAACAAATAATGTCAGATAGTGTCTATTTTGATGGCGAAAATTTGACAGATCTATTCCTCAAATTTTGACGACAAAAATTTTATAGAACTATTCCTAACAATTTGACGGCAAAAGTTTGACAGAATTATTCCTTAAATTTGTTTAAGCAAATATATGACAGACTAGGTTGGCACTCTTCCTTTTCATATTTGGCATTTATGAGGACTGCTGCAAGAAGACGACGACTACTATGTTTAAGTCTTCATATTGTGTCAAATTTTTGTCCACCTTTTTTTGACCTAGATAGTTTTTTGTTGCATAAATTCCAGTCCATCCGCTCTAAGTCATAGTTGTGCCTACAAAAAGTTGTAATGGCATTGACGTGCAGTTTTGAATAAATCAAAAAATAAAATGTATTGGCCGAGATTTAAAAGAATGCTAAGCTTGCACTTTGTATAGATTGGTATTTCGATTATCATAGAGTCTAGACTCAAGGGCACAGATTCTTAGGAACTGAAATTCGACTCTTGAAGTATTCGAACTTGAATAACGTCCAAGAAAATCAGAGGAATTCTATCAACTCAAGAAGGTCCTCAACACTTATGCCTCTTGCTAAAGGAAAATCAGAAAATTGATATTCTATCTTTATAACTGCTTTCTGTTAATCCTCTACTTAAAGTCTATTTTTAAGCCGAGTGAATGGACACATTAATCAACACAACATGTTATACATGTTCTTACGGAAGCTGAAAAAAAATTAATATTAGAACTGAAACTGAAATAAAAGAATTTCGACCAATTCTTCAGGAGTATCTTCGGAATTTATTTTTGAAAGATGACAAAATGCATGTGCGTTTGGTTCTTTAAACAGAAAAAAGTTGGGAAGTTGTGAAATTCTCGATTGAAGTGGGTGTTTCAGCACACTGTAAATTTCTCGAGGTGATCGCTTGCTCAATTTTTTTTAATGCGTTTTCATCGCATTGAAATGGGAAATAAAAGCAAATATGAATGAGAAAATATCTTAAACATCAACATAAAAACTTTAATAAAATATTATATTCAATTTATGGACGAATGCTTCATCTTTAATTTTATATTACTCCGCGCTGCTACTCCGTGCTGCTACTTTTTGCCTGCTATAGTGATTGATAGGTCGAAGTTAATGGGCATTTTAGAATGACAGGATTTTTTCGGACCACTGGCATGGAACAAACAAAAATAATCGATAATAGAAGGGGTTTTAAAGGTAGATCAGTAAACTTTTTTACTGTGGATATAAAATAAAATTCTAAATTCAGTTATTCCCTTTGAATTAGTACTCCAAGTTCATTGTTATGTACTCCTGTATGGGTACGTAAGTAACGTATAAAAGAATCAGTACAGTGTGTTGAGATAAGCCATAATATTTTCGCATTATCAGGTTCACTGATTTGTAACTATCAATATTTATGGTGCATAACGATAGACGCCACACTATGCATATTTTCTCTATTTGGCAAATAAGTTTAAATTTGTTTAGTATGATTTCATGAATACAATTGTTCGGATCATTTGGAATTGTTACGTATTATACTCTTCACTCTCACGGAGCAACAGTAAGCACTGATGTGATCTTCATATTGAAGCATAAATTAATCTCTGTCGTAGCATACAAATCTTAACATATAACATGTTATCAATATTCAATGGAAAAGGCAATTGAGTTGTGCATTTAAAAGAGCTGATCAAACACAATATTATTTTTCTTAATCTCTCGGATTTCATGTCTTTACGAGATAAGAATTAGCCCAAAATAACATTTGTTTATGTGAAGTAGAAAGATTGTGAATAGTTAAAATTACGTTTTCAAAAGATATGGCCTGAAAATGAAAATTAATACGTAGAAAATTGTTTGAAATAAACAGACCAATGATTTCAAATAAAATAAATGTGTAGCTTGAAGGACAATGAGAGGATGTTCTATTAAAAGATTTCCTTGATGAAATAGTTTAGACCCTATTTTGTACTGTAATAAATACTACTTCAATGTATCCCATTGTCCTTTTGTTTAAATTTTATTGAGTATGTAACGAAAGCAGAGGGTGCATTTTGCCTTCATTCCTTCAGTAACAAAAACTAATCTTGATAAAGTAAAACAAGGTAGTCATCAGTTCAATTGTGTTCAGAAAGTGGCGCAGCATTATAAACCGGCTTGCTCCGTAGGCACCATACGGGCACATTATGATCCCTTCAAAACCTCATGTGCCGTTGATACCCCTCAAAAACACTCTAAATTCCTGCAGAGCCTGACAAGTTTCTCATTCCTTAACAAGGCATTGCTTTCATGAATTTTAAACAAAACCCCCTTTTTTCATTGCTTAAATACCCCTTTTGACAAATGCCAAAAATCATAATAAGGAAGCAAAGGATAGAAGGGAAAATCCAATGAAATTTAAATCCCATAATAAGTTTGATTGCTTTTGTCTAACCAAAAAATCCATAAAAATTGTAATATTTCACAATTACAAAAATGATTACCAAAAAAATGTAAAAAAGGACGTCAAAATCATTAAAAAATTTTGGAAATAATTCAACTAAAACTCAAAAATAAACTTGTAGAAATAAAAAAGTGAAAATATCTAATTCTAAAAATAACACATTTCTAAAAAGGCAAAATTCAAAAGTTTTTTCTTTTCAAAACACAAAACTAAAAATTAAAAAATTAAACAAATAAAAGATTCCATTCCAGGCACAGATCCTTTTAGACCGATATCAAAAAAATTAAAAAAAAAATTAAATTAGAAAAAGGATCATGATTAGAATTTCTATATGCATTCTTATACGTTGAGTTTGGATAATGGTCCAAATTGTACTAGAAAAGCATAGCACAACCTAAAATGGCGCATATTTAGACAACAAATTTCCAAAATTAAAGTTAAAAAGTTTCTAGTTTTTGAGGGAGGTGGAAGACGAAAGTGGGTGCAATTTTCCAAATAATTAAATTTGTATACCTGAAGGAAAAAATGCATACAGATGTGGATAAAAGAAAATATTGAACTTTATAGACCGTTCTGACAAAGTAGATAAAAAAGCCTTACCGAACCTGTGAATTAACTATTAAAGACTGACTTCTTCCTAAGTTGATCATCAACTTTATCAATGGCACGGCAGCACAAATCGATCCAGCCCAGGACCCGATATCTTTTTATGACGGGCTTAGAACCAGAGGGCCCCAAGTGACAAATTCGCGTGTTAATAGTAAGACTCTTTAGACTATCTGTTGTCCTCTACCTAGTTGTTAAGAATCCAATCCAATCCAATACTAAACGAAACAGCACCAATGATACGAGCCAGAGGGATATAAGTGCAAATCAAATTATTCTTGGTTTTTTTGCACTAATTTGAATTTATTTGTTAATTCTATCTCATTAAACCTTAAAGAATTGAGGAATTCGTGAAAACTTGAACAACATATTACACCACCAGAGGGTTAAATATCGTAGAAATATTTAAATTGTTGTTTTTTTTATTATATTTAAAGGTATTAGAAGTGAAAGTCAATTCGCTATCTCATTAGACCTATGAAATATATCGGAATTCGTGAATATGTACACAATTACTTTACACCCCACTAGAGGTTGGATATGAAAGAAATTAGGGAAAATTTTCTTATAAAGAGATGCTTAAGTAAAATGAGTTTGATAGCTCGGTATATCTAAGAGATTTAACGGAATTCGTGAAAATGTGAAACAACCCTTTCCACTGACATTTCGCCTACTCCATCTTTGTACGGCAATGAAAATTTGAACTTGTTTCTGCTTTAATTATTCTATTAGCACATCTTTAGATAGGTAAGGTTTCAACTCCCTAGCGTAAACCGTGTTTGAGATTTGAAAAACCAACCGCAACTCCCGTTCCTTTCTACCCCTATCAAAAATATATGGTTATGTAGCTGGAAACTTTTTAGCTTTCTATCCTTAGCAGTTTTCAAGAAATAAAAATCTGAATTTATTCATTTCTACTCCCTCCCATCATCAACTCCGCAAAACCCTACAAAATTTGTCTCTCTCCAAATTGTATTACATATATCTTTCTGGTATAATTGCTTTGAAAGATATTATAATCCAAAGTTTCCAAACTAGCCTCAATCCCACCCCTCTACTTTTTCTACTAAAATATATATTTATTTTGGCGCCGCTAAGGGTTTTAGAATACTAAGTTCTTAAGGCTCCATGTGCACGTTAAATGCAATTTTGATGATTTATGACTGTTTTCTTACCAATATTTCACGGTAATGGCAACAAAAAAACAAAATAAAATTACACCACTTTATTAGCTGGTATGTAAACTAGGTCGTTCATAGAGAAAAAGTTCAAAACTGCATTTGGGAAAAAATTCTATTAGAGCAACAACCCTTGAACATTTGTTAAAATGCGTAAATTCGAGTTCTTTAAACGCATATTACCTATTTCTTGAATAATTAACATGTCATTTTTATTAATATAATGCTAGAAAAAATCTTAAAGAAGATCCCGTATAGATCAAACTTTAAAAAAATTTCATTTTTGTTAATAATATATGAGGTCAAACTGAAGCAATTTTTTACGATTTTCAAGGCAAGAATTACATAAGAAATCCGCATTTCATTGAAAAGTATCATAGATGGTATAATTAATGGGTATTTCTAGAAGATACATCAATGAAAAAATTATTGATTTTTAATGTCAAATGATTTGCGTTTCAAATAATTTGAAAACCTAAAACACTATTTTTTTCTGTAAAATCAAAATTATTTCGCTGATAGACAGCGAACGTTGTAGACGTATTGTCCACGCCAAATTACATGAACGAAAAACAATTTCAATTGATTAAAATCCTCTCCAGAACGAAAAATCAAACACGGATAAAAAATTGTCGTGCCGGACGAATGGGGCCTTAAGAGGAAAAAGGATGAACCCGGTTGGTAGGTCTTAGCCATAATTATTGACACTTAAAAGACTTTGATATGACTTTACTCGAAACTACTTGAATTGCAATTGTACCCCTCTGGTTCTACGCTCGTCTATGAATGAATTGTTGCTATTTCATTTCCATAAAATACGAGTTGTTTTTGCTCATATATTATTTGACACAGATTAGAGTTCGTCACTATAAGTTCATGATTAGGCGTCTATCTTTTTTTTTTGTAATAAAATTAAATTGAAAAACCAAAAACAGTGGTAATCATCTTACAAAAGCAGGTTACATTCGGTATCATTGCAAATGATAAGCTTAAATAGCACAGTTTGATTTCAATTTTTTGCCTTCGTATATATTTTGGAGTTGAATATTCGGCTCGACCAAATTTATATTAGTCTTAATTGCAAAGAATACCTACATATGCATACTATTTATTATAAAAATTTCTACATTATTAATAAATGTTATCAATTATTTTTTCTACATTCCTTATAAAATGATAGCTGCACAAATGTGATAAGTATAAAAAAAAATATTAATAGACCAGTCTAAAATTATATAATTTTGATATTTTTTTTTAAATTTATAATATTATATATATATATACAAAATAAAAAAACATGTCATGGATGTACAAAATTTGTAATCTATGCGGTTATAATGTATGGCAAACAAAATTAATCGGCGCATTTGACTAACAGCCAGAAACAGACAGTGAAAAGCAAAATAAATAAATATCTAATAAAATGTATGTAGATATAAAGTCGCATTTGAAATTTTCAAACATCTCTCGAAATAGAAAAGTATATTCTCTGATGTCGGTTTAACAACCGAACAAGACGCAAAAAAAAGCTGTTGTGGCTTTTCTTCACACAGCATTTTATTTTGTCTTTTCCGAATTTCTTTCGATGCTAGTTTATCAATCGAAGAATTACGAAAAAAATTCACGCGCCTATAAACTTTTAATTACAAAAAAAGATTTTGAAATTTATTTTTAAACGATTTTTTCTGTTAACGGTTGAGTGCACGAGTGTTAGCTAGGTGTATGTATATTGTTCACAATATTTTCGATACTTTAACAAATGCAAAATAAAATGGAAAAATTAATTTTTGTATTTTATAAGAGAACTAAAAACAAAAATAGTTTGCATTTTCGTTGAAAAGATGCTCACATGAATGCGTTTCGGGTAAGTTTTTTTTTCTTAAATAATGCACAAGAAAAACTTATCTCATTTTTGATTTTTTAGGAGGATAAGAACAAATAGTCATAGATGTATAGACTTCATAGATGCGTTTAGTCGCGCTTATTATTATTTTGTAAGTTTTCAATATTAAAGCCTATTCGTTTATGTTGTTTCCGGCTTTTTAACATTTTTTTATCTTCTCGCTTTCCTGTAAATCAAAATTCTATGGAGATATCGACAACAGATATCGGTAATCATTTCGAGTACCTCCTAGCGTTAGTTTTGAATTTCGGACTATTTTTTTTAAAACGATTGGAATACGATTCTTGTATACTTTATAAAGTATGGGGACGATTTTTTTGGAATTGAACGTATTTTTGTTAAGAGAAGATTTTTGGTCCGATATTTTTTTGAAAATAAACAATTTTTGATTATTTTGTGTTTAATTTACTTTTTTGAATTGACTTTCTAAAGTATTGTAGAAAGAAAATTAATTTAAATGTGAATATTTAAACCTTATTATAATTCAGTGTGGCTTTACATACTAAATAAAACAACTGCTTTTTTAATACAAAAATTAATGCAATTTTAATTATTTAAACATTTTGTAAATAAATTTATTAAACATACTCGTATTTTTTTTATAAAACAAATATATATATATATTTTCTTAACAATATCCACCAATCCGGAATAGGATTCGAAGTCAGTGTCAAACATAAACTGGAGAAACTCTTTTTTGGAGACGTTAATATTGAAAGAAATCAAATTAACTATATATGTTAAAATTTTTTAAGGTTTTTTTAAATTAAAAAAAACAAACAAAAAGCTTGTGTCTATGGACAACTAATTCCAGTTCTTTCAATCCATCTGTCCGAAAACACGGTAACTAAAGAAAATCTGTTTTTTGGGCCGCAGATTGCAGCAGCTCGTAGTCCCTGACTGTATGAGGCGCTAGTTGGCGAGTCTAAGAACAAAAGAGTAGGACGTAGTCAAAACCTTTTACTGAGAAATCGATTTGGATATAAAAATTGTGTTTTACCTGGTCCAAGAGTAAAATCTTTAATTAAAGAATAATGGACATTTGTGGTTCATTAGAAGGAACACACAACTACTGAGTGTTGAAAAGCCCCCTATATTTTTTAGTTCGAGAATAAATAAAAACACATTATTTCCTCAAGTGCGATAAAAAACGATAGGTGAGCATTTAACATCTATGGCTCCAAAACTATAGAGAAGGCATGAAGCAAGGTTACCAATGTTAATTTTTCTAATTCGAACTGACTTTTAAAAATTGGTGCATCATCGTTAACTCGATAATATGTTAACGAATTCAGCTGAAAATGTGGTTTTTAAGTCTAGGAGCACTATACTTTGCACTTTGTTTATAACTTCCATACTCAAGGAGGTAAAATGGTAGAAAGTTCCAATTTTTCAATTAATTGACCTATTCATTCTAAACAGATATATGGGAATAATTGGGGAGGCGGATTTTTTTTTACCTCAGCAACGGACTATGCAAGAAAGATACAAATTTGAAACTTAATGTAAATTTATTACAAGAATAGTATTTAGTATTTATGAAAAAAAAATAAGAAGTGTGAAGAGGAGGAATTTGTAGTCAAGAATAGTAGAAAGTAAACATTTTTCAATTATTTTGATCCACTATAAAAAAAGCTGTTTTCTTACGATAGTGAGAGGTAGATTTTTTTTTTATCTCAAGTAAGGCTTATGCTACAAAGTTGAAATTTTGAACTGGATGCCTAATTGATTACTAGAATAGTATTTTGAATTAAAAATAATAAATTAAAATTACGTACGAAGGTGGGAATGGTTCCAAGCTTATCGTATGCATGTCCTACAAAAAACTTTTCAAAAAATAACATTCATATTTGCCCTGCAAGGATAGAAAAAATTACTAAATTTTTTTTTTAAATATCTAATAGTTTCCTGGTTAACACTTTTAAGTTAGCAGTAGCAAACAAACCTGGTCGGCATTTCGACTTCAATACTGAAACGCCCTGGACTTTGAATACAACCCAAAAAATTTAATTAAATAGTGTTTTAGCAACTTTGATCCGATAAATAATAAAGTTGCGCCCGCACTTTTGGCTGGTTTTTTTCTTAAACAAATTTGTTCTTTCATTCTACTGCAAAATATACTGAAATATACACGGATACAGAGGCAAAAAGACAAACTTATAGATCAAGTGGCTGTGGTCAAATTTGGAGAGAAAAATGTTTTAGAGAGGTTTTCCTTATTTGGTATCTCGTTGAATATTGAATATTCAAACTTTTTACCGTTTTTGAGCAATCATTTAAAAAATACCAAAAGTCATCGAAACTTTACTCAAATATTTTCGCTAATAATTTTTATTATTCCCCACTGTTTTACCAAAAAAAAACGTACTACTTTTCTGTAAGATGACCAATTTTTGAATTTGAAATTTGAATAATTTTGATATACAAAGAATATTCATCATCATCAGAGTCCAAATCGGACCAGTGCCTGCAGGCCCGAATCCTCCAATTTGTGCATCTAAGTTCTTGGACGGCCAAAGTGTTGATGTTGTATCCCGAAACTTCATTAAGAAGCTCTCGCAGTGCAACTGTTCTGTAAATGGAGCGAACGTTCCCAGATCCAAAAGAATAGTCCTTAACACTTTGCGTGCCACACTTTTTGTCAAAAGTTTTGACAATGCTATTTAAAGGGTCAAAATTTATGTGCCGGTCACCGGTGACCCCCATGGCATTCAACGTGTTAATGCGTTGCCAGAGTCGTTGCAGTTGAGCCAATCTTATCCGAGGCTGTAGTCCTGCTTTCGGAACAATAAGTTTTTTTTTTCGGGAATGAGCCCATCCCCCAACCTGGAGGGCCAGGTCTATAGTACATAGACATGTGAACAACTTTCAGCAGGTTATAGTGTGTTGGAGTTCTCACAGCTATGCCGCGAGTCCAACTACACCTGTTTTAGATCTACTTCATTACTTAAACATTTCTTAGAGTCTAAGAAAAATAATAAAAGTTTCAAAAAATATAATTTCATGTTTTTTTTTAACTTTTGTCATATCTTTTGCAGTCGATTTCTCAAAAAATATTTTAAAATAGATACAATTTAGGTAAATCCATAAAAAGAGAGTAAACTTCTTTTCAATACTGTGGAATATTTTAGTATTTGAATGTCCCATTCTGAGAAAACATAAGTAAGTCTAGAGTTGGTAGTCTTTCCTAATTGATACCTTTATGAATGGTCCAGACTTAGACTTAACTTTTCTTGAACGATTTTTTTGGTTTTGAATCAAGCCTTTAGGTTTGTACGCTTTATACATTAATGTTTTAAAATATAGTTAATCCGTTTGTTTTCATAAGATCCAAATTACTGTATTGTTAATCACAATTCATTTCAATAGCCCCGATATCCTACTATAAAACTCTCCAATCTAGTTTAGATAAGCTCTGGTCAAATAAATAATCAACGAGGTAGATTAATTATAATCCTCTTTAGATCAACACCCAAACAATTATTCATCAATACTTGTACTCGTATGTACACTGTATGACATTCTGTCAATTATTGGACAAACAAATTTGTCAAAATAGACCTTGTCTAGAGCAATAAAAATAACTGGGCGACCAAAAATATGACGATTACCCTATGTGCCAGCGAGAATAGTCAAATATTTGACATAGTGGCATGTAATTATAATTCAAGCTACAGGAATAAAACAAGACCTCTGTTATTGCTGGAAATAAAAATTAATAAGATTAAGTGCCTGCAAAGTATGTATATTCTTAAAATATTCCTTGAATAGTGCCATATGCACTGCAAATGATTTATACAAAAAATTTTAAAATAATTTTTATCATACTATGTGAAGGCGTATATTTAGGTATCCGAAAAAAAGTTATTAGTGCTTCCAACATCGTATTTTTTTTTTAATTTTAATTTTCTCGTATGGATTAAAATTAGGCACACATCAGCAATAAGTCTCCATAGAATCAAAGCATTTATAAAAAAAAAATGTACGTTGTCCTGTGCTGACAAAAAAAATCTTTGCTGCGGTATGTTTAAAAATAACTCATTTTCATTTGGCAAAAAAACGCAATCTACACGCATTTTAAATCCCACAGAAGACAGATTTAAATTTATTTTTAGTTTTCTCTCTTGTCTGGATTTTTCCTTTATTATTTATTCAGAGCAAATTATAACCGAGTTTTATGCTACAAGACAATTTTTGTGTATTTGGGCTATAAGCGCACAAACGCATGTACTAAAAAAATAAAAATAATTTAGTTATGTTATTTATCCAAAATATTTTAATCTGCAATGCTTCAAAGGCCAGGCTCACCAACTAATTCTATTTGGATACTGACTGCTGTGCGTAAATCAAATATTTCTAACTCCTACGAAATGTTCTAAATATAATTTTTGAACAGCAACATGAACTAAACTTTTGTTATTAAGAGAATAAAAAATTGAACAAAATAAAAATAATAAAAACTGTTGCTTTAAAGCGCTATGAAAAAAAAAAAAAACATAAAATATATCCGTCCTATGAAACTTATTCGCTGATTTTTCAAAATTTTGAAGACATATTTTTTTTTGCGTAAAACGACGTAAAATTTTAATGTTAATACCTTTTTTTTGCATTATTTTCAGAGTTCGCGTGGGTAACATTAGCCACAAATGACTCATATTCATTGGGTGCACTTGTATTAGCGCATTCGTTGAAAAAAGTATCGACAGCCAACCAATTGGCCATACTCATTACGCCCGGCGTATCCGAATCTATGCGCACTAAGCTTAAAGATGTTTTTAACGTTGTACAAGAAGTGAACGTTTTGGATTCTCAAGATGCCGCAAATTTAGCACTACTTGCCCGACCGGAATTGGGTATCACATTTACGAAAATTCACTGCTGGAGGCTTATTCAATTCGAGAAATGCGTATTTTTGGATGCCGACACATTGGTAAGAAGCGTGTTAAAATAGCATTTCTTTTTGCTTTTATTTAAATTTTTCTTTTCTATTTTTATACACGCACAGGTCCTGAAAAATTGTGATGAATTATTCGAACGTGAAGAATTATCGGCCGCACCCGATGTAGGCTGGCCCGATTGTTTCAACTCGGGTGTATTCGTATATCGTCCGAGTGCCGATACTTTTGCGAAAATCACACAATTTGCCTTAGAGAAAGGAAGTTTTGATGGCGGCGATCAGGGTCTATTGAATTTATATTTCTCCGATTGGTCAACGAAGGATATATCAAAACATTTGCCTTTCTTTTACAACACATGCTCGACCGCGACTTATTCATATTTGCCGGCATTCAAACAGTACTTATATTTGAATTTTATAAAGTTATTCCATGTTAAATTGAGCGGTTCCAGTAACAAATAGCCTAGACTAGACTCACTTTTTCAAATGAACAATTTAGTAGAGTGCTTTACAAAGCTATAATTTAATCCAGTAGAATGAGCGTATCGATCATGTAGTCTTCATGTAATCTCCATACAATACGATTGGGAAATGTGTGTAATACCTAGACACACGGCACACTCTTAATTCCCATTTATCAAAATTCCCCATTAAGGTACTGTGTGTCTTGTGAAAATTTTATCATGGTCCTTAAATGTCCAAACATTGTTCATTATGGTCTCATCTAAATATTCATCAGTACCTACCTAAATTGTGAAAAATATTCTATAGCTCACATTTCATAGAAAATTTTAACAAGTACCATAAAGAACAAGACATACCAAACAAATAAGCTAAATGTCACTTGTTTTAAGTTATGCTGTCAAAACGACATAGACACAAGTAAACGAATCTCCTGACCGACAAACGGTATACTTCTGTTGGAAATATGGCAAGAAAACATTTCATAAATTTTTCATTACGAAACTGTCTTTACGCATAACTTGATGATTAGTAGAAGGTTGTGCGTAAGCAACTTTATAATTGCCAACTTCGAAATCTTTATGATTGCCTCCTTCGAAAATTTCTAATTTGACAATAAGTTAGCATTCAAAAAGTTTAAATTTTAGAGAAATAAGTAAGGTCTTTAGTACGCTGGATGTACACAGCTATAATAAGACCAATCTTGACCTATGGCGCGATAATGGGGTGGCAAGCGACCAGAAACTCCTCGTATCTAAGCAAGCTGACAAAAGTACAGCGCTTGGCATGCATTGGGGTCACTAGCGCCCTCAGAACCACACCACTGCAGTTTGGTTACTAGAAAACTAGATCTGCTGGTCACAGTACCGTACTCAATGACTTCTTGGAGTGCGATACGAATAGGGAAACGGACTACATTATGCCAGAATTAGATTTCATTAGGGAATTCTCTGTTAAAATATCACACAGGGACGACCGGAATGTAGAACGTACCTTAGACAACTGGACCACAATAGCCCTGACCAGAATAGACTTAAGGCACCTTAAGGCAGCTTAAGTTTTTCTACGACTGTATAGAAATGCACGTAGACAGCCAGAATGGACTTAAGGCATCTTTCGTTGACTTTTCCAAACTTTCGTTAAAACTTAAGTGTACGGTTCTGAGCGTAGAAACTTAAGCAAACTTATGCGTTTGACATTTATTCACAGATTTTCCGAAATTTTTGTACTTTGTGACTTCAAACTGGTGATTTATAGTTAACTCCACTTTAAAAAAGAAAAATTTATTTTAATTTACACTCTCTTGATGAGTATTTGACGGCCGATATTTGACTTTTTTAGCTGTCGAACTTCTCTTACCTTAAGGTTATTGTAGTTGGGTATAAGATTCATTAAGTTTTGCCACAAACTTTACGTGCCTTAAGGCGTTTGACGAAAAGTTGTTAAGATTCCTTAAGTCTATTCTGGTCAGGGCTATGGTATTCATAGACGTTTCGAAAATAGTTTGTGGTACAGGCGCGTGGGTATTCTCACACAAACTTGATATTCACGAGTCCTACAGGCTACCGGATCACGCCAGTGTATTCTTTGCAATACTTCAGTCATGCAAAATTATTGAAGCAAAGGTGAATGCAACAGAAGACATCACTATTTGTATTGACAACCAAGCGGCCATTCATAACATTATCCAAACTAGTTAGACAATAGCCCTGACCAGAATAGACTTAAGGAATCTTAACAACTTTTCGTCAAACGCCTTAAGGCACGTAAAGTTTGTGGCAAAACTTAATGAATCTTATACCCAACCACAATAGCCTTAAGGTAAGATAAGTTTGACAGCTAAAAAAGTCAAATATCGGCCGTCAAATACTCATCAAGAGAGTGTAAATTAAAATAAATTTTTCTTTTTTAAAGCGGAGTTAACTATAAATCACAAGTCTGAAGTCACAAAGTACAAAAATTTCGGAAAATCTGTGAATAAATGTCAAACGCATAAGTTTGCTTAAGTTTCTACGCTCAGAACCGTACACTTAAGTTTAACCGAAAGTTTGGAAAAGTCAACGAAAGATGCCTTAAGTCCATTCTGGCTGTCTACGTGCATTTCTATACAGTCGTAGAAAAACTTAAGCTGCCTTAAGGTGCCTTAAGTCTATTCTGGTCAGGGCTAATGTCGTGGCGTTCTTCTCTATATAATTTCTCGGGTAATGTTATAGCTTGTAACGTAAATTGGACATAATTAATTTTAATTTGTTAACTTGGAGCAATGGAATAACTTTATCGAAATTGTTTTTATTTGTTTTTTTTTTTTAAATATAATTACAAAATATATTTGTATAAATAACATTCAATACTTTTAGATATGGTGATCGTATCAAAATTCTTCACTTTATCGGACAATTGAAACCCTGGTTATTAAATTTCAATTCGCAATCGAAAGCCGTTTATACTCCCCAGGAGTATGGACATTTAGGTGAATTTTTGCAATTATGGTGGAACATTTTCTGTGATAGCGTGCATCCGAAATTAAATGACGAGATGGTAAGTGAAAAAAATTAAATTAAATTTATTTACTTGTTTTTTTTTTCTATATTAATTTATCGTTGAATTGGTGAAAACGAACGTATTTGTAGCTAATTTTATTTGTTTTCTTATTTAATTGATTTGATTTTATAATATTTCTAAAAAATAATTGATTAAAATATTTTGTTTGCAAGCCGCCATTCATTAACAATCAAGAGGTAAGATTTTGTCTATTAATTTTCGACAAGTTTTTGTTTACTGAATATTAAAATTTTGTATATTGTACCTACCAATAGTAAGCAATAGACCTTCCTTTTGTATTCGTGCACTATATGAAGTATATTTTGAGTTTTGCTTTATAAGTGTGTATTTTCGTTGAACAATTTGTACAGATTTCTTTAAAATGTATGTGATATAAGACAATTATCTTAAATTGGGATGCAAATTATTCGATTTTCATAGAGGATCGATAGCGTAATGGTTCTAATTTCTTATCTCACCTATGCATGGGCTTATCACTCTTGACAACGGAAAACATATTTGAACCAGTAAAAAAAAATTCCTCAAAAAGAGCTGTGTTATATCCCAAATATCAGAAAAATATTCTCCATGCAATTCATAATGGGTTTAAACAAGGGATGACAGACATGGTCTTTAAAGTGCTATGTAAAGATGTGTCTTACTTTCATCTAGCGTCTGACACTTGAGTATTTTTACAGAATTGGACGCTCTCCCATCTTTATTTTGAGTTATTTTTGATGATATTTTGTGATAGTGGTATATTTTTTACGATTTCCTGTTCTTGACTTTGGCCAGCTCGTCTATGGATTAATCAGCTTAACCAGCTTAATCAGCTTTCTTATTTTTTCAAAATAGTATTTTTTGAAGGGTTCTGTCTGGAATTTGAAGAAGTGGTAGCTGTATTAGTTTCAAAAATGCCTACAAGTTCAGTGTTGTATTCGGCGCCCAACGTAGGGCCTGTTTCACTCCACTGACGCCGGACAACAACAAAATTTCTTCAAAAAGATACTCTATCAGGAATCAGTAAGGATATAACCAGGCTCTTGATATTTTCTATCCAAGTTTGGCATTAGATCGTCTGGCGTTGGGAACTTTAATTTCAATCAGGACTTGCACAACAACATTAGCTTATGGACGAAGGCTTAACCCTTAATAAAGAAGTATACAGTCCAGTCAGTTAAGGATAACATAAATTAAAAGAAAAACTGTTGATAGAAAAGGACACTCAATAAAGTAAAGGATCAGTAGAGAAGAGTTACATTTGAATGACTGAAGTTTGTTCTCGTTGGGGAATACTAGCGTAAAGGATACACCTCACCTACATACCGTTTCTTTATCTAGAATTCTAATGGATCTGCGGTTAGTAATAAATTACTTCATACAATACTTAATCTTATCTTTCTTGTATCCCAATTATAATGCGTTTCTTATATTACATACATACGTTCATTAAAGGTCGAAGACTACATAAATCTCAAATTCAAATCATTTAAAATCTAGCCATATTTCTCGATATAACGTTATTTTCTATATTTCTATAATTATTCCAATTTTTTTCTTGCATGATTTTTTGTCTATTTGTCACATAAATGTAAAAAAGAGAAGCAAATCCAAACAGCTAAATTTTTATTTAAACAGAAAAAAACTCTAATTGGAGACACATCGGAACAAAATAAAATAGACTTTGAACAGCCAAACAATATGAAAACCGAAATGACATTCAATGTTATTATTCGTGATCCATGGGAAGATTACTATGAAAATTTGGAAAAAACAATAGTGCATAATGTAGAAGAACAAACTAATAACAATAATAATAACAATAACAATAACAACAACAATACAAATAACAGCAATGTAATAAATTTAAATAACGACTTTGTACAAAACAATAATTATAGTTATGAATTTTCTAATAGTATCGAAATTTATATCGATTCGTCTAATAACAATGAAAACGATGAACAACATCATTCTAATGTTAATAACGAAAGTAATACAACTGATCCGATCGACAATGTATATTACAACACGTCCGTGGTGGATAGTGAGAAAGAAATTAATCAAACTAATAACGAAATTATTAGCCGTAGTACAGTTAGTGAACAATTTGTGAATATTAGTGATGAAATTAATGAAATAACGTGTGAAAAGGATGACGAAAATGAAATCGTACGAAATACGAACAGTCAGTCGTCCATTGTAAATACCGAACCAAATTTAATAGAAGCAATTAGTTCTAAAGTTGTAGAGGATAACAATACAATTACTACTTCGACCGTTAATAATGATGAAGAGGTGGGTATTTTCGAAATAATACAATAATTTAATAAAAAAAATTGCATGCTGATAGTTTTATTGGCAAATGGGTATTATTTTAAGATCGTACTTATATAGTATAACTATTTATTTATCATTTTTGGGGTTCATTATATTCATGCCTCATTCATCATAAGTAATAAGTAAAAAACAAAAACAACTTTAAATATAATAATAATATTTACATACATTTATTATGTACCAAGTTTTTGAAGTAATCTTCCCCTGTCTTTGACTGTTTCGTGAAAATATCTTTAATTTGTCTATTACTGTAAATTCATATTTATTTAAGAAGGAAAAGTTCCTTAAAAACTATATCTTTCATAAATGTTTCATTTTGTAGAAGTGTTTCTTTATTATATTTTTCAATGTTGACAAATATATCGAAAACAAGTAAGTTTAAAGTTTGCATGTTGCACTACTAACGCTCGAATTGATTTGGAACTTTTATTCTGTATTTAATTTTTTTTAATTGTATCTTATTTGTGTTTCTTTGTAGTGTAATTACTAAAACTCATATATACACATGTATAGGTATTATTTCGATAGAAACATGTTTCGGCGATAAAAGCAAGGAGCATAAGTTTGAGTAGCAAATTAACAAGAAATATGAAGTTAGAAAATAGACAATTATTATTAAAAAATTTGACTTTAGTACAAAAAACAATTTATATAGGCGAATAGTTAGAAATTGGAATTTGGCGCATCGGTGGCAATAACTACTTGCAGGTCGGCATGGCTCAGCTCGCAGGCAACAGCCGTGGGAAAATACCAACACAGCGAGTATATTAAAGGTGGCATATTAAAGGGAATGGCTTTAGACGAATAATTTTGGTTCTATCAGGCCTATTCAGGACCGAGTCACAAGTCACAAAGTAGGTCGAGAGTCACAATTTTGTATGAATTTTGAATTAATTGTGACTTTCCACCTACTTTGTGACTTGCGACTCTGATCCTGAATAGGTCTGTATATCTCATAAAGAAAACTTGGAATTGAAGCCCTTGGTGGAATAAGGGCTCAACTCGTTTTTTCAACAACATGCGAAATTTGATTAAAACTATTTTATTAAATTTTTTTTTGATTTTACTAAAATTATTAAGGAGAATATTAAATCATAAGGGGCTAACTGCATTAGCTGAATATCCTCCGAAAGCAGTTAGAGGTCAGAAAAGTCAAGCCATTTAATGTTTTTCAAAAATGAGTTGACCCCATATTTTACCAATAGCTTCAATAGCGAGGAGCGTTCGAAAAGTAACTTAAGTCGGCAAGAAAACACTTGATTTTTGGGAAAGTTTTTATTTATTTTTCAACATAGAGTCATTGTAACTCAATACACTTTTCCCAACGATGCTCCAGCTTCTTTAACCCTTCCGTATAATACGTTTTTGATAACTCCTCAAAATGGGCTTCTGTGGCAGCGATGACCCATATCTTTTTCTTGCCAAAGATATTTTCAAATTCGGAAACTAGAGAAAGTCGCAGGGGGCCAGGTCTGGAGAATAAGGTGGTTGCGGAAGCAACTCGTAGCGTAATTCAATAATTTTTGAAGTAACGGCACGATTTCGCGTTTGGTCCGGAGTCAGCAAACGCGGCACCCATCTCGCCGATAGCTTTGACATACCCAAATGCTCATGTAGGATTGTCCAGGCGCTGTTGGCTGAAATGCCTACAGCCTCGGCTATCTCGACCACCTTCAGTCAATCGGCTAATACGATATCATGTACCTTATTGATCATTTCTTGGTTTGTGACCGTTTTTGGACGTCCAGGGCGGGGTTCGTCATTGATGCTAGTACGGTCACGTTTAAATTCGTTTACCCTTAAACTGATAGTTGGTAACGAAGGAGTAGATGTGCCATGAAATTCTTGCAAAATCTGATGAATTTCGGTCGTTTTCTTCCCTGCCAAATAAAAATGTTTTATCACTGAACGAAATTCTTTTTTTCCCATTTTTAAAAAACACTAAACATGTCGTATTTAATCCACCACCAACATAAAACTAAGCATCCAAAATGGCTAAAATTGTGTCAGCACTCTTACAAAAGACTGAACTTTACAGCCGTCATATTTTTTTTGATATACGCGTGCTGTGTGTGTTTGACTTAAGTTACTTTTCGAACGCCCCTCGTATATTTGGGATAGGATTATGAAGCCTTTTTCGAAATGATTTAAATGTTGTTTAGAATCTTATTTTCAACAGCATAGTGACATGAACTGCACAAAATTCGAATTTTCAACCAAACAGACTATGTCTTGCAAGAATCGCCTTAGATTTTTTCGTCACACCGTACTGTCTCTCGTCATAATTGCCTTGTCTCCTATCCACATCTTCGATCAAAGTTCATTCTCTTTCTTCTGATAGAGATAACAGCAATGATTTTTTCGTGGTGCTGTTGGAGCTATTACGCTTTGAGTGAAATTTCGATATGTTCCTGTGTACTACTGTGGTTATTTATGCAACTCGAATAAAGTATGATTTGATGAATTCTATACAGCCTCTACGGCAGTGTTGTAGGTTTTAATACCTTTTTTGTTGTTAAAACCACTAGTGATAAGTCCAAGTTCAAAGCTAGGTGGAATACACAATTTTTGTTGCTTAGACCAGTGGTGATAAGTCTAAGTCCAAGACTCGGCGGAGTATGAAACAACGAGAAACCCCTCAACTATAGAGATATAAATACTGGAGACGGCAAGGCGCTGTTTTTTTATGAAGCACTTTGAAGCCTTTTGTTGCAACATTGAACGCTTTTGTATCGAGCGTTTGATTCAAATGCTAAGCCTTTGTTGTGTTCAAGACCGGAGTATAACATTAATGTGATTAAGATACTAATAGTAGCATAGTGTTGATTGCCGGTCCTTTGCGAGGAATACTAGGCATACCTTTCTTTAATAATCTTGGCGAGAACAAGATTGGAGAGCTGATCACCTTCTTGAACAGCTCCGGATGGATATGATAATCCATTGAAGCCCCAGGTCTCTGTTAAATTACGTATCCACTTCATCAACCCTCAACGACAAGGTTTAACGAATTGAGGTATCAAAACGGCGCTTCCTGTGCTAATTGGGCCCTGCCTTCGGCAGATTGGCCTCCTCGTAAACCAACCAACCAACCATCACTATGATCAATCTTGCCTTTCGTGTTATGAGAAAATTCCAAACCATTTAGTGTTCTAATTTAATCCTTTTTTTTCTAAATACGGTTCATTCTAAGGTGATATTATGCACCTTGTCTAATCACTATGGTGTTTGCACAATAGGTGCAATAGCACAACCTTCACGGAATCTTAATTTTGTAGATTCCCGAAAGGTTCTAGTAATTAGGAGGAGGAGACAATTCACCATTTGTATTAAATCAGTCGGGATCTAACCTATCTTTTTTTTGTTAATATTTGTGACCTAGTAACCGGATCCAGGACATACAATGCTTCCTTCAAGGCTCTACACGGTGCTGCGAGTATATTTCAATTTTTCAAGTGGTGTGCTTCTCTGCTTTTGGTAGTCTCTTTGTCGGAAGCCTTTTCGAATGTGATAGCTACTGCATACAACCTTGAGAAGCTATTCAGATATTGTTAATTCATCACGTTAGCTCTTTTCTGCCTTTCACGCCAGTGTTATCAAATTAGAGTATTCATATGGTTCCACAAAGGTTAGGTAAGATTGAGAAGGGTGGACTGAAGCATGGGGCCACAGTCCATCACGAGAGATCACTGTGGATCCATGGTAGTTTCCTCGCATAAAACCGGGCTTGAGACTACTAATTCCGAATATTGCTCTTTCTTATGAAGAGAGTAGTTCTTCATAAAGGAATCATCGCAAGTTCTGATAGATCGGTCAAGGAGTTCCACAAAAGTTAACGATATTTTACATTTATATTTGATTTTTTATGGTAAGCTACCATAGAAGCAATTAACGATATTATTTCGAGCATGATGTTTGCACTTCTTAGCGACTACAACTTTTTCCTAATTTCGTCGATAACGTCCGCCCAACTTCATGATCGGTTCAGCCGTGGAACAAATTTCGCACGATCCTTACGTGTGTATTTCCGCTGTGATTTAATAGTGCTATCAACAAGAAATGATGGAAATTGGTTCAGTGTACGGCAAGCGAAGTTAAATGCTCGGTTGGATTTTTTTACAAAACCTTTTAAATATACCATAGCATAAAGCAGTTTGTTAAGTAATGCACGAATTAATTGGGTTCTTATAACGTACATAGGTTTGACACACAACATTTCCTGAATTTTCATCTAATTTAAGAAGATATATTAAAATATAAAACATTATTGCTATCACCTCATTTAATGGCGCTAGTCATTCATGTTTCTATTCGTTTGGTGTTGGTATAATAAAATTGAATTTTTTCCAATTTTTTTTTTATTTTAATAACTACACAATTAACTGATGTTGGCTTGTTTTTAGGGTGGATTAGCCGGTGCTTTATCAAAACTGCGTCTTGGCGAACCGCGAACTCCCGAACAGGATGCTTACGAACAGCACATGAGACGCCAATGTTGGGAATCTGGTAATATCGACTACAGCGGACGGGATTCGTTCGATAATATTTGGCGTAAAATCACACAAACCTTAGACAGTGCACCGAAACCCGAACCAAAAGAAGATGAAAAACCTGGTAGTATGTAATCTAATCTACTATTAACATCTTTTCTTTCTTTCTTTTATAATTTTATTTAAGTTTAAAACAAAGAAATATTCAATCATCCAATCGATTAAAAATAATTATATACCTATATTTTTTTAAATGTACACAATGAAAAAAATATTATTTTGGTTCATCATCACATTTTCTTATTAACTTTTTATATTTATTGTTTGTTTCGTCGCATATCATTTCTTTTTTAACTCTAAATAATTTTTTCTATTGAAATTCGAACATACACAATTTCCCTCATAAATGCATGATGTATTAAAATAATGTAAACATTTAAAAAAGAAGAAAACAACTCGAAAAACAACGACAATAATAAATAAACTCCACGCACATTTTCACACGTTAGACTATATAGGAAAAGTTTATATTAAAGTTAAAAAGGAAAAGTTTACAAAAAAAAGAACAAAAATACAAATCATCGATTTGAAAGTGATAATTATTTGCCTATAATTAGAATTATGTCGGAAAACGAGTATATAAATAATTGGACAGGACTGAGTAATTTTGAAAAGACTTAAGTTCAATATTTATAAATTATATAAATAACAGAAATATTTGTAGACAATTTTTTCTCTGAAAGAGAAAAAAAATCTACAATAGAAATAATAATTTAAAAAAAAACATGTTTGTTTGTATGGAATTTCGGCTTTCCAGCAGACGTATTGAAAAAATAGGCAAACAATTAAAGAACTGAATAAAATTATAAACTACATATAAACAGAAAAAGAGAACAACACCAATACAAAAAAAAAACTAAAGCCAATGAATTGCTCTTTTGAATAAAATGTTTTTATCACAGAATGTCCAATAAGTGTTTTTTTTTAGAACAATATTTTAACAATAAACAAAGATATATTACTACTAAAAATACGTGTTCATATATCAAGTGGAAATTGTTTTCGGTATAATGTGTTATTGAAAATGACAACATGTTAAATGTAAGCATACACCTTTTATGTTTATTTATTTAAATTAAGCTGTTATTGTAGAAATTAATTAAGTAATGTTGTTTTTTATACCACTTCTGTTTGAGATGAATGTTAGTGTGATGTAGAGTGGATGGAACAATTGTTTAAATGTGTGTTTATTACACTATTTAAAACTGAAATACCTTTTGCCTACAGTGGCAAATATATACACTACTTTTTACACGTTAATACAACTATGTTATCCACCTTTCCACGTAAAGGCGATTTCGATTTATCTTACATAATATTGTATTGCTTTTAAAATTGATTGGGGATTACAAGATATTTTTAAGTTGCTCTTACACGAACGATTGAAATTGCTCAATTTGCAGTAATTCCAGACAATTTTGACGTCACGGAAACATACAGCAATATTCAGCAATTGACGATATGGATCAATTGGTGGTCAACTCGTTACTCAGCTGTGACTAGCGCAATTTGGCAATGAGATTATATACGAAGAATTCAGTCTATGAACAAGACGAAAGTAAACCTGACAAACAAATATAAAACTTGGAATGAAATATTTAAATTCCAAACCACTATAGCACGAAACTTGACAAATAAATTCAAAACTCAAAATAAAACTTGACAACTGAATCAACGAACGAGGACAATTGCTCGAAATTTTCCAAGCTATTGGAAATACAGCAACTATAGGGCGAACAATACAAGCAATCTGTGAAAACATTGCCAAATTGCCGAAATATTGCCGCAACTAGCACGATATTGCCCTGTATTGCTCCATTTGTTTTGGCAATAGTCGTCGTCGGGCAATCAATTGCTTGAAAAATTGCTCGTGTAAGAGCATCTTTAGTATGTTATATCGTAGTTATGTTGTCAGTTGGGGAATATGTTCATGTGAACAGTATTTTGCCAAATTATAGATTGCAAGTACCCACAAATTTTTTCTAGTTTTATCGACAACTTGTGAGAATTATTCTAGCCATAAAGTTGGATACCACAGTAAATCCTATTTTCCATTCCAGTATTTTTTCCGCGATCATCTCACTGTTTTGAATAGCTTATCTTCGGATTGGAGAAAGGTTCACCTTCTCCGTGAGCAGGAATATATGTTTGCAAGTCATTGGATCTTAACAAGGCTCTGTCCTTTTAAGATTCCAAAGCATTCAAAGCTGCCTAGCTGTCGACCGAATATCCCCTCCATCAACAAGATGTTACCTGACTGGAGCATTGCCAGAATCTCCGCTTAGAATACACTACAGGCATCCGGCAGCTTAAAAGACGTACTTGCACTGAACTGCTCAGAGAAGACTCCAGCGCTAGTGCCGCAATTCCATTTTGGAACCGTCCGTATAAGCAGAGAGCTCTTCCTCATTTACTACCTTGTTGCTTTCCCGGTACGCTCTGCTTGAACCCTGAACGATAATTTCAAATCATTCATCAGAATCATATAATCCGTGCGAAAGTTGACCGGACCCTCCGAAAATTCCCTAAGAATGGGGCCGTGTCCGATAGATCTCTCCCTAACGAGACCACAGCTCAATATATGCAGTATATGTAACAAACTTGTGTTTTGTATTAGCTATCTCCTAGATTTTAATGACCATTTCTTCAATGACGCGGCAGCCCAAATCGTTCGTGGCCTGCAGCTAGCGTTCTT
Organism: Beris chalybata; assembly: GCA_949128065.1. Lineage (NCBI taxonomy): Eukaryota > Metazoa > Arthropoda > Insecta > Diptera > Stratiomyidae > Beris > Beris chalybata. The sequence continues at coordinate 18,058,090 of OX421895.1, read as the reverse complement.
TTTTTCCGTTGATGCGTTGTCGGCGCATTACCCAGCCCCCAACTTGGGGACAGTCCTACTTTTTTATTACACCCCGATTAAAACGGGTGGTAGTACTATGATATGTTGGAGTTCTCCCAGGAATTTTTCCAACTATTTCGTACTTTTTGATGTTCCTGTCTATTCAGGTTTCGTACTTCCTGATGTTCCTGTCTATTCAGGTTGACTCTGTGCTTCTTTTTTCTTTCTCCGACCGAACTTGGATCGGCTACGGCGGAGTTCTTGGCCATTTCTACAGTTGGTTTTTCGTTCAGGAGTCTTGGGTGTCTATCATTCGTACTTGTATGACCATTACGAAAATTTTTAGTGAAACATTACATGCATGCTTTTGGTTCCTTGCTAAAAAAAAATGTTCTACAAAACGTGTCAATGCAGGATATTGTTTTTCCTCAGCTCCATGCTCTAGCATGGTTTGAGCCTTGGGTAGATCATTATTAAGTTTCTATTGGTATTTTGTACATCTTAGATATTTGATGATAATTGCTATGGCCGGTGCTTAGTTTGATTATTGTGTTGATTGGTTACCCAGGCGTAGTTCTTGGAGCTTGGGTCGAAGGGTGCTAGTTTGTTTAATATTGTACATTATTAGGTTATGATTCGTCTAGCAGCAAATATAATTTTCCAAAAGTAATGAAAAATAGCAAAAACTTTTTAAATATTATATTTTACAATTTAATGTTTATAATTCACACAAATCCCCACACAAACTCATTACACACAGAAAACATAAACAAAAGGTACAAAGAAAATGCGACTTTAAATTAAATGAATTTTTTATCAATTTTGTTTCATTGAAACAGGAAGCCATTCGAAATCGCCCGTGAAAAGTAGAACAAATTCGAAAACACGATCAAACCGCAATAAAACAATACTAACAAAAGTTTACTAACACCAGCATTGAATGAACTGCTGCAGTGCACAAAGAATTTCATCTTAAAAAATAATACAATAATTTTTAGTTTAAGCAATTTTAACAGAATTTGCTAGATTGTTTTTTAAATATTAAAAAAAAACGCAACAAAGAAAACAACGAAGAAAGCAAGAGCATGTCCTGTGATCGTTCCTCATTTTTTACTGTGCGAATAGAATTGAAAACCCCTTTTTACGTAACTGGTGCAGATTGTAATAAAAACTTATTGAATTGTAGCAAGGTTAACATCGGCCGACATTGAAGATGGCAAGGTCGTTTACGACAAAGCCACCAAATCGTCAACCCTCTATAAGAAAATCCCGAAAGGCTATGAGATGATCATTACAACACCCCAGCCAAACGGTACGAATAAAACGGAAACTAAGACTTTCTACGATCCCGTCCCAATGACCGCCGAAGAGATGGAAGCCTTAAAAAATACCAAAGGAAAGAAAAACACGAAGGGTAATGAAACAACGGTCGTGAAAAAGATTCCTGGAGGACAGGAATTCATCACAACTATCGTCAATGCCGATGGAACTCAGACTATTCAAGTCAAGACTGTCTACGATGCCGAAGAAGAGGAAATCACTGAGACAGTTGAAACCGAGCAAGTTCAACCGAAAAAGACAACCAAAATTGTCTCCAAGAAGGTACCCGGCGGAATTGCCTTCGATCCTTCTGATTCTTCATCGAAGCAAGTCACCTCTCACGAGCACACCACACACGATGAGTTCAATGTGAAATCGAAAAAGACCGTTGAGGAAACTAGGCGCGTAACTGAAACCACTGAGATCAGTGGAAAGTCGACAACCACAACCAAGAAGCAGCAATCCATCGATCAAAAGGGTACCCTGGCTATTGAAGATACAAAGACCAAGAAGAAGTCCAAGACACCGCAGCCACCTCTTCCACCAGACTTTGTTGAAAAGCCTGGCGAGAAAATGACCGTTGAAACGCAAAAGGTACATGGCGGTACCGAGTACATCGCCACAACCGTTCTAACCGATGGCCGTACTCAAATTTCGCGTAAGACGGTCAACGAAGAACAAGGAGTCGAAATGACCGACGAAGAGATCGCCCAATACAAGCAACAACTCAAGGACGCCGAGAAGCACAAGAACGTGAAGAAAACGAAGAAAATTACAACTGAAACTGGCACCAAGACCATCATCCCATCGGAAAATGAAGGCGAAGTTACAACAATGGAAACGATTCAAATCGAAGGTGGCACCGAGTATCACTACACTACGATCAAGGCTGACGGAACCTTTAAGAAGTCAAGTAAAACCGTTTACGACAAAGTTGCCATCGAAGGTGATGAAGAAGAATACGAAGAGATCGAGGAGTACGAAGAGGAAATCATCGAACCTGGTGAAACGATTACCGAGACCATTGAGACCATCAAGACGCTAACACCAGCAGGTAGATAGGAAATATACTTCAAATTCATCTAATCTAAAAAAAAAAAATTCTCTTCTTTTCTTTCAATTTTCTCATTTTCTTAGATAAAAAAAAACTCGAACAGGATGCACTTGCCTCTAATGGAGCCGCACCACCTAAAAAGAAGTCAGGAAAAAAATCTGCAAACAAGTAATAATTTGCTGGAGCCAGTCTACTACAATTGCCATATCAAGTTAACACACACTACTAACGAGAATTATGTGAATTTAAAAAATAATGCAATTAATTTAACGTAACGTAATGTATTTATTTTTTTTTTTTGTTGATATTCAGCGGACCTGCAAAAGCATTTTATTATTTTTTTACAGATTTTTTTTCTACTCTTATTTTACTATACCAACCATCTCCCACGTAACAATACTTACAAATTAGTTAATTCCTTGATTTTTCTTGAGCTTCCATATTTGGAATTCAAATTATTATTATATTAGCTTAGCTGTTAAAAAACAAAATGAAATATTTATAAACAAAAAAAAAAGTATTTTGTTCTTGAATTTCTTGAATCCTTGAAAAAATATATTGCAAATTTCAAATATATGAAAAAAGTATTATTTGATGTGTTTTATTTCTCTTTATTTGTTTTTTTGTGACGAGAACGAATGTACATATCCCTTTTTTGTTTCATAGTATTATATTATAAAAGCGTATTTGTCACCAGTATAGGTTATTCTATCAATAATTGCCAAAAATACCACCGCCGATTGATTCTCTTGAAAATTACAACATTTGGTATGTCCTACTAATAAAAGAATAATAGGTTAGCATGCAATGCCATAAAAAGGATGGCAATTAACCCGCAACACCACTGTAAAAATTCTGAAAAATCAATTTTTTTTTATTTGCTTAAAAAATTCTTTGAATCTTGGAGAATATGGGGAAAAAATTTGAAATCATGAAAATGAATTTTATCCTGGAATTTGGAGCTCTTTAGAGAGCGCGTCAGGCTGCTTCGAAACGACTACCTGTGTCGCATCAGGTATCCATCTGAGAAGATACTGCCTAATGATTTACCTGTTGGTTTCTAACTTCTGGATAATACTAATAGATATCGCTAAAAAAATTTTTTTGTTCCATTGGATGTATTTTCACACAGAATTTCGTTAGTATAGCGTCAGTTCATGTACAAAAAGGTAAAAATCCTATACACAGCAACGGATATCGCTGTATGCAATTTTAATGATGGACTGACTAACATACCACGGATTACGAAGGTTCTGGATGTGGATATTGGCGTCTAATGCTACACTTTTTGTGTCAAGTTCGATGCTAAGCGAATCCAGTACGCTGAGAATTCATTGACAGTTGCTGCAAAAAAGGCGCGTCACCACCATTAAATCGTCGAGGAAAGGGATTGAAGAGGAATATTTCAACTTAGAAGGACAGCTTCATGGTCCTGGAGTTGCAGATTGATGGTAAAAAATAATTAAAACTCGAATTATTTACTTGTTCATGTCTGTAACACATTTCAAAACTTTGAACGCGTTTTTCTCGAAACACGATTTTTGAAATCGGTCTGCAACTTATCTCGTCAATTTTCATTCTTTTCATTTGAATTTTTTACCATATCTTCAAAATAATATTCCTAAGAGAATGACGTACGGAATTTTTGATACGTTGATTTAAAAAATAGTTATTAGCAAATAACTGTCCTGTTTTTGGTCGAAAATTGAAAAAAATTATTCAAACACTCGCCAACCGCACAAAACTCAATATTTCTAAATTCCCGTACGTCATTCTCTAGCTATACCTACTCATTAAGATTCAGTGATTTTTTTTTTCGTTATGGTAGATTAAAATTTACGCAAGCAAAACTGCAGGCCGCAGAGCGCCTAAAATTTAACATGCCTTGGATACCGCCATTTTGTAAATTTTTGACCAAATTTTTTTTTTATTATATATTTAAATATATGGTTATTCAGGTTCCAAAATATTATTCATCTATTTCCTTTCCTTCCATTTAAAAAAAATTGTCGAAAAAGAGCATTTTTTTAGACTGTTACAATGGTGTTGCCCCTTAAATGTCCATTTTGGTCATAATAGGTTTGTCTCAGAAACTATTAAGTCGTACTTCCATTATTTAGAAGAAAAAATCAGATTTAATATTTTACATAATGCTGAAAAAAACGTCCTTATTCAATAATCTAATTTGTGGAACCATGGATGATTTGTAAAGTATCAGCAGTAAAAATTTGCTCTGCCTGTAGAAAAAGGGTTCCAGTGTTAACAGGATAAAAATTACCAGAGATATGAATTTTCAAAGAAGACTCGGACAACATTTTTGGGAATACTTAAACATACTATAACTAACAAAAATACTTTATTATTAAAATAATTGGAAAGAACTCCGTCATAGCCCCCCACTGTGCTACGCGGCCAAAAGTCAATTTACCAAAATGTGAAACGGTTAAAAATAAAATACTTCATGAGCTAGTAGACTAGTCAAAGAACAATACTCAGCCCCTTCCGCCTTTCCTCTGTCCACGCGTCGCGCGTTTACGTTCAGTTGAAATTCGATCAACCCACTTGATGTATGTGTCTGTTCTCGGCGTTCATGTTAAAACAAATTTTAACAGTGAATATTTATTATTCTACCTTCATTTCGGAAGTAAAAGTGATGGATACTGATACAGCAGGTAATAACTCACTACCTATATTAGGATTACCATTATTTTCAGCGTTCTACAGTTTAGATTTAGTGTTTTGAAAATCACACGTATTGTGAAGAATTTTTTAGCTATTTTTTGTTTATTTATGTATTTCTTATACTTCCAAGTTAGATCCTGCTATAATTCTTAATAAAGTCAAAGGTTTGAAGCTTTCAGTAGTAATTTATAGAAAAATTAGCCGCGGAAAAGCGCGGATAAGTATTATTTCGGTACTTTGAATTTTTTTGACAAAATCTGAAATCCAAAAAATCTAATTAAAGTTAAAAGCATTGTTAAAAAATTATTTTTTTTTGGTTCAGGTTCACAAGGTACCTCTGGAGTAAAAATTGTGACTGTAAATACTTATTCGACCGTATGCAGAATCTTAATTTGTCAAGTCTTAATTTGTGAAAAATTTTTGTCAATAAATATGTCTTGATCAATAAAGCGGTTTAGTCCAGCCCGAAAAGTTTGTAACGCATTGAACCGGGCCTCGGACGAAGAAAAGTTATATATTATTTTATGTTTATTTTGGGCCAAAGCCCCCAAATCCGTTTGCTGTCCGTCCGTCCGTCCGTCCGTCTGTCCGTCTGTCCGTCCGTTTGCACGATAACTCACGAACGCGTTGACCTAGGAAGTTGAAATTTTGTCACTACTTGTAAAATAGAAAAAGTAAAGCTAAGTTCGTTAATGGGAGATATCCTTCTAATCCTTCGGGTACCTCCCATACAAGAGTCCTTGAAACACGTTTTCACAATTATTGCTCGAATGCTTCAAGCTAGAAACTTGCAGTTTTGCATACTTAAAGTTTACAATGTTTGAAGCGAAAGTTCAGAATATGATACAAATCGAATGAGTTCTTCGTGTACCAGCCTAAAAAAGTCCTTTAAAAATGTATGCAAGTTATAGAATCCACTAAACGAGTATCTCCAGTACGAGTTAAAACAGGGATTCAAAATTTTACAGGAATTAGTTTTATATCAAAAGCGAGACTAAGTTCATTAGTTGGCGCTTTCCGTGGACTCCTTCGGGTAGCTGTCATACAAAAGTCCTTAAGATGCGTGTTCACCAATATTGAACGATAACTTTAAAACGCTTTACGTTACGACTTTGAAATTTTGTATTCGTTGATTTTATAATAGTCGCAGCTAAAATTATTAACATGAAATATCCCATAAGTCCTTCATGAAGTCGTATTTACGCTACATATTTCGTCATACCAGTGTGTTTACCGTGCTCCCGCTCGTGATCCGTTCGTTTTACGAAAAACTGGAATTAACAAAACTTGTAGGGAATTTAGTTCTCTACAACTTTGCAATGTAAATATTGTAGGGATCCTACATTTATTATTCATTGGTTATCGTTATATGATAATTTATTATTATATTGATTTATATAATTTTTTAGTTATAAAATGTATTTTTACAATATCGAACATAAACGTATTTTTATAATCATTTTATAATTTAAATAATTTAATATTTATTTTTATATTTATCGAACTAAAACATATTTAAGTAATTATTAGAAATTAAATTATTATTAATAAAATTTTAATGTTGATCAAATCAAATATAACGAAGAACTGAATTTTCTCTGACTATCAATTATTTTTCATGATTTTCGGAAACTCAATGATTACTTTGATTAAATAGATTAAACTGAAAACGACAGTGGCGAAAAGTTAACAAGAGTACCATACTCGCCACAATATGTCACCTATTTTTAATAAATATAGTCGAAAAGTTTGAAAAACTGGGACAATCTCCAAATTTTTACACTTTATGCTTATTATTAGCAATAAATAATGATTTTACAAAAAAGTTGTCCAGATAAAAGAGATAGAGAATTTAATTCTCTATAAATTTGATTTTAACCATTCTTAGCGAGACATGCAAAATACGGCTACAAATCGACAAAACAGAAAATTCAAAATTTCGGGCACACGCCATATTAAATTTTGGTGTAAAACTGTGATTCCCTATTCTACTCCATCATTGGAACCTAACCACGTCAAAACATTTCGTGCTTTCCGATATTTACTAAAATTTCGTCTATGATTACTGGACTACAAGTAGATTTTGAAATCTAGAAAAGCGTTTACAACGTTCTGAAAACATTTTTTTTACAACGATTATGATGATGAAGTTACTAATTTATTTTGTAAGAGTGAACTTTTGGAAAGGAGAAAATTTAAATTGAATGAACAAAAGCTTGCATTATCATGCAATTTGAAATTTTATAATATTTTATACAAGTAGTTCTGGTGAAAGATAATTTTAGAGCTGTTTAGTGACTATTATTTGTATTGAAAAATATTTTGTCAAGAGATTTTTTTTCGCAGTACCTATAGTACTTCTTATTATGGTCCTAATTAGTGTAACAAATATATGTTTTAAGTTTCACCCTGATCAGAAAAAAAAATAAAATTTGAGTTTTCGAAAAATGAGTCCCGATGTATTGACAAAACGGCCAATTAATATTAATCTGGGGTCCCCAGACTGGGGATGATTGTAATTTTAAATACTCGTATATGGGTTATCTACCATTGGAAATACCATCTAATGGTCGTAATGAGAAAGTGGAGTTTTTCACATTCAATCGGTTTCGACTGTATTTTGATAATGGTTAATAATACGAAGCTGGTATCGTGGACAAAAATAACTGTTTTCTAATGCTTAATATTATGTCATAGAAAGAGAAAACGGTTCAGAAAGTCCTTCACTAAGTATGACATGAAAGCTATTATGAATTAGTGATTAAATGTTAAAATCATCATTTTCGACCTTACTGAAGGACTTTTTTCTTTTTCTCATAACATTGATCATCTACTGATGTCACAAGCTTCGTATCTTTTGCCGTTACAAAGTTACGCACAAAAATTTACTTTTCAAGAAAAACTTCAATTTCTGAATTTAAGCATAGATGGTATCTTCGATAGTACACCAACCACCTATATATTTAGAGTTATTTCATCCACAGAATGATACTATATAGACCCTATGTCAATATCTTGGGTGTTTGCGAAATCTTACACATATACAATTTTGGTTTCTTTGAGGTTCTTGAGGCACGTACGTATTACTCATATATTTTCGAGATGAAACTTAAAACGTGTTTTTTTACACTTGTTCAAGCCATTGCGATGGGTGTTGTGAAAAAATTAAAAAAATTTAAATTGAGTGATTAGCTTTTTACCTGAGATTTCAAATTCATTCAAATATAGGAAAACTATTAGAACACATAATGAAAATTGTCCAGCATAATCCAAATTCAAATTTTTCAAAATTAGTTTCAAGCAGTACCTAAAAACTAAACCCAAATATTGATTATATATTTATATTAGAAATTTTATTACTTTCCGATTAAAATATTTTTGATTAGTACAGTCTTCTTTTCAATTAGGAGACAAAGGAAGATTTAAGAAAGGCATAAGAAAAAATTAGATTTAATTGTATTATACTTTATTAAGCGCATTATACTTTATTAAGTGTATCTATTAATCTAATAGTCTCATATAATTTTTATTTAAAGCAGACGTGATAAAGTAATCACGGGTGACGAATCTGTTTGGGGGGGGCATGGCCCCCCCCCGTATGACCGCCACTGGGGCGACATACTTAGGCCCGTTCCTACGATAGTCAGTTACGTTCTAACTGGAACTTTAACAGACATATTTTTATACAAAACTTGCAGTTAAAGTTCCGGTTAGAATTTAACTGACGATCATAGGAACGGGCCTATGTCGAGTGATACCCGGTAAAAAAAATTTTATTTCAATAAAAATAAACGAAAGATCACAACTAAAAACGTTTGGTTTTGGGGAATTTTAAGGAAGTGTACCAGCACTTTATCTAAACTAATCTTCAACTTAATATAGGATTTTCCTAATTTGATTCCCTACGAGTACTGTGTTTTCGCTAGATCGTCAGAAATACTTTCGGTATGATTATGTTGGATAGTTATGGAATGAAATATTTGATTGCAAATACAATACACAAATCTACTACTACCACCTACTATTGTTTGCTTTTAAACAAATGCAACGAATGTCCAGGATATGAAAAAGGAAAAGAACTCTTTCAGAATACTTTTAGTTATGATAATATAGAAAATACTACGTCGTGCTTGAGAATCAAGCTCCGCTTCGTTCTACGGAGCTATGAAGTAATTAAGTACGTAGTCACCCCAAAAAATTACGCACTGATGAAGATAATAAAAGGACCATAAATTAACACTCGCGGGTAAATTCTTCCAGAACTCTGAACCTCTATATATTTGTCCACAATGGGAATTTTTGCCGCGTAAACCATCGCTTCCCGGTCTTTCACGGCCTATGGGGAAATATTTCCCAAAATTTTCATAACCGAGGTGATCCGACGCGAAAATTTTTGGTTGCAAAGAGCCTAGGGTTCATGGTCTGTCTTTCGGGCCACGTACTTCCCACATCCGCAACTAGCCCTGACGGCAGCAAGGAGCAAGCTCGTCGCACCTGCTCGTAATTTAGCGATCAATTCGGACGTACTAGGTGGAAGTGGCCCTCTGTTTCCTGATACCTTCCCTTTCTTCCTAACATTTTGACTTTTTTCAAGTCAAAAATTCACTCCTCCAAGGTCTCTGTTCTCCACGACTTTAGGTATAGTCTTTATTACTGATACTTCGGACACCCTACAAGTTGACTCGGTATGAAGAGTAGTTTCATGAATACTTTTATGGTGCGTCTCTTAGATTTACACTCCGGCCTTATATTCAAAATATTAACGTTTACTGAAGTTACTGTTCAGTAAAAACGCTAGGGCTTCATCAGTAGTAAGAAAAATTGGGTTTTTTATGAGGTGAAAGGATTTTGCGCACTTAGCTGAATGTTGGACACTTTTAGCGGGTTCTTTCAGCACAGCATCCTGAATCCTAGTGACCTTGGAAGCCAACATATTGAGATTTTCAGACCAAAATGAACGGCTACAACCATATTAGGGATTTTTACGATACTTTTTAAATCATCCGTTCGGCGATGCCCTTTTTACAAATTGTTTTTTATAAGACAGAGTTGCGAGCTAACACTTCTTGGCAGACTGAAAATAAAACAAAATTTTCACAACCAAAATTAATCTTCAGAGTGCAACAAACAACTTAGTTCATTTACCGGAACAAAGATGTCGATTCGAGGACTTTTGACCCATATATAAAAAATTCGCGCCTTTTATTCAAATTCAAACCTGTGCTCTTATTATCTGTTGCTCTGCGATAAGAAAAATTTTCTTTTTGCAGACGCTCAACAACAAAATCAGCTGTCGCAAATCAAAACAAACAAAACGCACGTGACACCAACCAATCGCCGGTCTTGCGCATCACAACAAAGTTCCCCTCATATAACTCCGCACTGTTCTACACACCTATACCCATCTCGCTTGACTTTGCAGACAATTTATTTGAGCAACTTTTTGACATTTTGCAGCTTCGCAGCGCAAGTTTTTCTGTGTACTCGGATCCTCGGAAAGGTCGCACTCGGTCGAATTAAAGCGTCCACTGCGGAGTTTCCGGGCGATTTTCATGCGAAAAATATGAAAATTTCAGTCGAGTATTAGTACGAAAAGAGTTCTGACCATCTATAGGAGTTGCGTTCATTCAAAATTATGCAGAAAATTGTGTGAAATACGTTCGTAGAGTGTAGAAAAAAAAAATTGTTGTTGTTGTACAGTGCAAGTCGAGTGCAGTTCAAAAAAGAGAAAAAGTTAAAAATTGTCCAGTTCACGTGATCCGTCGTGTCCTTTTCGCGATTTGCAATGAATCAGTGAAGAAAATCGGTCGACCGAATTCGATTCGCGTTCTTTTCAACGAAATGGAAAATTCGCCAAATTCAATCGAAGTTCAAATCGATACGTTCTTGGAGCAGTTTAAGCGGAGCGCATCAAAGGCCATGGACGGCGACTGGACAGCATCCGGTGGATCGACCTCGAACCTTCACAAGTCGAAAAGTCGGTCGAGTTGTTTGAACGTTTCGGATTATTCAGGTGAGCCCACCCGCGTTTCTACGGGCTATAACCGCCCATCTGGCTTACCAACAACTCTACGAAAGTTGGACCTTCTTCCCAGGCTACGATGACGCCAAACACGTCACTTCTTTCTTTTTTCTACTTTCTTCGGATTTTATCGATTTGTTCAGTTCAATGACGTCTCGAGTGTGTCACGCGCCAGACCTTCTTCCCGGTCGGATACACTCTTTTGTGGTGTTGTATTCGAAAAGATTGAAGACGGCCCACCACCCGTTGTTCCATTGTTGGCCGGAACGACTTGTGGAGCTATTTCCTTTACTTTTATAAGAAAAGTCTCACGGAGCGGATGGAGTATTGATATAATAATGTCCAATTTAATTTTGCGAGGCTCCACTTGTGCTCTCTGCATTCCGTTTATCATCTTGTCACTTTAAATGTCGAGAAATGCGGTATAATTACGCCAAGAGAATCGCAAAAACACAATGCAATGCTGCACTTGGTCCCGCCATGTCTGGTTCAACGGTCTTCTAAATTTATCCGGACCGAGCCGAGATAAATACGAAAGTATGGGCCGAAGGAACATCCCATTTTCCCGTTCTGGGACTTTTTTCCGGTCTGCTTCAAGCATGGAAAAACGAGCAGGTGGTACAATTCTGAGTCGGCACCCTCTTCTAGCTTGCATTAATTTATCAAAGGGAATGGTTACGGTCACCGCAGTCCGTACGTATTATCTTTTCCTCGAGACTTTGGTTTCATCTTTATTCAAGTTGGAGCTGCACCTCGCTTTGGAGTGGAATTAGAGCAATAAATTTGTCCGGACTCGAAATAGATTTAAAAGGCCGTCTCAGAACCAAAGAGGTTTCCCTTATTTTGATTTAGTACATACTGGCCCTTCGCTTGATGAAGTTTATTCAAATTTTATGGCAGAAATTAGATTCTGCTTTGTATGTAAGTACATGGCCTAAATATCGAAATGGAAAAAGAAGGAGGAAGGAGGACATTTGTTTGTTGGTCAGACTCTCTTAGCTTAGTTGCTGCGAGCGATCAATTTTTCTAGCTTATTTATGACGACTCCTTCTAGGGCATGCGACATCAACAGCAATCTGCAAGAACGTGGAGATTATTTTTAAAATATTCATTTGCATTATTACTACACTACAATATTTACGAACAGAAGATTAATAATTTTAGTACCACACGGGTTGAATAAAGCATTGCTCCGAAGATGTAATAGACTCATCATATCAATGTACAAAGGAAATAACAATCAGGTTAAAATGAAGACTGTAAGGAACTGTTTGTTCGTCTTCTAAGTAGAGTCGCATACATTTCCTTAACAGATTTGATAGGCTCGTCTGAGTCCTTATAGCACTGGTTGCTGGCTTCTCAGGAGCTTGAGAGCTGGGAAATGAAAACCGACTCAGGAAAGACACAATCCTAGTTGTGCTGTGTAAGTACGAAAAGAATTTGGATCAGAAAAAAATGTACAATACTCTGGATAAAAGTTGATTGACCGGGAATGCCTCAGATACAGCTCTCGCGACACAGCGGTATCTTACAAACCATATTGAGGCCGGGTGTAGTCCAGTGGTTGCGTACTAGGCTTGTAAACGTGATGTCGTGGGTTCAATTCCCACTCTACGCATAAATTATTTATAAGCATTTCTCAGTTGCTATTGGCTTTGAAATTATTAATATAAATAGTGAACAGTGCGGAATGTTTAATAGGATCACTACTAAAGGATTTAACACTGAGCAGATGAGTTCTGTTAGCATTCTTATCAGATTCACTAACACCATCAGAGATACCAGACAGTAGTTGATTTGCTATAGGCAATATTGCTGTTCTGGTAGATCACATCATACTTAGTCTAACAGCACTCAAAAAATGATTAACACCAACTAGTACACTGCCATACCCGGCCCGATTTCTGACCTCCCATCCCTAAGCTGACTGGATTGTACACTCTTAAGTGTATTAAAGGCTAACCACCTAAGTCCAGTTCAGTATCCTTAAAAAAAAAAAATATATAAATAGGTCATGCCACCCTGGATTCGACAACGAACTGTACCGCGGGGTGAATACCCGACCCACACGCACCGAATCCCATGCTATAAAGAAAACCTAAGTTACTCACCCAACAACGCCGGTCTTCCAGGATCCTCAAAGTGATCTTTCACTCTACTCTCCTTATTCCCTCTGCATAACACTATAAATTTATTTTATTTTTTCTTTACGAAACACCACTTTATCCCTAGGAGCAACAAAAAAAAATACTTGCACTGCCATTCTACCTTGCAATCTTATTAAAGCAAAAGATAAGAAAGAGAAGAATAAAAATCCTCACACACGCGAAGTCAAAGAAAAAGAATTTTTAATATTTTTGTTTAAGCAAGTAAAAATTTGCCTATTTATTAATCTAATATATAAAGTCGCATAAATGATCGGGCGGTATGGAAATCTACACCTGTGCACCGTTCTCTCCCAAATTTTGCAAGGACATTCTCGAGACTACCGGACAGGTCGAGAACATAATTATATATTCCCGAAATTAGTGGTTCGCGAGTTATTTTAACATTTAATTTTTTTAATAAGTTCAATCGATGACTTAGAATTAAAAATTTACAACAGGCAGTCATAGTCGAGCGGGTAAGGCGTCTGACTAGAAATCAGATGATTGTCTCTGGGAGCGTATGTTCGAATCCTGCCGAACGCGAACATGTGTGATTTTTTTTTTTTTTAAATTTATTTGTTTCAATTTTACTACCGGCTGCGAACACGTGACGGGAGTAACAGGGGCGATGAAACATAATTCTAATTGGTTCGCGAGTTATTTCAACATTTGAGTGAATGAAGTATGAAGGATGGTGGATAGAGAATGGAGGATGATGGACCCTCTTCGGGTGTAAAGCGAAAATTCCCGGAAAACTTGTTTTTATCCGAAGAACTCATCCGCACTTAAATTAATTCAACATTTCAGAAAACCTAAAAGATATGAAGAAATTCGTGAAAATATATGCTCTCCATTTTCACTGAACATTTTTTTTTATTCACCTCCATATGCCAATGGATACGGGAAATTTTTTTTCTATCTACTTAAGCTACTTTTCCACAACACCTACATATGCCCACCAAACTTAAACTACCTAGCATAAACAGTTCCAGAGATAGTAAAAACACAAAATGTTTAAAAATCTCACTTTTGGCTGAAACTTTCCCACCATCTCCTAATCATCCAGTGCTCAACCCACTAAAAAAATTGTTTAATTTGCTCAAAGGTTTGTAAAATACGAGCCTTCTATGGGTGTTGATATTTCCAAAACGTGTTTACCTAGAAAACTAAAATTTGATTTTTTATATTAACTATTTAATGTTGCTTTTATTAACACGTGGTTCCTTGGTTTCTGTGCAATGGAAATGACCATGGTTTTGTAAGAACTTTTATGTGGGAGGTACCTTACTCAATATTACATCGAATCGGTAGCGGTCCTAAGGAGATGATGCGAGCGCTCCCAATTGGACATCCCGGGACTATTCTACATGTTCCCCATATTTGATTAAAATCGGTTGAGCGTAACTCAGTGTAAGACGGAAACCTGTTTAAGACGAAAATATTTCCCGGTCCCTTGTGGTTCTATCTTAGACACGTTTCACTGTATATCTATAGATATAAGAACCAAATTTCGGGAATATAATTATGTTCCCGACCTGACCGGTAGTCTCGAGAATGTACATGCATAATTTGGGAGGGAACGGTTCACAGGTGTAGATTTCCATCCTACCCGACCATTTAATACTTGTATTTTTATATATTAGATTATATTATATTATTTTGTAGTAGCAAGTCGTTCTCCAAAAAATCTACAGTTCTGTGGAGCTTCGAAAAAAAAATTCAGGAAAAGATCTATTGGAGAAAAGTGGCCGAGAAGCTCACGATCCCATTTCTGCATTTTTGTATTTTTTAGAAATAAAATATTTGATTGAACGAGTACATCGCAACAGTATCAAGTAAAACGTAATACGTACTCAAGTAAAACGTAATACGGGTAAAATTGTTAAAAACACAAATTTGTTCATTCAATGGCATTCAATTATCACATTATTAGCCACTCTTTTTTCTCGATTTAATTTACTACATTGTCGCGGTTATCAATAAAAATCCTTTTATACCTTCACTTCCCAGTAAAAATGATCGTCATCTCGCTTTCGCAGTTGGAAAACTTATCACCCGTACAAGTTCTGCTGTGTCTACACACTGCATGTGTTGAGTCGAGAGATTTCCAGCATATTTGGTTGTGTGTTTGGACATGCAGGAAGTGTGTAGAACATGCGAGAAGTGTAAAGAGCTTTTTAGCTACTCCAATTGGATATTGAAAGAAGGTAGTTTTCTTTGAAAAGTTCGGTGGTATTGAAAAGGAAATGATTCGGGTTGACATGGTACTCATGCAACAATATTTTACAAATGAGAAACAGGTTGATAGCACAGTATGGCAAAACAAAATGTTGCTGAGGTTGACCTGAGTAGGTTCCTGGAAATATTCTGATTTTTTGTGATGAGGAGTATATGGGGTGAGAGGTTCGAAGAAAAACGTTCTGATTTTTATGCCTATTTGTGAAGGTGACCTTCCATTAAATCATAAATATCGTTTTAAGAAGCTTCGCTCGCAGTTCTAAATGGTAGTTCTCAATCGCTTGTCAGCCTATGGATTCACAGTCTGTTACTTGGACAACTCTGCCAATAACTACCAATGTCAATCACCAATGGGTAACTAGGACACTAGGAGATCCCCTGTGCAAACGTTCCCATCAATTGGTGTCGGTTGCGACTTGTGCTCGCAATAGCAATGCCGAGAAGGTAATCGTATAATCGCTAATGAAAAGTGAAATGCAATATGAACTTAGAAAATAAATAAATACCTTCAGACGTATTTACCTATTTGTGAGGGTATCGTCATCGCATCAGACAAGGGTATATTTTGATTTACATAAAAGTTGCTTCTCGTGCAGCCGACTGGAACAATTTTCCTGAAGTGCTTACATGTCTTTTTTAATTAACTGCCAGCTCCGGCAGCCAGGTGAAAAGGGGTGTCGTGTGCAGTGTAAATACTCAGTACCTGTGTCAGAGGAACGAACAAAGGTAAGACCTAGTCACGACCGTTTAGAACACAAGTTCAGCTTAATATTTCCGATGTGATTATTCCTCCGATTGTTCTCTCCGCGGTCGATTCTATCAGGTACTCGTACTTTACTGCAGCAAGTGTTTAAACAAACGTGTGTGATTTTATGAACATTCATCCGAGTTAAATGCATCAAATTGCTTTCAAAATACACGCTCTCGGTATCACCTCCACCGGGGGGCGGTGTGGATCGTCTACGTCTAAACTGTTTACTTACGAATGAAGTAATCCGATAGTTTTGTTGTTGCCAAGATCCAAGCTTAGATCGATGTTCAATGCATCGTACGGTCGGAATGAACAAAACGAAAATCTTTCAGAAATTCGCAATTTTATTGCCTGACGAAATCTTTCCCGTCATCTTGGAATTTTCAGTTTCGCATTTCTTTATTTTCGTTTGCAATGTTTTGAAGTTAATTTTGTTTTGGGAAGAAATTCGCACGTATATATAGCGGCGACGAAGTACTATTAAAGAAGTCTGGGGAAAAGATTGCGCGCTAACAATTGTATGGTATAATTAAAATTTATTGTCATAAATGAAAAGAAGTCGGTGTAATGGTTCGCCAATTCACGTTAGGGCAGGCAGGGCAATGCTCTTACGAGACAGAAGTGTTTAAGACAACCTGCCAACTAAATTAAAACGGCCGATCTTTTTTTGATTTGGGCAATTTCAGTAA
Organism: Beris chalybata; assembly: GCA_949128065.1. Classification (NCBI taxonomy): domain Eukaryota; kingdom Metazoa; phylum Arthropoda; class Insecta; order Diptera; family Stratiomyidae; genus Beris; species Beris chalybata. The sequence continues at coordinate 18,041,187 of OX421895.1, read as the reverse complement.
AAGTGTCTAACGATTTACGGTGAATGACACGAACGAAATTTAAGTTTAACAAATTTCTTATTTCCGTTTGAAGATAAATAACAGCAGGTCTTATTATTGTTCATGCTGAGCCACCTACAGTGCGGTCTTTTCTAAATGTGATCGCATTGGCTATCTGGAGTAGTTGCTGCTTCTCTGTCTCTCTAGATAAAATCATAGACTATTATAAGTTCAATCCAATCCAAATGTGTGTAAGGCGTAAAACGTCTGTTAGCACGATAACTCAAGAACGCGTTGACAGAGAAAGCTGTGTACGTTTAATTCAACCCAATAGAAAGTATGGTACGGAGGTGCGGTGTTTTTTCTATCTCAGGAACAGCTTGTGCTAGAAAGATGAAACTTGGTATGTATATGTATATTGAAGGAAGGGAGCTTTCTAAGAGATACTTTTTTTTTGAAAGAGCTGCAACTCTAATTGTGTGGACTTTGTAAAATATTTCTTAATACGTACATACTTCATATTATAATAGGGTTTTTCAATAAGAGCGCTCCAACGATTATTCAGATAGAAAATTTGGATAATTTGCAAACGCTATTCAAGTGTGTATCGGTCCATGATGAAATGAATACTAATGAAGTTTAAAAATGTCAAGAGAATGAAAAAAAATATGGCGTCGTTCGCCGTCCCTATTGGAGAAAAGTTGGAGCGCACCTATTGAAAAACCCTGTATAATATATACTTGCATACGAGGGCAAATTGAAAAGCTACCGGTCTGATTATGAAGATGGCAGATTTCAAGGTCTGAAATTTAATAAAACCCGAGTTAGACTATCATATTATCTCATATTAGATACCTTCCTTATAATATACATATTACCACTGCATAAGAAATTCAAGTAATGAAAATTGGATTTCTATAGACGCACGAAGGTGGAACAAAAAAAATTCCATAAAAGTGGTTTGCTTATATTTTCACGAATTTCGTCATATATTTTAGGTCTGTCGAGGTATCGAGTTAATTTTACTTCAGCGACTTCTTTATATAAGCGCCCAAAAAATATTTTCCAATTTTTTTAATATTCAGCCCCTGTGTAAAGTGGCTGTGACTTTTTTTTCACAATTTCCGACATATTTCTTAGGTCTAATGAGATATTGAATTCGCTTTCATTTCTTAAATATAATCAGAAAAGAGTTTGATTTAAGCATTTTTCGATATTCATCTCCTAAAAGGCATGAGAGTGTGTTGGTCAGAAACAGTGGCCTCACCCAACTCCGATTGGAGTAGATCTACTCCTTTTCTGTGCTCTAAATCATCTACTCCGGAGTAAGCAAAATGTACTCCTTTTTTCTGCCGTTTGAAATTTTGGTACAAAACATATTTGTTTTTCACACAGACAGTAGCAGACAGGTAATTTTTCTGCTTGCATTATTTGCCAAACAGTTTGAACTATAGTATAAAATTGTAAAAAGCCGAATTTTCTTTCATATGTATATGCCTACTCCCTTGTTGCTTAAATCTACTACTATTTTTGATTGATTCTACTACTCTTTTTTCTCGTCGGGTGGGATCACTGGTCAGAGGACGGTTAGGGATCGTAAAAGCAGTGTACTCTCTGAATTTTCTCCTTAGAAGAATCTGTCAAAAGGCGTGTTTCAAGTCACTAATAAGAGTAGTAAGGTTCCTAAATGAGACTCTCATATTGGAAATATTGGAAAATACCACACCATGGTTGTTAAATACTTAAACGTTCTTAACTATTTTTTTTTTAAATGTCTTATTTACATTAACTACAAAAAATAGACAAAAAACTCATTAATTACCCAAAACAACAGTTTTGATTCCTGATTTATAAATTCCGCAGGCTAAAAGCAAAGAAAAAGGTCAGAACGAAAAAAAATTTCATAAACTTACTTTGCTGACATTTTCACGAATTTCGTCATATCTTTTAGGTCTGTCGAGTTAACGAATTAATTTTACTTCAACGTCCTCTTTAGGGGGTGTAAGGTGTTGTTCAAGATTTCACGAATTCTGACAGATCCTTTTGTCTAATGAAATAAATCGAATTCTTTTATGGGCTTTGAATATTATTGCCTAAAATATCAGAATTTTGCACTATTCAACCTTTCAAGAGGGTGTAAAATGTGTGTGTTGTTACGATTTCCTACATGACGAGATATAGAATGTTTTTTACTGTAAAGGTTTTCTATATCATCGCCTAATAGTCGGTTGTTTTGATATTAAACCCCTGGGGGTCGATATTTTATCGCCTATAAGTTTTTATTGAAATTTAAAAAATAAATTATAAAAAATTTGACAATATAAAAATGTAAAAATTTATGTGTTGATGCAGATACCTTCAAAAATAAACTGGGAGGCGAATTCCAAAGAAATCTTTTTCCATTTCATTCAAACAGATGAATAGGATTTAAATATGATTTCTAAGGTTTGGTTCGTGAACGGCCTAAAACGGCTTTGGTAATTCGCATACAAAAGTTCTTTAAATCTGGGTTCACGAATATTGATATTTATATCTATTCGATACGCTAATTGTCTTGGTTACGGACAAAATTAGTAATAATTACGTAGGTTTCATGTCTCTTGTCTTTAAACAAATTCGAGTAGCTACCAACCAAGGTTCATAAAAAATGGTGTTCGTCCAAACTGGAACAACTTGAAAACACAAACTATGAAGGACAAATTTTATACAACTACTTCCTTCTGATTGCTTCCATACAAAATTCCTTAAGATATGTGGTCTGTACCTTCAAAACTTGATAAGAAAAATAATTTTTTTTCGTACTGTGTTTCCCTAAAAATTCCAGATACAGAATTGAAAAGCAATAGTCATTTGCTTCGAGTAGTCACCTTAACTCTTACATAATCACTTTTTTTTTATCAAGTTAGTCAAATACGTTTACTATTTCAGCTAAATAAGACTCTCATTTCGTTCAAATCTTTGAGCTTGCGTTTTTTTTTGCATAGTTGACATAAAACAATAATTTTCCACTTCTGCGAAAATATGTAAAAATAAATGTGAACTAGTGGGAATTTTCTTTTTACGAATACCGCAAAATGTAGATCGCTATTAATTTTAATAAAAATTTATTTCAAGCGATTAGCAAAGTGTTGAGTGTAGAATTTATTGTTTTAGAAAAAATTCGCACCGTCAAAGAATTTGAGTTTATATTTCTGAATTTCATTCGGAATTTGTTTATTTATCGGTCAAATTGTTCGAAAAAACACTTTCAATATCATTTTTAAAGGTCCGTGCAGTGGAGCAAGTAAAAGTTTGCGACATGCCCGAAATACAAAAGATACCAATCCGTCGTTATATCTTCAGTACTTCAGTTTCTTCAAGCTTGTGTATAGAGCGTAACAAGTGGCGCCTTTGTTTATCTGCCGCTTTATCTCAGCGATAGATAAAAAAAATATATGATATGATCCTGAAGGTCAGTTTTTCTTTCCTCATTGTTCTGATGGCAGAACTCTTACAATGAACGAGTCATCTATTAAAAGAACTTTGCAACAAACAAATGTGTCGTCATAGCTGAACAAGTGTGAAACGGTATCGTTTAGATGTTGCGGGTTTTTTTTTTAGATTGCTTCATAAAAGTAGGTAAATAGATAAAAAGACGTGTAAGTGTTATCTTCTTCCGGAATACCAACTTGTTTATTGTTGGCTATTACTTTAATTGCGAGTTTTATCGCGCGACCTGTTCAGTTTGCGGAAAAACGATCGATAATCGGGGGTGTAAAGCAGGCAGCGAACCTTTCAAAACCGAATTCTCGATGTAACTATGCCTTCTGATAACCGAATGAAACAATATACTTAACGACCAAGTACAAAAATAACCTACGCCGCATCTCAGCATAAAACGAGTTCCGGACTTTTACCCTAAAATAATAAACTTGCGCCCAGACGTTGGCTAATTATTTTTTTTATTAAATTTGTTTTTAATTAAATTTAAAAATACCTAAAGCCCATATAGAAGTAAAAACGAATTTAATATATTAGTAGAACTAAAAGATTTTCCAAGGCTTGAAAAAACTTGAACACCAAAACGAAAAACTTACACAATATTTTACACCCTCTTATGGGGTTTTCCCCTGATTATACAATATTTAAAGACTTTAGAACTGAATGAGATTTCAATATCTCATTGAACCCAAGAAATGTGTCGGAATTCGTGAAAACGTTCACAACCACTTTACACTCCATTAGAGTTTAAATATCGAAACGTTTGGAAAGCGATTTCTGGGCCTACATAAGTAAAATTTATTTAATTCCTCGATATACTTAAAATTACCATGACTCCCCCCCCCCTAAAATTTTTTCAACCAATGTTGATTTCTGTTATCTCATCTGCTCAAAGGAAAAGTTATATAGACTATTAGATACACTTATTAAAGTACACTCGTGTGTCCACTATGTAAGTAGATCTGATTTCCCTCAATTTCTTTCTTTAATACTTCTTTTGTCTCCTAATCGAAAATATGACTGCAAATTTAAAATATTTCGATGGAAAAGTATTATAATTAAATTTCGAATATACTTCAATCAATTTGATTTAACAAAACACTTTTAACACTTCTGATAAGGAGGTATGTAAGTGCCCAATATTGGATTTAAGGTATTTACAATTTGAATAGAATACGAACACGATCCCATTGGAACGGCAGCATTGATTTGGCACAGGTAGCACCTTTGTTTTCACAAGAACTAGTCCCGGAGTAGATTTCAAATTTATTCATATGTATGGGTAATCCAGTATATCTTAATAGTTTTGTCGAAATCATTAGATTTCTGCAAATCCAGTTTAAAATCCTGTATTGTAACTTAACACAGCTATGAGATAATTATGAGTATTTTCAGTAACTACTACTACTCCACTTATAAATTTTTTGAATACGGTTTAGATTTAAAACTCGATTTGGCGCAATTTCAAAATTTCGATAAGATTCTATTAAATTCCCAAATTTAAATGAATTTGAAATCTAATCGTGTAAAAAAAGTAGTTCAAAAGCTAAAAAAATGTCTAAAAATCTTACAAATTAAATTAAAAAATTTGCCAACAGTCTGGGCGTAACTTTATTATCTTTCCGGCAGAAGTTCGAGACGCGTTCAATTCTGAGATGCGGTGTAGGTTACTATGTGACTGAAAACCTAAAAAAAAGTTCGGGAAGCAAATAGAATAGGGTGTATCATGTGAATTATAGAATTGGGTCATATTCCTGGATGCGGGATATTGAAAAAAGAAAAAACTTAAAAATAGGTGATTATTAAACAAGCCCGTGGAAGTGAAAAGGTATTCGATATCTGATCACACCTGAGATATATGGTGGAATTCATGAAAAAGTATACAACCACTTTAAAACGCCTTACGTATTCATATGAAGAATCCGTAGAATAAAAATGAATTCAATATTTGGGAAAACCTAGTAGATATGACGAAAATCGTGAAAATATATGCATTTTATTTTCACTGATGATTTTGTTTGCTCCCCTTCCGAACGCCAATGGATATTCGAAATTTTTTTATCAGAACTCCTTTCACCCACCCCCCACCCCGTACGCCACTGCCCCTGCCCCAAAAATTCGGCTTCAATCTACATACTATCCTATTATAACTACAGATATTTGTTTAGTTTTAATTGCTTGCCATTAACGGTTTAGAAGATATGGATTTTAGAATGAGTTTCGGACGCATTATTTCCCCCTCCACTTTTTTTATCAAATGGGTTCACTATCGAAGCTCTATAGAAATTCCAAATTTCAGCCTCCTAACATAAGCGGTTGCTAAGATCTAGAAACCAAAATTTTTCGTCTAAAACGCTTCCCTCACCTCCCCCCTTTCACCCTCACCCCTCAAAAAAAGATCACTTCAAGAGGTTTACCCTGTAAATTCAGAAAAAAAAAATCAATTTAATAGCTCATAGGGTTTGGAATAAAGATGGGCAAAGAAGTTCCTTTTAGTGTGTGAGTGAACTGCGACTCACTCACTGAAAGGAACTAGTTCGAGTTCCTTTTGAAGATCACTTCCCTGACAAAGAAGAACTAGTTCTTTTCAAGTTCAGTGTGAATGGGAGGACCTAAACTCACTCACGAAGGAACTAGTTCTTTTCAAGTTGTGTCACGTAGCGAAACGAGCTACAGTTCACCAAAAGGAGTGAGTTAGTTCACTCACTCACCTCAATGAACTGCTCTTTTGGAACAGTTCACTCATGAGCGACCCATCTCTAGTTTGGAAACTATAAGTCCTCACAAATGATTTTGCGTACGGCGGACTGAACATTTTTTTGGCTTTTTTTGGTGTTTATTAGTCATAAAACGTGTAAAACAAAATTTTCAGGATAGCAAATTTTTTTTTTTAAAAATCGATAACAATACTTTATTATTAAATAATAAAGTAATATAGGGTCATTTCCTCAAAACACAGCAATAACATCGAAATCATTCGCAATGCCAGATTTTCATGAATTCTTATGTAAATTGTAAAGCCCTTCCTCTAATAGTTTTCTAGAATTTAATATTCGAAAAAAGACTTGTACAAGATTGAAAGGAGTTGTACAGTAATAGATGAAGTTCAATGGTAGTACACATACTACTATTGTAGTACAAAAAACGACAGCGTTGAAGCCAGAGTCCGATTTGCAATGTCGCGTCATTGATGGTGATAACTTGTTCAATGTTCTGAAATGATATAAGTATCTTTAATGGGTCTCCGGATTTGGTTAGATCCTGAGAAGGCCGTGCACTGCTAACCATCGTAGGATGTCTGATATAAGTAATACTCCGCCTTACGGACATCCTTTCGCAGCTGTGACTGTTGAGTCAACTTGTATCGAAGTTATTTCCTTGCATTTCAGCATGGTTGTGATTTCTGCAGGTCTCTGATTTAAAGTAACGCGTTATATTCTTCAGGAGATTTAAATAGCTTAAAACTCCGTAGATTACCTATAAAGTTTGTTGGCAGAGAAGATTTAGGCTGAGTTTTCCAGCCCAATGCAATGGATCTACACGTCTTTGGACGGTACTCCGTTCTTCACTACCTGGTTCTGTGATTGAGAATCCTGGGAAGTAAGTTAGAACTAAAAGTTCTAACGTCTGTTTTCCATTTTCGATAATCGAGATTTCTGGGTTTCTTCAATAGGACCATTGTGTTCGAGTGTGCCTTGGGGACTATTTTGTATAAAAGTGCATTCGTGGGTAAGTCGTTTATACCCTGAGAGAACCGTTTCCACGAATTTCACTTTGTACCTCTAATTTCGTAGATATAATAATAGATTTAGTCCCTTCATGCAAAATGGGCTATTCCTTCCCAGCTCAAGAGTTATAGAAGAAATCCCCATTTGGGCGCACTTTCTCAGCTTAGAGAACTGATGAAAATGCTGTCACTCAGCTCAATGAACTGGAAAAATTTTCACCGTATCGACATACTCATGCATGTATGCCGATATTTGGCTCAATGTCAAAAAAAAATTACCTTAACCCAGAGGTACTCCCCAGTCAGTGCAACTCACTGGTATAAGGGGTAGTACCGAGAAATGTAGTTTACAAATATTGCAGTATCAACAAATAGAAAAAGAGAAAAAAAAAAAAAAATATTAATAAGTATAAACAAACATAAATGAAGATGGGAGAGGGTTGTGAAAAGTTTTAAAAATAAACACGTAATTCATGCAACCACACAATCTATAACCATTCCTTAGTATCTTCGATAATCTCAAGAAACCGCCTGAATAATTATCTGTTTCCAGGTCGTTTGTCACTGCAACAATTCTTAGCACCATTTTTAGTTTTGATTTAGAAGATGCTTTTTTGCAAGACGTTTCAACTGAAACACATTCTTTATATGAAAACTACTTTGCATGTTATAAGAATCCCTTCTATCTTTGCTTCTTTTTCCCACTGGGACAGAACGTTCCAACTCATAAGCATTGCAGGTTCGTAGCTGGTAGCGGTTTTAAATCGGAACAATGTTCCTTCACAGTTTTTAGGCCATGTCATGGATTTTATACTTATATATTCGGGCTTGGGTCTTAAAACAGCCACAATCTCATCCTCCGCGAGAATTCAACAGCTTAAAAAATCGTCATATGTCCAATGTCCACCACTGTGTAGTAGCTATCAACATTTGTCTAAACTTAATAAAAGTATATTGCGTTTATTTATTTTAATTTAAATAAAGAGACCGGAACGGAAGTAATTCTGCCGCCGTGTTGTCGATGTTCCGTTGCGTCAGTTTTTTTTCGCGCCATCATTTTACATCTTCCGGAAATATACAGCCGCTGCTGAGACCGCTGCAGCTGGAGCTTCTTATCAGAAAAAACGAACTTTCATCCAATCTGCACAGTTGCTCAATTTGCCGCCGTCAATACTTTCCCTTTCCATCACATCGCAATGCATCAAGTAAGAAAGAGAGAAACACCATGGTTCTGGTCACCGCTAAACTTTCTGCCGAACTGTCATTCTCCCATCGGCTGTAGTCTGCAAAAAGTAAAAGTTGCATGCATTTGTCTCTTTCGCTCCACCGGCAATTGCTAGGCGGTGGTAAAAATTTATAAATCGGACGTCGTAATCGACAAATTAGTTCCGCGGTTTAAAATCGAATTTAATAACTGAAAAACAATTGAAATCGTCCGAATTTCGTTTCAATCGACATCATAAATTGTTGAAGTTTCCATTTTAGTGACTTCTATTTCAAGTTCGAGTCGTTAAGTGAGTGAATTACGTGATAAACTTGACGGTAAGTCGATGCCAAGAAGGCGCAATATTGTCGGCCATTTTTGTCGTGTCACGCAAATTTCGATCGTATTGCAATTTGCGTGGCGCCGACAAGCAGCTGTAGACAACACGTCGTAAACGTAAACAAAGTTTTTTTTTAGCGGGTGGAGTTTTTTTTTTAATTATTTGGTGGTGTTTTTGTTGTTGATCTATTGCAGGGAATGTCATCGAACGAGGCGGAACAGGAAGCGAGTGAAGTGTTGCATTCGCTGCTGTCTATCGAACGAGTTCGAGATGCTTCTGGACTGGCGATTCCTTCGGGCGAAATAAGGAGTCAATCGGAGTGCGGAATAGACGACGGAAATGAGGTTGTTATCCTATTGAATTTTATTACTTGTTTAATGTAGTATGCAAAACGGCTTTCAGAATCAATCGTTTGTCTTCCCAATGGATTGTGGAGCGTTCTAGGTATCAGCCCTTCTGCCTGATGTAAATGCTCTCCTTTCGTCAACTAATCTTAATTCAAGTCATAATTTTTTTATGGCTACACTCCTTAGTTGCGTCCCTGACAAGCAGGGATCATCATATTCGGTGTCCACTCACCACTCAATATCTAAATGAAATTAATGCCTTCAAAATACCTGATGAAGTATCGATCCAAGGCAAGATACTAAGATAGTAAACAGCGGGTAGACGAATTAGCTAGGCAATGTTCTGCTCTTCGGCGCTCTCTCGTGGAACCTGTTCAATTCGCACTAGGAAATGTTAAGCGTCAAATATCAGCCCAGTTTCTTAAAATCTCGACATCCAGATGGAGAAGACTGACCATCTCCGTCATATCTAATATCCATCCTATTGTCGGTGCAGAACAGATGAGCTCAGGAGCCGTGTAGAATTCTCCAGCGTCACGGCGGTCAGCACGGGTTACTGGCTAATCGAAGACCACGCGGCCAGACTGTGTATTCTCTTTAACGTCAATTACCGCAGTTCTAAGAATGCAAATAGAAGGGAAACTGTTATCCACCCACGTTCTTTGCGAGTGTTCAGCCATAGCTAGAGCCAAACTTCGTGCATTAGGCAAACTTTTCCTTGATAACCTTAACGAGTTCTCGAAAAATTAGATTGGAGAACTGGCTATCATTTTAAACAGCCCCGGTTAGATATGATAGTCCATTCCCGGTCTTTGTAAAACTCTGTACAGGGTGACCCAAAAGTTCCCGGAATTTTTTGGGACATCTTAACGGTCCATAAATTCCGAAAAATGAAAAAAGTAGAGAAACGGAGTAAACAAAAAATTTATTTTGAACGGAACCAACAAAAAAAAATACAAAAAGTTACAGCAAATGTTCAAAATTTCCTCCATTGGTTCCAACGCATGCGCGCAGTCGCTTCGAAAAGTTACCGACGATGGTCGCACACTCAGCTACGGTAATTGTTGCCCTAGCACGTTCCAGAGCCCTTTTAAAACCATCCACTGTGGTGTACCGTTTTCGTGAGAGCCTTTGCTGCAAAAGAGACCAAACGGAGAAATCGAGAGAATTTAAATCCGGCGAGTTTGATTGCCAAACGGCCTTGTCCAAAATCCCGGAAACCGTTGTTCACAAAGAGCGATCGTTGAACGGGCCGAATGCGCCGGTGCTGAAGCGTGAATCCACTTTGTCCGAAATGCTGTATCGCCCAAGGCTCTGAAACGTTGCGAAGAACTCGCTGATATTCGGCCGCATTGATTTTTACATTTCTCGGGGTGAAAACGAGTGGCGTCTTACCGGTGGCGCAGATCCCGCCCCAGACCATCACAGACTTTTGAAAATGGGCGCGATTCATCATCACAATGCGAGACTCTTCTGTTGCCCTTTCTCGAGTAATTGGCGTTGATTTTGATGATTGTGGCACGGCTTGACGGTGAAAATCTTCTCGTCCGTGAAGAGAATTCTTTTCAAGCGACCACCGCCGACTAGTTGAAGCATTCGTCATGCTTTTGTCAATCTTACTGCTTTCATAGCGTCGCTAAGAATCCACCACTCAGAGGACGGTCTGAGATCCCTCCAGTATTCTTGAAACGTTTAACAATATCGTAAACGGTTGACTACTTGAATCCGGTCGTTCGAATAATATCGGCAGTCTTCATTCCGGCCTTGTGCAATTCGACGACTGTGACACGCTCTTTTTCGTTCCCTATAACTCGCAGCTAGCGGAAACAAAATACATACATATGATGTTTTCTAAATCAAAATTACATGAGGTATTCGAAAAAAATATTAAAAATAATAAAAACGGAATAAAAGAATGCGCAATCTAGCTTTGAATAAAATTCCGGAAACTTTTGGGTCACCCTGTATATACTTCATCAGCAATCAACGACCAGGTTAAGCGAGTTGTGGTGTCAAAACGGCGCTAATGTGCTAATTGGGGCCTGTTTCGACAAGCCACCACGTAAACCAACCATCAACCCAAGGTGTTTTTTTTTTACAATAGTAATAACTTAGGGGGTCGTCCTTTAATGCGATTGCAGAGCTAGAACGACATGAACATTTCGGAACTATGGCCGCCGAAGTCTGATCTGTGGTCTTGGATCCATCCATGTACGAAAACACGTATCCAGGAAACTCCTCCACATGCCTTCTGTGTAGCAGCTGGAATAACGAGGTAGGTGTATGGAATTTATTGGGGTTTCGGGAATGAAAAGGTTGGGAGAAGAAAGGGCGGGAGAAGCGCGATCTCAACATCATAGAATCTTTCAGGCTACAGCATAGATCGAGTGTGTTGGCAAAAGCAGCACAAAAAATTGTGCAGATATAGAAGAATTCAGCCAGACTGGGTAGGCTTGGCCATGTAAGAATATGTTTGCCGAAACTGTTTGTGGACACCTCGTACCAGACATTGTCCTCTTGGGACGTGTCACTATGGTGACGTGATGGTAGAACGGATACCGGGGCATCTAGTGTGCGAATATGAAAGTCTGGCTCGTACCAAATATCGGTATTTAGGAAAAATCTTCGTGACCTATGACGGGCTGTAGCACAGTGCTACAGTTCACCTCTCTCAATTTAATCTAACATCCTCCGTAAACATCGCCAACAGCCGATGTATGGGTTCTGCACTGATCAACGATTAAAAATATTTTTGACAAAATCAGATTCTACCAAAACGAAGTTTCTTCCAATATTAAAACGTAGAAATCTTGCCAAAATAAACACGGGCTATTAGACGCTTTAATCCATGGATTCGAATTTTAAAGCTTGCGACTCTTGCTAGTATTTTTATTTTTAGTCCACCGCTGAATTATAACTTCGGAACCCTCAAAACTTGTCTGTTTCTAATACATTCCTTTTAAATGCAGTGCCATTCAGGTAATTTTAGAATTGTAGAATGTTGTACTTCTTTCATGCACAATTTTTTGACAAACGATTAAGAAAGTTGCTAGCCATAATTAAACTGAGCATTAATTGCCACTTTTATAAAAAAACAATTTTTCTAGGAAAGACAAAACGAAACAGTCGACATTGAAACAATAGAGGACTATTCACCAAAGTATGCTGCAAATAATCTTCCAACCAATTCAAACGTGCCCGTGGACCAAGAAAACAACTACGATAGCTCAGACGCGGAAGACGACACTCCAGAATGTGTCGAGCTACGACTGAAGCAAGGCTGTGACTGCAAGTTCAATTGTTTCAAGGATCTAGATGCCGAACAAGTGTACCGGCATCGATTAAATATCGCTGAATTAACAAAAGATGAACACGACATGTATCTGATGGGAGTAACAATGGCATGTGTGGCCAATGTTAAGAAAACCAGCCGACAGAAAGAAAGACAACGGAATCGCGCTACGTACGTCTATCAAGGGAAACGAGTGTGTCTCGACTCGTTCCTCTTTCTCGAAAACGTCACTCTTTATCATATCAAACGAATTCGAAATCATGTCCTTAAGCACGGCGTAGTACCTCGTACACATGGTAATTTCGGAAAGAAGCCACATAACACTTTCTCGCTGGATATGTATAAAAATCTGGAAAACTACATAAAGAAATTTCTTCAGCCGCATGTTGTTGATTTCAATAAGAATCAAGTGGTTTACGGAATAACGCGGGTCGATATTTACAATTCGTACAAGGATCACGGACGAAAAGCCGACGAAAAACTGGTCGGCTATTCGACATTTCGTCGATTCATGAAAAAACAATTTCCGCAAATTAAATTTCAAAAAGTCGATCATTCCGGTCGTCACGTTGCTGTCGACGGCGGCACGACACCAAAAACACCAAAGAAAAAACAACCTACCAAAGTGCATACAAGCAGTCCTTCAAACGTGACTCGCATCGATAAGGATGTGATAATGGAAGTTATTTGGCAATAATAAACCGAAAATTATTTTTTATTGATTTTTAACGATAGTGATTCTTCTTGTAGTTTTAAGTGTTCACTACTTTTAGCAGTTCAAATAAAGTCGAACATGTTAGCCTGAAATTGTAGATTTGTTAATTATTTAACCAATTCCCGTCCGATTCGGATATTTCTCATTACACAAACCCAATTATTTACAATAGAATGCAAATAATCGGGCTTTTGTTGAAAAATCGCTGCCAAAATGAAAATCGTTGTTTATTAGTGTAGTCTATCTTATGGATATAAACTGCTAGAATTTTGGATACATGAGAACCTTGAGTTTGTCATGTGCTAAGATTGCTAGCTTCAATTTGTATTTTTTTGCAGTATTTCAATAATTGCACTTTTGCTATTATTTGCGTACAAACTTGGGAGTGAAATGTTGGTTTTACAGTTTAGGGAATATTTGTTATTCGCGAAGCTTTGTATTTCCCCGAAATGAACGAGCAGTCATACAAGCGGTCATAAAACGTAGATTGGTATGCAATAACCGCAAAATAACATTGAAGAGTTGTTTACGCATTTCGTTTTCATCGTTTTTTATATTTGTTTAGTAACGTAGCAAGTTAGCAGAGAAGATACATATTTCTTATAAGTTATTAATGATACGAGGTATTAACCGGGAGGGTCCAATCTAATTTAATTTTATTTGTAATTAAAGAGGATTTGAAAAATGTATGTATACCTAAATTATTCGTGGGCTTATGATTAAATTTACAGTCTGTCCTTCCATGGCGAGACAACCCCTTGGCTTCTTTAATGATAGTTTTTTTTTAATTACTGCGTCCATTTGTCCGATCTGAGTTTTGTTTCGAAGCTCCTGATCATGTTTGTTTTTAGGCGAAAGGCTCTGTTCAACACCCGCAAAGAAGTTATGAAGGACATTGTTGAAAAATAATTTTTCATTTAACAGATAACTTGTTAGAAGAAGATATTTCTCATGCAGATAATTAAATATATATATTTTTTAAAGAGACCTCAATAATGTCCTTTAGAATCGGGCAACTGAGATCTGTAGCTCAGTTCTGTAACTTATGAGTGAGAAATTTCTCACCAAAAAGTCAAAATGAGGACGAATTAATGCAGTTTTCTCTCTGTATTCTCACCAAATGAGAAATGAAAGAATGCCAAATGCGTATTCAAGTACGGTGCTTTCTCATTTGGTGAGAGTACAGAGAGAAAACTGCATTAATTCGTCCTCATTTTGACTTTTTGGTGAAAAATTTCTCACTCATGAGTTACAGAACTGAGCTACTGAGCCGCCTCAATGAACCTGCTCAAGCAGAAGATCCAACTGAGCCAGATCTTCTACACGGATCTTTACGGTTCACGAATTTTGAGGAAAGAGAATGAAGAGCGGAAAATGAAAGATGCAAGATAGAGGGTAGCGCATAGAGGATAGAATATGGGAGTTGGTAGTTGGGATATGGTAGATGGAAGATGGAAGATGGAGGATGGATGATAGAGGATGAAGAGTTGGAAGAGGGAGGATCAGAGATGAAGGATGAGGGATGAAGATTGAAGATGTAGGATGGAAGATGGAGTACAAAATATGGAGGATGAAGGATGGAACATGGAGGATAGAGGATAGAAGATAGAGTATAATGAGTAGGATGATGGATAGTTGATGGTGGGTGGAAGATTAAAGATTAAGGATTGATGTCTGAGGATTGAAAATTGAATATCGATGATAGAATCGCAAATCTTTCATAGGTAGTCTTTGCAAACTATGAGGTAGTACATTATACATAAACTATACATGCTACTTTTGAGGCATCCGCGAAGAGTAGGAAAGTATCCCCAAAGTACATCGTAATGGAAAGTTGCTTTATTGCTCTATGCATTGGAAATGATAAAATATTGGGGTCTATCATCTAGCCAGTGATCTAGTTAACCCAGTGCTAATACCAGATGCAATAAGCACTATTTTTACATGTGAAATTAAATCGTCTGTCGACTTTTGTCAAGTCTAAGAAAACAGCGCGTTGTTTGTTTCCGTTTATCAAACGAAGAGCTTCATATAAATAAAACACAGAAAAAATGATAATTTTGAATATTTCCAAACGTTGCTCGTTTGTGAACTTCACCATAATAAAAATGTAAGCTTTGACTGATGTTTTGACATTGACAAACTAGCAAAAAAGTATTAAGGTGCGTTTGTATTAAAATACAAAATTTTTATGTTCCTCTTTACTACGGCAGTGTAAAAAATCCACCTGCATCTTTTGAAGCTCCAAGAGCCCATATCTACGTCCTTGCAGTACGGGTTGAGGTGGGGGAACAGATAAAGTATTCTATCGTCTGAATCGATCGGTAAGGTTTCGAAGAAAGTTAACAGCGGACTGTGTCTACTTACTGCTTCATTTTCATCATTCAATGTCATGGCTAGAATAATCCTCAACATGATTCATGACAATATGGATATCCCTCTCGATGGATTGAGCTAACCACTTCGACATTAGCAAAGGAGTCAGATATATGTATAATATCTTCAGAGTGGCTTAGGTTTGAAATCCGCTGGTTGTCCACTCACAATTCTGGTCTATGGTGCAACACTGTTGTTAACGTATGCAGAAACTGAATAAGGGAATTATGGTATGTAATCTACACAAGTGAATTTTTAAAAAATTCTATAATATATGGAGTTAAAAGGGTATTCTTAAATACCCTATAAAAATAAAATTTTGAAGAGAGTATTGGCCGATAGCAGTGGGATTTTGAGAAATGTGTTTCGAGAAACAGGGTTGGAAGTATCTTAAAAATTTTATTATAGATGTACGTGTTCAATCCCTTTTGGGTTACAGTTTTTCCTTTAAACCGATTGATACGAGATCGAAAGGAGTGATTCCATGGCTACAGTTCCCATATCAAATCGTTAACGTTACAAAGTTGAAGTTAGGTATAATAAATTTGTATAATACTAGACTCTGCTTATTGTTGTAGACGCCTTAAAGCCGGGTTGACACGTTACTTGTTGGATCGGAACGAGTGAACTCCGATAGTCGAGTTAACTCCCTCTGACATTTACTTGGACAAGTTGAGCACTGTCCGACTTTACTCGTATGGGATTTTAACACGAGAACACGATACGAGTAACGTTCGGAGTTCACTCGTTCCGATTCAACTCGTAACGTGTCAACCTGGCTTAAGTAGGAAATGCACAAAAAAAAAACGCCGAGATGAAATTTGATCATACGGAAGGAATATGAAGTGTGCGACTGCAGACTAAAATATCAAAACAAGTCACTCAAGTTTAAGTTAAGTGGCTGCGGTAATTGAATCCATAGATTGGATACAATTTAAAAACAAGTTTATTGAAAGTGATAATTGTTCGTAGCCAATAATTTAAGAGTCGGCGCACTTTTTCTCGATATAGTCAGGAGAGTGCAAACTCTTACTGATTTGCTGAAGTTTGTGCTGGTTTCATTTAATATATCTAAGCGATTTCTTATTTTTTACACTATTTTCATTTCGGTGTATCCACTGAAGAGTAAATCATCACTACTAGTCAAAATTTACATAAAATGGGCAGAAGGTCGCAAGAGTCACTTGAATTCAAACAATATATCATCTGTAGTGGGATTTTGTACAAGGCGAGTCGCCCAAAATATCGTCCAAAAACGAAATTTACAACTTTGGGATTTTGAGGACCTTAGGCGACAAATTAATAGGCGAGAGACCAGTGCTCAAAATCCCAAAGTTGTCAATTTCGGTTTTTGGATGATATTTCGGGCGACTCGCCTTGTACAAAATCCCACTACTGGTCATAAACCTAGTCACTCGATGATCCACCAGGGTAGTCATTCCGAAAGCAGCTATCAATGATCAAATTTTGTGGGAAGTGGTACATATTTTGTTTTTGGTCGTGTATCATGAAATTAGGATGAACAATCTCTTCGCTCCAAAAAATGTTATTGAAAATTTGAACTAATTGAATAAAATAGCCGAGATTCTCGAAAATGGATAATTATGTCAAATAATATAAAATAATGCTGTCAAATCTTTGACTAAAAACACTTGACGAAGTCAGTCAAATTTTTTTCGGTGAAGTAAAAATTGTTTCCCGTAAAAATAGACTTTGTGTAGAATAAATAAAATAATTTGACAAACAAAAATTTGACGATTTGACGATTCTATCCGACTACATTTGCAAGCGAGAATTGGCATACAATACAATATTGACAACAAGTTGGTATTGCCTTTATTGATTAAATCATCCCAACTTATATTTTACACTAGCAAATATTTTCTGTTCCGTGTATCAATGAAGTAGGCCTAACTAGTTCGTGAACGAACTAGTTCGGAAGACCGTTTCGTAGTGAATTCCGGTCCTAGTTCGTTTGTAGGAAGTAGTTCGTCATCACATTTGCATCATGTATCGTTCCACTCTCGCGAACTGGGAAATGAACAAAGGAAGTACTTCCTTCACGAGGGAAGTGAGGATCTTTTTTTTTAGGTCATCACATTCACTCTTGCGAACTGCGAACTTTACAATGGAACTAGTTCCTTTTTTTAGGTCATTACCTACACCATTTGTCATTTCATTCTCACGAACTGTGAACTACATGAACGAACTAGTTCGCAAGGGCGAGGGAGCTAGTACGTTCGCGATCACTAAGGTGAACTACAATGCGCAAGCCTACAATGAACTAATGGTGTAAAGCTGGTCTTACACTGTATGTCACGCTGTTAAATCTTTGACTTCTTTCCCTGGCAAATGCTGTCAGAGAGTGTAATCGTCAAATTTTTGTTTGCCACATTATTTTAGATCTAATACATGAATCTATTTTGATGGAAAAAATTAGACAGAATTTTTTCGACATAGCATACTAGCTTAAGACATTTTATGCGGTGTTCTGTCTCTTCGCAAAATCTCTACTTTTTTCAAGAGTGAGTGTAATCAATCAGAATGGTTGCAATCTTTTTGGATCTTTTGGAAAAGCTCGATTTTATTGGTTAAGCGATTTTTGTTTTAATAGGAATCACTTAATTTGATGCAGTTTTGACGATTTGAAGGAAGGGGTGGACAGATTTTAGTGGGAATTGATGTAGAACGCAATCGTTGCAATGAAAATAGTCTCCTACGAACTTGGAAGAATTGACGGAATAGAACCGAATGTGTACGTATTCTATAATAGAGGTCTCAAAGTGTGAAAGATGGTTATTTCAGTTGACTATCATAGCAACTTATAACGCTAATCCAAAGTAAGGGCTATGAACCCACTCCAACAATAGACACTTCCACCTATTCTTCGGAAACTGTTTTCATCATAGCTTACGGTCAACGGCTGTAAGCACAGGTAGTCGGTACACCATATCACGTTCATTTCATTACCATTGAATTAAAATATTTGTTACCAATTTTTAATGCAAATCAGACTCGGTATCGTCATCACATTTTATTAAAATTTTTTTCTCCTTCTCAAGATTGCGAAGTGTTTTCTTTCGATTTCGTACCGGCACGGCACGGAGTACAGTGTTAGCGTCTATGCAGTCTTCGTATACGAGTAAAACGAAATTTTATTATATTTACTGTACAAAGCAGAAGGTAGAAAAATAAAGTAAAATGAAGAAAAATAAAAGAAAAAACGTAGTAATTTACAATAAGTCATGCTTCGGCATATCAGACAGAGTGTAATTGTAAAACGGACTTGAGTTTTTTTTCTTGCAATTAGCCGGCAGTTAATTTTCAGATTTTACATGAATTAGAAGTGTTTCAAGTATACGAGCTTATATTGGGTGTTAATGGTCACATTTTCGTTATAATAATAGTCAAGTGTTTTGTGTTTTTTCGAAGACTTTTGAACTCTTTTTTCCCGCGAAATGCCAGTGACAAGAAAATATAATATGAAGACAGTTTAGTGAACTTGGAACTTTTCAAGAATAAAGTTAAAAAAAAAAAAATTGTCAAACAAATTTGGTCCAAAAAATTTTGACAATGCTTTTGTTGCCAAAAGGTTTATGGTTTCGGTGCTGTTTGTACTGTACACCGTCTTATGTACAGGATGCGAGTAAGTTCGAGTTATGTTTAATAATTTCACAGTCGAATTCATTAGCAATTTATTTTGTGCTTCTTAAGATTTATTAAGGTTTTTAATTGTTTTTGTTACACGTTTATAGTTTTTTATGTTTCACGGTCAGAACTAGAGTAGTACGTGCTCTCTGTTTTTTTTCCGTTTCTGCTAAAAAGACGAGCATATCATGCACGCAAGCGTTTCTTATCGTAATTGCGATACCGATCGCAAACAATTAAAAATCTTGAAGAAAATATTTGCACAAACTTCAAAAATATCGGTGCAAATATGACGAGTTGCATTGATTTTTTTACGTAAAGGTGTGCTATCATTTTTCCATAATTGTTTAGAAGTCAAGGTCGAACTTGTAATTTCGTATTCTGTTCCTATGAACTCACTATACAATTAAAGATAGTGAATTAAAGAAGAGTGTTCTCTAATCCATTGTAGAAATCTAAAAATACACCCGCCTTAGTCCTTACGCCAAGAGGTTGTTAATTCCATCTCGATAGGGCCATTTTGATTAGAATGATTAGATCGGCCCAATATTACAACCCAAGGTTGTCCTAATAAAAGCCATAACTAATACAGCAAGCCAAGGCTGGTCAAGTTTTTGAAATCAAAGCTATGTCACAAACCAATGCTGTCCTATGGCAGGTGCCAAGGCTGGCCCAATTTAGTACGGACAAACAGTATTAAACTGTATGTTATGTGGTGAAAAATTTGTCTAAAAAAAATTTCATTAAAAGCTCTGTCAAATTTTCGGCCAAAATAGACTTTTCTAGAGCAAAACAAATAATGTGGCAGACAAAAATTTGACGATTACACTATCTAACTGCATTTGCCAGTGAAAATAGTCAAAATGTTGAAGTGATGTGAATTATTCTGCTAAAATTCGTTAAGACATGTGTTTAGGTCGTTTGTATGGAGAGACAGATATCCGAAGCAGTGATAGGATATCCTTCTACATGAAAGACTCTATTTGAAATGTACGAGTATTGCCATCTTGATCGGTTTAGTATTCAATGTTTTGAGTGTAAAGTTTACCATCATTTCCTGAGGTATCACTCTTTAAATTCGTAATTCAAATTTTATTTTTTTCTCCGCACTTCGATTTTGAGTGTGTTTAGATACTGTAAGACAATAAAGAATGACAACCTATGTTTAGTCCGGTTCTTTTAAGCAAAATTAAAACAAACTAGTGTAAAATGTCAACCTTATCCGCTCAACTTTTTGACTCAACTTTTTGCGGTTCCATAAGGTGAATGCATAAATTTTCCCACAACTTTTGTATGGCAGCTACACGAAAATCTTTCATGATTTTTTCTTCTGAGACTCCCGTCAAAATATATTATGCCAAAATTCAAATTCCTAACTTATCGTGTTTTGAAGTTTTCTGCCAATATTTGTCAAATATGTTTGAAAGAGTTTTGATTATGAGCTGCTTGAAGTAGTAGGAAGATGTTGTCCGTTATCGAACTTAGCCTTAGATAGATAGATAGATAAATTTATTCACTAGTTTCGTTTATAATTGTGTGATTTATTTTAGAGACCAAGATAAACTTTTACAACTACTTATATACTTAAATTAATCAGCTAATTGCAGTAATAAGTGTAGTAATGAATTATTGAAATTATGTATGAGGAAAAATTGTGACTAAAAACCATTTTGAACGTAGCCTTAAAAATTCTTATATTTTAGCTTCCTTGGTAATGTAGTTATTAAGTTATCTTGGGCAGATAGACGGGCGGCAAGTGAATTTAGATGGCCTTCTTAAGTTTTTAATGGAAACTGGGTGGATCTTTCCGGTAAAGTATCTACATAGTTGTAGATAGCCTACATGGTGAAGAAGGTGCACCATAAATTTAAAAAGGAAGATTGTCCCCTTTTATATAATGCAGCAATCCTGTAATTCTTCACCGCTACAACCAATTAAACTTGTTAATTTGAACCGTAGAAAGTTCATGTCAATAGCGTTTAATAGTGCAATAAGTTTGATGACCGATAGTACTAATACTCAGATACATTAAATTTTCCTTTTTGCAAATTTAATTCCACGGCTAAGTCACGAAATCTCCATACTCGTACGTCTTACGTGACGGTTATCTTATCCGAGAAGAAAATCTGTAAAATACAAAGGAGATGCAACCTAACTATGGGAAACTAATGATCGCGATCATTGCTTCAATCAAAATGATCGCGATCATTGCTTCAATCAACATGAATGCAATTTGTGATGTGAGATCGTCTTATTCGTGGTGCGATTGATCTTATTTCTTCACTGTTTTCTGTTTTGTTTTAATGGAACTGTAGCCAGTTCCAATTTTTTACGAATTAGAAATAAGCTGAAGAATTGCTCATTAAACATTTTTAAATTAAAAATGTTTTAAAATTTTAAAAAATTCCATAAACTCTGAATGTTTGTGATAGTACGATAGACACTTCGCTTTAATCTCTGTTAACCTAGTATTAGTATACACTGTTTGATCATTTGCTCGGTCAAATTCGCTATTTCGCATTGGTTATTACTGCAATTTGACCACTTAGTCAAACAGTGTAATACTAGCTTCAGTTTTGACAACAGGGTGTATTGTCAATTTTTTTCGATATGCGGCTACCACAGTTCATACTTTAGCATCTTTCTTTAACTTACATACAGGGAAGTTAGAAATTATAAATCTGGATCCATTCATGGCATAGAGCTAGTGGAGACGACAGGCCACCAGTTTTGTATAAAGCGCTTTGAAGCCAAAAACACGATGAGAACTGAGACAAACATGGTCGTTATATTAAAATGTTGTTATCTTAGCGTGTGAGTGAGTGAGACAAAACAGGTGCGTTATGTCAATTTGTTATTGTTTTGCATGCAAGTGAATGCGACAACGTCCGCCTCCAATTCAACCGCTGCTTGTCATCTCCAGTATATATCTCTATGATTAATGGTGTCAATTTCGAAGGTAATCGAATCGGTTTTGGAAAGATAACTCTTCATAGGTGAAGGATTCCTAAATCTGAACCTAGTCAAGCTATACACTTCGAAGGAACCTATGAAGGTGCTCACATATCAGGATTCAGTCAAGGTTCACTTCTAAGTGTAAGTGTTTTGAATGAACATCAGTTTCCAACAACAACAACCTTCCTATACCTTCCAACACCCAGAATAGCTAAGAAATCTCTTGACATCTCTCGCATGCAAAGATACTTCTTGCGAATTCCACACTATCTGCCGAATATGCGAGATTCCGCTCTTCTTAACACATGCACTGTTTAAGCGCCGCAGAGCTCTAAACAGGATCAGTTTTTCCTGCGGTGAAAGGGATATGAGGGTCAGCTCTACGCTAAAGTATTTGTGGTTGGTAGCAGCGATCGAGTAATGTATGAAATCGGAAACGTTGTCAGTAGTGCGAGTATTTGCGATCACCTTGTTATACTCTCGTTGGCTAGAGTTCGCTTTATTAGCTGAAAAGCGTATTCTCTAGTCGAAGATTGCGTGCTTTGTTACCGAATAAATAACTTTTAGTCTATTGGATTTTTAGTGTGCCAGTATCAACCCACTAAAAAATATGGCTACTTACGCCGTCTTCATTTGAACACCCTGTATTTTCATAGATTACCGTAATCACAGAGTATGTGCTCAACTTGTTCAGAATATCCAACATACATGAATGTGTACTAACATATACTTTCTGTCATTGAACTCAAGTCTTACGCTACCGGCGTTATCATAAGATGGGGCGACGGATTCTTCTCATTGCACTTAATTCAAGGGCACAAACTTGTTTGCACTGTACTAGCGAAAGTTGCAATACAATACTGTAGTATTTTTGTAATGTGTAACCTATGTACGTATGGGAAGTTATTTGATATTTTCATTCAAACCGATACGGAAACACGTTTAAAGTATTATATTAATTTCAAATATTTGACGAATATTTTGTCGTTACATTAGCTTGCTCGAGTGAATTTCTTTCCGGTTTGCTTCTTTCTTTAGGCTGAGCGGAAGACCGAAATAGTTTTAATAGTTTTAAAATGAGGCATGTAGGACGGTTAGCCAAGTACTCATACTGTCCAATGCAATAATCTTCAAAATTCAAATTAGTGTTCTGATAGTAGATTAAGTACAGACGTTCACTATGGATAGTGTGAGCAGTATCTAAAGTGCGCGCTTGGCATAACGTTTGTATTGAGGTATACCTATTATAACTGGTCGTTGATAAAACCTCCAATCGAACAAAAACAACAGTTGATCATTTAACAACTACAAAATAACGTTATAGTAATTTCTGTCATATCTTGTGATTGGAGAAATATCGTCGTGCCACTACGTTGTTTATCGTTAACCGACTATGAAAAATTAAATTATTAAATAAATATTAAAATTATCAGTGAAAATGTGATACATATCATACATATATGTACATATTTTCACGAATTTCTTCATATCTCTTAGGTCTTCTGAAATATTGAATTAATTTAATAATTTTTTCCTCAAATTGTTGACGTAAATGCCTAAAAAGGTTTTTTCTGATTTTTTTTTAGATTCGACCCCTAAGTGGATGTAAAGGGGTTGAATGCATTTTCACGAATTCAGCCAAATATCCTACGTCTGATTAGATATCGCATAACTTTTCACTTCCACGGGTTTGTTTTATAATCGTCTAATACCCGTTTTAAATATTTATCCCTTTTCAACTCCTAAGAGGATTTAAATGGGCTGAACACGGATTTCACGGATTTCGTCATATCTCTTAGGAGTGATAAGACATTGAACTTATTTTATCTCATGCGTGCATATATTTTCATACTTCTTGCCATATCCCTTAGGTTTGATGAGATAGCCAATTGGCTTGAATTTCAGCAGAGTTTTTAAATAATCGCTTACAAACAAATTTAAGGATTTTCTGATATCTCGCCGTCAAGGTCGTCTGAAGGGGTTGGGGTTGTATTCATTTGGTTAAATTCTTACACATTTCTTAGCTCTGATGAGGTATCAAATTTATTTTTACTTCCTAAGGCTTCCATTATAATGGCCAAACAGTTGCTTATAAAAATTTTAGATATTCAACATTAAGAGGTCTAAGGAGATACTTTTCACAGTTTTCAACAAATTTCTTGAGTTCGATGAGATATCAGATAGGTTTTTACTTCCCCAGACATTTAGAGGATTATATGCCAACAAACCGATTTCACGATTTTTTTTTACATTCATGTCTAAAGTGGATGTAATGGATTTGTATTCATTTTAGTTTTTCCTGTAATTTGAGCGGACTATGAAGTGTTTTTCAAATATCCATTCTATCGTTTGCCGATACAAAACCTTAGGCTTAGAAAATTAAATTCCGAAATCGGATTTTTTTAAAAACTCTTTTTGAATGAGTTTTGTTGCGGTTATTCTATACTTTATTATTTTTTTTAAATAATAATGTATTGTGATCGATATTATAAAACAAATTTAGTAAGTACCCTAAAAAAATATTTTTCACTACTAGTTGAAAAACCGAAAAAGTTCAGTCCGTCTGTAGGGCGTCCACTGTACGTACGCAAAATGGTTTTAAGATCCAGAGCGTCGAATCCAAACCCTTTGAGCGTATTTTTCTATCTGAGAAACGGATTATGCTAGAAACTTGAAACTTGGTCAGTGTATGCAGACGTACTAGAGGAGGTGGATCAAAAAAAATGTCAGTGAAAGCAGTTTGCATATATTTTCAATAATTCTATATTATCTCTTAGGTCTTCTTAAATATTGAATTAATTTTACGTCCACAAGATGATCTTCAGACAAATGCCTAGAAACTTTTTCAGTTTTTCCTTAGTTCGATCTATTAGGGGTATAAAGGGCTTGTTTATATTTTCACGAATTCCGCCATATCACTAAGGACAGATTAAGATTTTATTTCTATAAGATTTTCATATAATCGCCTAAAAACGATTTCCAGGATTTTTTGCTTTTGAATCCATATCTCTTAGGTCTGATAAGATATTGAATTTATTTTTACTTTTTCCAGTTTTCCATACAATCGATCAAAAATTAAAAACCCCCAATTGTCTAATTTCCTAGTATCCCTTAAAAAAAATATAAAGTTTCAATCTGAGCCTTCAAGTGTTTTGGATGCATAGTTTCTTTTCCTCTCAGCCCATACCCCTCAACCCTTATCGACAATTTTGTCTGCAAATGTGTCCACCATCATAGTTCTACATAATTTTCAACCTCCTAACGTAAGCTGTTATAAGCTTTTGCGTAAGGCGGACACACGGACAGACGGACATTTTTTTGTTTTTGCTTTTTTGGGTTTACTAGTCCTAAAATGTGAAAATACAATATTTTAGGGATGTTCATATTTAAGTAGATTTTTCAGCCTGTATTACTATATGGGGCTTAATTGTGCCAAAAGTCATCGGAACAATCTTCAGATTTTTTTTTGTCTAGATGAATATGATACGATTTCAATGCGATCACTGAGCTCAAAGTATACTATCATCAATATTATAAAAATATTCATCAATTCTATAAAACGATGCATTTTATGTATTATGCATATATTAATTAATATTTTTAACGTGTGCATCAGTAGAATAATTGTATCGCATATGAAAACCACAGGGGAAAAACATGATAAAAGTGTTATATTTTTTTTCCTTTTTGAAATTTTGATGCAAGCTGCTGGCTAATATCATAAACTATACTCTAGCAAACATAAACAGGGGAAACCCCTGTCCAGTCCCTAGTTATTGCGTATTAAAAATTGCTCATGCAAGGGAAAAACCTTCTTGGTTGAAGTTTAAATTGACTCTCCTGTAAAATTATCAAAATATGATATGTTTTTCCCCTGCGATCTTCATATGAATGCTGTTGTTGCAATGAAACTATTTTTCAGTGGAAAAATTGTCAACATTTGCTTATATCGGCGACAATGAACCCTTGTTCACAAAAAATGCTTAATAAATAAGATGAAGACGTGCATTAAAACGAGTTCGTGTAGAATTGCCTGTACATAAACCTATGAAAAAAACATACTGCAGTCACGATCGGCTGCAAGCCAATCGTATAATACTCTAGATGATACTGAACTCCGATTTATATTGTATAGTTGAAGGTAAAGTAGAATTTCATATGTGCATGTTGTATGTCCTTTATTAATGACCTCCATTCGGTTGCTACTTGAAACTGAAAGACAATATCATCAATGTTCAACATCATTTCTTGAACTGGGTGTGCCATCGGGAATAAAATTTCATTTTTGAAGGACATTCACATGTGAGGTACCGGAAGGACTCACTCGATTTCTAATATATTTATCCCTTTGCTTGGAACCATCCACAAATTAATCTGTACAAAATTTCAAATTCGTAGTTTGACGCGTTCAAAAGTTATGGGAAAATATTGTTGAATACGTATCTTAAAGATTTTTTGTATGGATGATACCAGAAAGAGTGAAAGGGTTTCGCTAACCCATTTTCACTCAAAACTAATTTGTACAAAATTCTAAATTTACAGCCAAACGATTACTTGAGTTATAGTGAGTTCCATAAATTAAGTGAAGACATTTTGAAAGGATATTTGTATGGCTGTTACGCGAAGGACTAATAGGATTTTTTTCAAAGATATACATTTAACTTCAACTATTGGACGTATACAAAATTTTAAACAAACAGCTGAAATGGTTGTGAAGCCATCGACAAATTTTCTAGAACACTGTTTTTTCAAGTTTTTTTTTGTATGGAAGCTACTCAAAGGAGTCAAGAAATTTCACTGACAAACGCAGTCTAACTTCCTTTTTGCTTAAATCTTATTTGTACAAAATTTAAACTTCGTGGCTAAACGATTTCTCGAGTTAAAGTGAGTTTCGCTAATTAAATGAAGATATTTTAACAAGATATTGGCATGGCAGCTACTCGAAGGACTAATAGCATTTTCTTCATAATCATACATTTAGCTCCAAATATTAAAAAATTAACGCATACAAAATTTCCAAGTCGTACCTTAAACCCTTATGAAGCTATCGGCCAATATTCTTGAACACGTGTTTTAAGGACATTTCGTATGGCAGCTACCCGAAGGAGTGAAACGATTTTGCCCGTTAACGAACTCACCCTTACAAATTCAACCAAACACTCAGATTCAAAATTTCAAGATCCTAGGTGAAGGCGTTCTTGAGTTATCGTGTTCACGGACAGACAGACGGACGGACGTCAAGCGGATTTGAGGTTTTTGGCCACAAATAACTTTTTTTCGTCCGAGGCTTGGTTCTATGCGTTACATAATTTTCGGCTGGATCAAACTTATAATAGTACTCTATATGATTTCATCTAGAGTATAAATATATTTAATGAAACGAAATTCAATTCATGTACATACTCGTATCATGAAAAATATTTGATAATTTTTTTCATTGCCTCAATGATTTTTTTCATTAATTCAAATATTTTTTTGAATGAAAAGAATTCATTAATGTTAAGAAAATTTATTTTTCTTTTCCTTGACCCCTACTCCCCCACTGTGCTCAGGCCCAAATACAATTAGGAACAAATTTCGAAAGATTTCATTCAGATTAATCTGCAATGGAATTCTATTGAATTACACCTACCTCTTAATTGATATTTTTTCTGTTTAATATAATATTTTTTTTATTTCCATCTAGATAATTCATAAATGTTATGCCACCCAGTGGTCTACCTTCCGAGCGTAGTTGATCGGACTAAGTTTGTCTTTCATATTAAGAATTTAAGCACCTTCGGTTAAGCATACAAATAGATAGAAATGTATTGTTAAAAGTAGTTAGGCAAATTCTACTAACACTCTCATTATACGTACTTATATAATTCCATGTGACGAGCGTGAACTTCCAATTTACTACATCAAACGTACGTACGATCCGATCATTTCGGCCGCAATATCGACACAATGTCCCATTGTGTATTAATTAATTAATTGTGTCCACTATTTATAGAATGGAAATTCAAATGTTGCTTGATTGATTCTCCCGAAAGAGCATTAATTGCTGCGCGTTTAATCAACGAAATCTCAGCATAAGGATGGCATAAGGCTACAAAATTCATTGAAGTCTCTCTAGAGTAAATTGATGACGATCGTCGCAAATCCAATTGATGTTAAAAAAAACCTTATCGAGTCGGTAATACTTACGAAGATCGATCAAAATAACCGTTTGATAGACTGGCCACAAACGAGTTTCAATTAAACCCCGATCATCATTAAAAGTAAAATATATCACATAAGTGAAGACACATTCTCAGTGTATGTTGTAAGAAGATTGGAAGACCAACCATACGTCCGTCTGACGGATCGTTGGAATCGTTGCGATCGTAAAATGCGGAAATTCAATCGTTAAAGATGTATTGCACGTTAATTACATACTCATCTGATATATTGAGGTATTTGAGCTTATAACGTCCCAAGATCTAAGTGATAATCAAACATAATCGACGAACGATCGAACCAAAACGATCGGTTCGATGATACGACAAAACGATAGTGAACACTATGCTCCATACTATAGATACCTAAACAGAGCTTCAGATACTATTCAGCTTACAGCTTGGCTAGCGTACATTAGCCTAGCTCTCGCTATAGAACGCCGGAGTGACAATCTTAAATAGACGGTTTGCTTCAATCGGACTATGCGGCACACTTACAGCAGATCATTTCAATACACTGTTCGTTCTTTTGGATGCCACCTCAAGATGAACCATCTTAAATCGACTTGGATCGAGTCGAGAATGATTTGAGATTTTTCGATAAAACGTACCGGACTGATTCGCGACGTGAGTGATTTTCCCTTAAAGAATTTCAAAAAGTGTGTGATCTTTAGTGGTTTTGTGACTTACTTTTTTAACAAAAAAAAAAAGAGTTAAAAAGTGGCCCATATACCTACAAGTGAAGGTGTTATTTAAATCTAACATGTGACTTTCTTCTATATTGGAATATATTAGCGGCTTACAACATTATGGGCATTCAAATATCTCACGGTAGTTGCGGTAGTTGCAATTTATTATAATTATTTTTTTTTATGTGAAATTTTCCACTTCTAAACCTTTCCCCCCGTTCGATAAGTTTGCCTATGCACCTTCATAATTTAATTATAGATTTTCAAACGTACATTTTCCTAGTCTTGATGTTGTTTTTTTGCTCCGTCTTCAAATGCGATCGTGAGTCGTGATATGTATGAACTTCTCCATAACATTCTCAATTCGAATATTATGCAATAAATTTTGTGCGATGTAAAAATGTCGGGCCGACACTAACCTGCTATGTAGAACACTTTCGGATAAAAAGAAAACAGAAAATAAATAAAAATAAATATTAAAACTGTGCCATCGTCGACAACTAATTTAACAAGTTTTTTTTTAAAAAATCATTTTTCTGCTTCCTGTGGTTTATTGTTGCAGTTTGATAAACGCGATGACGCTTTTTCTTAGCTTTGATTTATGACTAAAATTTCTAGAATTTTATTACTCAACTTTAATGACTACGATTTAATGCACATATACCTACTTTTATTTTGCTTTAATTTTATGAACTTATCTTCCGCTTTTCCGGATTACCTACTTTATTTTACTCAATGTTTTGAGTGATTACAGTAATTAGACTCTTGTACGGAAACCATAGAGATATATATACTGGATATGACAGGCAGCGATTAAGTTGAAGGCGAACATCGTTGCATTCACTTGCATGCGAAACAACAACAAATTGACATAAGGGTCCTGTTTTGTCTCACTCACTCACACGCTAAAACAACAATTTCATATAACGACCATGTTTTGTCTCAATTCTCATCGTGTTTTTGGCATCAAAGCGCTTCATACAAAGCCGGTGGCTTGTCGTCTCCACTAGCTCTATGAAGGAAACTACTTCCTTGAAGTGCGTGTATTTAGTCGTCAACTTATAACTGTGTTCCAAATCTTGAAGGATCTATCTACTCCAGTGTTTTCAAATGTCATATGGTATAGTGTATTAAGTGTACGAGTTTTTCAATGGGATTTGTATGGTGGACTCCCAAACTTGTTTTTAAAATTTTTTTATGCGTCTATTGATAGGTTAATGTATTTCAATTATCAAATTCCCATTTTGAAGCGTTCAAAAGATTCACCTGAGCGTTACCCACATGAGTTGACAAACTCTACCATACTTTTGACCTAAAAACTAATGCCTGTGTGCAATTTGGTGTCCTGCTGGAATGAAATGAATTTTGTGGGTTCTTGAAGAAGAAAGCTGTAATTTTTGAAGTATTTTTATGATGAACTCACTCCACTTTTGTACAAATTAAAACATTTACCTTTAACAAAAAAATTATTGTGTTCAAAATGTTGAAGTGTTAACAAAGTCTCGACTAATAATAGTGAAGGATTATTTTGGGACAACCTGAAGGATTCACAAAAGATGCTCTTACACGAGCGATTAAAACTGCTCAATTCGCAATAATATTCGTTAATTTTGACGTCATGAAAATGTGAAGAAGCACACTGCAACAATCGCAACAGGCAATGTAGATCAACTTTTCATCAACTCATTGCTGAATTGTGATTAGCGATATTTACCGATATCTAGCAATTCGGCAATAAGATTACACAATTCATTCAATTCCGTCTATGAACAAAACAAAATCAAAATTTGACGAACATTATCTAAAACATGGATATATTTGATCTCCAAGCCGTTATAACACGAAATGTGACAAATAAATTCAAAACTCAAAACAAAATTTGACAATTGAATCACAATTGCACGAGCGATAAAAATTGCTTATTTTCCGGCAATTCGAGACAATTTTGACGTCTCGGAAACTTACAGGAACATTCAGCAACATCAACAATTGACGATATGGATCAATTGGTGGTCAACTTGTTGCTCAGTAGTGACTAGCAATATGAAGCAATACTGAGCAACTTGGCAATGAGATCATACACGGACAATTCTGTTTATGAACAACACGAAAGCAAACTTGACAAACAAATCTAAAATTTAATATTAAGCTTAGAAATATTTTTTTCCAATTCGAAGCCATTTTGACAAATAAATGCAAAACACAAAACTTAAGAACTGAATCACTGAACCAGGACGACTGCTCGGAATTTTCCAAGTTAGTGGAAATAGGGCAACTATAGGGCGAGCAATACCAGCAATCTGTGTAAACATTGCCACGTTATCGAAATATTGCCGCAACTAGCACGATATTTCCCTATATTGCTCCATTAATCGCTCGACTAGTTTCGGCAATAATCGTCGGGAAATTAATTGCTTGAAAAATTGCTCGTGTAAGAGCAACTTAACGGTTTCAATCTTTCTTTTT
The DNA here is from genome assembly GCA_949128065.1 of Beris chalybata. Classification (NCBI taxonomy): domain Eukaryota; kingdom Metazoa; phylum Arthropoda; class Insecta; order Diptera; family Stratiomyidae; genus Beris; species Beris chalybata. The sequence goes on along the minus strand of OX421895.1, from coordinate 18,009,769 downwards.
ACATGTAACGAAGTTGGTTTCTGACTTTCTTGTTTAGTGATTTTTTGAGATAAATTGCACGGATTTTTAATGAGCTTTTGTATGGTGGGCACGCAAAAAACTCGTTCAAGTCGCTCACTATTACTGATGTCGCGATATGGTGCTCGCGACGCGATTGTTTCATCTCGGAAGTCGCACGCATGGTCTTCACTGTAATTCCGCCTTTACTCTGACTTTTCTTGAGTTGTCATTAAGTTAGAAGAACGTAGCACTTTTTTTTAAAAGACATTTGTATATGTCAATATCGTCTGCAAAATTTTGAGTTCATAAATTTGCTAGTACAAGAGTATGTGATTATTTTTCGTGTATTAATGAACTTAACCGTATAAATTGAGAATCCGAGATTATTGTTTTGTGATAATGTTTTCATGGTAAGCTACCATAAAAGCCATTATGATTGAATGTTTGTAGCTTTCCGGTGTCAGTGGAGTGAACCCAAAGACGAAATCCCCGACTGTTGATAATTCGCTGTCCTAGAGGACATGACAATTAGAAAACCTTCGGACCTAGTCCAACACAATCTCATAGAAAACTGGCCTCTCCAGTGAAAGTTTTCCAATTGTCATGTCCTCTAGGACAGCGAATTATCAACAGTGGGGGATTTCTAGTTGGGGTTTCACTCCACTGACACCGGAAAGCTACAAACATTTAATCACTCCGAGATTTAATTTGTTGATCTTAGAAGTAAGGCAGGACATCAATCGTCTTTGGGCTTCTTTGGATATCCTAAAAAAAAAATATTTTTATAGCGATTTCTTCACGTTATAAGTTTTTGAAACTAAATCAAGATTAATTTGTTCATCTCAGAAATTGGATAGGAGATCGATCGGCTTTGGGCTTCCTTCAGTATCCCAAAAAGTTTTTTTTTGCCCGAGGCTTCGTTCTATGCGCTATAAATTTTTGCAACTCCATCAAACTGAAGTATTTAACTTGACTACTCATTTAAAAAGAACGGCCGTGCTATAACAACCGCTGCCATCCTTATACCCCTCGGTCCTACTAGCAACTTTTTGGTCGATTTGCCAAAATTTTGACTAACTGTATTAAAAATTACTTATTAATAAAAAAAAAAAATTTCCTTATTCACTATAGTGTATTTAATTGCACTTGAAATATACTTTATAACTTTTAAGGTTTATGGATAGCTCAACTGAGCTTACGAACCAAAATTGGTTTGCACTGCCATCTGTTGCATCTAACAATAGCTGAACGTTTGTGAATTTGTCGGCCGTCTTTGTACTACACGTGGCGCATCGCGAACATTTCAAGTTTCAGAACATCATACACAAATTTTTTTGTATAAAGCCACTGTCAGCATATTAATTTTTCTTTTTCTTTATTGTACGTACCTACATTTTTGTAGTTAGTAACTTTCATTGAAAGAAGTTTAAGTAATGAGGTCGAGTCAAAATAAATCGTGGTTTTGGCATAAACTTAATTCTCGATTGGCGTAGAAAAACTGGTCTAGTCATATAGCACCCACATCAAATATTGCTAATTTTTGTTACAAAAAGATACACTTTCTTTTTCTTTGTATATTCTTGTTTGTTTTGTTAAGAATGAATTGTAATGTTTCTGAACGACATACCAAGCACCTGCCCACAGAAAAACCTGCTATAAGACCATCGTATTAAACGAAAGATTGTTCAATTTTTTGCCACAAAGACGTTCGGCAGAAGATTATCTAAAAGAGGGCAGCTTTGGGCTTCGGCGCCATAAAAGAATTTAAATAATTAGTTTAATATAAATTTTGTAACGCATTAAATTAAAAATTCGAACGTTAGATGCAATTTAATATGGTCCAATTTTCAAATAGATCTAAGTAGATGCGTTCCATTTTCTGATTCTGGCGATCTGTGTCGTACGTTAGAAACGAATCTATCGATATAAAATGACGCAATCAAATTTATCTCGGATGCTAACCAGAATATCGATGACTTGAGAAAAAGCCGATCGATATCTTTAACTTTGTAAAGTAGTTCAAAAGATATACGATATTTTGTAAAGTTCTACAAAAAAATTCAGTCTGCGTATTTGGGTTATCAGAACTGTCGTTATTTCCGTATTATGCATATATATTGAATTAATTTTTTAAATTTTTTGAAAATAACGAGATATCTGTATCTTTCCTGCCCACTTCTTGATTAGTTCAATGACTTGTTACGAGTATAGTATAAAAATTCTTTTCATTCGCATTTTAAGTTATTGTCGTCCCACATGAGTTTCGACATTTCTTTCTTTGCATGTCTTTTGAATAGCAGTTGTTAATAATAGTCGTGCCCATATGTTACTTATGCTACGGTGTAAAGATTTTTTTTATTAGTACGTAATGTTGAAAATTTTGAATTGTATCTACGAGTGCATTGAATAGATACCCACATTGAAATCAATGGAAAATTAGAATATTAGTTCATAATTCTTTTCTGCATAACTGTCAGTTCTTAACAATTAAACATTAAGAGAAAACCATCTACAAACATAAATATGAATGATAAAAATTGATGAATTTCCAGCAATCTTCGTCAATTTTGGCGTCTCGAAATTATGAAGCCGCTCACAGCGACAACATCCTGAATATCACTCTTGCCGAGTTTTACAATGTAGGGTATATATGCTACTTATCTCTTGGCCTGGTTTTCAATCCCCGAAAGAACCCCGTTTATTGCAAGGAACTAAAGAATGGTCTATATCATCTCCCATCTGTTTTATAAGATTTCCTTGTGCCATATTTACATTCACGATTTTAGGCTCCAACAATGTTCTAGTCTCCAAAAAGGTTGTCAACCAGCGCATCAGTTTCTCCTCTAATCCTTTGCTGTACAGAGCTTCTTTAATTGTTTTCACTGTCATGTCAATGACAAGGCCGGGTGTAGTCCAGTGCAAGTGTACTAGGTCTTAAAAACATAAATTCTGCGACGTCGTGAGTTCAATTCCCACTCAACGCATTAGATTATTTATAAGAATTTTTCAGTTTCTGTTGGCTTCTAAATATTAATATATGTAAATAGTGAACGGATTGTTTGATAGGGTCACTACTAAAGGACTTAACACTGAGCAGATGAATTCTATTTACATTTTTATCAGACTCACAAACACCATCAGAGCTACCAACTTCTTAAAATATTAAAACTCTTTTCGTTGTTTACGGGGTTGAAAACATATTCAACCACTTTTGACGCTTCGGCGGTTGAGTAACGAAAAAGCATACAAGCCTTTTCTAAAGCGCTACAGCCCAAATCGGACCTTTGGTTCTTCGATGATATTTCTCAGTTTGGATTTATTTGTTTGTTTGTATTCTTATAAGTGCTTGCAGAAGTTTTTAGAAAATTAATTGAATTTCTGTCTTACGAAATATTGAGGAATTTAAAAGGCAAAAAGGTTTACCAATAAGTCATAGTTTAATTGCTCGCTACCGACTCTCATAGCCCAACAGTTTGTGTTGTGAGAGTGATAAATAATAGAAACCACAACAAAACAGCAATAAAAATATTTTGAAACATTTTGTTCTTGGTTTAAAGTAACCACACCCCAAAATAATGAAGTTTTACCCAGATTCTATATTTACTAATAAATACAATCCTCTTACAGATAGCGATGCCGAAAACACATCAAGCGACCTTAGGCGATCCATTCATCAATCCAATCAACACATTTTCCAGCATCAGACCTCGGTCAGTAGTGCAGCATCAGTTCAAACGGTTCTAAATCAGAGTATCTTACAAAATGGCAATTCAACACAACCGCAACCACCGATATCCACCTATCCAAATACATCGCAACCAAATCCCGCCGGAAGCTTAAGCTCATTAATTCATCAGGCGAATTCATCGAATGTTAGTTCAGCCGAAGATGCACTGAATATAGCCGATGTGGCTGATCTCCTTCATCCACAACATGCTATAATAACTGGTGAGGAACAAATTTTAAATATTTGTTCTATTTTTTTAAATTAATATATTTAATTTTTATTTTAGGTGGACGTTCGTCAGATGGATGCCCGCTAATCATTTTTCCGGATAATAATAACTTTCATTGTTTAGAAGATGCAGATTACCAAAAATTAATTTTATATTTAACTTCAGTCCCATCGTAAGTGTATACTTCCAGAAGATGTTTTTTTTTATCGAATGAATCAATTTGGGACGATAAATAATTGTCGTGATACCAGAACCTTAGGGCGTTATTCTTAAACTAAAGCATTGTCTTAGCGGAGCGAAGCAAACGGAATACCGACCAAAGAATAAGATAAATTAGTTGGAAGCGTTGATGATTATTCAGTTCTATTCTTAGAAGTAGTGACAATCTATTAATCGATAATAGAATAGTACAGAATTAAGTATGAATCTCAAAATTCCTCAGTTCGACTGTACGATGTTCGTGGGCTTAAGGACAAATTCCTCAAAACAACAGTAGTAGACACATTTGTTTAAGCCCAAAAAAAAAACTATTAACCGAAAACTAGGCTTTACAAGAACAAGGAACTAAATTTCATCAGCAATTTAGACAATATCAAGTTGAGTTTTGTGTAATATTTTCAGCTCATCCTGAACCCAATCACTTCTCCCTAAGAACAATTCACAAAGAACGATCAAAAATTATCGAAATCGCTGTGATACCATGGGTAAAGTATGGGTCTACAAACATCTCAAGGGTCTCATAGGAATATTGAAAATAATTCTTGAACCTGGAGTCAGCGGATGAAGAAGTTAAGCTAAGATAATAACGAAAATAGTAATCGGGAAAAATATAGTATTATAGTTCGGTATACAAATCCCAAATGATGCGCAGGACTTTTTTGTTCTACGGTTTGCACATGTATCTTTAAGAAACAGATACCTTTGAATGGAGAATCTTACGTTGAGTCTTGGGATCTGATTTACGAACCCGATAAAACAGTTAGCTATACAGTTTCTTCGAGGAAAGACGATTTCGAGCGGATAGACAACAAAATAAGAGTAAAATGTTTGTATGGTGAAAGTACAGGACAAGTGATCGACGATTCATTAAAACGATTATACAACCTAATCGGCGAAGGATGTAAAACGTTGTAATAAGAGTACGCGGTCGCTAGATCAAGACGACTGCAAGTTACGTATTCTAGTGGTCAAGACTCAATTCAGGTGGAAGAGATTCCAGTGGGAGATGCGGTCTATTTATCTTCATGATTCTGACAATTGCAAGACTTTGTTGTAATATTTGGGTGTTCACCTTTGATTTTTAGGAAATGTGGTTTATATGGTGTTGGGAATAACAAATCCGTTTTAACATGTCCAATGTTTTCCGGTGACATTTTCATTTCTGTTCTTGAAAAGACCTGCTTATAGCTTATTTTAGATTTTAAAATTTTCCACAACGCTCTTTTTAGATACTTTAGATCCTACTTGTTTATGGCTTCATAAAGTTTTGACAATTTCATTCTTGTTATATTGGCATATTGCCCAAGCTGTTTTTGGCAAGTGTTGATCGTTCAATTGCCCATTTTGTGTTTTCATTCATGTTTATCTAATTTCAAGAATTCGTTTTGTTTTTTCGTTTTCATTTAGTTCATTCATAACAGTAAAGATTCATTCATAACAGGGAAAAGTGTTGCTCGGACTTCACACTTTGAAGAGATGTTGATGTCCCTAAAATCGATTATTGAAAATTTATCGATGAGACTAAAACAGAACTTGGTACAGAGGCGAACAGAGGTCAACTTGATTCGGGGGAAATTTGACTCCTACAGTCAACACGTAACAATGAAAATTCAAAATTTATACTTTTTGTTTTACGTTGTATATATAAAAACATCATACAACATTTGTTCTAAGTGCGTTACTGGCTTGGTGTTAATCGCCATAGCTAGATTTTTACACTAGAAAATGTACGAAGATCAACGATTCAGCTAGATGAAATAGCGATCATGATATACTTCCTCAACTGAATCGTGATTATAGTTTCGATTGATTTTACATCTATTTTCACTGGATCAAGGGCTGTTATTCAAACAGAGAGAATAATTCATAAGTATTAAGGCTCCATGTGCACGTTAAATGCAATTCTGATGATTTTTGACTGTTTTCTTTCCAATATTTCACTTTAATGACAACAAAAAAAAAAAAAAAAAATTACACCACTTTATTAGCTGGTATCTAGTTTACATACATTATCTATAGAGAACAAATTCAAAACTGCATTTGGAAAAAATGCTATTAGAACAACAACCCTTAACAATTTTTTAAAAGGCGTAAATTTGAGTTTTTTAAACGCATATTCGCTATTTCTTGAATAATTAACATGTCATTTTCATTAATATAATGCTAAAAAAAATCTTAAAGAAGGTCTTCCATAAATCAAATTTTGAAAAATTTCATTTTTGTTAATAATATATGAAGTCAAACTGAAGCAATTTTTCACGATTTTCATGGCAAGAATTACATAAGAAGACCACATTTCTTTGAAAAGTATCATAGATAGTAAAATTAATTGGTATTTCTAGAAAATAAATCAATGAAAAAATTATTGATTTTTAATAGTTATGCCTTTCAAATAATTTGAAAACCTATAACACTATTTTTTTCTCTAAAGTCATAATTAGTTCGCAGATAGACAGCGAACGATGCAGACGTATTGTCCACGCCAAATTACATGATCGAAAAACGATTTCAATCGATTAAAATCCTCTCCAGAAAGAAAAATCAAACAGGGATTAAAAATTGTCGTACCGGACTCATGGGCCCTTAAGCTAAAAAGAACTTAATTGCAAACTTATTTCCAGTACTCTTTTCATTTTCAGTAAATCAATCAAATAATACTTTCAGGATGCAAGACGCTGATATGGGATTTCAATTAATTATCGATCGACGGAAAGATAGATGGACCGCTGTTAAAGCAGTATTATTAAAAATATCGGTTAGTTTCAAAATTTAGTCAATATCAATCAACTCCATCTAATCTATTTTGTATCCAATATTTTTAAGGTATATTTTCCGGGTATAATTCATGTCGTTTATGTTTTGCGACCGTCAGGATTTTTCCAAAAAGCCATATCAGAAGTATGAATGGAATATTTTTGCAAAATTAAATCCTCTAATTGAAATTTGTATCGTATAATTTTAGGTAAGCTCAAAATTTTTTAAGGAAGAATTCCGTTTTCGATTAGTTATTTGTTCATCGTTGGAAGATCTTCATGAGCACATCGATAAAGGCCAATTGACCCTTGATATGGGTGGAAATCTAGTGTATTCTCATCATGAGTGGATACAGCAAAGAATCGTAAGTAAATGACTACAACTTGTTGGTTTAATAGAAACTTCTTGTTCATAATGACGTTACTGGTTCCCCATTTGCGTATTCCAGTAGTTATGAGTATTTCACCATAAGCTTCGTCAATAGCTGAGTGATCAAAATAACGCGTTGAATACTTTAAAATTGTTATTTCGAGTGAGCGAAAGCCAGAGAAGACTAAAGATTACATTTTGGAGCAAAAATCTTGCGATAAGAGACATTTGAACCTAGTCACAAGTCTTCAATAAATCCTATTCAGTGAAAAATTTCAAGGTTATCCTGTTGAGGATGTTTAACACTAATGGCTTTCTTCCATTCAGGATACTTCACTTGCTTCCGCACTGTAGTTTGTAATGTGGAGCCACTATTAACATTTTTCGATTTTAAAAATTTTTGCGCAGGGAAATGCAAGACTTTTCTAACGCTTATTTTCATTCTTCGATTTGATGCAAATGATGCAGACCTATAATGTTTTCTTTTAACCCTACATGTTGGAAATTTAACTTTCGTTTGATTGCGGAAATTTTACATTTTTTTACCCATTTTATTCTGTGTCATATTTTCTTCTGCAGAGTAAATTTTTTTCACCGTCTGTAAAAAAAAGTCCCACTTGGAGAAAAGTGTACATAATATGTAATTTTCCGAGCTGGAGTTGCATTGGTTCGATTTATAAAAGTTTGTGAGACCAACAGCTATGCCGGTAGCTGGCTTTAAGCTCATATGGTCAGGATCAACCACGTATTGAGCACTATTTTCTTTCAGACTTCATAACCCATTCCTTAAAACCACTCCTCAACCTTAGATGTCGATGGTGAAGTATCCTCTCAACTTGCGTTTGACGACTAATCGCTTCTGATCTGACTCATAGTATGGTACAATACGAGGCGCCAGTCTTCCTATATGTTTTATTTATGTGAGACTATATGCAATAAAGCAGACTATCAAGCAAAAAAGGTAGCTGGCTGTCTCAACCCATATTTCATAGTGTTCACGATGAAATGAATTACATTTATGTGATTACATCTCAAACGTACTATTCCAACATAGTCGACTGAGATGACAAAAAAAAAGTTAAATGCATATCTTGCGTTCTGTAGTATGTTATGCCATATTTTTTTTTTTTATCAACTTAGCGGAAATATGACTAACTTAAGACTGCGTTATTATTTTTCTATAATCGTGTGGTTTCTCAGTCGAGTCGTACGCAAATAATTCTTTCTTTCTTATAACTTTCAGTCTCTAGAAAAATTCTCAAGTCTTACACATCAAGTTTCAACGGATCTTGATATTTTCATACAAGTAATCCACGATACAGAATTTCCCAATTCTGTTGAAGCAACCCAAAAACTACTGGACGAACAAGGATCATATTACGAAAAGTTGAAGGTAACGATTTTCTTTTTAGTAAGTAAGTAATTAAGAAATAAAATAAATTTTCTATTTTGTAAACAATAGGAAGAAATTTTATCGGCAGCTAAACATGGCGAAGGACTTTTAGATACAATTAAATCAAACGACGAACTAAAAGAATTCTCTGAACGAACTGGAAACGTTAGTTCGATGGAGCGGTAAGAAGTAGTTTTAAAAATTTTGCTTTTTTAACTTTTAACATTGTTCCCTTGCTCTGCACTGGTTTGTTTCTACTCATAATGTTTATTGATGTGAAATGTTGTAATAGCGATTAATTGTATAGAAGAACGCATGAAATTCATAAATTTAAATATATATTATATGGCTTTTTCATTTTTAGAGAGTTAAAAAAATAATAATAATATTTATTATTAGAGTTTATTTAACCACATACTATTCCTGGTCGGATTACATTACTCAGAAAGCGATAAGAAAATGTGACGATTGCTATGGAAAATAATCTGATTCGGAACGGTAGGAAATCCGTGGAAATTTGTAGTTTAAATTCATAGTTTAAATTTTTAACATTCAGTTATATATGATAAGAATAAACTTAAGTAGAGAATAGATTAATTAGAATAGGGAACATAGATTGTATATATAGTTATAATTCAGTTATTTCATAAAAATCTAGTTTTTTTTCCATAGAAAATTGTTGAGTTAACTTCAGATTTAAGACACGCTAATTGTCAATTTTATTTATTAATTAATTTCGATATATCAACTGAATCACAAAGATTGTCTTTAATCTTAACTGTATATTATGGCATACAGACGATGTAAGCTCCAATCAAAGTGTCTATATTTAATATGGTTCTTGAATTTCGGTAGAACTCTCCAATTCTTTTGACGATTTTTTGTTAAAGTAAACCCGAACAAATATGGTGCATTATAATCATTTGAACGAGCTAAGTGTAATTAAATTTCGATATTATGACATTGTTATAATGTTAAATTTTGAAATAATTTTGATCATTCGCAATTTGGGGTCTTGATAGTTTAGACTCTAGAGGCTTGAAACGTAACTGGCTCCGGAAGTGATCTAATTGTTTTTCCGTTACATCGCACGTCTGTGAAGTTTTTTCAGCTTAAGCTGAGAGTCCTTCGGAATGCTTTCTGCTATCAGAGCAATATTGCATAGGTTGTTGTGAGCCAAGAACTGTGGCGTATATACAAACATCCAGTGAGTTTCGTACAAAGTACTCAATTCTTGCTAAGAAGGAAGGAAATTCGGTTCCTGATCAGAACTCTATCCAAATTAGTAAATTTAATGAGTTCACCGAAAATTTTACTGCATTGACATACGGTTCAAATTCATAGGTTTCATGTAACCTTTGTAGATTGAACTGGCGCCCGGAAGGACGCTGGTAAGTCGGGAAAAAAAAGTTTATAAATTAAAATTACCTTTCTTTTTTTAAAACAAAAATTCCAATTTCTTTTATTTCTTAAATTGAGCGAATTACTTGACTGATTTTACGTCTCACTTAATTCCTAACTTTATTGATCCAAAAACTTGTAATGAATGTAATTTAAAATAGGAAAGAGGAAACGAATGCTACCGTGGTGACGCAATGCTACTCTGGGAAGGATACAATGTACAAGTTCCTACCTAAACTAGCTCTTATTACGAGCTTGTATATAGTTAAATTCCGTAGCAAACATTCAGCTCCTTCGCTTTTTACGATCCCATTTTAAAACAACGTTCAAATGACAGCTTAAGTTGTATTATCTGCTCGGATTCCTCTAGCTCTGATCCCAAACGAGTATAAACTGAAATATTGCTTCAAACGTAACAACCACCAATTTTGTTCTTTCACATAAATTGGTTTTTATTTTACCTAAACCAACTGATCTGCATTTTACTGTATTATGGATTGTTATATGAATAAGGCCATAAGCAACCTCCCGACGAGTTTCTCGAGTGACATACAAGAGCCCTTAAAATTCAGCTTCAGAACACGTTATGTTAGAAAATTCAAATTTAGCAAAAAGTTAATCATGGTTGTAATTCAACGTACATAAATAAAAAAGTAAAAATCGTCTTTGTTCTATCGAGTATCTGCGATACAATAGCTGCAAAGAGCAGGGTCATGCCTCGTCAGTTCATTACCTCGCTGAGTTCACTCAATATTGCTGTAAGGATACCTGAGGGATCCCTGAAGGGACCTCCTAAATTGACTGGCTCTTTTCGACACTGTTTCACATACTAGTTTAGATGAAGTAGTAAATTGAAACATATGCGGTTTTAATTACTGCTGTGCTACTTGTGAAAATTGCATTTTGAAGCTAAGTCATATCTGGTAGGCCCCCGGTTAGCCACTATCCTCGCCTTGTAATCGCTGAAATAATTGCCATAACTACGGTAGGGAGTGCTACGTAAGGCGTTTAACATCTAACGCCCAAAGCCATGCAAATACCCTCTTTGTGAAATGTAACAAACCAAATTTTCAATCTTCATTTTTTCATTACTTCATTACTAAACCATCGATCTTTCATTCCATTCTGATTGTGGAACAATATTGAAATCTTTCTTCAGGCTCAGTTTGGAGTCCATTGGTGATACAGTCAATTCGTTGAGGGGTATTACAATTGCAATACGTTTTATCAGTCGAACAACCAGATTCTTTTAGTCCGACAGCAATCGGTGTTTTTTTAAGTGTGAATATGCGTAATTTAACGTTTTTGTAATCATTTGGGCATAATCGCATCATGACAGTTTCATCAGGCCACAGCTCTCAGAAATTTGGTCTAATTCACGTTTCCTAAGTAAATGAATTCCACTTCATGACGTGGATACTATGCAATCACTATAATATTGCTCCACAGATGATGGGCCCTTAAATGGTAGGAAATACTTTTTTGTAAGCACCTTTGTCGTTCGAGATACGAAAAATTCATGCTATTACACACCACTTTACCCTACGTGAATAAATAGGCGGAACGGTATCATTTCGTATGGAGGAATTACTCCAGATTTTTGATATTTGTAATCGAGAGGGCTCCAATTTGTAATCGAAGTTGGTGGGAGGGCTCCAATATATCTGGCGCCGTTCTAATAAGCCAATTATGGTAGTAGTTGTCCAATTCTTCCCAATTGGAACGCAGTTCGTTGAATACAACCTAGAACTACGATATTTTCATAATTATAGTTAATATATTTATTTCGTTTATAGAAGTTAAATAATCAGTTCTATTAGAAAGTTGATAAAGTATTATTACAATCATTAGTTTCGTTTATTTAAGAGCCCATAATCTAGTTCCTATGAAAAACTAAATAAATTCAGCAATAAAAACTGAAAAATTAGTAATACATTATTTGAAGTACAAAACACCTTACATCCATTATAAGTCGAAATTCTTATCATTTTTGAAATGCATGCAATCCATGTTAATACTTTTAGCAAATATTCATTTAATTCTCATCAACACAACAAAAAAAAAATCGTTTCATCTTAACAACACACACAATTTCATATCACACGCATCGCTTTTCTGTCGCATTCAAAAACACAATCAGTAAATTCTTCATAATTTTTCTATCTTTCATTATTTTAATGATGATAACACAACGCTTCGGATTTTATTTGAAACTGACGGTCTAAAATTGCTTTTAATTCGTTTAAACTATTAAATAAAACTGAAAACTATTGATTTTACTTAATGCAATGGGCCTAAGAAATTTGTATCGCGTGTACACCCATTTGCTCTCGCTCATTATTCAAATCATTCACATCCAGTGCAGGGAAGCTAAATCGAATATATGTTCAACATCATGATGACTGTCGCGATTATCGCAGACTTCTAGTTCAATTGGAGGAGACGGAGCGACGATTTGATGAATTCTGGATAGCACATCAGGCTCGCTTGAAACAATGTTTGGAATTGCGAAGATTTGAGCAGGACTTTCGCGAATTACAGGTATAAGACGGTTAGATTTTTCAACTTTACATTATTAATACTTTTTTCCAATCTGAAAATCTAGATGAATTTCGATGGCCATTTGAAAACTGTGTCGGAAATGACCGAAATCGGTGAGACTGTTACACGAGTCGATACACTTATCAAGGAGTCGAAAGCGTTCCAGAAGATTTGCCAGACTGATATCGAACGAGCCGAGGAAGTTATCTCTACGGGTAGTCAATTGTGTTGATAATAATTTCAGTTTGTTTCTAAATTAATTTGTTTTTTTCTTTGTCTAGGACAACAATTAATCGGTGTGCGGGGAGCTTATCCGAAGGAAGTTGTTCAACCGAAATGCGACGAACTATCAAGAGTTTGTGATATTATAAACGAGAGGCTAACCAGACGCTTGGAAATATTAGCGAAGAGTCGAGAGCTTATGGAAAGAGTTGAAAAGGTAATGACTCATATTTATGATTTATTCTTGTGAATATTCTTAAGATATTTAATTAATTCTTTTCAAGGCAAACAAATGGTGTGCAAATGGAATTGACTTGCTCGCATCACAACGAATAGAGAAATGTTCAGTGTCGGCAGATATTGCAGAGCAAAGCTTACAAGAGATTCAGCAATTCATTGCATCGGCATCTGAATTTAAGTTATCGAGTCCTAGAGAATTTAAGAACGTGTTTCTTGAAAGCACAACACCTGAAACGAAGGCTTTAGTCACACAAGTAAGCCAGTTTCATTGTTTTTATTTTTAGTTATAAGTTCTACCAGATAAAGGAGTTTAGTGAACATATTTAAGTAAAGTCGAATCGGTTTAATATGCACAGAACCGTATAAGACGGGTTTGGCTCAATCAATCGGCTGGTCCAATGAAACAAAGTGTACTTTGAATAAGATGGCTAAGGAAAAATGATAATGCCAAACAGTTTCAGATAAAGGGTAAAATAAAGTAATGAAGCATCCAGTACAGTACGTTAGACAATATTGTTTTTGTACAGTAAAGAACAATAACAAGGAACTTATTTAAATGTAGAAAATCATATAATAAAACTCTCTGCACTGCACGATCATACATACATAAAATAGTATTTGAGAATTAACATTTCACTAAACAAATTGTACTTTCGTTGGATGAAAGTGTTTTATTTTTTTCCAACTAAATTTACCGCCACTATTTAACAACAGAAACTACCATCGTACATACTATACACTTCTGAAAAACATGATTCCTACTGTGAAATTTTAATAACTTTTAAATAAAAGAGTCACGGTTCGTGAAAAATATATGAGAACATTTTGTTTTCGTTAAAACATTGCATTTACAGGAAAATTAAGTGTTTCCGAATAGGTATTTTTGTCTTTTAAATAGCCCAGATTAGGGGCTTAGTATACCAAGTGAACGAAGCCAATTTGACGTCATTTCTTCAAATTGGTTTCATTTTCTGGATTATAAACGATAAAATAACCGGCGTTGCAAATAAGCGGATTCGACTGATAAAATTTTTTTTTTTTTAAGGAATTTCGTCTTCCTAGAATATAATTCAATCGATAACTTTATTGATTGGTTGGTCCAGGTTATTTTTTGTTCATGATTAGTTTTGTGTCCTACAATAGCGAGGGAGCGAATGAACTTCTTCATTTCCTGGTATGTCAAAGTGCTGAGACAGTCTGGATACGATCACCTTGTTTTGTGTGCTAAGTTTATTCCGATACTGGGATAGTTATCTCCTTGGATAAGCTGGTGGTAAATGCTCTTACTTCAAAAATATTTTTATTTTATGGCTTAGTGAGCCCAAGCGTCGCAGACTGGGTTAATGCTAGTTTCCTCCGGCTATCGCTTAACTTTCGGCAATAGAACCGAATTGAATTTTAGCTGATCAATAGCCGATGTGGTACTTTTCCGTCTCTCCGTCGGGTACAGGTGTCCGACCATTGCGCTAATTCAAGTGTATCACCTCGAATATTTAACACAATTACCGATACGAGTCATGCATAGGGAAATTCGGGGCCAGATCGGGTCACGAAATTTTTATATAATCGACTAAGAAAGGCTTCACTTCTATGGGCTGTTTATTCATTTAAATTGTTGTTAATGTTAGATTTACTTTCCAAATAATTTCCTTGTCTCGAAATAACTAGTTTTTGCGTTGTAATCACTTACAGATGGAGACTCATAAGATGAGGAAATTTGGAAAACGTATACAAACCTATTATCCTTCCCATCACCTTGGGGGTTTAATTTAGAAAAATCGTGAAATTGGCTTTTAAGCAACTACACGAAATGCTCGTGAAAGTAATAACCAATTTTATGTCACATCAAACCTAAGAAATATGTCGAAAACTGTGAAAACTTATGCAGTCTCCTTACATCCATTACTCTCCTTGGAAGTTCAATATCAGAAAATTCTAAAGTCATTTTGTAGGCGTTGTGAAGAAGTAAAAGTTAATTTGATATCTCATGCAACGTAAGAGGTACGGCGAAAATACTTACACCCACTTCTTGAGGGTTGAATATCCAAAAATACTGAAATCATTTTTTGGTTTACAACCATTTTGTACCCTCTAAGGAAAAAATCCTGTAAATGACTTTTAGACGAATATATGAAAATGCCGTGGATGTAAAAAGTTTCTCTATATCTAATCAGATCTGTGGGATATGACTAAATTCATGAAAAATTAAAAATTTAATTAAGTAAAAAATATGAGTCTCTTAAGTGTTTTTACCTAAGAAATATGACGAAATTCGTAAAAATATATTCATCCAATTATCACTGGTATTTTTTTTTTTCTCAACTTCCGAGCGCTAATGGATATTTAAATTTTAATACTCTAGATGAAATCATATAGAGTAGGTATTATAAGTTGCATTCAGTCCAAACGTTTGTAGCGCATAGAACTAAGCCTCGGCAAAAAAAAAGTTTTATATAATATTTCTTGTTTATTTGTGGCCAAAAAACTCAAATCTGATTGACGTCCGTCTGTCTGAAGCACGATAACTCAAGAACAGCTTCACCTAGGATCTTGAAATTTTTAATCTGGATCTTTGGTTGAATCTGTAAGGTTTAGTTCTTTAACGGGTCAAATCGTCCTACTCCTTCGGGTAGCTGCCATACAAAATGTCCTTAAAACACGTGTTCAAGAATATTGGCCGATAACTTCAGAAGGTTTTCAGCTCCGTCTTTGAAATTTTGTATGTTTTATTTTTCCAATAGTTGAAAATGTATGTAACTGTATGTTTATGAAGAAAATTCTGTTACTCCTTCGAAGTTACAAGACAGAGAAATCCTTTCACTCCTTCTGGTATCTTCCATAAAAAAAATTCTTAAGACACGTGTTCAACAATATTTTCCGATAACTTTTGAACGCTTCAAGCTACGAATTTGAAATTTAGTACACATTAATTTTTGAATGGTTCCAAGTAACCGATAAATATTTAAGAAATCGAGTGAGTCCTTCCTGAACCTTCCATGTGAAAGTCTTTCAAAAAGGGAAATTTTTTTCAGTGACTCATACAGTTCAAGATATGAAATTAAACGCAAAATATTATAGGTTCGAGTAGCAAAGCATGAGAGTCCTTGATATAGGACATACAACATGCACACACGTAACTTTACTTTACCCCCAACTGCAATATAAATCGGAGTTCTGTATTTCATCTAGAGTATTATACGATTGGCTTGCAGACGATCGTGACTGCTGTATGTTTTTTTTACTTATATAAGTACCTTGTATCTAGATCTAATATAGCCACCGAGTATCAAGTTTCTAGCTTACGGCTCCATGTGCTCGTTAAATGGGATTTTTAAGATTTATGACTGTTTTCTTGCCAATATTTCACGTTAATGGCAACAAAAGAATCAAAATAAAATAACACCACTTTATTAGCTGTTGTGTAAACTTGGTCGTCCATAGAGAAAAAAATCCAAAACTGTATTTGGAAAAAATGCTATTAGATCAACAACCCTTGAACATTTTTTAAAATGCGTAAATTCGAGTTTTTTAAACGCATATTACATATTTCTTGAATAATTAACATGTCATTTTCATTAATATAATGCTAGAAAAAATTTTAAAGAAGGTCCTCCATAGATCAAATTTGATAATTTTTTAATTTTTGTTAATAATATATGAAGTCAAACTGAAGCAATTTTTAACGATTTTCATGGCAAGAATTACATAAGAAGACCACATTTCTTTGAAAAGTATCATAGATAGTATAATTAATTGGTATTTCTGGAAGATAAATCAATGAAAAAATTATTGATTTTTAACAGTTATACGTTTCAAATAATTTGAAAACCTATAACACTATTTTTTTCTCTAAAGTCATAATTAGTTCGCTGATAGACAGCGAACGATGCAGACGTATTGTCCACGACAAATTACACGAACGAAAAACGAGATCAATCTATTAAAATTCTCTCAAGAAAGAAAAATCAAACTGGGATAAAAAATTGTCGTACCGGAGTCATTGGGCCTTGAGCCGTTTCAAAAATAACAAAAAAACCCACAACCCCGTACTAAATTTCACCTATTAATTTTTTTTTTTATATTTTTTAGGATGAGCCACTACTATAGCTCTACCTAAAAACCAAGTTTCAACTATTCAGCATTAACAGTTCTCGAGACTTAAAAAAATTATTTTCTTTATTTCACCCTACCCGATCCTCACATTTTACACCCTCAAAATTTATTTTTCCGCTGGAGGCTTATTAGGACTAGTTCACGCATACCTATATCCTAAGCTTCCACCTTAAAAACTTCTTCAGATAAGAGACATATTGAAATAACAAAGTGAAATGGATTTCAGTTTGAACAGATTTTTAGGCCCAACGGTTTGATCTCCATAAGCACCACCACTCTCCCACCCACTACTTCAAAAAATCACTTGTTTCGATTATATAAAATTGTCAGATCAAGTTGTAGAATAAGGAGATCGATCAATCCATTAAAACGTAATCATTTTGAAAATAAACCGGAATGTAACATATCTACGTATACAACTAAAATGCAATTAAATCAACTACCTGGTCACGATCAAGAAATGATAGACCAACACTTCCGTCACTTTCACATTTCCATTCTAATCATCGGAGGTTGTTACTTTGTAGAATAACAAGTAAAATCGAAAATTGTACGGCTCGTTGTACGATTGTACATCACCTTACCTACATACGTATATCACGAAAATGCAAATTTACCGGAATATTTGCTACATTCCACGATTCGCTAATATCTTACAACAATTAAAGTTCAACTCACATAAAATTGAAATTTCTACGAACGGACTTATTTCGAAAACCGCCAGAAACCCACCATTTATTCGATTATCCTAAATAGGTGATAAAGCAACGCAACTTCCTCATAAATCTTACACCCGTGCTTCGACGGCATATAGGTACAGGTAAATTCCGAAATAAAAGATGCGCTTCTTTTGGAATACCGATCATGTCAGGCAGTACTTAAGACATAGATCGCGGCAACTTTACCCACGGTCGAAAGAAAGATGATCTTAAAGTGAAAGTTGTCGTCGTCTCTTCGGTTTGTTGCTTCTTCGCGCGACGTGATAGCACCAGTAATTATAGTCGAATCAAATTCGCATAACTGGAATTACAAGGAAATCCTATATCCAGCTATGTTTTTTTATTTTGTATATCCGATCATTTAACTTTTGCCATTTTCATCGGTATTAATGTCAGAGTGAAGATCGGTATCACTAATACGGCGGCTCACATGTCGTTTTCATCTAGGCTTTGTAATTTTCAATTAAATTACAATTGCAATTCATCATAAGGATGTTGTCGATTTCAGATCATGGTTACACTTTCAAAATAGTTGAGTAAATAATCAAAAAAGTGATCGTGTAATGAATATCGAAATTGCTCATCAATAAAAAGTATTCAGGGAATAAAAACAAACAAACAATTATTACCGACGATCATGCTGATCTGATCAATGACAAAAGTTTTCATTTTAACACAAACAAAGCCACAGAAAACAGAAAACATTTTTTTTATTGCTTCATTAAGCCTAATGTTACCTGTACGGATCAATTCAAATTCTTAATTATATAAGAAAGCCACCAGTAAGCGTAACAGAATTTGTTTCGAAATTGAAGAAAATCACGAATAATTGTACTATGATTTTTTTTGTTGTTTTTATTGTTGTAAAGTTCAAGGTAGCACAAAAACCTAGAAAATTGGGTAAGTAAGCGGTAATCTTGAGTTATTAACAAGAACAACCTGATGTAATGAAATTGCACGCGAATATCCAGTCACTGTTGAAATATTTAGGCCCAACGTTGTTCAGTTGGTTTTATTCGTGTTATCATGATTTTGATCATTTTTATAACTTCTTGCAAGTAAGATATCAAAGTTGACCGTTTTACTGAAACTAGTTCTAGGTATTATTGCTTTTACATAGTTTGTAAGTCGTGGGAAATTTGCTTGTTCTTTTGAGTCGAATTATCAATGTTCTCACGGGATCATATAGTCAAAATGCTGTTGTTTTCTTTAGATTAGTATCAAAGATTTTCGAATTTGAAATTCAATTCAGTTTTTGAATTTTTTAAAATATTTGTTGATTGTTTACAAGACTGTGATAAGTGGACTTTGATTTTCTACGAAGATTCTGCTGCGCACATAAGATTTATCAGAGCTTGGATCTAGTGCTCGTTATGGCAATAGATAAAACTGTGTTAGATATCGTATTCTTTAAAAGAAATTCAAAATTGACCAGAGCGGAAAAAACGGTTCCAGTATCGGGTCATCTACTTCATGACTTATTATTATTTATTTGTTGGTTTGAACCTGTAAAACCCATATTACTTCTCGTACTATCTGGGTGGCCTGTCGTTCCTGGGTTTTAACCACTTTCTTGAACATATCTATTCCCTTAAGAAAGGAGATGGTTTTGTTAAGGAAGTCTTCGAAAGGATCTCATGAAATTCACCGAGAATCTGCCATCTAGATCTAGCTGATTGTGACGCAGATCATAAAGAATGTTTACAGTGGTTTTAGATGTGGTTTCACTGAATGGACATGCATAATTGAAGAAATAATGTCCTGAGAAATAGTCCATAATAACCCTTACATTCCGGACCGTGCGCAGGATTGTATGAAGCGGGGGGGGGGGGGGGGTGGTTCATAATAAATTATCAAGGTTGACTGAATGTGATAAACTAAAAAAAAAAGGTCCTGGCTTCCCTCGCGAACTACACAATCCTATTTCAAATCCCTCACTTCCATCCTGATGGAACTAGTTCCATGTGTTACGGCTCCATGTGCACGTTAAATGCGATTTTGATGATTAATGACTGTTTTCTTGCTAATATTTCACGTTAATGGCAACAAAAAAACAAAATAAAATTACATCACTTTATTAGCTGGTATGTAAACTAGGTCGTGTATAGAGAAAAAATTCAAAACTGTATTTGGAAAAAATGCTATTAGAACAACAACCCTTGAACATTTTTTAAAATGCGTAAATTCGAGTTTTTTTAAACGCATATTACCTATTTCTTGAATAATTAACATGTCATTTTCATTAATATAATGCTAGAAAAAATCTTGAAGAAGGTCCTCCATAGATCAAATTTTAAAATTTTTTTATTTATGTTAATAATATATGAAGTGAAACTGAAGCCATTTTTAACGATTTTCATGGCAAGAATTACATAAGAAGACCGCTTTTTCAAAAAAATCAAAATTAGTTCGACCCCCCCACGGGCCTGCTTGCAATAAAGGTACCTGTTTTGAAGAAAACAATTTTGACGCTCTTTTATTAAAGAAAGTAAGGACCTTGTTTGACAGTCAAAACCTGAGATTGAGTCTCAATAGTCTTTCGATACTCCACAGAATGGTTCCGGGCCAAACATTGGTGAGTTCGTTGCCCGCTTAGCGATCGTCCGATTTGTTTCCGGGAATACTATCATATCCTGGCCCCCACATTAGGGTTCGACTGTTATGATATGACAGATCTTTTAAAATGACAGTCCCAAAAAGGGCTAGAGATGGAACAACATGATTTCAGCGCTACCAGTCCCGCTTGGCTGTCAAATAAGAAGATAACTGTGGCGCCTTTAGGTTTATTTGATAGTACTTTACTGCGTACAGTTCTGTAGGATGTATCTCAGCCTGAAACAATGTGGTTGTAGATCCCATTGCCTTCTAAATGCGCCAGTTCCAGTGCCTTCGCTCTTTGAACCGAGTTATCCCAAAATCGGGTAGACTAGATGTATGATTGTATGGAGTATGGTTTCTCAAAATCGTACACCTTTGGCATGTAATTGTTTACTGAGCCGATTATAATCCTTCTGCTTAAATTTTTTTAGAACTAAGGTGACCGATAAGGTCGCCTATCTGTAGTGTACTGTGTAGCAGAGCCTCCATCTTAATCTCTACATGTAATGGACAATGGAGCCATGTTTATCATGGCTTCCATTGCAGCAGTGGTATACATATGATTGAAGTCCCCCAGTAATGCTTACAGCACATCTCTGAATTTTTTGCATGACACTCTGCGCTGTTATCTATCCAACCTTTGAACACCTTACCATTGCGGCATATGTAGATGGTAGGTTTTGGTATTGACTTGTAGGTCGTGTGTACTATTTTTAATATAAAACCCAAAGTACACAGAGACTTTAACACACCATGAAAAAAATATTGACCGTGTGGAGGTGTTTTTGAGTTAAAAATTCCAATAATAATGTCTTCCAAATTTTTTCGATATTCGACTCCTAAGATGGAGTAAAGAATTTGGCAAGTTTTTACGAATTTCGACATATTTCTTAGGTCTAATGAGATATCGACTTCGCTTTTATTTCTTAAGGATTTAAATATAAATTTAAATATTTTAAATGGTTCCAATGAAGAAATTGTCCTAGATTTAATTTTTTATTACTAGTTGCTCTTCTGATATAAACAAATCAGATCTTTTGCCCTCAATCCACCAAAATTCCTAAATTCTATACTAAGGATAAGGAAAAAAGAACTAAATTCTCAAGCGACTATTTCTAATCAATTTTTGCACTAAATTTTTCAGGTTCTTCAAAGGATTGACGATGTTTCCTTAATGTGTGATAAAAGAGTAGCCAGTTTGAAGAAGTTAACACTTAAACCACCGCGACCAGTTCAAACAGTTACACCTGAACCTGCCGTACCATTACAACCACCAGGCGGAGCACCGCATCTTCTAAGGCGAAGAACGCACAGTAAGGTAAGTCAGTTTTCCAATATTTCTTACGTGACCACATAACATACAAACAACGCTCTTGTTTCATATATTTTTTATATTTAATTTTATGAATATTATTTGAATTTATTGCCTTAATTTATTGACTTCTTGATTTATTTTGCGAATAAACAAAAAAGACTATATCACTTCCGCCACATTCTACAATTTTCTGTATAATAAAAAAATCATTCAAATGAATCAATAAATACTTCACAAAGGAAAAGTATTAATAACAACAAGATTTGTTTGAAAACTAAGACATACTGTAATTATTGTATTTGCCGTAATTTAGCCGAAATACCTTCCAGAAGATAACGTAAGTCTTATACTTTTCATGGTACTCTTGTGATAGTAATTAAACACAACTTAGCTGGAGTTGTACAAAAATGCTTAATCACCTGTAGTTCATACTCGTACCTGAATAGTTGACTTGTAATTTCTCTAAATTCTTTAATAGCTTTAAAAATGTATCGAGGAAAATTTTTTTTTTAGATATCGAAAAGAATTTTAATGAATCTCGGTAATTTATTTTCGTGTAGAGTTTTAAGAATATGATTAATGTATGTACGAGTATACGGGGTGTATTGTTATAAATGAACGAATATTATAGGCTTAAACTACTGAGTAAAATGTATGCTCATTTTCGACATATTTGGTTTCTTAAAAATGTTGGCCATTAATATTAATAACATCCGAACCGTTACATTTATTTGAATATTTTTTCACTATTTAAGGTAAAATACTTGAAGCTTTTAATTTTGGTTTTTTGTAGCCAAATAGCCGTTTTGTACCCATTTTCATTACGTTCCAGAAGACAAATTTTTGGTCACTGTCATACAATTGAAAAATAAAATCATGGAATCATGATATCTTTCTGTTCCTGGTATTATGAGTACAACACTTTGACAATACGCCTTTTTCCTGATGCTAGAAAAGGGTATTTCCAAAGAATAGTACGAGGAGATGGGATCCTTCTCCCTGGAATCTATTGCAATCAGTCTCCTTTTACTTTATTATTTTAATAATAAAGTATTTTTCTTTCTTCTACAAACTTAGTCTCTTTCTCCGAGTGAATTTAATTAGATAATTGAGAAATTTTCTAATTACTAACTTATCTCACTCATTGCATTTATTTTGTCTATTTAAAGTTAAGTTTAAATTCAAATTTTCCGCTGTGAGTATAAAAGAAATTATTTTAATTTTGTTTAATTAAATTTAAATTTAACCAGATTTAAAAGAAACGGTGTTTCGTATTTAATTTTAATTGAAAGTGGTAAATGTTGTGGATTAAGTAAATTTGTGTAGGTTCAACAAATTATAGGTAATAGAGCCGATTAACGACCTTGATTACACTTTATAAAAAATAAGGAGTTCTTAAAGTGTGGAAATCGTTTCAGTTAAATGGACATTACTTTTGAACGAGTTATGTTAGCGCGATAGACTTTCCACAGAATTAAAGGTGACAAAAGGAACGGCGATGAACCTAATGTAATGAAAACGGGTATATTTCAGCTATACTGTTTTTCATAAAAAATAAATAAAAAAAGAAAAAGATTAAAAAGAGTTAATGTCTATTTGTGTCCAAAAACCTCAAATCCGTTTGCACGATAACTCCAGAACACGTAGACCTTGGAAGTTGAAATTGAAATATTATACAAACTTGTTAGAACTTTAAAGTGAAAAATTCGCCAATGGACGATATCCTTCCACTCCTCGGATATCATCCATCCAATAGTCCTTAAACATGTATCCACAAATATAGGTCGAATGCTTCATGTTAACAACTTGAAATTTTTCACACATAAAGTTCCCAATGTTTGAAGCTAAAAAATATAATCCAAAACGATTGAGTCCCTCGTGTAACAACCTACAAAAGTCCTTCAAAAATTTATACACTTTACAAAATATTTCACTGGAATTAGTTTTTAGTCAAAAGCAAGACTGAGTTCATTAATTAGTTAGATCTGTCAACTCCTTCGGGTTTCTGTCATACAAAAGTCCTTAAAACACATGTTCACTAATATTGCACAATAACTTCAGAACGCTTTAAATGGCGAATTTGAAATGATATGGGTGCTCCTTCCAGCTGCCATATACAAATTCTGTAAAGGTGCTCTTACGTTAATGATTAACACGTTGAATGCCATAGGGGTCACCGGTGACTGGCACAGAAATTTTGACCCCTTAAATAGCATTGTCAAAATTTTTGACAAAAAGTGTGGCACGCAAAGTGTTAAAATTGCTCAATTTGCAGCAACTCCAGACAATTTTACGTCACGAAAATTCAATTCAATCTATGAACAACACGAAAACAAACTTAACAAACAAGTATAAAACTTGCAAATATTTGAATTCCAAGCCATTATAACACGAAACTTGAAAAATAAATTCAAGACTTAAAACAAAACTTGGTAACTGAATCATCGAACGAGGACAATTGCTCGGAGTTTTCCAAGCTAGTGGAAATGTAGCAACTATAGGACGAGCAATACCAGCAATCTTTGAAAGCATTGCTACATTGCCGAAATATTGCCGCAATTAGCACGATATTGCCCTGTATTGCTCCATTAATGGGTTCACGAGTTTTGCAATAATCGTCGGGCAATCAATTGCTTGAAAAATTGCTCGTGTAAGAGAACATTTATTCTGCTAGCTACAATAGAAACAGGCTTTCAGAATTTCATCTAGAGTATCATACGATTGGCTTACATCCAGTCGTGACTGCGGTATATTTTTATCTAAATTACTTTACTGGTACATCTACATATACTCACCAAGTCTCAAGTTTCTAGGATAAGCCGTTCCAGAGACAAGAAAATACCTTGAGGCTTACACTCTGTACTATAAATTGTATTTTTTGAACGCTGCAAAATTTAAGATTCAGCTTTCTATCATTACCGGTTCATCTTCTCACTCCCATAGACTTGAGTGGTAAGTTCGATTCCGATTCACGAAAACAATTACATTAAGGAGCTTCGAAGATCCGAAGAAGGGATGACCTTAATGTTTCAAAAATTCTGGACCCAAAAAAAAGTTAATCAACCAGATTGTTTCCTATTTAATAAATTCGACGAGCTTTTTTCATTTAAAAATACCATTGAATAGATGAGAAGGCCGACACTTACCAGCGTCATCAGCAAAAAACGCTCATTCTAACTAAATAATCATAAATTAGAATCAGTAGAATTATTACCTATAATTTTTTCTCCATTAGTAAATTTCCCCCAAAAAATAATCGGCTACTTTTACTACAAATTTTTATCCATCGATTACTCGGATTTAACGCGCCCAATCTTTCACTTTCTCATACAAACACGTATGTGCTTTCAAAACAAACTCTGGGCTTATTACTAAGCAATAATCGACTTACAAATATCAACCAAAAAAAAACAACTAATTGAAATCTTTCCATATAATTGCATGTAATACCTTTAATTATTACAAAAAATTTAAAACAAAATTTTCTTTAATTAAAAAAAACTAATGCATCGCGTCATGGACACCTACTAATTGATTCATTTCCAAGTGAATGATTTCACACTTTATAGCGCGAGCCTATTATACAAACTTCTCCGTATAATGCCCGAAGAAAGTCCACAGTCTTATTAACTTCACACCTTTAATATCTTATGTGATATTACCAAACAAATCTAAATATGATGATTACTGATGCGTGCCCCAAACCACGCTTTGTTTAGCCATGTGTAAATTTTTGATATTACCTTTATACGTAGTGGATGACCGAACACACACACATCGTGTAGGTCAGTTAATTTAAAATAATGAGAGTCCTCGTGGCTACTTATTAAAAAATTGTTTAAAAAAATCTTAGTGCAGATTATACGGAAGGTAGGTGCGTTAGATAATTACCTTACCATATTCATAATCATATGAGTTAAAAACAATTATAATGACAAAACGGTACATCTTCACTAACGGCACTAATGAGTAAAGATCTATTACTGGATAATTATTATCGTATAATAAAAATAATGGTAAATATTAGAGAAATATTTTATTAATGATTTGAAACAATATTGTTAACGGATAATTTGTTTTTTCAGCATAATTTTAAATAAATTGCATTCAATTTGTGCGATTAAATAACAAACACGCAAAATACCTAGGAAATACCCAGAAAGTTAATAATGAAGTTTTCATAGTTGATGATTTTAAAAATAATACGTTTAGAAGAATTATTATAAGTTCTAGAAATTGTGATTTTTATGAACTTATATCATTTATGGTTTTAGTTTTGTGAGTGAAATTCTAAAAAGAAAATGTTAATTTAATTGTATTTAATTCAATCGCGATTTCTATTCATGTTTCTTCAGATACAGTTTTTGTTGCAAATTTATTTGGTAGTTGGTGTTTTATAGACACACATGTAGTGTTTCAATGATGGAATCAAATATAATTTAACGCCGAATATCACTCGCGATATTATGGATATTTGGCGGAACCAGAGTCGCATTTGGATTTGAAGAGGTCTAAGATAAGGTTCTGATCCCACTAACCCCGAGGAGGTTCAATATTCAATATTGCTTCAATATGGAGGTCACATATTCATCCCCACATGTTTAGATTATGCAATGTCAAAACTTGTCAAAAATTCAAAACGTTGATATAAAATTCAAAATCACTACTCAACATTTTTTACTATTAAAAACTACGGAAACAGATATCGATAAAATAAAGTTCTAATAAGACAAGTACGTTAATGAGCAAAAAGGAGCATGGCTTTCAAATATTTTCAAAATTGATCTTACACTGATCTTCCTTATTATTGTTATATGCATACCTTGGCAACTCGAACCACTTATTAATTACATCGAAGTTTCCGGAGGGAACTACAACTTTCCAGTATTTAATTGTATTAGCATAGATAGTTTTAGGAAGGGGTGAAGCGCTGAGCCACCGCACACACTAGGCACTTAAGGGGCCCATAGCGTTCTCTTCAGAGCCTTGTAGGTTACCAAAAATCCCCTAAACAACCAATCCTTAAAGACCTTGACTAGTTTATCCTGCCCTATCGTCCTCCAAATTGTCAAAGAAAAAACTGCCCAGCCAGCTCAGTCGCCTCCTTGTAACCGCCTGACACTCACACATAGCATAGCAAATTCTGCACAGTTCTCGTGTGCTCTACACACTTTTTGCATATTCCACATCCAATGTGCTGGAAATTTCTGGGTTCAACACATGCAGTATATAAGCGCCGCGGGGCATGTACACTGGATCAGTTTTTCTACTTCGCGCACTATGCTACTAGTATTTTATTTTTTCCCAGAAGCAACATATCTAAGAAGTGAAGTGGAAAAATTTTGATGAGACAAATTGGCTATAATTTTATTTAACGCGAAAAAGTGTTTTGCTTACGTTTTCACCTCTTTATGAAATTTGTTTGTTCGCCATTTTATTTCTTATAAATACATTTTTCGTACATTATCTAAAAAATTCAGAGCATGTTCTGTAATTTTTGTAACTACTCCGGACGAATTGTTTGGTCACACACAGAGCATATAGCGAGATCTTTTCAGTGTAGTTTTCTTGAGCCATTTTGCCAGAATCCACCTCTCCGCAATTTGAATGATATTGGACTATTTTTCCTTACTGCAAAATAAGCAAATAAGGTGGAGTAGAACTTTAATGTAGTCTAGCTTATGGATTGTATATCAAAACTTTCTAAAGTACAGTAATAAAAGGATTTTGCTAACTACCAAATTTTACCACATTCTGTTCACTACTAGTTATATTTTTCTTAAATTCTCATTTTCTTCTTGAACGATTTCTTGAGTTTGCATACATTCAATCATACGAATTTTTTAAGGACTTTTGTATGTATACAACTAATATATTAAAAATAAGTTCGCATTTCTCGACTTTATCTATATACAAAATTCCAGTATTCTTCCTTGAAGTAATCTGAAGTTATTTTGCCATAGTCGTGAGCAGATGCTCTAACGACTTTTGTACCTATAGCAGAGCTATTCTAATGAGTGGAGAGTTAACATTAATAAACTTTGCCTTGACTAATAAACTTAGCCTTACCAGTTCTAATATTCGAGATCAAATTAGAACCTCTGTAGGACAACTATGAATCAAATTTGCCAATGAATTCGAATTTTGTATTTTTACTTGCATGAAACAAAAAATAAAAGTTTAATATAGTAGTGGCTTCATTCTATACATCGCAAACTTTTAGAGCTGAGTTAAAATTGTAATACAACCATATTGTTATTACTAAGGAATTAAATAAAGAATTTGAAACTTATAATACTCAATGGATCAACGTCAACGCTATCCGAGGTTTTATGCTGTCGAGACAACTTTGTAATGTAATACCGGTCCTGTGATTTGTACGTTAACTATTTAGTGCACGTCGATGTTAAACTCCCATAGTTTTTCTTGCTCCTTATCATCAATGCCTGTGTGCGCAATTGGCACAGAACAGTAACAGTGGTAGGTACTGCTCCTTTCTCATACTCGTATATCAATTATGTCTTGAACCCAGAGTCTATTTCTTATTTTTAAGGAAGTTGTGACTGGTCGACTCTAAAATACATCGGTACTGTATTTCTACATCAATACGCCAGAACATTTATTTTACCTCATATTTTCTTTCAATGATAATAACCAGTACACTCAAGGAACTTTATTTTTTAATGTTTTCTTAGAATTTCCATTCAAAAACCAGCAGATTTTTATATTCTCCTCGAATAATAACGAATATGAAGATCTGAACTTCAGTTCTTAAGATGCTTTCTACTGCCTTCATAACTTACTTTACTGCCTACGTAAACGCGTACCGTCTCTGTAATGGAGCTATATAAACTTTAAGTTACAACTTTTAAGTATAAGCTGTGCATTAAACCTTTTTCCTCATACCTGTCTCCAAAACAGAAGATGCATTAGTCTAGCACTGTAAAATTGAAATTATCTAAGGACCTCAAGCTCATAATTCACATCGATTGCAATAAACTCTTTTATAAAAATACTTGCATAAATTTTTATGTTGACTGTATTTTCTTGTATTTTATTAGTTTAATGAAATTAAACTTGTTTTGTTTTATAACGAAAAAAACTGTTATACATGCGTGAAACTCTACACCAATTCCAAATTATCTGCATTAAAATTCAAGGTTCACTTCTAAAATGGGAACTTCCGCATAGTTGCTAATCTTACGAAGAATATCCAACGACATCTAGAGTGCAAATTTTTGGTCCACGAAGGTTAACAGCAACGACTTTTTCTTAGTGTGTATCGTGAGGCATCTTAAATTGACAAATATATGATGATCTTGCAAAGTCGAAGATCGCTAAAACAACAGATCGACAATATTAAAATTTATACTGATCCCCTGGAAAATCACTAAAACAACATATCGATAAGATCAATCTTCTACTAAGCGATCAATACACCATACCACAATATACAAGATCGTTTTTTTTTATTTTCGTAATATAAATACTTGTGCACATGATCGCTGATTAAGTTGGCCACAGGTAGCCTGCAAATTTGTCCGTTATTAATAATTTCTCTTCTTTTTCCGTCCACTTAAATACATCTATTAAATGATAGATGAATTACCGGAAATTGCTTTCTAATATGATCATCATTTCTAGGAAATTCATACCTACTGTTGTCACCAATATTGCGAGATGTGATCATAACGACTATAATTTACCTGTCGGGCAATGATAATTAATCGCTATTTGAAAGTACGACAAGGTCGCACCAACTTAACACTTCTTATGAATTCAGATTACACGCTATTGTAAAAAGTGTTCTAATTTCATGTTGTCAGTCTAACAAGCCAATCATCTTAAATCACATCTTTGTCCTCTGATGTCGGTACAAAAAGGCTGAAGACCGATCTTTTAAAATTCAAAAGGTGCACTTCAAAGTAAAAGGCATTTTATTTGTTACACCTAATTTTTAGATACAAGATACACATGTAGTCAGTTATCAAAACGTGCTCATTAAAATTCTTATTTTGAAGCGCGATCGTTTGAAATTAAAATGTACGATTTTATGAAATTCAACAACTGGCGCTCACCGTTTTATGGATATGAAATAAGTTCAGTTTTCGGTGAATGTAAGTTTTTTTTTTAACTGAACTTGCATGTTTTTCACCTCGTCAGATTTGTATCTGATATCTACCTTGCTGCAGGTAAGATGATACATGCGTTTGCGCATTGTTTTCTTCGAGAGGTACGAATGTTTGTATGCCATTATTTTTAATATTGCTAGCATGTAATTTCTCTCGTCTTTGTTTCGAGTTTGTTTGTGCCGTTTAAATTTTGTTAAAAAAACCCGCCATAAGTTTATTGTTGCGACGTGATCTTAATTTTTGATATTATCAATATAAATTCTTATATATTAACAATTTTTTTTAAAACTTGTGCAACTATTCCGCCGTGTAAAAACTAGTAAATTGACAACCTAAAATTTCAAATTCTCCACTTGAAACGATTTGAAGTTATAGGCATAGGTGCGTCATGAGGGGGGAAAGCGGGCGGGAACCCCAAATCACGGCTTAGATCCTCACAGAGAAATATTTCCGGCCCCTTCCAGGAAAGTAATTCCTTCCTTGTCAAATGTTTTAAAAATACAAACAATATAAAAGAATCTTTTAAAATTAAGGAACCAAATCTCAACGGGCTTTTGAAAAAAACAAAGACATTTTTGAATTTTTCAATCATTGTTCTCTCGCTTTACAAGATTTACAAGCTTTACAAGATTTTTTCAATTCAGCAAGAAAAATTAGAAATTAGTTTGAAAGCAACGAGATTCTCATGAAATATTATGGAGTCTTACGAAATTTTAACAATATTTTCTTTAAGTTTATAAACTAAAGAAGGTTTGATTTTGAATGTAACTAGCTTTTTTTGAGAGTAGCTTTGAATTTTACGAGAGCTTTAGATGATGTTTTCAATTTTACAAATTAAAGTAGATATTTGTTTTAAACATAACGAAATTTGTTTCAAATATTTTTTGATTTTATGAGATCCCAATAAATATATTATTTTTAAGTAGAATTGGTTTGTGAGTATAGCGAGTTTTTTATGAAATAAAAACCTCTAGGATATTGGATTCGTATATTTGGATTTTTTTTTAGTATTATATAGTTTTGATCAATTTTCTTTTACTGAAGTCATGAAGAAAATGCAAACGTCTACCGAAATGATCGAATTGATGAGCCTTCAAGGCAATCGAATATGAAAATATACAACTGGGCATTCGAGCTACGAAAAAATGAACCTAATAGGAACTTGAGTGTGAAAATTGAGAAGTGAAAACAGACGAAACAACAATTAAGAAAAGTTGAATCGATTCGGTACTGCTACAGAACTGAAACTTCTTCTTCTAAAATTGGAGCTCGAGCGGTATTAGGAGAAGGCCGGGAAATCTGATGTCTGTCTATTTGGAATTCATGTTAAGTTCTTATAGTCAGCACTGATTTTCTGGATTATCTTTTGTATAGTCAGTGGAGGTTTCGATCCTGACTTGATTAAGGTGGGCAGTACTGCATTGCAGTCATTTTGTTCGAGATCAGCAGTATTTTTTTCATAGCTTTTCAGTGTCTCGCTTAGTTTTTCAGATGCGAATGTTTTTCTTGTTTAAAGGTTTCTGTAGTTTTTCAGATAGTGCAAATATGGTACACTAACATCTTGTATTTTAAAATTGTGCAAGCTGGAGAACTGCGTGTACATAGTTGGTAAAAATTGTACTGCAATGCTTCTGCCGCTGTCGTTAAATTTCTGTAGAGAGAATGCAAATAGAATAATAGAATACGAACCAAGAGTCAACTCAATACAGTTGAAATTGTCCAAGTGAAAGCAGCCTACTTAGTGTATGTACGTACTGGACAAATTTAAATTTAAGTTTATGTATGAGGCATCGTTTTCAAAGTATAGTTTTTTTCCATCTCCGCATACTGCTATAAACTTTTTTTTTTTAATCCAAAAAACTTTTCTACTCATACGTTTCGAGTTTGAACGTTGAAGTATTATACAAGCTTTTCCTAAGGCAGACAAAACAAACCCCTACTACCGTATTTCACTATTCGCATTAAGTTTATATTTCAAAAAAATTCAGAACAAATCAAAAAAATGCCAATTTACTACTTCTGATTGTTTCACGCATTATAGTTCAGACTCCTTACATTCGTCAATAAAACTTTCTATTGAAAAATTAAATTGAATCCTTCACCATGCTTAGTAATATGTAGTTCTGAAAAAATTTTAATTTTTCATCTCGAACCCAAATCCAGCTCCACCTGATAGTACTATCATCCAGAGGAAATTCAATTTTTGACATGCATCTTTTCTGCTGTGCCCTTCACCCCACCTTATAAATTTTAGAAATATAAAAAAATAAATATGTATATAAAAATAATATTATTATTGATTCCAAAATTTGTTTGATAACTTTAAGGTTATAACAACCAGTGTCAACGTCGCGTCGGCACGACGCAGCGAAAATTAGCAAATACAACTTTTTAGTCATTTAGTTTCAGTGTTATAAATTTTCACATATGGTACAACTGTGCAACAGAAATATTACTTAACAATGGGATTAGTAATCTTAACTCAAAATATACCGTAATCACGATATCTCTATCACCCGCGATTTTATAATATGGTCGATTGCGTTAAAATTTTGCGTGTGGTGAAAGACTTAAATTATGATCAGTTGGAATATGTGGGTGCGAGGTATTCGTACGCGTTAATAGCATCGCCTAGTGATAATCATCTTCTGCGATTGCCAAGAGCTCGAATCGTTTTGTTATGATGTCAATAATAATAATATTCATCCATCATATTATGATGGTATGTATAAAAAAATGTCAGAATCAAAAGAGATAAAATATGGATACAAAGTGATTTTGACGCCTTTTTGGTAATTGTTAAAAATTAGAAGTTATTAGTGAGAATATGATCTAATAGTAGTTGTATGACGCCTTGGGTGCGAAGTTGACTCCGAAGGTTTTTCAGTAACTTTCTGATAAGGAATTTGACTTAAAAGTTTTTTGGGTGACTGTTTGATCATAGTTATGTTTTAGAAAATCATTTTGGTAAATTTCTAACATTTTTATTTTTAAAATATATTGCTCTTATTTACACACATTCTGGAACCTATTTTGTTTATTTGCAGAATCATTAGTCAGGAATGTGCTTTTATAGCCAAGCTATTCAATTTTGGGCTTATAAAAAATACTCAATGCTAAAATCAGTTTTATTAAGGGGGGGGGGGGGGGGGGATTTTTGTATTTTAAAAAAAATTTTTTTGCTCAACTTAAAGTTGAAATTTCAATAATTGTGGAAGTTATGGGCAATTAACCGGGATGGGCCTTTCGTGAATTCTCTATATAGCACGTCATTCAAACGCGATTATCTCGAAACATGATTTTCAAAGGCAGTTCCCAAAATCTTCGGAAAACGGCTGAACCAATTACTTCCAACGGCTGAACCAATTACTTCCAAAATTTCACACATTATTCTTGAGTAGGTACTTCCCTTCGTTACGTAGGATTTTTTTTTATCTAATTTTTTTTTTTTTTTATCAAGCAAGGAAGGGCGATAATTGAGGTTAAAAACTAAAAATAAAGTTCAATCGGCCGCCATTTTGTGAAATTTTTTTTTCCAAAAACCCTTACGTAGCGAAGGGCATAATACTTTTCATTTTTAGAATCATTTTGAATTTTTTATTTTGGATCAACCGCCTGCAGAGCGTGTAAACGACGGACATTGTTTGTGCCGACCCTGGCAGCAGGGCCCCTGGTTGATGTATATTTATAAAAAAAATTATTAGCGTACCTCAACATTTATACTTTCGAATAAAACCAATCTGAATAAAATCGAGCTAATAGTTTTTGAGAAAATAACTTCTAAAATTCACCTAATTTTTCAGCTTTCTACTCATATGAGCCCCCTTAAAACATTTTTATTTGTTCATTCTTTTTCGAAACAATTCTGAAAACAGATCGATGAATAGAGGTTCAAAAAGGTAAAAACTCGTCATATTTATTACATTCGCAATATTAGACATTTGTTGTAAGTTATTCAATAAAATATGTCTGTATAAAATAACCTCTAGTCTTGTAAAAAAAGGATACCTAAATTGCGTCAGATTGTAGTGAAAAACATAACCAAAATAACTGATTGGTTATAAAATACGTAAGGGTTGTATAGCAAGTCAGATTGAATTTGGATAGATGGCGGTTTAAGGTTAAGAGCAAAGTCATGTCGACGTCGTGACGACCCTAAAATCTTTCCGGAAATTAGTCAACACACAATCTTGACGTCGATGCAATGTTGCAAGGCTAACGAATAGTTATAATATTTTTCCAACGTCGCGTCGGTACAACATTGTGATAACTGAATCGTGTTAGTTGGAACCTTTCTTTACTAACCTTTTCTTGTGTTAATACTGCTGATATATCTTGATACTGAGTTATGTTGAATATATTGGTTTAAAATATAAAAAAAGTGGAATCTTCAAAGTTCAAAAAGTTATTTTCTTCAACGCAAAGTTCTTTCGACTTCTCAATTCCAAAAAAAAATCTTCAATTTTATGCTTGATTTTCAAATAATTAAATGCATATCTGTTCATATCTAGTTGACTATAAACCTCCAAAAAATTTGGCACTGATATAACTGGCTGGAATATGAGAACTGGTACAGCTAGATTGGGTGAAGTTAGAACTTTTTAGTGCAACTCGTTCCTGATATATGTATAAAGTACCTGATAAATATATTCCTAATTATCTTTGAATACTTTCGATGATAATTAAAAAAAAATGTATTTTAACAGAAAAACATTTTAACTAAAATTTTTTTAAGTTTGCGAGGGAAAATAATTAAAAACAAATGGTTGTTGTATATTTTCTTAAGGTAACATTGAACCTTTTTTTAAAACCTCAACAAATATGTTTAACTTACACAGTTTCTAAAATCAGTACTTACTGAACTAGTGATTTGGGTAATAATTGCCTTGCACTTCTCCTTATACATCGTGTAATTTCTATCATATCTGGTTCATTTCGTATACAGTAGCTAGTAGCTGAGTCGCTCAAAAGTGAAAATATTCTTTACTGATAAACAAGTTAAAATTTGTTAAAAATGAAAAGTGGATTAGGACTTTCAAAAATTAATAGAAACTTGCTTAGAAACTTAGAAATCTTGCTTTCATTTCAAGAATTGACGCCATTCATTACAACTAGGTACCACCTACCTATGTCACACAAAATCACTTTCGAATAAATTCTAACCTAATTTCTTTTCTGGTTTTTCCAGTAACTTAAAAGTGTCACACAATACTAAAGGATACGGATAGAAATCGTATGAGAACTGATTTTTTTGACGGGCGAAATTTATCTTAAAAAATTCGCAAATATTTTATTAAAATATTTTTGTCGAAATTTATAAAAGTAGGGCCTTAATTTATTTAGTATCGCTGAATTTTACAGTAATTTTACAGGTACGACATACCACAAATATCCATTAAGATGTTAAATTTTCAGAATAATTTAAACTCAAACAACTCTTGATTACATTTGGCCCGATTCTGACTGGTTTATTTTACATAAAACATCACCCAAGTTTTAGGGACAAGGTTAGGAATTTTATAAGGTATCAGCATTTCTTTATAGAAAGTACGATGTGTTTTTCTAGATTTTTTTCTTTTGAGATTTATGTCTTTTTTTTGATAATACACGCATATGTTACAGTACGTCAAATTTACTACCTTAGACTTTCAGGAATTTTAAATATT
This sequence comes from Beris chalybata, assembly GCA_949128065.1. Lineage (NCBI taxonomy): Eukaryota > Metazoa > Arthropoda > Insecta > Diptera > Stratiomyidae > Beris > Beris chalybata. Next base: position 17,974,131 of record OX421895.1, on the reverse strand, counting down.
AAAACATACACAAACTTTTCCTTATGTTTGACCTTACTATTGGTCGCTTTGTATTTTAATCGGATTATTACCTTTAAATGGTATTTTCTTAATAAATTATCTAGACCTTATTTTAGTTCTTCTAAAAAGAAGTAGCCATCGATTTGAATTTTTCAAATTTGTCGTTATTATAAAGTACCTATATTAACTAGTTTTTCTACCTACATTTGTGTTAATAGACGAAAGTTGTGCCACACTTGAAACTATATTGGTCATTCTTCAAAGGTGTTTTGGAAAAAGGGAAATTGAAAAGAATAGATACATTTCAACTATCGTACATAATCGAATGAATAGAATGTATCTAATTTTTATTGGTATATTAACAATAGTCACAGATGTTGACTGTTTGACAAGTGATTATGGTATATTAAGCTGAATATGGTTAATGATGAGTTGTAATGTTGATTTTAAGTCATATTTTAGTGTGTACTCTTCAGGTCTTGTCTTTGGTCTTGCAGAATGTGTAATGTGTTGCCATATCCAGAATCCGAGTAAGGAAGAATTATGCAAGAGGAAAACAGCTTCAAGAGATTATAATCAAGATCGATACTAAGACTTGACTGTCCAAGATCGACAGTATAACCAAGATTAAAAGTGAATCTACAAAACTTTTTTTTCTGAAACACCCATATCAGAACTGAGTCTTTTTGACAATCTTTCTCTGATTGGTTCAATACCATTGCCCTCAAAAATTCAACTGCTTTTAGCATGGTTACCCCAAGAGGTTTAAGCCACAATAATGCCAAAATTAAGAACTCTCTGTTCTTAGATTGAATCTTGAACATGAGTTCTTGGTATCATGTTTCTGAAATAAATCAAAATTCGTTTGGTTTACATATAGACAAAAATTCTTCAAAGTGGTGTTTTTGTTACGCAATTAAGGAAAAATTTTAAAAAATTAAAATAATATATTTCTTGTAATAGTAACAAACAGATGTTTTTATTATGTCACCAAATCTCTAGTCTACTGTATTACCCAATTTTTATCAATTATACTTTTTGAATAAAAATGTGGTAATATGTCTGAAACTCCCTTTTCAAATTAGTCAAAAAGTAGGGTTCAAAAAGCATAACTTAGGTCATGTGACGGTAGGATTATAGGAAATACAAAATTCAAATGAATATTAATTTATTTGGAAAATAGCTAAAAAAACAACATTTAATTAACAGAAAAAATATCATTTGCATGTTGCGCAATATTTCATTAGCACGAACCTATATAAAAAACAAAATTTGTTTTTAATATTCGATTCAGTAACTTTTAAGTTTCGAACTACACCAAAATTTGGTCAATATGCTAAACTTTTTAACACAATAAAATCAAAGTTAATAATCAAAAAAGGTTGATATAATTTGAAATTTTAATCAAATTATTTATCGATTATTGAAACTTATATGAAAATGTTTAATTAAGGTTAAATGAATAACACAGCTATTAAGTGTTTATCAATAAACACAAATTTTTAAATAACAATTTCACACTAAGCCAACTGTAGGTAGTTAATTTTATGTGAGAAAGTTTGCAGGTATGTTTGCCAAAATATCTATTTGACCAAAAGGTAAAAGTCGAGTAAATTGTTAAATTTAGAAATTGACACCCTAAAAATGAAACTGGTATTTTTCCATATCAACTTATTTTGTTTACGCACAATCCGTGCTGAAATTATTGGAAATCGGGAGGGGATATATACCTTATCGTTATAAATGTAAACAATTTCACTTATTAAAAAATATTATATGCTAAAAAGAAACAATTTGATCATATATATATTCCGCAAGAGTTAACTTCGAATTAATTCAATTAATTAAATTAATTCAAAGTTAACTCTTGCTTAAATTAATTTAACGGTGAAAATCGAGAAAAGTAACGCACTAAAAATTTGAACCTAATGATCACTATATCAGGTATTTTATGAATTTTGATTATGATCAACTGTACAACCGCCTCTTCATTCATTACTCATTAGAAATGCTTCTGCTGACCCTTTTACATCAAATAGATAAATTTTTAGGCCTTTAACAAAAAATTCTTTCTTTGATAGTTAGACACACGTTTACCACTCGTGCGTGATCTCTATATAAAAATTTGGAAGATGGTCACATCTAACCCAATTCAAGAACCAGTTAAAGATAAGTGATATATTAGCAAGGCAGATGCTTCTCGAATTACAGGTTTCGGTTAATAAGCTCAAGAAAAAATAGGCCACTATGGTTACTGGTCGGCAAACGTACATAGAATTTGTGTAAAATTTGGATTTTTTCTAAGAAAATTTTTGATTTGGAAAATGAAGCATTTATCATAGTTAGTATGAGGCTATAAGATAAATTGATTCAAATCATAAAACAACTATGGTAAACATGTGTAAATCCAATAGTTTCAGGTCAATTATAAATTTGTTCTTGTATTGAACATAAGTTAAATTGAAGAGTATTTTCTGTTTGTTTGGATGTTTGTTGCAAATTGTTGTGAGAACCGTTCGAATGATCTTGATTAAATTTGAAATATGTACAAACATATCTTAAATCAAACTTAAATTGTATGCTGCTTCTAATAGTCTGCATACATACATCATTGATGGCGCAACAGCCCAAACCGTGCCTAGACCTCCAGTATACGAGTATATCGGTTCCATTCATTTCAGCAAGGAGTTTTAAATTTAATTTCAAATATGGTAAAAATATATGCCTGAAGACAATTTTACTATTTTTTCGGTAGAAGTCTGGGTCATGTGTTATGTTGAGATAAGGTGTTGGTTTCTGTGCGACTGGAAATCTAAAAAATAATATACCAAATAGCACCCTGATTATGCGATCGAGAAACTAAACTTGAGTCTAAAACGCTTCCCCCCACTCACTATCTTACACCCGCACCTCCTTAGATTCACTCAATCTACTCACCAAAAATTTGAACTTATAAATTCAACGGGCGTGTGAGCTATACACCTTCAACGCGTTTACTATATGTCCGGCGGACAGACAGACATTTTATTCGCATTTTTTTCGGTCTAAACAAATTCTTAAACTAGAAAATATAGAGTTTTTGTTTTCAAATTTCAGGTCGGTTACAATTCGTTGTTATTTAGAAATAATTAAGAAAAATAAAATAAAGTTCGTCTTAATTCTATGTGAAGCTCAAATTCAAAAATCCTTAAATCATGTAGCTACACTTTTTACACAACTAATAGAGAAGCCGTAAATCTTAGAATTTGACACTCTACAATTTCCGACATTTCTTGGTGCAAACATTATGGTACTCTTCCGAATAGCTAACAAATGTTTTGCGAAAATTTATGCATGCATTCTAGGCTTGTGTAGTTCGTGAAGGAACTAGTTCGGAAGATCGTTCCCATAAGTGAAATGAACTAGTTCGTTCACTTATGGGAACGATCTCGCAGTGTATTCTCTCGCAGTGTATTCCGGTCCTAGTTTGTTTGTAGGAAGTAGTTCGTCATCACATTAGGATACCACGTATCATTCCGCGAAGTTGGAATTGAAAGAAGGAACTAGTTCAGTTCGCGAGGGAAGTGAGGACCTCCTTTTTTTAGGTCATCACATTCAGTGTCTTCTTTCGAACTGGTTCCTTCCTGAGTGAAGTTTTTTTTTTGGTCGTGACATTGACTCCGAACTTGAAAAGAACTAGTTCCTACCTGAGTGGGGACCTATTTTTTTTTTAGGTCGTCACATTCACTGCGAACTTGAATGGAAGTAGTTCCTTCCTGAGTGGGGACGTGGTTTTTTAGAACCTCACATTCACTCCGAACTTAAAGGAACTAGTTCCTTCCTCAGTGGGGACTTTTTTTTAGGTCCTGACTTTCACTCCGAACCTGAAAAGAACTACTTGGTCCGTGAGTGAACTGCGAACTACAAGAACGAACTAGTTCTCAAGGGCTGGGGAACTAGTTCGTTCGCGATCACTAAGGTGAATTAGAATGCGCAAGCCTAATGCATTCACTCGAACTTGCAATAACTCGTGAACACACTGATCTTCAAAGCTGAAATGCTATGTGAATAAATTTAGAGAAAAAGGGAGGTAAGGTGCTCTACTCCTTGTTTTGGCTTCGATACAAAAGTCCTTAAAAAGTGGTTACACTTCCCATGTACGAAAGGCTGGACGGCACAGCACAGGCTTAGTACTGGTGCCAGAGTTGCCAGTACTGGCTAATGTTCCGGGTTCAGTATGTGGTATAGACCGAATCATTGTTGGGTCAATGTCGATTGGATCACACCGGTCCTGCTGTTGGTGCACACTCTGGCCCGATATTGACTGCTAGTTTTTGGTGCGTAGTGAATACCGACTATTGAGCCATACTTCAGTTTCAGTACTGAGACGAATCCAAAATCAGTCATTCGCCAGTGTATGCGTGAGTGTAGGTCATTATTCTGATAGCTAGCATTGTTTCGAAGCCCGCTGGAAGTTCTAGAACAGTCATAATTATCAATAGCGACCAAGGACGCAGATCAAAATATTTATACCGTGAGAGTACTGATCATCAGTATTGGCACAATACTGGTCTGGTTGGCTGTCAGTACCAAAAAAATATCGCTCGACAAATTTTGGCGGCCAATGCTAGGCCAATTCTGTGTAGGCAACTCTGGTTATACACCGTCATTCTCTCATGGGTTACTGAACAATAACAGGAGATAGCTTAATTGGAGCTTGAGAGTACGCGCAGACTAGAGATTTAAAATCGCCCAACTGTTTAGTTGAACGCTAATGGCTAGGAAGCTATATGGCAGAGCTCACACTGAGCCTAAACAATCGTCCAAACTAAATAGTTTAATAGGCAGAGTCCAGCTCCCATTCGATCGATGTGCAACTAAACTCTCGCATTCAATATGCACGGCGGCTTATCTAGATGTACACACTGACCAAATTAAAAATCTCTCACGACCAGTTTTCTCTAGTACCAATTGGCTGTAACATTTGGCCGGTGGTTGAATAATGTGTGGATGAACAACGACTAAACAGTTTAGTCGGGCGGGTAAGAGTGTGCGCGACTCGATGTGATTAAACAGTTGCCCGACTGTTAAGTCTCAAGTATGCGCCAGGCGTAAAATGTTAAAGCACTTTGTGATAATACTCTGCTAAATATTTGGTGCTCGCGATTGCTCCAAACAGCGATAACTCGAGAATGTGTTGATCTATGAAATCAAAACTGCATGCGTATTATTATTCATATAATCCCATTATGAATCAGTCGCTTGCCACACTTTTATTTTTCACAGCTTTACCTCAGTACCTAGTAGGTAACTGGTGAACTTTTAATGAGGAGCAGACAATTGGCTCAATGTATGTCTTTAGCGATACGGTCCGTCATCCAACTTAACTTCAAAATTTTATACTGACAGATTTGTTCGGTCTACCGATTGTCAAGACAAAATTGGCTCGATCAGACTACACACTACCAATAATTACTGCATAGTATGTAGCAATTTTCCTGTTGGTAATTTAAGTAATTTTTTCTTTCACTGTAGCACATCTGCGAAATAATTAGATACTCGAACTATCCGCGCAATCAAAAGTGTGAAGAGGTCAAGCTCTAGATTCTGTAAAAAAATAAATCTTGGCACAGTCGGTCGTAAAGAAAGCATATCGAATTTCTTTTCATACGGTCTTGTATCTTGTAGTGTATCTTTTTTGTAAGCGGTCTCTATCAAAACATTGTGTCTAGCTGCAATAAATCACATCTCGCATGTAAGATGTAGTAACACTTGAAAAACTGTGATATTTTCTGATTTTCTGCCAAGAAAAACGAAACTATATCTTTGCCAAATACAAGGAGAGGAAATGGAAATGGAAATGGAAATCGTTGTGTATAAAACATGTTCAGGTTTTTTTTTGCCTGCTTCCTTCTCGACATTTCCACAATAATTCACCAAGGTATTAATGGTATAGTTTTGTTTTTCGCTATCAGCAACAAATCTGTGAATCTGCCCACACAATAACAAAAGAATAGCCAATTTTGTTGCTATCTCGGAACCGGGAACAACTATACACAATTTTCAATGTTTTCCAATTGCAAAGTTGGGACTTACCCGTATAAGTGAAAATCGAAAATTCCGTTGTCATGATTTTCACTTTTGCTCCTAGGTACGTGCTAGTACCTAGGCTTGGTGCTGCTAAGTACTTTTGTCTCTATGCTGGGGATTAATTCTCCAACTAATTTCCCACATAATACTTTTTTTCTTGTTGATTAAGTCTTTTTTTCTTTCAATTTCTTACCAGTATTACTAGCACTTTCTTTTGCTCGTTACGACGGAAGGCAGTTTAGTTTAAGATGAGAACATTTTTCGAGACAAGGCCATGCGCTTTCGTTTCGTTCTGAATAAATCGACCGGAACAGCTTTTTTCACAAATTCCTATTTTTGTTTGTCTTTTGAATTACTTAATTGTTATACTGAACCACATTATATATTATGCAACTCTTATGTATTTTTGATTAGCCACTTGCTGTGAAATTCATCGTAACATTTTCCAGCCGGAGTGAAATCTTGGTTGATTGGAATTTCAAAATAGGCAAAGCGCGCTCATAGTTATAAACATTTTACTAATGATATCAATGTACAACCGTGATCAATATATTTTGATTACTAAAGGTGCAATTAGGTTCTAGTAGTTGCGTACCTTCGTCCGTCTTGTGAAAAATAAGTTTTATTAAAGAGCAAAAATGTTTGTAACTACGTGCAAACACGCAGCGGATCACTAGTAAAAAAAATACAAAGATTCACTCACACTTTTCACTCAGCTGAAAATGAGTACCTGAGCTAAAATCGGGGTAATAATCACGGACGAGCGTGTGGCTGACCACATCACCTCCTTGTGTTCCGTTGGTATAGTAATGAAGTAACTCTAGCATTACTTCAAGGCATAAGCCCGATTTGGGCTGTTGCGCCATTGATTATTATTATGTTTGCAAAGTAGTTTCTTTCCATTCCCTACAACCTTTTCGGTCTACATAGAATAAATATTTATCTCTTCTGTCACTATCCCTTAATTTCAAAACTGCCCTACTAATATATTATTATTTTTTGGGCTAATGGTGATTTGAATAATACGTACGAATAATTTTATTAGGCTAATTGTCTTGTCTCATATCATTTATTCATACATTCGGTCCGAATACATGAGTCCACATTTAGGTAGATAATAAGATTTTTTTCCAAATTTTTTGTAAATTGTAAAATTGATAAAGTTGAACATATTCAGGAACAATGTAACAAACTTAGCAACTTAAACTACAACTGAATGTGGAACGTACTGGTGAGACATATCGGTTTGGATGTGCATAGCCATTAAGTCTTTTTTGCATTTGAGTTGCTTCAGATACGTATCACCAATTAAATTTGTGTATCAGTAAAACAGAATGAAAGAATAAATTAGTCATAAAAACTGTAGATAGGCAGGTACATAGTTACCTAACTTTTTATGTTATGTTTATGATTGGTCAATGAAGTAAAATAAAAGTTAGTGATGGATTTAGAAGATTGAAAGGAAATTTCGATAAGTAGTTACCATAGATAATATTACTATCAGTTTCTTCCTATCAAAAGTTTAAATAGTTATGACAATACATCAAACCCTATAAATGTTTGACTGAGAAGAGAATCATTTTTAATATAGCAAGAATCGTTTTGTCAAAAAATAACTTCTTTAAAACAATTTTGCTTTACTATTTGTTAATAATAAAATATTGTGGTCGACCTGAAATTAAAAAAAAAATTGTTACTCTGTGATCCTGTATTTTCACGTTTTAAGGAGGAACATCTGAATAGACAGAATAAAAATATATGAATTTTCGGAGTTATTACTGAAAAACTATTCGTTCGATTTTATCTAGGTTATTCAAAAGTATTATATATATATATATATATCGTCTGGGGCGCTGCTGTCATGACCGACGTAGAAAGTAGCTATCGCCGTCCTCAAGATTACATGCAATCGGTTGATCTGAAACAAAAATTTCAAAAAGATTTTGAATTTGGATCTAGTGTATCGCATCGTACAATTTTTTGAAGAAAGAACAAAAAAATCACGAAATGGTGGCCGATTGAACTTTACACTCATTTCTAATCTTAATTTTCAACCTTTCTGGCTTTATAAAAAAAAGTAATTAACTAAAAAAAAAATACGTTGCGAAGTTGAAAACTTGTCCGAAAATATTGCGTCAAATTTTGGAAGCAATCGGTCGAACCGTCTGCCAAATATCGAGATAATCGCGTTTGAAGTTTAGTTTGCAAAACGAACCATAAGAATTCTCGAAGGGCCCATTCCAGTTGCACAATTATTGGAATTACTTTCACAATTATTGGAATTTCAATTTGAAATTTACACACAATATTCTTAAGACTACAAACTTTAAGATGAACAAAAATGTTTTTACATTTCTTTGTTGGGAGTGTTACGAGGGGAGTGGAGGGGTATGTGTTTTAGACGTAGAATTTTGGTCATAGGAGACTGAATCTTGATATTTATGTAGAACTGTTATAGTGAAGTTATTTGCAAAAAAATAGTCAATGTGTGAGAAGGGGTGTGGAAGTGAAGAGAAAAACAATGCGTCCGAAACGGTTAAAAGGTGAAAGCGAAACATTCTAAATTCTGTAGCTCCTGAATGGTTCATATAAGCGCCTAGAAACCGCTTTCCAGTATTTTTGATATTCAACCACTAAAAGGATGTTAAGGGGTATGTATACGTTTTCACGAATTCCAACATATTTCTTAGGTCTGACGATATATCGAATTCGTCCTTCTAAGGGCCAGTTTCACAGTAGAAATTTGAACTTAAGTTTAGTTAAACTTAAACTTAAAAATAATTATTTTTAAAAAAAAAATTATATAAACATTTTGCGATGTTCAGCCCACCGGTTGTGTAAAAGGGTTGCATACGTTTTTACGAATTCCGACTAATATTTTAGGTCTAATGACATATCGTACTCGCTTTTAATTATATTGGCCTTATAAATAATCGTATAAAAATTAATTTCGGAATTTTTTCGATTTTCAACCCCTAAGATGGTTTAAAATGATTGAGTACGTTTTTACGAATTCCGACGTGTCTCATAGGTCTGATAAAATATCGAATTGTTTTTTACTTTAACGAGGCTTCGATATAATCGCCTAAAAATTGGTTTCACAATTTTTTGATATTCAACCCCTCGAAATTTTATCCCCGATGCTTTTATTGAAGTTAAGAAAAAGTGAAGTAAGAAAAAATCTGCTATCAGTCTGGTCGCAACTTTATTATTTTTTGGAAAGAAGTCCGTACCGCGTGCTGAGATACTGTGTAGGCTACTTTTAGACGGACAACCTAAAAGATAAACGGAAGGCTATTTGGAACGTTAATTTTTAGGTTTTTGGCAGAGTTCAGAGTGTGAGAAAAAGTGTAAAGAGCTTGAATTTTTCATAATTTTTATATGTCAAGATCTTTTTTGCTATAAAGTTAAATTTTGCCATTTTTATACAATATCCTATAAGTAAAAAGTAATGGAATAAAATGGATCAAAAAAAACATTTCAGGAAGCGTTTGGGCTGAGAAGTTAAAATTTAAAAATAAAATATTTTTTGGGGCATCCCCTTTTGAGTAGAAAAATTATAAAATTGTTGCGATTTTTTTTTTTACTTCTAAACAATAATACGGTTAAATATCTCATAATATGAAAGTTTCTTTGAGCACGTTATTGACCAGGTAAGTATTTATTATTGCATAACTCTCCGTTGGTACAAAACTGAAGCAACTTCTAGTTTTTCTCCGATACTCCATTGTTCAATAATTTCTGCTTCCTACATTACATTATGGATATGTACCCCCTGTGTAGTTTACAGACCATTCTTGGAAGACTTCTTAAGTCTCGTAGTCCAAAAAACCGGATCTATGTCGAATGCATGCAATTCATTATAAGAAGTACTCCATGAATTCATCTTCTGGAATGGCATCTTATTTTATTTAGTATAGCAGACTTACCTTTTACAAGACATAACTGTGTCGATTGATTTTTCTCTTTTTCGCTTATTCTATGCACTATGCGGAAAAATAACGAAAAACTGGTTTAAATTCGAATTTATTGTAAGCCCGTTGCCTTTCAAACTGTTTGTTTTAGTTTTGACTCCTTTGATGATGCTAAGAAGCAACTATGTTAGTGGGTACAACCGTCGTAGAAAATTCTTCCGTGTATTTTATTTTACTTAGTGAAGACGTCTTGCAATTAGAATGATATGCACTCCGGCGGCATTGAGAAGCTGGAAAATGTATCTGAGTATGCATCGAAGATCTTTGGATTGTATTGCTATTTACGATGTCAATTCTTACTATGGGTCCGCTTCGAGTACTCGGCAGATACTTGCACTTACTGCTAGTATGATTCAAAGAACGGTACAATCGGGTTGCAATCAAAGTCGCTGACGGGGTTAATCTTCATCGCAATCTGGAAGCATCTGTGGTTCACGGTTCTAATGAGACATCCTGTTTTCTGCTACTTGAGCTGAAATTGAATTACCTGGTGGAAATCACAAAAGAACTTGGCATTACTGTTGTCGCTTAAATTCTGCGGTTGATTTATTTCAATTTGGAGAATGACAATTTAAATAATTTGAATAATTACATTTTTTTGTATTGGGGCTATAAGAAGGCACTAGTTTGGATCGCTAATGGCTCCAAATTCTCTTTTGCTCTAAAGCCAGATTAATGCGTACATGAGTTGGCGCCCGTTTTGGGCAGATTCAGGCACCCATTTTTAAAAAAAATCAATCTAAATATGTGTGTATTTTATTCCTTAGCTTTACGGATCGTGCAATACCTATATAAGTGTTACCAAGAATCTACTACTAAACCCAACCTTACGTTTAACTCCCTTACTTTTAATTCCAATTAAATTAAAATATCTTAACTGAATCATTTCTTGAGATATAGTGGGTTTCAGCTTTCAGATGAAGAGCCCACAAATTTTTCAATGACGTTTCTATGGAAGCCACACGAAAGATACTAGATCTTCATCATTTTCATTCTTTTACAAGCAAATTATTTTGAAAAATGATCGTATGCCCGATGGGTAGTGTAAAGTGTTCTGAGGACTCGTGAGTACTTTGGTACGGTTGCTACTGACGAATTAGAACGATAACGATTGATTCAATTTATCGGGTAGATACTTAGTGAATTTCAAAATACTATATCTATGAGATCTTAAGCTCTGTTTTCTGGCAAACAGGTGGATGGAATGTAAGGAGACTTGTATCTAAGACAGTATAGGTGTATCTTTACGACTTTACGAGTAAATTTTGGATTGCGGTTAAAGTTGGGGTGTAACAGAATGGGTTAAGGGTTAAGCTTTTTAGCATATGCCACAAAAAATTGTGAAATATATGGGAGTTCTCTAGAATTTTTTCGTTGTTCAGAAGGTTAGATAATATAATCTTAAATCGTTCTCGTTCTCGTTCTATACTTAACATAAAAAAGCTGTTTTCCCAATATGCTTTACTCTCAACTCTTAACTACACTGTTTTAAATAAAATATATTTTCAATCCAATGAAATGAATTTTCAATCCAATTTTTACTTGAAATTTCTAGTATATTTAATTTTTTCAAGAAAAAGTACACATTTCAATTACTTTTACATTAAATTACTGATATTAGCAAACTATTCATATACTTTTCAACTGAACCGTTTAATTTACATGAAAAGGCATACAAAATTACACACAATTTCGTGTATAATTAACTATATTTATATATGCATTATCCTTTTCGTGTAATTCTACTTATCTATTTGAATTTTACGACGAAAAACATGTAATATATGAAACCACGAAGTTGGACGCTTCGTTCGATGTTGTTTTCTACTGAAATGAAATGGAACGACTTAAGTGGCGCGCCAAACCTACGCAGCAGAACCAAAAACGATCGCGTGTTCCATTCCTACCTCGACCTACAGCCAAGGGTATATTATGAGTAAGAAGTAATATTAGAAGTATAAACAAGTGTATCTTAAGAATCTCACTATAACTACCCTTTTTTTAGAGTGTAAATTCAAGAGAATATCCAGTGAATAATTTGCTGATGAAGCTGAAATTTACTGATTTGTAAATTGAAATCTACTGATTGAAAATTTAAAATTACATTCAAATTGACTTTTACATCTCAATGTCTGGTAAATTTACTTCAAAAAGTGTGGCATATTTGCCTACTAATTAATAACTTTTTTTAATGTGTATAATATTTATCGGTTGGCGTGAATAATCACCTGATATTCAAAACTGACGACCTTTAAGCCACCTCAGAACAAAGCTTGGCTCTGAAAACCGTATGAAAGAGCTTAATTACTTGAAATAAACTGTTCAGTGGTTTTTCAACAAAAAGTGTATTTTTCTTATAAAGTACAACATTATAAAAATAACTTGACATCTTCATATTGTACGATTTTATAGTAGTTGCATTATGCAACTTTTTATCATGGGCAGCGAAGTAGCTACTTGATGTTAACTGGTATACGAGCGGTATATGTAAGACTAATGACTTCTAACTCTATTTCAGTTGCATATCGGTAACAATATCATCTATTAAGAAATATATATTATAATATTGCCGAATGTACATAATAATACTTTACATGGGTTCTTTTATTTGGTTCATATGGCCGTGTCGGTTTTGTTCTTTTTCACATGACTGATGATTTCACATGACTGATGATTTTATTCTTTTCTAGGAAGGTCTCTTTTTTAAATTTTTTTTCGAAACTTCTTGTAATGATTTCTTGACTCAAATCTTTTTTACAACTTTTTAACTCTAGTTTTTACAAATGAGACATTTTTTACTCAGTTCTTACGATGTTCTTGCAACCTTAAATGCTGACGATGACTTTAAAATCATATATTCAGATCCAGTTAGTCACTTTTACTCGATATAGGACGATGAAGTCAGAGGCCGCATATACGTCGTATATTAGTCACTATAAGTAACATAACAACAATGGTCTGTTAAAGAGTCACACAAATAGTTGTTACGACTTTGGAATATTGGTAGTAATGACTACATACCGTATTTACTACTACTCGGAGTCTTCTGACTATATAGTTGTAGAACCGACGTCGTCACGACTACGTCAATAGTTTGCTGAGACTTTGCCCTTTTTGAACATATACACACGTGCAGTTAGGTTTTATTGAAAGTGTGTATCCAATGTACATACAGAAAAAAAGGTATGGTTCCTATCCCAAAAGTTTCTTGAGATTTTGGAAATTTTTCGTGATACTGTTCTTGTCACTAGAAATTTGATTTATTTTACCACATTTACATTTATTGTACCGAGTTTGAACTTTTTAGAATAAAGCGTTGCTAAGATATGACAAACGCCAGTCAAAGTAGACATATAATCAAATTTCAATTTCTTATCATTATAATGATAAGAAGTTGAAATTTGATTATTATATGGTTCATATGGTTAATATGGTTCAAGGTACTGTAATTTCTTCGACAACAAATTATGGTTCTATATTTATTCTATTCAATTTCCCTATAGAGCACAGAAATTGCAGTATGCATGTACCTGGCCGTCTTCAATGACCCTTAACCGCTATACAATCAACAATTGCACAGTATTCCAAATACCGATACTATCGCTATACGGAAGATACATCGAAGCATATTTCTCTCTTCTGTACATTTTAACCGTACCATTTGAAGAATTGAGTTCAAAGGTTGAGTATAATTTGTGCAACGGATCTTTTACCTATCTGTTAGATTGCAATTCAATCTCTTCATACCACATAGAATCTAATGTCTGAAATTTGATTGAAAATTGCACATATTGCACCTCGGATATCCGTTGACGTATGTTTGCAGGTACATACGTAATGTACCTACCTACATGAAAGTGTACTTTATGCCGTTAAGTTGGTAGAATTATTTCTTGATGAGAAGTTATACACAAAAATAACATCATGTGCAGTAAGTAACTGAATGAATTAGTCGCAGAAAAAAAAAAGAAGTTAAATCTTCTTCCTTCTTATGATAATGTTTACAAGCTCATAAGCACTAATGTGTATCGTTCCGCTTTGGCCATTGTTCGTGGAAATCGGAAAATTACATAAGAAAGTTGAATAATAAGAACAGATACTCAGTACAGGAAGCTTACTGGAAAACAGTTAAAATAGTTTTTCTTGCACGTTTGTTTTCTGTTTTCTTTGATTTATGTTAATGCAGTATTATGTGATTGGTATGATTCGATAATTAAAACGAAGATTACCTTCTAGCTTTAGAGGTGTGGCGATTTACTTGGAAAATGTACCCGGAATAAGCTATGCAGATAATAATACGGGAACTTTAAGAGAAACCTCATACCGGAATGAAGAACCACTTTTTTCCTAAACCGTGTCTACATGGTCCCAAATTTTGTTCCGCTTAGATGGAGCCAATATGAAGCAATTGCCCCCACCTGTACTCTGCCAATCTGATAAGTAGGTCCATATTAAAACGAGATAAATCATAATTTTCCAACCAAATATGGTTTTTTTTTAATTTTTAGATCTCTAGTTCAAATCCGGCTCGACGGATCAAAATGTGTTTGATTCTTTTCCAATGAAAACTGATGCGAGTGTTTCTTTGAAAATATTGACTATCACAAGGCAAGGACAAGCTCAAATGATATTTTTTTTAAAATCAAACTTTAGTCGTAAAGTGTCACTCAGCTTAAAATATGTTATATTAGGGAAAATATAATTATATGTAGACTGTGAAGCTCTTGGTGCAACAAAGAGTCAACTCATTTTTCTTTATTATTAATTATTAATAATAGATACAGTATTGCTATCGATTTTTAAAAAAAAAAGTTGCTGCCCTTAAAATTTTTTTTTTGCAGATAGTCTTTAACTTTTTAACTATTTTAATGCTTATTTAGAATTTAATTATTCACAAAAGAAGAGTTTTACATCCATTTTTATGAGATACGGTAACAAAGAAAATCATTAAGAATTTAAATTTCTACATCTTATTGTTGTTGTTCATATTCCCACGAATTTCAAAATTAAAATTAGGGAAAGTAAAAAATTGTACATGGCAAAATTCTTTTCAAACAAATAATTTTAATTTCACAGACTAATCGATATTTCTGCCTCTATTGTATTTTTTTTCTCAGAATTGGTCTCACTTTAAGTGAAGATACTTATTGATTGATATTTTGGTGTCAAATCAGTACCGATAAACGTTCAAGTCAAGACTCAATCCATCAAACAATTGCATTTGTTGTTCCAATTTCATCGCCACGGAGCAATTTATTTCCTTTTTATCTGGTTTTTAGACGATTTAAATCATGCCATCGAAAAGAAAAGACGTCAAACACGTCTAATTTTCTTTAAATTCAACTTTTAAGTGTATGTACTTGAAATGGATATTTCAGTTGGAAATTTTACCATTCTATTCGCTTAATTTTTAACACAATAAGCAATAAACACGCTTTAAGATTGTACAAGTAGTTAAGATGTAATAATTAAGAAAATATAGTCAAAATGTGTTAAAATGCATGTTAAACTTTTATATCAACAAAAGCAATGAAAGTGTTGAATTGTAAAATTCAACGGTATTCAAAGTTCTGACCTTTGTAATACAGTTTCGATCAAATAAAAATTGTAAAAGAAAATGCGCTCTTCCTAAAGATGAAGAAGACACGCACAATTGCTTGCGTGAACTACGAGTATCTATCTACTGGATGCATTGGAAAAAGAAGGCTTGTGAGAAATCACGATGATAATAAAGTTTACGAACAATCTTAATTACAATCGTTTCGATACTATAAAAAATGTATGGCACCTATATCTGAAACTTCTATTGTTATTTATTAAAAAAATTTCTATTATGAAAAATTCCATGACATTTCTCTATAACTTGCATTTAAATTCATAGCGCTTAGAGTTAATTAAAAGAAATCACTTTTGGGTGACGATTATTGTTCTCTAACAATATTTATTGTCACAACACAATATTCAATTAGGACACACGTCGATTTAAAGTTTATTTATATCAGTTGTTAACATATTAGGTGTCTAATTTCATTGAGTTATTTGACAAATTATTCAGTAGTAATAATAAGTGAAATTAGAAATATGATCTTGGTCAACATTTAGTTAGGCTAACGAAACATGAATATTAAATTGTTTCAGCGATTGTATTGTCTTTCAAATGTAGATTTCATTGGATTATTTCATTAAAATTATAAGTAAAACTTCACTTCTTACAATATGTTTATAGAGGTCAGTAAGATAACATACTTCGACGAAAGTGATATTTGAGTTTTCTTTGTTGGAAGAACTTCATATTAAAGACAGAACTAACTGAGAGAATTTATCTCGAATGAGTTCTAAAAACTCAAAAAGGCAAAAACTTTTCTAAACGGTAAATGTTCTTTTCTATTTGTCACGAACCGCTTATGCTAGGAATTTGGAACTTGAAACTTATATATAATATTGGGTTGGCAATTAGTTGCCGATTTTTTCATATAAATAAAAACATTTTTTTAAATACATAGAATGAACTTTAATCAGTGATATATTTTCCATTTTGT
Source organism: Beris chalybata (assembly GCA_949128065.1). NCBI lineage: Eukaryota > Metazoa > Arthropoda > Insecta > Diptera > Stratiomyidae > Beris > Beris chalybata. The sequence goes on along the minus strand of OX421895.1, from coordinate 17,957,549 downwards.
TCGATGACCTTTGACCATTTTTCTGGCAACTTAATTGTTCCACGTTCGTAGAACTTTAGGTCTTTATCGACAAAAAAAAAGTAAACCAAGTGCGAGTGATTCCAAATTAAAATTTACTGACCAAAAATTTAAAATTACATTCAAATTGACTATTACATCCCGATGTAAATTTACTTGAAAAGATTGCCTACTGTAAAATGTGAAATTCAATGGATTTTTTCTTACTCTGAAGTTTACGTTCCTTTCACAATTTTTTTATTACAATAGATATATTGATGAAAAGTGGATCAACAAAAGTCCCTATTAGATAGATGCCATCTTTCGATTGCTATGACAGTTTTACTCTTCCATATTTTAATGTTGACCTCCTAACTTCTGGCTTGTTCTACAAAAGTAGCATCTTAATCACCTGTAGATCAATTAATCGGTGTGCACACAATACATAATGAAAGCCTAACTGATCGAATACTAATTAAACTATAAAAATCAGACCCTAATAAAAAGAATTTCAACAAACGTGATTTTAGATAAAATCGAATGATTTGCGAATTTCTTCTAAATTTTTACTGTATACCCTAAAAATTACTTCCTACAGGCAGCCAAATGTTATGTAGGTTTCGTAATATGAAAATAACAATAAAGGCTACTGTTAATTGTCCGAAATTGTTTTGGTTTACTGTGTGAGAAATGTGCAGCCTACCTACATTAATTCAATTTGATCATTAAATAAAATAGTGTTGTTGTTCTTTATCTTCAATTTTTTTTTTTTCCTACGGTTTTATTTCAATTTTAACTTGTTGTGTCACAGTGTTAATCTTTATGTGATTTTTGTCTGTCCGTTTCTTTTAACAATTTTTTATTTTGGTGAGAATGCGAGTAGGCATAATAAAAACTTCTTCGCCAAACTAAGAGCGAAATTTAAGTTTAATTTTTGTGTGAAAAAGAAAATAATTTTATTCAAATTAATTCTTTCGTAATATTTTTAGTTGGGTTTTTGCATTGAATTTTGGAAGTTATGCAATATTGTCAAAATTATTTGAAGAATTTTGGTTAAGTCAAGTTTTTTCGAGTTATATGAATCTTTGTTTATTTGCATAGACTTTTTTGATGATGTTTTCATAATGAACAAAATAAATATATATAAAAATAAGGCTAATAATTATGGTGTGAGTTTGATCGCAGAAATAATACTCGAAAAAGATAAGTAAAATTGGATGAGATAATTATTTTGGGATGAGTTTATTAAAACAATTGGATCAGGATGGAAAAAAAATGTGATTTTTATTTTTCGAGTCACCATAGAGGCATGGTATGAAATTGTCGATAGAGAAAGCAGAATGGTGGTGGGGGAGGGGTGCTTACGCTAGAAAATTGAAACTTGGTACATATGTAAATTGACTACGGAAGCAATTAGGCCACAAGAAGTTCAGATTTGCATCAGCGTACGGAGGTTAGCGATGGAATTGTCTGTGAAACTGTTTTTTCTTACTTATGTTTTCACGAATTTCATCATATTTTTTAGATCTGTCGAGACATCAAATTAATGTTACTTCTGCGTGCTCTCTAGTTTCTACATAAACTCCTAGAAGTTCTCTTCCAGAAATTTTGATATTTAACCCCTAAGTAAGTGTAAGGGAGTTCTATAAGTTTTCACGAATTCCGAAATATTTCTAACTGACAACCTAAAGAATAAGCAAGAGGCTATTTGGAACTTTACTTTTTTAGGTTGTCAGTGGAATAGTAACTTTAACTGCATCTCAGCATTAGAGGCGTGTCGGTCTTGTTCGTGGTGTGATGGACTATTGGCAAACGTTTTTTTAGGAAACATTTTCCTGGGAAAAAAGTAGCGCATCCCGAAACTCGAAAGTTACATGAAATCACGAAAAATTCAATAAATATGAATTTTTTCCTAAGTTTTTAAATTTTGACCTTGTTTCATATTTGCAATTAAAACTTGGTTCTTTTATGTTGCTCTCCTAGTGAAGGGAACGCTTTGAATTTAATTTTTTGGTTAAGAGTTTTCAATTGAATACAGAAGAAGAGCCAAAATATTGATAATAACTGTTAACATACTCCTCTTGTTTTCTAGCATAAAGAGAGTACCTACCTATTTTTTTGAGGAATTGACTTTCATTTAATGATGAGACAAAACAAATTCTATTAACCTTGCACTAGACTATATAATGTCACTTTGTCAAATATTTGACAGTTTTCACTATCTAACCAGATAATATAATCGTCAAATTAAAAAAATTATGAAAAAAATATATGTATAAATAAAAAAAATTTAAAATTCAAAAAAATAAAATTCATATAATTTTAAATTTATTTTATTAAAATTTTTTATAGTTTATTTTTAAATTATATGGAAGCGGGGCAAAATGTGATCAGGGTAAATAAGGTTCGTACATTTTTATGAATTTTCAAAGCTTTTACGTCTCTTGAAATATGGAATTAATGTTTTTTCTACGGGTTCTTCAGATAAATGTTTACAAAGCGTGTTTAGGGTTTTTTGAAATTCACTAGTTCTGTCATATCTCTCAGGTCTGATTAGATGTCGAATAACTTTTTATTTCCACAGGCTTTTTATAGGTATATTCGTCTAAAGTAAATTTTCAGAATTTTTTCCTTTAAAATCCACAAGTTGTGCACATTTTCACGAATTCCGTCATATCTATCGGTTTTTCTGTATAATGATCTAAGAATTTATTTCATGATTTTTGGATTTTCACGTGGTACATTTTTATAATTTTCGTTACATCTCCTAGGTTCACTGGGACAATCTGAGTACTCGCCATCAAACCAATTTTAGGTTTTTCTTATATTCAATCTTTAAACCTAATGGTATGAAGGGGTTGCTTACGTTTTCACAAATTCCGACACTTTTCTTAGATCTTATTAGATTTCAAATTGATTCCTAACGCATCCTATGTAATCGCCTAAAAATGAATTTCAGTATTTTTGGATATACAGCCAAGGGGGAGTAAGGGGGCTGCATATGTTTTCTTGATTTTCGCCATCACTTATAAAATTGGTTATCAATCCTACTGTCATTTCATGTAATCGCCTAAAAAATAATTTCAAGTAATGGGCGTACGTTTTCACAAATTTCGTCATATTTGTTAAGTCTGATGAAGCTACAAATTGGTTCTTACTTCTGAGCACTTTTAATACAATCGCCTAAAAACTAATTTCGTGATTTTTTGATATTCAACCACGCAGGAAGTGTAAGTAGGTGGTTACACATGTTTTACGTCTGCAAGACCATATTTGTACTTCTTTCTAGTGACAAAATTGACTTTCCAAAAAAAAAAATTTGTTTCCAAATAACATGTTATATTTCGACATTGACAACGTCCCGGAGTATGACCCAACTACGCAATTCGTACCATCTCACCCAAAATTAATCGCGTCTCCATCTTTGACCCGAAAAATAATAAAGTTTCACCCAGACTGTTAGCAGATTTTTAAATCTAATAACGAACTGTTTTAACCAATATTTTTTACTATTCTTTTCAAAAATTGACCTACTCCCAAAGCATATTTAACAATTTCCACAAATTACAAGTAATATCTATGGCATAACGTTTTCAATTGCACACTTCATAAATTTTAGTAATAATTTCAGCTAATTGACCTTTCGGTGCAACAAGTTATATCGTTTGTAATTACACCATTAACTACATTTGCAAATTTTCATATTTAATTTTATAGTTGCAATTTGTATCTACATTAAACATCGGAGATTCCACCGTACATATTAGTAAAATAATTTTATGTCATTTTGCAGATATTTCCTATAGTGCATTATAAAGGAAACGAATCGATTGAAACGCCACATAGGATATTACTAACAGTTCAAAAAATTGTCTGTTTTATACCATAAAAGGAGTTAAAACCGTTTATTTTTTTAATATGTCAGGTATGTGATTACTAAACGTGGTCAGTTACATACTCCGCAAAACGAAGCTTATCGTGAAATGCATCTAGTCTTGACTACTGACTTCACACGATGCTTAGCTAGCGGTACTGAATCAGTCACTAAACTCGCTATCAAATCAACTTGACTTGCATCTTTCAGTTATTTATCAATAGCCACTTTATCTGTTTGCTTTTCAAGATGGAAACTTACTTAACCATGACTTCAACTGGTTTTCATATAATTATTTTCCGAGTTGATGAAAATTAGTGAAATGCATGGAGAAATAAATAAAATGAATTTGACAGCATCTTCACACTTTTGATTTTTGTACATTTCTGGAAAAGTCTGAACATAATTAAATTAATTGTCTGCAAGAAGGAAGGAACATTAATTTTGACTAAGCATAATTTACTTGTAAGCTATGATGTTTTTTTTATCACATCACTCTATAGATTATGTCGGAAAAAAATGGTAAAAGTAGTTAGATCCTTGGTGTTGCATAACGAAATATGAAGCGTAAATAGAAAACACGCTATTGAATTATTGTTGAGACATGTGCCATCTTTAGTCGGTTTAAAATGAGCGAACTATTTAAAGTGTAGACTTAATTTTTTTAAATTAATTAGCATCAATCAATCAATTCAGTCCATAAGATCAGTTTCGACTTACGATTAACTACAGGGTCGCTAGTGTAAGAAAACAACAGAAATTGAAGTAATTCATATTAATTAAAAAGAGTAGAGGAACTAATACAGATCCCTGTGGAACACACGTCTCAACGAGCAACTTCCATTAGCTCTGATCAGTGAAATTATAAATTTACATACTCGAACCTACAGAATACAAATATCTCTATCTGATCGACGTGTAATAATTTCCAGGTTTTATGGAGTAAAAATAAAAAAAAAAAAATATTATTAACTGAGTGCAATGCCTTCTAATGTCAGTGTACACTCCCTCAATGCACTCGTAACGTGACGGCCGAATGAAAGTTAGCTAACTCGCAGATTTGTACATATGAACCCTCTTAAGGAAAACCTGTTGAAAACCAGAGATCCAATTATCATCAAATGCGTTACTAACAAATCGTTCAAACCTTCAAACAACGTGGTGGATTAAAGTCTTCATACTATGCATTGATCATGAAAATCGTAAATATAGCTTAATATTGAACATGATATTATGAAACAATCAGGAAGAGAACTTGGAAAGTAGGATTTGCTAAAGAAAGCTAAAATACTTATAAGTCTTATGCTTACAAAATCAAGAAAATCAAAAACACAATTTTAATTTTCTTATTATCAAATTCGAATTAGGTAAAGAAGAACTCTGATTTGATTCCTGGCTTTGTTGATGGCAGATGAAAATCGAATGTTCCACACCACCACAGTATATACAAAGATGATTCACGGTCTATTGAACAAAGTTATACAGAAACGAACTTAAGTCAAAAAAGGAAAAAAATAAAAACATTATCTTGGAAGATATCCGGAAATGCACCATTTCTTTACGATTTTAGGGAAGAAGTGTTGCATGTAATATTATGTTTGAATACTTTTCTTCGTTTATGTCTAACTCATTTTTGAACTAAGTACATGAGAGGGTTTGACTTTTCTAACCTCTAACTGCTTTCGGAGAAAATTCAGCTGATAATATTATTATATTATTAAAATAATAAAGTAAAATTTAAAAACTTTGGAAAATTACAATACTTTTTTAACCAATTACGCCCGAATATGATGAGTTCATGTGTGAAATTTTTGAAGAAAAAAATTAAATTTTGGATATGAGAAGCAAGTACCGCGGGAGAACGGAAGTTTGTAGTATCTCACGACCGGTTTATGCTAGAAATTTTACTAACAGATTTACATTAGCGTACAAATTGTCTGTGACAAAGTTTTTTTTTCTCTTCATTTTTACGAATTTTGTCATATATTTAAGGTCTGTCTAGGCATTAAATTAATTTTACTTCTGAAGGTTGTTTATATAGGTATATGCGTCTAGAAACTTCTCCTGAGATTTGGATATTCAATGTAATGTGGATGTGTTCACGAATTCCGAAAAATTTCTTGGGTGTAGATTGATAATCTTGGGTGTAGATAGAAAGATCGATAGAATGGAAATAGAGGTTGGTATGGTCAACCCCTGTCATTGCAACCACAGTTGGGTCTACTGTGATGTTCCTCCGGATTGACTATGATTCCTCGTCAATCCCTGCGCTTTCAATGAAGCCTGGTCAGAAATCTCGATGAGTCCATAAAACATTACTAGATTTCGGGTATGATATCTTCTTAACTTTAGGTACTCAGAAGTTCTTTTTTCCGAATGTGGCATAAAAAGCCCGGTGCCAAGTCCCTTCTTGAGTGTAGTTAAATATCTAATTCGGTTCGAGTTCTAAGGGCCTTAATTATTATCGATCCCCATGTGTTCAACTTTACAGCAATTTGATAAATATTTTAGGTCTAATTAGATATCAAGTTCACGTTTACTCCCAAGGGCTTTAAATTTCGTCTAAAAATAATTTTAAAGCTGTTGACTGTATTCAGCTGTATTATGTCAGTTTTTACGAATTCCGACATATCTCTTCTATCGAATTGTTTTTTACTCTAATGTGCGTTGAAAATCAGTTTCAAAATCTTTTAGTATTCAACCCCAAACGGATTATGTCAATAATATACCATATGTTTTTATTGAAACTGAAAAAAATAAATCTAACACTAAAGTCGTATTCGAATACCTTGCTTCGTCTACGTCTACTTCTATGTTGATGTCACAGCATAGCATTGTTATTATAATAATTTATAAAAAGCTTAGCTTTACCGTCAAAATGGCTCAGTTGATGCTTATTTGGCACATCATGAATAAAAAATAAAATTAAATTCTATTGAAAAATTTAAACTTTTTTATGTTTGCTAAGATTGACTGATAGCTCAGCTGTCGTAAAAGTATTCATGGTACGAACCAAAAAGGAATTGAGTCACAGCTCTGCTATGTCTGACGTCATTAACTGTTATAGTTAGACTTAGACGTAGACGAAGCAAGGTATTCGAATACATACGACCTTAGAGTGATAGATTAAATCTCATCAGCAATTTTATTTTTGTTAACAGCGACACTGCAAAAGTTACACAAAACAGATATCTAAACTCATAAAAATGTTGTTGATAAATTTTTAAGAAGTTTCCAGTTTAGTTAATGTCCAACATTAATGAATAATATTATTTTGACTTTTGTCTTAGCTGTTTAAAGCTCTTGAAAATTTAATTATATATTTAAAGTTAAATATTGTATCTGAATTAATTCATGGCCTTAAGCTATTTATTTACCAATCATGCGTAAACATCAGATAAGAAGATAAGCGGTGAATTTATTAGAGCTGAACTATGAATAAATGAATAAGACAATGGCTGCTTATATATATTTAACCTCTAAAGATTAACAACTATCAAAAATTGCACCTACTCATTTCATTATAAACAAAAAATATATCATATAGTCATCCTCGAAATTCGTTCAGGTTTAAGACAAATTAGTTTCAATTTCTTTAATTTGTCAAATTCCTTGATAACCCGGTTTTTGATTTCTTTAGCCATCAATTTCGAAGACAACCAAGTCTACTTTGACCTGGTGATATTTTTAGTTGTCTAGTAATTCCATGTTTAATTAACTTGTGGATTTGTTTAAAATACGTTAGCTTTGCAGCCTGTTCAGTTAACAGGTATTTCTACGAGCTCTTCGATGTATTATAAATAGTTTATCTCACTAAAATTACCCAAATATATTTGTCTTCCGTGAAAAAAATTAATGTTTTGATTCTAAATGCCAATGCGACACAAGGCCATCAATCTTAAGCTGACAACATTAAAAACTGCATATCAAAGAGTGAAGGTCAACAACAATAAAAAAAATAAAGATATGTTCATACATAAATGTATCTAAATATCTAGTAACTTGATCTGTTGATTCCCTCGGAACTAATTCTTCATGCCCAGGTACAACGATCTACCTGACCGTTAATAGTTAAAACGGAAGATAAACTTTTGAAACATGAAATTTTGCATTTAACCATTAGCATAATAAACAAATGGATTTTTTTCGACAGACTTAAACGTAGGAATAGCGTGTATTTGAGCTGGAAAAAAAGAGGTTACTTGCCTGTAAACTTGACACAAATTTTCGTATATCATATAGCGACGCGATCACGTTCAGTGAGAGAAGTTAAAGAAAAGCGTGACGAACTTTTAGTTCACTTTTTCTTATTATTCTAATTACGTACAGTAGTACGAAGATCAGTATACCTACTACTCAATTAAATTATGAACAATGACAATAATTTTTTAGCCACGAATTGTAACGATAGTGAAACCATTATGCTAAATGATATTAACTGCTGTCTTGGGTATGACTTAAACAACAATCTTATTTGCGAAGAACCGGATTTTGCATTTAATAAAGATCTTGCTGCAAGTTAATTTTCCGTAGTTCTCGTTTAGATCAGTCACGCCTTCATCACATAAATTTCTAGACTTTTGGGAAGCCTACAACATTTCAATGCCGCTCTACCTAAAAAGAAATGCATTTATCTAGATTATCTAAATATTGTAGATTTTACTTTAGAATGAACAGTTTTTTTACATGACGTTTTTTTTGTAACTTAAAATTCTACACCTACAACTTTTGAATTCGTTGACGACTGGTCATGTGTTTGGGCGTATGAATAGAGCAATTTCTTTTTGACAAAATTAGTAAGTAATCGAAAGATTGTTTATATTTTCGCGATTTACTTTCTTCGAGAAACCCGAAGTTTTTGTAGAAATAATCTGTTAAAAATTTTAGATTTGTAGCTTAACGCGTTTTGAAATTATCCAGCAATTATTGTTATCCGAAGTAATTTTGAAACTTATCCCTATTAAATTCAATGTACATACCTACATGTAGATACAAAATTATAACCTTTCTATAAACTTCTTTTAAAGAATAATTCAATTATAAGTAGTTACCTACAAAACAATTTTGTATTTCAATACAAACGCACTCTTAAACTTTTTTGCTGCTCAATCAATGTCAAAACATTAGTCAAGGTTTACATTTTTATCATGGTGAAGTTCATGAACAAGCAACGTTTGGAAATTATAACAATTAGAGATGTGCAAAGCAGTTCCTTTTAGTGAGTGAGTGAACTCCGACTCACTCACTTCAATGAACTAGTTGGAGTTCCTTTCGAAGATCACTTACCCGGCTAAAGAATCTGAGGACCTAAAAAAAAGGTCCTCAGGAAGGAAGGAACTAGTTCTTTTCAAGTTCGGATTGAATCTGAGGACCTTCAAAAAAAAAGGTCCTTACTCACGAAGGAACTAGTTCTTTTCATTTTCATGGTCGTATCGAATGTGATGACCAAAAAAAAAAAGGTCCGTAACCGAGTCTTCCCATATTCGGATTCTGTTCGCTTTGTTCTCACAGTAGCTAAAACGACACAGAGCATTACCCCAATACGCCTATACAGTAGAGTAAATATCCTAATTTTAATTTTTTGATATAATAGAGTAAAGTAAAACCATTTGGTGAAAGTAATTTAATTTGAAATTTAAATTTTTATCACACAAAATGATGCGTACGCGAAAACACCTTGTACCCTTTCCCTTGTAATGATTCCAGGAAATAGAACCTAGTTCTTTTCAAGCTGTATCACGTGGCTAAACGAACTACAGTTCACCAAAAGGAGTGAGTTAGTTCACTCACTCACTTCAATAAACTGCTCTTTTGGAACAATTCACTCATGAACGACCCATCTCTAATCTCAATTATTCTGTGTTTTAATACCAAGGATACACAGCTACTTTACAAACCATGGTATTGAAATCATAGTATTGAAACAAGCTGCACATGATACACTGTACATATGGTATGATATAACCATGGTGTTATTTAAAGACAAAATATTACATCCCTATTCAATAGCCCTATTAAAATTCGCTATATTTATATTGTTTGTGTCTATATTGTGAACTACAACTGAATTTGGGAAGCTTGGCCTTTACTGAACAACGCTTTTTATTATCCAAATCTTCTTTTTATGCGTTATAAAGTTTGGGTGTTAAATTAAATTTATGATGCCATAAATATCATTTGAAAAATTTTGCCAAGTGGCTGTGAAAATTTTTAATATTTATTTTTTCCATCATTTTGGAGATCAGGTTTATGTGGAAGTACAAAAAAAACTTTTACTATACCGCAACGACCCTCAAAATTTTACTCCTACAAAACTGATGGTCTTTGTAACTATTTCTTAAGAATAACTGTGTGTATTTATATACCTTTTATTAAAATATAATAATAATAATTTACTCCTACAAGTTTTTTTGTTTGATGATGTAACCACTTTTGTTGTGTTTCTGCCCCAGACATTCCATCCAAACATTCAGTAAATGTTCACAAAGTGAACTCGTTTTTATTCCGTCAAAATTCACTTTATCTTTCCCAAGTATTCATTATCACCGATAGCATACGCAATTTGTAAATTCACTAATCCCCGATTTCACAGTGGTAGCTTAAGCTCTGTGTGGAGCTTAAGCTTGGGCTTAGAAACATCTTCGATTTCACAGTAATGGCTTAAGTCTTAAGCTAAGACAAGCACTAGCTTAGCCTAAGCCATCAATTTTGCGAGCTTAAGCTCCGTAATAAAATAAGCCTACGAACTGTCAAACTTGTAATTTTTTTTGTATTCAAGACTGTGTAATTAAAAAAATATTAGCCGCGTAGCTACTCCACTACATAAGAAATATCGAATGTACGCAAATCCATTACAAAAGCTTACAGTAGGCTGCCAAATGAAACGCTACTACGTATTGTGCTTGGTTTAGCTAAGCTGCACGATACAAAAAACTGTGAAATCAGTCGAAACAAATCCATAGCTTAAGCTACCTATTCTAGCTTTACTAAGCCTTAGCTTAAGCTACCACTAGATAATCATCTAAAAATCAATATAAAAATTTTTGCTATTCAACTTCCAAGGACCACCAAAAGGTGGTTGTATGTTTCACGAATTCCAACAATTCCTTTAAACCTAATATTACATCGAACTCGTTTATTTCTAGGGGCTTTGCATTTAATTTTAGGATTTTTCGATATTCAACCCCTAAGGAGTTCCAATTGATGTGATTTTGCGTATTTCGACATATCTTTTAGGTAAAGAACAATCAAAAGGCTAACGTATTTATCTTTGTCAGTAGCATAGTTACCTGGGCTGCATTTTAGCATAAAACTCATTCTAGACTTCTACCCCAAAAATAGAAAGGTAAATAAAGGAAATGACGGTGCTTTTGTATGAAGCACATTTTGAAGACAAATTGGACGTTTTTGTATGAGTGATGACATAGGGCAGTGAAGTAGTAGCCTACACTGAAAATAAACTATGTTTATTCCAAGGTTGCATTGACTATATTTAAGTTCTTCTAACTATTGTAAAACTGACATGTTTCTAGTGATCATGGCTATTATGGTACTAGCCATAGCATATAATTCGTAAAAACATAATATGGTTGCATTAAACATATATCCCTACTGATCCCTACTTAATATGGTTGTCCCAATCATTTTCGTTACATGATGCAATTGTGTATCAGAGGTATTATAATCACGACAACAATATTCTATGATCAGTGGAACCATATAATTTGATAAAATAATTCCCACAACTATACCTCTCACAGTCCGAAAAGGGTCGTTCGCGGTGTAAGTTCGCTTCTTCCAATTTCATGTGTGCTCTGTTTGAGAGTGTTTAATTTTTGTTCCAGTCATTTATTTATGATCGAAAGTGTTTTCTCTGTGAATTTTTTTCAGCGTCACATGCAGTTTATGATTGACCGAACCATCATATTATAAAAGAAGGTTGCGTGAATCATACACCAAGGTTCTGAATTCAGAACTATGATTCAAGCAACCATGTCACATAAATTTTATGATTGACCCAACCATTATATTGTTAAAGAAGGTTGCGTGAATCACACACCAAGGTTTCCACAATCATAATTTTGTTTGAGCTAAACATGTTACATATTCTAACATAGTTGTGGCAACTATAACCTCAATCATAGTAAGGTTCTCCCAAAATATGGTTGCCACAATCATATTTTTTCTTTGAGTGTAGTATTCCAATATTTAGCGTTTTTTATGTTCAAAATCGGAGTATAAAATAAATGTGAGTAAGATGCTAATATTAGCATAGTATTTATTGCCGGTCCTTTGCGAGGGAGAAATCGTCCGGCTTCAAAACTGTCGCAGCTCATCATCTCCAATACATATGTAGATATCTCTATAGTTCTAGCGCTCTCAAAATGCTTTGTAGCGGCATCCATCCACCCCTTGAAATTTGTAATGAGTCACCCTGTGAAAATTTGAAGATGCGGAGAGCTAAGCGTTCGATAGATTGTTCTGCTTCACTTATATCTAAGGTATTTGATTTTAAAATCTAGCCGCCAAAAATCTTTGATGTCTCTATTTTAAACTGGCCATCTACTCAATAATTAGATTAATCGAAAAAGAAAGTTGTTTAATTATAAAAAATTGACTTACAAATTTAAATTTGTTTAAAAAAAAAATGGTACGCATACTTAATGAGTTGCTCTTCCCAAATCATATTCACATTTCATTATTTAGATCAAATCTCACATCATAACCCAATTATACCTACATGATTACATTAGGTAAATCAACTATCACCTCAAATTACTTCTGGTTAATAAAAACTCATCAAAGATCATCGCTTTAGAATCAACATCGAAAAGCTAGGAACAGTACAGGTACAGCTACCGATCGTGCCAAAAGTACGGCCCATCATTCCAAAATAATCTTCTGGCTACCGATTAGGAAGTGATGAGGTACCTGAAAGAAACAGCTTGATGAAATTTAATGGATTATTATGGTGGAAGTTCAATAAGATACCTTATTTGTATCTTACCTTACCTGGTGCCACAGGTTTTGAGGGCTTTCGGTTTCCGCTATAATCGCGATTTCTTCTTCGATTCCACCGGTGGATATTATCGCACATAATGGCTCCAATGTTGCTTTAGTCAACGTCGAGAGCTCTTCACGAGAACACCTATGCGTAGATCTTCGTGTTGTTTTGTTTACCCGTCTAGTATCTTCAAGATATCTTCCATCAACAAGTTTTTCTACATTATAAGAAACATTCCGGTTTTTATCCTATTACAACTATGGCTTGGTGCAACCGCATAAACATGAACTTTTCCAAGTGAATTTTTTTTTTTTTTTAAATATATATCGTGCGGCTATTCGTTTCGCGAAACATTTTATTGTAGTGTGTTTTTTTATTGAAAAAGTGAAAATACATTTTTTTACGCGTCCAAGTTTGGTATAGTCAATACTGGATTAATTGCCTTACCTGCTTTGCTTATTACGAATATGTTGGAAAAATTATAGCCGGACTATTGTTAGTGAATTTTTCGGCGAATTACATTCACAAATATGTTTGCTGGTTTATTAACGAGTGAAAGAAATCGCATCGAAATCGTTCAGCAATTAGTTTTTGTGATTTTGGGCGAGTTAATTTTGAAATAGATTGGATTTATCAGTTTTTATTGTGATTTTTGACAATTTTTTTGAAGTTAACCGAATGGGTTGAGAAAATATTGGTTTGTAATTTGGACAAAACAAGCAGATAGTTTTTTGATTGCTGAGAACTTTTTTTTGACAATTATTTTGAAAACTTTGTCAAAATTTTTGACAATTTTGATATTGAAGTTTTGGCACACGAAAACCATGTTTGGCAGATATTTCTTGATGGTTTCAACAAGATAGTAAATGCAACTTAGTCGAAATGCAAAAATTAGGATCAAGTCCTTTAAAGTACAAAAACTGTCGACATGAAACTTATGCCGACTCGATTAGGCCGTATGACGATGATGTCCCTAGTATGCAGTTATTGAAGATCAACTATGTGAATGCAACGAAAAGTAAGCGCAGCTCCCAGTTGGAAGGCAATGAAGAGTCCCCAAAGTCGTCCCTGTATAAATATGCAGTTTACAAGCAGTTAAATCGTCAGGCAAATGAGTGTGCATCGCAAGACTATAGACGACAATGTAATTCCTTGCAAGTGGTTCCCAGTAAGCGTCTTCACGAACATTCGAACCACCGACGGCACAAACTATCCGAATCCAGCCTGGGCACTGAAGAACACTCCGATTGCTGGAACTTTGAATCCAAATCGGGATCGAACGGTCAACCTGCAATCACAAATCGATCGAATCGATTGCAAAAAATCGAAAAATTTGCACCGGTTCGTCCGCGCAGCTATCGATCTAAATCACCTACGACTACCGACTCAATCGACTTAGCCCGTATAAGTTCACGATTTGAGCAAACATTTCGCGATACATCGACTTCGCCCGAATCGAACAAATCACCGAATTTGAAAAGTTTCGCCGATAATATGCCCGGCCAAAATCGATGCCATTATAAAGAAAAAGTCAGTAGCAAAGAGGCGCAACAAAACGATCAAATTAAACCGAAAATCAATAAAAAACTTCAGCAAATCTTCGATTTCGAACCATCTCCTCCAAGTGAACGGAGTAAATCACCATCGCCGAAAGATCTTCACAATGTTAGCTATTCATCAAGTAAACAAAAGCATGGTAAATCGAAAGCAATTATTGACTTGGCCTTTACGGCCTCCGAACATCTACAAGACGGAATCAACTACAAGAAAGTAGCTCCGAAAAGTGATCATATCACGTTCAACATTACATCGAACAAGCAAACATCTTCTTCATCTTCATTAGCTGTATCTTCGTCGCGTCCGCGCCATCATCTTTCCGCCATCTTTGATCCGATTTGCAATCACGATCGGCGCTATTCTTGCGACTATAAGAACTGTAACTTTTCGAAGTGTCCAATGTCGAGTTCGTTGGTTTCGTCAAAACTTCCAAAGGACGAAGAAAACGGCAGCGATGGTGTGCATAAAAGTAAATATAAAAAGTTGAAAAATTCGAATAAAATGGCGTCGGCGTCGGTTGTAGCATCCGTTCCAAATTCGAAACAAGTAAAACTGACCGGCTATAATAATCACGCGAACAACAATAAAATACCTGATTTCGAAAAGCCAGACAAAGGAATTAAAATAACAGTGAATATGCCATCTGTGCATAATCGGAAATTAAGTGCTGGTGATTCAGTGAAAGAGTTGTCATCGTTGTCCGCATTAAATGGAAAGTGTAGTGATCACAACGATCTTCAAAATTTCAGTGGTAAAAATCTAACAAAAGTGACAACCGACGAGCTACTCTTGTGCGGCAATTCGCCAAATTTAAATAATACCGCGATCCTAACAAAGTGTCTGTTGCGCAAAAGTTCCCCGAAAACGGACGTGAATTTGAAAAATAACGAAAATCGAAAATTCAACGATCTTCGAAAAACTAGTGACAGTGATGACAATTCGAATTCGAATGGTAAACATCGTTTGAAAATTTTCGTGAAAAGTTCATCGTCGACGGCATCGTCGTTGATCAGTTCGGATTCGGCGTCCTTAACCGATTCCGATCGCGATTTTGGATACTACGAACCGATTGGAATGCCGACGACAGGAAGTTCGTCACCGTCGAACGATAGTGGCGACGTTACGGCCGAAAGTGGTATTTCGTTGTCGAGCGATTTAGTTTCGCCGAATTCTAGTGATCGGGGCAATTTGTATAGTCTTACTACGAAGCTGGGATGTGATGGAGCGATCTTTTGGAACAATTGTTACTTCTATGACGACAAGTACTGTTCGGGTTGTAGTCCGGGACATACGTCGCCCGAAAAGGAAACGATCAAGTCAACGGATCAGTTCGTATGTGTTTGTTCGCGAAAATCGAAGGTAATTATGGCTGTATGTGATAAGTTGTGTACAACTAGTCTTCTAAATAGAAAGTTTACCTAAGATGTGGTCTTGGGTACATAGTACTTCTTCCCGTACATGTGGGATCTCAACTGACCCATTGGCGGTCTATGTCGCATAAGCTTGTCTTGATTTTGCACATTCAGTCTAGGTATTAACTTTACTAGAGTAGATATGATCTTGTCTTTGCGTCAGGCTTTACAGCCTTGTTCTCGGTTTGGCATAGTTAAATTTTGGCATAGTCAAATTTTGGCATCCTTCTAGGACACGAATCAGAAGACAGAATAAATATCTACTTGGTAGCTACAATCTCCATAACTTAAGGGGAGCCGTGGACGACTAACAGAAAAAAATGACCCGCACAAGAAGGCGCTTGAAGTGGTTGGGCAGTCTCTTCTTCGATAATTTGGAAGATCTTAAGTTGATAGGGTATGACAAGCTGGTCAAGTTTATTAGGGATTTGGGATTAACTGATTAGTTCCACGATTTTTCTTTTCTTTTGGTGCCTAGTGTGCGCTGCAGCTCAGTGCTGCGCCCCTTCCTAAAACTAAAAACTAGTGAATTCGAATTGTAAAATTCTGGAGGAAAGCAAAATGTCAGACATTGCATCAACAAAAAAAAAAAAAACTATCCATAAGTTCAATAGTTTTTTCTTTGGTCAACTTATTTTCAGCCATTTCGCAAAAAAGAAACATATTCCTATCTGTTGACGAGCGACGCGACGCTAATAAGTCAAACAATGCGTTTTCTGTCAATATTGCTCTGAAAATTAACATGGCAATGATTGCCATGGCAATCTTGGGAGTAACATTGCCATATGCATTTGATGCGTCCACACTGTCAATTTTAGTACGGCAATATTGCCGCTGTCATTGTCATTGCCAGATAAATTGCTAGTGTAGACGCCGGGTTAGAAAAATCACAGGATCAAACACTTCTTGAGTTTGTTGCATCTAAAGGTGAAATTAGAGTTTACGCGACACGTGCACATGTTGTGATGCGACGCGATGACAACTGACTAGGGTTCACGTTAGAGAGTGTAACTATACTGACTTCCGAATAATTAATTAATTGTAGTAATATCGCATCGCTTCGTTCTTTCAATAGCCAATTTTCTAATTTCTTCGTGCCTCTTATTCGATTTTACTTTATTATTTTTTAATAATAAAGTATTTACACTTGGGCCGTTTCTATTTGGTTTTGTTACGCCAATAGACGGCGACCGATTAATAAATTTCACTAGTTAATTTTTTTCCTCATCACATTCTACCAAAATGACTACTACAAGTATTTTTTTGCTCATCGCAATCTATCAGAATGGCGACTACGAATTGTTCTAAGCTACACTGCTTTTCTCATCGCTGAACTCCCGCGAACTAGTGAACTAAAAGAACGAACCAGTTCACTAGGGATTGCGAATCGAATCGCTCACTATCGTGAACTAAAATGCGCAAGCCTACTGTTTACGCTTTCGTTGAGTTCTGAGTTAAAGCCACTTTCAATGTCTCATGGGACGTGAGAGATATGGCGAAATTCGTGAAAATATAGTTAATCATAAAATTCGAAGGACTTCTAAATTACTTTGTACTGTACATAAATAATTATTCACCGTCTAAGGACTGGTATCTCAGAAAATTTTCTTTAAGTGTGCCACGCCATAGAATATACTACCCAAAATTTCAACTTTCTAGTAGCAACAATACGAAGTGGGTGTTGGTAAGTGGCAAAGCTCATCAATATCCAACCGCATCAATATCTACTTGTAATGAACTTTAAAAAATAATTGATAAAAGCTATCCGAAAAGAATCAGTATGGGCAAAATCAACGAAATGCCGATATGACAGAGTAATTTTTTTACATAGAACTCAAAATAATCAAATAAAAATCTACTTTCTGATAAAAATCTACTTTCACTAGGTTGGAAAAGGGAGACATTAGAGTCGCCACTCTTACCCCCACACTTAAAACGGCACTTGCCTTATCCATCTGCAGTTATCTCGAATACATCTGGTGTACCTCAAGGAACTTATCTGGTCCCACTGTTATTTATTTCATCTATTGTTCTTATCAACGATGTTAGAATGTAGAAATCGCAATGCTATTATCCTCTTCTTGAACAAGACTTAAGTGTAACACTGCTATATATTGATCGTGCCTGTAAATGAAGGTATCTTAACACTGTTTCATTTTCCAGAAAAAAAAAAGAAATCCCTGGATGAATCTAACTCTGTACCTCAGAGGTAAACTGTCGTAACTACCAAATTTTCGATTGTTGAGATGTATATTTTTATGTAGTAAATCATCGCATCCGCAGAGCTAAAGAAAACCAAAATAATCAATGAGTATTAATCGTATCTGCCTTGTATTCATAGAGGAAATATATAGTTATCGATGCTATGTCTTCTCCCTTCTGCTGGATTGAAGCACTATTACTGCTTCTTATAGCATTTCTTTTTTCTTAGACAATAGCGAGTGATGCGCTGATCACGGTATCAAACTGCCAGCGACCGTAACGTCAAGCCTTCTTATCCTCCTTGGACGATATCCTTTAAAGATTCCTAGGTCCAGTTAGCAGTCACTGACTTCCGAATGGATTGAAGGGTAGTCGAATGAAATAGTTTTTTTAAAGGAATCCAGGATAAAGTTTTAAAAAAAAAATTGTACACTCCTTCAGACAAGACATGGGTCCATATGCAGGGGAATATATTTTCCACCTTCTTCTACATGATTAGGTGCCTACATCTTCACACAACAGCATATTGAGTTTTATTTGACGCCGTTTGGCGAATTTGAAATAGGCAGTGGGACTTACTTCAAAACGGTCTTAAGGTGTATATTTCTGCAAGTGGATAAGGTGGAAGATATCATCGACTTTAGAAGAAGCATTTCTTCAGATGCTCAACTGGTATTTTATCGATTCCAGGAATTTTGTTGAATTTCTCGTCATGTGCTTTTCAGATACTAACGAAATTAGGTTCAGGGCGCCAGCGTCCGATTTGGGTTGTCGCGCCATTTACATACGTATAATGATGATCAGTTTCTATGAACTGATTTTGGACCCATTGGCTGTGTTCCCTCCTGAGTCGCTACTTATAGCTGTTTTCTTAGATTTCACTTGAAAAAACAGTCAGGGCCATACAGTGGAATTCGGAAGCTTAATTATTTCACCTCATAAGAATCACATATTACTTTCATCAGTTCCCGTGTGACCTATGATATCGGCTACCTATGGGACAAATTGTAACCTACTCATGGTATTATTAACATATGCATTTGGGACAATCCCTTTCTTTATAATAACACTAACGTTTTGAATTAAGCTTATTACCGAACCTCTCACAAAATATTCATGTTGCCCTACAAATAAAAATGTGTGACAATGGGGAATTGTTTGAAAGTAAATCGATGTCAACATAAGAAGCGTTAAGTATGCCAATATGTAAACCATAATAACGGTTATCAATAAAATGCTTTAGCTATCCGAATCACATAAAAATTCAAATTGTGATACCAACGCTTTCATATCAAGTTATTTCTTTCTCGAATTTATGTAATTACCTGTAGTCCATAAAACCACGCACTTTCATATTATTCGTAATCGTAAAATGTTGAACCGTGCGTGAATGTTGATATCGTAAAAAATAAGATTAGGCTATTAAAGAGAGTTTATACGGAATAGTTTTAAGTTTTATAATTTTCCATAAATTTGCATCAATGCAGTGTAATTAAAATAAATGATGACGATGAACAACGGCGCAATGCTAACTTTTAATTATACTTATATTTATTATAATAAGTTTTGATTGAATTGAATTGAAAGTTGCTACTAGGTCCAATAATCTTACACTTCAATTTATGGTTTTTTTTAAGATTGGAAACAATACAGGCCTAAAATATGTAGATTTGTTTTTTTTATTGGAGTTAGTCAATACTTTGTCCGCCAGATGGTTTTGAATGTAGTGATCCCACAATATTTAAATCATGTGTCCAAAACGGGAATCGTATAACTTGCTTAATATTATGCCACATTTTTTTAAAAAATTCTTTTGTAACTTTGTCAAAATGAACTATTATGTCCCCATTGTTTGACTTCGCTTACATAACTGATGTTCAAGGGCGTACTTCAAGTTGGAATTTTATTTAAATTAATTTGAAAATATACTTCAAATACAATTTGTTTTCTTTCGCACAACAGTTTATATTTGGTATCGAGCTCTAAGACAATTTATATTCAGTTTGATCAAAATATTTCAAATATTTGATCAAAATATTTTAGATCACAAAATTCCTTCAAATCCTTTCATTTAAATAATTTAAAAAAAGTTAATGTAACATAACAATGAAGAAAAAAAAATTCCGCAATTTTACACAGTTTAAAATGGAATATTTAGTTTCATTTACGAGTGGTTGTAATAATAAGCTTTGTTGCTTCAGTAAAGTCAGTAAAATTAATATTTTTCTTTTTTTTAATTTTAAAAAACATTTATGATAGTAATTTTCTTAATTTCTTATACATATACGTATATTTACATACATATCTATATGCACCCGGTATCTAATAGCTAGTTAAAAAAAAACTAATAAAAACCTTCCAAACAGAAGCTAGACCATGCTGAACAATTATAATTTTGTTTGGTCTAATCCTGGTTTGTACATCGTTTTATTAATTGAATAGTATAAATATACAAATAGTATAACTGTTTCATACTTTTACTTTAAAATTTATTCATATGTTACCATACCGATGTCCTATTATACTGCCGCTTACGCGGTGCTGGAAAAAAAACTCTTACAATGAGGTTATCCAATCTGCCCTGTAATACACTCACTAAATTCAAAATCAAGCCAATGATAGATTCTCTCCAATTCAATTTTTTGAATAAATGAATTGAAATAGGTTTTTTTTTAATATCTAAACAATTTGAACATTTTTGTGCTATTACCTAAATGAAACCAAATTTTGTTTTTATGAATCGTTAATTTGTTAAATTTGAATTATTTATGAACTGTGACGTCGTCTAAGTAGCAGTGACGCAACTGCAGGTTCTGTAAAGTAGTTTACTAAAAGTTTTTTAATAGTTGTTATCAAATTCGAACATATGGGATTATCAAAGCATATTTTTTTTTGTTCCAAATTTAAGTGGCGCAGTCGGTAGTCCTATTTTTTTCTTTGTATTTCTGTTGTAAGTATATTAGTGAAAGTGTGGGAAGTTATGAACGACAAATTTTTTGATTTAGATAAATAGCCATATAAATTTATTCATTGGTATTACAGTTTATACTTTAGTTTAGAGATCGAGCTTGAGCTTTTCCAATTATGTTTTGAAAAAATAAAATTATAATATCTATTAATCCAAACCTAAACTTCCTTCTTATGCGTTTGCATCAAAAAGCGCTTAATCCAGAATGTTGAAACCTCTGTGATATCTTGCTAAAGATACTTGATGTGTGAGGGGAGGGGAGGGGGAAGGATTACTAATGAAAACATCAGTTTGTAAATATATTTTTTTAATTAGATTGGAGTTTGGAAACGAATAGTCTAGCTATAAAAACATCTCTGGGCGACCACATTTAACAAGTCTTACCTATACTATGATATGGGCCCTCTTCGGTGCCTAGTGTGCGCTGCAGCTTAGTGCTGCGCCCCTTCCTACCTATACTATAAATCAGATGTTGTTAAAATGTCTTCAACCTCTTCACACCCTACAGACTTTGAATATCAAAAAATCCTAAAAAAGTTTTCTTTGTTTTTATTTGAGGAGCCGCAGAAATTAAAATTTAATTTGATATCAAAAGACCTTAGAGATATGACGAAACTCGTATTGTATGTTATGTTTGAATTACTTTTGCAGTTAATATACACCGCCCAATTGGTTTACTATGCCTACGTTTTGTATAAATTTCTATCAGTGTTGTGTACTTACTACAATTATAGTCGATACACTACTATTTATCGAATTTACTACTCTGCTTACCTACAAAACTAGATCTGTTACAATTATAAAATGTCTACTAGATTTATAATATACCTATACAGTTTTACCTACAATCTGTTTTTAAGTGTTAAGCAAAAAATAAGATGGGTGACTCAAGTAATAAATATTTATCTCGAATTTTACTGTTCAGAATAGAGTGGGCATTTAGTTTCATGTAAATTTCTTCAAACTGTATTGTACTTTTCGTACGTTGTTCGGTATTTATTTCCTAATACGCATGTCAAATTGATTACTTAACAGATATCCTAATTGATAACAATGGATGAATCTTTTAACTAGAAAAATTTCTCCTTCTTTTAAAATGCTCAACAAAAGTGTTCTTTATATCAGCATTTACAAATTTATTTATTGATTACATTAGTAATAAACCAGTTTTATAAAACCTTTATAAAATTAAAAAGAAAATCGTAAAGACAAATTTAGAGAATTAAAATTTTTATTAAGGGGGGGGGATAGAGTAGTAGTATAAACTTAATATCTAAAAAAATAGTTGAAAACATACCACTGCCCGATTGCTATAATTTCCGTTCCTTTTTAAAATCTTCTACCTTTTCTACAAATCTAGGAGGTACTACTTTTAATCAATATTCATACTACTATTTAGCGGCATTGACGAACTTCGCTGATTCCAAAATCGTATCTCATATACACAGTTCTTGAGATATAAAATTCAATTTTCTGAAGAAATTGTCCCTTCCCCTCTCACTTACGGTCTCGCACCACTCACCGCCCCCTCCACTCTATTGAGCATACTTTACTTGTATCTACACATTAAAAAAAATTCATTGTATTTTACATCTTTTCGATAGTTGGCAAATATGCCACACTTTTTCAAGTAAATTTACATTGGGTCAATTTCAATGTAATTTTCAATTTTCGGTCAGTAAATTTCAATTTTCAATCAGTTGGCCGGACGTAGGCATCGAACGCGCGATCAATTCTAGTTTTTGCCGCGTGGGTTTGGTGTGAGTAGCCACTGCGCTATCGAAGGCTTTTCAATCTCGTTCCAGTAGAAAACCAAATCGAATGGAGCATGGTTTCATATATTATATGTTTTTCGTCGTAAAATTCAAATAGATAAGTAGAATTACACGAAAAAGAACGTAATTTTCAATTCATATATAAAAATCGCTAATTTTACACGAAATTTTGTAAGCCTTTTCATATTTATTGTACGGTTCAGTTGAAAAATACGTGAATAATATAAAAAAAACTAGCAATTTTGCGTAAAAGTGATCGAATTAAGTTCTTTTACTTGGAAAATCGAAATGTATCTACTGGAAATTTCATGTAAAAAAAATTTAAAATTTAAAATTAAAATAAAAAAATTTAAAAATCCATTTTTTTTAAAATAGTGTATCAAAATCATTTTTTCTACATGATTGGTTTACGAGATAAAGTCTCATACATATTATACAATATTATGCTTCATTATTTTAATCTTCTTCAAATCTATAAAAACAAAAAAAGAATTATATTTTCGGCATTTGAAATTTTTCATAAAAAATATACCTAAATATTTCTAAATAAAAACGCTTTTATTGTTTTTGATTAAACTATTTTTAATATTATACCGAATAGGCGAATACTTAAACATATTGGGCTTTTAATTAGTTAGTTAATTAGCTAAAATTCTAGGCTAACGGTCCGGGCATTTTTTTTTTTGAAGATTCTAAAGATACATTTCATTTTTAAATAACAGTTAAGAGGAATTCTTTAAGCTAGTGAGCGGTCGGTTTGATCTTCAATTCGTTTAATAGTATTTAAGAAAAAAATATTAAGATAAAAGATAAAAGATAAAATTACAGAATGTCGACTTTTAGATGAGAATTATTTGGGGCTATTAAAGAACCTAGCCTTGCCGGCGGTAATGCAACCCATTAACCCAATTAATTTGGATTTGGAATAAACGAAAACAAAATCGATTTGATTTGAAAATTCTACAAAAAAAATTTCATTCTTTTCTATTCTTTGAATTTTTACATTCACGTAATTAATCACTTTAATGGCTTAATTTTGTATTCAAATAAAAATTAGGTTATTGTTCTAAATTCGCATATTGAGTTTGTGCTTAAGAACTTTGATTCGTTCAAGTTCTTTAGATTTTTAGAATGAAATTGATACAGATATCGAAAATAGTGCTATAAGCTAAAATATGAAAATTTATTCTTCCATTTCTCTTTAATATTTGTTGTTATGAAGTAAATTTAAAAGTTCACTGACTTTGGATCTAAGATGAATTCACGATTCGGTATTTGGGCCGCTGATGACTGACGTAACCACTTCTTGATGTATTCTTCTGGATAAGTTTTATTTCCAGATTATCATTCTTTAAGTCTTTGAATAATCAGTTTCTTGCCAATTTTTGGAATTCTTCGGAAAACCGGTAATATGTACCTACTTAATCCACGCAGACACTTAGCTCTGGAAGAAAGACTAAGCGTGCAGTTATTTTAAATTTGAAAATATCGGAATATGTATTTCATCCAGCTTTTTTCATTATCGTAATCTTATAGTGTTTCATAACAACCTGCAAGATGTAAAATCAACAAAAATATATCGGAAAAACGAAAGTTCGACTAAAATATTTATTTTAATTCGTACAATTTTATAATTTGTAAATTTTGTCCCTGCTGCATATTAAATACAAAGTTCATCCGATTTTAATCTTTAAATCGTTTAGTTTTTTTTTCACTTGCAATTATTATCTGGATCTTAACCAAAGGCATTGACCACAATACATGTTATGAAGGTTGTTCAACAATACCAGCTTTCATGTCGGTCACACTAACCATAAATCAATCGATCAGTTTCAGAAATCAAAAAATTAATCATAAATAATGTTTTTTTTCACTAATTTTCCCGATGAGTAATGGTCGGTGATATTTCAAAAATTATGTAAGTAAGTACAGTTTTTTTTTCTTTGAGACCGAAAATTCTTAACTCTTAATATTTTTACTAAACACCACCATTTCTTTCGGACATCATTATCACTTTCTTTTCTGCTCTTAAATAATACTTAAGTTGTTCATTTAAGTATATCATTTTTGAGTTTAGTTAAAAATAAAATAAAATAGAAAGGCTTTCACCATGAATTGTAAACGTGTCTGAAATCAATAAAACATTGAAACGCCCTTAAATGCTACGGTGAAAAAAAAACAATAAACCAATGTTATTATCGCGGTTATTAATCTTTCAACTTAAAAACCAACTTATTGAGTTTAATATACAATAAATTGTTATTTAATTTCTTCATAAGTGCAAGTACTTATAAAAGAGTTTACCAGATTTCGGCATTAAATTGAAAAGCTGAACAATTGGCCGTGAAATACTGAGGTTAGATTTTTTTTCTGAAATTTGTGGGTGAAACCTGAAAGGCCAATCTTAGACCAACATCGTAGATCATCAAGAAAATTGGCTAGTTTAAAAATTGAAGGATATTTATAGTTCGGTGGTCAGATACTTTTACTGAGCTTCATGAAAATTTTGGGGTAATTTTCGTTTAGATACGCCGCGGTAGGGTGGCTCTTATTTGTTTGGTGCATTTCTTTTTAAAGATTTCTTTCGCGGTATCTTCTAGAATAGTTGCAGTTAGTGTCAAAAATGTGTTTTATTTTAATTTTTACCCCGATCAGATAAGGGGAACACCCGCCCCAAGGCCGTAAAAAATTGTATAAAGCCTCGTGTACACTAGCAAGTAACTTGTGACATTTCTTGCGAGAGTAATTTGCTGCGATGTTTACACTGTCTTCTAGTAATTTTACTCTAGTAAGTAGCTCTACAAAAATTTTGCAAATAAAACTTGCTCTCCCGTGAACACTTTATCAGCAAAGTTTCGTTGAACTGTCAATACAAAAAAGAAAAATGCCACAACTCTGGATATAGTTTCACATTGGTAACGAGGAAAAACGTGTCCTCGGAATTCCACTTGTATCAAAATAAAACGAGTTGCCTAGTGTGAACACTACTTATTTAACACGTCTATTTCGCCTAATTAAATGCGTTTAAAAGGCATAGTCTGTACAGTAGCGATGGGAATCGATTGCTCAACAATAGGCTTACGCATTGTAGTTCACCGTAGTGATCGCGAACGAACTTGTTCCTCAGCCCTTGCGAACTAGTTCGTTCTTGTAGTTCGCAAATCACTGACGAAGGAAGTAGTTCTTGTCAAGTTCGGAGTGAATGTGAAGTAGTTCCTTTCAAGTTCGGAGTGAATGTGAAGTAGTTCCTTTCAAGTTGGGAGTGAATGTGAGGACCTAAAAAAATAAAAAGGTTTCCACTCACGAAGGAACTAGTTACTTTCAAGTTTGGAGTAAATGTGAGGACCTAAAATAAAAAAAATCACGAAGGAAGACACTGAATGTGATGACATAAAAAAATTAGGTCCTCACTTCCCTCGTGAACTGAACTACTGGTATGCGAATGTGATGACGAACTACTTCCCACAAACGAACTAGGAGCGGAATTCAATGCGAACTAGACCGTTCATTTCACTTATGAGAACGATCTTCCGAACTAGTTCGTTCACGAACTACACAAGCCTACTCAACAATCGATTATTGCAAGATCTATTATTTTATAATGTTCGATTAAGATCAATCGATTAATTGATATCTTCTTATCAATTAATCAATTAATCGGGAATTTCTTAAGATCCAGGGTGTCATAGACTTTGTAGATAGGTTGAAGAATTGAAGATTCAAGAATTTGTCAATCTTCCTCTCACTATCTTCCATGTTGAGCTAAGTGTCAATTAAATTTCCAAAGCCAGGAAGGCTTTGGTTTTTGTAAGGTTATGAAAAACTATTTTCGACATTCTCGTATGCGGATGAATGTAGAAAGTTCAAAACATGAAATACAAATTTACATATACATTTACATTTACTGATTCTTGACACAGAAAATATCACACTTCTGTATCTTCTTCTACATTATAATTTTGCAAATAATTCATAAACAGCCTAAACTCATCATTGAATTTTTGAAATTTATGGGCTTCTACAATAATGTCGTTTCAATGTATAGTTCTACCTAAAATGCATTTCTTGTTAATTTTAGTATCTACTAGCCGCGTACCGCAACTACGCTCGCTACGCTCACAGTGTTCTATCGCCCCTGTTACTTCCGTCTCTACTGTTGATCCATTAGTCCTGTTTCTCCATCCTCTATCCCCCATCCTCCATCTTCCATCCTATATCCACCATCCCCTATCTTCCATTTTGCATCTTCTATCCAGCATCCCCCATCCTGAATCTTCCATTTTCCATCCTCTATCCACCATCCCCCATCCTTCATCCTCAATCCATCATCTAACATCCTCAATCCATCATCTAACATCCTCCATCTACAATCCTCCATCTACAATCCTCCATCTACAATCCTCCATCCTCAACCCTACATCCACCATTCTCCATTCTCCATTCTCTATCCACCAACCTCCATCTTCAATCCACCAACCTCCATCTTCAATCCACCAACCTCTATCCACCATCCACCATCCTCCATCTTCCATCCTCCATCCTAACACCCTCAATCTACAATCCCCATCCCCCATTCTCCATCCTACATCCACCATCCTCCATTCTTTATCCACCATCCTCTTTCCACCAACCTGTATCTACCATCCACCATCTTCCATCCTCCGTCATCTAACATCCTCCATCTACAATCTCCATCCCCCATCCACCATTCTCTATCCGAACGAACCATCGCGGGCGTACTCTCAACAAACCACCAAAATTTCATCGCAATCATATGAGTGGCTTAGGAGGCTATACCGGACAAACAAACAAACAGACAAACATCCATTTTTAATTATATATATATATAGATGTACAGTAGATTCCGCTGATTGTATCTTAGAATTTTGTTATAAAGCAACGAGGTGTCTAATAGGAGAAGGTAAGGAGATAAGCACAAAAGTAAGTAAATCTACTTACTTTTAGGTAGAGTTTGCGATTCAGTTCCAAATTTGAAACCGAAACAACAGCAGGAGTAAAGAAATCGGCCAACAGTCTGGACGCAACTTGATTGTTTTATAGGTAGAAGTCCGGTAGAAGTACTATGCGACTCACAACCTAAAAAATAACGCTCCAAATATACGTAACCTCCTGGGTATTATTATACATAAAATAATTAAGTTGCATCCAGGCTGTTTTTGATTTAAATTTTAATTATTCTAGTAGCACATCTACATATAAATACTAAGTTTCAACTTTCTAGCATAAGCCGTTTCTGAGATATGAAAAACCACCCCTACTCCCGTACCTTGCTACCACTATCAATAATGTTTTGACGGATGTCTATATAGTTGCTCTATACCAAGGATGTACATATTAGTATAACCGAATCGGTAGTAAGCGAAATTTTGCCTAATAGGCTCTGGTTGTGTTAGTTGTCTATTTGCGTTAGTGAAAATTGATATATTTTCCCCTTAAAGCGAAAAAGCTAAAATTTGATATCTCTGGAACAACTTATACTAGGAAGTTGGAAGTTGTGACTTATATATGTATATAGCTACAAGTGTATAATAAAGAAATTGGTTGAGAGAACCAGTAGCGTATGGAAGTTGAGGGCGATACTAGTAGTCTAGATAGATCTTGGTCTGGAATCAAGAGTTTCAGTTTTTTATCTGGAAGTAACCTATTTATTTATATAAATAATTTCTTACTTATCTAAAGACACTACTATTTTGTTTACATGTGTCTTCCTTATCTCTCTAATTATCAAATCAATTAGTTATCTAATGTGCACGTGTAAGGCACTATTCAAGTGTTTTACTATAATACTAATCTAGGTGACAAAGCTCTGTCATGAATTAAATTTCTTCAATGTCTTATTATGCATACGGAGCCAATCTACATCCGACAATGAACTTTTTTTTACAAATAATTACGAATAATATAGTTTCTTCGTTATTTTAATGACAACACAACAACCGACCTCAGAAACAAGAGCGTACCGCACTAATTACACCTGTCTAGTAAACTATTTAACCGGTTTATAATAATATTTTTGTGTTCGTATCTATTTCAGATGGATATACACGATATAAGGCCTCGATCTATGGAAGGAGCCATTGATTCTGGCATTTCGTTAAACGGCGATACCGGTTCTAGTCCCGATAGTGATATTTCTGCACAACATCTACAAAATCAACCGGTAAGATTTGCAATTTATTTTTGAAATCAACAATTTTTATCATTTCATTGTATCGAATTATGCGAAATAGAAAAATTCTTATTCAGGTTTCTTGAAATCGGTGTTAATTAGTAAAGTGCCGTATAGCCGCCGAATTGGTCGTATAAATTGCAAAAAAGAAAAAGAAAAAGAAAAAAAGAATTTCAAATACAAAGTACGAGGAAAAATTATTACAAACTGGCTTGCAATTTCTTTTATAGGTCAACGAATGGAGCGTATTAGAAATGTGCTTCTTATTAGAGATGGTATCAAATGGGAAAATATCTCTTAAATCAGGATACCACACGAATCTTAATTCGTATATGGCATTTATGATGATCATTTTGATTACACTGTCTTTTATTGCATCAAAGTATCTTGTTCAAATTGCATTGCTTTTAGCGATGACTCAAATTAAGAGAATTAAATATTGTGCCTCAAACCATGAGTCTGACGCAGCGCTGTATTATTAATTAATTGATCCATAAATAGTTATAAAAAAATATTGGTAAATTTAACGTTTTGAAGAACTGTCTCAAATCCTCCTTTAATGTAATATTATTTTAAATTGATAAATTTCTTGTTTACAATATTTATATTTAGATATCTAAATAAAATAAGCTACAACTATCATCATTCATCAATCATTCTTTATACAAAAAAAAAATCATAGAAAGTAAACCTACAATCATATTCATACCTAAGACATGTGGCGGAATTCGTGAAAACATATACAACTTCTTACTTACTTCTTTCTCCTTAGGGGCAATAGGAAAATCATGCAATTGATTTTTAGGCGACTATACCATGTATGCATAATTATAACAAATCCGTTAAATCCATCAGACTTTAGGGATATGGCAGAATTTGTGAAAACTTGGACAAACCCTTTACATCCCCTTAAGAGTTAAATGTAAAATGTAAATAATGAATTTGATTTTTGAACGATTTAAAAAAATTACGGCCTTGTGAGAAAAAGATATGTGAAAAGAAGATATGAACTTTGCAAAGGCTTTTGACAGGCGCGAACGCAGGGAGGTTTCGGGGTTTCAAACCCCCCCTCCCAAATATTGTAATTACAAGCGAATAATTAAATGTAACTTATACTCGACGCGTAAATTTGTCTGGAAACCCCCCTCCCCCCGAAATAATTTTTTGTCTTAATACCCCCCCCCCCCCCACCCCCAAACAATTTTTTCCGTTCGTGCCTCGCTTTTGATGTGGTCAATTCCAGTATCCTTGTATCAAAACTCAATAGATAAGGCTTTGTACACTCTCTCCTAAATTAACTTAAACAAACTACACATTCAAAAAAATTTAAACAAAACTTTTAGGAAAGTTGAAACGAGTTTAAGTTGTCAACCCAATTATCTGCATGGCCTGAATGAAGAAGCATTTAGCAAAACCTACAAAATTTTTGCATTGCTAGAAAACAAAGCCTTTCATTCATAAACCCAAGTGTATGCCAATCTATTGTTAACTGAAATTCCTTATATCTGTAAATTTCCACCGTGTACTTTTACAACAAAGGTCAACCAGCCCACAATAAACAAAAAACCATATTGTATCTTGAGTTGAGCGCCATTGAAAGTGTTTTTTTTTTTTTCTAAATTAACTATAAAAAAAGATGAATACGTATCTAGTGAGAGAATAAGATACTGTATGGTTGTATGCCCGTTACGTATTTTTGTTCATTATTAGCTCCGGTCTATGGTCTGCAATGTTTTCTCTTTGATGAATTCGAATTGGGTCAGTTAGTAGTAATTTTACATATGAGCAACTCATGATAATGTCTTCAGTTACGGTCAAGAAGATAAGAATCAGTGGCTTTAATTCTTTAAATTTGTATATATTTTTTGCTGCTGTACTTATGTCTTGAAAGATTCTCGATGATACATTTCTTCTGCACATTATCGTTTTTTTTTTTTTTTTGGGAAAGAAATAAATTTCAGATTTTATTTTTTCGATTACCTTTAGGCGTTTGAAGTATCTATCTCAGTATATATAGTTAATTATCTAGCTTAATGATATGTTTAATTTTTTATTGCAGGATTCAGAAGCCAGACGACTGAAACGCGGTCACGTGCTTACCGAATTGTTGGAAACTGAGCGAATATACGTTTCGGAAATGAGCTCAATTTTACGAGTAAGTTTTGTTTTGATTATAATTAAAAGTGTTTTTTTTAGCGGCTTTCAATTAAATAGATGTTGTTGATCGCTAACGTTCTTCTTGTATGGCGCTTCAGCTCAAGGTGGGACCTCCCTAGCCCGCTCGAAAGTTCTTAATTTATATCCGACACAATTCCAAATTTTTTAGCCCAGAATTGTCAAACCTAGAATAGATAATACCCAAACTTGTTATTACTCTAGCAAAGATTGTAACATAATGACATCGCTTCAAAAATTGGTCAAATTTTAAGTTCAATTCATAAACCAAGGGTGGTCCTGTTCTTGCTGAAATGCTGATCAATTACTGAAGCAATCCCGGAATCCAAGGATGGCTCAATACTAGAAACCTATGCATAGGTACCGAATTTTGGTCAATTACTGACCAACGCTACCAGCCAATAAAACAGTTATTAAAGAATCTAATTTATCGACGAATTGGTGAAACATGTAAATTACGTGCACGTCAATGTTAAACTTCCAAAACGGTTCCAATAGTTGGTTCTTAATCGTCCCTGGTACTTTTAGGCTACGTTTTGAATTAAGTATTTTTAATTAAACTGTATCCAATGCATGATCATGTTGTGAACTATACGAGTAGCAACACCATGAGTTCGTTATATTTGATGTCTCCAAACGTAAATGAAGTAGTCTGGGTGGCTTAGTGACTAGAGCACTTGCTTTCGGCGCACCTGGTACCAGGTTTGAATCTGCTTGGTGACAAGTAGTTTTCGAAAATGGTATTGGGTGCCGGACTACCAATTCACTCAGCTGTAAATGAGTACCTGAGTTAAAATCGGGGTAATAATCACGGACGAGCGTGTAGCTGACCACTTCACCTTCTAATGTTCCGTTGGTCTAGTAATGAAGTAACTCTAGCATTACTTTAAGGCCTAGGCCCGATTTGGGCTGTTGCGTCATTGATTATTATTAAACGTAAATGAAGGTTGGTTTCCGCAACAACTGTTTTTTTTTTCAAGTTCGATGCTATTTTTCGTTCGTGAATGTTTCGTTATAGCTTCAAAGTAGAGATGGGCAAAGCAGTTCCTTTCAGTGAAGTACTTTACTCCAGTAGCGGCTCGCCGCAAAAAGCTAGTGAGGCTGTGCTTTAAGCTTGTGTTACACTGTATGATCAATGAGAGCTTTCTACAAGCTCGCCATACATTTCACGAAAATATATGCAAAAAACTGGGAAAAAAAGCGAACAGTGCTTAAAGCACAGCCTCACTAGCTTTTTGCGGCGAGCCGCTACTGGAGTAAAGTACTTCACTGAAAGGAACTGCTTTGCCCATCTCTGAATCACACACTTGAAAGAACGATTTCGCTGAACTAGTTCCGAAACTGTTAATTTCCTCGTTCCGTCAGTGCATGTACTGCGGACCTAAAAAAGAAAAGGTCGAGATTGTTCCGTGAAGTAGTTCCTGAACTGATCGTTCCTTCCTTCTGCCAGTACGTTTTTTGTCACGCGCCCAAAGAAACTGTAGTTCACCAAAAATCGTGAGTTACTTCACTTACTTAATTTTTTTTTTAATTCTTTTAACCATATCTGAATCGTTTGCCTATGATGAATCACTTTCTGATCAGTTTTACGAATTATCACAAATGATGGTTTGTTGGCCTCTTTATCAAGCAACTGACCTGACTGTGTTTGCGATTTTTTTAATCGATGATGTGTGTGGATAATCATTCAGAACGGATGATATCTTCTTTCGAAAAAACTTTATTAGTTAAGCGGTTTGCGTTGGCATCGCAAGCATCCTTTCATGCGTATTAAATGAGGAAAGGGGCGTAGTTGAAAAAATGGTGCAGTTTAAAGTATTATGGCTCTAATGGAATAAGGATTGTAGTAGTTAAACATAAAGACACCTTATAGATCATAAAGGAAACTAATTAAAAACGTGTATGATTATGAGTCAAATTCAAATGCATTTTACACCTTTCACCACACAACAAAAGCATATTTTTATATCACATAAAATCGCTCATAACTGTAATAAAATATGGTAATTAAACCGCATCATGTTAAGAACTACTTAAAACAACGGGAGCGTTACACCTTGGTAACGATTATACACTTCTGCTTCGTTTAATTGCACTAGCTCTTAAGATGCAGGTAAATCAATTGATTCGAAAAGAAGACTTCTTGCTCATTTCGCGTCTACATTCAACAGAGTAATAACCATTTCGGTTTAGCGCGACTAGAGTTTTCTTCGTGTTCGCTATGAAGTTTGGCGGTTATAATTTAAAAAAAGCGACCAAAGAAAAACGGTCCTTAACGGACTCGTTTTCGTTGCGACGAATTCGAAATACCGCCGAAAATATTGTCGGAAAATTCAATTCGAAATTCGATAGTTTTCAAAAATTGCGACCATACTGTGAATCGCCGGTGTCCTTCCAAGGGCGTTTCTTCGAAAGGGACTCGAGTGATAGTGTCGATATTGCTGAACAGTTCTTACCAACGGATTTTCGGCCTCAGTTTAACGAAACGGACGATCAAAACTTTCAGTTTGGTGTTAATCTTCTTCAGTTGAGTGCAAATCGACGTATTACCGGAAAACCGAATCACTTCTATGAACAAATCCGACTCGACTATGACTCGGACAATATCGCGCCGTCGTTCGAGGAGTCACAAGACGCTCACGTCTTAAAGCAAATAATCGATACTTCCAGTTGTAACGAGTCCTTGGAGTATCGGGTCGTACAAGAGTACTTGGAAAACAATTCCTACTCGGATATTGAGAACGATACAAATTTCAAAACGTATTTACATAAGAAAAACTATACCGACATTTTGAATGTCCTTCGCAATGATTCGAGGAGTAGAAATGAATCGCGTGTTACATCGACTGTTAATAACAATTTTACGCTTTCGAAAAATAAGGATCTCTTTCCGAAACGACGGGGCTGCAAGAAAAGCGACGAAATCACGAAAATTGTGTGGAATCAAAAATGCTATGAACAAGTGTTTAATTTTTGTGAGACGTTTTTCGCGAAATCCTCTAAAGAATATACCATAAAGCGCAAGAAGAATATCACCATACCTAACCGAAATTTTACCGAAGAAAACTACAGGAAATTTATGCAAAATTATGTGGCATCGAAAGGATACCCCTCGGTTCAGGAGTATACAAATCAAAAATTCGATAAAATCTTAGATGATAATTTGGATAAGACTATTTCGAAAGTTTATGTAAACTTGTTTTGTTTGTTTTCGAACTTAAATATTTAATTACGTTTTTTTTATTTTTATTCTAGGGTTACCGTGATCAAATGCTTTCAGAGGATATGCTGTCTCTTGTTCCACCCAGTCTGCAAGGCAAGGAGGATATTCTGTTTGGCAACCTACACGAATTGTACACGTTTCATAGCGAGGTGTTTTTGAAGGACTTAGAAAATTGTATTTCCACGACTGAGCTAGTTGCCTTATGTTTCGTACAAAGAGTAAGTAAATCCATTTTTTAGGTAGACTTACAGGCCTATTCAGGACCGAGTCACAAAGTAGGTTGAGAGAGAGACTTATGACTCTGATCCTGAATAGGCCTGCTAATTTAAATATTGTAAGAAAGCCAAAATAACAGAAGAATAGTTCGAGGATAGGTGACTAGTGGTTCACAGCTAAGACCTAAATAACCAAAATTAATCCCATCGACTTACCCTGAACTGAATAACATCCCAACACGCGTACTGGAAGGGAGGTCGGTCGAAACGGCTTTACTTTCGCTCGTGCGCACCATTGAAAAATCTCTTAGTATTAAGGAAGACACCATGGTTGCCTTTCTCGATATCGAGGGAACTTTCAACAACGTCAGACCAGAGGCAATTACTGACGCACTTTCTATCCTGAAGGTGGAGTTCTCGTTTGACGCGCTGATCAATTTGATTGTAACATCCAGGATTGTGAACACAAAGCTGAGCGAGTCGTCCTCTCAAAGGTTTGTCAGCAGAGGTACACCACAAGGTGGTGTGCTCTCCCCTCTTCTTTGGAATTCAGTGGTCAACAAAGTACTATTGAGACGAGAAGGAGCGGGCTGCAGAGTGATTGCTTATGCAGATGATGTTAAAATTGCTGTCTCGGTAGATCACCTCAACACGCTGGGTGAGATATTGCAGAATGTTCCCTCTATTCTCTTTAAATGGCCAGTTGAATGTGGGCTGGACGTGAACCCACGCAAAACAGATTAGTCCTCTTCACCAGGAAATACAAAATTCCTCACGTAGGCCCTCCTTCTCTGAACGGTACTGGAACTGGAAACCTCACATTCCATCCCTACTCGTCTTAAATGGCAAAGGGGTTCGGTACGGAGGGAAGAGTCCGCCCACATATATACGGACGGCTCCAAAACTGAAGTGGGGGGTGTTTTTTCTGACATGCTTAGCACTAGCAACTCCTTCTGCCTTCCGGACGATTGTAGTGTCTATCAGACGCAGCTTATGGCGATGAAGGAGACCCTGTCTTGGCTGATGTGTAATGTAATATCTACTAGGGATATTAGCATTTTCACAGACAGCCAAGCGACAATAAAACTCTTGGAGTCGACCTCGACTACATCAAAGGTCGCCGCAGAATCTAGATCATCTCTTCAGGAGATGGCCGAACTGTTCAATACTCTTATAAGCTGGGTGCCAGGACACAGGCATATTCCAGGGAACTGCATGGCTGACGAACTCGCTTGGCGCGATACCACCCTTGAGATCATGCCGAAACATCGGAACCTGGGTGGGCCTCTCTCTACATATAAACTGCTACTGGGATTGGACTCAATTGAGAAAACGAATTCAAGATGGGCACACGGTATTACATGCGAGACAGATCTGACCGAACACTGCGAGACATATCTGGCCGAAGTTGAATCTAAAACGCTCTAAAGGGCTGGTTTTGGCTTTGGGTGAGTCTCAGCACCACATTCGGTGTCCTAACCGGACACTGTCTTATAGGTCGACATGCTAAAAGACTCGGCCTCTTCTCAAACGACTTCTGTAGAAGCTGCCTGGATGAGGAGGAGGAGACAGTCCTTCACTTTCTCGGTACTTGTCCAGCTCTATCAGCTAGAAAGAAGACTCATCTTAGATCTTACTTCATCAGCTGTCTTGGTGATCTTGCCGAAATGGAGATTACGAGAATCCAACACTTCATTACAAGCTCTAAATAATTTGACGAGTAGGACCGGATTCGATGATTCTGTGGTAATACAACGGATCTTTTAGGTTTAAGAGCCGTTATTACGACCTTCAGTTAAACTTTAACCAGAACTTTGACTGTAAGTTTCGTATGAGCATCTGTCAGTTAAAGTTTCAGTTAGAACGTTACTGACGATCGCAGCCGTACTTACCCCGAACTAAAACTGGGCTAAGATTCCAGGTTCGTCATCAAAGACCGAGAAATGTTTGCTCATAAACTGGGCAGGCACTTCGAGGGTTTGAACCTGCCACACCCTTTCATCGCTTCTCATTTCTGATGGATCAAAGCAATATAAAAACTATAGCGAATAACTTTTGTTCAGATTATATTTCAAGCTTCAAATTAATTAATTTTTTTTTTCATACAGCGTGACACCTTCTATCGATTATATTCGTTTTATTGTCAAAACATCCCGCGATCGGAACGCCTTCGGGAAACTCTCGTCGATACACACCTCTTTCTGCAAGAATGCCAAAAACGTTTGGGACACAAACTACCACTTGCAGCCTATCTCTTAAAACCTGTACAACGAATCACAAAATATCAACTTCTTCTTAAGGACCTACTACGATTTAGCGATAGTGGAACATGTACCAAAGAACTGCAAAAGGCACTCGACTGTATGCTGATCGTGTTGAAGTGCGTTAATGATTCGATGCATCAAATTGCAATAACAGGATTTCCGGTAAAATTAAATAGAATCACATTTCCTTTTTCGAATTTAATCAAATTATTGTTTTTACAGTCGGATCTATCGCAACAAGGCGAACTTTTAGTCCAGGACTCGTTTCAAGTTTGGACCGAAAGTAAAAAGGACATTAGACTAAGAGTGAAAACACAGCAAAGGCACATATTTTTGTATCAAAAGGTGATGCTGTTTTGCAAACAAGGATCTAAAACCGGGCATAATAAGAGCACATACCAATATAAGCACCATTTAAAGGTTTGTCACCTACCGCTGACCAGGCTCAATTCAAAAATTAAAATTTCTTTTTCCAACAGATGTCACAAATCGGCTTAACAGAATCAGTTCGTGGCGATCCGAAACGTTTCGAAATATGGCTTCAAGGACGCCAAGAAGTGCACACCATGCAAGCACCAAATATCGAAATAAAAAATAAATGGGTAGCCGAAATCAAGAAGGTTCTGCTCAATCAACTCGAAGAACTGAAAGGCGAAAATATCAAACAGTACGGTCTAAATCATAGACCCTTGCGGCAAACCGTTTCGTGGGATAATCCACATAGTGCAATATTACCATCACAGCGGGCAATGAGCTGCGATACAACGAGCGAATCGAATCGGAATTCAAACGGAAGCGACGATTGTACTCCACATACCCCCGGCATGGGTTCGTTATCGTCGGAACGCGATAGTCAGGATATCGGCGGTTGGAGTTCCGACTATTCGAATAGCGAAGATGAACTTTCGATTATCGAAGATAATAGCACGCCGGTAAGATCGATTGATATTCCAATTAATTTCAAAATAGAACCTCCATTCATTTACTTTCATATAATTTAATTTCTTTTTTATGGGAATGGTACCTACCCTTTCATGTTTTCATATAGTATATTTTTGTTTCCAATTTATTTATTTTATTTCCATTTATTTATATTTTTGGCAAAAATCCACCACACATATGCACACAAAAACGTGTATTGGACTGACTCCTCCTACTTTACAAAATCAATCAATACATTAAATGTATAATAAAATAAAAAAAAAAATTCAGACGGTTTTCCTTGCACAATGGGCTGTAGATGGTTCGTGCACTCGTGCCACAAAATCAAATTCTACTTTTTATGTTTCGGTCGAATAAGAAAATTTGATTTGCAATTGGGCCAAATACCAAAACCAAAAGAAAAAAATACTAATTTTAAACAAAAAACTGATTATTAAACTAAATGAAATGTAAAAAGTGGACATGATTTTTAAATGTTGTTGTCTGCTGGAGTAACGAGTCATATTTCTTGCGTAAGTTTATATTTTCTGTTTTATTTATCGAAATTCCACTTATAATTTTTATTTTTTGTTTCGTTTGTCCACATTTTGTAAATTTTTGTTTTTTATAGTGCAATATTTTGATTTTTTTGAAAACTATTTTTTGTGTTCAAAAGTTGCTATGACGTTTGCTTAATTGTAAATTTTGCCAACAGTATGTTTTCAATCACAATAAAATATGATATAAATATTAAATTAAAAAAACTATTGTTAGATATCAGAGTAACGTCAAATTATGATTTATTTTAGTCCCAAAGCCGAAAAGTATTGTTCTTTTCTTTTCGGAGTTAATTTCGTTTAAAACATTTCTTTGAAAAAATCCTATTGGTTTAAAAACGATTAGTTCTTCTAGTAGAATTTTTTTTAGTAGCTATTCATTGGATTATACGTTATAGCCAACTACATATCTATCCTACTCCAGGAAATTATTTCAATTTCATATTCGATCCATACCTTTGAATAAGCTTATACATGAAATTGTAATTGCCATTGGAAAATATTATTATAAATTAGAAGAAACAAAAACAAAACACAAACACTCTTTACTAACTTAACATGAAATAAATCATTTTTTGCTTTGCTTTTCTAATAAAATGAAAGCTTTTTAATGTTACGTACAGCTGGGTTTTTGAAGCTCATTTACATATGTTTGGAGAAGGCCATCTATTTTTAGTTAAACTAAGGCTTAAATTATTACAAATAATATATCAAATTAGAAACCATTATAATTTATAATATGTCCCCGAGACTTATCAATACTTTGTTCATCTTGTTTTTGAACTTAAGCTAGTATTAACCGGTTTGACTAAGTTGCAGTGCGAAATTTCGAATTCCAATTAATCTCACAGTATCCGCTCTGTCCAATTCGCTATTTCGCATTTCTTATTACTCTAATTTGACCACATGGTCAAACAGTGTAATCATCATCATCAATGGCGAGACAGCCCAAATCGGTCCAGGGCTTGCAGGGTACATTGTCTGAAACAGTGTTATACATACCAGCTTTAGTTGCAAATTTGACTGATTAATGAAATATTAAATTGTATGTATACGTACGTTAAGGTGCTCTTACAGGAGCAATTTTTAAGCAATTGATTGCCCGACGACTAAAACTAGTGGAGCAATTAATGGAGCAATTTAGGGCAATATCACGCTAGTTGCGGCAATATTTCGGTGGCAATGTTTTCACAGATTGTTGGTCTTGCTGACATCACTGACTTGAACAATTCCGAGCAATTGTGATTCAATAGTGAAGTTTTGTTTAGAATTTTGTATTTATTTGTCAAGTTTTGTGTTATAATTGCTTGGAGTTCATATGTTTCGAAGAATTTTTTTAAGTTTTCGGATTGTTTGTCAAATTTTCTTTCTTGTTATTCATAGACTGAATTGCTCATGTATGCCAATATTGCCGAATTGCTAGATATTGGCCAATATCGCTAATCACAATTTGGTAACGAGTTGATGAAAAGTTGATCCACATCGCCTGTTGCTGTGTGTTGCTTTCTGTTTTCGTAACGACATATATTGCTGCAAATTGAACAATTGAAATTGGGGTGTACAATGAACAAACATTCATAAACACAGATCTCTTCAAACTTATATGATTAGAACAATTAGTTAACCTTGATATGTCTAAAACTTTTTATAGAGTGTATGCCCTATTAGGAAATGTTAGAGCTAGCTGAAATTTGAACTCTTCGTGTCCTTGTCTTCTAAAAATGCGCTTGAATTCTTCTTCTAACGAGAAACAGGCAATGATAGATTCATTGGAATGATCAGATAGTCTTTAGTTCATATAGTATTTAGGATTCTTAATCTGACACAAAGCGTTTAATCTTCATCCAAATTGGTTACTATTCACAAAGGTCATATTTGCCACTATTGATATTATATCCGCTGGGCAGGAACATCTCAATTCGCTGGGCAAGAACACCTCAATCCGCTCTGCCCCATCCTTTTTTTGCATAGTGCTTGAAGGGGTATTTCGCCTTGAATACGTGGCTTTTCGTAGAAGCACCGCTCAGCATATTATGTCTAATTAAATCCACAATGCGATTCTTTGGTGAACATTAAACGAATTATTTCTAAATCATGGTAAGGATTCATAAGTGAACGTAGATTTCGAACATCTAAGTGGTTAATTCACTTTGGTGATTTACTTTCGAATCATTTATTAATAAAAATGTTTCCTGGGCTTAAAGCATCTGGTCAGTGTTCTATCCAGCACATTAGTACATTCGCGTGATACTCCAAAAAAGATTAATCTTCACTTGTTTTTCGCCTTTGGTGAACCAGTATCGAAATGTTCTAATTTTTTTCACGACATTCGATTAACAGCTGAGTGAAGTGGTAGTCCGGCACCCAATCCTATTTTCGAAAATTACTTGTCGCCAAGCAGATTCGAACCTGGTACCAGGTGCACCGAAGGCAAGTGCTCTAGCCACTAAGCCACCCAGACTCCACGCTGTAATAGTGGGCTTGATTCCTAAGCCTCCTGTGCTGTACTATTGCTCAAAAAAGGTAAAACATTATTCTAGATCCGCGGAATTAGAAAAGATTAAAATAAATATGTAAATAAAACTTACCAATTTATTTATCTACCTAATTTTGATAATTTAAATCATATGAAAATCGAATTCTGCAATTTCTACACTTTGATATGATCTCCTGCTCTTTTACTGGAAATAAACGTATCGCAAAAGAATCACTAACTTTTCACCTATGTGAATGTTCGTGTGTGAATTTACTTACGATTCATAGGTGAATCGCTGAGCGTTCGTTTCGTTTTTAGCAAGTGAATCATGTAGAGGGGCCGTAAGCGATTCATCTACCACGGTACTTCGTATTTACAATTCTTTCCGTGTTGTATATTCTTCAATTAATATTGAATTTTTTCACCTACAGTGAATATTTATTAATTTTATTGCTCAGTTGCGAAAAAGATATTTTTGTCCATATTACCTACACAAGTCTTTTCCGATTCACCTGCAGCGTATCTTCAACAAACTGTTTGCTGTGTTTATTTCATCAGAAACCTTATTGTTATTTAAAAACGTGTTCAATATTTTAAAAAATCTTGACAATGGAATTGTAAAAAGGTAGTTAATAAGCGTCACAGTAAACCTAAAAAAGTATCGCTTTATTTAAAAAAAAATTAAGTACTAGTCTATAAATATTTTCAATTTTGAAGAGCTACTAAAACGACAGCAATGCTTAAAAACTAATGCCTTAATAATTCGCTAAATTAATCTGTAGATTTAAATTATTTCATTAAATTATTAATTTATTATTGTGATTGATTCCATAAAATAATTACATATACATTTATTTATAGAAAAAACAACTCATAAATCATAAATTAATAAAACATTTCATTCTCCAGGGCAGTAGATTTTTAGCTTTAGCGGATTATTGCGCAGTTGGTCATTCGGAGGTATCAATGAAAGAAGGTGATACCGTTGAGCTTCTTAAAGTTGGATGTGCTGGATGGTGGTTTGTAAGAGTATTAGGTAATAAAATTCATCATCAATTGCTTTTTTTCGTAGATTTTAAGTTCAGAGGTGGAAGAATGCAAAACATACATTGCTCTTCGAGGAAATAAATGATCAAATGATTTTCGGATATGAAGAGTACATTGGAAATTGTTTAATGCTTTATCATTCTACCATTATTTATTTATTTTTATTTTTCATCTAAGATATATTGGCATATGTTGGTAAAAATATGGGACAAGTACTTAAGCCTGCTTACCTGAGTCTTATATTTTTAATTGCTTTACGAAATTCACTAGTAGTGGGTTATTTATTTAAAATACCGATATTCTCCCCAGTTATATTAAATTTTCATTATTTACTCATAGAAGAAAAAATTAATTTTGGATGGACGATTCTTTGTATTATTTATTAGCTCTTGAGCAATTGTTCAAGATTTGTAGTTAGAAAGATACACGTAACAGGAACGGACGCTGTTCGACCTAAAAGGTCTGTTCTGTTCACAGGATTATAGAATCCACTCCTAATCGCTGAACCTTCTTGAGCTTTCAATGAAGCGTTGGCTTCTCGTAACCTCCGTCACGGTAAGATCACAGACTGTTAAAGAAGTGGGCTCCTTGGTGAGCATTCCTTTTAGCGAATACAGCTATCCGGGTGCAGAGAAGGTGAAGGGCTCATCCAAGCAGCTTCAACAGAAGTCGCTTGAAAAGAGATGGAATCTTTAAGCATGCGGCCTATAGGACATTGTTCGGCCAGAACACGAACTATGGCACTTATATTCGCCCTTTTGGGTGAGTCCCTTTTGA
This sequence comes from Beris chalybata, assembly GCA_949128065.1. Lineage (NCBI taxonomy): Eukaryota > Metazoa > Arthropoda > Insecta > Diptera > Stratiomyidae > Beris > Beris chalybata. Next base: position 17,914,915 of record OX421895.1, on the reverse strand, counting down.
CTGTGTAGTCGTTCCAAAATATTCGTGGTTTCCCGATGTTCGATTAGCATTTACGTCTTTCGTCGTACTTCCGCTCAATTTTATCGGTATTGACGCTGCTTGTTCAACCGGATTTCTCACGCTGGTTCATTCCTTAATGTGTGATAAGATGCATTGTTATTTCTGCACCTCAAAACGCATATTATATAGTAGTCTGAGTGGCTTAGTGGCTTAGTGGCTTGAGCACTTGCCTTCGGTGCACCTGGTACCAGGTTCGAATCTGCTTGACGACAAGTAATTTTAGAAAATGAGATTGGGTGCCGGACTACCAGTTCACTCAGCTGTAAATGAGTACCTGAGTTAAAATCGGGGTAATAATCACGGACAAGCGTGTAGCTGACCACTTCACCTCCTAGTCTTCCGTTGGTCTAGGAATGAAGTAACTCTAGCATTACTTCAAGGCCTAGGTCCGATTTGGGCTGTTGCGCCATTGATTATTATTATTATTAAAACGCATATTCCGGCAGCAGATATTTTGTCTATTTCACAACGAGTCCCCTTAGCAAATAGTTATTCATACATATCCCATATCCATATCCACACCTTTTCCTATTTTGATGCTACTTCGTTCTGTGCTGCTATTCCGTCCTGCATGTAGTTTGTCTAAACTCAGATTTTATTAAGGGCAGAGTTCTTTGGATGGATATGAAAGAAACCATGACCTCTAGGATGCTCGATTATCCAGTCTCGTTTACGATTTTTAGTCTGTAAAAATAGGATCTTTGTACTATTTTCCTATATATTTTTCTTAGATTTTACAATTTTCCAAAATTCTCTACTAAAAATATATTTAGCTAATTTTGTTCATTCAAAAATTAAAATGTTTTGCAATTGGTCCGCCTAGATCTTATTTATTTTTCTTTCTCAAAGAATTTAAAATTAATAACGTCTCACTAATTTTCCAGACGCTAATGTGGAGGGGTGGACACCTGCGGCTTATTTGGGGCCGGCAACTCGTAAATCATCGCGAAGTTCCAGTCGAAATCAAGACAAAATAAATTAAAATGTTTAAACGGAAAAACCGACTGCAACTTTAGTAAAAGTTAAAAAGAAATACAATTTTTAATTTCGTTAATTTTAAATCGAAGCAAAAACACACCTAACACTTCTCTAAAAAAAACTTAAATCTTTTACCGATCTTCGTAATCCTTTGCACTTCCAAAACGCGCATACAATCACGTTGAAACGAAAATTTTGAAAATAAAAAAAAAAAATTATAAACAAAAATAAATCTTACCGCAAGTAATTTGCTCGAATTTGCTTATCTCACACTTTTCTAGTCTTAATGCATGCTTTTGTTGATAGCATGCAAAAAATATAATAAAAATGTTATTATCGAAAAACAAGCACACAATTCAATGATTAACTATTGTTAAAAAATAAAATCTTAAGATATCGAGTGTACCGTACCCGCGGTATTAGCTCGAACCGCGTTACGTCTAATCTGTAAAATTTAAGATAATCTGAAACGCTCAAAGGTTTTACAATATAAACTTTCTAAGCAATATTTGTTAAATTTATATTTATACAAATCGTACGCGTCAAATAATAATCATAGCTATGAATTATTGTATTTTGTATTAGACTCCAATTGAACTTTTGAATTATTACGATGAGATGAATCACAACAGAGACCTTCCAGTTTTTTTTTTATATAGTATGACCTTTGTTTTTTATTCAGTTTAATCGTTTTTTATTTTGTTTATTTTTTTGCAATATTTTAGTTAATTGTTTAATTATATTATTTATTTATGTATCGATTAGAAGTTTTGATCAATGTTCAAATTTGTGTCTCACAAACAAGAAAATGTAGTAAATACAGTGAAAAGTGTAATAAATTATTGTATTAAGCTTACATTAATATAACAAGAAAAAAAATGAGATTGTAGAAATATAATAATAAACAAACGTGGTTTTTATTTTTACGGAAGGTAGTTCAAATGTTGAGTCGAACGATTTTAATAGTCAGCGAAAATTTGTCCTTGCGAGTATGGCTTGTATCCTTCTCTTAGTTTCTTGGAATTGTATACTGCTCTATTGACACATAGTTACATTGTACAAGTCATTTAAATACGTAGTATTCCTCAATGAACACCATTTTAAAAGCATTAGAATGGCAAAGCAAGAAGAAATCAAAGTACGCTTTTCAGCAGCTTACATACAAAGTCTCTTTAAACAAAGTTGGACTCGTTTTCTTGGATCAACTTAAATGCCCAAAAATAACATCTTGACGAACTTCAGAATAAAACCACCAGATTTTCAAACAAATAAGCCATTGGAGTGGCTTGAAATCATGGTAGCCAAGTTCATGTGCGAGATCATTAAAAATTAGACATTTATAACCACCGTTGAAAAACTGTACTATGTAGTTTATGGAAAATGACCAAGTAACAGTATTTAAAATCCAAAAGGAGTTTCGCCGATTTCTAATGCCGGTTTTCCACCAAACGGACAAACCAAAAACTCGTGTCGAAAAAAATAAGTCTTTAATGAAAACTCAAAGACTTGTTTTTTTCGACACGAGTTTTGGTTTTGTCCGTTTGGTGGAAAACTGGTATTAGGAGGCAACCGGCTCTAGCCAGTCAGCAAAGTGGAGCATTCAAAGGCAAACAATTTTTTTATTCTTGGCAAAACACTGGACAACCAAACACCCGCCAACCTACGACCCAGATATCAGCAGAAAAGCTTTCAGAATCAAAAGCAAAGGTAAGGCTTGGCCATACTAGGCTTAGTCATGAATACACAGTTACAAAAACTCCAGTCAGGATGTCTAATATGCCAGGGAGAATTAACAATAGAACATTTAATTGTGTATTGTATCAGTATAGCGGATTTCTTTCGAAATAATTCACCGCCAATCAAAGAACTACTATCCACCTCTGAACCTAGTGTTCTCTTTCAACTTCTAGATCGACTGAATGTCAGAGACAAGCTCTAACTGCCACTGCATAATAATGAAGAAACAAGAATACTAACAGGATTTCCTCTGTACAAAATTTTAAAAAGAGTGTTATTACCTAACATGTCTGTATAATTATTGAAACAATTTTTCTCCTTAACGAATAAGAGGTCCCTTTCTTTCCATCCACCCGCTACTTTATTTTTGCACTTCTTAACTTAAACCGTTCGACCGCGAGAATAAAAATAACCGCCACGAATTACGTCACAGAATACAACTCGCGCCCTACTATTGCCTAGCGCAACTAGTGCACAGCCGTCAGATGTCGCTTAAAATCTAAACTGTCAAAGCGGTTTCCCGAACGAAACGAACGTATCGTTCACGAATTTCTCTCTCTCGCTCGACTTGTCGATGTTGGCGGACAGCTCGTGTCACATTTAAGAGGTTATTATCACCCACCGAAAAAAAAACTCGAGACAATAAATTTCTATTTGATAACAGAAAATTGAATTCTTTTCCGCTTCAGTGTTAAGTTGCAGGCCGGTGTGGGCAGTGTCGAAACGATAAATCGCGAACAGATACGATGGCAGCGCAGGTACAACCACGCGAACGATATGAACGCGAAAGGACCGGGATCAATGCAATTTTGCTCGGGCCTCCAGGCTCCGGAAAAGGAACACAGGTGAGTACTGTCCGGGCTTATGTTGATGTGATTTACAGTTTCCGCGCTGTACCTTCGATTCAGCGCTTGGTGCTATCTAAATTGAAATCTTATCTGAAGTTCAGAGTTACATTGTCGTTATGTCGGTCGACCGGACCCGACGAAAAACTGCTGAGTGTTCCTGAACGCGACGATAACACTTTCGCTTTTCGAGCGGGTTACATAAGATGTGTGTGACCTTGACGAAATCGTCGTCCACGCTCGGCAAGTCCTTGACGGCACTTCAGGGACCTTATTTTCTGATTTGAGTGCCATCGAAAATGAAATTTAATCTGAAGCCGCTTGGGGTCCGGCCCCGATACCTTGGACCTTTGAACCACTATTACTTGTTGCAATAATAACTGCTTTCTTTATTCTATTTATAAGTTGACTTTAATTGGCGAATAGTTCCCATCGGAGATAGTGGCACTGGCACACGGCACATATTGCATGGAAGCGATTTAATTGAGTTGATTAGACTGGGAGGGTTTGTCTACCAGTCGGACATGAACGAGCTGGGCGCCTCGTCCCGAGTTTCTGAAATCTGCATTTAATTCTAAAGCGATTCGCAATCAGGCCACTTAATTTTCTATTTTTGAATGGGAATAGTCGCTATCGGCATGACGTGCCGATTAAATTCTTACGAAATTATTGTTCAATCGGTGATTGAGCTAGTAATCAATTTTCTTAATTCTATTGGGGTATGACGATTTTCTTGCATTTGACATAGATACATATATGTATACTGCTTGAAAATCGACGTACTTTTATTCTTGAAATGAAATCATCATCATGCCCTGGTATTGGTCTCCAGAATGCCTACACCTTCGTCAATTACATATCTCGATCCAGCGGTCTTGTCCTCCAGTCTCACAATCTTTTTTCGGGGGGTCGTTGTTTATGTGCGTCTCATAGTTCTTAGATCGTCCATCAGCTCGACTTGGAGTTGTACAAGGACCATCATTCCGAAAATAAAGGTTGATAGCTTCAGCTCTCTTCAAGCTAAGGATTTGAAACTTGGAATACGTTAGTTTCTGGTAAAAGACATCCTATGAAGAAAATTGATTTAGTACCTCAATCAGTAAACAAATTTCGAAAAGACTAAATGTTTGATTTTCCCGAGGCTGGCTGTTGATTTTTAATTTCGATAAAATTTGCGTAGTTACCCCCTAGGGGTTGTTCTAGACAAAGAATCTCAGCTGGAAACTGAATCTGGAAGAACGCGTTAAAGAAACGGTATAACGCATTTTACGCATGCGGAAAGATATTCGGAAACAGGTTGGGTCTCCAACAAAACTAGTACCCTGGATACACAGCAATAATAAGACCATTTTTAAGCTATGGCGTGATAGTGTGGTGGGAGGCCACTAGAAAGTCCACGTATCTAAGCAAGCTGATAAAAGTACAGCGCTTGGCATGCATTGGGGTCACTAGCGCCCTCAGAACCACACCCACGGCAGCACTGGAAACTATCCTGCACCTGTTGCGCATCAAAAGCACAGCTGCAAAAGACGCTCTTATGCAGGTTTTCCACCACACGAGTTTTTGTTTTGTCCGTTTGGTGGAAAAACCGGTATTACACTCAAAGGTTACTGAAGAACTACACCTGCTGGTTACAGCACCACACTCAATGACTTCTTGGAGTGTGATATGAACTCGGAAACTAACTCGGAACTAATTATGCAAGAATTAGATTTTAGTAGGGAATTTTCGGTTAAACTCCCACAGAGGGACGACTGGAATGTAGAACACAACCTAGACAACAGAACCACAATGGGCCGGAGGTATTCTCGAACTCTATATTTACGAGTCATTCAGGCTACCAGATCATGTCAGTGTATTTCAAGCGGAAATCTTTTCAATACTTCAGGCATGCAAAACTATTCAAGCAAAGGAAAACATCACTATTTGCACTGCCAGCCAAGCAACCATTAAGGCCCTTAGATCGAATACAAAACAGTAAAAACTAATTAGACAATGTCGCGGTATTCTTATCACTGTCGGGACACGGCAGAAAATTACCCTCTGCTGGGTGCCAGGCCGGGAACCCAGGGCAACGAGCAAGCTGACGAACCCGCTCGATCAGGCTCCAGTCTAAGCTAAGCTAGTGGTGGACCAGCACATTGCTATTCCCATCGGATCCATAAATCAGTCTATCGACTTACTATGCTTGCAGTGTGGGCATAGATGGTCAAACCTAACTACATGCAAGAAAACCTGTTAGCATTAAGAACTTACGGCAAATAATAAAGCACTTTTTAAACCTAAACCTAACTACATGCTCAATGTCAAGAACTCATTAGGCTGAATATGATCACGGTAAAAGCAATTATATTCTCAGCCTGAGCAAAAAGGATGTTAGCACACTAATCGGAGTGCTCACGACGACTGGGAGTCTGGGATCTATGTCGTAGCTGCGGTGACCCAAAAGTTTAGGAGTCAATCTTCCACGTCCTATGCGAGTGTCCGGCCCTATTGCGAACGAGAAGGCGGAACCTCGGCGCTTATTTCCTCAATGACCTTGATGATATCGATAAGGAAGCGATATGTAACATTAGGTTCTAAAAGTTTTACACTTAAACGGTGAGCACAATAGACGACCAATAACGTCTAAGAGAAGGAAGATGATGTGATCACCACTCCTTAGGAAAGCATACTTCAATCCTTCAAGATGAAGTATATGCGATCCTTAAGGCAACAGAATGGATTATAGAGGGCAGATGGAGAGCCAGGCGAATCTGCATTAGCACTCAGGTCGTACCAAGATAATTCAATAGTCTTTTTGAATTTGGTACGTTATTGTAAAGAACGATTGATAGATAAATAGATATATATATTTTCCAAATTATTAACATTTAGGGCTTAAGCTAACTTATAATTAAACAGTGCTCAGACTTTCGTCTCTACATCAAATGTTATCACATTATAGCACGTAGGCTGGTGTCTCTAATAATGATTGTGAATTTCTGAAGGAAAATTGAAGAACGATTGAATTCTATTGCCAGGCTCAATGACTTAAAGCTTATATAGGTTTCAGGCCACCACGGTAGTATATAGCAACGAAATAGCTGATGCATTAGCAAAGGCTGAATCGGAGTCAGCTTTAGTTGGACAAGAACCGTTGCCGGTTGCCTCTGCTAGGGTTGCTATTGCTCAATGGGTGAATGTATCACACATATCTTCCGGGAATGCGGCCGACTAGAAATCTTGTTGAGGGACCAAGAGGACGAACGACTGATTTTCTTCTCAAACTGAATAACTCTACATTTGGTCAGAAGAGGAGTCATCGACGGTCCCATGTGTATCGCTTGCGAGGAGAGCGACGACTCAATGGAACATTTTCTTCCAGAGTGTCCAGCTTACTCTTTTGTGAGAATGCATGTATACGGCCTTATGTTATGAGGATGGAAGAGCTCCATTCTCAATCTAAGCCCTTGCAATTCGTAAGGAGGGTCAACAAGATTTGGTAGACTCTGGGTACTCGAGCACAATGAGCCATCTTTGCCTGAGTGCTCAAAAGGTGCTGCTTTACTGCGTATCTTCCTCCGCATCAAACAACAACAAGCTTCCGTAGGACTTGCTAGCGGAGGCTAAATATTCCAGAGGTTGCTTCTTTTAGGCTTTATGGAATACCATAACGCTTTGTGGAGACTTCTCAATATTTTTTTCCCGGTAGGCCTGGATAAGGCATCTGCGAAGTTACTTTGATAGAGCTTGGGACTCGAAACTGTATCCGGCAGTTTCCATAGAGCCCGTTATCAGGTGATGTATAAAAGTAAAAAAACTACCCCGCTCCATTCATGTGGCAAGCTTCGCTCGATAAGTTATTCACTTCGCAGCTTCTCTTGAAAGGCAATAGCTGCGCTTCGCAGGCAACAACTTCGCTAAAAAGGCAGCAGCTGCGCTTGATAGGCAACAGCTGCGCTTGATAGGCAACAGTTTCGCTTGATAAGCAACAGCTTCGATTAATAGGTAACAGCTTTGCTCGACAGGCAACAGCTTCGCTTCACGCGACTATGCCTGGCTCAAACATAAAGCTATTCGGCTTCAGTACTATTAGCATATTACAGATTATCTTAAGCGAAGTCCTTCGCTAAGACGTCATAGACAAAATAATGTGTTTATTTTTCATAATTCTCTATAACTCAAGAAATACAAACCGATTCCACAACCAGCTTTTGAAAGAACATGGTAGGTAGGTAGGTATGCGTTGATGCCCGTGAGAACACGGGCAAGCTTAGACCTAAAAGGTCCGTTGTCTTACCATACGATCATCCAATCAGTTCCTACTCGTCGAACCATTAAGAGCTTGCAATGATGCGTTGGATTCTCGCGACCTCTATTGCGGGTAAAAGGTCACCAAGATAATTGAAAAAGTAAGTTCCAAGATTAGCTTTCCTTCTAGTGGATAGAGCTGGTCAGGTAAAGAGAAGGGGAAGGACTGTCTGATCCTCCTTCTCATCTAAGCAACTTCTACAGAAGTAGTTTGAGAAGAGACCGAGTCTTTTAGCATGTCGACCTAGAAGACAGTGTCCGGTCAGGAAGTGGTGCTAATATTCGACCTTTTGACAAAAAGTCGGCCTTTTAGAGCGTTTTAGATTCAGCTTCAGCCAGATCTGTATCGCAATGTTACATGTAATACTATCTGCCCATCTTGAGTTGTTTTCTCAATTGAGTCCAATCGCAATAGCAGTTTACATGTAGCGAGGCACAGCCCAGCCGAGCGAGTTCGACAACATTTGATGTTGTCGAGGCCGATTCCAGCCGCTTGGCTGTCTGTGAAAATTCTAATGTCCCTAATAGATATTACGTTACACTTTAGCCAAGACAACGCCGCCTCCTAAATGTACCGCCTCCAGTCTTCTCGGTTAAGTGACTGCGTCCTTCAAAAACTCATTAAATTGTCCACCTATTTGACTGGATCTTATGAAGCCTTATTCAAAATAATTCTCTTATTTTAGGCTCCACTCTTGAAGGAAAAATTCTGCGTGTGTCACTTATCAACAGGTGACATGTTACGAGCCGAAATAGCAACCGGGTCGAAATTGGGAACAACTTTAAAGCAAGTCATTGACAAGGGTGAATTGGTGTCCGACGAATTGGTCGTTGATATGATCGATAGTAACTTGGATAAGGCAGAATGTAAAAATGGATTTTTACTGGACGGCTTCCCACGAACAGTTCCCCAAGCACAAAAGGTAAGAACGATTTCAACTTGATTTCGAACATGGATTTTGACCGGAACAATTTTTGCTCTATTTCAGTTGGATGTTCTATTAGAGAAACGGAAAACACAATTGGATGCAGTTGTTGAATTCGGTATCGAAGACAATTTATTAGTTCGTCGAATTACCGGCCGTCTGATTCATCAAGCCAGTGGTCGTTCCTATCACGATGAGTTCCATCCGCCAAAAGTTGCAATGCGTGATGATGTCAGTAGCAAACACAGATTCGAACATTTCAGATTTGTCTTAACTCACATTTTTCTATTTAATAGATCACTGGTGAACCTCTGATGCGTAGAAGTGATGACAACGCTACTGCTCTTAAAAAACGTTTAGAGAGCTATCACAAACAAACTCGTCCATTGGTCGACTATTACGCCCTTCGCGGATTACATTTCCGAGTCGATGCCGCGAAAAGTTCGAAAGATGTTTTCGCCAAAATCGATAGTATTTTCCTGCGACAAAAAGAACAGCAACATCGTGCGCAACTATGATAGAAACAACAAACAACAAAATGCAACATGATTTTTAAGGTACTAAAAACTGCCGCAACTCATACGTTAAACGTAAAATCTACTTAAATTGTCCGGCTAGAATTTTTTTTATTTTGTTCCGAGAAAATGAAACAACAACTTGGCACCTCTCAGTGAGGATCGAATTACGTTAAACTCTGTACAAAGGATTTTAAAGAATTATTTTTAAATGAAAACTTATTCATATCAAGCGGGTTTTGTTAATTTTAATGAATTTGTAAGTTTTTCGGTGGCGGTTGGAAGTTGTTGTTTGAAATGTGAACAATTTTTAAGGGGAAACGGCGCAAATTTATTTTTTATAATGTACAATAATTAATTGAAATGTCGTTGAATGATGTTTATTTTTTTTTTTTTGTAAAATGCTTGGTAGGTTTCTAGTTTTTTTTTTCTTTGAATAGAGTGTGAGAAAAAAAGCAAATGTCTATAAATAATAAAGTTGCAAAATGTTAATTAAATTCGTTATAGCATTCCTTTTTTAACTTTATATTATACTATACCTAGTAATTTAAAATGGACGACCAGTTCACCGATAAAAAGACCATTTAGACGCAAATTTTTTTCCCAAGAATGCACGTTCTTGCGCTTGCGCAACCAATCGCGAGTGCGACACTGTTGATAATAACGAGAAGCTGTACCAGCTTATGTTTCAAAAAAGGTGTTTACCCCTACCACGGAAGCTCCCACACCTGTATATACGACCGTGCTTTTTTCAAATTGATGCGAAGTTTTCGAAAAGTGGTAACGTTCGAATCAAAGTTTCTTGTAAAATCTAAAAAATGTATAGGAGCAAACAAACGGCGAAGTAAAGCAGAACATCTGGCGAGACTGTACGAGGGCGGTTTGATAATGACGTAGAAAAATCAAGAAGGAGGGAGCAGGTAAGGAATTATTATTTTTTTGACCTGTACCATTATTAAATAGATTACCTGCAAAGTTTAAGACTGATACCTCGTTTAGTTTTCGAGAAGCAGCCGTCTAAGCAAGTCGACTTATAAAATTTTTTGTAAAAGGAAAAAGTTAATTTCGTGAGTTGATTAAACACAATTTTTTAAAAGGGAAACAGCTAAAGTAACCAAATAAAAATTAGATAAGCATTATGGGGACTCTGCACCATCAATCCAAATGGTTTTCTGAATTCAAGTGTGGTCGTACGAGCACAGAAACCATACCAAGTCCAGGTCGTTCAAATGAGATCGAAGAAATCCATGATATCGTGATGGAAAATCGTTGAGTGAAAGTGCGTGAGATAACTAAGCTAGTAAGCATCTCGTCTGAATGCGTTTGGAATATTTTGAAACATTGCTTGGTCATGAGAAACCTATCCGCAAGATGGCTGCCGCGTTTGGTCACAATCAACCAAAAACGCAATCGTGTGACAACTTCGCAGCACAGTTTGCAACTGTTTCAACGTAATTCGAATTAATTTCTTCATCGATTCGTAACTGTTGATGAAACATGGATCCACCACTACACTCAGAAACCAAAGAACAGTCAAAATAAATGGATGGAATCGCACCGAAGAAAGAAAGAAAAGTTACGTCAGCTGGAAAGGTTATGGCAACAGTTTTATGTGATTCCAATGGAATAACATTTACCGACTACTTGGAGAAAGGAAAAACAATAACAAGCATATTATTCTGAGTTATTGGTTCGATTGGATGCTGAAATCAAGGAAAAACGACCTCATTTGTCGAAGAAAAACGTGTTTTTTCATCACGACAACGATCCGGCTCACAAGTCCGCTGTCGCAGCGGCAAAACTGTTTGAATTACGGTACGAATTGCTCCCTCACCCACCGTATTCTCCAGATTTGGCACCCTGCGACCTTTTATATTTCCAGACTTGGAAAAATGGCTTGCTGGAAAGAGATTTCCCACGAATATTGACGTCATAAGTGAAACCAACGCCTATTTTGAAGGGTTGGACAAATCACTTTATTTGGAAGGGATCGAAATTTTTTAAAAAGGCTGGACTAAGTGTATAGAGCCAAAAGGTGACTACGTTGAAAAATAAAATAAATTGATTAAGAGTTAGTTGTTTTTTCCGGTGTTAGTGGAGTGAAACTCCCAACACATTATCCCAGACTGTTGATTAATCTAGCTAGTTGGCAAGAATACACCCTCTGACGAGTCTATGCCTTCCGATGACGAAACAGCTCCTTCGGACCTAGTCCAACACAATCTTATGAAAACTGGCCTCTCCAGTGAAGTTCTTTCAAATTGTCATGTCCTCAGGGACTGCGATAAATCAACAGTCGGGGATTTCGGGCGTGGAGTTTCACTCCACTGACACCGGAAAAAACAACTAACTCTTAATCATAATAGCTTCAATGGTAGCTTACCATGAAAACCTAAATAACAATAAAATAAATTTTTACCGGATTAAAAATAATTTTTTCTCGATTTTTCCACGTCATTATCGTAACTGTGTAATTTTAAGAAATTTTCAATGGATATCATGTTCGTTCGCTCGGTTTTGAAGCTAGTGGCATATATAATTTTACAATACTTGAACAATTTCCATCATATCTACGACGTATTTCCATAAAACCTAAAAGGTCCTTGCAATATTCGTTGCAACGTTTCTTTCGGCCTCTTAAGTTTTGGCTGATCCTTTTTACAAAATAAAAATCTATTGAATATTTCGATCATACTTTAATTTAATGCGGTTCATTTTCAATTCAACAATTTACTAGAACTTAAATTTTTGAAAAAAAAGTATAATAATGAATTATCATTTTTTTCTTTGCCATTTCCGCCGGCATTCATTCAGTTGGACAATACGTGTCTAACGCATCTCATCCAGTTTGCAAATCAAGTCGACTTTTTGAACCAACAAAGAGTACGGACAGGGAACTATCTTCAATATCTTTTGCTTTAAAGACAACTTTAACTTCTGCATTCCCGTCACTAGAAATTATTTTCAAAAATTTCAATTGATTTTCAATTCTAAACCAGCTACTTACAGTCGAAGTGAGCAAACTCTTTTCAATGCCGAAAGTTCCTTAAACGATGGAATACATGTCACTTTTGGTTTAGGTGCTAGTACATAGCCAGAACTGACTTGTTCAATAACCGCTGCACCTGCTAACTCATCCATATTGTTGTCGGGGGGCGTAGCTCGCTCCAATGCTGTGGAACTTTCACGCAAAACTGTCTGCTGACTTGTAGTCTCAAGACTATCCTGTCGAGTTCGACTTGGTTGCCGCGAACAGCTAGTTCGACTTTGTTGCCGCGAACAGCTATTTTTATCTTTCGGTCGGGCTCCTTTAAATTCGTTATTCATTATTTTTATTGATTTTAATAAAAAATCCTTTTTGCCCGAAATATTTAAAAAAAAAAAAAACTATTTTTAATTTTATTCACAAAGCTTACGACGAAATTTGTCCAGTCAAGATTTTCTAAATAAAAATTTGGCAACAAGTTCTAGTGTCGCTTTGATAAAAACAAAATTGTTTTAAATTTAATTAAAAAAATTTCAATTCGAAAAGTATTTAAGAAGGATGTATTAATCGCAAACTGGGGAAAGTTGTGATCGTATTAATTCAAATGAGACATCGGACCTTGAGGCCAATCGTTTGGTCACGTTACCATTTAAGCCCCCCATATACACGCGAGCATATTGGCGCAAACATAGGTATTATAAAAATAAAGTGCATTGAATATTATAAAGAATTTGGGTAAAAAAGAGGAGGAGCAACAAAACAATAAAAGGCGGGACTTAAAAGGATTTTTTTTCGCCCATAATTTTCGTTTCCTCATTTTTTTTTTTTTTTTGCTCTACTAGCATAACTGGAACTGCAAAGGGACACGTTGTTTCCCTGGTGGAACCCAATAAGCAAATAAGGCTCGCCAACATGCTAGCTGGTGTATGCACTACAACTAATGTTTGCGCAAGCCTATGTTTGCGCGACCATGCTCGCCTGTATATGGGGGGCTTAAGTCTTGCTTATTAGGGACTTCTATATATCCAGTGGAGGAGTAGAGCTCTTGGTGGGATTAACGTTACTCTTCGACTGCTCAAAATTTTGAGCTTAAATAAAATGCAGATAATGTGCGATTTGTGCCGGTTGCGTCTGCCATAAAGACAAGAAACAGGAGAGGAGATAATCGAGCCTTGAGGCACACCAGCTTCAATGGCCTTTAGCCATCTTTTTTCCGTTCAGTAATACTTTGAACGATTTTTAATTCAAGTAAGAGCTAACTAACTAATCACACTAGTTTGATTGAAAACTTATGTTCAAGGAGTTTGAACAATAGTCCATTATACCTGAATTTATCGCCTTTTCAACATCCAAAATTATCGCCCACGAATGAAATTTTTTTTTTTTTAAGTTTCTCTAAAATGTGTTCGATAAATCGGACCAATTGAGCTGCTGTCGAATCATCGGATCGAAAAGCAAATAGTAAAAGTAATGCTAGAGGCCGAGTTAAGGCTGGGGTACATTGCATGCGAGAGTGCTATGCGCGACTATTGCGAGACTCGCACGAGATCTCGCTCGCATACTTCATAGCAATCCAAAGTACATTAACTGAAATAATTCGGACCGTCCCGGCTCCTTTTTTTCGACACTCCCGTACCCCTCAAACCAATTGGAATCTTGAGATACGAGACGTGGTTTGTTAGAAGCATTCCTATCCGCGTACTAAACTTCCCCTTGATTTAAATTTTTACCGTTTCAAACGCATTGTTTTTCCGTCACTCCCGTGCCCCTCATCCCAATTGACTTCACTATAATTTATATAAATATAAATTCCAATTTTTAACATCCAAGCAATTCCTAAGATATAAGAACCAACACTTTACTTCTAAGAACTACCCACCCATCCTCCAAAAGGTTACCAACACAACACGATTCAAACAAGTTAAACAATGTCGTGGCATTTTTACAACACATATTAAATTAGTTGTTGGGTGCCAGATCACTGTGGTTCTGGTGACGGAGCTAAATGATGAAATCGATCGAGGAGGCTCCATCCTAAGCTCACTAGTGGAAGAACATCATGGTGATATTCCTATCGGTTCCATAAAACATTCTATCGACTCATAATGCTTGCAGTGAGTGAGTGGGGCAGGCAAGAGTGGCCAAACCTAACCATATGCTCAATATTAATATCTCGTTGGCCTGGATATGATCACGGAAAAAGCACGTTTGTCTTGGACCTGAGGAGGACACACTAATTGGAGTGCTCACAGGGCACTACCTGATCGATAGACACGCTAGATGACTGGGAGCCGAGCCAAATGATTTCTGTCGTAGCTGCGGTGATCCAGGAATGCAAGAGTCAATCTTCCAGATTCTATGCGAGGGTATCGCCCTATCGGGAACGAGAAGAAGGAACCTCGGTGCATATTTGCTGATGATATTGATAAGGGGAAGCTATGTAACAACAAATTTTATAAGATCCATAAAATGGTTTTAGGTTCCATCAGTAATACTCATACGGGGAAGCACAGTGGACGAACACTAACGTTGAAATGAAGGAGGATGATACCATACCGTACCTGGAAGTTACCACCTAAAGGGGACTACCCAATCTACCAACAAAAAAAGGAACTATATAGCTCAAAAGGTTTCTGAACTACGACCCTTTAAGCTCAATTGCGTACTGAAGACACCAGACGGCGTACAGACGGACTAAATTTGCTTTCATCTGTCTTTTTGGTACTGAAACGTGAAACTAAATTTCAGAGTAGTTAGCAAATTAAAATAATAAAGTAAAACAGAGAACACATTTTTTTAAAGAAATCTATCTGAACTGTATTCAACTTTAAATAAAGTCTGACGTTATTCCTTAATCCAAAAGATAATGGAATAAGTATAGCAACAACAAGGACACATAAATCAAAAATCCAAATACAATTTGCAAACGAAATATATAATATTCGATATCATATCCTATATTCCGTTATATTTATTTACTTGAAAAATATATTTATATAATAATTATTGACAAAAGTATAAAAACATAATTTATATTTAATACGTAATCTATCGAACAAAAAAACACTTTTAATTTGGTATTGCACGTTCCTTTTTGAAATGTGGAATATTCATAATGGAAATTTTTTTTTTTTTTTTAATTTACGTAATAAAATGTGTGTTTCTAAATTTATTTTTTTGCACATGGCTATTGAAAACTGAAACCCACACAAGACACAACTGACACAATAAATTACCGAATTTTGCATTAAAATTATGGTATCTAGTGTTATCTTATAGTTTCGACAAGTTACTACTACAACTACATTGTGCGAGTAGTAGCAGTAGTAGTTATATACTTTATATTCTAATAATAAACTAAACTTAAAGCAAATTATTACTGGATGATAAAAACAACTACGATGCGCGATTGATTTCTTGCAAGCTTTCTTCTAAATTATTATTTACACCTCTATACACAAACAAGGAATTTCAGTTTTCAAAAGATTTCGGTCACATTAAACTTAATATAAAAATGCTAAAAATTAAAATTGTTAACAGCACAAAAAAAAAAAAAAAAAAGAATAATAATAATTCCAATCGAAAACAATGTTACTACATTATAAAGCGCATCTTTTCTTTCAAATCTAAAAAATCCTATTTCATGTTAAGTTGTATATAATTTGATTTTTTTTATATATATTAAATGTATGTAAAAATTCCATTCATTTGCTATTCTATAATAATTGGATGTAAAATTACACTTTGTAATACATTTTAATATGTATTTTTGTTTTCGTATCATTTGGAATGCTATTGTAGTGTGTTTGTGTGTGTGTGTTGTGTAAAAAAATAATAAAAGTAAACCAGAATTGGTTGAAGCATGAAAATAGAATCGATCTACTATCATTATATAATTATTTTATATTTGCTTCGTAATTATTTTTATTTTAATGTTTTTTTTTATATTGATAATTATATTATTCTGGATTAAGGCAAATAATTTATTTACATTTGTGTATGTAGCTCTTGAAAAGAAGGGAGACTGTAACAAGAGTTAAATCAAACAGTATTAATAATAATTTAAGAGAATATAAATACGTAAAGCTGCGAACATCGATTGATGTCTTCAACGTAATTTAACCAATTAGGGAATTGGTGGACATATTCGGGTGAACGATAAAACAGGAATAGCCAAGAACTGTAGATTGCGACTGATGGTGCGTTTACACTCACCCATGAGGCTCGCCTCGAGGCGAGAAGCTACCCCTATCAGGCCATTGCAAACCGGTTCTCAATGTAAGACTCTTGCGACTGCACGAGCTATTTCATTGATTGATTTTTTGGTGGGGATAGACGTCGCAAACGCTGAGTGTAAATGCACCATGAGTAAGGCAACAGAGCTACTAAGATTTAGTAGATCTTAGATGGAGAAAACAAAAAAAAAATGAACTACCGATAAGATTTGGAAACATGTCCCCAGAAACTATCCAAAATTAGCCACATTTACATCAAGATTGAATTTCTGATGAAAATTCACTTTCGCATCCAAACGAATGTATTTAGCTCAGATCATAAAGTGGTTTCAGTATCAGTATCTTAACGCTTCAGCTCCGCGATAGACGGACGATGTAATTCGAAGTTTCAGTGTAATCCCTTTCGTCGTTTGCGGTGAAGATTAAGTGAACAATAAGCAAGAAATGGAATAAAGCCCATATATTTGTGGGGATCCTTCATAACTAGTTTTAGTTTTTAGAAGATGCGAAGCGCCAAGCCATCGCAAACACTAGGCACCGAAATATGGCCCACAGCGATCCGTTCAGAGACTCGTAGGTCATTAAACATCCCCTACTCAATTGTTAACCTGTTGGACTGTTAATAAACAAATATAAGGACGCTGTTCAATGGAACAGGCAAAGCCTTGTCCTGTTCTCCTATGGTGAGACTGTCTCGTCCTCAATAAGACGAGCAGTATGAATATCTATAAGTAACTATGATGGGTGTTGTTCAGGGAATTGTTATATATGTGTATAACAGAAAAGGGCAACAAAATTTTTACGGAGAGGAGAATACCTGGATATCCTGGAATGGGGATATATTGAGGGAGTCTGGGTGTGGTATTAAGTAAAACAATTGTTAAATTCAAATACATTCTGTGTTTCACACGTTAAATGCCATGGGGGTCACCGATGACCGGCACAAAAATGTTGACCCTTTAAATAGCATTGTCAAAATTTTTGACAAATAGTGTGGCGCGCAAAGTGTTAATAAAATAAATAAATAAACAAATGGATGAACTAATTAAATGGATTAAAAAATGGATGGGGAATTAAAAGTTTAAATAAGCTTCTTCCATGTCCTTTAGGGATTCCAAATCCCAATCTTCGTCATCTTTAGTTTCTACATTCATTTTAAGGTCTTCGGTACAAAGGTCCTCCCACTCTACGATATAACCTTCCTCAATATATCTATCGAAGTCTTTAATTAGTTCTCCAATTCGATTTAGATCTTCATTTAGCTGTTCAATCTCCTTTAGATCTTTATTTAGATCTTCATTCAAATATTTAAGCTCCAAGTCCGTCCTTATTATTTCGATTGCTTTCTCCTTTTCATCGTTTGGAAGATTCATTAGGAATTCCCAAAAATCTCCGGTTAATTCCTCTATTTGTTCTTCCATGAATAATCCAGTGGCGACGGGGCTTTTGCGCTTTTGTTTTCTTCTGGAGCGTTTGAATCCAGGAAGTTCATTTTTTGGATGTGGATATAGTGGATTTTGGTAAAATAGAAAGGTGGAATTCTGGATGATTTTTATTGTGGATGAGAATTGAAAGAAAAATTATGAGCAATAAAATTGTTAATGTATGGAAGGTGTAATGTGGTGAATTTTGTTAAAGTGACAGTCAAATTTAATGAAAAGAGGAAAGGAGATGAAATTGTTGGATGGTTATTATATACGCAATGAAAATTGCATAATATAACGTTTTAAACTCTACTTTACTCCCATTCCCAGATTTTGTGTGGTGGTACTGAGATTTTAAAGTCACAAATCGCATCAATATAATAAAGGAATTTAGTCATAAGGAATGTTATCTTGAAAATGTAAGCCAGTCGATAAGTTTATAAAGTTTTAGCTACTTACGCAGTCGTTTTACTGCACTGCGCTGATTATGAGTATATCAGTGAACACAGTTTGTTGTAAGTGATTAATTTTCTGTTTCTTTTTTTTACAAAATAACTTTGCTGATTTTTGCTTTCGCTGTATTCAGACAGATTTTTTTTTTTAATAGGATAAATAACAAAAGCGCTGCAAATCTTAGATAGATAACTCAGATCAGATGAAGAGACAACTATGTCCCTAAAGATGCGATTTGTAGAAAATCTTTGAGAAGGCCAAGGTTCGATTTGGTTGTAGCAAAAGAGAATTATCCAAAAAAGTATGTCTATTTTGGCAGACTCGACCCAGGAACTATAGAAAATACTTGACAAGGTTAATGTGGCTGTTTTTACCAATTTTCACCATAGAACCTGAGTATAACAACCTCAGAATTAATATTATAGATTGACGGGCTTATTAGACTCTAAAATCACAATAAGTCCACTGAGACCGCAGTGATTAGGGATTTTTATACCGCCCTTCACCATCAACAAGCTATGTATCAGCCTATAAGCAAGAATGAACTAAATAACTTATTTCTATAATTTAAATAAATGCTAATAGTATGGTTTTACTTAAGGATGTCAACCCGTGTGAAAGCTCTTCTTTTACGTTTTTTTTTGCTAACTAAATAAAGATATAATTGTGAAATTACAACAAACTTTTGCACTTTTTGAACACACTTGACGATTCTCTCAGTCCGAAATTGCCATTTACCTCATTGCTGAGATTAACGACAACTTAGCCACTCATTATCAAAAACCATTTTTTCTTTAGACAAGATTGCGGGCGTTCTGCTTATCTCAAATAAAAAAATCAAACGGCCTTATAATCTGTGAAGTTTGAACTAGTTTCGGTACTAGAATTATCAAAAAAATATTGTGAATAAAGTGAATTTTGGTGTTTCTTACGACTTCTTCAGCTCGACAAAAAACCACTTGATAAATCACAATTATTCTAGTTTGCAAAATGTCTGCATCAGTACTGGATAAGTTCATAAGATTTCAAAGGAATCCGTTCGATAGATTTTGAGATATCGTGTCTACCGATTAAACTAACAATTATATTCGAAACAGCAAAGAGGTTTAGAGAATATAACGACCTGTACCTTCCGAGCGGCTTTGAATATCGGAAAATCACTACGCCCACATATTCTAAACTACATTTGGATGCAATTAATGCAAAAAGAAACGCGAAAATACAAAATTTCTGAATAGCAAATTTTTTTTTTAAATTTACGGGCCTATTACGGAACTTACTCGACCAAAAAATGTACATTCTGCGACTATGAAATCCGCCGACGGCCTACTTGTCGAGTTTCACTCGACTTTTAGTCGAGAAAAAGCGTGAGTAAAGAGAACTGCGTATTATGAGAGCCGATCGAGTGAGTATTTACTTGTAAGAAATGTCAAACTCACTCGACTACTGGAAATGAAGTGACTTTCCAATTGACGAGTTTCATCATACCAACTTTTGCTCGAGTCGAGTTCAAATGTGAGTGAGTTACTCACTCGACTCGACTTTCGGAATAGGCCCGCATATGTCGATTAAAAAATAATAAAGTAAATTTTTTGAACCAGTCACACGGCATAACCCCCTTAATTTCGATTAAAATCTGTTCGGCTGAGAGTTCGGAGAGTTTAAATTTACAATGCAGAAAATGAATAATCATTGAAATAAAACTTTCCAGGCCGAATATAAATTAGTCATTTTTGAGATTTGACTAAAGATATTTTACGAATGACCACCTTATCCATTTATTCGCATTCCTTGTTCCGGTTTGATAGTTTTATGATTACCACAGCACAATCAGCAAACAAAACCCAAAAAGTAAGAAATACGAAAAAGAACACCACACTATGCCATCCATCGTTCTAACCCACATTCGAAGCGGTTGGACAATTTGTTTTCGAAAAATTACGGAATAGAACGGAAGGAGAACGACTTTCTGAAAAGATTAGCTAAATATTTGTATGAACGACTGAAAGTTCATTAAAGAAGACTGAGGCCGCAGTGAATCAAATTTTTAGACCATTCTCCACCATCTACAAGGTCACTCGCTGCTACTACTTTGAAATTTACAAAGCTAAGAAAAATTATCATTTAACACATTACTGAATTCATCACATTTCAGTTGAGCTCCATTTCATCGGTTAATTAGAGTTAAGGTGCAATTTCGTTGGTGCGGCTGGCTAGTTAACAATCACTGAGAATGACTTAATTTGGATTACGTGATTCGACTGCACTTAGCGCCCCATAAATAATAGTTAATTTAAATTTGATGTAATTAGAACGCTAGATAATTGTGCGAGAAGAATGTCAAAATGGTCAACGAAATTACACATTTACACCAATGAATGACCGGATAATTGAAATAAGCAAGCGTTTTGTATGTGGCGTATAACTTACAAAAAGGATGTGAAGATCAAGTACAAATTTCTTAAGGGTTCCTTAAATAGATGTACGTTGGTTTTGAAGCGTAGGCTGCGACTTATTCGAACTAGGAGATAGTAAGGACAAGTCGATGGTTCACACAGCTATTCGCGCATCATCTCACGGAAATTTGAATGATAAACATGACAAAAAAGGAAGGATTTTTATTTTATTTTTTGAGATTAACTGCAACAATATTTAAAGTTTTTGGAACTAGCACTATTTTTAAAGATTGATAATTTTTTTAAGGATTAATATTTATTTTAGAACAATGCTTTTGATTTTCGTTGTCAATATCTAGTCGTTATTCAAATCAATTGAAGTGCTAATTTGGTAACCAAGCAAATAGTCGTAATACGGAACTAACCCAGATCAAACCACGAAGTTTGATGAGCCACCCTGCGAGAAAGGTAGCTCCTATAGTACAAACAGGTTCCGGATGCTGCCAAAAAGTTTCGATGGAGACTGCAGACCTGGAGTTTGCTTTTTTCAGGAAAACTTAAACCATTTATGAGCGTTTTTACTAAGTTCAGACTACGAGATTAACGCGTTTAAATCGAGTTAAACGCGTTGAAAACACTGGCCGAACGTGCTTACGAAAACACGTAGCTACAACGCATTCAAACGAAAACCTGTACTGTGACCCTCGCAGAAATCAAAGTAAACCTTGGAAGAAACTATTTAATGCTGCAGAAAAATTTGTGTGCTTGTGTAACGACTGTATTAGCTAATAGATTTCCTATTCATTACTGCTACACAAAATCATTTTTTTTTTAATAATTTAGAAAGCATAAAATAGCTAAATATTTACTTGTCTAAATAAATCACGTCAGGCTATCATGTATCAAAATAAAACTAGTTGCCTAGTCTGAACACTCCTTTTTTAACATCTTAAATTTACCTACATACTTAAAAGTGTTTAAAACGCATAGTAGGGTATTATGCTTGAACAAAATAAAATCCCGGTCGATTTTTATCGATATGATCGAAATTGACAAACATTTCGTCACTGAATTTGGCTTTTCTGAACTTCAAACGAAGCTTTGTAATGAATGACAATACAATCCCAACTTCTAAACCTATTCAATTTTCTCAAGCTCAGAACATTTTTATTGTTGACGCCTGTATGGACTTCCAGAACGACTAATGGGAGGTGGTAACCAATTTCTCAACTCTATCGAATTATTTATTATCAACATAACTCCGTTAAATAAATTATTATGTCATGCATTTTGATGTGAACTATCACCAACAAGTATATTTATTGTATTGCTCTGTTTAGGATTATCAAAAAAATAACTAGAAATCTCCAAAACCTAGTTATTGATTCTTCTTTGACTTTAATATTATTCGTTCGGTTCCAAGTCACTACTCGAACTGTTTAAAAACTTTTCCTAATAAATAACATTCTCGACGTTTCTCTAAAATTAATGCAAAACATATTCTTGAATAGAAATGCAAAAGGACGGATTGAGGGGGGTCTTTTTAACGAATTTAACAAATTGAAAATGCTTTCGAGTTTCAATTTTTATTTATTGATACTCATAGCAATATTATCAAAGCAAAAATATGCTTTGATAATATTGCTATGAATATCAATAAATAAAAATTGGAACTCAAAAGTCGTTTTGACTACATAAAATCAAAATTTACAAGTTCGTTCTAGTAGTTAAGCAAACAAATGGAGAAATGACGGACGAGAGATAATCACTAATAGATAATAGATAATCACTAATAAATTTAGCTGCTTTCACCTGATATCTTCATCGTCTATGAATACAAACAACAGTTGATGAGAATCGCAGAAGGGTTCAGCGATAGTGAACATGTACTCGGCCAAGAAAGTATTAAAATAATCCGAGAGATAATTCAACGTGGACGGAAGGATAATGTCGTCTCATTGGATTATAGAAGGTAAGATCCGGTTTTGATTAAACCACATAAGACAGAAGAAATCGATTTTGTGGAAATCGTAAAAGAGTGTTTAATTTAAATAACTGAATTTATGAACATAATACTGTGGAATATGTTCCGTATTCATAAAAATGCAGACAAGCTAGGCGACAATTACAGAATACTACTATGGTTGCAGAGAGAAACGAAATTAAAAAAAAAAATAAGAACGCGAATTGCGTTCTTATTTTTTTTTTTAAATTTTATTGAGTGCCCTCACGAGTACAGGGTGCGGCAAAAGTAACTACATGATGTAAAAAATGTTTTACTTCTGTGTTTGCGAATATTTAATATTATTATGTTTTTTCCTTTTTCACAGATAAAACTTGGTAGATATAAAAAAATGGAAAAATCTATTTCTTGAAAATAATCGTTCAATAGTTAATACTCTACGTGCATACAGGAGATTTTACGTTCAAAGAACTGCTCTAACGGGTTCAACCATTCGTTCGCTGGTGGATAATATAGCTGAATTTGATACTGTTGGAGATTAAAGACGTACGGGCAGACCTCGAACTGACAGATCGGTCAAAAATATTGACGTTATGAGACAGAGCACCGCAGAAAACTCGGAGACATCAACGAGAAGACGACCCAGATACAGATTTCTAGCTGCAACCTAATTGATCCTCTGCTTGTACAAAATCCAGCTAGTCCAAAAAGTAAATTCTGGGCACCACATATCACGTGCAAGAATGGTAACAATTTCTAAATCGGATAATTTGTAAAAACGGCGATTTGAGGTGGCCATCAATATCGCCTGATTTATCTGCTCAAGACTTTTTCTCGTGCGGCTCTCTGAAGAAGAAAGTGTATAATATGATTAAGCCCCAAACCTAACAGCAACTAAAGGAACATATTCATGAAGAAATCGGTTGTATACAGTAAGGCCCGTTCCTACGATCGTCAGTAACGTTCTGACTGAAACTTTAACTGACAGATGCTCATACGAAACTTAAAGTCAAAGTTCTGGTTAAATTTTAACTGAAGGTCGTAATAACGGACCTTAGAAACACTCACAAAGTTATGGATGGCATTTTCCAAAAAGAAGAAATTTTTGTGAAGAAAATGAAAGAAAGAAAGAAAATGCTTCTCATTTAACCGATATTGCTTTTCAACATAATGTTAAAAAAATACCATGAAGGTAACTTTTTTTTAAGATTTAATTTGTTGGTTTTTTCATTCCATTCAATAGTTAATAAAAAAAAACAAATCATATAGTTACTTTTGCTGCACCCTGTACCTTCCAACAGCTTCGGATGGATATGATAATCCATTCCAGTTCCGGGTCTCTGTAGAACTCCTTATTATTCGTCAGCCCTCATCGACCTGGTTAAGCGAGTTGTGGCAGCAAAATGATGCTTTTTGTGCTAATTGGGCCTTGTTCTATCACCACGCAAACCAACTCCTGGGCAATAATTGAAGTTGTCCAACATTGGCCTTAAGTAAATATTAGACTCTTCACATAAATAAAGAGTTTTTCAACAAGAGCGCTCCAACGATTATTTAGATAGAAAATTTGGATAATTTGCAAACGCTGTTCAAGTGTGTATCGGTCCATGATGAAATGTATACCAATGAAGTTTATAAATGTCAAGAGAATGAAAAAAAATACGGCGTCGTTCGTCGTCCCTATCGAACAAAGTTGGAACGCACCTATTGAAAAACCCTGTATAAGAAAACCTCTGTTTCAATATAAGACATAGGCCGCTATTCACAGTCGTCATAAAGTTGGCTTTAAGTTAAAGCTGACTTTAGTGTCGTATGATTAATATGACACTAAAGTCAGCTTAAACTTAAAGCCAACTTTATGACGACTGTGAATAGCGGCCAATGTATACATATAAGTCTATCAATAATTAGATGATTTTATGAATCGAGTTAAAGTTATTAATTTTGCTTGACATGTGTTAATTTTTAATACAAGCCTTTTCGAGTAGAAATTAATCTATTCCTCGAAGTTCGTGTGTAAGTATTGTTCCTATCTATAACAGATTAAATAAACATATAAAAAATATAAAATAAAATAAAAACAAACACTTTAGCCAATAAATACCTGAAAATGTTTACTATCCCCGGGGCAGCATCGATTGAAAACAATTTCAAATTCCGTTTTTATATTCTCTTCATTATATTTAATCAAGTTTGTTTAAAAAAATAATAAAAATCTATTTAAAACAAAAAACTTTGTTACAGGAAAAAATGAAATAATAACATAACTATGCAAATATAAATACTTTGTTTTAACGCCTTGAAAATTGTTATTTTATATCATTTTTTGTGTTTTAATGAAATGTTTCTTTTTTTTAAATTGTAATTGGTTTTTTTTTTTCTTGTTTAATATTCATACCTCACAATACACCTCACAAAATCACCGTGTTGTTTTTTTTATTTATTTTAATTTTTTTTTTTTTTAATTGTTCAATTTTATTATAACAATAAATTCACTAAAATTATTTCATCGTTTTTTTTTTACTTTTCTTAAAAAAAAGGCATGCATACAGTCAGAGTTTGTTTGGTTTGTTGTTGTTGTTTTTTTCTTTAAAGAGAGGTGATGAAGAAAATTGTATTGTTTTAGTTATTTTATTATATTGTAAATTGATTTTTAGTTGCTGTCCTAAATTAATGTATTTTTTTTTTATTGTTGCGGCTGCTGTTTATTTTCCTGTCTGATTTTTTCATCTCTTGTTTCCTTCTATTTGAGTTTTGATTTGATGGTTTCGTGTAAATTGTATTTTCTGTCTTCTGAGTTTTTGTTTGTTCTACATATACACTAAATATTCAATATTTTAAATAATTATATTTATATTATTAGTAGTACTTTTACAACCGTTATAACTCTACGATTTTTGTATGTTTGTTTGTTTTTGGCAACATTTATAAAAGATTATTCTCATAATTTATGATTTGATGTTAACCACGTTAATCCTTCGTAGAGTCCATCGCCGGATGTTGCACAGGACGGCTGCACGTACCAGTTACGATCTCGTATTCTGGTCAATCCTAGTTTTTCTTGTATTTCATGTGGTTTCATTGCTGTAAATGGGTGAGAGAAAAAAACTGAAATATGTTGAAACTAATGCATTGTCAATGGTTTTTTACCATCTGGAAGGTCTTGCTTATTTGCAAATATTAAAATAATTGCATCTCTCATTTCTCTATCATTGATTATTCTATGTAATTCTGTTCTCGCTTCGTCTATTCTATCTCTATCCGCACAGTCTACAACAAAGATCAATCCTTGTGTTCCTGTAAAATACAAAAATCTCTAATTACCTTACTGCTTGTATAGAGCAACTAGTTCATCACGTACCTGTGTAATAGTGTCGCCACAAAGGTCGAATTTTATCCTGTCCTCCTACGTCCCATACATTAAATTTTACGTTTTTATATGTAACTGTTTCTACATTAAATCCAACTGTTGGAATTGTAGTCACTGATTGGCCTATTTTTAGTTTGTACAAAATAGCTAAATATCATTTTTGGTTAAGGATTAATTTCAAAATAGTTTGTTTATAATGTAATAAAATTAATGAAACAGTGTTATACTGTGCGTTCTGTTCGTTTTTTTTAAAGGATACTTGTTTTACCAGCAGCATCCAAACCCAACATCAGAATTCTCATCTCTTTATTCCCGAAAATTTTTGACAGCAATTTCCCCATACTGGACGACTATATACCCCCAAAACGGGGTCACTGCAAGAAAAGAAATAATTTTTAAACGAAATACAATAAATGAAAATGAAAATTTTATTTTCTAGAATGATATATAAAGTACCAACGAAATTTGTGGTGCCTTACAATAGGCTGTATTACAAGGAACGCCACCGTGTCAAATATTTGACTAAACAAATTTTACGAAAAATTCCAGTCAAATTTTTGCTTAGGCTAGAAAAATACTGGGAGCTTGAACGTACGATGTACAAGAGATTTTTAGTAAGTGCTAGCATTCACGAAGATAGACTCGGTATGTAAAATGTTGATTGACTTGGAATTTCAGCAAAACTCGTTCAAATGACTAATAGTAATGATGGACGGAAGACCCCAAGTGAAAGTAAAAAAGCGCGTGTGTTCTTTCAAAATAACATTAGCTCTTAAATCAATCTTATGAGTCTTGCTTCTATTGGAGTAATTTTCTGAGGAAATGTGCATACTTTTAAATTTATAATACATCTTAAATAATAAATCTGATAGAGAGTTAGATAAGAAGGGTTATATAGATTAGCACTCATACCGGCGGGCGTAAAGCAAAGCGTTTCAAAACAAAAAATTTGCCTTGATGGCTTACATATATTTTTGATACAATATCACACATTGCTAGCGAGTTGCAGCCGAATTTTTGTTCGCTCGATGCGACTGGACGCATCGATCAGCAGAGTAATTTTTACGCCATTTCGTATATACCCAGTTCACTCTAGCTTACATTTTTTCTAGTTTTCACAATAAAATTCTTTTCGCTGTGACTCGATGTGGTAAAAGTGTGTTGTAGTGGTTTTTTTTTCGAAATGATTTGTGGCTCGATGCGGTTTCTGGGTTCGCGAACCTTAATAGAAAAGTGGTTTTAAGATTCCCGGGATTCTTGTTAAATTTGGGTGAATCATGATTCTCTTATGTCGGATGAAAAATTAGCGAAATCGAACATAAGACATGAATGGACAGTATAGGTAGCCGTTAAGAAATTGATGCACTTCTTAACATGACAAGAAGTTGATCAACAAAGTAAGTGGAAGGCGTTGGTCTGACCGTTGGTATCTCAGTCGGATTGGGAGAAAAACATATATGTATATATAACGTCTCTTTATCGCCATTCGGGTTTTGAATATCGAAAAATTCAAATCAATGTTTAGGCGTTTGGGGGAATTCGTGAAAAAATACTGATTCCTGTTTCATCTCTTTTGGGATATTTACTGAAATATATTTAACTTCTTTTCACCCACTTAGAATTGAATATCCTCCAACTTTTTGGAGACATGAGAATTCCAATAGCGAAAAATACAACGGATATTATTAATCTCAAAAATAATATACATAATGATCGATTTCTTGAGGCTAACTAATATGGATGCCTGGACACAATGACATTCTAGGAAATGAGTCTGCATATCATTTAGCGTAAAAAAGAACCGACTTAAAACTCACAGAACCAGTACCTTTCTGGAGAGTGACAACACTTGTAGCAAGGATAGACTGTTTGATTGGATTAACATCCAATTTGACTTTATAGGACAGAAGTTCAGACAGTTCAAACTGTTCTTGGAAGGTCACTACAAGAAACGAACCTCCGATTTTCTCAAAACAAACCGAAATCAGGTACGGTGCATGATCGCGCTAGCTATAGGACACTGTAATCTTAAAAAGAATGTGTTGTAGTTACTTTCGCACCTCAAACAGTCGCGTTTGAAAAAAAGGTTGATAATACTATCGCGAAAGTTTGTAACCTATCGCGTCAATTATCGTTCAGCAGTTAGTTAGATAGATAGATAGATTGGAAATAGGGGTTGGTATGCTTAACCGCTGTCACTTAAGCACAGTTGGGCCTATTGTGACGTCCCCCCGGATTTACTATGATTCCTCTTGCAATTCATGCGCTTTCAATGAAGCTTAGTGTTTTGCGAAGAGAAATGGTCAGGAATTCCGTTGGTTTCATGAAACCCTGACCGAAGTGACGAAGTCTTTCGTGAGCCATAACCATCACATTCACAGAGGATATAATCTGGTGTTTCGTCTTCGTCATTGCATTTTCTCAGAAAGACTTATCCTATTTAGATGCTTCCTTGATGCCCAGTCAGAGCTCCTACTGGGGTTCGGGTCTGATATCTGCTTAGTTTTAGATAATCAGATGTTCTTTTTTCCGATTACTTTCGCATAAAAAGCTTTGAGTACCTGTTGCTCGGTGCCCAGTCCCAATGAATGGCTTTTTGCGATTATTGCCACGTTCGGAAGTTCATTCTAGCTGTGCTTAATGGTATCCCATAAAATGGGTATGGTTGCAGCTTCTGAACCTTTCCTAACCATTGAGTCGGCCATTTCGTTATCTTCATAGCCGCTGTGTCCCAGAATCCAAATGAGGTCAACTCTGTTCTTATTTCCGAGTTCATTGATAGCAATTCCAAACAAGTTTGAAGTAGATTTGCGGTGGTTACTCTCCAAATAACTTTGTATCGATATTGACTAGAAATTGCGTAAAATTTAGAGCGAATTCGTAACACAGCCAGATACAGACTTCTCCTGTTTTTCACATTTCGCGAGTTTTTCGTCTTGTTTCACGAAACACATGAAACTCACGAAAAAATCGTCTCGTCAAGCAAAACCCTTTGATGTCAAAATACCGTCTCCAGTAGAGAAAACTCACGAATCCCGAAACGCGAAAAAAATTCACAACAAACATTTACACACTATTCACGAGAAAGACGCGAAACGCGAGAAATATGAAGTCGTCTTTGGAATTTACGTGTACGACTTTAGTTTTATTTACCTACTGTTCTTCGAACAGCTTTCTATTTCCATTTATTTTAGCAATTCCCGAAAAAACAATAATAACACAGATGTCCGTACATAAAATGTAGAGAAAAATAAATTAAATAAATGCTATTAACTTTAATTAGTACTAGCCGCAAAGTATAACTATTCTTTCAACTGTTAACAAAAAAATCCTGCAATCATGGCCTTTAGAAGACCAATTCGTAAGTAAGAGATATTGAGGAATTCGTGAACATATAGTAAAGCCCTTCTTTCCCCTTGAGAATTGAACATCAAAAATTTCCAAATATCTTTTTAGGCGTTGGTCTGACCGTTGGTATCTCAGTCGGATTGGGAGAAAAACATATATAACCTCTCTTTATCGCCATTCGGGTTTTGAATATCGAAAAATTCAAATAAATGTTTACGCGTTTGGGGGAATTCGGGAAAAAAATATTGATTCCTGTTTCATCGCTTTTGGGATATTTACTGAAATATTCTTCTTCTTCTTTTCACCTACTTAGAATTGAATATAAAAAAATTTGAATATCTCATGGATTTTAAAAGATATTGCGAGCCGTGGAAACATATTTATCCCCTTTAAAACATTTAAAAGAATTTCATAACGAAAAAATCTTGGAAATACATTTTAGTGGTTTGTAAAAGTAGCGCCGTGAAGTGAAAATTAATTCGGTATCTCAGTAGACTTAAGGGAGAGGGAGTAGTTACTGGGCTCTATAAGTCTTACATGGTAATCTTATCATCTTTAAGTACACATAACTTCCATCCCCTTTAAGTTTTCGGTTTGATTTTTTGAACTTCTTTGTTAAACTAAACTTGCTCTTTCATATAATGAAGCTATGAAGCTAAAGCTCAATATTCTTAAACACGTATTTTAAGGATTTTTCTATTGTAGCTACCCCAAGTAGTAGGACGAGATTTTGTTCGTTAAAGAGCTCTGCTTTATAAATTTCATTTAATGACTACATACTAAACTTCGAGTTGTTGTCATGTGTTTGAACAGATAGATGGACAGCAAGTAGATTTATGAGTTTTGGACACATCTGAACAAACAAATAAAACACAACTTTTTTTTTCGTCCGCGGCTCCGTTCTATACGTTACAAACTTTTGCACTAGATTTAACTCATAATACTCTAAAGATTTCATCAGGAGTATAAAAACAAGCTAATCTTTTCCGTGAATCTGCGATTAAAATACGAAAGAGTCGTTCAAGTCCTTTCAGTTTGCGGAGCGATTGAATATCGTTATGTCATAAAAATTTGCACAACATCTGCAATGACCAACAACATCTAGAAAGTCATTTCAATCCACATATTGCTGTAAAATATAAAAGTCTCGTATCAGAGTTTATGACAAGAACTTTTTTTTCTTCAATTAAGTAACTTCATAATTGTACTTTTAACTTACATTAAATTTCGCTGTAAAAACAGCACACTTCATTCTAGTTATATTTCGCTCTCAAGTGTTCTTACAGCCGGTAAATCATTTCACGTACCTACAGAATAAAAACTAGATCAATGTCGCTCTAATTCACCTTGATGGCCTAAATAAAAAAAAAATGCTTTGCGCGTACCTTCAACTACTTAACCCAAATCCTCTGGAGTATGCTTTCGCGAAAAATCAATACAACCACAGATCAATGTTATAAGATGTGATAAGTGGGGCTTTTCTTTTCAATATCATGTTCCTGCATATTACATAAAGAAATCGTAAAACATCTTAACTACTGGACTATTATGTTACATGTTTACTAATCAATTTTTCGTTGACTAGGCGAATTTAGGCATTATACCGAATATTTATAGCGTACTTTTTCCATTTATAGGGACATTTTAATGGTTACAATAGACGAATGGCTCGTACATGTGACTAATAATAGATTTGAGTAATCTTTGAAGAATTCAATGGAATTTTTAGTTGTTTTGAAATATTATAGCAAAATATAATTAACTGCTAAATGAACACTTGATGCCGACTTAATCGATCACTTTTATCAAACAAATTCATTAATCAGCGTTCACAATCGCAGCGTTGTAGTACAGAGAGCTGATTTAAGTTTAAAGCTGAATAACAATTCAATGATATTCTTCGCGTGACTTTTATTCTTGACCTAACATTGAATTATTAATTTAGTATTTAATTCGGTACGTTTTGAGTTATTCTGGTAGTCGATTGGAGCCGGAATGCTTGCTTTAAGGACGGCAAGTTTAAAATGAATGTATAACTTCACCGCGTATCATTTGAAAGTTATTCGGTTGCAAATTAATGAAAATCGTTTCCAAGTATCGATTTGTGTGCATGCACGGTTGTGTCGTTAGATTTTGCGGTATTCAACAAAAATAATGATAAGAGGAATGTTCTTCTGCGTCCTTGCCCTTATACAGTACAGAACAGGTTAAAGATATGAGAAAACAACAATATTATCCTTGTAGGTTCAGTTATCAGCGGGTCTGCAGTGGCATTATATTCGATCAATATTCATAATCATTATCACATAGTAGTTGGCTCTATGCGAAAAAAAAAACAAATATTATAAAGGCTATTTTTTATATAGAGCTTTTAAGAATATAGTCAGAAACTTAAAACGATAAGAAATCGAGAACCTCATCAATCAAAAACAAAACCAGAAGTTTGATGACCAGAAATTTACAGATTCCAAATTTGAAAAGAAATTTTTTCCAGACCGGAAATAATCGTTATTCTCTGGCTTCTGCCCAAACTTATTGGTTGTACAAATAAGTTTCCACCGTTTTTTTTTATCAAAAATTGGGCATTTATTGTGAAAAAATGGTACATTATGTTTTATTTGAAGTATTGTCCATTACTTGCCACTACTTTTCCTCATCTTTCTGGCAGCATACGGATACCGCGTCGGAAGAATGCTTCATCATTTGAGGCAATCCACGAATCGACCCAATTTTTGGCTTCTTCGTATGAATGAAAATGCTGCTGAGACGTCAGTTCATATGGAACCCAATGCCCTTGTTTTTGAATCATTCCCAATGATTTCAACCGATGTGAAATTGCATGTTGAGTAATTCCGAAAAATTCTGCAAGTTCTTCTTGCATTCGGCATGAATCTTGATCCAATAATGATTCCATTTCCGTGTCTTCGTACACTTTCGGCCTTCCGCTACGTTCTTTGTCATCGATGTTAGATTCGTCGTTCCTAAACTTCTGAAACCACTCACGACAACTTCTCTCACTTAGGGCAGCCTTAAGATATGCTTCTGCAAGCAATTGATGCGCCTCACTGCGGCTGAGAAAGTAAATCAAAAGTTCCCGCAAATGACGCTTATTCGGCTCAAATCTCGACATTTTCGCACACAAAAGAATAAATTATACTGATAAAAATTCACTGATATTTCAAAGCTATGTCGTTGACAGATGTTAAACCTTACGATAATGACACGGTTTTAACCATAACTTACTAATTGCGCTAACTTTTCTCAAACGGCGGAAACTTATTTGTACACCAGATAAAAAAAAATAGTATAAGAATAAAGTGCACAAAAAAATTAATATAAAATAGAGGTTTTCTTCAACGTTAAAGAAGTGCCCGTATCTTGGAGATATTAAGTTTGATCGTGACGTTGAGGACCTTGATACTGCATTCAATGCCAAGAATCCTGTCCGAGACTGGTTTCTAACTGATAGCTTCCAGTGGGAAAAGCCTCACCACTTGCGCAATATCGAGGAAGATGTAGCCAGGCTGCCTTTTCATTTCCTTTGCGAATGTCCGGCTTTAGCTAAAGCCTACGGCGACCTGATGGAGATTTCAAGGAAAAAAATTGGAGAGATATAACTTTTCCTAAACAGCACAGGGTGGTTATAACGATAAATTTTTCTCACATTTATCTTTTAAATTCCCCAGCCACAACAACCCCTTAACATACGAGTTTAACACGAGTTTGTGGTTCCATAAAGACTTTGGGCTAATTGAGCTCTGTCTGGAAAACAGGGCTACCACCTAAACCAACCAAGACTGATTCTCCCTTTCGTTGGAAAGATGATCACTAGGCCATTTCTGACGGTAACTATAGGTTCATCATCATTGAGGAAAATATGGGGAACTATTTCCGTTTCATTTTAATTCCTAATATCGCGCGAGCTAATATGATCGTAGTTTGTACATAAGAAACCACGAATTTTTCGAGTTTTCGCTTACAGGATCGTTTTAGGCTTTGCTATTCGCACTTCACCTGATTTTTTTTTCATTCCACATGACTGTATTTGTTTAAGCCTTAGTGGTCGATATTAAGGCGCTCCAAGGGAACACGCCTTTATATTCGACCGTAACAAAGGTACCGATCATGATTCCATGTGATGAGTCCATATCCTAGAGTCAATTTGGTATTTTTACTACACCCAACTCACGGATGAATGTATTTTTTAACTCGAGATAACACAAAATTTAGGGCGTTCAAAAAGTTACTAGATCTTGAATTAGATGAACTATAGTCCTATAATATTTTAATTTGATTAGAATTTTCTAACTAGAGCACTATACATGTCTATTAGCTAAAAAAAAAGTTTTAGGTTCAGTTATCTTCTATACAATTATCAATTCAAGGAGACCTGATTTCATTTGTACAGCCATTGATGATAGCTAGAACGACAAACTTTTAGGTCTTGTGACTTGTATAGATGCTCATCAAAAAATAATAGACTCGGCTCACACATCAACTTCCTATATAAAATATTAGCATGTTTTACTACATCCTCGTCATTCATCCGTTCTTCAAACACATTACACAATTCAACATTTCCTAAAACTCTCAACACTTTCTAGCAAACAAGGAAAAGCATAAAATATTCTCATTTCACATATAGGCTAAAACTTGCCAACAATCATATGCTATTCTGTGTACTCCGCCGTATTCTTGTATGTACACATTCCATAGTAATCCGGTCAAACAATAGGAACATTATTTATCTTTTCACTACCAAGGTCCAGATTTGAAAAGAAAAACAATGGAAACATCGATTTTTTTTCATTTAATGTAAAAGCACTATGTAGACTGACGTAGTCTTCGTCCTGTATGGATTCTATGTAGGTAACTAAGAGTACTATCAACTCAACGAATAAACAAGGAAGAACAAAAAACGAGAGCAAATATATTCAGTAGTTCAGCATCAAATTTCAAACTTACGCTAATGAAGAAAAAATGGAAATGTTTGTTCATTTTCGAATGTTCGACTGAAGTGAGTTGTTATACAGTTCCATCGACTAGAGCACTAGAGACTAGACTACTGCGCAAACAGACAAACATTTTCGGGTAGATGTAGTCATCACTTATCTCCTGCAGTCTGACGATAACACGACTCGTATTTGACGAATCAATTAAATGTGAAGTATTAATCGTGTTAAATAATGGAAATCAAGCGCATTCATTAAGTAGGTAGTTGGTGAAAAGCGTAGTTCAATGTGATATTTAAATATTTAAAGGACATTATCATTCATTCAGACGGGAGCTGAAGTCTTCAAGTGCAAGTTGAAAATTTCATCGATGGATTTATTTATACCTTGCAAATAAAATTTTCGATTATTTTAACGATGCTTTCGAAAGTTTCATTTAATATTGAAAAGTTTGCGAATGGCGAAAAATTAAAAAACTAAATAAAAATGATTGAATCTTGAAATTTCCTACCATAATTTAGTATAGATCTGCATTACAAGTTTGCGATCATTGATGCAGTTTTGTTTCCCAGTTTGATTCGCCACACACGAACGATCTACGATTAGTTGATTGATGGTGACAATTTGAATTGAGAGTGGATTGAAAATTCCGTTGAACTATCAATGAAGCGCGAAAGTTGCAAAATAAAACGTGGTCATTTTCTTAATAAATGAATTTCAATTGTTTGACAAACATTTTGCTATTAATTTCTCAGTTTTCCAGAACAAATTCACATATTTTGGGTTTCTTTAGATTTGATTTCGTGGAGAATTACAACTGCCATGGTACTAGCCATCAACCTCCTTTATAATTCTTGCAACATTTATTCCTTCAAATACTGATCTGGACTATGACTTGTGTATGGTATTAAAAGATTGATTCCGGACATTTTTAAAAGTTCATATCTCGCTCTCAAGGGTTGCTTTGAAAAGCATTAGTCAAGATAGCGTTCTGTCAAACTTCGTATCGTGGCTCACGTCTCCCCCTCCGCAGGAATCGTCATAACACCACAAATCATATCAGAGAAATATGATCGAAAAAATGATCAAGGTTCGATTTGAACTATCGCGGCAAGAACCACCGATTGTCGCAAGTGTTGTGCGAATAAATAGTCGAACAAATCCCCTGGGTGTTTTCTGAACCCATGGTAGTTTGTATACCCATATGGGTGTTTCGAGAAACGCACATGGTTGTTGTAAGAACACCCAACCAAACTAACTCTGGGTTTGAAACTATAATTAGGAATCGAATTTTTGGGAATGAATATCGCTGAGAAGAAGGAAAATGCTGAGGATCATGAGTGGGATTCGAACGAGTATTATAGAGTTTAAGAATACCGGCAAAACTTAAGAATGAACAAAAATAAAAATGAATGAAAACAGGTAAGAAAACCAAGGGAATTGATTTAAAGTTTTCGGCCTTGACTTTCATGAAACTATAAAGTATAGTCTTCTGTAAAAATTGATAGGAACTCATTTGAACGAAAAATTCTGTGGCGAATTTTTAGTATCAATAAGGAAAGATTAAACTATTGAATCCAGCGCAACAGTACGTTGTATTTTCTGTATTGGTTGGTATTTTCTGTATGTGGTTGGTTGGTTGGTTTACGTGGTGGCCCATCCGCCGAAGACAGGGCCCAATTAGCACAGGAAGCGCAGTTTTGATACCACAACTCGTTTAACCTGGTCGTAAAGGGTTAATGAAGTGTATACAAAGGTTTAACAGAGACCTGGGACTCCAGTGAATTATCATATCCATCCGGAGCTGTTCAGGAAGGTGATCAGTTCACCGATCTTGTTCTTCGAGATCTCACCAAGGTTATTAAAAGGGAATTTACCAAGTACGCGAAGTCTGGCCCCAGCTAGGGCTAGACACTCGCAAAGAAAATGGATGATAGTTTGCTTCTTATTTGCTTCCCCACAACTGCGGCAATTGACGTTAAAGGGAATACCCAGTTTAGCCGAGTGGTCGACAATCGGCCTGTGACCCGTGCTGACTGCCGTTACTCTGGAGACATCCACGCGGCGTCTGCTCGGGAGGTCATCTGATCTTCTCCGGCAGGAGGATGGCAATGTCTTCCTAGATATGACGCAGTTGGTCAGTCACTGGCAGCTACAACCCGTTAATGATGAAAGAACTAAAGCGAGAGAGATAGTACAACTAAGATCTTCTTTGGAGTAGCCTTTGGATCGAGTCTATATATTTGGAGACAATGTTCTTGTGATGGTCCATATTTTGTTTAAAGAAATTGATGCAACCTATATTTCTGGAGCTGTTGCTTATGGCATCACAGCTACTTAGCGTTTTTTATAAAAAAAAAACATTAACATCTAAAATTTCCTGAATCGTAACGTATGAGGAAAAGAAGCACAAGTAAACATAAGTATAACTTGATGCATTAAGCTAATCTTTAACCTGTTAAAAAAGTATTATAAAGCGCGAGCTCAACAAGCGTCATCAATACAACGTTCACAAAGTTACAAATTTTTAGTTTCCTGTTCAAATTTTACTCGGTTTTATGGAATTTACACACGATAAACCCAAGTGCACGTTTCTTTACACATCAATATTTTATGTTTCCGTCATTATTGCAATGCTATCATCTACACAACAGACTGCCAATTCAATAAACAGTAAGAAAAAAATGGCAAAGACTGATGCTCACGTCTGAGTAGCTCATTCGTTACAGGAATACCAATCGTCTTCACTATTTTTTATTAGCTTTTATTAAGTTTTATAGTGCAATGCTTTTTACATAGTTAAAGGGTGCACACATGATGCAAACATAAAGAAATGCTCGATTAATCAAATTGGCTGGAAACGTATCTCATCTGATAAAAGTTTCATTTATTCGTTTATCTTGAAATTTTTCCTAGAACCAATTTCATAATAGTACAGCATAAAATATAATAGCTACTAGAGCCCAGACACAAATTAATCTTATCGTCTACGTCAATATCATTGAAAATCGAAAATACAGAAATTACCAGTGAATATTGTGTACGTTACAGATGCATACACAATTTCGATGCATATTATATTGATGTCTTATAAAATTGTATACTGGTATGAACTCGGATAACTGCAAACCATCAGCATTACACTGTCGAGTATAAATTTATTTAAAGGGAGCAACTGGTTTGAAATTGAGGAAGAAAGTAAAAATAAAGCGATTGGTTTCGAAATGAGTTTTCCTTAAATTGGAGATATTACAAAAAAAAAATATTCTTAGAGATTGGACAAGTAAAGCCCGTTCCTACGATCGTCAGTTAAATTCTAATCGGAACTTTAACTGGAAGTTTTGTATGAAAATATGTCAGTTAAACTTCCAGTTAGAACGTAACTGACGATCGTAGGAACGGGCTTAAGATTGATATCAACCCGATCGCGCAACATTGTCGAGCATAGAATTTTGTGATATTATCCAACTCGCCTTTAACAGTAGCGCTGCAACATACGTGGAATTGTGTAAATAGCTGCAGCGGGGTATAGGTGCATAGTGGCCAGAGTTACATCCAGTGACTTACATGACTAGAAAACGTTATATATGAAAGTTCTTTTGAATGGAAGTAACGTTTTTTAATTGGATCGCGATAAGAAACAATCAGTTTTATTACCGAATTCGCTTGTAAGCCGCATGATAAATCCAATATGAATGTCATTGTGTTAACCACCTGACCCTGATTAGATTAGATTTAATCGGAGGCGAAGAGATTCCTCCAAGCACCTTGAACAGTGGTATATGGTATTGTGCTACACCTCATAGATCTTTCACCAGTTTCAACCTAGAGAACTTTAATTCTCTTTGAGACGTATCATGTTAAAGCAAAAAGCCAATCGTTTAGAAATACGGAATGATTGGAATATAATTGTTTGGACTTCCCAAACATAATTACAAATGAATTACAAATACTTTCAGTCTTACTGTCCACCCCTATTTCACCTCGCCAAAATTGGTCCAGGACAACGGGAAATAGAGCATAATCGGGCTATTTAAGCAACGAGCAACATCGGCTCGCGCTCTTTGACAAATATTTATGTTGAGGTTCACGACGCTAGGCCGAATTTGCGCTGCGTGATGGAACTGAAATTCAAGGTAGCATTTAACGGGTTCATAATTATTTTTTATTCTTTGCATTGCATCCGTTGCAACCTCTCAAAGTAGACCAAGTTGCGCTACTTCACTTGTCGGGTTCTCTACAGCTACGGCACAGATCTGCAACATCCGCAACAACTAGTCTTCTAGCGTGCGGACCGATCAGGCAATCTCCCGTCAGCACACCATAAAAGATACGAAGAGTGCTACTATCTCCGAGTCGGACAAATTTTGTCCTGAAGACCAGGCTTAATTAAGGGATTCCTTTCAGCTATAATTACCAAAGCCTTTCTCCTTAAGAGTCTAATTTGAATTTTCCATTTTCTTCTGAGTCTACGGTGGAATTGCCAATTTTTTTAAGTATCATTTTCCGCTTACTCTGCCATCCGAAACTTTTGTGCAGGGTGGACAAATGTGTCAATATTACACAAGCTATTTGTCGACGCTCTGGGCTGTTCTAACCAGGAACCAGTCAGCGTAATCGACGCCTTCAAGCTACATTACAATGATTCTATTTCTATTTATTTATCCGATCGAAATGAATTCACTTTCATTTGCGTATTTCCAAGAGTATTTTATAATTTCTTCGCCATGAATGAAAAAGCAAACGATGGAAAAAAAATTGATGATATTTGATCCGATAATTTTTATATTACATTCTAAACATGAAAATAATACCATAACAATAGAGTCTATGATTAGAAGAGAATTTTTTATATTTACCTTGGTGCTGCTGCGAGCTATAGTTTACAGAAAATTTGTTGGTTCCATGGATCGAACACGTTGTGAAAATAATGGAAAAGCAGTAATTCAATACGATGCTAGGACATTTGAATTTGCATTATTCTTCTTTTTCTTTTCTTCTTTTTGCTTGTTTTCCCCGATCGATACGTATTACGATAGATAAGCCATCTGTGGGAGTAAAGTTGAAAATATATTAATGTCATAATTGATAAGATTTTATTATACAAGTTTAAAGTTGTGGCGTTATGCGATAAAGTATTATCGTAACATTGCCCGAGTAATCTTTTCCATTTCATAAAAACATAATCAATTCAGAAATGACGACATTCAACTTCGCAAATGGTTTCCGTATCAACGTCTTCGCAAAGATGTTGTTGCATGCCTCTACTTTGAATTCATTTTAAAAGAGAAATCTCATACATTTGCAGTCATTTTTTTAAAGCTTGTGTTTGAATTATTCCACATCTTGGAAGGACGCGCAATTTTCAACACGTAGCGTTTCACATTCAAGTCACTGATTCAGTCAAGTCTACTGTATTCTTTAAAATTGTATACAAATTTATAGACGAATATTTTTTATTCAAACGTATCTTTATAATTTTCATTTACGGGCTCTTTTTTTATACCTAAACATTAGCTTTACTCTTCGCGTTTGTTGCTGTACATAAATTCCACATACCTACTATGATTTATTTTTAATATAAAAAATTGCGTCCCACAATTAAGAATACGCTCAAGTTATCTACAGTAGCAGAAGTTTATGATACGGCCATATGGATATTTGTTTTTGTGTTTTAAACAATATTAGAACAATTAGTAAAGCTTTATAAGTACACGAAAAAAAATAGCGGACGGTAAATTGAAAAAGTAAACGAGTGACAAGCAAACCGGTCCACCAAGGTAGAGGTCCTGGATTTTAATCTCATATTATCATGGGAATATCTTCCAAGGACTAAAAAAAGGTACAAGCAAAAAACAATAATTGCAGTATAGAACATACGGGAAATACGCGTACTGATAGATGAAATAGATGTTGATAGATGTTGAAATGTTTGAGTCGCAGTATAAAGTACACGTCAAAAGTTATTTCCAAACATACTAGTCAGCACTTCCAACTATTTAAACCCGTGAAAGAACTGAATTGCTAAGTTCAGAAAAATAATTTCAAAAAAAGAACGAAATATCAATATTGTTCATGTCTTAGAAATTCAATTGCAGATTGGTTGACTCCTTTTTTAACTCTACAGTACCAAATATCTCTGTCCAAATATTGCTCAGCTTCGTCTTAAAGAAGCTTAAATAGTACATTTTACTACGTCTACTAAAACGTTATCAGTTATAAACTGCTTATTCGTTGGCACTATCTTTTATTCGCTCTTCTTTCGCTGCTGGTAGGTATTTAGAACAAAATTAGAATCCCTATAGTTCTGGGTCAATTATAAACGTTCTGATTTTCAGTTTATATCAGTCTCCTTTGAGAGCGCACTCCAGCTCAAGTCGGACCCAGGCTAGTGTGATGATAATCTCATATCCTATTTCCGTCTGATCTGAGCCCGCTCTAGATTTATTTTCAAATAACAGGTTGTTCTCATATCCCCCAACCTGTTTGCCCCCCTGACTCTTCCCAACAACACGGGCGCTTCCACCTAGCGTTGTCAACCAACCTCATGTTTATGTAAAAGTTTATCAGTTCCGTGCAGCAGTTGACCATCTAAACATACTAGCCTATTAACTTCGTCGATCTTACAGTTGTTTTTTCGTTCGCATTGACAACATCAAATTGTAGAAGAATTAAAATACGGCTACGGGGGAGGATAAATCTTTAGATGACGGATATGAATAAAGAAGATACTACACAGTCCCGTACTCATGGGTAAAGCTTACAGCTGGAAGACTTAAAGTACTCGCAGACTGGAGAAATCGCCCGATAGTTTAGTTGAATGGCTATTAAGCTGAATGGATGGGCGCACACTGAGATTAAACAATCGTTCAAACTAAACAGTTTAATAGGCAGGCCGGATCCCTTTCGATCGATGTGCGAATAAACTCTCGCATTGGCCTCTATATGCACGGCGGCTTATCTAGATGCGCACACTGACCAAATTAAAAATATCTCACGACCGATTTTCTCTAGTACCAATTGGCTGTAACATTCGGGCGGTGGTTGAGTTATGTGCGGATGAACAACGACTAAACGGTTTGGTTAAGCAGATAAGAGTGTGCGCGGGACGATTTGATTAAACAGTTGCCAGACTGTTTAGTCTCAAGTATGCGATCTGCCTTTTTCTCTACTAACAGACTAGCCGAAGCAACTATTTTAGTTTGTTGACAAACGAAAAACCAACCGAGATTGATATCTCTTGCTTTGAAAAAAATCTCTTGGAAGATATGTTTGATTCTGCGGATTGACTCATGAGTTCCAAAGATTGCGTTTTTAATTAGTTCGACTAAAGAGTGAATTAGAGATGGGTCGTTCACGAATGAACTGTTGCAAAAGAACACTTGAGGGAAGTAACTCACTCCTTTTGGTGAACTGCAGTTCCATTGCACACGTGACAAAGAAGTTTAACGACCGTTTTTAATTAGTTCGACTAAAGAGTGAATTAGAGATGGGTCGTTCACGAATGAACTGTTGCAAAAGAACACTTGAGGGAAGTAACTCACTCCTTTTGGTGAACTGCAGGTCCATTGCACACGTGACAAAGAAGTTTAACGACCTTTTTTTTACTATCATCTTCAAGATCTACTGACCTTTTTTTTGCTCATCATCTTCTCCGCTTAAGTTGAACTATGAACGAACTAAAAGATCGAACTAGTTCACGAGCGAACGAAGGAACGAAAACGAAGGGAACCGGAACTGCTTCACTGAACTCGTTCATTAAAGTAAATGACTCAGAGTGAAATACTTCATTGAAAGAAACTGCATTGCCCTTCTCTAGACTGTATAAGTTCCAGTGGAACTATACTAACATAACGCTCATCTTTATGGATAAACAGCCTCTTCTCTATCATCAGAAAATCTGATTCATTTTGGCAAGTTTAACTAAGGACTGAAACGAATAAAATCTCGATGTTATGTTCAACGTTATAAACTTAAAGACAAAAGATATTATATTTAATTTTGAATCGCACTCTTTTTGTTTTCCTGATCTTCAAACCTCAAGGTCCTCGACAAGCTGCTCATTTGTTCCCAGCTATTCTTTCATCAATGATCAAGATATTTTATTGTGCCGATACGATACTAATTTCTTTTGGCACAGAATCGATAGTTCTTGGCAAGAAGCGTGATCTGATCGTCTTCACGAATGTTTTTTTTATGTTTTTAAACCGAAACTGTTTTTGTATTTTTGAACAATGGTTTAATTGCTCTGACACTCTTAACTAAATCTTTTGAGGATGTGAACTGATTTCTGAGAATTGCATTCAAACATTTTTTATCCTCTCTTTAAGGGCGGGGTAAGGTTAATTCGTGAAAATAAGGCATATTTTCAAGAATTTTTTTAGACGATACCGGCAATGCTGTATTGTTTCATTTCATTTTTACATTTTAATACAACATCTGAACTACATTTTCAAAAATTTTCATTTCAAAATATTTATAAATAAGGCGTTAGCAGCAAATCTCCGCAGGCGTATTGAAAAAAAATTTGTTTTTCGGTGTACGCTACAACTCGTGACTAGATTATGCGAAACAAAAAAATTTAATTGCGATTATTAGGTGAGATGTTTCTCGAGGT
Source organism: Beris chalybata (assembly GCA_949128065.1). Lineage (NCBI taxonomy): Eukaryota > Metazoa > Arthropoda > Insecta > Diptera > Stratiomyidae > Beris > Beris chalybata. The sequence continues at coordinate 17,871,817 of OX421895.1, read as the reverse complement.
AATGACGTAGAGTTTTTTTTTTTAACAGATTTTTCCATTTTTGGTAGCACTTAAAAGTCAAAGCGCGATTTTTGCTAAAAAAAAATTGGTAAGTTTTTTATTGTAAAATAAAAAGTAATTGTAAATTTAAAAAAAATTTGACGTCACTACCTGGTGATTTATGTTTAGAAATAGTAAAAAAAATGTCAAAAGAATCGGTGCAATACGTTTTGAGTTACAACGTACACCGACTTCAAAAATGACAAGTTTCAGAAAAACGCTTCAAAGTTTTGCACACTAGGCATCACATACGAGTGCGTGCATATACATTAAGAATGTAATTAAATAAAGATACTCTGATCCCCCCAAAAACATCCCCCCGATGAAATTTATATCTTAGAGTGCCCATTGAGGCCATTAAGAATGGTAGCAGCTTAGATATAGACTAATTTTAGCTTTAGGATTAAGATAGAAAACCTGTTAGCATTAAGAACTTACGGCAAATAAAGCACTTTTTAAAACCTAAAAAAAAAAACGAGTGTGTATATCTCTAAACTGCTCATAGCTCCGTTAATTTTGCTCCGATCGACTTGAAATTTTGACACAACATTCTTGCAATGTTATACATTCATTTAAAAAAATAAAAAAAAATAGCAAAAAAAATGTTTAAAAACCTTACCCCGCCCTTAAAGATTAAAACTTTTCAAATTTTTTTTTCAAAAGTTTTGTTGAAAAATTTGAAATTTCAATGTCGAATCTGCCACGGCACTGTGTCTTTTTTAAGTCGTATTATGACAATTTCACTAACAATTCATGACATCAAGTTTGAAACGGATGTATTATGCAGCATAAAAACCCTGCAGCAACGGCAAATTAATTACTCGTATTATATTGTCATGACAGAAGGGAACACCACTTTAATCATGAGGGCTCAAAGTTTCCTTGAAACACTTTGTAAGGAAAACAAAAATACTATGGCAAAAGATAACTAAAAATAGAAAGTGAAATTACAGTCGTGAAAAGAACGAAAAAGGACAGCTTTGAGTCGACAAAAACATCAAACAATTGGTCCAAGCTTCAAACATGTCGATGAAACATGTGTTAAAATACACAGAGAAAAAGTAACTTAAGTGTTTTTCTTACAAAAGTTCATTGCGTTTTATAGTGACCAAAACAGAGAGTATATACATAATACCATTCGAATGATATAAAAACGTTATAGGTGACTTTAATGTCACAGCCTGTCCGAAACAAGCACGAAAAGACAATGAACTGTGTCGAGGAAAGGTCGATGGAAACATGAAGTTTTATTATCAAGCCCACTTGTCCGACGAACACAATTTTCAATGAACAGAAAATGTCTTTATTAAGATTCTGAAAATCCCTCATACTACAGTTCCATTCGCCATGGTTATGGTTTCAGCTTCGGATGGAACAAACTTGTGATAGTTTGAAGTTATGCTAAGCTACGATTTAAATTTAAATTCGTCTGCACTTCCGAACCGCATTCAGTTGGCTCATTATCATTTTACCATCTCGTCAACAACTTTCGAAGTAAATTTTGATGCTGCAGGAGTCTCATTGTCTATCTCACATCTCTAAGTCCTCTTCACTTGAAGAACTAATGTGTTTCGACCGAAATACCATCAAATCAACCTTAATGAACTAATTGAAGAATGCCTTCAATCAGATATTGTTTTGGATGGCAAACGGGATGAAGAGCCTTAGGCCAAAGTTTACCTCAGGCGTCAGTTTCCTTAATGTCGAAAGCTTCAATTCTGTTCATCCAGCATCATGTTACATTGAAATCTGCATAAAGTACTGAAAACCGAGAATAATTAAGTAATTTTGAATCTCTATTCCAGAGTGTATCATTTCTAACAATCTGGATATCAGAGCAAGATAATTCCAATTAGGCATCAATACCCGAAACTGGTCATTGGCATCCTGAACTGAACTTAGATCCAAAGACTGTATATAACCAGAGTTTTGGTATCTCCAGCGATTGTCAATGTTATGTGCGTAGTAGTTCTTTCGAACGAGCATAACGGTGCTCGTTAGCCTCGAGTTTTGTCTATGATAGTCATTCCGTGATTGCTGCGTGAGGTGGGAAGCAATTGCAGAAAATGGGAAGCTTCGTGATTAGAATGGTGCAGTGTATGTCAGTGAACCAGCAGGTGTTAAGTAATTGTTCAGTACTACAAGCTCCAACTAATCAACTACTGATTGTCATTGGAAACGAAATTTATTATTCATATTTCGATGCATATAAATAATTCGTCCGTCAAATGCGAATTGAAATTACGACATAGTAGGAATAGAGCTTATGGGAACGAATGTGCTACTATAGGCTTGCACCAGGTGATTTTTACGATTGGTAATTGGCATAGAGACCATGAATACTTAACTAATCTCATTGCCCTTTGCGATTCTTATGCCTTTTTTTAATATTCATGCTACCTCATTTGCCAGAGTGAGCCTCCTTTATGGAGGATTTTTTCGATGCCTATATGAAAAGCTCCTCGTCTCACAACAATATGAGCCTATAATCGCCGCGCATATTCTTAGAACTAATATTTCTGAGCAAATTTTGCATGGACATTCTCGAGACTACCGGACAGGTCGAGAACATAATTATACATTCCCGAAATTAGTGGTTCGCGAGTTATTTCAACATTTGAGTTTTTTAATAAGTTGAATCATATGAACCTGACTTAAGGCTCGTGTCCACTGGCAAGTAACTTGCGACATTTCTTGCTAGAGTAATTTGGTGCGATGTGTACACTATCTGTCAAATTGCAGCAATTTTACTCTAGCAAGTAGCTCTACAAAAATCTTGCAAGTAAAACTTGCGCTTCCGTGTACACTTTATCATCAAAATTTCGTTGAACTGTCAAAACGAAAAAGAAAAATACCACAACTCTGGATAAAGTTCCACATTGGAAATGAGCAAAAACGTGTACTCGGAACTCCACTTGGATTCTCCGTTCATACTTCGCACGTAAACTATGGAACTACGACTCCTAAAACTGAACTTAACCTCACACCCAATGCAATTGTACTGACTTGCTGAAAAATTTCGGAACCGATCGGAACTTTCTTGCGAGATCTCAACTCTCGCAAGTTAGCGTGTACATTCACAACTTGCTTGATAAGGCAAGCGTTTGCTGGCTAGAGCAAAAACTTGGGCAAATGCGCTCTCGGAACCGTGTACACATGTAGCAATAAATGCCATAGAGCAACTCTAACAAGTTTTGCTTGCTAGTGGACACGAGCCTTTAGAATTCAAAATTTACAACAGACAGTCGTAGCCAAGCGAGTCTGACTAGAAATCAGATTATTCCCTCTGGGAGCGTAGGTTCGAATCCTACCGACCGCGAACATGTGTGATTTTTTTTTTTTTAATTTATTTGTTACGATCTTACTACCGGCTGTGAACACGTGACGGGAGTAACAGAGGCAATGAAACATAATTATATATTCCCGAAATTGGTGGTTTGCGAGTTATTTCAACATTTGAGTGGATGAAGTATGGAGGGAGGATGGTGGATAGAGAATGGAGGATGGTGGATGGAGTATGGGGGATGGAGAAAAATTAAAAATGGCATTAATGTCTCCAGTTCCTTGAGCTGAGAAAGTGTACCCGACAAGGGAGTAATGTATCAACGGGAGAAACAGGACCAATGGATAAACGGAAGTAACAGGGGCAATGGAACAATGTGAGCGTAGCCGCGGTACCCGGCTAGTTTAAAATAATCTTGTGCATGTCAATTGTAGACTTTCAACATTTGTACCTGCTTTACTGACAAAATTTGGGCTAATGGTTTTATCAGTATACGCTCAAATACGAGCCTCTAAAATTCACGGAAACCTACAATCTTGTTTTCTTGAAGCGCAGAGAGAAATAGTAAATTTTGGTTTTGGGAAAGACACGAATTGATTTTGTGACATCAATCAGCGCCCCTCCACAGCGGTATCGGTCTATGTTAGATTGCTAGCTAGCTCTTATATTCTTACTGAATTGAATTCGACAGTCATCAAATCCCGTGGGTGAAAAATGGATTGCGGGGTCGGAATGGTATTTTCTTAGACACACAATGACGCAAAGACCTACCGCCTACCGGACTATACCACCGGTTGCCAGGTGGAGTTATTGGGGATACTAAAGGCCTGTCGGACATTGAAGCAAGACTCTACGCCAAAGTATAATATATAAAGAGTTTTTCAATAAGAGCGCTCCAACTTTTTTTTTTAAATAAAACAAAAACATATAAACATATTGTATTCCTCAACAGGCACTGACAGCCAAGTAATAAGGCCTTAGGTTCGGCTACCTTATTCTCTGAACTCGTCAAATAGTGCCGAAAGAAGCTACCTTATTTAGAAAGTCAGCTCAAGGGAACCCTGTTTAGGGACCCCGGCAAAATCGAGAGAACCAAGCGGGCAGACGAGTTGGCTAGGCAAGGTTCTGCTTTTTACTGCTCTCTCGTGGAAACAGTTAATGTCCCACCTGGGGTTGATGTGCGCGAAATGCCCTCTTTACTTGACAAACGCGCCAGGTGGAGAGAACTAACCAGTTTCGGCACATCCAGGAAAATTTGGTCATCTTAAACCTGACCAGAACAGACGAAATAGGAGTCGTGTAGTCATCTCCAGAGTCACAGCGGTCTGCACGAGTCACTGTGCAATCGAAGACCACGCGACCCAACTGGGTATTCCCTTTAACGTCCACTAACGAAAATGAGAGAAGCAAATGTTATCTTCGATCAGGGTTGCCAGGTCAGGCTATTTATCGCAAATTGGGCTACACAGGTCTTGTTGTCGCTACAAAAAAATCAAGGTTTTGATTTATCTAACTTGGGCTATTTATTATTTGAATCGGCGAATTTTAATCTATCTTGAATTCGGCAAATTTTGGGCTGTCTTGTATTTTATAATGCGAATTATTGATGAATGAATGCGTGAACAGCCAAAATTGTCAGATTCGGGACGATACCAATCCACACGTGATACACCAGCACCAAATACGTCCCAGGAAAGTCACTGTTTGGTGCGGATTTTGGTGTGGTGAAATCATCGGTCCGAACTTCTTCCATAACGAAACTGGCATTGCCATGACCGTCAAACAATCGATGATAAGCAACTTCTCGTGTCCTTAACTGGATGATACATCTAGATACCGACGATATGTGGTTCCAACAGGACGGCGCTACATGCCTCACAGCGCATGTCACAATAGACATTATGTACGAATGATTTGGGGGTTTCATTAATCCCATAAAATATGTGGCGCTACATCTCAATTGATTTTAAATGTTTTTCGGGATTGTGTGGTAACGAATAACTTTACCAATGATAATTAATGATTAGGTGAAGCCCAATACATTAACAGGGTGAATTTAATTGTAGCAATGGTCGATTTTATTAAATCCATTGACATTTATCCTAAGCTTGCAGGGAAAAATCAAAAGGGGGCAAAATGCGTCTATGGGCGACTTTAAAATTGCATCGATTTTTATTCTCGGTCCCACAGGGAAACCATGGAAGACCTGTGGTGATGCCTCGACAGATAGCGTAGTATTCGTCTAATATGAATGAGAGAGGACGTGGTTGGGAAGACCTACTCCAAGAGCAAACTTAGGATAGACCTAATGAAAGCCTCGTTCTACTACATGAAGTCAGTCAGCGCGAGCCACTGTTTACTCACACACTAAAAATGTAAGCGGATCTTACTCACGGACAAGCGCCGTTTGGGCGTCCTTATTGAAAGACCCTATTCTTATCCTATTTTATACCATAATTTTATCGATGTTCATGATAGATGTTTTTTATTTTATTTAAAATTGGCGATTTTGAGCTACTCGGCGTTTGAGAATTGGCTACTCACTCTCTTGAAAACCTGGCAACCCTGTCTTCGATAACCTTGATGAGCTCTGGAAAAATAAGATCGGAGAACTGATTCTCTTCTTAAACATTTCCGGATGGATATGATGATCCATTCCAGTTCAGGGTCTCTACAGAGTTCTGTAGTCACTTCTTCACCCTTCAACGACCAGGTTAAGCGAGTTGTGGCAACAAAACGGCTAATTGGACCACCACGTAAACCAACCAATCAACCAATACGGCCAACTAGCTTTTAGAACAGAAGAAAATTTAAGTCTTAGCAGGAGGAGCGTACTTGTTGTCGCAAAATTAGTTTAAGAACAATAGTCCGGCTGCAACCATTACTACGTAAAAAAATTTCTAAACTTTCCAACAGTTCACAGAAAATAATATTTCCGATTTCGTTTACCGTAAAATATTGACTCAGACCAAATAAACCACAGAACAATAAACCGAATCAAAATCACGATCAGAATTTATGCGTATTTAAGTAATGGCTCATAGTTTTTAGATTCTAGCAGAAAGCAAATTTGAATTAACAAGTCTAATATTGAAACAAATTCCATAGTATTGGGGTTACTGCTGCCTGGATAGCTTTTGGCGATACATTTTTTATCTAATTTTTACAGTAAATTAATTCGGGCGACAATCATGACGCGGAAATATCATACATAATTAAGATTCATTGTTTAAGTAAAGCTCATGCGGCCATTCTATACAAACTTATTTTAATTTATAACTAATTAAAATATCCAAATGCTATTTTTAGCCAATTAGTTCTCTTCCACGAACATGCATACCGACTAGAAGCACATGTTTCACGTTCTATTGACATAATTTTTCTGTTTTTTTTTTTTGCAAGTGTATTTTTCAAACTTTTATAAATATTTGATTTAGATAAGATATTTCTTGCATAATCTCAATCATTTGTTATATAGACATTCCTTTCGCACCTCGTAAACATATTATCCTATTACTGACTCAGCCCCTGCAATTCAAATCAGTTGCGATAATAAAGTATCAATGACGCTATGTAGTGTACAAAGCGACCATTACACTGCATATAGCCTTGCCGGTCACTGATATGATAACCCATAATTGATGTCGCTTAAATTAGCCAAGATAAGAAATAGATAACAGAGTCGAGCACTAGTTCTTAGCTTGAAACTAGACCGAATATGGACAATACAAAAAAAAATAGATAATGTGATGTTTCGTGCTAACAAAGTTTTAATACTCCCATTTATAGCCATGTTTATAATAAACACTTATGTTTGGAATTTTACAATGGAGACGAAAAATCAATAGTGAAAGTAGAACGAGTCTTGTGTTATATCCGAAACTAATTCGCTAGTATCGATTATAGTGTAGATAGATATGCTTACAGAGCGATAAAGCTTAAGAATTATCTAGGTACACGTATTTTTTTAGTAGGACAATCAATTTGTTGCTGTTTCATGATTTTCACACGGAATGAAACTTCTATAGAGTACAAAATTAGGACATCATACGACACGGCTCGTAGTCTTATTCGGTTCCTCGAAAATCTACTACCAAGAATGCCCGACTTGTTCTTATTCTATTTGAAATCATGTTCATTAATTAGTTATGATACGTTGACAGGTGTGGAAACTCGATAAGACGAATGAGCACTAACTACCGCTTACCGTCGTTCTCGACAAGCTTAAGACTTATAAGCAAGACATAACAAACGTGAATTATGCACTTCGTTTTCACCCCGAATCAAATTCGTACTTAAAACTTTTTTTGTGTCTAGTACAACAGAACATATTTGAAAAATCTTCGACTATATACTTTTTTGCTTTGTTGTTTAGTACGCGTAAACGTAAACCATCGTAAACATTGCAAGCATTTCCTTATTTTCTGTATACCTATGAAATGCAAAGTGACTTTAATGTCCTCCAGACACATTAGCTATCGCATTTCCATGGTACCAGACGACTTGTGTGGACTGAAAAACTAATATGCATGTGAACTAGTCAGTGCAGCTTAATACATTAGAAATTGGGTAGTATGGACAAGTTGTTGCCGTGGGCGTATTAATTTTGAAAACGTGTTATGAAGGAGCTAGACAATAGAGAATATTGAATTGAAAATTGATCCTGCTCTTCTAGAACAGCAGGCAGATACCACTATTAAATCTCCTCATTTGGCTTACAGGGCACTCTTATAGCTATATGAACTTCAACGGTCCAATTACTTGCCATAACTTATACCAAAATTGGACATTGTTAAACCGATAATCCGGTTCAGTACCCAGCTACTTAAAGCTGTAAAATAACATTGTTCTACTTGTTCATACAGTAGTTGGACTAATTTCATCATTTTTTTTTCAGTGCCCTTTCATTATCTCGCCATTCACCAACCTTATAGTCTGTCATTTAGTCGTCGAGGAACTTATTAAGTGCAAAATTGTAGTCTTCCGTTGCTGTATGACTACAGAACGCGGTAAGGTGTGATTTTGGTATTCAGTCCTTGCCAGCAACTAGAACTTGAATCACTTGTGCTCATGTACAACGATTCAAGGGGTAGACTGACTAAAGAGACTGGTATGTAATAACAATTATAGGTTACTATACAGCTTCGAATTTTGATTGAATTTTGCCAGAAGCAAATTCGGAAGTTTAATTGTTAAAAAAAAAGAATCGTCAAATAAAATTCCCGAAATTATATTCAGACGAAAAACACATTCATTTATTCTACGTATAGTGTGAACTTAAGATGCTCTTACACGAGCAATTTTTTACGCAATTGATTGGCCGACGACAATTGCCAAAAGTAGTAGGCGATTAACGGAGCAATACAAGGCAATATGTTACTAGTTGCGGCAATTTGGCAATGTTTTCACAGATCGCTGGTATTGCTCGCCGTATAGTTGCTGTATTTCCTTTAACTTGCAATTGTCCTTGTTCGGTGATTCTATTGTCACGTTTTATTTTGAATTTTGCATTTATTTTTCAAGTTTCGTGTTGTAGTGTCAAATATTCTATTCTTTTAAGTTTTAGATTTGTTTGTCAAGTTTGCTTTCGTGTTGTTCATAGACTGAATTGCTCGTGTAAGCCTCTATTACTGAATTGATAGATATTAGTCAATATTCATCAACATCACAATTCAGGAACGAACTGATGAAAAGCATATCCTCATCGCTTGTTGGTATTGTTGCTGTGTATTGCTTTATATTTTCGTGACGTCAAAATTGACGAATATTGCTGCAAATTGAGCAATTTTAATCGCTCACCTTTAGTAAATTGAAAGTTAGTTTCATAAAAAAAACTTAAGCTGCCCGGCTATCTTATATCAAAAGAAGAAGAGTCTTAAGACCTATTTTTACGCAGCTCTCAAAAATAAATATTAATAATCCGATACGAAGGAATTATCCCAACATATGGGGAGAATTCCCAACAGATCGGCATAGCTACATTTCTTTATGAGAGCTGACTAAAAGACAGTTTTTTGTAAACAGAATTTATTACGTTTTGAAATGACGCAGCTCCGCCGTTAGGGTTCGAATTTGTTGTTTGTTTGGTCTTTATCTTATGCACTGACCTTAAGCTCAAAAAGCAAACATAATAAAAAATATGTACAAATATTTGCGTTAGGCCCATCTGCTAAACTATTGGCGCGAAAAATGTTATGTTTCATTCGGGTTAAGCTAATTTACCTATTGTCAAAATTCAGAGGTTTAATGTCTAAGAATTTTTCAGTTTTTTGGTTTTATGTATTAGGTTGCTGCAGATGAAATGTCGTTTTTGGTAGTGCAATTTCAAACAACTGTAATTTTATTAATCAAAACAGGAATCAGCGCATGCAATACACTTCTCCCAACAAGATACAAGTGCATTTAAGTTAGTTTCGTAGAAGTCCGACTTTCTAGAACGAAGAAAATCCTCGAAGGCACTTTTGAAGGTATCTTCTTTATCGAGTTGTAGGTTCGTCAAAAAATTACCCAAATGTTTCAAAAAGTGGTAGTCGGTTGAAGAAAGGTCTGGTAAGTATGGTGGATGAGGAAGAGTCTCTTATAGCAACTTATTTAATTTTTAAACCGTGTTCTTGAAACATGAGGCCATATTTTCCTCAATATTCTCATGCGTAATTCACTTATCAAGCTTTTTGATTTTACCAAGCTTTTGCAAGTGCCAGAAAACTGTCGAAAGGTGTTCGCCCAATTTTTAGCAATGTCCCTTACAGTTTGGAGTGACTCAGATACCACTAATAAATCCAGCTCGTCCTTTCCGACCGAAGGTCCTGGGTACCACATGGCTCACTTTGAAGGGTCATATCTGCTGATTGGAATTTTTCGAACTATCGCTATGTGATTCGTTTGTTTACCGCATCAGTTCCAAATGCCCTGTTGATGTTTTCGGTTGCCTCCGTTGCGCTGTGACCAAGTTAAAAATCATAAAGGAAAATTACCGGTTTTTTGGCTCAAATCCATTTTTTTGTCTTTTTTTTTCTATCCGATCTCAATGAAGTCCAAAACCGAAATGACTCCATGAGTAAATGTAGGGGTATTTATACTTTAATACACAATACCACTTATACCTGGCGCAGTTTGAGAGATGAAAATCACAACTGACTTCACTTTATAGAAAAAAACGACATTTCATTTGCAGCAACCTAATAATTTGCCAAACATGATACCAAGCAAGTTTGTCAATAGATAGCCTCTAATACGCATTAGGGATTAGATTAAATTCATTCCCTTTAGAGGAGACTTCCCAATCGGAATTAAAACTTAAATGTGGTACCGAATGCCTCGTCAACAACAGTACCTGTTAAGTTCTTTTTTACGTTGAAGGCTGAGAGATGAAAATGAAGCACTGTGCCACAGTATCCACATAAATCCCAGTCCATAGTGTTGGAATGATCCGGAGTCTGAGGGTGGCACGGCTTTTAGAGGATTTGATTTGGAGGCACATTGTAAAGGTTTCTTGAATTGAGGCAGTTACAGTCGGAGTGGGAACCACAAGAAAGAAACCGAATTCAGTACAGAAATCGACTTGTCAACCACCTGTCCAAACGTGGGCAAAACATCATCCAATCAATTAACAAGTACAAGAAATTAATTGAGTCGCTAAATTTTTTGTCCTTTTTTGTAGAAGGATTTCGGTTGATCTACTGTTGAGGATGGCCCACTCCGGTTCTAATCGCCTCATTATAAAATGCTTATCCCACACCGCAACTGCAAAACTAATTTTTTCCAAAGTATATTTCTTAAAGAAAAAAATAAGAGATACCTACCAACCAAAATAAAATATAGTTGTAGAGGCTTTAGATCATCCCAATCTCTAAACTATGAATATGTAGTGTTATAAAGCAGCAATGTACGTTATCAATAATAAGAATTAAACTATGAACTATGAGATACCTACTTAAGTTCCAAATATCAAGTTCTTAATGTAGGCCATAAAAAAACAGGATTAAGGAACTATAATGAACTCGTTTTTATTGGATATTCGACCATTTGCAAGGTCCCAACTCAAGAGCTGAAGAATAAACCACTTCGCATAAAGTGGACACTTGCTTTAAGCGGACTAATACTAATGGTCCAATTGAGTCCATTATAACCGAGGCGAGGTCTACTTTGTTTTGTCACAATGGATAAGACTTTTGTCCATCCTTATAACACCCAAGATCAAAGGGAAATAATTTTCTAAGGCAAAATATTAAATGGCTCGTTACAGGATGGCTTACTTCAACGTTTAGAGCCAATTGAACAAAAAGAAACCTTTTTTAACCACGACAATGACCAATGTCGGAAATGCATGAACTGCATTTCCATTATGCCATCATCTTTTGTCTTTTGAAGATATAAGACTCGTTAAAAGAGAAATTTTATCGAAGAATAAAGAAGTTGCAAGTAAATGTTACGTTTGCAGCGTTTCGTTAATGAAGGATGTTTGTTGAACAAGTAGAGTAACAGTAATACATGAAAATTTAGCTACTTAAAGTCGGGTTTACATGACGAATGCAAGCATTATTTACTGAGATTGTGAAGGAGCTAGATTATCGAAGCAAAAACAGCTTATACCAACTGTTGGTGCTTGGCTGTTGCTAGTGAAATGGGGGATAAGGCCTTATGGAAGTTAGTTTGCAAGTTAATGGCTGAGGAGATGTTTGACGGGTTAAAGCTCCACACTGACTAAGGGCCGTTCCTATGATTGTCAGTTAAATTCTAACCAGAATTTTAACAGCTAGTTTTGCTTGAAAATATGTCAGTTAAAGTTACAGTTACAACGTAACTGACGATCGTAGGTACGGGCCTAAGGCTTTCCATGTTTTTAGTCCTCGTAAAAAAAAACCACAGATTAGAAGACTGTTCTACGTTTAGTGTAGGTATGGTACATACGATATAAAAAGATAAAAGATGCTCTGTTCGGAACAACCTGATAGCAATTTCGTTATCAAATCAAACGACAGGCAAGGAATTGCACAAAAATAGACACATTTAACGTTGTGTTCAAAAGGATCAATAGAAAATCCAATACGTTAAGCATAACAAAACCAAAGCATACGTTTAACAACCAGTAAACTTTATTGAAGCTTTGTTGGAATATCCTTACTCATACGTCGTATTCATCTGATACTGCACCCTCAAACTATCTCTTGCATCGATTACACCGGAACTTCGTTAACGTAAAGTATTTCGATTGCTTTTTAAGCATTTCCGAAAGCAAATGTTTGTGACATTTCGCAAGGATGAGTTTGTTCAGCAGGTGATTGGATGGAACGTGTTAATCGAAGAAAAAAAAACTCATCGTTTATATTTCACTAATTCAAATTGAATTGTTCAATAGAATGTCACCAACATGCACAATTTATTAAAAGATAAAGGCATTTTTTTTTGTCCATCTAAAGGTGGAGTTTTAGCTCGAACTATTTAGACAGTCGGTAAGAAGTATACAACCATTTATCAAGAAAATCGGCAATCAACAGTTTCAATGGGGCTCGGTGGTATCGATTCTTGGTGTTCATTTATTTTTCGTTCATATCGACTCGCTTTGATCTTTTTTTAATTGAATCATAATTGAGATACCGACGTACCGAGGATTAAGTTCTATTTCAGTTTTGGTTCCAATACTCCTATTCTGGACAATAATTACTGATTCTGATATCTATTTTTGGCTTCGAAGTGTAAGTACAATGCTAACTGGGCTAAGATACGTTAAATACAATCTTTAGACAAGTTTTATCAATCAATCAAGGGCAATCAAGTATAGCTTGACAAAACTGTTCAATCAGTATAGATGTGTACCTTTCAGGAACAACATGAAGCCTAATGGAAAGCTCGTTAGTTTACCAAGCCAGGGGCTGTTGGTGTATACAGTTAAAAATTTAGTCAAGCAAATGATAGCATCCGCGGAACGGAAACCTGAAAGTGTAGACCACATCTTGTATAGTCACCCACCTCTCACTATGAGATGCTTCAAGACTATTGGAGCAAGATCTCAAAGTACCGGCGCAGACAGCTTACTTAACTTACTAACCGCAGCAAGGACTTTTAAGACCCGTTCCTACGATCGTCAGTAAACGTTCTAACTGAAACTTTAACTGACAAATGCTCATACGAAACGTACAGACAAAGTTCTGGCACTCGGTTGATACGCAACTCCACGTCGAGCTCCACAAAGAAATTTTGCCCGCTTGGGAATAACCGCAGCCTCCACGTCGCTTCCCTAGTAACCTCTCCAGTGTCGGGGATGAAAGCAACCTTTCATAGGCTCCCCGACTCACGTGGTACCAGAAATAGAACCTTCGGTCACGATTCGTAGCTTAATAACACTACCAACATATGTTTGAGGTACTTGCAACGCGAGACTGGTGACCGTCCTCATCAGGTACGTGAAGTAGCCACTCCACAAAGACTGGAATCGACCAGTGATAGTATGAGGCGGTGCACAGCAAAACTAGCTTTTTCCATTTTCAAAAAAAACATGAATTAAGATTTTTTCTTTTTTTTCTCTATTCAGAAATGATCTGTTTTTATCAAAATGCATTGGAAACAGGGTAAGGAACGCATTTTGATAAAATTTGAGATCATTTCTGAATAGAGCAGTTCAAATAGAATTGAGCGAAAATCATAACGTATGTTTTTTGAAAAATGGAAGAAGCGAGTTTTGCTGCGCACCGCCTCGTATCAGCTACCACCTCCCTGCGTATAATATGACTGCGCAACTTTTAAGCGTAACAATAACCTTTCAGTACATCACAGATCGAGACGTGAGTGCAACCATCTTAAGAACTTTAGGTCTCCAAAAACTAGTAGGCTTAGGCCGTCACTGTGAGCTAACCTAACCAAGAATGTACATACTACTGTGACCAAAAAGTAAGGTGACTCAGCATCTATTTTGAAAAATCTTTATTTATTCTCCCAAATCAATTTCATCGCCTTCAAAGTATTCCCCCCCCCCCCCCCCCCCGGATACAATGCACTTGTGCCAACGGATTTCCCAATCTTCGAAACAGTTGTTAAAGCCGATTTCCGGGATGGCCTTCAGCTCTCTCTTCGATGCGGCTTGTATCTCCTCTATTGACTCAAAACGGTGTCCCCGGAGCGGTGTTTTGAGTTTGTTGAATAACCAGAAGTCACACGGTGCCAAATTAGGTGAATACGGCGGTTGTGGAACGAGGGTTGAGTTTTTGGCGAAATGGTCACGAAGAATGAATGCAGTGTGAGGCGGTGCATTATCATTATCGTCTGAGGCCCAAAACATCCTTCAAAATGGTATGGGCTGATCCTTTTGAAATGCCAACATGATCAGCAAGATCTCTAACTGTTAATCGACGATTTTTGAGCACCAAAATTTGTATTTGTTGGACGTGAGCTTCGTCGGTTGAGGTTGATGGTCGACCGGGACGCTCTTCGTCTTCCACACTTTCTCGACCTTTTTGGAACTCTTTAAACCACTTGTAAACATTTTTTTTCGACATAGCCTCATCACCAAAGGCTTTTTGCACTATCCTCAACGAATCAGCACCAGAAAATTCATTACGCAAACAAAATTTAATGCAAATTCATTGCTCAACAAATGCAGACATTATAAAAATCGAAAAATTCACTTCTAGCAGCTTACAAAACGAAGCCTATCTCCAACACTAATGAATATTTTGATGTGACCCTTGGCACGAATATCAAAGCCAGTCCTACCAACCTAAAAAGAAGAGCACTGCCACAAATCCATTTGCGCGCGCAGTTTAAATTCAAATGTCACCTTAATTTTTGGACACAGTAGTATGTATTTGTTGACTTAGGGCGGCCGCATATCACCGATTTCCATTCTGTTCTTACTTTCTACAAATAAGTATGAAAGTGCGCTTCCTTCCCCACTACCGTGCGCTCGTCATAGGTTTTCTTCTACCGGGCGCATACAACCAATTTTGAATCATATCGATTGCGATAAGTACAGAATGAGAATCCGTTGTGTGCGGCCGCCCTCATTTTTATTTGTAGACGGTTAGGACAGAATGGAAATCGGTTGTATGCTGCCCTTAACCTTGCTATTTGGAGGAGGATTGGATCTAAACCGATTCTTTTCCAGTTCGTAACAAAACACTCTTTAACGGATTGGTTTTCGACTAAAAGAAATGAACCGCACCATTCTCTTTAATATTTTATTGGTGCCACGATCAAATGTGGGATGAGAGTCGATTGTTTAGGACAAGCTTTTTTGTCGTTTTATATTCGAACGCTTGTGAATACTGCAGTCGCCTAGATTTGACCACTGCGAGCTATATTCAAGTTGAAACTAGGCTTTGACAACAGCCACAACATTTCTACGTAACGTATGTTAAGGTCTATCGAGCAATCCTCTCCACTAGCATTGCCATCTCTTTACAATCAATTACATAGCAATGGAAAACTTTTCTCTGGAAGGTAAATTCCGCCAACAGACTTAGCCACCTGGACCTTAAAGTTTTGCGTCCTTTTCAAGATTATAAACTACTAGGCTAAAGAATTAGGGAAGAAATTCAAAAGGAAAATGCAGCAAAAATAAAGCAGCCATTAAAGTCATATTTCTCAAATTTATTTGAAACATTACCTCGACAAATTTGGTGCCAATCCAAAAGATATCTGGCTGTAAGTTAAGAAATTTCTATCCCATAGAAGTTGGAAGACTACAACTCGAACTATTTGCTTTCGGATGGTGTCACTGGACAACTCACATACGAGCATACAGTGCACGGTGTTAAGGTCTGTCCAAAGTAGCAAGACGTCGTCGTGGAAAGAAAAATATTACGATAAGAATTTACACACGAGTCTTACTAAACGATCGCAAACAATCCAACGAGAAGAACGGCTTGAATTAATGCCTGCCCTTCGTTCCGCTTGCAAACGAAACCAAGCTAAGATGGTACGCTGCCAACTGAAAGAAATTTCCAAATGCAATAAATGTGCCAACAATTTTAGCTGCCTTTTGTCCCGAGATGTCTTTTCCGGGCAAAACAATTTTCCCAATTTTCGACCGCAATACCACCACACTTCTCAACGGGGTCAAGACAACACCGGAATCTAGTCTGAAAAAAAGAATCTTCAAGCGAACAGCCAAAGACATCGTCTAATTAAATCCGTTCGTTCCCGGACAGCAAGAATAGCCAGGTAGCTAAACAAACGACAGCATAGGTAAGGTGATAGAATTAACTGTAAGTCCGACGACAGTCCCGTTGAACGAAGAAAGTGATTTGCATGAAAAAGAGATTCGAGTGGGATATGGCGCGCGGTGGCCGCCACTAGCGAAACACCGGTGACTGTGTGCCGTTTCATGCTAACGATGATGATGCTTAGAAATTTCCCAAGATCATCTTGTCCGAAATTAAATCACGACGGCCTAATTTACCGCCAAAATATCAACACAACGAAACGGTCGGACGGAGGGACCGGTGGGTGCTCGCGGACTACAACAAACCGACCCCGGAGTGGACCAGTCCCCCGGTGTGAGTCAACGGAAGTGTCGTGTTATAAACAACAATGATCACACGAGAGCAGGACGCTGTCCGAGTTGAGCGAACCAATTTACACCGACTACTGCTGAAGATGTTCCCATGCCCATGAAGAGATCCGACCGCAGGCGGTTGAAATTCATGATTTGTACTGGATTCTTGTTGCCCTTTTCTTGTCTGGCAGCGATTCAACTTTTGTGCTGACTGTGTCCGTTGTTGTGTCCATTGCCGCGTACACAACTTACTGGTTCTGTCGCCGGTCCGTGCCTGGTGACGTGATGCTGAGCGCGGTCAGTTGATCGCGCGCTCCAATTCTAATTTGCTACTGAATAAATCAAAACAACTTTCTTGTTCGCCCCACACGGGAACAGATAAGCAAATAACGGTCACTGATAAGAACACAAAGCACCCGAATACGGTCGTTTCCGGTAGTTGCAGGGACTTGGGAACAAACAGCTTCTTATTTTGAATTAAGACGGCAGTCGCGAGCTGAGGCGAGATGATGACTCACTGCCGCGTCAAGTTTAGGAATGAATTCCGAAATCCCGACAAAAACTGGATGGGTTTGTGCGGCAGGCGGACGTGGTCGCTGCGATAGCGAAAACGCCCCTGGAATCGAAACGGATGGAACTCGAATTCGGGTTCATTGGATTTAATCATATTGTGCCCAACTTTCAGGCAAACAGCTCCGTACGGTTGGGTCAAGATAACAAGCAGGAAGCAACCGCAAAGTCGCTCCTTCCGCTCAATATACCAAACACAAACGCCAAAATACCAACGGCGGCATCTTTTCAATTCCATGTTTTTTCAATTGCATAACGATCGGAATTTCGTCCAAATTGAACGCTTCTACACGTTCGATCGGAACGGTCACACTTAGGGCTAACGAATTATTCCATTGGTAAAAGAAACGGCGATCCGCCTGTCCAGCGCTAGAGCATCGGCGAAGAGGCGTTGCTCGGGGGTATCGCGCGACGTCGACGACGACACACCACATAAAAATCTTCTTCTTCGGCATTTCACATTTGGCCACCGCCGCCGCGCACCGCACACGTCAAATAAGAACTTTTTCACGCCAATTTTATGACAACACACGCATTAAATGGCCACTTTTTTCACCTTTAGCACACACCATTCGAACAGGACGACGATTTTCAGAGATTTTCGCTATTTCTTACCGCATAAACTTCCACGAAATTCCACGAATTTGACGAGCGACACACAAAAAACTGCAAATCAAACCGACTCCCTTTGGGGCAATGGCGTTGCCAGCTCGATAGTTTATTCGACTTGATGGTTCGCTAAGTGGAGCCAACTTCACTCTATGGCAAGTTGAGCGGGACTATAATTTCAAAAGTGATTTTGTTTCAAGGTGTTTTTATGTTTGTTGGCTAATTTATGCTCGAAAGTTGAACGATGAACTACTTTTACATTTAAATTTACTTTGTAACATTGAGGTAAATATATTTTGAGCCAATCGATTTATATATACTGTAAACTGATCTTATTAATCGCTATAAAAATTCTTACGAGTAGATGGCACTGATTCTGTTTTACTACCAAATGTCATACATTAGATTTATTTTTTTTTACTGTACTTTTACGCCTAGTAGAGAAATTGGGTAAAATTGAGGTATGCTATTTTACTTTATCTACACGGTGTGTAGAATAACGTAGAGAAGAAAACAGATGAGAGCAAACGTTCGTTTAACGGTTAGATTTCTCAAAGCAAATTTTATCTTACGAGTATTTTTGTAATTCTACTGTGACTGATAATTTTTTATACCTACACATAAAAGTCTTAAATTTTTCGATATCACAAAAATCAATTTTAAAAAAGAAATGAAAAATTCAAATCAGGAAATGTCCAAACTTTTCTACCGCAAAATGCAAAATTAAATAGCAGCACATTTAAATGGTGGCGGAAAATTGGTCTCCACAGTTTCAGGACCATATTTTATAAATCGTTCACGTGGTAGCGTAGTGTAGTGTACCGTATTATGAAATCCGGTTGATATATGAGTGTTTATGTAAAGTGAATTGACGTTTCGCACTCTTATTTTTTGTTTACAACTGTCAACTGGTCGAGGTATTTATTTTACTAGTAAAAACTGTTACATTCGGCGTTTTATGTCTAAGATATAATTTTTTCTTTCATTATTCAGCGAAATGGAATCATTAAAGGGGCTACAAGTAAAATTGTAGAAAAAATCCAATCTAGTTCTTTGACATTTGACAAGAAAAGTGCTACGGTGCGCAACGACAAGTGTTGTCGTGGGAGGATTAGCTAATCCACTACACTACACTACGCGGTTTTGCAACGTTGTAGAAAAACTACTCCGTGGCAAAATTTCGTGTGTTTACCTGGTACAACGAAGTGCTCCGTAGCGATACGTCGTTGACCACGTGAACGAGGTACAAGTTGATGAAAGAACCGTCAAATCGGATCAAAATTTTGACTCAACCAATAAAAAACGACACATCCTTATTAAAGAATGGGGTATTTTAACATCCTTTAACAGCACAACGAACCACGTGCAATGAAAGATCACTAATTTAAAGAAACACACAAATCATTTCCCTGTACAAAGCTGAGATCTGGAAAAGATTCAACTCCAACTATTTTTTCTTGGCTTAAACAATTTTCAAAATATGTAAGCCCGTTCACCGAATAAACAATTTGACGTTTTTGCAAAGAGTATGAAATTTTATATCATTTACATTTTAATGTTTTTAGAGGGTAGTAGTCGACTGAGAAAACAGATTACGCTATATCAAAGCCAACGCGAAAATCGAGTACGCACAATTTTGATCACTCTTTTATACGATAAAAGCGAACAAAATTATTTTTTCATTATTGTTGACTTAAAATGATATGATAAACATTTACTAAACGTAATTTTGCATTTTGATGCTCGACGCTCATATCTTTCACAAAGTTTTGTGTGAATTTAGCTACATAAGCTGTGTTTTTTATTCCCGGTTAACCATAAAGCTCGACAAAATTGCACGGCAAAACAACAACAGTGCGGTTACCGTAGCCGCATTGTTGTTGTTTTGCCGTGCAATTTTGTCGAGCTTTATGGTTAACCGGGAATAAAAAACACAGCTATAGACTGCACCTAGCAAAATAAGGGTCATCTAATGACAGGATCACATTGTTTTCACCTTATTATGGGTCAATTCATCAAGATTCGCCGAAGTTGTTACCTTACCATCTCCGATTCTTTTAAAAGAAACTTGTACTTGAAGAACTAATGAAAAAATAATAGAAAGTCAAGTTTTTGTTTCTATCTTATTTTTTAACTAAACAATCAGAATGCAATAGAAAAAACATTTTACAACGACTGGCTTTATCTCCAATAGAATGGTAGGAAACACAAAAGATTGCTGGCACATGACGACATAACAAGTGGGCTGAAAAGTTCGTAGGCTGACACATAGATAGTGTGACTAAAAATAAATGCATATAATTTTTAGTTAAAACTAACCTTCAAACGGTACGTGTATAAATTTGACATCTGTCGGACAATTGGTTCGTGAGATATTAATTTGTGAGTGAATCAACTTTTGGTGTTTTAAAAAAAAATGGCTAAAAAAGAATTTCGTGTGTTAATGAAGCATTACTTAATCATGAAAAAAAAATACTGTGGAAGCCAAAGCTTGGCTAGATAAACATTAATCGGACTCTGCACCAGGGAAATCAACCGCTGAGAAGTGGTTTGCTAAATTTAAACGGGGCGAAATGAGCACTGAGGGCGATACACGCAGTGGACGCCCGAAAAAGGCTGTAACGGACGAAAACATTAAAAAAATTCAGAAAATTATTATGAATGACCGTAAAGTGAAGCTGATCGAGATAGCTAGGACTCTGAAGATATCAAAAGAGCGTGTTGGACATATCGTAGCTGAATATTTGGACATGCGAAAGCTGTGTGCAAAGTGGGTGCCGCAAGTGAATGAAAACGATGGCAAAATTTCATGAATTAGGGTACAAATTGATTCCCCATCCGCCGTACTCTCCAGATCTGGGCCCCAGCGACTTTTTCCTGTTTGCAGACCTTAAAAGAATGCTCGCTAGAAAGAAATTCAGGACTAATGAAGAATATTTGTTATTGAGTCTAAAATGTAGGAAGTACGAAAATTTCACAGCTAGTTATTAAAACAGCTGCTTTTTCCATAAAAGGATCTGCAATGAACTGGTATTTTTTCTCTGTAAAAATAGGGCAGTATATTCAAATAATTAAATATTAAATTACATTTTTAGTTTTAATATTTCATTGCTCGGTCATCATATTTATGTTTTCTGGTTCTTAGATCAATCTCCTTTTTATTTGATGCCGTTCGTTAAATCGATAATTTTCATCTACAAATTGTCTACGGTATTATAACGGCCAGCTCATAGGTGTTACAAAATGAACTGCATTTTTCCACCCTCCAATAGTGTTGAGTTAAATAGCTCGAGTTACTTTATTGGTTTTAAGGGCGCCGTTGCCTAGCAACGAGCTCAAGCAAACAAATAGACTGACATCCACAACAGCAACAACACGAGTTTCAAAAAGTGGTACTGCTGGCCGGACGAAGAAATCTTAATAAATTATAAATTTTATTAGAAACAATGAAATAATATTATTTTTGTTGTTCATAAAAAGTGCAGCTCAAGTAACAATATGGCGAAGCAACCGCTGAAGAGTGCAAAATCCTCAGAGAAAAAGGAAGGGTGAATAAAGTAATAATAATGTAAGAAGAAGTGAAATAATATTTTCCTCATTTCCAGTATCCGAAAGATACGAGATATTTCACCGTATTCGAAAAATTTCAAATGTTACGTGAAATCGGATCAAAAGGATTTAATTTATAAGCGACAATCAGCTACAAAATTATCACGAAAGGATCTCGAGGACAAGTATATTGAGTTGTGTGATGAAAATTTCTTTATAAAACGGCAAAATAATGAATTGGAAGAAAATGTTAAGAAACTTACATCAAAAATTATTCGACTGACTAATACCCCACGAAGTTATTCCAGTTCGGCTATTCTCAAAGAACACACATTGGAAAAGTGAGTTTAAGTTTGGGCCTAATATTTGAATTTACATATTATTCTTTCTGGGCTTAAGAAGCATTACCGGCGTATTGGAGGGGTGCGCCCTCTTTACAGTCAATTAGTTAAATTAGATTAGGATAGATATCCTTTTAACCCTGTATTAACCTGAAAACCTTATATAAGCACCTGGTTAGGGCACCAAAGAGACGCTGTGACCAAGCCATTCTCGACCTTGATCCTTTTTTTCTAGTCTTATTGGAATTAAAATGAACAATTTCATATAATAGCAATTAAGGACTTATATTGAACGTGACATGCACATGTGGAGCAATGCTACGCGATAGCAGCTATTGTATCGTTCCAATCGCGTCGCTTTGATTGCCAATTTCTGCATGCACAATTTTGACTATTTTCGGACTGATATTTCGAGTACCACTTGTTCCCTGCGCTCGACAGCTGCTACCAATTCAAATCGTTTTACAAATACTTTCGCGTAGCACTGACCGTCATCCCGATTCACTGTACAAACTGCCCTGGATGCAAGCTCTGAAAAGCTTTTTTACTGCATGGATTGAGTCGAGACTCGAGAGCTTTCACGCATATTCGGTGGTGTGTGGAACTTCAAAGAAGTATCTTCAGCATGCGAGATGTATCGAGAGATTTGTACCCTGTTCTGTGTGTTCGAAGGTATTTAAGGGTGGTGTTTCTTCGCTTCTGGATGGTGTAATTTATTCATTGATAATTAAGTTGTGCGGGTTGCCAGGGTATGGATGTAACAATACTTACAAGTTGCACAAAAATGCTTAAACAATTGGGATGAATACACTCGAATGGAAGTGTAACTTTTAAACTAGTAAAGCATTCGATATCTGGGTATTTTTTTGTCTGTGGTTTTATGGACGTTGTTTCATAAGTTAACCACCATCAAAAATCCTGATTATATATTATACATATTTCATAATTTTGTGATAGCTTGTGGATTTGTTTTATTTCCCTCATTCCACTGACGAGTGCCGAAAAATAATAATTTATTGTTTCAAATAAGTAATTAAACAATTTTCTAGCAATTCAGATAATGCACTATGCAAAGCCACACGACCATCATCTTATTCTAAGCCAATTATAAGATCGTCTTCCTTAAGCTCTGTCTTTAAAAGGTATTAGATTTTTGTTAATGAATCAATTTGTGCAAACGTTCAAACATTACAAGTGAAATTTCAGAAACAATGAGTCTGCAATACTAAGCGATAGAAGCAAAACGAATTCTAGTCCTTCTGAATCTCCAGGTTCAGACGGTAGTCTTGAGTCTACCACAAATCAAGAAAAAGGAATATTTGAGGTCCCCGAAAAGGAATTTAATATCGAGCAACAAGTGAAAGCGCTTCGAGATGAAGTTAAACATATGACAGAGGTATGTACTTTAATATTAATCATTTTTTGATGGATTTTCATGAGAGTTTTCACAGTTTTTTAGCTTTTTGATTTTGTATTATGAATAAAAATTGTCGCTTTTAAATTTTTGTAATGTTTTTAAATTCAAAATAGAGAAAAAACTAAATGGCTAGATATTTTGACGATTTTCTGCCCTTTTTTGACTCTAATTTTAAAGTGAAAAGATAGATTCATATCATTTTAAATTATCTGTTCTCTAAATCATAAATTACAAGAGTTTAAAATAAGTGGATGAACTAATAAATATTGATTGAATTGAATTGAATTATATCCTTTTATTTAAGCTAGTTGATGTATCATTCTATAATTATTTATTCGAAAAGTAGAGACCATATTAAAAAAAAATTAATTCCTGCAATTAACATTCATAAAAATTATTATTGCAGGCCATTGAAATTGAACGTGTTAAAAATTCCAAGATTTACGATGAAAAAAGTAAATTAGAAAGTCGATTGTCTGATATCGACTTAAAGAAATTTCTAATCGAGAATATTGAAGTGAACCGATTGAAGAAAAGGCTGGAACAGTTTCGATCCGCTGTTCGTCGAATGCAGGCACAACACAAAGAAATATTAATCGAAAAAAATTCAATCATTGATACGGAACGGAGGAAATGCTGTAAGTATGTTTTATAGCATTATTTTCAAAAGATGGCGGAAAAGCTTATTATTTGGATGGAAGTCGAACCTTCCTCTGACGCTGCCTCCTAAATTAGGATCTTGTTGTCTTTGCGCCGCTCAGGAGATTGTTGCCTCGAATACGAACAATGCCTAGCTTTCATGAGTTTTTAGTCCGTGCAATTGCTCGACTAGAACAACATGATTCAAATGATTGAGTGTAATAATAATTCACTGCTGCTCCTTGTGGGTTCTGTCATAGGCTAACAACCTATCTCCGGAAAATCAATAGAGCTGTGGAGCTTCGAAAAAGAAACTCAGATTGAATGAGATGATGATGATGTTAATAACGTACCCCCCTATTCAGGATCAGAGTCTCATATCAAAAAAGTCTCAATTGATTCAAAATTCATACAAAATTGAGACTCTCGGCCTACTTTGTGACTTGTGACTCGGTCCTGAATAGGGGGCATAATGTAAATATGATTGGAGAAAGTTAGCAAGATTGTTAAAGCTAGTATTAAACTGTAAGCCCCTATCAAATATTTGACCAGGCAAGTTCTGTCATATCGCCAAATTTATGTTTCTCACATTATTTAATTTGTTCTACAATGTTTTGACGAAAAAAAACTTTAGGCAAATATTTGACAGCATTGTATACAGTGTAATACCAGCTTAAGGGGGTATTTGCCTTTAGCTCAATCCAAAAAACGATTTTTTTTTTAAATATTTTCTTAGATAAACATGCGTAGAATATGGGACCCAAACGGATTTTTCGAAATCAACTATATACGTAAGCTATCGTATCATTTAGGCACCTACTTAATGGATTTCTAATGGCAAAAAGTAGGTACCAAAGGAAAACTTTTGTTTCGAAATTACGTTTTGCGAACTGGCGTAAGTTCTAGAGCTTTAACCCAATAAGCTATCGACTTAATTTTTTTTTAGTTTAAAGTAAACTAAAGTCATTGGAGCTTATACAAACAAAATAGTGAAAAGAAAAATTGTTTCTATTTTTTTAACACCTTTAAGATAAAAAAAAACCCTGAAAAATCGAAACTTAAACTTCGTATGCCCACCTTGTTTTGTTTGTTTGAGGTTTTATTGATTTTATAGGTATAAGCTCCAACTACATTAATATATTTCTAAAAAAAAATTAAATTCGGATGAAATTTACAACTTGTACAGGTTACGCCTTTTTTTTGTACTTAAATACTTATTAAATATCTTGCGAAAAAATCCCAGCATTCTATTTACATCTTCTATGAAAAAAAATCATGTAAATTGCCCTATTTTTTGGTCAGCTAGAGGCAAATACTCCTTTAAGGCTCAATTTGAGCTGTGTCGATGACTTCAAATACATGGTGTAAAGTATTTGAATGAAATTTTAATTATGAATTTTCGATAGCAAAATATTAATTTTATCTTTAAAGGTCACTTAATATGGAATCATATTCCGTAGCTTCAGTAGCAGCAAATTTAAGAGATTAAGATTAAGTTGATAATGTTATGTATAATGAGTAAAAATATACCCAAGCGGCGGATACGCTTTTCTTTTTATTATTTTATTTTATTAAATTTTCGCAAAATACTTAAAAGTTTAATTTTTCTATGTCTCTTCTGCAGCTGACTTATTTCAGCAACTCAGTGAGGAACGCATGACTAATTCCACGTCTAACGATAAGACAAATGAATTAAAATCAGCTCAACGAACGATTCAAATGTTGCGGAAACAAATTTCAGAACTCGAGGTAAATATTTGAAATTTCCGTCTTATTTTGCTCTCTTCCTCACTGTCGATCGGATTGAAATGAGATCGACTCGATCCAAACCATCTTCTCGACCTGGGTCGAATCGAAACCGGTTATATTGTTTGTTTTAATGCCATCTCATGTTTCGATCTTTCGATCATTCGATCTTTGTATTCTCCATGTAAACGCAGTATTAAATCCACATATCCCAACACCTAGGTACAGTGTCTCTGACAACAAAGTTTTATCCCAGATATAATTTTCTATACATTTTAGAACCAATTATTCAATTTTATTAATTTTTATTACCATTTCAGTTTGATAACAAAACGCTGGTAGAACAACAAGAAAGCCTATCGAAACTACTTAAGGATGCAGCTGCTTTCGAAAATGAAAGCAAGCCGGCATCACCACGAGATAACTACAATTTGTTGGAGACTTTAGAAAAAATGAAAACTGAAAAATCCGCTATTGAAAATTCAAAAAATGAAATGTTCAACAAAATTCGACAATTACAGGATATGAACGATAAGCTGATAGTTGATCTTGAAGGTCTTAAGACTGAAAGAAATATCCATCAGGATATATCGGGTGGATTCAGTCAGGATTGTTGTGTCTTACTATCGGAAGGTAAATTTTTTTTAACTAATTCATTTAAATTTAAATTAAAAATTTCTAATGTAGACGCCCCAGAATCCAACCAGCAATGTTTCAATTGTGATATAAAGTAAGATTGACGTCACAACATAGTGCAGTAAATTTCAATAAAATTTTAAGTTAAGTTTTATGTCGGAATAAATAAAACTTTGCTGCTAGCGACAATATCATTAGTTTAAAGTCCAAGAATGTTATTCACTGTACAAAGGAATAAATATAAAAATAATAAAGAAGAGAAAACTTATCAATCGATATAACTAAAATTATCAGTATAATTAAAATTGAAATTGTTTTAGTTGGTGGATTGGACGAACTTTTAAAAGTGGGATCTTTTGTGGTTCGAGGAGTAGGTGGATGAGCGTTTTAATTATAAAATGTTGACTTCTAGATCCCAGGAACAGCTTGTGACAAGAAATGGTTTATATGGGGTAAGGGTTGTGGGAGTGGGGTGAAAGCAAAGCTGGGCTTGGAACATGTCAGATGATTGAGTGTGTTACTAGGGGCCCAGATACTATTCAATTTGGAAGAGTACCTTTACTCCACACCTTACCTTTGCTTTAAATTAAAATATCTTCTGAAGAAATTGTACCGGAAAGATTGATTAGGTGTAAGTCCGCTGAAAGTAAAATTTTTGAGATAGAAGAAGGTTTCCAAAAATTAAATTTGTACGAGTATATCTTAAGAACCGTACCAGATATGATCTTTACAAGGTTTCAGGAGTTAGGCCCAGTAAACCTCTAGCAGAGAAAACAATTGGGGGTGGTATGCGTGTGATAGGGGGAGGCGGTGCAAGGGAAGAAAAACTGATTTTTTTTACTCGAAAATCACAAAGAATATCTAAGAATTAAGGACTTTATAGAGCCACTATAGTAGTCTGGGTGGCTTAGTGGCTAGAGAAATTGCCTTCGGTCCACCTGGTACCAGGTTCAAATCTGCTTGGCGACAAGTAATTTTCGAAAATGGGATTGGGTGCCGGACTACCAGTTCACTCAGCTGTAAATGAGTACCTGAGTTAAAATCGGGGTAATAATCACGGACGAGCGTGTAGCACTTCACCTCCTAGTGTTCCGTTGGTGTAGTAATGAAGTAACTCTATAGCATCACTTCAAGGCCTAGGCCCGATTTGGGCTATCGCGACATTGATTATTATAGAGCCACTATAGGTCACAGTCTTAAATTGGCTTTCCAGTGAAGGTTCTTCAACTGCGTGTCCTCAATAGCAGTAGCCAGGGCAGAGACACCGACCCTAGTCCGGATATAAATGTTGGTCTTTCACACAAGAAATTCCTCTGGCGCCAAGAATAACCAATAAATTAAAAAAAAAAAAAACATACAGCAGTTACGATCACCTGCAAGCTAATCGTATTATACTCTAGATGAAATACTGAACTCCGTTTTATTGTGGTTGTGGAAAACGCAAGTAATTTTTTCTTTATTAGGGACTGTATTTGGTTGCTACTCGAAAGTAAAAAATAATGTCATTAGTGTTCAATTTCATATCTGGAACTAGCGTCTTTTTTTTGGGTAATTGCATAATACAACTGATGACACAATGGCACACAGTAAAAAAAA
This sequence comes from Beris chalybata, assembly GCA_949128065.1. Classification (NCBI taxonomy): domain Eukaryota; kingdom Metazoa; phylum Arthropoda; class Insecta; order Diptera; family Stratiomyidae; genus Beris; species Beris chalybata. The sequence continues at coordinate 17,843,900 of OX421895.1, read as the reverse complement.
TTGAATTTTACACCTTTTGAATAGTAAAGCAACATAAAATTATAGTTAATTTTACACAAAATGTTGAGTAATTTTGTTAGCCTTTTCATGTATATTGTACGGTTCAGTTGAATATTACATAAATAATTTACTTATACCAGAAATTTCGTGTAAAAGTGATTGGAATGTGTACGTTTACTTGAAAAAAATAAATATACTGGGAAATTCAAGTAAAAATTGAATTGAAAATTAAATTTGTGTAAAACAGTGCAGTAATCACTGTAGCGATCGTTTCCAGGCGGGATTTCCGTGTTGGTCATTCATACAAGAAACTCCTCTGATGCTGAAGAACAGCTAATAATTTTTTGAAAAGTTAAAGTTAAAGTTAGTTAAAGTTGGTTAAAGTTAGTTAAAGTTAAAGTTAGTTTATATTTATATTACTTGAGGCCCCATGAGTCCGGTATGACCATTTTTTGTCCCTGTTTTATGTGTCTTTCTTGAGAGGATTTTAATCGATTGAAATCGTTTTTTGTTCGTGTAATTTGGCGTGGACCTAATTTTGATTTTACAGAAAAAAATAGTGTTATATGTTTTCAAATTATTTTCAAGGCATAACTATTAAAAATCAATTTTTTCATTGATTTATCTTCTAGAAATACCAATTAATTATAGTGATACTTTTCAATGAAATGCGATCTTCTTATGTAATTCTTGCCATGAAAATCGTAAAAAATTGCTTCAGTTTGACTTCATACATTATTAACAAAAATGAAAATTTTTGAAAATTTGATTTATAGAAGACCTTCTTTAAGATTTTTTCTAACATTATATCAAAAAAAATGACTTGTTAATTATTCAAGAAATAGGTAATATGCGTTTAAAAAACTCGAATTTACGCATTTTAAAAAATGTTCAAGGGTTGTTGTTCTAATAGCATTTTTCCAAATACAATTTTTGAATTTTTTCTCTATGGATGACCTAGTTTACATACCAGCTTATAAAGTGGTGTAATTTTATTTTGTTTTTTTTGTTGCCATTAATGTGAAATATTGGTAAGAAAACAGGCCTAAGTCATCAAAATTTTTGCATTTAACGTGCACTTGGAGCCTTAAGCTCATTGATGGATTTTATTCAAAATACAAGTTGATGGCACCTTAATTAGCAACCACCTTTATAAGAATATTGATAGACACAAAGGACATAAGGATAGGAACATCGATGTAACTCATTCAGACTGGCGTTCTTTATCAAACAAAATTAAAAAAAAATCAATTTGTATACGTTCGTTGAAAACAAATGTATTTTGTGTTAAATTTAAAATTCCCTTTATACTGCAACTCTGTATATCGCGACAGAATTATTTAATGTGACATGTAGGAGAGGAACCTCTACGAATCGCTTATATCATGTTCGATTAGTTTTATTTAAATGTTTTTTATTGGTAGATACTATGTGTATATTCGCCGAACATTAACGAATTGGATACATCTATTAAACTCATCCGTTGTTTCATCGAGTCATTCGCTAATAGTACATCGGGATCGGATTTAGTTTTTAACGAACTCTCAAAGTAATCGCTTGTGTGGTAAGAAAGACGGATTAGCTCCCAGTACTAGCTAAAATAAATGGGCAAAAGATCTTTAATTATTGTGTTTGCATAAGAAATCGACCAGGAGCAGACATTTCTATTTTTATATCATCAATTTTCGCAAGTGTGCATCAAATTTTTTGCGAATAAATCGTGTGTTTTTACGTGTAATATTTATTCATAAAATTATTGTGCAAATGGAAGTGCTCTGAGCTGAAAATACCGCAATTATTTCGAATATTTGAGTTTTTTATTTTAAATTATAAAATTAATGGTGTTGTGATGTAAGTGATCTAAAAAAGTAAATGAGAAAAAAAAAAATTCCGATCTTGGATCCTTTTATTGAAATTTTTTCCCTCGATCGACCGCGATGTGTTGAATAATTTTATAATTCGAGTGGATCGTTCGATTGACAATCGAATTTAATATTATCGCGATCGACGGATTTAGAATCTAGAGCATGACATTTAGTGTTAATTTATTCTCGGTATTTTGATCTTAGCGCAACAACTCAATCAGGATCTGAGTGAATCGAAGATCGATCGTGTCTAAAATCTAAATAGTAAATTGACTTGGAGTCGTGGTACTGTTTAACGTAAAGTGCGCGCGCTATTTAAAATAGAAAATAATATTAAAATCGGTGGTGTGGCGTCTTTTGTCGTGAACGTTGTCCGATCGGTTGCGATCGCGATCATTGGCTCTCTTTACTGGGTGCCAGTGGCCATAGCGATCCTAGCGCTCCCAGCCCCATTCTAGACATGCAATTAAACAGTATGCGGAAGTTAAAATGGTGCAGTCCCTGTCTCCTGGTAGTTTAACTAAAGTATAGGCCCGATAGTGACACGATGGACACATGTGTCTCGCGATCCCATACGTGTTGCAATAGTCATTTTGTTTAATGATTACGCGAAAGTTGTTGTACGCAAATAGCCACAACACTTTACATCATGCTACCGACTATAAGAAGGACTATCGACTCGTGTGCATAGTTAAATCGTTTCATATAGATCTTGTAAAGTTCTTGTCATGCTCAATTGTAATTCAACGGCTTGATGAGATTGAAAATAAATTCAAGAAGTGAATTACTTTTGAATTTCGCGCGTACTACGACGACTTTTAAAAAAAATACATTTTAGGTGTTTCGTTTCTTTTTTCAGAGTACTCTAAGTTTTTGGTGATTTAATAGTTTAGTGTTTAGTTATTTAGTGTTTGTTCTTCATTTAATTAATATTCTAAACGAAAAATTGGATAGTGCCCAGATTTTAATTGGATATTTATCGAGCAAGGATTAGGCTGATGGCATGGAGTTACCATGTCTCGACAGGAAAATGGAAAATCATCGTTAATTGAACGCACCACAGGTAAGCCGTAAATCTATTTTCTGCTATAATCCTTTAAAAATAATACTTTGTGCATTCGAATTGTTTTTCACGATCTATTCGCATCTATTAAATTTTATTAAATAATTTTTTTAAAAATAAAATAATGTGATCGACAAAAACAATTGGCCACCCTGAAATTTTGTATTTTTGAATTTTAAAACTATTAAATCCCATAAAAGTAAGAAAAGAATTATATCAGTTCCGTCGTATGAAGAAATGTTTGTATCATAGTGCCATAACTCAAGAACCCCCCCAAAGATGTTAGCTTCAAATTCTAAAAATGGCCAGATTGGTTGGTTCTTTATATTGGGGATAAACTTTTTGTGTAAGCGAATTTGAGGTAAAGGGTTTCTTCAAAGGAGTAGTTGCATTCGGGTGATGAAAAGGCTACACAAAATTAGGGTATGATGTCTTTAAGTTTCACAAAATTATATCTTCAGGATCGCTCATCCTAGAAATTGAAAGGCCAGACATTTTTTGATTAAATGATCAATAAATTCTTTAGTGGAAGAGTCTTTAAGGTGTACTAAAAACGTTGTATTCCATGTCTGAGGAGCCACTTATGATATGAAAATTTGATTCGTATGTAGAAGTACAAAAACTCCAGTTTCAGATAATAGGCAATTCAAAATCAAACAGAATGAAAATCGAGTAAACAATGAGGCAGTGTTGTCCAAAAAGTGGAGCTCTAGAACCATAAAATTCAATTAATATTGTTTTTTTTAATCAAACTAGAGTTTTATGTTAAGGGTGGAGGTTGCATAATTGTGTCACCGAAAGATACTTTATATATTAAGAACCCTTTCATACCTACATCAGTTTTAAATTCTGAAAGCAGGAATACCAATAATAGTACTTTTTCTTGGTTGGCTACTTTTTTTAAAAGGGTTAGAGATAAAGCGTTTTTGATTTTTATATCTCAAAAAAGAATAAAAATCTCAAATTCGATACGTAAAAAAGAAGTGGTATATCCAAATAATCGAAAAATTTAATACTTGAATAATTTGAATACTAGGTTACTATTTGTATTTCACTGCCACCTGGCTTCAAATCGCTCCATACAAAAACGTTCAATCTGGTTGGAAAGTGCTTCCAACAAAACCGGCGTCTTGTATGTATGTATAATACGTAAAGCTAGTTTTAAACTTTCTGCCATGCTGTCAAATGTTTGACTAAAAAAGTATGACAAAATATTGAGTCAAATAAAATAATTTGGCAAATGAAAATTTGACGATCAAAATATTTGACAGCATGACACAGACTGTAAAATAAACTAAACTAATAACTGATTTATATTGCAAGATTTCGAGTTGGATTCCGCGATTCTTGAGTTTTCGGTAAATCTTTGTTGAAATCCACCAGATTTCTCATATACAATATATGAGAGATTTCAAAATCTCTTTAAATGATTGGATGTTATGAAAATCTACATGAAAATAAACTGAAACAGATCTGGACAGCAAGGTCGTCATTTCAGTCTTTTCCAGGGGGGGGGGGGGGCAAGATATTATGAATGTATGTATTTTTATATATAAATCTCCATATGTTATATGTAATATATGAAAATACCAAATTCAGGGGGGGGGAATGCCCCCCCCCCTGCCCCCCTCAAATGACGTCCCTGCTGGACAGCCCAGAAATGTATGTTTCGCCACAATATTTACTGTAATATATTTTGAATAAATGTTTCAAATTACTTGTTCACAATGCACTGTTTGGAGTCAAATAATTCTATTTTTTGATTTTGAATCATTCAGTATAAATTTCTACTATTAAAAATTGTATAAGTGGTTCCCATGTAAGCAGAACTCTATTTGAAACATCCTCGGATATCCAGGATTTTTTTATAAACTTTCTTGTCGTACTATGTCGATATACGCGAAAGTATTTATCGCGCCCATCTGCATTTTTCATCGACAGTTGACCGATAGGTCACAGAGCATTTTCGATCACTATTGGTCCATGTATTAAAATGTGTATGGTTGGCGTCATGACTAGGTTTATACACATCTTGAAGTTTCCATTGCGTAGATAGCAGTATCAGCCTTGTGTCCAGATGATATGACTGTTTTCACATTGATATTTATCTCCAGTTAATCAATAATAGTCAATGGCGCAACAGCCCAAATCGGGCCTAGGCCTTAAAGTAATGCCAGAGTTACTTCATTGCGAGACCATCGGAACACTAGGAGGTGAAGTGGTCAGCTACACGCTCGTCCGTGACTATTACCCCGATCTTAACTCAGGTACTCATTTACAGCTGAGTGAACTGGTAGTTCGGCACCCAATCCCATTTTTGAAAATTACTTGTCGCCAAGCAGATTCGAGCCTGGTACCAGGTGCACCGAAGGCAAATGCTCTAGCCACTAAGCCACCCAGTATACTTTATCTCCAGTTATTTCCACTAATTCTTCGTATCCGTAAAAACGTCCATCTGGTGTTTCCATTATTGGTATTGCCAAATTCTTACCTGGAAATATCGACAACCCTTGTAAAACACGCTTGGGTTTTCAATAGAGACATAACAATTTTGTATTTAAATAAAACCCAGAATAATTGAGATTATTTTCAAACGGTACTCGGCCATGAACTTCAAAAATGTAAACCTTGACTGACATTGACAGACCAGCAAAAAAGTTTAAGGGTGCGCAAAATTGTTAGGTACCTTGTAAAATCAGTTCGATATCTCATCGGATCTAAGAAATATGTTGAAATTTGTGAAAGGTATGCAATTCCTTTACGCACTCTTCGGGTTTCATATCAAAAATTCATAAAACAAGTTTTTAATCGATTATATAAAAAAAAACTCTGTATAAGTAAAAGCCGAATTGATATCTCATCAAACTAGAGATATTGCGAAAATTGTTACAACCTCCTTATACCCACATAGGGTCGAAGATCCAAAAGTAATCAATGACTGTAATATATTTTTAGATAATATAAAATAAGTTCGAAGAAGTAAAAACTAATTCGAAGCCTTATTACTCCCAATAGATATGACGGAATTCATGAAAACGTGCGCAACTCCTTCATACCCTCTTAACGGTTAAAAGGGAAAAATTCTGAAAACTGTTTTTAAATATATATCTATTATATATAAAAAGTCTGGAAAGGTTAAAATTTATAAAAAACTTGAAGAATATAACTGAAGTCATCAAAATTGATACAACCCCTTTACACCTCCTTAGGGATCAAATTTAATAAAATCCAGAAAACACTTTCTATGCTTCACCTGAAAAATCCTCAGAAAATATATAATTTATATTAAAAAAATATTTGAAGAATTTTCAGTCATGATTGAACGCAACAATTTGATTGTTCAACTTTCTAAAAACTTTATTAAATTTAAATTCCGAACAATAAACTTCTTTCTGACTTTATTCTTATAAATTTGTATTGTTCTTGCCCTTTGAAAATTTTCAAATCTTGTAACTTTTATTAGGCACTTTATGTAAGTAATCCTTTACATTTATGAAGGCATAATTTTCATAAAATCATTCTAAACTGTTAATAAGTATAGAAGCTGAAATGTATAAATAGAATGCACCTTAAGCACTTGTCGTGGTTTTTGTATTGACTAGAGTTAAATTTAACCAACTTCACTGATATTACATACTTTGTAAACCTAAAATACTGGTTCTGTTCGAAAAAATTCACACTAAAGGGTTAATGTGTTCAAACATAAACTAACTATCATAAGTAGATAGTTAAGCTAGAACCGATGACCAAAACTGTAGTGTCTCAGATTTCCAAATCTCGTTACTTGCTAGCTTCTTTTTTGCAGACATTACACTCTTCATTACTCTAGTAAGGGCTTACAAACTGTTTCCTCATTCATTGATTACAAATTCATTTCTTACTCAAAGTTCGACTGGGAGATCGCAACTGATAACACAGAATAGTGTTTTGTTGGACAATACTTTTATTCAGACAAAGATTTCCCACCTATTTTTTTGCACACCAGTATGTATGTAGGTACCCAGTAGGAAATGGGAGCATCCCATGATTAATCCCAGACTACTTCTTAGGGAGGTTTGGAGACCTCGTTTTCTGCTCTATTTGACCTCCTTTTTGCAAAAGCATGTCCTCTAAAATCAGATCTCCAATATACCTCCAAAGAAAGCATTCAAAAATACTTGTAAGGGAGCTTAAAACGAGATCTCTAATGGGACTAGTTATGCAGTAAAACTCAAAAATGGTCTTCATATAGTCCCATTTTCATCCATTCCGAGCAAAAAAATAGAAGTGACGGTTTTCTGTATAATTTTGTTATTAATCTCATTTTTTCCTCCATTGTGAGAGATAGTAGATACCTCGTTATTTGCTCCCTCACGGAGCTCTACTCAAATTTCCTAGTGGGTATTGTCCTAATTTTTGTGCATGTGAACTTATAGAGAAACTATATTGTTACATGTACCCAGGTAACATGCACAACCCAATGACCACCCAATATCCAACGGGGACACTTCTGTAAACTTCTCGAACACTCATCTTTTCCTTGTCTCCCTTGCAAGTATTTCCAGCGCTCTCGAACATTCCACATACAGTAGGTATCGCTTATTGTAATCACTTTGGGATCAGCCAAAAACAATAACATTAACCGATTTATAACAATAGACGAACGAAAAACGAACGTTTGTGGAGAATGGGACCCAACTGTTTTGATAACAAAAACCGGATTATAACATTATCCGGGATTACAATAAGCTTTATCCACTGTATATAATCAAATATTCGTGAAAGTTCTCGACTCAACAAATGCACTACATATGTACGACAGAGTTTGCAGTCAAATACAGTTTACTACAACGAAGCGATATGACGATCAGTATGTACGCGAAAGAATTTGTAAAGCGATTTTAATGTCATACTTGAAATCTCGACCAACCCCTAGCATGCAAACAATATTAAATGACATAAGTATACATAGATTTCGTAAAAAATTATAAATTTCAATAAAAATAGAATAAACTGAATTCCTGTTCTTTTGAGACCTTGATGTCAAGTCACGATTTTAAAACTTCTGAATGCGATGGTGTAATTTTCTTGCCAATAAGATAATTCAGTTTTCAAAATAGCAATTTATGCAGGAACATTATCTTTTAATTAAAACTTGGCATAGCCGAAAAATTTAGTTGAGATTTTAATTTCAAACGCTCAAACTTGAGTTCCGCTTGTTAGTTGGACATAGTATGATTTTATTAGTGCGTGCTTTAGCTAGTAGAAAATTGTATTGGATTTGTTAATCTTAAAATCATGTAAATTGACATGTTCACGATTATTAGCATCCATGTTCTGTAGAGGGTGAGGTAAATTCGTGGTTGTTGCCTGTCCTTTTCCAAGATTGCATTTTTATTTGAGCTGTTTTCTGTAGTTCAAAATTTGATATTGGTCTATAACCTTTAGAGGACGACTTGTTTTTCTAAGTTTCAAAATGTTTAGCAGAAGCGTCAATTTTGGATTTTGGGCGAAGTAGAGTAAAATGCTCTGAGTTGGATTTGCACGGAATTTCTCAAATAAAACACCAACCAATCGCAAAATAGGCTCCTCTGCCTCATTTTTATTCGCCCAATTACAGAACTGAAATCTTAATATAAATTTTTTAAATTCTCTACAACATATTTGTTTCTATTATTTAACCTTGACCCTTAAAATAACAATTTCATGTTCAAAATAATGCAATTTTTCACGGCGCACAATAACTTTCCGGTTTGACTAGGCGGAAAATTAACAAAAAAAAGCTGTAAAATGTTCGCCCAAGATTCAAAATTCAAAAATAGATAGCTCCAATACAAGCATATTTTCAATCGCACGATGAAGGTGCAAAGGAAATGATTCTAAAATAAAATTTGAAGATCAGTCAACGAAAAATGTCGCGATCGGCGGGTGTGTAAAAGTTTATTTTTGAACGCGCGAAAAACACCTGTGAATTTTGAATTTGACCGCGTGAGTGGTAAATCTTGAAGGCATTACGCATTATACGGTTGACAAGTAATTTTCAAAAAAAAAAACATTTATATTTATTTTTGTATTCTGTGTTTGGGTTCAAGAATTTCCTAACGAGTTTGTTTTCTTGTTTTTCGATCTTTTAGCGTATACAATAAGAACCGAAAAAATATCGGAATTGGACATCACGTCGCTGAAACAGCACGAAATTCGGGCAGCTCAAAAAATGCAGGTGAGTGAAAATTAAAAATACATAGGTAGTCTGAAATTTTATTTGCAATTAGTTTCGAATCGGTTTCGAAGGAGTTTTTATGAAATGTGAAGAAAATCTGTGCAGCTTTGCTTTGAGTGAATGTGTCGGCAGAAAATCACCTAAATATAGATGAAGAGCGTCAGTCATTGAAAACACAAATTAGCCACAAATATGTTTGTGTAATGGATTCTAAATTGGTTGAATGATTGATTTGGCTTTTAAATATTTGTGGTTATCTGTAAATAATCACTTAAGAAGTTTGCAAGTCAGTTTGCAAAAACTGCGATAATATTCAGTATAAGACCTAATAAGGCTTCCCAGTAAACACTATAACTCGAAAATGAATCATTTTTCGATCATCTCTTAGGTATTGTGATCGGTAATGATAGTTGCAGTCTTAACGTTTTCGTATAACAGAATGGCTTGTCATAATGACATGGTTGCCGTCTCGCAATAAAGGATCTCTCGGAATTCGAGGAAATAAATATTCAACAAAAATTGTGATTATTATGGCAAATCTCCTTTTTATCACTAAGGTGATTCATTTTTGAATCGCCATATTTTCTTACCACAGCGGAGCTCACATTTTGATTGTAAATGAATCGCTTTCTTATAACTTGTTGACTTTTTGGGCGAAAGTATACTGCTATTATTTTAAAAGAAGTTGCTTGGACTTTATATTCACCTCTCTAGGTAAACTAAAATCAGAAGTACGAAAACGATCTTATTGATCCTTTTAAGACACGATTAATGTAAGGGTATTTTCTTACGTGTTAAATATGTTATTAACGAATACACATAGTTTACTAAAATTATATTTCGCGAAACGAATTCCATAATTAGTTTGTATATTAAAAGAAACACTTCGATGAATACCTCCAAGCCAGTAGGATGTTTTGGATGAGTCAATGGAACGTGATGATGAAGCTCCTAAGAACTAAGTCCAACATAGAGAGGGTTTTTCAATTGTAATGCCCTTCATGACTGTAGCCAAGGTAGCGATCGATCTGAATTCGAATGTTCTAGTGGGTACCTTCATATACCCTTTTGATACTGAAAAAGAATCTAAAAATTATTAAAGGTTGTTGGTTATGATATAAAATGAAATAAAAAAAATTTTAAATAAAAAATACATTAAGTAATAAAATATCGCATCCCAAAATACAGTATTAATAATCTTATCCTCAGTTCGGATTGAAATTTCAGCAATCTAACTATTTCTATTATTTATTCTTAAATGAACACGTCAATTACTTCCTTAATTGATTAATATATATTAAAACGGAGACAGTCTGGGCGTAACTTAATTATTTTTCGATCTAAGTTTGTGACGTGAACAAGAGAATTTGCTACGCCGTTTCCATTCTATTTGTAGCTGAATTATTGGAGTTATACTGCGACTCCCCATTAAAATCGTAACTCTGAATTAAGAAGTAGAGAGAGTACAACGTTTATATGAAATCTATCATCGCCTTTAAAAAAAAAATCTGCCAATGTTCTGGGCGAAACAATGTCAATGTTTAGGAGCTTTTAAAGTCTGAGTATATCATCAGTTGTTTCGAAATAATGAGGTTTCTGTAAAGTTAAATTTGTTCTCAAAAAAATAATATCGCGAAATTAGTTTTTAGACCATTGCATCAAATGCCGTAATAACCAATTTCATATCTCATCAGAGCTAAGGGATGGCAAAAATTGTGAAAACATATGCAAACTTTAGGGGGTTAAATATCGAAAAATTGAAAAATTAATTTGTAGGCAATTATATCATAGTTCGGTGAAAGTGAAAAGCGATCTTATTTCTCATCAAACCCAGGAAATATGTTGAAGCTTTGAAAAGCATACAACCCTTAGAATTGAATATCTAAAAATACTGAAATTAGCTTATTGGTGCTTATATGGTAAACCTAAAGTATGCAACCTCTTTACACCCACTTGGGGGTTGAATCAGATATGCAACCTCCTTACACTCACTTGGGGGATGAACATCAAGAAATCCTGGAAGGAGTTAATAGAGAAAGTGAAAACCATTTAATTTCTAATCATTATCAAAAGATATGACGTAATTCGTTAAAACGTGTTCAACCCTTTTATACCCTCTTAGAGGTTGAAAAAGGAAAAAAAACTTCAAAACAAGTTTTAGGCGATTATTACGCAAGGGCGTGAAAGTGAAAAGATATTCGATATCTGTTCAGACCTGTGAGACATGGCAAAATTTGTGAAAAACTAAACAACTCACTTCCACCCACTTAGGCGTTAAATTTCAAAAAATCCTGAAAATACATTCTATATATTTATATGAAGAAGACGTGAAACAAAAATTAATTCAATATTTGGGAAGATCAAATAGATATGACGAAAACCGTGAAAATATATGCATTTTATTTTCACTGATCATTTATTTTGCCCCCCCCCTTCTGAATGCGAACGGATATTTGAAATTTTTTGTTTTCGAAACTACTTTTCTAGTTGCTTTACATATAAATCCCGAGTTTCAACTTAGTAGCTTAAGTCGTTCTATATTCTACAGATAGGAAAAACACGCCCCACCCGTGCACCATACTACCCCTTATAAAAAATTCTATTTTTCCAACATGCTACTACTATAGTTCTATCTCAATACTAAGTTTTAGCTTATGTCATTATAGATTTTCGGGATATAAAAATCAGAACCTTTTATTTTTCACCTACTCTCACTTTCTACACCCTCACCACCAAATTGTTTTCCTGCTAGAGGTCAACTAGAGCTACTTCTTGTAAACATTTTAAGCATCTATCTTATACTGTTCTTGAGAAATGAGACGTGATTTTTTAGAAAAATTCTTACCCCCTCCACTTTTATACTCCACCACCCCCTTAAAAAAATGTATTTTCAGCAAACTCCATTTGTATACCTTTATTCACAAACCGAATTTTATTTTTCTAGCACAATTGGTTCGTGAGATATCGTAATCTAAAGCTTTCACCTCCCCCCCACCCCCAGTACGCTACAGCCCCACTAAAAAATTTGTTTCCAATCTATTCTCTTAGTATACTTACAGGTATTGTGATTTTGTGACTTAAACCGCTTAGGAGATATAGATTATGGAAAGTGTCGATCTCAGCTTTTTTGCGATTCGAACGCATTATTTTTCCCAGTGACCCATATTGACAATTTTTATGCAAATGGGTTCACTATTAAATCTATATAAATTCCAAGTTTTAGCTTTCCAGCATGAGCGGTTCCTGAGATCTAGAAATCAAAATTTTCCGTTTAAAACGCATCCCCCTCCTTCCACTCACACCACCACCCATTAGAATTTCGTCACTTCAAGTGCCCTACATAGTAGTCTTGTGTAGTTCGTGAACGAACTAGTTCGGAAGAGCGTTCCCATACATAAGTGAAATGAACGAACTGGTTTGCAGTGAATTCCTATCCTAGTTCGTTTGTAGGAAGTAGTTCGTCGTCACATTTTTAATTCCCATTCTACTCTCGCGAACTGGGAACTAAAAGAAGGAACTAGTTCAGTTCGTGAGGGATCTTTTTTTTAAGGAAGTGGTTCGTGAAGGCCTTTTTATTTTTAGGTCATCAGATTCCGTCTCTCGAACTGCGAACTTCAAAAAAGGAAGTAGTTCGTTCGTGCAGGAAGTAAGAACATTCTTTTTTTCAGATCATTACATTTCCCTACACCATTTATCATTTCTTTCTCGCGAACTGAGAACTACAAGAACCAACTAGTTCGCGAGGCCTCGTGAACTAGTTCGTTCGCGATCACTAAGGTAAAATAGAATGCGCAAGCCTACTACATAGTCTATTAACGAAAAAAATTTCAATTTAATATCTCGACGCGTTTGGGAGCTGTACGGCGCGGCGTACAGCGGACAGACGGACTGCAATTTTTTTTTGCTTTTTTCGTGTCTACTAGTCATGAAACATGAAAAAAAATTGTTTCAGAGTAGCAATTTTTTTTTAATTGATCACAATAACTACGGCGGATAAACGGATTTTTTTTTAGAATTTTTTTTAAAAATCGGTGACTGGACTGTTGAAATTATCTTCTGTCAGCAAACGACCTATAACTCAAAACTTTCTTGAGAACATTTTTTAATTTAATTGCTCAAGGGGCTTGTGAGCTCTCAAAGGGGTTTGTGAACGGCAGACAGACGAACAATTTTTTTAAAAAATTTCTAAAAGTTCTAAAAGGTGATAAGTTGTGTCCTCTGATTTTTTATTTCTTGAAAAACTAAGATCTTACCTTTTTTGGATTAATCACTATACAGTCTGAAAGAATAAATTGAAAAATACATTTTAAATGTTAAAAATCTGTAAAGTAGATTTTAGTTCAGTTTCAAGCGGCCATAAATCGACGACTCCCAAAATTTTTAATTGTGGTTCTCAATTAATCCCCAGCGAAACTGAAGAACCCGAATGTAATTCGGATATTTCCACAAAACATAAATTTTTTTTTATTAATACAAAAATCGGATAAGCACGTGACGTAAATACAATAAACAATGTATCTAAATGAATTATTAAAAATAGAATCGATTTTGAAATACTCAGCTGTGTTTACACGTCTGATTCACTTTCTCGCTATGGAAATTCCTTCGCTCACTTCAACTTTGGTATCGTCTACTCTTCTATAAAATTCTAAATTTAGGAACAACTAACTAAGAAAAAATTTGCCGTTAAACTATTCTTGAAAATTACTTTTTCTATTGTGCAATCTTTAGTGTAATGAAAAAAAAACAAGCTCGTTAATTTTAAAATGATTTATCACCAAATAAATACGACTGGCGAAATGCAATACAATTTAACGGAAAAAGAATTCGCAATTTGCGCCAAAATTCAAATACATACACACAACGACTTTATTTATTTATTTAAACTTATTTTGAATACTAAAGATTTTTTCGTTGAACTAATTTTTCGAAAATTTTCGTAGGAGAATCTTTCGCACCGTAAATTAAATTTTTGGCTACGCTGCCAAAAGAATGAGTTTTTGCGAGTGCCAAAAGCTTCTTGTCGGTGAATTACCAACGACTTTCTGGTTGAAAAATTCAGTTGATGTAGATTTTGAATTTGAACGAGAACTGTTAACGGCATCTGTTGACAGCTTTTATTAAGTACGTCTGCTAATTTGAAATTGTGCGCGAAATCTTTTGAATTATTGCGGGCGCCTAGTTGTGGGCTTTGCGAACTAAAGATTAATTTAGAACTGAACGAGATCGGTTCGTATTAATCTTTTACATTGATAAACAGTTCATCCTGAGCCATAAGGGTAATATTTTAGTCTTCAGTGATTTATTTATTTATTACCAACCTGTGGTGTACGCCAACTATGAAACTTTTGAGGCCTTAAAATCTATGCAAGACGTTAGTTGCAACATACCTGTGTAGTGTCATCTGTGGGTGAACCTGTGTGGATCGGCAAAAGGTTGGCATTATTGGGATCCACACGAGATCCACACAAAAAAAATTTGAGGGCAGTGGATGGTTTTTTTTGTTGGAGAAAAAGAAGAGTGACAGCTCGAAGAAAAATGGAGGTTGGAGTTTTGGCGAGAAAAAGTAGGAATTGAAGTGCGCGAAGAGAAAGAAAATGAAGTAGTTTTAGAGTTAAGTTAAGTTTATTGCGCACGGGCGGAAAAGAAAAGGAATAGATAAGTGTCCTGAAAAGTGGCGGACCGAAGGAATTTCCCGATTGAAAATATCACAAAATCTGTTTCTGTGACGATAGAACGCGAGTTTCGAATGAGTGCCTCGTAAAAGTTTTCGGCTAAATACAAGATTAAAAAGAATTAAAAAGAAAGTCAGAACCAGCACATAAATTAAAAGTAAAATGAATAAAAACAAATAATTAATTAAAATTGAAAATGAATTCAATTTAAAGGGAAATCTAAATTAAAAATTAACTAAAGTGACGCAAAGAAGTCTTTGGCCACATATAAAAATAAACTGCGTAAATAAGGTCATCAACATATATGCAACAAATATAAAATAAATAAACTGAGATAAATTATTACATGTAAAGTAAAACATAATAAATTAAATTAGATTGAAAAATTAAATAAAAATAAAACTAAACAAATTATAATTAAATTTAAAATAATATAAGTAAATATCAATTGAAAAATAGTAAATTATATAAAAGTAAACGAATAACAAAATAACCTAAAAATAACATAGGTAAATTCATAGTTCAATTAAAAATAAATTAAAATAAAAATATAAAACATGCATGACTTAAACGAGACAGAAACTGACTTGGACTGATATATAAAAATTTGTTAATAAATTAAATTAGAAACGTCAACCTAATTATTTACATGCAGAAACAAGAGGTAATTGTTATTATATGGTTTGTTTTGGTTATGATTTGTTGTTTTCCTCATTGATTTGTACATAATTCGTGGTTTCTCTGAAAATGGCTGAATAAGGAGCCTATTAAGATGGATCTTCTCGGTTGAAGGCCTTCCGCCCCACTCATACCTCTCTCTAGGGGCCATATCGGCAATTTTATTTCAGGACAGATATGGCTATGGTAGGGTGGGCTAGACGGCGCACAATACCGGCGCCTGTCGAGTTGTTAGGAATGTTCTCGGTCTCTCACGACCGATTGGGAATCTTATCCCAATTTTATCACCCGGATAAGTCGGCGTGAAATTTTTGTTGTACAGGCCAAGGGTTTTATGGCCTGAAACGCGAACAACGTACCCCCCCACAGCCGCAGCTAGCCCGGAAGCCAGCAAGCACGTCGCTCCAGTTTGCGTTTCAGCCACCAATTCGGACGTAGGCGGAATTGGACCCCTCTTTCCCGATCCTCAACCTTCCCTTCGATTGTTTTGACTTTTGCAAGTCAAAATAATCACTCCAAGGCCTCCGTTCACAACAAAATGGCGCCCAACGTGGGGCTAGCCAAACCGGCGCGTAGTTCACAACGCGTGATGGAACAATATGCGAGAGTCGGAAAAATGCCGCATAAAAATTGTCACATCGAATGGACTTAAACTTTGTCTGATAGCGACACAAAATAACGCTTGCACGGCACCTACAAGTACAGTGAACAAGCTCTTTTGTTGCTTCACTTATTTCTAGTGTGATTCGAATTTTCAGCTGAACATTGTGAAACCTTTGTATTGACAGTTTTCTGTTGGCAACCTTCAGGCGCCATCAGAATTCCATATGGAGGGGAAGCCTTTTCTATCTGTGGGTTCGAGTTGGACTTGTTATGGGTTAAGTAGGGTCTTCAAGACCCATCAAACTGATGTATTGTAGGTACCCTTTTGAAAGCTGGGCTTGTCTTGACTTAGCGGGCAAGTCGTCAGACGATTGGGCAGACTACCTGCAATATATGTTTTGGATTGGTGAGGAGAAGTCAATACTGAAGTCTTCAAAAGAGTTCCTTATTTCCTTATTCCATCCTTTTAAAGTTCCTATAACGTAAAATTAAATTTAAATCATGTAGTATATTTTTTTTTTTTTAAATTTTAAGTCTTAGGACAATTTTCCAATTTTTTTTATCTTAGTATTTTATTTTATCTTGCTTTTGTATTATCCCATTTTTTTTTTATTTTTCTCATTTCCAATTTTCCCTTGAAGTTGGAGAGGCTGAGATTTGCCTTTCAACTCGACCTAGCAGGAGAGAGGATGAGGTTTGGGAGGTTGATAGCGAGAAGATCCATCACGTTTTGATTTTGATTTTCGCTATAATGAAAATTGTTTGCTCTTGGAATTTTGATTTATCATTTTGATTTTTGCATTTGGCTTGGCTTTGTTTTTTTTTGTTTTGCTATATGCTAGAATATTGGTTTAGCATCCGATTTTTTTTTGTATTGATTTTTTTTTTTTTTGATTTCGAAGAATCGGATGTTATATTTGGCATGGTTTTTTTTCTTATTGTTTCTTTTGCTATCAAATTTTATTTGATATTCGCTTTAATTTGATTGCTTTAAGCGCAAATTTGATTCCTTCGCTTCTTTCATGAATCATTTTCTTTTTTTTGTTTGTTTTTTTGTTGATTAGCTTTATATTGGGTACGTATTTTAGATCCTTAGTTTGAATGATTTTTTTTTATACTGTACGTAAAACTATGTAGATCTTTCATTTATAGTTTTTTTTTTTTTTTTTTCAATTCGCATGTTAGGTTATATATTTTTCGTTTGCTTAGCTATTTACTAATTTTTTTTTTCTTTTCATGGTATTATTAGCTAGGAATTATTTTGTATATTATATTTTTTTTTTTCAATTCTTGCTTTAGTATAATTTTTTTTGTTTTGTTCTAATAGCATATCTTGGTTTCCATTTGCATTGTTTTGTAGGACTAGTTAGTTTTTTTATTATTTATTACTTATACATACATATTTATCACTATTAAAATTTAAGCTTTATTATATTTTCTTTTAGTAATTTTCCTGTTAAGTTATAGTAATTTTCTAGGTTTAAATTTTTTTAGACTTAGGTTGTTTTTTTGTTAGGTAATTTTTCTTAGATTTAGTGTTATATTATTAGATTAAATTTAGTAGGTTTAGTTAGTTTAGTTTTTTCTGGGTGTGGTAGTTTAATTTATTATATAGATAGTTATTAGATAATTATTTTTTTTTGTATTGAATTTCTCGTTTATTTATTATTAGGCATATATATTTTGAAGGTTCATTATTTAGTTTTAGTTTCCTATTAATATTTAGTTTGGGTAGTTTATATTACTTATTAGAGTAAATTTTCTTACATCGTTTTTTTTTCAATATGCCACTTTCACGAACACCAGAAAGGAGAGGTGATATTCTGTGTACTATATGTCAGGATTGGGTGAGACCACTTGATGAGGTGATCACTAAATGTGGACACCGTTACCATGAACTCTGTATAGAGGAGTGGTTGAAGGAAAAAGAGATTTGTCCCACTTGTAGGAATGATCTGGACAAGTCGGACTACTGGTCTGTCCGTGGAGTGGAGGGAGCGACAGCCGCCCCTGGTCCGTTGACAAGAAGCAGGGCTCAGTTGACGGTCCCACAGCTGCAAAGAGATGGGGTTTCTCTCCTTAGGGAGTTAAATTTAGATCCTCCACAAGAGCTGGGCGGAGGTCGAGCCTTCTACGCTCCGGACGGAACAGTGGTCACCGACCATGGCAGGGGTTTACCAACGTCGACTTTGCCATTACCACCCTCGAATATACCAACAACACCTTTGAATCGACCACTACCACAGATACCGAGGACGACAGCGCAGGCACGTGTGAATCTTGGAGTTGATGAGATCACTCAACTGATTCGTACGTTGCTGAGGGAGGAGCGATCTCATCAATTTCGAGATTCACACAGCGATCGTTCAAGATCGACGGATCGCACCTCCAGATCGACGAGTACTGCTCGAGCACCTGAGAGGGCTCAGCCACCACAAAATCCAATGGCTCAGCCGCCTCAATATTCGGTCGTTCAACCACAACAATATCCGGGGGCTCAGCTTCCACATTATCCGGCCGCTCAGTTCGCTGATCGAAGGAGCACCGGACAAAACAATAGACGCCGCAACACTGCAAGTCCCATACGGACATGGCGATTAAAATTCAATGGAGACGCTAAAGTGTTGCGAGCGGAAGAACTAATCTATCGCGCCGAGGCTCTTGCGACCAGCGAGCTGAGCGCGGATATGGACTTGCTCGCACGAAGTTTCTACATGCTGCTAGATGGTCGTCCAAACAGTTGGTACTGGACCTGGCACAGGTCCAATCCAAGACCAACTTGGGCGGTTCTGAAACCTGCATTTTTGCAGACGTGGGGTGTGCGAGCAAGTGATTGGGATATCAGACGGCAAATGTTAGCCAGACGTCAGGTCCCAAGCGAGTCCTATCAGATGTTCGAGCAGGACTTGTGTGAGCTCCGGAATCTGCTGTCGAATCCGATGCACGACGGAGAGTTCGTGGAGCTGGTGCGGGGAAATTTGTTGCCGAACACGCAGCAACAAATTTGCCTGCAACAAATTTGGTCTCTTGACCATCTCCGACAAATAGTGTCCAGAGTCGAGGACATAAGACGATCTACCCGATACGGCTACTCGAGTCATACCCGAGTTGCTGAGGTCGTGGAGCCTCCTACAGAGGTTTGTGACGAGCGCGATGGTTCCGAAACCATGGCAGGAATTACAACTGGGGCTCCACTAAAATGTTGGAACTGTGAGCGTTTAGGTCACAGTTACCGACTATGTGAAGAAGCACCCAGGGGTATTTTCTGCTATGGCTGCGGAACGAAAGACGTTTTGCGACCGCATTGTGCTCGTTGCAATCGGGAAAACTCCGGAACGGAACGTTCTAATTCCCGTCCTTTTCGGAGCAACCCACAGCAGCCACCCAAAACGTAGGAGACTCTTCGATCTCCGCAACTTGTGGTGATGACGAAACATCACCAGTCAGGTCAATTACACCGGACCTGACAAAACCATCGGATTCGACAACTGCCACGACTGAGTCTCATTCAGTCGTAATTCTTTCCAATCCCTTACCTTCTGTTCGCAAAGCACCTGTACCTCGGAAGCCTTACCATGTAAGACTGAAGGAGTACATGGAGGCACGCGACAGGATTTTTAATGATTCAAAATTCCCCTTTATTAGTATTTCATCTTGTTCCACATTTCAAACTGCCCCTGTTCCAACTCCTAAAAAGGCAATTTTACGTTTACGCGCATTTTGGCGTAAAGTTCGTGAGAGAAAGAAGGCAGTAATGTCGACTATTATCTCTGAACCTTTTGACGTACGTCCCTATGCTATGGTCTCCCTTTTCAGTGTAAACGTTAAAGGTCTTTTAGACAGTGGTGCGAGCATTAGTTGCCTAGGAGCCAATGCATTAGAACGCCTTGAGCGTGCGCAAGTGCATTGGAAGCCGATTTTTCATGAGGTGAAGACAGCTGATGGTGCTTCACAGAGGGTGGTGGGAAGTGTGACGACCGAAATTAAATTTCGTGGAGTTACACAACCTATTACCCTTTACATCGTGCCAAGTTTGTCTCAGGAGTTATATCTTGGGGTAGATTTCTGGCGAGCTTTTAATCTTGCTCCATCCATCATCAGTTGTGTCAACACACAAACCACCTCTTCGCAACATAATGCTACTGCGATGCACTCTTTAACGAGTAAAGATGTTGAACGTCTAGAGAACGTTAAGTCCAAGTTCCCTTCTTTCGAACTTCATGGTTTGGGAAGGACAAACGTTCTCGAACACGAAATCGACGTAGGAGAAGCGCGCCCTATCAAACAACGACACTACCCAGTATCGCCTGCGATTCAAAACCTCATGTATGGCGAGGTCGATCGTATGCTGGCAATGGGAGTGATAGAGACGAGTTTGAGTGCGTGGAGTTCGCCGGTAGTACTCGTGAGGAAACCAGGAAAAGTCCGGTTATGTTTGGATTCTCGAAAGGTAAATAGTGTGACGAAAAAGGATGCATATCCACTTCCACATATCGACGGAATTCTTAGTCGATTACCACGAGCCAACTTCATAACCAGTCTTGACCTGAAGGACGCCTTTTGGCAGATTCCTCTCGAGACTAAGTCTCGTGAAATGACGGCGTTTACCATTCCCGGACGACCCCTCTATCATTTTACCCGGATGCCATTTGGATTGTGCAATGCACCCCAACGCATGTGCCGTTTGATGGATCGTGTTATCCTACCCGAACTGAAGGACCAAGTATTTGTTTACTTGGACGATTTATTGTTGATCTCGGAAGATTTCAATTCCCATTTGGTTTTGTTGGCGGAAGTTGCCGAATGTCTGGTGAAGGCTGGACTTACAATCAATGTGGGAAAAAGTAAGTTTTGTCTGAGGGAGGTGAAGTATCTTGGATACATTGTTGGAGATGGAGGCCTGAAGACAGACCCAGAAAAAGTCTCGGCTATAGTCGATTACCCTTCACCAAAATCCGCACGTCAGGTTCGACGCTTTCTTGGTATGGCTGGTTGGTATCGACGCTTCATACTCAACTTTGCAGCTGTGGTGTCACCGATCTCAGACACGCTGAAAAAGGCCGAACGATTTACTTGGACTTCTGAAGCAGAAACTGCATTTCAGTCTGTGAAGGCCAAGTTAACCGCAGCCCCTGTATTGGTAAATCCAGACTTCACTCGACCCTTCGTGATACAATGTGATGCTAGTAAATCTGGAGTGGGGAGTGTTATTTTCCAGGAGAATGATGATGGATCGGAATCTCCGATTGCGTTTATGTCCCAGAAGCTCAATTCCGCTCAACGCAATTACAGTGTTACCGAGCTTGAATGCTACGCCGCTGTGTTGAGCGTGAAAAAATTCAGAGCGTACGTGGAAGGGACATCGTTTAAGGTTATCACGGATCATGCAAGTCTTAAATGGCTGATGTCTCAAAAGGATCTCAGTGGACGTTTGGCTCGCTGGAGTTTGAAGTTGCAAGGTTTCGACTTCGTGATTGAACATCGTCGTGGGAGCCTGAATATTGTACCAGACGCTCTCTCTCGCGTATACGAGGACGGATTAAACGCGCTGATTGACGTTGCACCCATGGTTGACTTAAGCTCGTCAGAGTATCAGAATCCGGAATATCAGGATCTGAAGTCAACTGTGGAGGCAAACGCCCCTCGGCTTCCTGACGTATGCGTTAGAGATGGTTTCGTGTACAAGCGTACAGAGGCCTATAATGGTGACCCAATCACAGAGGATCGTGCCTGGAAACTTTGGATTCCATCGAGCTTGGCGCTTACTGCGATTGCTCAGGCACATGAAGCGGATACCATGGTTCACGGTGGGTTCGCTAAAACGCTAGAGCGCATTAGACGTTACTTATATTGGCCCGGTATATCTACACAAGTCCGCGATTTCGTTCTTTCGTGTCAGACTTGTAAAGAAACGAAGTCCCCGAATCGTCCGCTTAGAGCTGCAATGGGAGATGCCTTCAGAACGCAGAAGCCCTTTCAACATCTATACATTGATGTATTAGGACCATACCCTAGGACCAAAAGTGGGAAAATTGCTATCCTTGTTGTCCTGGACCATCTGTCCAAATTTCCTATCCTTCATCCCCTAAGAAGAATTACGGCGGGTGAGATTACGACGTTTTTGGAGAGGGATGTCTTCCATATGTTTGGTACCCCCGAGACAATTCTCTCCGACAATGGGTCTCAGTTCAAGTCAGCGACATTTAACTCCATGCTTTCTAAGTATGGGGTTAAACACCTATATACCCCAAAATACTCGCCTCAAGCGAATGCTTCAGAGCGAGTCAACCGGTCTGTTTTAGCTGGACTCCGTGCGTTCATCGTGGAGGACCAGACTCGATGGGACGAAAACTTAAGCAAAATAGCATTTTCTCTTAGGAGTTCAATTCACCAAGCCACTAAGTTTTCGCCCTATCAGGTTTTGTTTGGATCCCACATGATGTCGCATGGGGATGACTACGCTCTGTTGCATCGTTTGAAAGCGTTAGGTGAGGCAGACTTGCAATTGGGTCCCAGAGAAGGTACTCCTATCGTGAGGCAACTGGCACAGGCGAATATTCAAGTCGCACATGAGAACAGCAGTAGGCGTTATAATATGCGTACGGCTCAAACTCAATTTAGAGAAGGACAGGAAGTGTACAGAAGAAACTTTTCCCTGTCCACAGCTGCACACAATTATAACGCCAAACTGGCCAAAAAGTTCTTGAAGTGCAGGATTCGTCGTGTGCTGGGCAACTCGCGATATGAGCTAGAAGATCTCGGAGGCAAACGTGTGGGAGTGTACCACTCCAAGGACCTTCGTCAGTGACTGGAGCGAGTGACAAACTCTGACAGTGCCCGGTCGCTGCAGTCGTGAGCATGAGACGCAGACGGAGCTCACAGCTGCCTTTTTTTTTTAGCCTGTTCGGCGTTGTAGACAACGGCGATCAGGCTATGTTGTAGTGTCATCTGTGGGTGAACCTGTGTGGATCGGCAAAAGGTTGGCATTATTGGGATCCACACGAGATCCACACAAAAAAAATTTGAGGGCAGTGGATGGTTTTTTTTGTTGGAGAAAAAGAAGAGTGACAGCTCGAAGAAAAATGGAGGTTGGAGTTTTGGCGAGAAAAAGTAGGAATTGAAGTGCGCGAAGAGAAAGAAAATGAAGTAGTTTTAGAGTTAAGTTAAGTTTATTGCGCACGGGCGGAAAAGAAAAGGAATAGATAAGTGTCCTGAAAAGTGGCGGACCGAAGGAATTTCCCGATTGAAAATATCACAAAATCTGTTTCTGTGACGATAGAACGCGAGTTTCGAATGAGTGCCCCGTAAAAGTTTTCGGCTAAATACAAGATTAAAAAGAATTAAAAAGAAAGTCAGAACAAGCACATAAATTAAAAGTAAAATGAATAAAAACAAATAATTAATTAAAATTGAAAATGAATTCAATTTAAAGGGAAATCTAAATTAAAAATTAACTAAAGTGACGCAAAGAAGTCTTTGGCCACATATAAAAATAAACTGCGTAAATAAGGTCATCAACATATATGCAACAAATATAAAATAAATAAACTGAGATAAATTATTACATGTAAAGTAAAACATAATAAATTAAATTAGATTGAAAAATTAAATAAAAATAAAACTAAACAAATTATAATTAAATTTAAAATAATATAAGTAAATATCAATTGAAAAATAGTAAATTATATAAAAGTAAACGAATAACAAAATAACCTAAAAATAACATAGGTAAATTCATAGTTCAATTAAAAATAAATTAAAATAAAAATATAAAACATGCATGACTTAAACGAGACAGAAACTGACTTGGACTGATATATAAAAATTTGTTAATAAATTAAATTAGAAACGTCAACCTAATTATTTACATGCAGAAACAAGAGGTAATTGTTATTATATGGTTTGTTTTGGTTATGATTTGTTGTTTTCCTCATTGATTTGTACATAATTCGTGGTTTCTCTGAAAATGGCTGAATAAGGAGCCTATTAAGATGGATCTTCTCGGTTGAAGGCCTTCCGCCCCACTCATACCTCTCTCTAGGGGCCATATCGGCAATTTTATTTCAGGACAGATATGGCTATGGTAGGGTGGGCTAGACGGCGCACAATACCGGCGCCTGTCGAGTTGTTAGGAATGTTCTCGGTCTCTCACGACCGATTGGGAATCTTATCCCAATTTTATCACCCGGATAAGTCGGCGTGAAATTTTTGTTGTACAGGCCAAGGGTTTTATGGCCTGAAACGCGAACAACGTACCCCCCCACAGCCGCAGCTAGCCCGGAAGCCAGCAAGCACGTCGCTCCAGTTTGCGTTTCAGCCACCAATTCGGACGTAGGCGGAATTGGACCCCTCTTTCCCGATCCTCAACCTTCCCTTCGATTGTTTTGACTTTTGCAAGTCAAAATAATCACTCCAAGGCCTCCGTTCACAACAAAATGGCGCCCAACGTGGGGCTAGCCAAACCGGCGCGTAGTTCACAACGCGTGATGGAACAATATGCGAGAGTCGGAAAAATGCCGCATAAAAATTGTCACATCGAATGGACTTAAACTTTGTCTGATAGCGACACAAAATAACGCTTGCACGGCACCTACAAGTACAGTGAACAAGCTCTTTTGTTGCTTCACTTATTTCTAGTGTGATTCGAATTTTCAGCTGAACATTGTGAAACCTTTGTATTGACAGTTTTCTGTTGGCAACCTTCAGGCGCCATCAGAATTCCATATGGAGGGGAAGCCTTTTCTATCTGTGGGTTCGAGTTGGACTTGTTATGGGTTAAGTAGGGTCTTCAAGACCCATCAAACTGATGTATTGTAGGTACCCTTTTGAAAGCTGGGCTTGTCTTGACTTAGCGGGCAAGTCGTCAGACGATTGGGCAGACTACCTGCAATATATGTTTTGGATTGGTGAGGAGAAGTCAATACTGAAGTCTTCAAAAGAGTTCCTTATTTCCTTATTCCATCCTTTTAAAGTTCCTATAACGTAAAATTAAATTTAAATCATGTAGTATATTTTTTTTTTTTTAAATTTTAAGTCTTAGGACAATTTTCCAATTTTTTTTATCTTAGTATTTTATTTTATCTTGCTTTTGTATTATCCCATTTTTTTTTTATTTTTCTCATTTCCAATTTTCCCTTGAAGTTGGAGAGGCTGAGATTTGCCTTTCAACTCGACCTAGCAGGAGAGAGGATGAGGTTTGGGAGGTTGATAGCGAGAAGATCCATCACGTTTTGATTTTGATTTTCGCTATAATGAAAATTGTTTGCTCTTGGAATTTTGATTTATCATTTTGATTTTTGCATTTGGCTTGGCTTTGTTTTTTTTTGTTTTGCTATATGCTAGAATATTGGTTTAGCATCCGATTTTTTTTTGTATTGATTTTTTTTTTTTTTTGATTTCGAAGAATCGGATGTTATATTTGGCATGGTTTTTTTTCTTATTGTTTCTTTTGCTATCAAATTTTATTTGATATTCGCTTTAATTTGATTGCTTTAAGCGCAAATTTGATTCCTTCGCTTCTTTCATGAATCATTTTCTTTTTTTTGTTTGTTTTTTTGTTGATTAGCTTTATATTGGGTACGTATTTTAGATCCTTAGTTTGAATGATTTTTTTTTATACTGTACGTAAAACTATGTAGATCTTTCATTTATAGTTTTTTTTTTTTTTTTTTCAATTCGCATGTTAGGTTATATATTTTTCGTTTGCTTAGCTATTTACTAATTTTTTTTTTCTTTTCATGGTATTATTAGCTAGGAATTATTTTGTATATTATATTTTTTTTTTTCAATTCTTGCTTTAGTATAATTTTTTTTGTTTTGTTCTAATAGCATATCTTGGTTTCCATTTGCATTGTTTTGTAGGACTAGTTAGTTTTTTTATTATTTATTACTTATACATACATATTTATCACTATTAAAATTTAAGCTTTATTATATTTTCTTTTAGTAATTTTCCTGTTAAGTTATAGTAATTTTCTAGGTTTAAATTTTTTTAGACTTAGGTTGTTTTTTTGTTAGGTAATTTTTCTTAGATTTAGTGTTATATTATTAGATTAAATTTAGTAGGTTTAGTTAGTTTAGTTTTTTCTGGGTGTGGTAGTTTAATTTATTATATAGATAGTTATTAGATAATTATTTTTTTTTGTATTGAATTTCTCGTTTATTTATTATTAGGCATATATATTTTGAAGGTTCATTATTTAGTTTTAGTTTCCTATTAATATTTAGTTTGGGTAGTTTATATTACTTATTAGAGTAAATTTTCTTACATCGTTTTTTTTTCAATATGCCACTTTCACGAACACCAGAAAGGAGAGGTGATATTCTGTGTACTATATGTCAGGATTGGGTGAGACCACTTGATGAGGTGATCACTAAATGTGGACACCGTTACCATGAACTCTGTATAGAGGAGTGGTTGAAGGAAAAAGAGATTTGTCCCACTTGTAGGAATGATCTGGACAAGTCGGACTACTGGTCTGTCCGTGGAGTGGAGGGAGCGACAGCCGCCCCTGGTCCGTTGACAAGAAGCAGGGCTCAGTTGACGGTCCCACAGCTGCAAAGAGATGGGGTTTCTCTCCTTAGGGAGTTAAATTTAGATCCTCCACAAGAGCTGGGCGGAGGTCGAGCCTTCTACGCTCCGGACGGAACAGTGGTCACCGACCATGGCAGGGGTTTACCAACGTCGACTTTGCCATTACCACCCTCGAATATACCAACAACACCTTTGAATCGACCACTACCACAGATACCGAGGACGACAGCGCAGGCACGTGTGAATCTTGGAGTTGATGAGATCACTCAACTGATTCGTACGTTGCTGAGGGAGGAGCGATCTCATCAATTTCGAGATTCACACAGCGATCGTTCAAGATCGACGGATCGCACCTCCAGATCGACGAGTACTGCTCGAGCACCTGAGAGGGCTCAGCCACCACAAAATCCAATGGCTCAGCCGCCTCAATATTCGGTCGTTCAACCACAACAATATCCGGGGGCTCAGCTTCCACATTATCCGGCCGCTCAGTTCGCTGATCGAAGGAGCACCGGACAAAACAATAGACGCCGCAACACTGCAAGTCCCATACGGACATGGCGATTAAAATTCAATGGAGACGCTAAAGTGTTGCGAGCGGAAGAACTAATCTATCGCGCCGAGGCTCTTGCGACCAGCGAGCTGAGCGCGGATATGGACTTGCTCGCACGAAGTTTCTACATGCTGCTAGATGGTCGTCCAAACAGTTGGTACTGGACCTGGCACAGGTCCAATCCAAGACCAACTTGGGCGGTTCTGAAACCTGCATTTTTGCAGACGTGGGGTGTGCGAGCAAGTGATTGGGATATCAGACGGCAAATGTTAGCCAGACGTCAGGTCCCAAGCGAGTCCTATCAGATGTTCGAGCAGGACTTGTGTGAGCTCCGGAATCTGCTGTCGAATCCGATGCACGACGGAGAGTTCGTGGAGCTGGTGCGGGGAAATTTGTTGCCGAACACGCAGCAACAAATTTGCCTGCAACAAATTTGGTCTCTTGACCATCTCCGACAAATAGTGTCCAGAGTCGAGGACATAAGACGATCTACCCGATACGGCTACTCGAGTCATACCCGAGTTGCTGAGGTCGTGGAGCCTCCTACAGAGGTTTGTGACGAGCGCGATGGTTCCGAAACCATGGCAGGAATTACAACTGGGGCTCCACTAAAATGTTGGAACTGTGAGCGTTTAGGTCACAGTTACCGACTATGTGAAGAAGCACCCAGGGGTATTTTCTGCTATGGCTGCGGAACGAAAGACGTTTTGCGACCGCATTGTGCTCGTTGCAATCGGGAAAACTCCGGAACGGAACGTTCTAATTCCCGTCCTTTTCGGAGCAACCCACAGCAGCCACCCAAAACGTAGGAGACTCTTCGATCTCCGCAACTTGTGGTGATGACGAAACATCACCAGTCAGGTCAATTACACCGGACCTGACAAAACCATCGGATTCGACAACTGCCACGACTGAGTCTCATTCAGTCGTAATTCTTTCCAATCCCTTACCTTCTGTTCGCAAAGCACCTGTACCTCGGAAGCCTTACCATGTAAGACTGAAGGAGTACATGGAGGCACGCGACAGGATTTTTAATGATTCAAAATTCCCCTTTATTAGTATTTCATCTTGTTCCACATTTCAAACTGCCCCTGTTCCAACTCCTAAAAAGGCAATTTTACGTTTACGCGCATTTTGGCGTAAAGTTCGTGAGAGAAAGAAGGCAGTAATGTCGACTATTATCTCTGAACCTTTTGACGTACGTCCCTATGCTATGGTCTCCCTTTTCAGTGTAAACGTTAAAGGTCTTTTAGACAGTGGTGCGAGCATTAGTTGCCTAGGAGCCAATGCATTAGAACGCCTTGAGCGTGCGCAAGTGCATTGGAAGCCGATTTTTCATGAGGTGAAGACAGCTGATGGTGCTTCACAGAGGGTGGTGGGAAGTGTGACGACCGAAATTAAATTTCGTGGAGTTACACAACCTATTACCCTTTACATCGTGCCAAGTTTGTCTCAGGAGTTATATCTTGGGGTAGATTTCTGGCGAGCTTTTAATCTTGCTCCATCCATCATCAGTTGTGTCAACACACAAACCACCTCTTCGCAACATAATGCTACTGCGATGCACTCTTTAACGAGTAAAGATGTTGAACGTCTAGAGAACGTTAAGTCCAAGTTCCCTTCTTTCGAACTTCATGGTTTGGGAAGGACAAACGTTCTCGAACACGAAATCGACGTAGGAGAAGCGCGCCCTATCAAACAACGACACTACCCAGTATCGCCTGCGATTCAAAACCTCATGTATGGCGAGGTCGATCGTATGCTGGCAATGGGAGTGATAGAGACGAGTTTGAGTGCGTGGAGTTCGCCGGTAGTACTCGTGAGGAAACCAGGAAAAGTCCGGTTATGTTTGGATTCTCGAAAGGTAAATAGTGTGACGAAAAAGGATGCATATCCACTTCCACATATCGACGGAATTCTTAGTCGATTACCACGAGCCAACTTCATAACCAGTCTTGACCTGAAGGACGCCTTTTGGCAGATTCCTCTCGAGACTAAGTCTCGTGAAATGACGGCGTTTACCATTCCCGGACGACCCCTCTATCATTTTACCCGGATGCCATTTGGATTGTGCAATGCACCCCAACGCATGTGCCGTTTGATGGATCGTGTTATCCTACCCGAACTGAAGGACCAAGTATTTGTTTACTTGGACGATTTATTGTTGATCTCGGAAGATTTCAATTCCCATTTGGTTTTGTTGGCGGAAGTTGCCGAATGTCTGGTGAAGGCTGGACTTACAATCAATGTGGGAAAAAGTAAGTTTTGTCTGAGGGAGGTGAAGTATCTTGGATACATTGTTGGAGATGGAGGCCTGAAGACAGACCCAGAAAAAGTCTCGGCTATAGTCGATTACCCTTCACCAAAATCCGCACGTCAGGTTCGACGCTTTCTTGGTATGGCTGGTTGGTATCGACGCTTCATACTCAACTTTGCAGCTGTGGTGTCACCGATCTCAGACACGCTGAAAAAGGCCGAACGATTTACTTGGACTTCTGAAGCAGAAACTGCATTTCAGTCTGTGAAGGCCAAGTTAACCGCAGCCCCTGTATTGGTAAATCCAGACTTCACTCGACCCTTCGTGATACAATGTGATGCTAGTAAATCTGGAGTGGGGAGTGTTATTTTCCAGGAGAATGATGATGGATCGGAATCTCCGATTGCGTTTATGTCCCAGAAGCTCAATTCCGCTCAACGCAATTACAGTGTTACCGAGCTTGAATGCTACGCCGCTGTGTTGAGCGTGAAAAAATTCAGAGCGTACGTGGAAGGGACATCGTTTAAGGTTATCACGGATCATGCAAGTCTTAAATGGCTGATGTCTCAAAAGGATCTCAGTGGACGTTTGGCTCGCTGGAGTTTGAAGTTGCAAGGTTTCGACTTCGTGATTGAACATCGTCGTGGGAGCCTGAATATTGTACCAGACGCTCTCTCTCGCGTATACGAGGACGGATTAAACGCGCTGATTGACGTTGCACCCATGGTTGACTTAAGCTCGTCAGAGTATCAGAATCCGGAATATCAGGATCTGAAGTCAACTGTGGAGGCAAACGCCCCTCGGCTTCCTGACGTATGCGTTAGAGATGGTTTCGTGTACAAGCGTACAGAGGCCTATAATGGTGACCCAATCACAGAGGATCGTGCCTGGAAACTTTGGATTCCATCGAGCTTGGCGCTTACTGCGATTGCTCAGGCACATGAAGCGGATACCATGGTTCACGGTGGGTTCGCTAAAACGCTAGAGCGCATTAGACGTTACTTATATTGGCCCGGTATATCTACACAAGTCCGCGATTTCGTTCTTTCGTGTCAGACTTGTAAAGAAACGAAGTCCCCGAATCGTCCGCTTAGAGCTGCAATGGGAGATGCCTTCAGAACGCAGAAGCCCTTTCAACATCTATACATTGATGTATTAGGACCATACCCTAGGACCAAAAGTGGGAAAATTGCTATCCTTGTTGTCCTGGACCATCTGTCCAAATTTCCTATCCTTCATCCCCTAAGAAGAATTACGGCGGGTGAGATTACGACGTTTTTGGAGAGGGATGTCTTCCATATGTTTGGTACCCCCGAGACAATTCTCTCCGACAATGGGTCTCAGTTCAAGTCAGCGACATTTAACTCCATGCTTTCTAAGTATGGGGTTAAACACCTATATACCCCAAAATACTCGCCTCAAGCGAATGCTTCAGAGCGAGTCAACCGGTCTGTTTTAGCTGGACTCCGTGCGTTCATCGTGGAGGACCAGACTCGATGGGACGAAAACTTAAGCAAAATAGCATTTTCTCTTAGGAGTTCAATTCACCAAGCCACTAAGTTTTCGCCCTATCAGGTTTTGTTTGGATCCCACATGATGTCGCATGGGGATGACTACGCTCTGTTGCATCGTTTGAAAGCGTTAGGTGAGGCAGACTTGCAATTGGGTCCCAGAGAAGGTACTCCTATCGTGAGGCAACTGGCACAGGCGAATATTCAAGTCGCACATGAGAACAGCAGTAGGCGTTATAATATGCGTACGGCTCAAACTCAATTTAGAGAAGGACAGGAAGTGTACAGAAGAAACTTTTCCCTGTCCACAGCTGCACACAATTATAACGCCAAACTGGCCAAAAAGTTCTTGAAGTGCAGGATTCGTCGTGTGCTGGGCAACTCGCGATATGAGCTAGAAGATCTCGGAGGCAAACGTGTGGGAGTGTACCACTCCAAGGACCTTCGTCAGTGACTGGAGCGAGTGACAAACTCTGACAGTGCCCGGTCGCTGCAGTCGTGAGCATGAGACGCAGACGGAGCTCACAGCTGCCTTTTTTTTTTAGCCTGTTCGGCGTTGTAGACAACGGCGATCAGGCTATGTTGTAGTGTCATCTGTGGGTGAACCTGTGTGGATCGGCAAAAGGTTGGCATTATTGGGATCCACACGAGATCCACACAAAAAAAATTTGAGGGCAGTGGATGGTTTTTTTTGTTGGAGAAAAAGAAGAGTGACAGCTCGAAGAAAAATGGAGGTTGGAGTTTTGGCGAGAAAAAGTAGGAATTGAAGTGCGCGAAGAGAAAGAAAATGAAGTAGTTTTAGAGTTAAGTTAAGTTTATTGCGCACGGGCGGAAAAGAAAAGGAATAGATAAGTGTCCTGAAAAGTGGCGGACCGAAGGAATTTCCCGATTGAAAATATCACAAAATCTGTTTCTGTGACGATAGAACGCGAGTTTCGAATGAGTGCCTCGTAAAAGTTTTCGGCTAAATACAAGATTAAAAAGAATTAAAAAGAAAGTCAGAACAAGCACATAAATTAAAAGTAAAATGAATAAAAACAAATAATTAATTAAAATTGAAAATGAATTCAATTTAAAGGGAAATCTAAATTAAAAATTAACTAAAGTGACGCAAAGAAGTCTTTGGCCACATATAAAAATAAACTGCGTAAATAAGGTCATCAACATATATGCAACAAATATAAAATAAATAAACTGAGATAAATTATTACATGTAAAGTAAAACATAATAAATTAAATTAGATTGAAAAATTAAATAAAAATAAAACTAAACAAATTATAATTAAATTTAAAATAATATAAGTAAATATCAATTGAAAAATAGTAAATTATATAAAAGTAAACGAATAACAAAATAACCTAAAAATAACATAGGTAAATTCATAGTTCAATTAAAAATAAATTAAAATAAAAATATAAAACATGCATGACTTAAACGAGACAGAAACTGACTTGGACTGATATATAAAAATTTGTTAATAAATTAAATTAGAAACGTCAACCTAATTATTTACATGCAGAAACAAGAGGTAATTGTTATTATATGGTTTGTTTTGGTTATGATTTGTTGTTTTCCTCATTGATTTGTACATAATTCGTGGTTTCTCTGAAAATGGCTGAATAAGGAGCCTATTAAGATGGATCTTCTCGGTTGAAGGCCTTCCGCCCCACTCATACCTCTCTCTAGGGGCCATATCGGCAATTTTATTTCAGGACAGATATGGCTATGGTAGGGTGGGCTAGACGGCGCACAATACCGGCGCCTGTCGAGTTGTTAGGAATGTTCTCGGTCTCTCACGACCGATTGGGAATCTTATCCCAATTTTATCACCCGGATAAGTCGGCGTGAAATTTTTGTTGTACAGGCCAAGGGTTTTATGGCCTGAAACGCGAACAACGTACCCCCCCACAG
This sequence comes from Beris chalybata, assembly GCA_949128065.1. NCBI lineage: Eukaryota > Metazoa > Arthropoda > Insecta > Diptera > Stratiomyidae > Beris > Beris chalybata. Next base: position 17,811,050 of record OX421895.1, on the reverse strand, counting down.
CCGCAGCTAGCCCGGAAGCCAGCAAGCACGTCGCTCCAGTTTGCGTTTCAGCCACCAATTCGGACGTAGGCGGAATTGGACCCCTCTTTCCCGATCCTCAACCTTCCCTTCGATTGTTTTGACTTTTGCAAGTCAAAATAATCACTCCAAGGCCTCCGTTCACAACACCTGCAGTGATTCTAGAGGAAGTTGCGTATGGGTCTAGATATTATAGACTCACTGGTAATAGTAAAAAATTTAAACTTGTTAATTATAAAGTTCTCTTGCAATAGGATGTTTAAAATTTTTGTTGCCTGCTATATGGTTCATAATTATAGGTGCGTTTTTTAACTATGGAACGTGATGCAATAATCTGTTAACTAGGCACGACTTCAGTAGTTCAATTCGGTTAGTAGTTCAATTCGGACAACAGATTCCGCCTTCCTAGACCAAACAACAATTAATGATAAAAACGAGTTCGAATTGACTTATCTGATTTTACTCTATTACTTTTTAATAATAAAGTATTGTTGTTAATAATAAAATATTTTTTTTATAATACAGTACCTGGCCAATGAATTATACTCAAAGCATTTTTCTTCGAAATGTAACAATAATGACCACAGGTAAAAGTCCCTTGTGGGTATTTCCATATTTTAAGAGCAGTGAATACCCTGGCTGTTGTGCTATGCTTTTATTACATTGTTTTTATTGTCTTAATTCCTGTTATTCGATGGAAATTTACAGGTACTCTTTTTTGGACATTTTAAAATTTTCAATCTGTATATAATCCAGTATTAAAAGGTCCTTTTAACATTTAAATGGTTCTTGTGAGTGAATACAGTGTACGAATAAGATTTTAACAGACATTTCGGTAAAAACTTAAAAGTAATAATTTGTTAACAGTGTTTAGTGTAATTTGTATATGTTGTATATATAATTTGTATTTGAATGCCCTTTTCTTCACTTCCTACATTAAATGAATTAATGAATAATCAATAAAAATTGAAAAATAACAAAAGTATGCTGTATATTATTGTTAACTGAAAAATTTTAAGGCTAATATGCTAATGGTTGGTTTGAGTATAATTCATTAGGCCAGGTACTGTAGTATTCAACAAGTTTATTACGCTGAAACTTTGTAATACCATTGATACACAGCTAATGTACAAACCATGATATTGAAATCATAGTATTGAAACTAGCTGCATATGATTAGAGTCACTTCATACGAACTAACACAAACATCCATTATCTTGAGTACGGACAATGTGTGTTTCATTTGAAACCAGTACATTTGAAATTTTTTTGCAGTTGTCTCGATTTTTCATTTTAAAGATCTCCACTAAAGTGGATAAACGCTATATTTAGTTGACATTTCATGAGACATATCTCGATTCCGTGAAACGTCCATCAAAATCCATCTGCTACACGTATACACACTAAAACTATGCCATTTAAGAAATCTGCGATTTTTTAAATTCGCAGGTTTTTAGTACTAAATATGTACCAAAAGTGGTGATTGTCCGTACTCATGATAGTGGATGTTTGTGTTAGTTCTTATACAGTGACTCTATATATGATATACTGCACATCTATGGCAAAGCACACATATTGTATGTCCACTTTTGGAAAACGTGTGTTATGTCGCTTAAAATGTCGAACTTTGGATATGCTTTGTATTGCACAAACCTTGTATGTCCTAACTATCAATCAGAGCTAACATTTTTTTGTTTGTCCAGAACGGCAAAGGCTAGAAAATTGAAATTTCGTTGGTATATGATGATACACGACATAAGTTATTTAAGCAAAAAAATCAGATCTATGTAGCAGGTTGGATAAAAAAGTTTTACGTGAAAGTAATTTTTTCCTACATTTTCACGAATTTTGCCACATCTATTATGTCTGTTGAGGTATCGAGTTTCTTTATCTCCTCTTTACCGCTCTCTTAATATGAGGGCCTAGAATTGGCTTTTCGATATTCAGTTTGTAAATTGGTATGGTACCTTTTCCTTACAGTTCCTCCCTTTTTCACGAATTCAGACATATTTCTTAGGCCTAATGAAATATTGAATTTCCTTTAAATTCTTAAAGCTAAAATATGAAAACGAATTTGAGCATTTGTTGATATTTAACCCCAAGGGGATGTAAGGTAATTGTGCAAGTTTTCACGAATTCCGAAAAATATTTTAGTTCGTATATCGAATTCGTTTTTCTTCTTATGGGTTTTTTATATTGTATAATCGCATAAAAATTAATTTTAGAGTTAAATATTTCATAGGATGGTGTAAAATGCTTGTAAAAGTTTTTACGAATTTCTCCAAATATATTAGGTTGGTCTGATAGGTTATCGAATTGTGTTTTACCTGAACAAGCTTTCTAGGAAATTGCATAAAAATCCATTTAAATTTTTTTTGAGTTTTAGCCCCTGTCAATATTTTATACCCTATGTTCTTTTCTTACTGAATCTGGAACAAAAAATTAAAAAAAGTTCGCAAAGAGTTTTATGTTGAGATGCGAAAGAAAGACATTACTTCTTAGGTTTGCTCGCATATTAACCTGCAATACATCTCACCATGAAATGCGTTCCGGACTTCTACACTAAACTAATAAAGTAGCGCTCAGATTTTTTGGCAGATTTTACAAATTCTAATATACCTCTTAAATCTGATGAGATATCGAATTGATTCTTACTTTCTCGGGTTTTCAATATAATCTCCTACAAATTAATTTCAGGATTTTTGAATGTTCATCAAAAAGGTTGATAAGCAGTTTTAGTAAAAAACGTTTTTGACTAAAACTGTTTTTGCTCTTTTAGTGTGCGTCCAGCCTTAGACCTGAATCGGTTTTTGCTTTCTCAACTATACAAATGTTGCGAAATACCGTCTTTAAAATAACCATATTTTAGAAACTTAAAGTGTGAAATAAATGAATAATTAAATGTTATAAATTATTTGACGAGCGAATATTTAATATTGTATAAAGGTTCCCACACACTGACTCGATTTATTCGCTGACACTGCGATTATTTTTCAGCGGTACATTCGCCTTCATTTATTTACATGGAAACTAATGAGAATGACCGCACCGCTGCAAAATAATCGCAGCGTCAGCGAATAAATCGCGTCAGTGTGTGGAAACCTTAATCATAATATAAATATTATTGTAGAACAAAATAATAATATTTTGTTATTTAAGAAATTTTTTTGACGCCCCAAAAGTTATTGGCTTTGAAGTTTTGATTTTCTTTTTTAATTCTTAAACGGTTATTAGCTAGTACATGGCTTAACTAAAGTAATTAATTAATAGATATTTTTTTCACTTAATCATAATTACTATCTTAAGCTTGTATTAACTATATAAAATATTTGAATATTTTGGCTGGTAAATGCAGTCATATAGAGTAATCATCAAATTTTGACAAAAAAAATACGACTGAACTTTTCGTCAATTTTTTTTAGTCAAATATTTGACATACAATAACTAAGAAAATAAACAGTAAATAATTTGTTGTAGCAGCGAAATTCTAACAGCATTATTTAATTTTTAAAAGCGTAGGCACTGACTGAATATCAAGAAAATTATTTTATATAGAATACATATCAATTTCTATAGTAGTAATAGCAACATTTTGCGGTCGTCCATTGGCATCTAAAAAACGTTTACTAGCTCTCCTCATAACTAGATTCTATTCATAAAACGGATCTATTTTACGAGTGCAACGGCCTTTTAAATGTATGAGGACAAAGTCATGTCTAATTTGCAATATTGTTGTTGAATGTCGGACATTGCACTTCTACTCGGTTTCAAAATATCGCTGAGACAAGTTCCAATTTTTTATTAATTTTTTTTACTATATGATTTTACGATTGATCGTATGAACTACTTTTTTTCTGCTATTTTCCGAGATTTTCCACACGAATATAAACTTCCTCATTTATGAACTATGACTGGCGTGTACGAAGTCGTGTTTTCTGCGCTTATTAATAAAATTTTGTTATTGCTCGGTACTAACGCCATCATACGGGTAATTAAGATTATAATTTTAAATTACTTATTTCCAGAAAAGTGATATTCGAGATTTTCAACAGATTAACGAGATCTGGCTGCCGGCTTTTTGTATCGTTATTTTTGTTCTAATTTCAGTTTACACAAGCGTATTACATTCGAATGTGTTAATAGTTTCAGGAAAAGAGGAAAGTGATTTGATCACAAAATTTATTAGTTTGTTATTTAGTTATTTTGGATATTTTGAATTACTTACAGTTCGATGTCGTTTCGAATATTTTGAAGTTTTCGTAGTATGTATGTATATTTGTGTGGAGCGGCATTTTCATGTCTTAAGTCTCGAGATATAGATGCAAAAACGAAAAGTAACAACAATATTTTATGCCGCGTTTCCACCTATGCCATCATATGCGTAGGGCATATGGAATGATCGCGCGAATGTCTCAATAAAATGCAGCGATAAAAACGGTTGTGACCGATTTTTAAGTTGTACGTAAGCTCATCGTCACAAGTTGCTATACATATAGAGGTCATGCTCGACAGTTGGCCAAATATTCAATAGAGAGAGAATTCTCTTGCATGTACAAGTTTTTATTTGGTCCGATACGAATCGGTTGGTGTGCGCGCTTTCATATAACTGAATTCCCATTTCCTATTCAACTTAACTGTTGGCCGATTGAAAATCGCAAGTCTGTGGGTGTTCTAAATGTGACTTACAATGTTTTTATGGTGAACAATAGACTGTATGTTTTTACATATTCGTAAGCTATCACTGTTCCATTTTTTTAGAAAGAAAGCTCTATTTGAATGTGATTATTGTTTAGGTGGATATTAAAAAGAACAGAAAAATTGCGATATATAATATATTATCTTAAATATACTTACGTAATCATTCGTAGTCTGGGTGGCGTAGTGGCTAGAGCACTTGCCTTCGGTGCACCTGGTACCAGGTTCGAATCTTCTTGGCGACAAGTAATTTTCGAGAATGGGATTGAGTGCCGGACTACCAGTTCACTCAGCTGTAAATGAGTACCTGAGTTAAAATCGGGCGTGCGTGTTGCTGACCACTTCACCTCCTAGTGTTCCGTTGGTCTCGAAATGAAATAACTCTAGCATTACTTCAAGGCCTAGGCCCGATTTGGGCTGTTGCGCCATTGACTATTATTATTATTATTAATCATTCGTTGATGAATAATAAAAATAAGTTTGCATGAAAGTCATATAGAAGTAAGTTTAATATATGAAATTTAAATGTTGTTTTTTCTCATCTATTAACAAATATCTCTCGTTGGTATCGTTAGCTGTCGTAAAATTTGTCAATCCAATTAAGCCAAGACACCAATCTACATTTAATTCAGACAACAATTTGCTATGCACGTCGTCTTAAACTATAACAAATAAACGTAGACTAAAGTTTACTATTGCAACAGATCTGAACTGTTTCTTGTGTTTAATTTGACAAAAAATTTGTGTTAAAATTATTTTGTTAAGGTTATTTGGCTATCTTTTGGTCACACTGATACAGTCCGAAGATGTTAATGTTGCACAGAATGTTCTAACCCCAAAGATCACAATTTTAATTTTATATAAAAGAGACCTCCTTGTCAAAATTGTGATTTTTATCAATAGATATTAAATTAAAATTCGAAATTGTGAAGCTAGCATTACATTGTATGCCACGCTATCAAATATTGGACTGTTTTCTCTGACAAACGCTGTCAAATAGTGTCGTCAATTTGTTAGCTACATTATTTTATATGCTAACTATTGTTGTCTATTTAGACGGGAAAACTTTGGTAGAACTTTTCGTCAAATTTTATTGTCAAATTTTGATAGTATGGCGTACAGAGCATACAAGCTTTACTTTGTAAAAATAACTTATTTTTATCTATGTCCTCATTATTTAGTAATATTCATTTCACTCTAATTTATGGAGTCAAGTTTTTCACTTTATTTAATAATCATTGAAAATTTTAAGAAAATTACTGCATACTGGTATGTAGTTGCAAATATATTTTACTTTAAGTTTTGATTTGGATACATTTCATGTTTTGAAATACATTCAAAGGAAAAATGGGAGCGTTAATTGCTGTTATAACGAAATGAAATTGGTTCATAATTTGGAAAATATGTCAAAGGGGTTATTCACTGTATAAACATCTATAAATTACGTCAAAAACGAAAACATCTCCGCCAGATATCAGAATATTTAGGACAAAGCTCAGCAGATCAGTAAGGAATGAATTTGGTCTAAATTCTGATTATCTAAACAAGTCCTCCCACTCGATCAACACTCACCTACCCATCTCCAGTACGGAAGAAATTGTTTGAAATTTGTTAAATAGCGCACTAATTTTATTTGAAAATAATCGGAAAAAGTTCAGGAAAAAAACGTGAAGAAAACAATTTTATTATTTATAAGTACAAACAACGCGGAATAAAAACCCAAAGTAACTAGGTCAACAAATTCGTCCCGATCCATTATATTGTCCAAAATATCGTCCGAATTTTTTTGTTTTGATCTTTTATAAACAACATTAAAAATCTTTCAGGATTATTTTGTCGAGCTCAGAAATTAATAACGGTCGATATTAAAGCATTTAATGTTTATAAACGAACCACGTGTCTTAAAACACTGTAGGTCGAATTTTGAAGATTACACTTAAGACAAGGAAGCGCGAAGCAAAGACGAAAATAAAACACCGTCTGTAAATTATTTCAGGTCCTACTAGGTAAAACTCTGATTATAATAATAACAACCAAAATAAATGTTTAAAATTTAACGGAAAATTTCGTGACAAAGATCAAGACATGACCAAGATTCAAAGATTAATCGTCTTAAGTTTTTGTACACATGGACATGACCACAGAGAAGGCCGCCGCGTCCACCAGATATAATTTTAGTTGGAATCATGTGTTCGCTGTATTTTGGTAAATATGGTTTCCATAAAGTCTGTTCAACGTAGAGACATACGAATATGTAGATGACACAGAAAATCTTCAAAACGAATGGTCTTGGGAGTTAATAAGATTAATTTCAATAATAATTACGCTTGTGTTCACGACTTTTCCTCAAAGAGTTCTTACGAAAAATTTTGTATTTTCCTTGTTTCAAAATTGCTGATAATTTATGTGAAATAGAATAGACAGTGCTTCGCGAAATATTTTCGACTTCGATGGATTAAAGAAAATTTTTGAAATCTTTTAATAAAAAAAAAAGATAAAAAATTGAATTCCAAATCATACTGTAGTTGAGGATAATAAAACTGTGAGTGCATTGTGAAAATGTACCCTTTTTCATTTAGTCCAGTAAATCTAGGAATTCTAAAAGAAAAAAATGGAACACGAAATGTTTTGACGTAGTTAGGTTCCAATGATGGAGTAGAATAGGGAATCACAGTTTTAGACCAAAATTTGATATGGCGTGTGCCGGAAATATTGAATTTTCTATTTTGTCGATTTCTAGCTGTATTTTGCATTTCTCGCTAAAAATGGTTAAACCAAATTTATAGAGAGTTAAATTCTCTATCTTTTGTATCTGAACAACTTTTTTGTAAAATCATTATTTATTGCTAAAGTGTAAAAAATTAGGAGATTGTCCCAGTTTTTTAAACTTTTGGGCCATTTTTGTTAAAAATAGGTGACATATTTATGTGTCAAATACGTAAATACGTGCACTAATGCCCCGAACAATCAAGTCGACGATCTGACCCTTTCAGATGAAATGTGCACCGAAGAAAATGAGGGGGGGGGGGTATCACAAAAACGGCTTATGCGAGAAATTTGTAGTACGTGTACTCGTATGTAGATAGACTACGAGAATAATTAGTGCAAGAAATAGTTCCGATTTTTATAAGTGTAAAAAGTTTGATTATTGTCGGTTTTTTTGTCCAAATTTTCACGAAATTCATGATATCTTTGAGGCATGTCGAGTTATAAAATTACTTTTACCTCTGCTAGCTCTTTTTAAAGGAGTTTAGAAAAAAAAACGATTTTTCGAATCCTACTCCTATGGGCGTTGTAAGCATTTTCACGAATTTTGAACTATTTGTTAGGTCCTGGCGCAAACACAGGGGGCCCAAACCCCCGAAACGATGTAATTACAAGCGCATAACTAAATGTAACTTATACTCGACGCCTAAATTTGTCGGAACCCCCCCCCCCCCCCGAAATAATTTTTTGTCTAAAACCACACCCCTCTCCCCCCACCCGCAAAAATTTTTTGTCTGAGACCAGCCCCCCCCCCCCCATCCCGAAATAATTTTCTGCGTTCGCGCCTGGTTAGGTCTAATGAGATATCGAACTTTAAATTCGATATTAAATTCTAAAGGATTGAAATGCAATCATAAAATCATTAAAAACCTATCATTTTACATTTATTTATTTATTTTACATTTTATGATATTCAACCTATAAGGGGTGCAAACTATTGTTGAAGTTTTCACGACCTCTGAAAAATATTTAAGGTTTAATGAAATCGAGTTCCCTGTTACTGTTAATGGGTTTCATTTACAACGATCTAAATATATTCTACGATTTTGCGATATTGAACCCTTAAGAGGATCTAAGATGACTGTAAGCGTTTTTACGAATTCCGACATATCACTATTTTTTTACTTTAACGGTCATAGGTTAGTCGCCTAAAAACCGGGTTTCATATTTTGTAATATAGATATTCAACCCCGGAAAGGCTATGTCGTTTATTCATTACGTTTTTATTGAAATTGAAAAACTTTATTATTTTTTAGATAGAAGCTTAATTCAAAGATGCAGTATAGGTTACTATGCAATTCACAACCAAAAGAATTACCAGAAGGTTTTTGGGAACGGTATTTTTTATGTTGTCTATCGCATAGTTACCTATCCCACATTTCACCGTTAAACTCATTCCGGACTTCTACCCATAGAAATATTAAAGTTGAGCCCAGACTGATGGGACTTTTCTTATGAAGGTATGTACAAAGTCTTAGGTTTCATAGACACCCCCATCAAACAAAAAACTATGCCCTATCTATACCTATAAGGTTTACACCAACTACTGTGAACATTTGAAGCTCATACCTCTGCGTTTCTTCGGTTATACGGCGAACGGACGGATAGTTTTCGTTTCTATTTTTTTTTTGGTCCCTAAGAGTCGATCTTACGACATTTAGTTGCGTTATAACTAGACCCTTAAGGCCTTAACTAACAGATATTCATACAAAACTACCGGTTAAATTTCCAGTTAGAGTTTAACTGAAGATCGTAATAACGGCCCTAAAACATTTACATATAAAATTACACTATTTTTAAATTTTGATTGCAATACTTTATTATTACCAAAAAAACAAAAAAACTCTACAACAAAACCTGTAAGATTTTGAAATCGTGAAGAGCTTTAGCCATGTCTTACTTTTTAATTTAATATCAAATACACATCATATGTTTTTAAAAAGCATTGAAGGGAAAAAGAAGTAAAAGAAGTGAAAAGTTTAGTTCATTAGTAAGCTTGATTCCGGTTACTTCTTTTTTTTAATAATACTAGAGTATTAATCTGCAAAAATCCCAAGCGTTAATTTACTTTACTTTTTTTTAACAAAAAAGTATTTAAAACTCAGTACACTCTCAAAATATCACTCAATTGTCCTCACTGTCATAATACTGGATTACTTTTTTAAAGCGATCAAAAGCTATCATGCAAAATGCACGTGTGACCAGTTGTTGTCTATGTTGTCTAATGAACGAAATCAAAGACAAATTTGTCTTCAAATAGTTCCCTAAAACTATTTGAGCTTACTTTTCCGCAGAATTATCTTTGCGTAATGTTTTTTAAAGGTTTATTGTGCGATCCATGGAACGAATATACAAATCTTTCATGAACTTTTGTATGGTTGTACTAACGTAATTTGATCTGGTGATAGTGAGAAAATATAAGATTTAATTGACATTCGCTCGTACACTGTTTAAAAAATTCAATTTTCAATCCAATTTTCACTTGAAATTTTCAGTATGTTTCATTTTTTTTTAAGTAAAAGTACACATTTTAGTTACTTTTACACCAAATGACTGGTATTAGTAAATTATGCATGTACTTTTCAACTGAACCATACAATTTACATGAATAGGCTCACAAGATTACACAAATGTTTGTGTAAAATTAACTATATTTATATATGAATTGGAAATTACGTTCTTTTTTGTGTAATTCTGCTTATACATTTGAATTTTACGAGGAAAAACATGTAATATATGAAACCATGATCTTGAACGCTTCGTTCGATTTCGTTTTCTATACTGAAACACCTTCGGTGGCACAGTGACTACGCTCGCCGAACCTACGCAGTGAAGCCAGAATTGATCTCGGGTTCGATTCTTACCTACGGTCAAGGGTTCTATTTATTGAGAGTAAGTAAGTAAGATCGTAAAGAGTGCTAATTATACATCTTTTTAGAGTGAAAATTCAAGAGAATATCCGGTGAATTTTCTGCTTTCGAAGTTGAAATTTACTGATTGCAAATTAAAAATTAAAAACGAAAATTGAAAATTACATTCAAATTCACTATTATATCCTAATGTAAATTTCCTTGAAAAGGTGTGGCATATTTGCTAACACGCTAAAGGATTAGGTTTTTTCTGTTACTCTTACCTCTTTTATGCTTTCATTTTGTACGGTGCTAGAACTTATGTATTTTTTCATTGAATCAATGAAAAGGAAATTTAAAGGAAACAATGGAATGAAACGCATTTCAATAATGACCAAAATTTAATATTATTCAAAAAGTAGCAACGATAACAGCTCCTTCATGGAAATATGTTTACTGAAATGGTTTATAGCGATAGAAAAAAAACGGTTCAGGTTCAAAACAAAACAATTAAATTTGTTTAAAATGTAAAATATAAATAATCTAAAAAAGCCTCCAGCTGGAATTTTTTTCTGAATTTCGTATGAGTATCAAAATCTACGAATATTACATTTTTCCAACGAACATGTTTTTCAGCATCCTGCTAAGAATCTTCTCTAGAAAATGATTCATTTCTTTTTCTACAGCCAAAATACTAGAATTGCTTAAATTTTTCCGATTACCACTGTATATAATTTACCTATAGTGTTAATCCGTGGATGGTGGATCCGCGATCATATCATGTGTGTGTGTGTGTAAGTTTTTCTCAATTTTTACCTTCTTGCGATGTGCCTATAAATAAAGCCGCTCGAAGATGTACACTGCCTATAGAAATTTTGAATCTTACAAGAAAACGACTAGAGTGATCGCACCCAAGAACTTTCTAACACGATCAGTTTTAATTTTGGTACCGCCGGTGATCGTGGTTCGTGGATATCAGTTTTATTTTATTTCTCTTTAAATAAAAAAAATAATTAAAAATTTAAATAAATTCGTCGTATTGAAGTTTATTACCTGTCTTTATAATTTATCGTCACGTTTTAAAAGCCGAAACGATCGTTTAGGATTAAGGGAACGATTTTTTACGATCTTCCAATTGGTTGTGTATTTTATTAATAAAGAAGGAAAATTATAGAAAAACATTCCAAAACGGTGCGCTTATGAAGAAAATAATATGAATGTGGAGAAATTTGAAAATAGTGCGATAATTACGAGAAGAGTGAAAATAGTGTGGATGATCAACGATCGTGATCACTTTCTCCGGTATCGAAGTGCCTAAAATTAAATAAAACTATACGAATTTAATAATAATAATATTTTCGAAATTTCTATAAATTTAATAATGTGCCTTTAATTTGTAACGAATTAAATTAAAAATTTTGTGATCTAATTAACGTGCGAGCAGATTAACTGCGATCATGTCGTACTGCCGGATTACAGGCAAGTCCAGGGCGCTTCCGAAGCCCAACTACTTCCCTTTACTTCCCCCGATTTCTCCAGCCGATGCCAAACGTTTTTGTCGGATTACTGGAAAGGCCTACGGACTACCGTCGCATCATTACATACCTGTGATCTTGACAACACTCTCGGGCAAGAACAAGTGCAAAATAACGAATGTATCCGATGAACTAGGAGCACATCATTTTATGCCCGACATCACGTATGGAAAGCGCAAGCATATCGTCCTGGCTGACTATCGCTACGTTTTCCCGACCTTCGATGAAACCAATGATCTTCAGAAGACGCTTATGGATCTTTTGAATTCGAAGACTGTCGCGGATGAATCGAAGTTCGTCTACAAGGTGAACCAGCAGAAATGCTCGTTGGTCTTCTCAGCGAAGTTAGAGCAAGCAGTTCGCGATGGAGATGTTCGCGATGTTATGCTTGCGAAAAACTGTGATTCTGTCCTTCTGAAAATGAAACAAGGAAAAAGTGTTTCGGTCGATCTACAGGACTACGACGAGGACATGGATATACTGTTCAACGGCGAAGGACCACGTCAAGATGTTCTACTCGAACGAGAAAAGGAGGAGGCCCTATTCAAGAAACGAAGACCGAAAAAACTAGATCGTGCCAAAATCTTCGAGGACAAGGAGAGAATACTGGAAGATGAAATTCTAGAATATGAAGAACAACTCCATCATAACGTTCACATTAAACGGAAAAAGATGGCAGAAATGAAGAAGCTAAAACGGAGCCAGAATGGTTCCTTTATGAAGACGGATGTAGTTCAGGCGCAAGACTGCTTGCATATAACATCGGTAGATCCGAGCGATTTGGTCAAGCCTGTAATTGAATCCTGGGACTGGGATACCTATGAGAAGGAAGTTGGAAAGAACGAGTACAGCCCGATAATAAAAGAACTACCGAAGCCCTGCAAAATGGATCCACTGAATGTCACTTCCAAGAATATCATTGTATCGAATGAACTGATCGAAAACACTACAGGATTTAGTGCGATTCCTTGCGTTGGTCCACTGGAACCCATTAGAGATCAGCCAGATAGGGACCTTTTAACTAAAATCAAGGCCATGTCACCAGAACAACTCCAACCGTTATTAAATTTGCCTGATAAGATTTCCGAATCGCCACAGTTGACCAAATCAATCCCAACCCCAGAAGAAATACCCGCAATAGTTAAGAACATTCAAAACGGAACGGTTGATGTAATTTCCAAGGTGCCTGGACTATCTTTGGATATTGGGGCCGCTCGTAAAGTATTCTTGACCGGTCAACAAGTTCATACTCCAAACGGAGACATATTTGTTCCGGGACAGGCTGTTCAGACTCCCCAAGGACCTATCTATGTTCCAGGTTTGACCGTTAATACTCCAACCGGGCCGTCTTTCATCCCTGGACACATCATTACCCCGAAGAACGATCCTACAACTCCGTTTTTTGTAGCCGGGCAGATTGTAGATGACCTCTTCGTGCCCGGACAAACGTTCAACGTTGGCGAATCTTCGAAATTTGTTGAAGGTCAGACCATTATAACTCCCGATGGAATCAAATTCGTACCCGGTGTGATCGATACGAAAACCGATCAGTTCGTGGTTGGACAAAAGCTGCAAACTCCAGATGGGCTGAAGTTCATGCCTGGACAAACCATAACCACGGATGATGGGAATAAATTTGTGGCCGGACAGAATCAGTTGTCCAATGATGGCGGTTGGGAGTTTGTACCCGGACAGACTGTTAAAAACAAGGACGATGAAGAATTCGTGCCGGGTAAGACGATCATGACCGAAGAAGGATCCAAGTTTGTACCTGGTCAACATGTTGGCAATGTCTTCGTACCTGGAATCACAGTCAATACCAACATGGGAATGGAGTTTGTGCCCGGATTGAACGTGGAGACGAAACAAGGTCCGAAATTTATCGAAGGACAAGTGGTAGCGTCCGAACATGGGCAGATCTTTATGCCGGGAAAAACGATCCTCAATTCAAATGGAATGATCGATTTTGCGGTTGCCAAAACTGTTAGTGATGTGGCATTCAATGATCCAACTTCAACCGGCTATGTAATTGACGTGAACAATACCGAAGTGTCCAATCACTGTCTATCCGTTTTTGGTCACATGGTTCAAACGAAAACCGGAATCGAATTCTATCCGGAGAAGATTGACGTTAGCCACTTACCAGCCGGTAAGAAGGTCCCGGGTAAACTCATTCGACAGGATGCCGATACAAAGTTTGTTCCCGGAATTATGGAAGACGGAGGCTTCATTCCGGGACAAGTGGTTTGGACAGAGAAAGGTGAACAATTCATCCCGGGTCAGGTAATCGAGACCAGTGAAGGTTTGAAATTTGTTCCGGGTCAAGTGATCGAGACGAAAACCGGAAGCAAATTTGTTCCGGGTCAGACTATCGAAACACCGGATGGACCGCGATTTGTACCCGGACAAATAGTGCACACCAAAGCCGGACCGACTTTCATTCCGGGTCAAGTTATCTACACGGAAGATGGTGGTGAAAGATTTGTGCCCGGTCAAGTAGTGGACACTGAGGATGGACCCAGATTCGTTCCGGGTCGAGTTATTGAAAATGGCGATAAGGTCACTTTTATTCCTGGTCAAATTGTCCAGACCGCTGAAGGACCAAAGTTCGTAGCTCCCGATTTAACTGACAATGAAGACGGCGATCAGCAGTTTTCGGTACAGAGCTTCCTGGTTTCGCCGGAAGAATTGACGCTTCTGAAACTGACGCATAGCTGGAGCCACTCCAATTCAAAGGGTGAGCTGAGCATCGATTCAAAAATGATGAGACAACTGTCCGAAGCTGGAATGACCATTGGCCGACAGATTGAAGCTTCTGCGGTGGACATTGTCCTGCAAAGTACTAAGAATATACAAACGGTCAAAGAGTTGGCCAAGAAGTTAAAAGTTAAGCCGGAAAATACCGATGCCATGTTGGAGCTATTCAAGGATATCGAGAAAATAGCAACCGATATTATTGCTAAGAAGCAGCAGGAAGGAATCGAAACCAATGGAGTTGGCTTGCTCAATCAATTTAAAAGGGATCTGAATGGCAATGCGAAACTTGATGAAAAGTCCCTTCTGATTGATACAATTATATCAACGATTCTAACTGCTGCTGATATGTGCTGTAAAAATAAGGCTGGGAAGTCTCAGAACGCTCCAACAGTTTTCGAATTAATCACCCAGGCTTTCGAGTACAACATAGTGGACATCGATATGGGTACTATTGTGAAGCTCCTTCAGAGCGACAGTTTAAAAAGTGCGATATTAGAAAACGTGCGGCGAACAGTATCAGTATACGGTGGCGAAAGAAGCAAGCAGGACATTATCCAGAATTTGATCAAAAATCAACCCCACAACGAAGGTGATCTAATAGCCAAGATCGCGTCCGTAATCGACGACGAAGATCTCAATCAGGCATTCCTTAGTATAACCGAACAGGATCCGAAAGTTCTCTATAAAATCCTAAATAAACTTCGCGATAATTCGGAGCAGATTAAGAGTGACGATGCTGTAGCGAACATCCTTCAAGGATGCATCATAAGTGCCGTGAAAGAACTATCCGAAGGTGAATTGCACGCAATGTTCACCAAGAACAGAAACGAAAGTGATATCCACGCGCTCCTCAATCAATCGTTGTGCCTCTCGAAGGCTCTCGGTCTTACGGAAATTTCGGTCATCCTAAACGACGTGATCGGCGGAAAGAAATCGGTCGCGGCACTTTTCGAAAATTCCGATGTGGTCGACGTTGTGAAAAGGACACTCGTTATCAATAAGTTGGCCAAGCAGAATCCGCACCAGTATTATCAGTCGTTAGAGCTGCTAGCCAAGGATCCTTATGCCGCGCGAAAGGACACCAACATTCGAACGTTGATTCGTCAGAGTGGCGTTGTAACGATCATACCGGAAGAGAAGCTACAGCTGGTCGACTCCAAGGACGTGCCGCTATCGCTCTTCTGTAACGACAATCAGCTAGCAATCGAGGACTTCTTGTTGCGACGCCAGACGAAAAATCGCGGCGCATTCTTAATCATGAAGGAAGGCCTACAGGCGGTTGTTCCACGCGAATCGAGTCGCGATGTCCTTACCGGCAAGTGTGCCTATACCGTACTCGACGAAAACGGTATTCGTCACTTCGAACCGTTACACGTATTTTCAGCTCTCAAACTGAACACACCGCAAACTAATCATCGCTTCTCGATCTACTCCTGTGATTTCGCTTCGGACGATATCGATATGATCGATAGCTGTATGAATTCGACGTCATGTAGCTCGCTCAGTAACGATATTCAGCTATCGACGCAATTCCTTAATACGTCGATGTTTGCCGAGAAGGAAAATATCCCGACGCAAAATACCGAATTGCTGGCAACCCGGCGGAAAATTCGCGACCTGCTTCTCAAGGGCGGAAAGGTGAATAGAAACATTCAGAAATATCGTAATTTTTTACAGCGTATTAGACGCCAGTTGAATTTTTCTTTGAATGGAAGTTAGAGATGTGTGTGAGTTTTTTTTAAATTTTTTTTTATTTTCAAAACGTTGATATTTTTATGAGATTTTTCCTTATTTTTTCAATATTTTTTACGATGAATTTCATTGAATTAAACTATTTTTATACATTTATGTTTAAAAGCTTTACAATTTTGACGAAAAGTGTAACTGAAAATTCACATTTTTGAATTACAATTGTAAAAAACAATTTTCTTTTTGTACAGTCAGTAGCATAACAATTAATTTATACACATTTTTACTACTATACGTAAAACTACTATACGTAAAAAACTATTTAAAAAATAATAAAAAAAGATAATTTGAAACAAGGTGAGTACACAGTTTTGTAAAAATTTAGTTCATCTACACAACATTGTATAGTGCAATCAAATTAAACAAGATTTTTGCTTGACACAATTCCACAAACAGAAAAGCTAGTTGAAATAAAAACCAATACAATATTAATTTTGAAGGATTTAATGAAGATGTAAAAAACACCCATTTTGTGGTTGGATAGCTAAAACTCCCGAAATGTAATTAACCAAAAAAAGTGGGGAAATAAAAACTTATTCCATATCTAATCTGACCTAAGAGACATCGCGAAATTCGTGAAAATGCATACACCGGCTTTGGGCTGAATTCTGAAACCGATTTTTTAGGTGCTTATCTCCAAAATCCCTAGAAGTAAAACTAATTCAATATTTCAGAAGATATGACGATATTCATGAAAATACATGTACCCTCTCCTATATAGGGTGGTACAATAGGCCCAGTAGTAAGGGAAGGGGGGGGGGGGGTAAAGTGAGCCCCTTAATGTTTGTACCGAGATTCTGTGAAATGGGTAATAGTTATAAAATCCTTTTCATGCAAAACCGATAGCTTAGGATGTTAGCTTAGTCATGTATTCGTGAAATTAAATTATTGATGCTGATAAAAAAGTTATCTACTTCTTTCTATACATACTTCAAAGTGCCCACTTTGCCCCACTACTGGGGTAAAGTGAGCCCTTCCAAGGGGTATAGAATAATTTCATCCAAAACTGGAGCAAAAGAATATGGCAATGGATCAATTAAGATAAACAATATGATTTTAATAAATTGAAATGAAATTAAGTGTGCGTGCTCTGCTTTGAGGAGTAGCCCTGAGAACACCAAAATATTTACTGGCCTTCTTTAGGTCAATTTTTTTCAGTAACAGAAGCTATTGCATTTTTCATAGCAACTTGAGGCCACTGTTGTTGCATTTGAATTTGTTGTATGTTCTAGCCATGTTAAAATTGTTATTTGTAATTATCAAATAAAATTATATAAGTTTGGGGTAAAATTCGCCCGGGGCTCACTTTACCCGGATGAACACTAAATAGTAAGCATCTGCTAAAATGTATATACTTTTTAAATAATCATCAAATCTTACTTTGCAAGTTTCACAATCCGTACCCCGAACTCAAGGATACTGTTCTAAACAATTCTCAGTCGGTAACAAGTTTTTTTTAATCAAATTATTAAACACTGATATTTACATCAAATAGTGCCAAAATCGTAATATGAGAAAATTCGAGGAACTGTAATTAAAGTGGATTTCTTCTGTAGTGCAATGCTTGAAGCTTTATCGTATAATTTATTTTGCTAAGAGATTGCGCTATTGCAAACTAGAAATTTTAAGAGGGCCCACTTTACCTTGCTAGCCTACTTTACCCCAACTTCCCCTACTGAGCCAATAATGGCAGCCAGCATGCCAAGAATCGCGCGACAGTGGTAACCAGCACTCACTCAAAAAAAAAAAAAAATATGATAATAGCTACCATATTTTGGAAGAACCTTAGTATGATTGCGGTTATATTTGCCACAACCTTGTTACAACATGTAAGCTCTACTAACTGAATGTATGTTTGTAATAATTATAGGTCTATAGCAAAAATTTACAACAACATACAATGTTTGTCTCAAACAAAACTATGGTTGTGAAAACCTAGGTGTGTGATTCACGCAACCTTCTTACTTAATAGAATCATGTGACAAGGTTCCTAGAAATTAGATATGTAATGACAGTAAAAGTGTTTTCAACAGGAACACTATTTTTATTTTTCTATTTTATTTCTAATGACTTCCAAATTTTTATTTCCAAATTTACACTTTCAATTAGAGATGGGAAAGGCAGTTTCTTTCAGTGAAGTACTTCACTCTGAGTCCACTCACTTAGGTAGGTAGGTACGCGTGGCTGTCCGTGAGAACACGGACACACTTAGACCTAAAAGGTCCGTTGTGATACCACAGGATCATCGAATCCGGACCTACTCGTCGAACCATTTAGAGCTTGTAATGAAGCGTTGGATTCTCACGACCTCCATTGTGGCAAGATCACCAAGACAGTTGAAGAAGTCCGCTCCAAGATGAGCTTTCCTTCTGGCGGACAGAGCTGGACAAGTACAGAGAAAGTGAAGGACTGTCTCCTCCTCCTCCTCGTCCTGGCAGCTTCTACAGAAGTCGTTTGAGAAAAGTCCGAGCCTTTCAGCATGTCGACCTATAAGACAGTGTCCGGTTAGGACAGTCCACTCACTTAAAGCAACGAATAAAGTGAAGTAGTTCCGGAACTCTTCATTCCTTCGTTATCGTACCTTTGTTTTCGTTCCTTCGTTCGCTCGAACTAGTTTGATCTTTTAGTTCATTCATAGTTCAACTTGAAGGGAGAGGATGATGTCCCAAAAATAAACTCACTACGTCTAGAAGATGATAAGTCAAAGAAAAGGTCGATACATCTAGAAGATGATGAGAAAAAAAAGGTTGGTAAAGGTAGGAGATCTCGAAAATGATTGATTGATTTTTTGATTTCCATCATGATGCATGATTTGAGACCCACACATTCAAGTTTCAGACATGCATGCGTGTCCGTCTATGGACTCCTCCTTCTCCTGAAGGGATCAAATTTTAGAAAGTCTCTATTTCAGCTTTCTACCATTTAGGTCAAATTGTTTGGCATCCCATATTCGTGACCCTCTACCCGAGTTGATGATTACTCCACTATCATAGGTCTAGAAATGTTCCAAGTTTAAACTTTTTATCATAAACTGTTTTTGTCTTATAAAAACTAAATTTTTATTTTCTAAAACTCCCTCGCCATCTCGTTCCCACACCTTTATTCGCCAAAAATTCTATGCTTAAAAGGGTATGCCCAATCTACCCACTAATGAAATTTGAATTCAATAGATCAAAGGGTTTGGGAGGTACGAACCATGAAACGCTCCTACGTAAGGCGGATAAAAAAATTGTTTTCTTAAAAGGCAGTCATAATAGGTATCTAGTTTATTTTTGAAATAATAAAGTAAACAAATTTTTAAGTTTCATCCCGATCCAATAAGGGAACACTAGCCTCAAGCCTAGGGGATTTCCAAAATTGTTTCCCGAGATACAGCTTTATTGCAATACCTATTTGTAATTGAAGTAATTATTCGTCAAATTCTTCATTAGGATCTTGGTGAAAAACTTTCTAAATCATTTTTTTAGCCAAGAAACAGCAGCATATATTTGCTAACGAAACAAATTTTCCGTTACCGCTCAAGATCAGTTCAAAACCGAAAGTAAGAAATTTAATTTAATAAATTAGATATTAATAAATATTTATTAAATGCCGTACGCCTGATACTGTATCTGGCCACAATATTACCTAAGAAATATGAATGTTATTTTCAATTCATGAATCCCAAAATGAATACATATTAAAACAAATTTCTAACAATAATTACTATTATATGTAATTAATTCGTTTATTTTTTCCAATGATTCCTTTAATTATGAATTAATTACTTCATTTAGCATCAAGGCTGCGGTAAATTTTTCAATGTCATTTACAAACTGAAAATTAGAAAATAATTGGCAAAAAGCATTTTATTTGGGTTGGTACAACTAGATATTTTGAAAAGAAAATTTTGTTTGGAATCGAAAATATCTTACAGACTAGTTTCAAAATTTTAATCCTATTTTTTGTAATTATAAGTAAGGCTGCCAAAAAAAAAATTTGGAGGCAAATCTGTTTACTAAATTTTCTTGACGCCAAATTAATCTTTTTTGCTAAGCCGAATAATAATTAAAAAAAATAAATTTTGATCAAAATATCAAAATTATTTTCATATTTCTGCTATTTTTCTCTGTGACATCAATAATAATTGTGGACGAGTTCTTAATTATGTCCTTATTGTCAAAGACTTTTCTCTATTTTACCAACATTTTCTATATCATTTTTTTTTTTTAAATAAAGTTCACATCCTAAGCAATGATGCTAATGAACTTCATGTCTTCAGATTATTAAGCCTGACAGCATCTGCAAATAGTGCGGAGGAATAAGTAGGCATAAGTTCATTTTCTAAGACCCTATAATATGAACTTATAAATAGCCCATCATGAGCATAAATTGCTCACATCTCCTCCGCAATGTGTGGCTTTAATTTTCAAGCCTTACGCAGGTCAATGTACATACTGCAAAAATATAAATCTATACTATGAAATCTAACCAAAATCTAGCAATGGTAATTAATCACGAACAAATTGAACCAAACGGAAAAAAAATATTCAAAATGAAATGGTCAGAAATTTTGAAAATGGATTTTTCTTTCATTTACTTGGAACTCAATTAATTTTTGGGTTTCGTTGACAATATTCTAGATGTGGTTTGGGAAATATGCCAAAAGTTTTTGAATATTTTATTGATTTGTTACGTTATTAGCCATTAGCGTGAACGTCTTGTTAGTTTTTTTTTAGTAGTTCTGTGGAATATTTTAAACCTTTTAGTTAAAAAAAAAATTATACTGTAGAGGAAAAAACTGATGAGTCGATTGGAGCCATTACCTGTAAAAACAGCTCAAAATTGATTGGTAGTTTAAAATCATTTTATAGATGTTATTTTGCATTGCAGTTTTCACTATGTTCTGAAGTTTGCGGATTATGAAAAATTCTTCCAAAGGTCTGGGCGCAACGCTTTAATACTTTTTGTGCAGAAGTCCCAAACAAGTTTAATGTTAAGATACATATAATAAATAATATATCAATGACGCAACAGCCCAAATCAGGCCTAGGCCTTGAAGTAATGATAGAGTTACTTCATTACGAGAAAAACGGTCAGCCACACGCTCGTCCGTGATTATTACCCCGATTTTAGTTCAGGTACTCATTTTCAGCTGAGTGAACTGGTAGTCCGGCACCCAATCCCATTCTCGAAAATTATTTGTTGCCAAGCAGAATCGAACCTTGTACCAGGTGCAACCGAAGGCAAGTGCTCTAGCCACTAAGCCGCCCAGACTACTAGCACCTCGTAAGGTGATCGAGAAATTTACCAATAAAATTACAGACTTTCGGGAAAAAAAATTACAGATTTTTCCAAAAAAAAATTCGATATACACTTCACTTTTAAGATTTAGAGAAAAACATAAAAAATCTATTAAAAATTACGACCTTTTAAACTGTGGGTATTTTTAAGTCTTAAAAACTGGCAGCCATAAATTCACTACTAATTTTCAAAACTACTTTTAACTGTTTCACATATTGAACACATTTTTCAACTATTCCGTCCCAGGCACCAATTAAAAAAGTTGTAAAAATAAAAAGTGAAAAATCATCTTGCCGTAATCATCATATTTTTCGAATAAAATAAAATAACATCTGTCCGGTAGAAATGAGGTGATAACAAATGAATTCGAACTCTTATGGATTGAGCAAAAATTTCATCGGGCCTTAGACAAGAAAGATCAGTCGAATCTAAAATAAGATACAGAAAATTATTTTGAATTTGATGTAGAGAAATTGTTTATACTCGTATAATCCGCCGTTACACATGCTCTCAACTTAATTTCGATCATTTTGAACCTTATTTCAACACCAGTGACTGTGACTATGACGGTGACTATTTAGTCGCATTTTTAACACAAGACACCGAAAAAGTGACGAGTTGCATCCGCATTTCATACGCATTGTGCATTGGATCGGGCCAGACTACTCGCATATAAAAGATATTCATCTTATTTTTAGAGTTAGATACAACCGTTTAGCTTGTTTATATTTTCTGGGAGTTTAATTTAACATTGCTGATTGATTTTGGATGCATTGTACGCTTTATTTGGTTGAAATCTGCCAACAACTTGTAGTTGAAGAGATCAGACTTTTCGGATTTTTATATATTGATCTCCAGGAATAGAGAGGCTTACATTAGTTTCTTTTATCAAAATTTGAAAAATGGGGTTATTGTTCGTTTTCCTCTAAAAATATAATTGTATATTGTCACTACATTACATTATAAATTATTCTGCGAACGCAAAAGCTAGTATTACACTATATACGACGCTGCCAAATATTTGACTAAAATAATTTGACGAAAAGTTCAGCCAAATTTTTTTCGGTTAAGATTGAGAAAAAAATTACAAAATTTGACTATATTTGCAGCCAGAATATGTCAAATATTTGACTAGAGGCATACAGTGTAAGGTTAAGAAACTACATTTTTATAATGAAAATCTGTTTAATTGCTATAGCTTACACAGTATTATAAAGTTCAAGTGATGGTTACAGTTTATCTACTAGAAACTTCAAAGATAAAGTGTAGTTCAATTTTGTTTGTAAAGCGCTTCTTTCATTTTTTAGAAGTTTTGTCATTCAAAGTGTTTATATAATAGATTCAATTCATCTATATTACCACATTGCAGTCACATTCGTTCTCTTCGCCATTCAAAGCGGGTATAATAAAATCGATACATCTTCATATCCCTACTTAGCATAATATTCACTCAAATAAGTTTCTCCCAGTATATTTTCGACCAAAATGCGTCCAGCATCTCATACATATATGAACCATATTTCAACTTTCTTGCATGGGTGATATGGCAGAAAAAACACTTACATTCTCAAAAAATAGTTGTAAGGGATTTACTAAACAATATAAGAAAAATCGAAGGCTTCAGTTATGATAAAGCGGCAAATTCACTATACAACGGTTGCACCAATTACTTACTTACTTACGATGGCGCTACAGTCCAAATCGGACCTTGGCCTCCACCGATATTGCACGGTTATGCGCTCTGATCCGAAAACCTACGGTATGCATGCATATTGCAAGAAAATTATAACAAATTGTATCGTATGTACAACGATATTGATAATTATATTTGCGATAAAAAAGCTGCCAAAAGAAACTGAAAAAATAGCTTTGGATTTGAATTAGGAACATAGGAAAATTAGAGTTAAGCCTCGTTTTCACGGTGATAGTTTTTGCGATAGTTGCTGTCATGATAAATAATATCGTCATAACTATCACCATGTAAACTTCTCAATAGTTAGTTTTGCGCTGTCGTTATAGCACTATCGCACTATCATGCTTGACGAGATAGTTGATAGAACTATCGCGATAATTTTATCTTGATGTCACACTATCACACTATCACACTATCGTGCTATACTTTCGCGAAAGTCCTATCGTACAAAACTATCGCCGACGGGGCTTTGGTATAGAACTTTTCAGGGCTTTTGAGTAAAATATTATATTTTTTACTGAAAGTGAATCACATAATTTCACTCTTATAGTCTGCTATGAGTGTTATCTTAGTTGCTAATCGATCTATCTTAGTGCCTTGATAGCGCTGTAACAGCGTTCCTCTGAGGCATTTTTACTACTTCTAATATCATTATTTCATCACGATCTATAAGCTCAGAATAGAATTTAAATTCAATTTAACTCAATGTGACGAACGTGTTTATCTGCTTCGCCATGAAGATTTTTAGTTAGATTAGAATTATAGAATTAAATTGCACATTTCATAGGATTCCTAACTCTCATTGTATGAGGTGTACATAAACTTTCTTTTTCTTTCCTTATTAGTGTTACCAAAATGAGAGAAGCATAAGAAATACATTCAAGAAATCTCTCGGTAAATTGATTTTGTAGAGAAAATCCATTTATTGGACACATTTTTGTCGTAAAAAAATTTAAAATGAAATTTTGAAAAACAATAATAATTTCCAATAATTTACTAAAAATTGATTTTAGAACAATAATTAAAAAATCTGCCAACAATCTGGGCGTAACTTTATTATTTTCCCGGTAGAAGTTAGAAACGCGTTCAATTCTGAAAAGCGGTGGAGGCTACTATGTGACTGAAAACCTATCAAAAAGAACAAGATCGTGGAAGTGAAAATCTGATTGGATCTGAGAGATAAGGAATAGTTTATGAAAAAGTACACAATCACTTTACACCACCTTAGGGGTCAATTATGGAGAATACATAGAATAAAATTAAAATCAATATTTGGGACGAGGTAGTAGATATGTCGAAAAACGTGGGAAAATATGCATTCTATTTTCACAGATATTTTTTTTGCCCCCTTCTGAACGCCAACAGATATTCTTTTTTTTTTTTATTCAAAATTATTTTTCTAGTTGATTTAGATATACACACCGAGTTTCAACATTGTAGCTTCTTAAGCCGTTCTATACATAGGAAAAACACGCCCCCCCCCACTTGTACCACACTACCCTTAGGGGTCAGATTTCAAAAAACTTTGAAAACACTTTCTAGGTATTCATACATAGAATCCGTAGAATAAAAATGAATTCAATATTTGGAAAGACCTAGTAGATATGACGAAAATCGTGAAAATATATGCATTTTATATTTATTATATTTACAAATAATTTTGTTTGCCCCCCTTTCTGAACGCCAATGAATATTCAAATTTTTTTTAACACAATTATTTTTCCAGCTGATTTACATATACACACCGAGTTTCAACTTTCTAGCATTAACCGTTCTATAGTTAGGAAAAACACCCCCTACCCCCGTACCATACTACCCCGAAAAAAATTATATTTTTCCAAAATTCCGCTACTATAGCTCTATCTAAATACCAAGTTTAAGGCTTATATCATTACAGGTTCTCAAGATAAAAGCATCGGAACTTTTTCTTTTCACCCTCCCCCACCCTTTTTTCCCTACTGGAGTTTAATTAGCGCTACTTCTGGTAAAAATTCTAAGCATCTATCTTACACTGTTCTTGAGATATGAAATGTGTTTGATTTGAAAAATTCTTATCCCCTCCACTTTTATGCTCCACCTCACACTAAAAAAATTTTACTTTGATCAATCTTTATTTGTCGACCTTTATACCCAAACCGAATTTTATTTTTCTAGAGCAATTGGTTCATGAGATATCGTAATCTAAAGTTTTTCACCTCCCACCCCCATGCACAACTTCCCCCACCCAAAATTTACGGCGAACAGACGGACTGAAAATTTTTATTGCTTTTTTCGCGTCTACTAGTTATGAAACGTGAAAATAAAAATTTTGAGGGTAGCAAATTTTTTTTTTTTAAAAATCAATCACAATACTTAATTATTAAAATAATAAAGTAAAACATAAGAAATAATAATTTCAGTAATGTGACGGATACAGACACTCATAACATATACCTAGCTTATTACAAAATGTGCATTATAGGTGTAACCATTTTCAAAGCGAAATAAGTAGGATGGTTATTAAGCATTCACACTGAACCCAAATTCTTCTTATCGAACTTTTAACTTCGTGCTAAGATCTGTACCCTTGAGAATGAATGGCTTTTTATGATTGGGTACAAGAGTCATATGAGAACTTAATTATTTTCGAGAGCCAATTTATCGATTCCACTAAATGTTTTTTTGTTGGTTATTTCTCATAACATTTTTTTTAACAGTTCTAAACTTCTTTAAACTTCATCGTTAAAGTGTTCTTATACACAACACTTGACTGCTCATAAGGGTGTTTTTATGAGAGCGATGTTCTTTGAGAATTTAAGTCTCATAAAAAGATTCAATATGATTATGTTTCTTATAATGGATGTAATTATAATAATAAGAGTCTGAGCCTCATTACATGTGGTATGAGAGTCTAGTAGTATATTTTGACTGTTTTATTAGACGATATTCTTTACTGAGGGATTAATGAAAAAATAATTGCAATTTTTGAAGCTGTATTTCCTAGATAAGAACGCACAACTGAAACTAAGAAGAATTCGAATCTTTACCACAAACCTGACCCAGAAAATTTTTTACAATAAATGAATTGCACCGGAAACTATGCCACATATTCAACGAAACTGTCAACTAAATTGTCGAATTACATAAAATAGAAAGTTTTCACAACTTTGACCCCATTGCCGTCAATTTCACTTCTTTTCGTTACGTACATCACGCAGCGTTGATTCCTATTTAGTATTGTCTAGCTGTAGACCAGAACCAAGTGAAATTTACTGTGGCCAATTTTCTAAAAATATCACGCATGCAATGACGCTTCCATCCATCGCACATATTCACTTGATAGGTGTGTACATTAGCATGAGCGATCCTTTTACAAATCATTAAAAAAGAATATATTCACACCTCAGTGAATTTTGAAAACTCTGTCTGACACGTGTATAAATTTCAAATAGTTTGCCGCCACAATTACGAAGTAAAACAGATCGCTTGCTTGCTCTTAGCTTTTAATTTTAATTTGTTTGCATTTTATATTTATTTATTTATTTTTTTTTTTTACTTTTGCATTACGTTTAATACATTAGCGATTATTTCAATACCTACTTCTTCAGTTTTTTTTTTTAAAAGACAAGCAATGCTGAAATGTCCTTCCGTTTGGGTTTCGGACAATATTTGTTCGTACGTCAATCAATGTTTTGGCACATCATATTTCTGGAAAGTGTTGTCTAATTTTAGAAACGCGAAGAATAAGTTTTTGAGGTGAGACTCACTATTAATTATATTGCCACTGGCAACGTGTGTAGGAGGAGTGTGTAATACTAAGGTCTTATTTATGATGAAAACATCACTAGAATTCAACCCTGAGCATCGTGAAGAACTCAATAAATAGAACGTTATGTGAATTAACTTTACAATTTTATAATGAAATCCACAAAACGTAACGCATTTCAAATAGTGGAAAGTTTTTAAATTTACAATATTAATTCAGAAATACTA
The DNA here is from genome assembly GCA_949128065.1 of Beris chalybata. Classification (NCBI taxonomy): domain Eukaryota; kingdom Metazoa; phylum Arthropoda; class Insecta; order Diptera; family Stratiomyidae; genus Beris; species Beris chalybata. Next base: position 17,783,733 of record OX421895.1, on the reverse strand, counting down.
TCGTAAGGTTTTTCTTTATTACTCAGGAACGACGTGTTTTAAGAAGAATTATTTAGGATGATTTCGTTCGGTATATACAAATTAATTCAAGAGAGAAATTAATTCAATTATCTATTATATTCAGTAGCGCTCTAAACCTAACTTCTTATATCAATTTTAAAATGTGTTACACATTCTGGTCTCAAAAAACTTTGCTTTGGTTTATAGGCTGTGGGACTTAGATGGCGAGGCCAATTCTCTTTAGAAAAGAAAGAAACTACAACATGTACTTAGTTTGCTTGTTTTTTCTTCCTTTACTTTAGACATAAATATATTTAAAAATCAAAATTTTTACCAGAAATAAATTGAAGAAATACATTAGCCATGAAAAATGTATATATGTACCTACTGAAGTACTTACCTCAACTTTTTCATGTAAAGGCTACGGTCCGATTTGGACTGTAGCGCTATCGTAAAACAAAACAATTAGAAAACAGTAGAAGGATGTGTAAATAAGTTAAGTTCAAGATTGCAGAGCCCCATAGTAACATAAAGCATTAATGACTTCATGGATTTGAATTTTTAACACCATTGGACACACGACTCAATAACATTTTTAATTTAAAAACTTGGCAATAATCTGGGTGCAAATGTGTTATTTTTTTGGGTACAAGTCTTTAAAGTAAGAAAAAAACAATTCTATATCTCATAAGACCTACAAGAGTGTGATGTAGGAATTCGTAAATACGTATAGAATCGTTTTGCATCCTCTTAAGGGATGAATATTGCAAAATCCTGAAAGTAATTTTTAGATTTTGTGTGTAAAAGCAAATTCAATAATATTAAACTTAAAAAAATTATCGGAATTCGTGGATACTTGAATTATATTGTCACTGCTTAGTAGATTAAATATCAAAGAACACTTAAATGGTTTTTTTTTCGATTATATTTAAAGTCTTTAGAAGTGAACGCGAATGAAAAATGAGATATTGACATTAGACCTAAAAAATATGTCGGAATTCGTGAAAGTGTTCACAGTTACTTTACAACCCCTTAGGAACTGAATATCGGAAATTCGGAAAAAGTGTTTGTAGGTGCTTATAGAGATATACAGGCCTATTCAGGATTAGAGTCACAAGTCACAAAGTAGGTGGAAAGTCACAATTAATTCAAAATTCATACAAATTTGTGACTCTCGACCTACTTTGTGACTTGTGATTTGGTACAGAATAGGTCTGATAGTAAAAGTGAAATTATTTTGATAACTCATGCCGAGAGAAAGATATGCCTAAATTCATGAAAATGTACCAAAAACCATTTTCACGGACTATGCCTTTACTCAGCCTCCGTACGCCAATGAAAATCTTTGTTGCTTTAATTATTGGTTATAATGGAGAATCACTAATGTTCTTCAACTTCTCTAGCCCCGATCGTATTGAGAGTCCAAGTAAATTTCTTGGTATGTTTTGAAAAAAAAGGATAACCTAAAAAATATAAAAATATGAGTTTTGAGATAAAAGGATAAAAGGCAAAGTCATTATATTTGAAAAAAAATTATTTTTATTTTTTTTATATTACGACAACCTCCCTGTAAAATAAGCCACATTTTATTATTCCACGATAAAAACTACCAGAGATATGAAATTTCAAAGATAAAGAATCGGAGATGGTAAGATCACACCTTTGACGATACTTGATGGAATGACGCAGTAAACATATACCTACCAAGTTTTATGTTTCTATCATAAGCCTCTTCAGAGATACCAAAAGCAATCCCGTTCCTTTCTACATCCATCAAAATTTTCTAGGATGCCTCTATAGTGGCTCCTTAGGCTTGCGCATTCTAGTTCACCTTAGTGGTCACGAACGAACTAGTTCCCAAGCCCTTGCGAACAAATTCGTTCTTGTAGTTCGCAGTTCACTCACGGACGAACTAGTTCCCATGAAGTTCGGATTGAATAATTGATTGAAATAAAAAAAAAGGCTTCAATCAGGAAGGAACCTTAGTCTCCACTCAGGAAAGAACTAGTTCCTTCTTTCAGTTCCAACTTTGTGGAATAATACGTAGTATACAAATGTCATGACGAATTACTTCTTACAAACGAACTAGGACCGGAATTCACTGCGAACTAGTTCATTCATTTCACTTATGGGAACGATCATCCGAACTAGTTCGTTCACAAACTACACAAGCCTACTCTATATAGCAATCAATTTTCAACGTCTATGTCTTGCGGTTTGAGAAATAAAAATAATTTTTTCTTTTTCGCAATCTCTAACCATCACCTCCCATAACCACTCCCACCATGTTTTCGCTGCTAAAGATCTATTGGTCCAAAAGACACCAGTCGTAAGGACTCATTCAATCTACCTACCATAAAAATTTTAACTTAATATACCTACGGGTTTGTGAGCTACTTCAAATGATTTTGTGTACGGCGGACAGACGGACATCTTTTTTTTTTTGCCTTTTTGGTGTTTACTTGCCCTAAAACGTATAGATACAAAATTTTGGAGTGCCAAATTTTTTTTTTAAATTTCAGGTCCAGACAATTAGAGGTTACAGGCCACAAAAATTGATTTTTAAAAAATAATAAAGTAAAATTTAATCAAAAGCATCACGACAAACTGAAGACATACTACGTATGAATTTTTGGGTTGTGATGCATTCCATCTGATGGATTTATAAATTTTTTTAGGACTTTTTTAAGGTAGTTGCGACAAGATTTAGATTCTTAAAGTGGTCTGAGATAATCGAGAATTATGTTATTTTAAGGACTTTTGGAATGTCTTGAACGAACTGGATAATTCCTTAATAATTTGCGTAACAATTTGTAGCTACTCGTATTTAACGTGTGAATAGCAAATCTCAATTTCCTGCATACTTAAGTTTTTCTGTGTTAGGATGAACTCTTTTTCTTCAACTTTGGTGCCTGGATTTCACTTGTAATACCCGATTTTCATCTACAGTATTTTTTTATTTTATACTGACACTTCAGTGCATAGCAAAAATCCTGCCAAAATTTATTAAATGAAAATGCAAAGTTTTGAAGGCCACTATACGAACATCTTATTGCCATTACCTGCATATGCCTAAAATATAAAATATCTCGATGTCTTCATCGCATTATTTATCCTTTCGAATCAAGTCTAATTAGCGTCTAGCTAATGATCGCAGAATGTTTATAAATCTGCGGATAAAAACGTCGACATCTTATTCGGACCGATCTAATGGTCTGTGACATAAACGTGCGGCGAGGTTACAGAAGGAAAGAGTCTAATTTTTGAGTCTATCTGGCAACATGCCTGATTTAGTTGAAAGTGAACACAAATCAAATTTCAGGTGTTTCTTTAGCACAATATTTGAAGCATTCATGGATCTTAGATTCAAACTTTATTAATTATTTCTTTTATATTTTCAAATTGTTTAATTTTAATAATTAACTAAAAAAAAAAACAAATTAATAATCCGCACTACAGCTCATCCTCTATATACCTATATTTTATTATCTACCTTCCTTCAAAACCAAACAGACATTCAATAAACCAGAATTTCAATTATTAAAATCACAAATTCCATTATCATTGATTTTTATTACAACGATATTTTTGTTGCAGCAATTTCATAGAATTTATGCGATATTACACCTACTGGTAAATTCCTAACAACATGTAAATAAAATTAATGTAGAAATAATAATTTTGTCGAAGTTTGTATGTAATTAAAGCACAATTGATTATATTTTGTGTAGTAGTTAATCTAACATAAATTATTTATTTTATTTCTAAAATTTTTGTAATTATCTAAGTAATTCCAAGTGTTTTACAATGTTTTCATTTGCACACGATTATATATCATACCATTTCCCACAATATTGCCCATATTCATATATATTCTAAATATGTACAATTTAACATCGTTTTTATAAGATTATTTATTTCTTAAACATTTCTAGAACAATACTGTTTAAAAAAAACCCCTACTCCATAATTGTACACAAATCACATATTTATAACACTTTTTTGTTATTATTTTTATTTTGTGTTTTTTTACCAAAAAGTGGTTTTTACATTACCTGTATTTACTTTTACTATTATTCCCGTAATTTTACCACAATTAAAACCTAAATTTACATACTTGCATTGTAATATAATTCCTATTTGTTGATTTTTGTTTGAGTTGTTTTATTTTAGTTATACACTAAACCTCCCCTTTCACAGTTTTTATTTTTTCTATTTATCGAAACTGAAGGACAATATCATTTTTAATTAAATGAAAAAATATCACATCAAAGGATCCGAAAGACACGAAAATATCGTTTCGAACTGGCTAAAAATTAGTAATTTATTATGAAGAGAAAATAATTCAGCACATGATTTTGACATTTTATCGTAAGAGTTGTCTTCCTTCCTCTCAAAAATAGCACAAAGGTGTATAAACAAAGAATTTAATTATAAAATTCCATTTATAAATAGTGTGAACCAAGTGAATAAACCCAGTCTGATATTATTTATAGAAGAAATTTTCCCCGTACAGTTTTCTCTTTCAGAAATTTACTAAATTGGCATCGAATAAATTCAACTCCATTCGAGACGATTTTGCAAATTGGTTTTTGTACTTTCGAGCAAAGATTGAAATGTTTAAATAAATAAATAGCAAAAGTATGATGTATGAAGATGTAACAGATGTACTCTACTTTGTAAACATATACAAAAAGTAAAAATAAATAGTGAATAATACAAATCGGCCAATAATCTGGGGTCTGATATTATTGTTGTACGGTGAAAGGTTGGAATGAGACCACCGATATTTTACAAATGAAGATTGAAGCGGTTCATGGAATTTTGCAATACTACAATTCCTTGGAAACAAACTGAACTAAATCTTCAGTAAAATTCGATAGAGGTGTTTCTGTCTGTATCTTAGAGACAAAATATCGTAACTGATTTTACAGGACACATTTAAAATAAACTTCATTTTACCTCTAGCTAAACTGGGAACATAATAATAATAATAATAATCAATGGCACAACCGCCCAAATTGGGCATAGGGTTTGAAGTTATGCTAGAGTTACTTCATTACTAAACCAACGGAACAACAGGTGCAGTGGTCAGCCACACGCTCGTCCGTGATTATTACCCTGATTTTAACTGAGGTATTAATTTACAGCTGAGTGAACTAGCAGGCCGGCACCCATCCCATTCTCGAAAATTACTTGTCGCCAAGCAGATTCGAACCTGGTACCAAGTTCATAAGAAAAATTTATATTGGGCATGTAGCCGGTTTGGTACGCCCATTAGTGTTTTAGAAAAAAAAAAATATTGCATATTCTTAAAGAGGATATTCATACGCAACTTTTGACCTAACTTCCTCTTTTCTGAAAACTGGTAGATGTTAATTAGATTCAAATGCAAGCAGCTACCGTGACTATTTCTCAAAGACACCTTGTATTCAAAGTCTCAGTTTTCGTTCTACCTTTGTCATAGAAGAAAATATTTCAAAATGTGAGCACTTATGCATCACGGTTCGAATGTTTTAGCATCCGAAAGGACCCAAAATGTCTTATGGAGCCAAGTATGCCAAATATGTACATGAATACGTCGAAAACATTTGGTTTATATACGAGGGTGGTCCCAGAAGGACTTAGCCTAACCAAGAAAACACAAAAAATTTGAGAAAACAAATTTTTAATCCTTTTAGGAAGATACACTTTTTGCAACGATGTTGAATAGCTTTGATATCTTCTTTATGTAGTAAGAACTGTCTAGCTCCTCAAAATAACCGCGGACTCCACCTCTTCTCAGATAGCAAATATTTTACCACCGAGCCATTTTATTAAGGCCCCATGTGCACGTTAAATGCGATTTTGTTAATTTATTGCGGTTTTAATGCGCATTTTCCACTTTAATAGCAATAAAAAACAAAATAAAATAACATTACTTTATTAGCTGGTATGTAAACTAGGTCGCCCATTAAGAAAAAATTCAAAATTGTATTTGAAAAAATAGCTATTAGAGGAACAACCCATAAACATTTTTTAAAATGTGTAAATCCGAGTTCTCTGTGTGCATTACCTATTTCTTGAATTGTTAACCTGCCATTTTGATTAATCTAATAGTAGAAAAAATCTCAAAAAATATTTTCCATAAAGCAAATTACAAAAAATTTTCATTTTTGTTAATAATACCTATATTAAGTCAAACTGAAGTAAATTTTTGCGATTTTTATGGAGAGAAATTACATAACAAATACTCGACCTGACCAATTAGGGTCATCGATTAGCTAAATGAACCAACTGAAAAAGGAGTATATGGCTTAAAAAATAGACACACCATTCGAGTGGTGAGCAAGGCTACTTTTTATAGTAAGAAGATTGGAAGACAACACTACTCGTATCTTAAATAGTTTTAGAAATATGAGACAGAGTTCTTGAAACAGCAATTTGTTCCAATTTCACTTTAGCATGCTGGAATTTAAATTTAATTTATTAATAATGAGTAAGTTAGCTATCAGGGGAAAACCTTGCAATGATGAGTTGATTTGGGGCCTTAAAAGAAAAGCTGCATAGCCTTAAATCTCAAAAATGGCTAACACTGGAAAGCATCAAGTCTCGCCTAACGAGTAAGGCCAAGCTCGTTACTAAGCAAAATTTTCCAAGCGCTGGGAATACCTCCCATACACAAACCCTTCAAATTTGCCAATAACTTTAGAAGGCTTCATGCCTTGATTGATACGTTGATTTTACAATTGTTAAGGACAACCTGAGAAAATTTGTGAATCCTTCATGGATAAAGTAATAGTGTGTCAAATTCATCACTTCTACGGGAAGCGCCCAAACAAACGTCCTTAATAAACCTGTTCACAAATATAAGACGATAACTTTAGATCGATTGAAACTAAGTACATATTAAATTTGCCGTCCATTATTTTTCCGATATATGGAAGTAAAGAAATGAATATGTAGAAAATTGTGGATATATTTCGAAGTAATCTCCATGCAAAAGTCTTGAAAACATTTAGGCATTTTTATACGGAAACTGCTATAACTGAAGAAATCATGCAGCAACAAAGTTGAAATTTGACAACAATTAGTTTGAGTTAAAAGTAAATGTTCGTCAAGCTAGTATTACACTATATGCTATGTTGTCAAATATTTGAGTATTCCCTGTCAAATGCTGTCAGATGGTGTAATCGTCAAATTTTTCTTTGCCACATTATATTATATGCTGTATATTGACTTCAAACATTCGGCAGAACTGTTTGTCAAATTCTTTTTAGTCAAATATATTATAGTATGTCGTACAGTGTAATGCTAGCTTTGGTGATCCAAATTCCTCTATACATTTAGGTACTTCCCATACAAAATTATTAAAGTCTCAAAATTTCACTTGTAAAAAAAAACTGAGAATTTAATTAATATTAATTTCATCTACCAGGTGACATACAAAGGTCCATACAAAGTTGGAACCTTCCTCAGCCCAATTTCCAACAAGTCGATGCCTTGAAGCAATAAACCTATGTTTCCACATGATTCAGTTTGGTTCAAAAATAAAAGCTGGGTATCCTTAAATTCGTAATCATATCCTTTGAACAATTCGCACTTTCTATGAAAGTAGTTCAATGCATTAAACATAGGGTGACTTTCTTAAAGTTCTAGTACAAATTTGTAAATGGAAGCAATAGTCCTTTTTATCGAGCAGCCATCATAGGTATTCCCTAAAAGAAGCGCACTTCCCATTCATTTTTTATCCCCATCGAGAATTATCTTAACTTTGATTGATAAATTAAACTAGAAAGGTGTCAAACCTAGAATGGTGCTCCTGGAGCACCCTGTGTTAATCTTATAAGCAATTTTTAAAATTTTTAAAATGACTTAAACAAATTTTAAATATTTTTCTTTATTATTTCCAGGTTTGCGACATTCTCGTTGTTAACCGAAATTACACGGCTGAAACGAACGACTCAATATCGCTACGACGAGGAGATCTTGTAGAAATAATAGACTCTGGTTCGGGTACAGACGATAATTCCGGAAAGTAAGTTAGCTGTCTTATTTATTCTAAAAAGAGAACATCATTAATCACTAGAAACCATCATCACTTTATTGATTTATTTTCTAGTAAATTAAATTTGAAAATCAAATGTGCATGAAGCCAGAAAATTACACAACCAATTTCATGTATGTTCTCTCTATTTCCATCGTATGTGCAATTTTGCTGTGTATTTCTGTTTATTTTACGATGTAATTTTCTTTAATAATCATTCATTAATTCACTTCTTTTTCCATTCCATTTCGAAATACGCCAGGCGAGCAAAATTAGATCCTGAACTGGATATTGGTGAAACGGGCGATCTATTGGATAGCAGCGCTGCTAAACATAAAATTGCTGTAAAACCGCGAAAGAACTACTCAAGTAGTCATCTGAGAAGTGCTAGCCCGCAACCACCTCGTGTTGAACCGAAACCTGGCGACAGGTGAGTTTAAACAATTTTTTTTATCGATCAGCACAATTTTGATTTTAGTATAGGTACGGGCAATCAAAATATAGCACACATGTTTTGAATTAACACACACTTGATGTACCTATATGAATCCGGAACAAATATTATGTTTTCATATTCGGCCTAAATTTCGATTTCTTTTAAAAGATTTTTTTGATTGAAATGTTGCAACTTATCTTCTACGTTTGCGAGTATTACGAAAAATAATTATTCTTAAAAATAATCCGTCAATTTTTCAAAATTCAGACATCCGTTTGAAAATTTCAATGATATTTCTCGGTGAGTTTCGATTAAAACTTTACTTTCGATTTTCAAAACAAAATTTAATGGCTCCAAAATTTGTTTGGATTAAAAATTTCGGTGTGTATTGTCTTTAAAACAGGAAATTCCAACTAATTTTGTTTAGTTTAGTGGTTGGCGCCAAGTAGATTTTGTTTGAATTTTTTGTGTTTATTGGGAGTAGTTGGAGGATTTTTGGCATCATGCATTACTTCCATACATTTGCTTCAAAAGTGGATACAAATTTGAATTTATTATTATCTTACTATACACGCAATTATAATAAATCGATGAGGGCAAGCTTTTCTGAAATTTTTTCCTCCTACATAGACGAAGGTAGTACTCTAAAAGATTAGATTTTGTTTGCAAATACAATAAATATAATGAGTGAAACTACCCTAAAGTACATTCTACTTTATATTGTCATTTATTTGCATTAAGAGATAGTTCTCACACAGTGCCACATAGATTGTACGATTTCTTTCCAGAGCCATTGTAGCAGTACATAAATGCGAATCGTTTTCATAAATTCGAATGAAATGTAAATATTTTTATTTCGCTCATCCTTAGTGGCTTGAACATTTTCTTTATTATTTTAATAATAAAGTATTGTAATCGATTTAAAAAAAATATGTTCCAGTGACTTATTCGTCTTTCCCCCACTTCAGAGCAAAATTTGAGGCGCTTCCCGTTATCCGACAAAGGTGCGTTCTTTTGTGTGATGTGCAGAAATGACGGTAGAAAAATAATATGAAATAAAAAAAAATCTATTTTTTTTTCATATGTTTTGCAACGAGCTTCTTAATTTTAATTTTTTTTTCTGAATAGACAGGGTACACCCCTTGAAATAACCTCTTTTTGAGGAGTGGGGTTGTAAGAGTGTAGGTGGGGGAAGCGTTTTAGACTGAAAATTTTGGTTTCTAGATCTCAGCAACCGCTCATGCTAGGAGGATGAAACTTGGAATTTATATAGAGCTTCGATAGTAAAATTATCGATATCGGTAGAGGCGTGGGTGGTAAATAATGCGTCCGAAACGTAAAAAAGCCGTGATCGACACATTCTAAAATCTATATCTCATAAACCGTTCATGGCACGAAATTAAAGAGAAAAATTAAAAATAAATTTTTGAGTGGAGGCAGTGGCGTACATGGATGGGGGTGAAAAACTTTAGATTAAGATATCTCAAGGACCAATTGCACTAACACTAAACGAATAAAATTCGGTTTGTATTTAAAGGTTGACAAATGGAGTTTACTCAAAGTAAATTTTTTTAAAGGGGCGTTGGAGTATGGAAGTGGAGGGGATAAGAATTTTTCTAAAAAATAACGTCTCATATCTCAAGAAGAGTGTAAGGTAGATGCTTAAAGTTTACAAGAAGTAGACCCAATAGACCTCTAGCAGAAAAATGTTTGGTGGTTTGGGTGTAGAGGGTGCGAGTGGGGTGAGGGTGGAAAACAAAATGTTCCGATTTTTATATCTCCAATAATTATATAAATCTGAAACTTGGTATTCAAATAGATCTAATATGTAGTAGTAGCATGTTGGAAAAATATAATTTTTTATAAGAGTGATCTTACTGTCTGTAGAACGGCTTAAGCTACAAAGTTGAAATTCGGTTTGTATATCTAAACTAAAATATTAATTTAAATAAACGAAAATTTAAATATTCATTGGCGTTCAGAAGGGGGACGAAACAAATGACCAGTGAAAATGGAATGATATATTTTCACGGTTTTCGTTATATCTATTAGGTCTTTCCAAATATTGAATTTATTTTTATTTCACGTCTTCTTCGTATAAATGCATAGAAAGTATTTTCAGGATTTTTTGTAATTCAACGCCTAAGGGGGCTGAATAGTTTATCACGCATTCTGCTATGTATCCCTGGTCTGATCAAATATCGAATATCTTTTCACTTTCACGGGCTTTGCTAATAATAGCCTAAAACTTGTTTTCAGTTTTTTTTTCCTTTTTCAACCCGTAAGAGGGTATGAAAGGGTTGGACACGTTTTAACAAATTGCCTCATTTTTTTTAGTAGTGATTAGAATTTTAATTGCGTTTTACTTTCCTGTGTTGTCTTCATATTTACCTATAGACTCTTTCCAAGATTTTTGGTTATTCAACTTCCCAGTAGATGTAAGGAGGTTGCATATCTGACTTAACCTCCAAGTGGGTGTAAGGGTGTTGCATATCGATCCTCTTTATTTAACTTAACGAACTAAAAGTTTTAAATTTGATCTAATGTTTGAACCCTGCCAGCCGTAAACCGGTGGTTAATATCGAAAAAACTGCAATTTTGAAACTGTTACCGGATGTTATCAGTTGTTTTTTTGGTGTCCCGGTTAATACCAGCTTTATTTTCAAATCACACAAAAATTGTCCCGTACCTGGAATAATAAAATGTTAATCTCTCACGTTTTGTGTTCACTGGCGTTTTCTGCTCGTTTTCTAGATTAAAATGATGGCTTGATGTAGTGCCATTTTTTGTCAAAAACCACTCTGCACGTGATTATTCTTCAAATCCATGCGATTATTACCTTTGAATGTTACTGCTTCGTATTCCTTAGCTTAATGGCTTTTATTCTTTTTTACTAAACTTTTCAAATTTCTAAAATCTTGCAGTGAATTACGCAAAAAGCATACACAGCGTCTTATCAGAAGACATTTAGTTTTACCTTTCGAGACGGGCGTACGCTTGCATTCCATGTCTCGTAGAATATGCATGCGAGCAAATGAATATATCAGTGTTTCTCAATGGCTTTTCACTTACGAATAATTTTTTTGAAATGTAACCATGCTTAAACGATTTTTTCACTGCTTCGGTCCGAGAGGGCTGTAAACATAGGGTTGCGCAGTGAGGCCAGAGAATCTCACAGAAATAATGGTGTTATTGACATTAGACGCATTGATCTGAAAATGTACTTTCAATTCGTTAATTTCCTATTACAATATTTTAGTAAAAGGTAATTTAAACCAAATCAATTGATCAGGGTTATACCGTTTTGGTTGTTATAGATATCTCAAATAGCGAGTTATGATCGAATCTGTACATCTGCTTTATATTCACCGTAAATAATCGCCAAAATGCAAATACCCCTCAAGACCCCGATCGAAATACAACAATAAAGCCGAGTACTTCATCATCGAAATTAGACCGCGAAAAGTGCAACGGACGTTGTGTTGACATTCACGTCCTGAATTATGTGCGCAAATAATTTTCACACCGGAATAAATTTCAAAATACAGCCGCAATAAATTATTAGTGCCCGGCGATGCACTTGTGCAACAAAGAAAGGTTTTCAATTTTAAATCGGCCGATTGTCTGTCTTGTTGGTCACCGATGATTCCACGTAATGAACTCTAGGTGATCGTGTGCATCTTCTTGTGAACGAACGATCGAATTTATTAAAGAACCATTGCAACAGAATTCGTGTCATCATACAAAATTTGGTGACAATTTCGCCAAACAATTAATCGGAATTATTCTGGGAATTTCGCGAGGACTTTCTCTTCAGAAACAAAGAACGCTAAATTTAAAATGCTTTTCGTGTTAATATTGTTTTGGTAATCCGCGCAAAAAAAAATCACACTTGAATAAATCTGTAAGTCTAAATCCAGTCTCAAAAATTTGTACGCCTCGAATTCTAATTATTTATATTTTTTACACTTTGATCTTCTGTCTTGCGGAAACATCTTGAATGTTAAAATGTACAATAGTATATCTTCGACTCAAGCACAAGACCTTCTTAATGCCAATTCCAGGATCCACCAAAAACGGATTGTTCTGCAATAGAAGTGTATGGTAATAACATGGGCTCAGTTATTTCCCATCTGAAATTTTTCTTCTTGCTAATGAGCGATATCAAGAAGGCCTTTTGTATCACCTCAGATTCTGATATAACAAAGTTTAACTGCAAAATGGTTAGCAGTGGTTCGTCAACTTGCCACTCTCTACAATATTTATGTTGAGCTTAGAATTTTCACTACTGACTAAGTTATGATAAACTTAACTCATTCAGTACTGAATTGAGATACTGCTATTATTGTTATGAATTCAGGGATATACAAAAAGACTATTATATAGTATATTCAACCAACCATGCTATACGGCGCTGTAGGTACATATTAGGAATAATTGTCGAAACCGTCGATAAAGAGAAAGAATCAGCACAAACATCAGAGATCACAAAGTTTTCAACTTACTTGTTCTATTAAATATCCCTAACATCGAGAATTCCGAGATTTATTCAGTTCCGATATTCAGTCCTGATTTCCCACTTTCGACAGTTCTGTTTCGATACTGAAAAATAGAATTGTTTCAGTGCTATAGAGCTGATAATTGCCGTTGCAATTACATTCTAGTTCATATAAATTGCTTCAGAGATTCTGATGTTATTCAGTACTGTAAATTTATATTGACTTGACACAGTTCAACGGTATTTATTCTGGCCTGCAATACGTATATTAATTTATATTTGAAGACAAAAGTAATGTGACTCATGGCTACTATCGTTCTTATTATTTTCAGATGGTTGGTACGACTTTTTGATGGAAGTGAAAGTCCGAAAGAAGGCTGGGTACCTGTTTCCATACTCGATACCCAACAAACCGATTCAGCGATTTATGGGGATAAAGCGAACGATGCTGCCTATCGCAGAGAGTAAGTTTTCAATTACATATTCGAATAAATTTGTAATCCGAAAATTATAAAAAATTTAAAAGCATTAGAATAAAATTTAAGTTTAATTTACTTTAAAAAATATTATTAACTATGATTTTAAAACTACAGGGCAGTTATAAGAGAGCTGGTAGAAACTGAAGAGGAATTCGGCCGAGACTTACAAGCAGTTGTAGATAGATATATTAAAACTATTGATAATCCGTCAGTACCGAGAATCGTCCGTGACAATAAGGATTTAGTTTTCGGGAACTTTCAACAAATAGCACAATTTCACAATACGTAAGATTGAATTTTTATCGATTGAAAATTTTGATGAAAAACTTAATTTAGCTTAACTTTTTTTTAGGGTTTTAATCGAAGGTGTTAAGTACTATGCAAAAGAACCGAACATGATTGGAAAAACATTTCTACGACTCGAACGAGATTTCGATAAACATGTAAATTATTGTAAAACGGAACCAATTGCACAGGAATTCCTTGCTAATAATAATATAGCAAGGGAGTACTTTGAGGTAAGTTGAAATTTTAATTTTATTTCTTGGAATTGAAAAGGAATAGTTTTAAGAAGTGTAGTTTAAGAAGGTGTGAAAGTGTGAAACTCAAGCACGAAATCCCCGACTGATGATTAATCGCTGTCCTGGCTACTGCCATTGAGGACCTGACAGTTGGAAAATCTTCTCTCGAGAAGCCAGTTCAGCTTTAGGAACTGGACTAGGTCCGAAGAAGCTGTTTCGTCATCGGGGAATAGTTTCTTAACATTGTAGAGTGCGTATAGTTATATCCTTGGGAACGCCCAGCTCAAACTAAAGCACGTACAAACTATGTTCGTTCTATAAGTTGGTTTCTTTTGCGGCTTTGTCCAAAACATGATGTATAAAAACTACAGGACTGTTAATTTTAAGTGCTGCTGAGTAGCTACTTTACTCCCGATAAACAAAGACATTTAGAATGCGCTGTTTGCCAATTTTCCGTGAATCTTCTCGCTATTACCAGTTGATTGTGATGACGAAAAAATTTAAAAAATTTAATTCATTGCATAACTGAATTGTTTCAGTTCAGTTCAAAATAGTTTGTGATCCAGAGCATAACCGCCACTTTCAAACAAAAAAGCAATTAATAATATTTTTCAATGGTGTGTATATCCTCAACGCCATCTAGACGTGAAAAGTCACAGTTACTACTCTGCTCTTTGAACCTATCTGATCTGCTCTCCATTGGATCCAAACAAAACACAATTAAGCCTAGTACTGTGTTCAGCGAAACGAACACGAACGAAAAAGTCACCTTCGAAGCGGAGTGAAATATTCTACACCTTTCGCTACTAGATGTCATTGATAAAAAAGCGCGCGAAATTTGAAAATATTAAAATAATGTCAAGTAATTACTATTCCGGCACATAACACAACAAAATATTGCTCACACAAAATTTCCCGAGCACAAACTCACTGAATTGACAGCGAACTATTAAAAATTTTGAGTTGTCAATTATTTCGCTTGTCAAAAAGCCTCCGGTACCATTAAAAACGAAACGAAATCGCCACGAGCGCCATCTATTAGTGACTACGGCAAATGTTCATTCCGTCCCCGAACACAGTACTGCAAATCGAACGAAATATTTCGTCGGTGAAATGTCAACGAAAATTTCATTTTTTTTTATATGAACTTTGACAGTTCGTTTCGTTTCGCTCGGAGCACAGTACTAGGCTTTAATAGGTAAGATTTATTACACTCTAGTGCAGAATAGAGCAATGAAAAGGAATGATACAGCATACAGACTAGACCCGTTTTGGGTAGGTATACAAAGTGACCAAACCATAATAGTGACCAAACCAAGATTCATAAGTCTGCCCGTCCGTCGTGTATGGCTTATGTACATATCTTACATCAGAGTAACTTTAATAGAGGACTTCCTTGTTTTTTAAGTCAGTCTATTAAGTATATCAGAAATGCAGAAGACTAGGTTTAATTTTCTAGAGGAGCTAGTTCCATTTGTTTGCTTGCACTAAGTTTCTCTTTTGACAGGAAGATCAGGAAGAGGCGTACATTTCCTTTGTCCGGTTTTTTAAGGCTCTATTTACGATACTTCCATTTTATGTTTTGCGTACTTGGTACTCCCCGAAAAGCAAACACATTCACATTCTGCAGCTGTAATATGCAAACATTTTTATGTACTAAATGATTTACAATTACAATTGAAATACTTAGTCGGTACTGAGTTTAGAAATTTAATCAGTAAGTACTACTCCTTAAATTGATAGTGGATGCTATAGGTGAATATTAAACAAGCCTGTGGAAGTGAAAAGATAATCGATATCTGATCAGACCTGAGAGTTATGGCAGAATTCATCAAGAAGTATAGTAGACTACTTTACACCACCTTCAAAAATTTCGAAAATTCTTTAAAACACTTTCTAGATATTCATATAAAGAATCCGTGGAATAAAAATGTATTCAATATTTGGGAAGACCTAGTAGACATGACGAAAATCATGAAAATATATGCAATCCATTTTCACTGATCATTTTTTTTTGCGCCCCCCTTCAGAGTGCCAATGGATATTCGATTTTTTTTTAAATTTACTTTTCTAGTTGATCTGCATCTACATACCGAGTTTCAACTTTCTAGAATAAGCCGTTTTATAGCTAGAAAAAGCACCGCCAAACCCCTTACCATACTACCAACTATTAAAAAAGATATTTTTCAAAGGTGCTACTATGTATCTATCTAAATACCAAGTTTCAGCTTTATATCATTAAAGGTTCTCGAGATATAAACATCGGAACTTTTTCCTTTTCACCCTCTACACCTACACCCCCAAAATTTTTTCCCTACCAGGGTTTTATTAGCGCTACTTCTGGCAAAAATTCTAAGCTTCTATCTGTTCTTGAGATATGTAACGTAATTTTTTGGAAAAACTCTTATCCCCTAACTACAGATACTTGTTAAGTTTTAATTTCATGCCATCAACCATTTAGGAGATATGGATTTTAGAATGTGTAGATCTCGGCTTTTTTGCCTATTAAGCGCATTATTTCCTCATTTATTTTTGAGAGAAAAAAATGTCGGGGGGTAAGGTGAAAACTTAAAATTACGATATGTCACAAACCAATTACACTAGGAAAATAAAATTCGGTTTCTGTATAATGGTTGACGAATAAGGTTTGCTAAAAGTAAAATTTTTTAAGGGGGCGGTGGAGCATGGAAGTGGAGAAGATAAGAATTATTCTTAATAATTACTTCTCACATCTCAAGAACTATGTAAGATAGATACTTAAAATTTTTATCAGAAGTAGACGTAATACCATAGATCCCTAGCAGGAAAAGCATGGAATTTTGTGATGAGGGTAGGGGAGGGCGGAAAGTAAAAAGTTCCAATGTTTATATCTTAAGAACCTATACAGATATAAAGCTAAAACTTAGTATTTAGATAGAGCTGTATTAGTGGAAAAATATAATTTGTTAGGGGTAGTATGGTACGGTTGGTGTTGCGTGTTTTTCCTAACTATAGAACGGCTTATGCTAGAAATTTGAAACTCCGTGTGTAAATCAACTAGAAAAGTAATTTTGATAAAAAAAAATCAAATATCTATTGGCGTTCGGAAGGGTGGTGCCAAAAAATGATCAGTGAAAATTGAATGCATATATTTTCACAATTTTCGTCACATCTTCTTCGTGATCTTCCTAAATATTGAATTTGTTTTTATTGTACGGATTCTTCATATGAATACCTAGAAAGTGTTTTCAAGATTTTTTGAAATTCGACCCCTAAGGGGGGTGTAAAGTGATTCTACACCTTTCCATGAATTCTGCCATATCTCTCAGGTCTGATCAGATATCGAATATCTTTTCACTTCCACGGTCTTGTTTAATAATCACTAATTTTTAAGTTTTTTCCCTTTTCACCCCATAGACCACATTCCAGAATACGACCCAATTATGTAATTCATATGTTCTTTGTGGCAACGGCGTAAGTATTCTAGCGCAACTCTATTCTAACCGCTTGCCAAATTTTTTGTTTGGTTTTTAGTCACATAGTAGCCTCAGACCGCATCTCAGAATTGAACGCGTTCCGAACTCCTACAAAGTTACGCCCAGACTGTTGAAAAATTTTTTTTCATTATGATGATGTACATTTTAATTGTTTAGATGTACCTTTTTGGTTCAGTAAGTTACACTCCTTTGAGCTGGATTAAACTTCAAATACTCTACAGATTTTCTTTAAATAAAAATATCAAAATTATTTTACAACAACTAGAATCGCGCGAAAGCTTTATTTTCTTCAAGCGCCATCTCTTGAAGCCGTGAAAAATTAAGAAAATCGAAAAATACAACCAACAAAAATATTTTATTTTCCGTCTATATTCAAAGTGTGGGTCCGGTTTTGCGTCATAAAACCCGAGAGAGGGAGCGCGACCAATCGATTTGCTACTGAATTTATTTCTTATATTAGCACCTAGATCTCAGTGGCGCCACCGAATTTTTCACGACAACCTGTTCCCAAGTGGCCAACCACCTTTCCGACCATAATATGCACCTCATTTCCCATTTACCGCAACAGGTGAAGTCGCTACTCTTGACGGTTGATGGACACCTTACATTAATACCATTAATTGCGTTCATTAGAAAAATTACACAAAAAAAAAGAAGAAAAAACTACTACTTGACCATGACTCGGAAAAGCTTGGAAAATCTTATAAATGGGACTTTTCGAATTTTCGCACAAAAATAGCTAAGCTGGATGCGACTGTTGGCCACTATTCTAAAGTCGATTTGATTTGTACAGATGTAAAGTTTTCCTTGGGTGTTCGCGGCGGACTTAATTTTTTGACTTTATTTGTACTACAAATAAATATAATTGCAAACAATTTTAGGTTAATTGTGCACGGACGGACGTGACATGATTATGATGATGGGAAATTAAATTGGGGGCGAAATGGTTGGTTTTTTCCCGATCCTAGTAAATTTAATGAAAATAACTCTTCGTCGGTTCCTCTTCTGATCGTCATCGTCATCGTCATCATCATCGATGTTGAGCAAAAATATTTAATTTTAGATTTACGAAGATGTAAGCCGCTAAAATTTCATGAAAAATATTCAGTTGCTGTTGACTTCTCTAAGAGGAAAGGCCGCGCGAAAAAAAAAATCTCGAAAAACCCCGAATTTAAAAAAAAAAGAGAAATTAGGAAAAAGAAGAAAATTTTTTTTAAGTAGTTTTTTCCTGCAAAGAAAAAACACAGATTTTTCGGAAATTTATTTTTAAATTGTTTCAACTTGTACTCGTGGTTTTCAAACTCGTGTGACGGTTTTTTTTTCCCTGTTTGTGTATTTGGCAAAAATATTTGAAAATTATTTAACCAAATTGTCTAATTGTGAACTAAGTGCCGGACAGAACTCGAAACTAAGTTACAGTTGAAATATTTTTGGAGATAAACAATTTTTTTGGGATTATTCTGTAGGCGTTCGACACCGAAGAGAGGTATTTTATATTAATTTTTAATTTTAACTAATTTTCTTTTTTTGATTTCCATTAATATGTCGTAATAATTAATGCTCGTTTTTTGATTTGTGTTTCCGAACGCAACACATATCAAATTACTTTTTTTCGCGAACAATTTTCCCCAACAAGAATTTTATTGGTCCGCCAAATAGACGATTTTCCGCTGTCTGCTGTCGTGCTGACGTAGAAAACTTTGCCAAATCAATTTATTCTATATACCCGAATGTCTTGCTACAAGTGTGTGTTTTTATTTTATTTCGAAATATTTCAGAGGTGAGGCCGACGAGATCTTGGATTTGAGTTTATTTTCCAGTCTGTAGAATAATTCGGGGGCTTATTTCTGCAAAGCGCTGAAAAAAAGCTTCTTATTGCGGTTGGCCTTTTATTTTAATGGCCACCCAACGAACGAATCCATTGGCCAAAAATAAATCCGATTTCAATGTTTTAAACGTAACGAACCAATATTTTGTTTGTAATTAAAGTTTGATAGGTTGGTCAGTGTGTTGATGATAATTTCATGTTTCAAATATCGTCAAGGACTTTGCATGGGCAATAAACAAAATTTGGTCTTACTCGAAATAAAACATAAAGTATCCACGTAAAAAAAATTATTTTAATCAACAATTTTTTATTACCCTTCACAGTCGTATGGAACCTCATAGCATTTCTCTTTTACAACTCTTGACAATATTCAACTCGTTTATTTTATTACAATTTGTATTTAGTAGTTGATTTGTTATAGGCAACATTGCTGTTCTGGTAGACCATATCACAGCCAAACACACACCAAGGCCGAATACCAAACGCCCATCCTTAAGCTGTCAGGACTATACAGTACTGTGTCCTAAAGGCTAACCTTCTAAGTTCAGTACGGTATCCTTGAAAAAATAAATCCCTATATTCACTTGACCCATCTACAAAAAGACACATGCGGGTCAATGGAGTGTATTCTGGAAATGACACTATGTATTTTTTAAAAATTTTAATGTTTAAGATTTTAAAATATTGTCCATGTTTTGGTTTGCGTGATATTACGGCACGCCATTGCCTCCTCTAAAAATCTTATTTCGAACATGCTACTGCTATAATATAATAAAGTTTCAACATTGTAGCATGAACAGTACAGGAGCTATGCAGTTTCCCCATTTACATACCCCTCCACCTTTGTCGACCATATTTACTTTAATATTTTTATACTCTACCATAGATGGTATCTGAGAGTATTATAAGTTTAATCCAGCCCAACAGTTTGTAACGCATAGAACCAAGCCTCGGTCGAAAATAGTTGTATATTAATTTTTGTTTATTTGTGGTCAAGAACTCCAAACCTGATTCCCGTCCATCCGTCTGTTTGTCTGTTGGTCCGTCTGTCTGTCAGTCCATCTGCCTATCAGTCCGTCTGTTCATCCGTCTGTTTATCCGTGCGTACCATAACTTAAAAGCACCTTGACCAGATCCAAAATTTCAAATTCCATTAGTCCTTTATGTAGCTGTTATTTGTATGACAGCTACATCAAAATGTCAAAATATCTTCAATGTGAGTCCTTCCTTCATCTCCTATGCAAAGGTTCTAGAAAAGGGAAATATTTTTTTCGGTAACTCACCTAGCTGTGGATATATTTCGATCTGACTCTTTAATAAAGGACAAAAAAACATGTGCACTCCCTATCATACTTTCCACTCCACTACAATAAAAATCGGAATTCAGTATTTTATCTAGAATATCAAACGATTGGCTTGCAGCCTCGTGACTGAAGTATGTTTTAATAATAAGTATTGTCAGGGACTTTCCGTGCCCCCTCGGCGCCCTGGTTCCAATTTTTTAAAAACGCCCCTAATTATTAATTTGAAAAATTCATATAAATCTAAAATGCAAAAATTTTTGTTTATTGTTTATTATTGAAATTTTCACAATGTTGCTGATAAAGTAGATTAAATAATAAGCTCATTTCACGAGAATTGTTTTTTTCTTGCTTTCGAAGCCACCAATTTATCAATGATGTCATCATGTGGGATTACCTTTGCCAAATCTTTCTCAATTGAAATAATTGCTAATTCATTAAGGGGTTATGCCACTCTAGAGTTTTGGGGGAATCGATTTTTTTTTTATTTTAAATGGTCCCCTAGAACCTCAAAAATGCTGTATCAAAAGATTATGACCAATAAAAGTCCCGAACAACTCGGCTTTCGAATTTTAGTATAAAGCATATTGCAAAATTACTCATGATTTTCTACATACTGAAAACTTCAAACGCGTTTATCTCGAAACTACATTTTTCAAGCTGGCCGGAAACATAACTCAGGCAATTTTCAATCGATTCACTTGAAATTTTTAATATATCTTTAAAACTATATTGTCCATCAGAGTAAGTAAAATTTTTTATATTGCATAGTTCATTGTTATTAACAATTTTCTGACGATTTTTTAGGCAAATTTCACACTGTTCACTTTAGAAGTGCGCCATTTGGCTAAAAATCAAAATATCGAAAAAACCTTACGTACTCGTGTGGCTGATGTTATATGTAATCGAAATAAATTTATTTGCTTTTCATAATTCAAAAAGTACAGGCACTGGGTGTCCAGCCATGGACCCTTGAAAAACGGAGACGTCATCGCAAAAACGCTACACAGCCACCATTTTGAATTTAATCTCTTAAAAAAAATTACTGTACATAGTCAATAATTTGTGTTATAAATATTAATTTTTGTAATATCGATTTATTTTGTAGTTTTTCTGAAAAAAAAATTCCGAAAAGGCCTATTTTTTCAGCCTCTAGAACGGCATAACCCCTTAAGTCGCTCCTCATTCATCCTGTTCCGAAGGCAGTTTTTGATTATTTTAAGCTTTGAAAATGCTGGCTCGCCACTTGCAACAGAAACCGGAACTGTGAGTGAAATTCGCATAGCAATGACAAAATTGGGAACCACATTTTCCATGCCAAATTTTTGAATGGTATTTAGTACATCAATAATGTGAACGGATTTTTCATTTTTCATCAATGACGAAACTACAATCAGTTCAGAATGCAATTCCTCACTATCAATATAAATATCGAAAGCGAAACATTTCATGACAAACAATTTGAACGATTTAGCTATTTAGATTCAATTTCATTTGACTGAAAAATTTACATTGCATAAACCGTGTAATAGGTTGCGAATTTTCAAGTGCAGCAGCATCTTTTTGACCTTTTCTCTTTCTATTCTGTGCTCCAGAAAGTTTTTCTTAGTGAAACTCATTTCAAATGAAATGTTAAATACTTAATATGAGAACTAAAACTTTTTATTTGTAAGATGTTTTCTCATGCAAAACAGTAAACTCAATGATTGTGTCATAAAAATACTGACAACAAACACACATTAGCGCGCATGCGCATATGGAAAAGGCACATTCGCGTTAGTGCGCGCATGTAATCGAGATGTGCGTACATACGCCCTTTCCACATGCGCGTTAATGTATATCCACCCCTATGCTAAAATTTACTGTTACCGTTGTCAACATTTTTTTTGGTTGCGCGAGCATTGACGAACAATGTGTACGATATTTTTATTGTTGTCTTCACTCTCTTCATACCTACCTATGGCGCCCCTGGAGCCTTGGCGCCCTGGTTCGGCTGCTCCACGGAACCGCCCTAGGACAGCCACTGAGTATTGTGATCAGCCTGAAATTTCAAAAAAATTGCTATCCTCAAATTTTGAATGTTCACCCAAAGATATCAAAAAAATGTCCATCTATCCGCCGCTGTACGGAAAAGTGTTTGATGGTGCGTAGCTCAAAAATCTGTTGTGAAATTAAATTCTTATTTTTTTTTAATGGTAAATTGGGTCAACCCCTACAAGTAGTGGGTATGTGATGGAGGAGGTGGGGAAGCGTTTTAAATAAAAACTGAGCAACCGCTAATGCCAGGATGCTGAAAGAATTTATATAGAACTTTGATAGTGGACCCATTTACGAAACATTTTCGATAAGGGCTGAGTTGTGCAGAAATAGCGGAAAAATAATGCGTACTAAACAATCGAAACATTCTAATATCCAGATCTCCTGAACGGTTGATGTCAGAAGGTTGAAACTTGTTGTCTTAAGGGATATTAGGAACCTAGATAAGTACTGAAAATTGTTAAAATAACATTTGTTTTGTGTATATACTATATATTTTTGTGAAGATTAGTTGAGCCAAAGGAGGAAACTAATTTTGAAAAAAAAAAAATTCTTTCCATATACCTAGTATATCAAGAATCGTTCCAGATATGATCTTAAAATTTTTACAGAAGTTAGGCTCTCTCAATTGAGAACTCAGGATGGGCAGATGGTACTACATGTCACACTGCGAGACAAATCTGGCCAAGGCTGGATCTCAACTGCTCTAAAAGGCTGACTCTACTCAAAAGGGCGGACCTCAGTACAACAGTCTTATAGATCGAATGGAATAAAACAAAAATTTAGGTTTTGAAAAGGTTTTTTTCTTCAGATTTTCACAAATTTAGTTATAACTTTTGGGCATGTAGGGTTATTAAATTAATTTTACTACTGCAATTTATAAGCTCATATTAACATTTTTCCGAATTTGAGGTTAGCACATTTTTTTTGAAATTTCAGTTAATTCAGTTACTCTTTTAAAAAAAAAATGGTAAACATGACTGCAAAGAAAATTTAAAAAAATTTGTTTCCATAAAAGTGTAATTTTCATTCCGTTTCGGAACTTTTATATATTTATATGAAACACATTCCGGTAGTATTAAATACATGTTTTGCCAATCGTATGATATTTCAAATTTTATTTTAAATTCTTAGACTTTTTTGATCGGACACGTGTAAGAAGTTTTCTTTTTAGTCCCGGAAAACGTGTCTTCTTTTGACTTATTTTTGCTTCGACTTTTAAATGATGATAATTTATTGTTTTTCATTATGTTCATAGACTAAAGCGTTTAGCCATTGATTGACAGCCTAACGAATTATTATCTTGATGAATTATTATCTTGATGAATAAATGATATTGAATTATTATCTTGATGAATAAACAGCTTGTCCAACTACTTTTTTATGAAGACGAAACGTATCACTCGATTTTCTTCATATTTGAAAATCATTGAAAAATTAACTTATTCAAAATTCCAATTTCTAGTTCTCGTTAAAACGTGCTTTAATGGAGCTACTAGAAGGACGATGTATTTCACTCACACACTTTCCACTATAATAAGTGATTTAGAGTCAATACGACTAAAAAATATGAAGAAAATAACTTAAAAACTTAGTCCTATCCTATTACATATGTAGGTACATATCAGTGGCGTGGCGTCCATGGAAGCGAGGGAAGCATTGCTTCCCTTACACTTTGCTGAAAAATAGTTTATCTAAAATACGTTTTTCTTAACCATTTTTCCTTCAAGCCAATCTAATTTTATTTCAATACAGCCATTGTTAGCTTTAAGTTTCCAACCATTGTTGTAGAGACACAAGCCTAATCACAAACTATTACTACTAATGTACATGTAATCAAATGGTTCACGCGCAGAAAAATCGTAAAAAAAAATTTTTATTTCATACATTTTCACAGTCTAAATAAAAGTTCGTAAGAAACTACACGCGAAAATCGCACACAGCCGATTTGGCAGCACCACGGCAAGCGAACGGAAACTCAGAAAAACACCCCGCGGAAAAGCAATGCATGTATGAGCGTTGAAGTCATTTCGCAGTAAACTCACTGCAAGGTCTCACACACGCTGCAAGGTAGTATGGCTCGGTGGAAGCAATGCAGATTGTGCATCTCTTTGTACAATCTGCACGGGTCGTACTTCGTACAACACATTCTTGGCTGCAGCGGAGAAGCTTGCAGCGAGCAGAGATCTGATCAGAAATTGGTGCTACCAGAGTAGGATAGAAATTGAATTCTAATTGAAGTTTTGAATTGAATTGTGGTAAATAGTTCAACTGTACATATTTAATTTAGTTTTTAGATCACAGGAACCACTTATGGTATGTTAGGATGCTGAAACTCGGAACTTATTTAAAAGTCTGATAGTGGACCTGTCTGCAAAATTTACGATAAGGTTTGTGGCGTGTGGGAGTGGAGGGAAAGCAATGTCTTCGGAGTGCTTGAAAGCTGAG
The DNA here is from genome assembly GCA_949128065.1 of Beris chalybata. NCBI lineage: Eukaryota > Metazoa > Arthropoda > Insecta > Diptera > Stratiomyidae > Beris > Beris chalybata. Next base: position 17,758,683 of record OX421895.1, on the reverse strand, counting down.
GTTGAAACATTCTAAAATTCGTATCGAGGGCGTGGAAAGGAAATAACATCAATTTTTATTTTTGAAAAACTACAAACCAAAGAAAGGTAAAAAATTACTTCATAGAGCTAATAAAGAGGTATCCTAGCAAAAATTAATGGGTGGTGATTTTTTATATCTCAAAAACGGCTTATGAAGAAGAAAGTTGGAGCTTAGTACGTACATATGTATATGAAGTAATCAAAGAAAAAAAACTGATTTTTATTAGCATAGAGGTTGAGTAAAACAATTGTCCGTGAAAAGGGTTTTTTCTACATTTCCACGATTTCGTTATATATTTATATTGAACATGAAGAAATAAATTTTACTTTTGCGAGCCCCTAGAAATATTTTTTTCTAATTTTTCGATATCCAACCCCTCAGGGTGTGTAAAAAGGTTGTGTACATTTTCAAGAATTTTTATATATTGGGTTTAATGAGATATTTAATTCACTTTTATTTCTATTATTATATTGAATCGAAGAAAACTCTGATGCAAGCATTTTTAACGAATTCTGAAAAACTTTTAGGGCTAATGAGATCAATTTTTATTATTTTATTGTTACCTATTATTTATTTCTATTGACTCTTCTATTCCAAAAAATACGTAAAAAATAAAAAAAAATTTCCAATAGGTAGGTACTATGATCGAAACTTTATAATTTTTTTTATAGAAGTCCGGAAAGCGTTTAATGATGAGCTAAGTGTAGGTGCCTGCGACTGACAACCTAAACACCAACGTTCTAAATAGCCTCCTAGATCCTTGCTGGGTGCTAATGGAGGAGGTTCAATCAATATGCAGTAAATTGATAGGTAGAATAATAATAAAAAATTGTGGATATTAACCAATTGCTTCCCCTTGTTGAATTATCACGCCACGCCACTGGTACATATGGTATATAGAAAAGGCACATATGGAATATGAGGAAGTTGAAATTTTTAATGGAGATACGATAGTGAAATTATAATTAATATAATATAATTATATAAAGTATGCAAAATTTGAACAAGGTCGGCTCATAACTTTTCGAGAAATCGTGTCCCCACCGACATCAAAAACGCGATTAAAGTTTTAAGTTGAGGCTGACGTGGCCCGATGGGCGGACCTTCCGAAGGCTCCATCTCTTAGAATTTTACTCGGATCGATTTAAAATTTTGAGAGAATATTCTAGACATGTTGTACTATTTAATAAGACAAAAAACAAAAAATCCATTTTTAGAAATTTTCAAATCCACCTAACTTCTTAAAGCGAGCAAAACAATGAATCAGTGTTTCTCAAATGCCTTTCGCTATGGGTCAACTATTTTTTATTCAGAAAGTCTTGCGGAAAAGAATCACCTTGAATGTACTTTGTCATTTTTCGAACACCGAGATCGTGCGATTTGACTCAATTGGACTTCTTTCTTTGAAGTTATCTCAAAAGCAAGGTTTACGCCAATAAGGCCCCCGCCATTCAATCTGAAGGGCGAGGTAACAAACCATATTGATCTACTTGAGGAACAATTCTGCCGTGATGTAATAGAAAAGTTTAGACAAACAAAGGTTGGCGCAGGAGCCGTGGCGAGTATTTCAGTTATTTTCTATTTCATACTTAATTGCCATAAACCAAATAGAACTTTTTAATAACTCCATCGTCCACTTGTTATTAATTTTGATTTAACTTCGGAACGAGTTGTTGTAATAACCTTTACTGTTTGACTTTTAAAATTACTTTATTATTGTTCTTACGGTTCATTCCTTCTTATTCAAGTCTATAGATAACTTAATTTTTCATTTCGGTACATTCAAATTTTATTGACCTCCACACTTATACCTACGCCATCCTGTCAGCACTTTTTCTTAAAGAAAAAAAAAATCTATTTTTAGTAAATGACACAATTCAAAATCAAGGTGAAGATTTTGATACGGATTCCATCAATAAATGATTCTTTCCGTGCGAACACTCTTTTACAACTTTCGAAACTATTTTTTCAATGGAACAGCGGCTCTAGTGAAGCATACATGTAATATTCAAAATACGATACAAAATCAAGGTAAAAGACACAATAAAAAGGTCGACATATGCGATAAAGTTATTTTTAGTCGGTTATCTTTTCGATTCTATAGGATCAGAATAAGAAAACCCACACACTTTGAAGAAATATGTACGAAAATCTATTTTTGTTCAAATCCAGAGAAATTTCTGTAGAACTTCCTGTGCAAGAATTTCCGAAATATTTGGGCAATGTTTTTACAATACACTCATACTTAAGTATTATCGCATAATAATTTGTTAATATGTAGAAAAAAATATTTGAAGTATTCAACATTTATTTAATATGTATATAATTTGCAAGACATAATTGTAATAATGAAGTAGAATATTATATCAATCAATTTTGTAGTCAATGCAATATGTATAAGCTTCCAGATAGGTACTAAAAGTGTAAATATAGCACCAATCAGACAAATGTTTGCAACTGTTTGAATAGTTTGTCATAGATCGTATTTATTTGGCTTGCTTCTTAGGAACGGGGGGGAGTGGGTAGATGATCAGACCATTTCCATAAATACGCCACTGCATCTATAATGAAAAAGAAATTAACTGACGTTACTACTTTCGTCAAACTGGCCCTTCCAGTGAAAGTTCGTAGTATCGATATACTCAATGTCATAAGATCGCTCTGATACTTGGTGATTACCGTCTTCTCCAAATGGTGTTTACGTATAGCGAAGCGATCATAAAAAAAACCCCTTTAAGTAGCTATGTACTCTTCTCTTCTGCTCTTCTGCGAAAGGACATTTTCGTCCAGCTAATTTAGAATTGTATTCTTTCAAATTTTACTTTATCATTTTTTTAATAATAAAGTATTGAAGTGGCAGGGCCACTAGTTTCAAAAACACAAAAGAAAGTTGTCCGCCTTATAAACATTCACCTCCCGCAAGCGCATTAGATAGAAGGCTCGTAGCTTACAAACCTGTTTAGTACAGTACTTCAGTACTGATACAAAACTGATTTTAAGAATTCGCAAAATTCTTTAAAGTTAGGTTCCCAGGAGTACCTATATTATAGGATTGGTTTACAGTGTAATCAGGCCATCGCCACAGTAATAGTAAGTCTTCATAAACTGTCAAACTGACCACTTAATTAGTGCTTTAATAAACTTTATAAAAAGAGTAATGCTACCAAGTAAGAAATACATCATACATATACAGTGCAACCCGTTTATAACGTACCTTGAGGGGACCACAAAATTAGAACGTTAAAACCGATAGTACGTTATAACCAACATAAGAACCTTTAAAATTTATGAATGGGGGTTGAACAAAGGTACGTTATAACCGAAAGTACGTTATAAAAGTGCACTTTATAAGCGGGTTGCACTGTACATATATTAATAGATTGGAGTTTCCCCATTAAGCCTTTTACTAACTAGAAGCAAACCGAAATTTCCCATACAAATTTTCAGTTTGAGCGAAGTTAGTAAATTTTGTATGTGATTTGACAGAAAATTTCATTTTCGCTTCTAATTAGTACTAGGCTTAATAGGAAAGATCATTTTCGTACCAATTATATTCAGTACTGACAAAATACCGTTGCAGTCCTTGTTTTCCGAGAAAAATATCATCATTTCTGCTGTGGTACTGAAAAACAGAATTCTTTCGGAAGAAGGTCGTCTATATTGGCGGTTCAGAATTTGCAGTACTGAATGATCCGAATTGGGATTCTCGGTATTCATATGAACTGAAAGGCAGAATTGTTTTCGAACAAAATTATGTATTAGTAATGATCTAGTATTGGTATAGTATTTTTACAAAACATAATTGTTATGAAAACTAAATATAAAAGAATTGGTTCGAAAAACTTACACCGCAGAGTGATTCGCTGCCACACCTACTTAATAATATTATATGGCAAAAGCTTGTATTAAGTTTTGCAGCATATACTCTATTAATTTTTGTAGAACTGAACTCAGACTCACAAGAGATTATTTGTAATGAAAAACCAGTACTAAAATATTATTCTGCGGATTACAAAGTAAAAAAAAGGAGTAAAAAGTAAAAAAAATTCAAATTTGAATATGTACGGAGGTGGAATAAAAAAATTTGTTATCATGGGGACAGTTGCACTATAAGCTGCATTGAGCATTAAACGCGTTCCGGACTTCTATCCAAAAAATAATAAAATTGTGCCGAAACTTTATTTAAAGAAATTTAAAAAAAATCGTTTTACTTATTACTTACTGGTTGCAAAATATAGTTAAATATAGAGGTTTGACGGTACTCGGACGGAAATTCGAGCTATACAGGCCTATTCAGCGCCAGAGTCACAAGTCACAAGTCACAAAGTAGGTGGTGAGTCGCAATTTTGTATGAATTTTGAATTAATTGTGACTTTCCACCTACTTTGTGACTTGTGACTGTGGCGCTGAATAGACCTGATAGAGAAAGGTTCGACTTTATTCCGAAAACATACTTTGGTCAAAACAGTAACCTAATGTAAATATGTATGTAAATTGATACTATTCTAAAACTACGGCTTTTTTCCCGATAATCTATAGTTGGAAATTCTTCATCCTATCGACTCCCTTCCGTATAATTTCCAAGTAGTAAGGAGAGTTCACTTTGGAAGTAGGCAGGATCAATGATTTGTTGTTTCTCAATTCAACAAAAACCTTATTTCTAGTCTTTTTTTATTTATTTATTTTTTATTTTTAATGGTTCCTATCTCAAAATTAAGTCACAGTTTTAATTTTATCAATTCGTATAGAGGGAGTACCTGTGGATCACCAATTTGTGGACCAATTCATTAGAGTACGACTATGCAGAAATAAAAAAATAGGGCTACCAAAGACCCTTGGTCTAAATTTATATCCATCACTAAATCCAAGGAATTTTAAATTTTACTAACATATGTTTGAACTTAATAACTCTTTGCAAACTAATTAAAATATTTTTAATATCATCCTTTTTTCAGGAGTTATCAAACAAATTATCTGACGACAAAAGCCTTACAGACCATCTGCAGTTACCAATACAGCGAATTAACGACTACCAGCTTCTACTCAAGGTTAGTAAATATTATGTTGCTATTTTTAAATATTTTTATAAATAAAACGACGGCATTCTAGAATCTTAAAGATTCAATTTTAGATTCGATTTCATGCATCATCATTGCCAAGAGAAATATCAATTTTTTTATCACATCATTACAATGAAATTAATTTTCTTTTATTTACCTTAGACTTAATATACGATGTTATGAACAGGTTGTCTTAGAAATTTCATAAATCTGTTACATAACGAAGTACTTTCCTAGAATTTTACTTAAAATTTCCCATTCATATTGGAGAATTTACATTTTACCGGCAGCTATTCGTGTACAGATTAGCGTTCGTCTAGCAATTTATTTATAATTTTTATATTATATTACTTCGTTGAAAGTCGGCGTCTTGTTACTGTCTCACAAATCTATTAATACCCCAAATATTGGGTATGAAGATACAATGGATGAGATTCATATATGTTTTTCACGTTATTAATTTAATAACAAACAGTTTAACTCAAATTTCATATTTCGCCAAATTAAGAAAAATAGAAAACAGTTTTAAATTCACTTTCATTTCGCTTTCCCAACAAGAATTTATTATTCTCAAAGAATAAACTGTTGAATGAACGTAAAAAAAAAATTACAAGTAATAAAATATTTGCCAAATGTACCGAATTTATATACACTATGATCAAAATGAAAAGTTTTATATTATCGCCAACTTGTTTTGATTGGATCTCATCCAATAGTTTTAAAGACAATATTCTTTGAAATAAATCGTTTTTGGCAAGTTTAAAATAGCAAAGAAATAGCACACAAGTCACTGTATTTAATATTTACTAGTAGGAAGAAAAAAAAAATCTTAAATGTTTTTTTGTTTCGTTGAGATTTGTGTAATTTCATCAATTGTTGACCCATTAACGGAATAGTTTTGAAATTGGTCAATAATTACAAATGGTTGTAAGAATGTTGAATACTTTATAGAATTAGAATTTTGCTTGTTGTGCTATTTACGCCTTTATTACCACAATCTGTTGAGCCGATTGAATTCGGTTTGTTAAGTTATTACACATGATTACAATTGAGTCCAGATGTGATCCTACATAGAGGTAAATATATGTAAATGATTTGTATGTGGGTATTACAGTGGTGATCAGGGGCTTTATCACGGTATTTTTTTTTTAATAATAAAGTGTTGTGATCGACCTGAAATTTAAAAAAAAAAATGTCTACCCCGAAACATGTATTTTTACGTTTTAGGACTTGTAAGTTCGTCCGTCCGGCGTACAGCATACGGTACGCAAAAGCATTTAAACCCGTTTAGATATTAAAGTAGACAATTTTTTAGAATTTAGTAGATTCAGTTAACTCCTACGAGTGGATAGGGGTGTGAATTTGGAGTAAGTGGGGAAGTGTTTTAGATGGAAAATTTTGGTTTCTAGGTATCAGGAATCGCTTATGCTGGGAGGCTGAAACTTGGAACTTATTATGTAAAGCTATGATAGTGCACCCATTTTAATAAAAAAAAAATTAAGGGGTCGGTGGGGCAGGGAAGTGGAGTGGATAAAAATTTTTCTAAAAAATCAAAGAACAATTTAAGATAGATGTTTTAAATTTTTACAAAAAGGAGGCCTAATAAACCCCTAGCAGGAAAAAAAATTTAGTGAGGGTGGGAGAGAACGAGAAGGAAAAGGTCAGTCTTTTATATCTCAAGAACCTATAATGATATAAAGCTAAAACTTGGTATTTAGATAGAGCTATAGTAGTGGCATGATGGAAAAATATAATTATTGTTAGGGGTAGTATGGTACGGGGGTGTAGTGTGTTTTTATTTACTATAGAACGGCTAATGCTAGAAAGTTGAAACTCGATATGTATGTATATGTAAATCGACTCGAATTTTTTTTGTTAGTATTTTTAAGATTTCGCAAAAATGGTGTCCGAGTCCTCTTCGAGAATTTATATCTCTGGTACTTAATTTTTATCATAGAATAATAAAGTAGGGCTTAATTTAAAGGGCAAGAATGTCGCAATATAAAATAAAAATACGAATAAAAATTATCCTTAAAGCTTTTTTCTAAAGGATAATGATTTTGTTTTTATCCTTGAATATCTCAATCTCAATTAACTTGGAATCTCAAGGGGGTAGGGGTAAAAAATATCTAAGAAAATTAGTGGTTCTCAATTAAGGCTAGTTTATTCGTAGTTAGTTCTTGATAATAATATTAGATTTGATTTGACCTTGATCCCCTTAAGATCCAAAATTAATTTTACTTTATTATTTTTTAATAATAAAGTATTTTGTTATGTTTTGAAAAAACCTAGAAAATATAAAAAAGAGAAAAAATTAAAGATACGCATTTTGAGATATTCAAGGATAAAGAACAATTACAATTTTTTTTCTAACTAGTTAGTTCTTCAAGTACAAACATTTTCAAAAGAATCGGAGATAGTAAGGTAGCACCTTTGGCGATTCTTGGTAGAATATTCCATTTTATTTAATTATTTTAATATAACAAAGTATGGTGATCGAAATAAAAAAAAATTACAAGCAGACACCAAAAACCCAAAAAATATTTATTCCGTTTTGTGCGAAATCGTTTGAAGAGCTTCCAAGCCTATTGAGCTCATCATCAGCAATGTGGATGTAGCCCAAATCAAGTCCTGAGTCCTGGCCTCCTGAAGTCGTCACCGCCAATCGTCTCGATTTAAAGACCTCGTCCTCCGGCAGCTAAGTTTTAAGATAGCTTTGCACATTCAGTTCGAAAGCTGGTTTTTGAATCGTTTTGTATTCTTTGTAAGCTGAAATTTTTTCAGTGGGTAAATCGGGTGGACCTTCTTTAAGGGACTTCTTCTTTTGCAGTCAATTGTAAGCAGAGATTTTAGATGTTCTCAACCGTTTATACTAGAAAGCTGAAACTTGAAATTTATATAAAGCTTGAATAGTTCGCGAAAAATTGTCGATATTGGTGGAGGATGTGGGAGTGAGAAAAAACAATACCCCCGAAATGCTTGAACGTTAAGATCGAGATATTCATGAGTCTTTCTCGTAAACGGTTAATGTCGACGAATGTGAAGCAAGGAAGTGAGGGGACCCCCTCCCCAAAATCATGTCTAGCTACGCCACTGTATATAAGACAAACCCAACCAGAAGATGTTGAGGCTTCTGATGAGTAAAAGTTTTTACAAGTCCTCCTTTCAGATCAATATGACTGCTCTGATATCGAGCAAGACAAACCAAACCCTATAAATGTTAGGCTGGGTGGCCTAGTGGCTAAAGCACTTGCCTTCGGTGCACTTGGTGCCAAGTTCGAATCTGCTTGGCGACAAGTAATTTTCGAGAATGGGATTGGGTGCCGGACTACCAGTTCACTCAGCTGTAAATGAGTACCTGAGTTAAAATCGGGGTAATAATCACGGACGAGCGTGTAGCTGACCACTTCACCTCCTAGTGTTCCGTTGGTGTCGTTATGAAGTAACTTTAGCATTACTTCAAGGCATAGGCCCGATTTGGGCTGTTACGCCATTGATTATTATTATTATTATTTATAAATGTTTCTATTGAACCTGTCCATGAAAAATTCCTTCTTCCAAAAATATTTTAACTGTTTTAAAAATAAAAATTTTTTATTTCAGGAATTGGTAAAGTATTCTCTTAGCCTCAACGAAAACGTAACACATCTACAAAAGGCCCTTGAGTTGATGCTAAGTGTCCCACATAGGGCAATCGATAACAAATTTCTATCTAGCATCGAAGGATATCGAGGCAACCTTCATAAATTAGGACGACTCTTATCGCACGAGTGGTGGACAGCAGTCGACCAGGAAGGAAAGAGTAAAGAACGTTATTTGTTCCTATTCAAATCGCGTATTCTAGTGTGTAAAGTTCGACGAATATCAGACGATAGATCGATATTTATACTAAAAGATATTATAAAGGTTGGTGTAGATTTAGCATGTTTAAAAAAATTTGATATAATTGTTTAATTCCAATTTCAGTTACCAGACTGTGAGATCAAAGACATACCGGACGAAAAGTCATTCGAAGTTCTTTCGAAACCGGGCATAGCAAGTTCAGCTCAACTTCCCGTGAAGCTAGTCGCCCATAAGGACGAAGTCAAAACCAAGTGGCTACGAGAAATTCGCGATCACGTAAGTGATCCTCTAGCTCTCCAAGAACATCAAGCTGATGATCTTCGTATAGATCCGAACCAAGTTAACGACATCGATGAGCCAGTCTTTCGATTGCCACAGAAAATAGAAGCGCACGAAACTGATAGTGGAATTAAACCGTCCGATATTGCAAAGGATTTCTTCGTTACCAAACATCGTGTCGAAGAAAAATCGGTAAAAACCGAACAGAGAGTTGCAAAACAGGTCGAAACTAAAGTCGAACAAACTATAGTGCAACATAGTACAGTCGAGAGTACGACAACTGTTGGCGCTAATTTTGAACAGAAGACCGTTTCCGAGAAAACTGTACAAGTATCGAAAGTAAAAGACGCTGAGCACGAGCATACGAAACAGTTCGAACATAAAGCTAGCGCAGAAGTCCTCGTTGAACGCGATAAGTCACCGAAACTTACCCGCTCATCGGCCGTACAGGTTTCAGAAGAGCGTAAAGTAATAGCACCCACTTCCGTAGAAAGTGTAAAAGTAGAAGACAGTCAACGGGATCAATCATCCAAATCCAAGGAAGCAGTTACAGCAGAAGTTAAATCTACTACAGTACGTGGACAAGAAGTTCAAGCAGGAGTTCAAATCGAAGAAGTCAAGGAATCTAAGCCGGAACCTGCAACTCCTATTGAACCTGCACCCAAGGAACTCGTCCAGAGGCAACCTGAAATCAAGGAAACAAAACCAGAACCTGAAACTCTTCCACAACCTACTGCCAAGAAACAAGACTTCAAGGAACCTGCCATCGAAACCGTAGAAACACATACGAAACAGGAAGAAGTATCCAAAAAACAAGACAGTCCTGGTAAGATAACTGAACCGCTGCAACGAGCCCGCACGCCTGAAATCAAAATAACTAGAGCTGATAACCCAACTAAGGAGCTTGCACTATTTATCCGGGAGCTTCAAGATGCTGAAAATACTAATAATAATAACAATAATCAGCAATCTAACACGCAAGGACAGTCGCAATCACAGCAGCCTACAACTAACATAACTGACCAGGTTTCACTATCGCAATGGAACACAATGCTGACCGCTATAACATCCGGTGGAATGGACAATATTGGTCCGCCTCCACCCCCGCTTCCACCGCATATAATACGAATGCCTGGCTTTTTCGAACCGCTTCCCCGCATCGCTTACGAAACCTCGCTCGAAATCCTTGTTATTAAGATTCCACCTCCTCCACCGCCACCCCCGCCGCCTCCTATGATCAAGAAACTCCTTGTCCATACCGAAAGTCTCGAACGTAAGACCCAAGCTTTTCTCGAAGGCATCTACGACACTTCCGGCTTGGACCATTCGCTTCGCACCGCACGACAAAAGATGCGCTCGATCAAAACAACCGTCCTAAAATCGGGCGATACGATCAAATATGCCGAAGATACTGTGCATAAAGCTAAGGCTAGAGATTTTTTGCATATTTTTACCCCGCCCCTAACGAAAAAACGTCCTGTTTATGAGATTATTGAAGTTCCAGCCGGGCCAAGCGACATCGAAGAATGTTCTGAGTCGATACCTGGCGACTATCGTGAATTTAGCAGTGAAATCGAATCAAGAGGACCAAGTGTTGGAAGAATGGATGATTACAACTACTCGTCGAGATACTCGTCCCGATCGTCGAAAAAACGCTATGAAAGTAAGTACTTAAGAACATTAGTTAAACTGTATGACGTCGTGTTGAGTCGATGTACGCGAGCTAAACAAGGTGCAATCATTGCTCGCAATATTCGAGCAAGGATTCAACCAAAGTTTAGCTTTTCATCTAGGATGTTGTATTTTGTACACTATCATACTGTTTACACGAACTACCTTTGCGACGACAAGGAATCATCAAAACCATTTCCTTCAGTATCATTACGAGGGATCACATTCAGTTAACCTCAAAGGCAATTCTTAGAAAATCGTCCATCCAATCTGAGGTCAATTTTTTACACTTATCCCCCAGATTACATTGGTCTGCTATCAATTTTTCCTTTATTATTTTAATAACAACACTTTTTCCACGTTTTATGCAAAAGTAAACAAACAAAAACAAAAAATTTATCCGTCTGACCGCCGTAAAGAGCAAACTGGTTTGAAATCTCATGTTGTTGGAGCTACTATAAGTTCAAATTTAATTTTATTAGTTTTTAATAAAACATTATATTGTGATCGACATGAAATTTAAAAAAAAAATGCTACTCTTTTAAAATTTCTATTCCCACACTTGTCCGTCAGTCCACCGTAATCGCCGTACATCGAACGCAAAAGTGTTTGAAGGCGCGTAGTTCGCAAACCCATTGAAATATTGACTTCAAATTTTTGTCATGGGTAGATTGGGCGTGTGGGAGGTGAGGAACAATTTTAACGAATTGCTAAAGCGTGTACAGCCACTTAAGGGCTGAATTTGAAAAATTGTGTTATTCCTTTTTACAGCCCTTGAAATGTACCAAAAAATCGGTAAAGATTGTAATAGGCGATTATACGTAATGTCAGTGAAAATAAAAACCAATCCCATATCTCATCAAACCTAAGAAATATGTCGGAAACCGTGAAAAGTATGCAACTTCCTTACATAGGGTTGAAACTAACATGAAACTAATTTTTTGGCAATTATATATGAAGTCTTAGGAAGTAAAAATCAATTCGATATCTCAACAGATCTAAGAAATATTTAGAAATTTCTAAAACCTTTGGGTGTACATCAGAAAATCCCAAAATTGATTTGTAGTTGACCTTGACCTATATGCTGAGGAGGACATCACCCACATTTTGTATGAGTGTCAGGCGGTTCCAAAGAGGCGACTGAGGTGGCTGGGCAGTCTTTCTTTCGACGACTTTAGCCGCTTTGATGATTAATCTTAAGGTCCGAAATAAATCCGAAATAAACCTTAAGATTATCAAATCACCAGAACGGTTAGAGTGCTCTGTGTGCCCAAAACAAAAGTGTCACAATTTTGGGAACCTGTCACAAAGTTAGGGAGTTTTACGGTATGCATTACGTTTACGTAGTCTGGGTGGCATTGTGGCTAGGTACCTGGTACCAGGTTCGAATCTGCTTGGCGACAAGTAATTTTCAAAAATGGGATTGGGTGCCGGACTACCAGTTCACTCAGCTGTAAATGAGTACCTAAGTTAAAATCGGGGTAATAATCACGGACGAGCGTGTAGCTGACAACTTCACCTCCTAGTGTTCCGTTGGTCTCGCAATGAAGTAACTCTAGCATTACTTCAAGGCCTGGGCCCGATTAGGGCTGTTGCGCCATTGATTATTATTACGTTTTCACTAATAAATATTGTGGCCCCCTCCTGGTAATTCCGTAAGTTGTCAATCCTTAAGACACCCACACCGCATCTCAGAATTAATCACGTTTCGGACTTCAACCCATAAAATAATAAAGTTGCGCCCAGACTGTCTGCCGACTTTTTTTTTACTTTAAATTATTCTAGTAGCAAATCTACATATATATATGTAAGTACTAAGGTTTAACTTTCTATCATAAATCGTTTCTGAGATACGAAAAACCACCCCCTACCCCCGTACATTGTTACCCCTATCAACAATTTTATTTTTCTGGGATGTCTCTATAGTAGCTCTATACTGTTTCCAGAATTTTTTCATTTCTACCCCTTCTCACCATCACTCCATACACCCACACCTTCAAGATTTATTTCCCCGCTAGAGGTCTACTGGTCCTTCTAACTCCTGTAAAAATTACAAGGTTATATCTGTATCTATATAAAATGACTGCGCCCTACCATCCGCACTTCACCTCCTCCCTCAAAAATTATACATTCAGCAGAATCCACTGGTAATTCTATATACAGAAACTACATTTTATCTTTCTGGCACAATTCAGTCGGAAGATATTGTAATTCAAAGTTTTTCACCCTCCACCCGCACACCTCACCACTCCCTGAAAAATCTTAATCCTTTTCCAATTTCCTAGTATCTCTTAAGACAACAACAAAGTTCAAATCGTTTGACATCTATCGTTCAGAAGATATGGATTTTAGCCTCCCAGCATGAGATCTAAAACCTAAAATTTTTCACCTAAAATGCTGCCCCTCATCCCCCCCCCCCGTACAGCCCCACCACTCTAAAAGATACCATTCTTAGGGTTCACCCATTCTACCTATCATAGAAATTTCAACGTAATATCTCAAGGGGTTTTGTGAGTTACGCACCTTCAACGGATTTGCATACGGCGTTCGGCGTCTACGGCGGACAGACGGACATTTTTTTTTTTGGTTTTCCTTGCCCTAAAACGTAAAAATACAAAATTTCTGTGTAGGAAATTTTTTTTAAATTACAGATTAACAATACTTTATAATTAAAATAATAAAGTAAAACTAAAAGTTAAATTTTTTAATACATAGTTAAATTTAATCTTTAATTCACCACTTTGAGTTTGAAGGAGAATTTTAGAGTACAAATGTTTGGTTCTTTATTTTGAAAACTACTCACAAATTTATTCTTTCCAAATTTAGTCTATTTAGCACCAAGAGATTGAACCAGGATCAGGTTTCTCGGTAGATAGAGGCTAACTTCAAAGGTTTGGCGTTTCGATATCGCATCAGTATGTGAATGTGACGGCTCATAATCTGCAACTAGGAAACATGTTAGTAGGCTAGTATCCAAAGACATTCTTTCGTCATTTAGTGTAACGCTTGTATTACACTGTGTGCCACTATGTCAAATATTTGACTATTCTGGCTGGCAAATGGAGTCAGATAGTGTCACCATCAATTTTCTTTATACACGTTACTGTTTTTGTTCTATTTTGACACAAACAAATTTGACTTAACTTTTGGTCAAATTTTTTTAGCCCAATATTTGACAGCATGGAATATAGTGTAATACTAGCTCAATGTTAATAGCATCGTTCACTATGGACTTCCCATTTCGATTTGAAATTCGACTTAAGATCTAAAAATAAAGATAGATCCAGCTACCAATCTTATGATCCTTGAGGGTATCGTGTAAACAGAATGAAAATGTAGTATTTTTGTGTTTTTGTTTTTTGTAGTACTTTTTGCGCGACTGCTTACACAGAGCTTATTTTTGATTCATGCATCTGTGCCATATCGAAAACTATTTTTTTTTTGTTCATATCCTGAATATGCCTCAATCATAAAATCTTCCCTATCAACTTCATTAATTTTCCAATTTAAATAACAATCAAAACCTACGAAATTCGTAGTAACCGGTAGCAAAGATTACGATCGAGAATCATCATACGCATCGCAACGATATTCACGTGCGTCATCGCGAAACGAGGAACGATCAGCGCTTACGAAAGGAGACGATCATTCGACCTTGTTCGCAAAGCATGAGGAACGTACGTCTTATTCGCGCGCTGGAGAAGAACGTTCGGCCGTATCGCGAGCAGAAGAACGCTTAGCAGCCGTACGAAGAAGCACTGATCGAGGACAATCACGATCGGAATACCGAAGTTCAATCTCACGACAAGAGGATCATGCGGTACGATCGATGGAAAAACCGACCATTGTTAGAACTTTGAAGGGTGTTCATATCGAACGTAAGTAATAGAGATCGATAAGAAAATCACAAAAACACTGACATTCATGAAAATGAAACATTAATTTTGAACTGATCATTAACCTGCAGAAAGGACCCTTTGACGCGTCTTTAGTAGCCAAATTGATTTAGGTACACTTCTTAGTTGTAATATTTCCTATTTAGTACCATGCTTAATACTTAGCTCGATGTATTTCTTTGATGTAGAAGACTTTTGTAAACAGTAGACTCAGTTTAACACTAACAATACTAATACGGTGTTTTGATCAAATGCCCACTAATGGCGGATCGTTTTTATAGCTGGTGAGAATGCTGCATTCGAGGTCCAGTTCGCTGAGAAACCAGGCTCCGTTACTTGGCTGAAGGATAATAAGGCATTAGATGATCGCCTAGCTGATAGGATTTCCGCCAGAGAAATTGGACTTACCACATATCGTCTCGAAGTTAAACATTGCAGGTTTGAAATTTTAAATTTACTAGGAGTTAAGTTGCTGCAACAAACATTATTCTTTCAGTTAGCTGTTATTAATTCATAGTTATATTAAATGCTATGTACTACCTTTTGTAAGCGTAAGATAGCTCCAAGCCAGGTTCAGTGTAGATAATAATCAATGGCGCAACAGGCCTTGAAGTAATGCTAGAGCTACTAGACCAACGGAACACTAGGAGGTGAAGTGGTCTGCCACACGCTCGTCCGTGATTATTACCCCGATTTTAGCTCAGGTACTCATTTACAGTTGAGTGAACTGGTAGTCCGGCACCCAATCCCATTCGCGAAAATTACTTGTCGCCAGCAGATTCGTTCCTGGTTGCAGGTGCACCGAAGACAAGTGCTCTAGCCACTAAGCCACCCAGACTACTACTACCAGCAGATATCCTTAACCACACTCAAAGAAAAAATATGATTGTGGCATATTTTGGGAGAACCTTACTATGACTGAGGTTATAGTTGCCACAACTATGTTACAACATGTAACATGTTTAGCTCAAACAAAATTATGATTGTGGAAACCTTGGTGTGTGATTCACGCAACCTTCTTTAGTAATATAATGTTTGGGTCAATCATAAAATTTATGTAACATGGTTGCTTGCATCATAGTTCTGATTTCAGAGCCTTGGTGTATGATTCACGCAACCTTCTTTAATAATATAATGGTTGGGTCAATCATAAAATTTATGTGACATGGTTGCTTGAATCATAGTTCTGATTTCAGAAAAAAAGCACACATGAAATTGGAAGAAGCGGACTTACACCGCGAACGACCCTTTTCGGACTGTGAGAGGTATGGTTGTGCGAATTATTTTATCAAATTACATGGTTCCACTGATCATAGAATATGGTTGTCGTGATTATAATACACAATTACATCTTGTAACGAGAATGATTGGTACAACCATATTAAATTTCAGTAGGGATATATGTTAAATGCAACCATACTGTGGTTTTACGAATTATATGCTATGGCTCGTACCATCATAGCCATAATCGCTGGAAACATGTCAGTTTTACTATAGTTAGAAGAACCTTAATATAGTCAATGCAACCTTGGAATAAACATAGTTTTTCTTTCAGTGCAGAAAAGTTTTAAGGGCAGACTATCAAATTCTATATATACTTATATATACTTATATAAGCTGAGCTTGTCTTTCGCGCAGCCTCTCTAAACGAATCCTAAAATATGTCCCAATTCACGACAACTTGAGAAAGCGTTAAACGTATGCGAGTTTAAGAAAAATTGATGTTGAGGCTGTTCAGTTTTTGACTGAAAAGACTGCGAACACCCTTAACCCTAACTTCCATTCATATGTAAGAAAACAGGTTGCCTACTTTTCACGCTCCTACCGCAGGGATATTATCTGCCCAATTATTTTGCTTTGAAAAAAGACCAAACTTGTGAAAATGCGAAGTATCTTTTAATATCGACATAACACTGATACAATTTAGTATTTGAACAACAGATGTCCGGGTCTAGAAAAAACCTAATAACAAGAATCTTTGAGGAATCCTTCTAACTTCCTTCCATCAAACAAGTCCGAAGCATCGCATTTGCAACAGCATATGGATCACAATTAGCCGAAGGACGTCTGTCTTCAAAATATCCCTTTCCACATTTCGCTACATTATCCGGTATGCGGACACTTACGTTTCGATTACCAACATCCCACGTGAACGTATCGATCGATGATGTCTCAAGTATGCCGCGTAATCTTCTAATATTATCTCTACCACCTTTTGGATCATACACGGCTATATGTTCCATATGACGGTTTTCCAGCTTCTTAATAGCATCCTTAATAACTTCTATACCGCCATCTGCACGCATTGATTTCGTCGAAAAGTTCGTATGACCACCAGATCCATTCCAGTTACCTTCAATCGGCTTCGGATCGAATGAAACATCGAGTCCGTACTCTTCAGCAATTCTTTTCAAAATATATCGAGCAACCCAGATATCGTCGCCAATTTTCATTCCTTCAACTGTGCCAACTTGGAATTCCCATTGGGCTGGCAGTACTTCGGCATTAGTTCCATACATTGTAATGCCAGCATACAAACAGGCCAACATATGCGATTCGATAATATCGCGACCAAAGGCGCATCCGGCGCCAACACTACAGTAGTAAGGACCTTGAGGAGCTGGAAAGCCAACGTTAGGCCATCCAAACGGTCGACCATCCACTTCCAGAAGAGTATATTCTTGTTCGATTCCGAACCATGGTTCATGCTGTTGGGTGGCTTCATAAGCTTCTGCCAGTTTCCATCGATTATTCGTTATTGTAGGACATCCATCCTGGTAGTAAGTATCACACATAACCAGAATATCCTTCTTGCCGAGCTTGAAAGGATCTCGATAGATGGCACGTGGCCTTATATAGGTGTCTGAATGCGTTCCTTCTTCCTGATAGGTTGAACTACCGTCGTACGTCCACTCCGGTAAATCCTCAACAGTTTGAGGATCGTTCAAAAATACACGATCCTTTCCACGGATATTCTCGCCCGTACCGTCGATCCATAGATAAGTCGCTTGAGTTACATTTTCGGGAATTTTCAAAGAACGATATCGATTCGTTAGGTTTTTATCTAGAGCGGCATTTGGCGATCGTTCTAAGGCTCGATTCGCACTTGTCATAGAAACGAAGCGCTTCAATAAGAATATAGCGGGATTTCGCTGCCAGTGGTTCAATTGTCGCAAAGTATTGCTCACTACCTTCATCTCGGAGGCTCGATAAAATATCACTTTTTAGTTAGTTTAATTGGTTGTATCATATCTACTCTGCAGTTTCATTAGTTGTCCTTGGTAATAACTAGAACTATACGTACAAACTAAATTTTGAAAAATTTTATTTTCATTCAAATTGGGAACTTTGGTATTTCATGCTACTAGCCTGACTGAAAACACATAGTTTGCTTACGAAATTTCAGAAAAAACTTATGTAAATTATAGAAAGGAAGTGTATCTCTGGAAGCTTCAATGTATCTTTAGACTCACCAGGGTCAGGTCATACCAGAAGATTACAGAATCCGAGCTCACTCCAAGAACCTTTGGTACTTTTTGTTACGTGCTTGAGATACATTTCCTTTGTGTAGACCATCGAGTACCTATATCAAAGAAGAAGCCTCCTCAGGAAGCATTATATTTAGAGACCTGCAAATGGAATGGATGAAACTAAGAAGATGGAACTCCTCCTCGAACTTACTGATCCTTCTAATATACTCGAAGTCTTCTGTGGCAGCATCTCGGTCAGCACCTAATGTCGCTATCAGGCTGTGGGGACTCCTCTTTATAGCACTAGTCACATGTGGAAGAATTAGGATTTTCATCCTCACCCTTCAGCGGGCAATTATAATAGAGTTACCCTTTCGTTGAAGAACCAAGTTTCTTCTAAAATCAGGCTCAGTTAAGAACATTTTTGATTAGGTGTGGTTGGTTTGTGGGTAGGCAACCCTGTCTCCCAGACAGAGCTCAATTAGCCCAGAGTCCGTTTTGGTAACACAAACTCGTGTTAAACCCGGATGTTAGGAGTTGTTGTCACTGGGGAATGTAGAAGATGAATGTGAGAAAAATTTATTGAATTGAATCGCTATATCCACCCTGTGCTGTTCAGGAAAGGTAATAACTCTCTAATTTTCTTCCCTGAAATCTTCATCAGGTCCCCGTAGAAGGGTTTGTTGCCTAGCGCTCGCTCTCGGGCTCTAGTTAAAGCCGAACATTCGCAAAGGAATTGAACGAGTAACCTTAGTGTCCTGGCAGCTACGGCAGTGTACATTGAACGGAATGCCCAATTTGGCTGCATGATCCCCAGTTAGCCAGTGACTTGTATTGATCGCCGTGATTCTGGAGAAGTCTACTCCGGTCTTGTATAGAAGTTCTTCTGACTTGACTCGGTTGGAAGATGGCCACACCTTCCTAGATATTACGCAGGTGGTTAGGCTTTTCCATCTGGAGTTAGCCGCTGTCTGAAAGTGGGAGAGTATTGTCCTTTCTACAGCTCCTAACGGAACGTGGACTACTTCCGCAAGAGAGCCGGAAAGAGCTGGGCCCTCCCTGGCCAGTTCATCAGCACGCTCATTTCCCATTATGTCTCTATGCCCTGGGACCCAGAGCATAGTGACTTTGATATGGTAGTCGAATCTAGTGGTTTGATTGCGGCTTGGCTGTCGGTGAAAATGACGATGTTGCGTTTTGGCGATAAGTAGTGTTGTAGTGACAAGCCTCCAGAATCACTATATCTCTGCCTGGAAGACACGGACCGGACCACGCTAGTCCGGGAGGCGGTAAGACTTAGTGATATTATGTGTATCCGAGAATATTTCTGCCCCGACCCCCAGTCTATCTTTAAACCGTCGGTAAATTTTTTCATGTCGAAGTCTGCTAATTGGCTGCGGTAGTCCAGATTGTTTCAACGACCTTCCATTCCCATTCGGTGAGCTTCTTGTACATGTTTGAGTCAATACGCGAGTAGGATTCCTACAGCAAGCTCAAGACCATAAAAGAGTGCATCTGATCCTGCTCGTTCGAGCTTTTTGACCTCCTGGTATGTCAAAGGACTCCGGAACCCAGGCTAGAGTCACTTTTTTTAATCTTCTCAATTTATACAGCCTCTCAGCGCCTTCCTTAACATGTCACTAAAAAACTGTGGCTCAATGGCTGGGTTGTCCGCATAAATGTAAATAATTTTATCCGTCCACCCTTTTTGCTGAGTAATATGAGTGGCTTGTGTAGACCTCCTTTTGGAATACCATCGTTTCTTTCCCTACGGGATAGACTTTACTGCAGATAAGCCTCCTAGGAAGACCCCGGCCTACAATTGATGCTCGCTTAAAAAGCCACTGGCCGTATTGTATATTACACTTCGCTTCGTACAATCTGCTATTCGTGAAGTTGGTGATGGTTTGCTTCGAAGTAGAAATCCTTCCTAGTATCAACCGGATCTGGACAATATTCCTCTTTGCCTCATCTTCAATAGAGGCATCAAGAGATGGCAGGTTAAGAAGGAATTACAAAGCTGCCGCCAGTGTTCTTCTCATTACACATTAAACGTTACACCTAGACTAGCCAGACGGTGAAATTTTTAGTGTTGCAGCTAAGTATTCTAAGTGCTGCAGGCCCTGACCCGATTTGGGCTGTCGCGCCATTGATGATGATTCTAAGTGCTTACCGCCGCCTACCAGACATCCCATGGTGGTGCACCTATTTTTGTGGGTGTCAAAATTTATGATCTAGTTGAGGAACAGCATGGGTGTACACCCACGGTAGTTGGGTGCACGGTCATGGGTGCAAACCATGGTAGCTCTATAGTGTAGAATCTAATTGTTGTAAAAATTTGATCCAACCTTTCTCTGTGTATTTCAACCCTCAGGGGATGAATAATGATGGAGACTTTTAGAGCAATGGAGTATTTTGTGTAACTTTTCCTAACAATTTTCTTTTCCACAATTTCAGTCAGAATGATAGTGGAGTCTATACAGCAAAAGCAATGTCTGGAGTTGAACACGCAAGCAGTTCTGCCCAACTTCTTGTTGGTGAAAGTAAGTAATTGCTGCAATTGATATGTTCTCATCATTTTGATTTCTTTCAACATTTAAAATTTACAGTGACCGAAGAGGAGAAGCAACAAAAGAGCGAGAGTAATGCCCCATTCTTCTCGGTTCAGCTGAAAAATGCTGAAATGTTGGAGAATACATTCTTCCGCTTTATGGTGAAAGTCCATGGAGAACCTAGTCCAAAGGTCAAATTGTATGTAAAATATTCGTTTTAATGCGGTATTAGTTCTAAACTTATTTAAATTTTCAATGAAGCTTTAAAGACGGAAAAGAATTGAAAGAGATCGATCCCAGAGTCCAAATCAACCGGGACAAGGACTACCTAGGCTTCTACGAGCTGGTCATAACAGAAGTTCATAACGAGGATGCAGGACAATATCGATGTGAAGCAGTCAACAAATTCGGAAAAGCAGAATGTGAAGCTGAGGTCACAGTTTGTGGTAAGTTCAATTGCGAGGAAATTTTGATCAAACTATAAGTGAATTATTTCAGAGGATAGAAACATCTTTGGCGAACTTAGTGGACAAATTTTGCCTGCCGGCGAAAAACCAGTGTTTGATTGGAAACGAAATGGTGTTCCATTCGATCCAGAGGAGCGCTTCAAAGTGTTGATGGGCGACGATGAAGACTCCTTGGCATTAGTTTTCCAGCATGTTAAGCCTGAAGATGCCGGTATCTATACCTGCGTGGCACAAACCAGTACTGGAAATATTTCTTGCAGTGCGGAACTAACAGTTCAAGGTGCTATCCAGACGCTGAATCGTGAACCAGAACAACCTAAACTGATCATTGAAAAGCGGGAAGCCAGTGTAGCTATTGGTGCATCTGCAATGCTCGAGCTTCAGTGTAAGGGTTATCCAAAACCGGCGGTACAATGGAAACATGAAGGTGAACCGATCGAACCAAGCAGCAAATACAAGTTCTTGTACGAGGATGCCGAGAGTATGTCCTTGATTATCAAGGATGTAAATACTGCCGATGCCGGTTTGTATACGATTACAGCTGAAAATGAATTGGGAGTTGATACCGCTGAAATGAGCTTAACGATTAAAGGTACATTTTTCAAAATATTGTTTGTACGAATTCTTACTTAGCTTCTTTCTATCACTTAGCTCCTCCCAAAATCAAGACCGTTAACAATATTGAATGTTCGGTTAACGAAACGATTCGAATGGAAGTCGAAGTCGAAGGTTGTCCAGCGCCAAATTTGAAGTTCTTCAACAACGGCAAAGAGATTGTCGCAAGCGAACGCGTTACGATCGACAAGCAAGTTATAGGCAAGAGTACCGAAAAGTGTACGATTGAAATAAAAAAAGTACAATTAACCGATGCCGGATCGTATTCGATTATTGCGTCCAACGAGATCAGCCAAACATCCCAATTCTGGGACTGTACCGTCCAATCCAAGCCCGTTATTGTGAAACGTTTGGAAAAAGAATATGTTCACGGTGAACGTGAAGATGTTCACATGACCGTTCGGGTGGATGCGTTCCCGGCACCGACTGTTAAATGGTTCCAGGATGGTGTCGAAATCAGCAGCAAGGACAGCCGATTCCAAACATCGGTTGACGGAAATGCGTACACATTGAAAATCTCCCATGCAACTCGTGTTGATGCTGCCAAATTCAGTTGCGAATTCGAAAACAAAAACGGCAAGGACACCGATGAAACTGAGTTGAAAATCAAATGCACGCCCGAATTCACCAAGAAAATTACCAATTTAATTGTGACCGAAGGCGATACAAATATCGAACTATCAGTTGGAATCGATTGCTATCCACGTCCGCATATTAAATGGTATATTGATGGAATTGAAATCGAGGAGAAACGTAAGGATTTCTTGCATATGGTCGAAGGCGATAAGTTCAAGCTGATTATGAAGGAGGCGCAGACAAGCTTGCAGGGAACCTATAGTTGTGTGATTATGAACGATTATGGGAAATTGGAAAACGAGTGTACCGTTACAGTAGAGTGTAAGTATAATTTTTTACCTGACTGAGCTACAAGAATTCTGGACCTAAAGAAATCAGTTTCAACTGGCTTATCCAGTGAACATTTTCAACCCGCCGTACTCTCTAAGACCGAAAGCACATTTGCCAATGAAACTAATTGTAATTTTTCAATTCATTAGGTAAACCGAAAATCCGGAAACCGTTGAAGGATGTTGAGGTGGACGAAGGTGCCACTTTGACCCTTGAAGTTGAAATCTACAGTGAACCGGAACCTCAAGTGACCTGGTAAGTTTTTTTCTTAAGCTAGCTTAACACTTTGCGTGCCACACTTTTTGTCAAAAATTTTGACAATGCTATTTAGAGGGTCAAAATTTCTGTGCCGGTCATTGGTGACCCCCATGGCATTCAACGTGTTAAAGGTCGTGGATTTGAATCCTTTTTAGTTTGATATTTGAGGCATGGTAGCACCGGTAATTGCTAGCCAATTCCTAAATGAGTTAGCAGAAGACAAGACAAAGTTCGTTGGAGTGAACTTAGGTTAGGTTACTAAGTTATCGCCCATATTCCATACTGGACGTGACCTGAGAGTATAGACAGAAGCATAGTAGGTAATATAGAGGTGGTGTATAATATATAAAAAATTAAAATGAAAAAAGATTTAACAGAGTAAACTGAACAAATAGGATGAGATTGTGGACTCACGCCATGATCTCATTATAAGAACATCGTTCTCTTTCTATTTACCAACCCACAAACACAACTAAACGACTGACTCATTAGTGAGTGACTACTGAATGACTGGTTCAAGAAGTTGGCCCTTAAGCAAAACTGACCGACCAGTGAGTGACTATACTCAACGGGTGGTCAGACAAGCCAATCAAACAAGCACTGAACTGAACGACTGGCGTACTAATGAGTGACTGCCGTACGCCTCGTTAGATAGGAGTAAAGAGAATATAGTAAATGAACAGTTCAATTAAAGTACAACCCCTCTCGCCCGAAAATTTCACAATTACGTACATATATAAATTATACAGAAAAAACTCCAAAAAATCAAAGGAAATAATCTTACGAGTATATACAAATCTTATAATAGGTTGCATAGTATCCTATGGTTGGTTGGTTGGTTTACGTGATGGGCCGCCAGTCGAGACAGAACCGGATTATCACAGTTCTGATACCACAACTCGCTTAACCTGGTCGTAGATACATACAAGGTGTTACAGAGACCTGAGGTTGGAATGGATTATCATATTCATGCGGAGCGAAGATAATCAGTTCTCTCATCTAGTTTATCGAGATCTCATCAAGGTTTTCAAAGAAAGGTTTGCCTAATGCACGAAGTCTCGCAAGGAAGGTGGATAACAGTTTCCCTCTCATTCGCATCTCCACAACTACGGCAATTGACATTAAAGAGAATGTCCAGTCTGGCCGCGTGGTCACCGATTGGCCAGTGAGCCGTGCTGACCGCCGTGACTCTGGCGACGTCAACATGGCTCCTGTTCAAGGGTTGGTATGTTCTGTTCCGGCAGTAGGCGGCCATATGTTCCTAGATATGACGTAGCTGGTTAGTCCCCTCCATCTAGAGTTTGCGTTAGTAAGAAAGTGGTGAGTTATTTGGCGCACAGTCCCCAGTTAGAACAGAACCGATTCCACAAGAGATCCCTGAAGAGCAGAACCTTGCCTAGCTAATTCGTCTGCTCGTTCGTTATCCTTTATTTTGCCGTGGCGTGGTACCCAAAGCATAGTTACTTTGACCTAACTTGCTAAGTAGGCTAGCTGTTCTCGGCACAGTTCGACGAATTTAGCCGAATTGGTAGCCGAATCTAAGGCCTTGATTGCGGCTTGGCTGTCAGCGAGGGTTACAACAGTGTCTCCGCCTGAAAAACGCTGGCGTATTCCGGTATGTGGTAAGATTGAGTGTGTCTGAGAAAACACAGTATCATACCTACATATATATACTTAATAAGCATTTAACGCTCCAAAAACTAACGTTCTGCGAATATATCGTCATCTTACATAATAATGCCTGTTCGTTAATTGGCCTTTGGTACTTACTATTTAGGAAAATGTTTGAAGTTAGTCCATGGAACATTATTAGTACACTTTTCATTATCTGCCCTACGTTGGGCGCCTTTTTCCTAACATACTGTTTATCATAAATTAGTAATAGGATGACAGCAATGAATGATATTAAAACAATACAACCTAACCTGAGCACGTAACTGTAATCTTCATAACTTAGCCCCACATTGGGCGCTCCTTTACCCTTCGGCGGGTCTTAAACAAATCATATATTGAAATTATGACTAAATTCTAATCTAATCTATACACTCGTGAATAGGTACAAAGATGGCCAAGAGGTTCGTGTTGACGCACGTTTGAAAATCAAACGTGACACGCATCGTACTGAAAGCTACTCGTTAACATTGAATCTTGTGAAACCAGCCGACTCCGGCAACTACGAAGTACGGGCATCCAATAAACTAGGAACAGCTATTTCGAAGAGCAATGTCATCGTTTTAAGTAAGTATCTAAAATATATTTCGTTTAGAACTAGAATATTTCCAGAAATAAAACTACAAACATGAAAACTGTAAGTAGTTCTATACCCCAAAATGTTCAACGAAAAAAAAAAATTGTTAACCCCAAACCTTTACCTCCATTCCATTTCATTTTGTTTTCTTCCAATTGTTCAAACTTAATATTTCGTACAAACCATAAACAAAAAACATTAATAAATCCAAAATTTATGTTAAAATAGCAAGCCAAAAACTTTCCAAGAAGAAAACTGAACTTGTTGAAGAAGAGCTTCCTAAGCCCCTAGCTGGAGATGTGGATGGTAAAAATTATAAAAATTTATTTTATTTTCGAAATTTTGTATTGATGAAAATTAGAAATTTAGTAATCGTAGCTTCAAAAGATATAGCTTCAAAATTTTTCTATAGGCTTTTTGTAATTTAGAAGATTTTTGTTTTCTGAATTGGATACGTTACAAAGTACTTCCATTTTGTTTGTAAAAATTATTTTAAGTCATTTGCCAAAATCCCATAATAATTATACTATTTTGTAAACTATTCGTTTAGGTCCTGAACATACTTTAAAGTCTCGACATATTCCTTTATCCCTTCTCCATCTTTAGTTTTTATTTAATTTTAATTTAAAACTACAAAAAGAAAGTACTTTCGTAGAACCGTTCCAGCACGAAATTTTTCGCATTATCTAGTATCTCAAGCTTTTATAAGCCTTTAGTTTTATCTAAAAGTAGAAAATAGAATTGTGCTTCAATTGATTTTTCTCCTCTAAATTTAAAATAATTTAAAAAAAAAACTCTCCATATCTAAAAATTAAAAGATGCCGCTATCGAAAAGCGAACAATAAATTATTGTACTAAAATCGGTGAAAATGGCGAAACCGTGACCGTATCGATAAGCACCGAAGAAAGTCATCAAGGCGAGGTATCAGGTAATTAGAAGAAAGTAGTCCTGAAATAGACAAAATTACACATTTATATTTTTTGGTTCCCTCATCCTCACAGCACAGTTTTTTTCTGTTTTTATTTTTTGAGACACCTTTGTCCATAATTTTTATTTTATTTTTGAGACAACCTATGTTCATAATTTTGGAGCTTTTTTTAAACAACCAGGCTGAACCCAAAACAGCTTGGATGTCGGAGATTTTTGCTTATTTTCGTATTTTTGTTTTTAATATTTTTTTGAATCATAATACACAATTGCATTTCACATCTGGAAAAATCATCAACAAAAATGTTTATTGTTATAAAATTTTTGGAAAACACCTCCTGAATTGTAAATTTACATATTTTAGAATTATTTTGTACCGATCTCCATTAAGAACTACATCAACATATTTTGGAAATATCTTTTTCTCATCAAAAAATTTGCTAACCTCAAAATATTTTTTTTACCGGGTCATGACTCATAGAAACTACAAATGAGAAAAAATATTGGGGGTATACTTCCTTTAAGTGGATACCTTTTAAGAGTTGCTCTTATTCCTGTAGTATATACTTCCAAATAAACATACCAACTTTCAACTTTGTAGCATACGCTGTTTCTGAGATATGAAAAACCACCCTCATCCCAGTATCAAAAATTTTATTTTTCTATGATACTTCTACCGTGACTCTATATAGTCGTAAATTTTTAGCTTTCTACGCTTTGCGGTTTTTGATAAACAAAAATCAGAATTATTTTCGTTCCGCCACCGTTATCTCCTTTAACAGTACCACCTGCTTCCTGCTAGAAGTCTACTGGGAATAACTCCTGTAAAAAAAAATTAAGATCATATCTGGTACGGTTCTTTAGATATAAAAATTTTTTTTTTTGAAAAATGGTTATCCTCCCACTTAAGATATTATATACAGAGACCAAATTTCATCTTCCTGGAACAATTCGTTCGGCAGATATTGTAATCTAAAATTTTTCACCACCCACCCCTACACTCCACTTCCCCTCTTAAAAATGTTAGCCCTTGTCTACTCTCCTAATATCCCTTAAGATAACTACAAAGTTTTACTGTTCTGAGATCAACGGTTCTGGAAATATGGATTTTGGAATGCTTCAGTCCCAGCTTTCAAACGTTTCGAACACATTGTTTTCCCGCAACCTCCACACCCCTCAATCCTTATCACTAATTTGCAAATAGGTTCACTATCATAGTAATTAGCTTCAGCCTCCTACCATAAGTAGTTCCTGAGGTCTATAATATAAACTAAAATTGATCGCCTTAAACGCGCTCCCAACCTCTCTCCTTACCCACCCCCACCACCGAAAAAGATACCAATCGTAGGGGCTCACTCAATCTCCCACCATAAAATTTTCAACTTAATCTCTCTCAAGGGGTTTGTGAGCTATGCGCCTTCAAACGGTTTTGCGGATGGCGGACTGACGGACATTTTTTGTTTGTGCTTTGTTGGTGTCTACTAGTCCTAAAACGTGAAAATACGGGGTACCAAATATTTTTGAAATTTCGGGTCGATCACAATACTTTATTATAAAGAAAACATAATAAAGTAAAAAATGCTAAGGCATTAATAAAAGAGTTTTTTTTATAAAATTTCACCATTACATAGTATTCGTGCAGTACATAATTCGTAATACTGAAGCGGTGTTCCTGTAGAGTACTGACTTTTGTCAGTATCGGAAATGTTCCGCTAGAGATCTAGATGTTTCAGTACTGGGAGAAAAAGTAGTACTGCTGATATACCGGCGGAATGGCGTTGAGCTATGTGGGAACGGTGTTTATATCAAACATATTTTATAACAATAAACATTATATTTCATTATAGTAAATAATCCGTATGAATTACACACACATTCATTATCCAATACACAAACTATAACCCAACATTACTGCAATATAAAAATCCATAGGTCCTGATGAATCCCATACAATACACAAGATGCGTGCGACCACAATAATTTTGGAAGAAGACAATGCCGAACCAGTAACCAATATAAACCTAGTATATCCTAATAAACCTCATGCAAGCTCACTACAAGTCGAAGAAGTTGGTAGCTTCATTGTTTCGAAACATGAAGAATCTGTGAAATATCATCAATTACCGCCAGGAACGCCGACTCAAGGAATAATCGATGATGGAGATTCACCGGAATACGAAAATATTACGTTCAATCGAACGACTTCAAGAGGAGTCTCAATAACCTCAGCTTCCGATGATGAAACGAACAAGGCACAAGGAATCTACGCTCGTGATATTGCAGTCGATGAAATTCAACAACACATTCCATTCGAAGATGGCTACGCCGACGTCCATCTGAAGACAACCACTGTTGAAGAGACTCAAGTTATTACAGTTGATGCCGAAAATGCCGAAGAACGAACTCCAGATCGGGCTAAAGCTGCCAAAATTGAAGACTTATATTCCGACCATGGTCGAAGGAAGCATCGCGGATCATTAGTCGATGTTGTCGATACGTCCGTAACCGATGAGGATGCAACATATGCGAAGCAAGCTACTAGTACGGACGGAGCCGGGACTTTACATCATAAGGCTGATGTCGATATCTGGGGAGATCAAGAAGTCCAAATTGTACTACCATTCAAAAAGAAGCAGGCTGCTAAGATCTGGGTTGCTGAAGAAGCAATCGAAGAAAAATCCCCAAATGTCGAAGAAATCGATTTCTGGGCTGATCGGGATACCGATGAAATGCCCAAGAAAAAACAAAAGGCTAAAATTTGGCAAGCTGAAGAAGCCGAAGAGAAAGAGGTTCCTTCGAACAAAGATGATTTTGATATATGGGGAGATAAAGACACTGATGATTTCCCAAAGCGAAAACAACGGGCGTCATTGTATGAAACTGCCGATGCTAGTGTCGAAGAAAGCGACTTTAATAAGACATCTAGGAAAATTTCCAGCCAAACTAGTGTATCGGCCAAATCAGCCCAAGAAGATTTTTGGGGCGATGATGACCGTAACGAACCAATCGAAAACGAGAAAAAAACCAAAATGGAGAGAATTCAAAAACAGAAAAGTATAACAGAGGAAAAAATAGAGAAAACATCACAGAGAGCTAGATTTGATGATGATGATGATCAGGATCGACCTGAAGGTATTGAAAATTGAATAGGCTACCGTTATACTCATTTAACACATTTTCATATTAAGATTTACTATACTTTACACTTTTTAAACACACGCTGTACAAATATTTTGCTTCTTTTTATTTTTTTACATTTACCTACCCTAATATTATTTTGTTAACACTTTGAGCGTCAAACTTCTTGCCAAAACTTTTGACAATGCTATTTAAACGGGTCAAATTTTTTTTGGAGCCGCGTCGTTGGCTCTGGACGTGTTATTATGACAATTGGATGCCTTCTGATGGTCCTGATAGCTACTTATTTCTTTTGGCAAAATTAGTTGTGGTCATCACAGTCCAGCCAAATGAAAGCATATACGACCACAGAACTCAATCCTTTGTTTCGTGCACTAACCATACCCTTTCTTTAAAAATTTGTTATAACTAATATGGCTTTTTAGCTTATCTCACAGCATGTCATCGTCTTATTCAGTCAAAAATTCAAGGACTTCTGTAAATAAGTACGAACGATAGGTAAGTAAAAATTAAAAAAAAAAATTGCAAAATATTTTTATCTAGCTATAAAACGAAACTATATACTCTTTATCAAAAGAGCTGGTGAGTTGAATAAAAGCCAAAATTATGAAGTGTTAATTCAATTAAAATAACGAATAAAAAAATAATTACAATAAACGGAATAAATACAGCAAATCTAAACCAAATTAAAAAAACATAAATTACTAAATAAATATAAAAATTAAAACTATAAAAGAAATTAAAGAAAAAATTGTGTAAAATTATATCACAAAGTGTGACACCCCAGAGTTAAAATTTCAAAACTGTGCATAGATGCAGAGTGTCCGGTATTTGGTTGGCACCTTTTGAAACGGGTTCTCCTTCATAACTAATAATCACAAATCAATGTGTTATTTGATGTAACCGTCAATTTTGAAACTGTGCTCGAAATTTACTTCAAAATTTAAAATTTATTCTACTGTACTACACTAAAAATTATCTGATCATTGCAATTTTTCCGCAAAATTCCAAAATATTTGATGATTTTGCAAGTATTATAATTAGCGCAAACTCATATTAGTTAGACATTTAATATGTGATAAAGCGACCCTCGTTAAGAAAAACGTTTTTATTTCTGGGCTCAATAAACATTAAGGAGTTATGCCACTCTAGAGGCTGAAAAAATAGGCCTTTTTCGGAATTTTTTTCCAGAAAAACTACAAAATAAATCGACATTACAAAAATGGATATTTATAATACATGCTGTTGACTATGTACAGTAATTTTTTTTAAGAGATTAAATTCAAAATGGCGGCTGTGTAGCGTTTTTGCGATGACGTCTCCGTTTTTCAAGGGTTCATGGCCGGACACCTAGTGCCTGTACTTTTTGAACTATGATAAGCTAATAAATTTATTTCGATTACATATAACAACAGCCACAAGAGTACGTAGGATTTTTTCGATATTTCGATTTTTAGCCAAATGGCGCACTTCTAAAGTGAAAAGTGTGAAATTTGCCTAAAAAATCGTCAGAAACTTGTTAATAACAAATGAACTATGCAATAGAAAAAAAAAAATCCTACGTACTCTGATGGACAATATAGTTTTAAAGATATATTAAAAATTTCAAGTGAATCGGTTGAAAATTGTCTGACTTATGTTTCCGGCCACCTTGAAAAATGTAGTTTTGAGATAAACGCGTTTGAAGTTTTCAGTATGTAGAAAATCATAAGTAATTTTGCAATATGCCTTGTACTAAAATTCGAAAACCGAGTTCTTAGAGACTTTTATCGGTCAAAATATTTTGGGACAGCATTTTTGAGGTTCTAGGGGACCATTTAAAATAATAAAAAAAAATCCATTTCCCCAAAACTCCAGAGTGGCACAACCCCTTAATTTATTCAAAATATATCATGGAATTAATTCTTAATAAGTTTAACCAAGTATCGGACACCATGTAGATGCCGATATGAAACAAATCCTTATTTAAACAAATTATACATAAATACTAATTTCAATTATAAGTACTATGCGCATGTCATTTTGTACATTATTCTCAAAACTAATGCATCATTTTCCGCTCTACTAATTATTAATTGAAAATATGTAATTAAAATTAAAGAAAAACAAAACTTTTTAACGTAAGTTTATCTTTGAAAAGTATTAAAATTTTCAGGTTTAATTTTGTAAATATTTACCAAAAAAACAGTATTTCGTTCAAATATGACAATTTTTTCATCAAACCCTGTAATCAAATTTTAGCACTTCCTGAAATTTTACATGCCGATATATTCGACACGCATACTTACGAATCGGTTCCTCTTAAATACGAAGTTATAGCCCAAGGAATTCCAACTCCAGAAGCCGAATGGTATCATGACAATAAGCTGATTAAAGCAGATAATCATGTTAAAATATCTGTTGTTGGGGTAAGAAAATAGGAAAGGGCTCACCAACAAATTTAGAACATTAATTTTAATTTTTCAGGACAAATATAAACTGGAAATTGACGAACTAAAATTAGAAGATGCCGGAAACTATAAGGTCGTCATTAAAAATAAACGTGGCGAAAAGAGTCAAGCTGGTGTCTTGACTATTGAACGTAAAATTTTTTAAATCAAAATATATACTGTGTTTTTATAATTTATTTGGTTTATTTTAGCTGTTGCTGAATATCGTAAACCGATTATTAAGCGACCTCTTCAAGATACTCAGTCACCCAAAGATGTTAGTTTGGCGCTGACTATTGTGTTTACTGCTGATCCTTTGCCCGATATTGTTTGGCTTAAGGATGGTGAAGAAATCAAATCCGATGAACATATTAAAATTCGATTGGACACTGTTAATTTGGAGCATGGTCTTAAGGAGTTTACAGCAAGTCTGCAGTTTTCTTCAAGTAAGTGCAAGTACTACTTTTAACCACGAAAGAATTTTATCGCTGTTCAAAGCACAGCAATTTTAAAAATATCAATTGGAATAATTCCGTAGCCGAAATGATAAGGGAATGATAGTGAAAAAGAACCGGGTTGGACTTCATCTGTACGAATACAACATGATTTACAGGACTATTCAGGATCGAGTCACAAGTCACAAAGTAGGTCGATAGTCACAATTTTGTATTAATTTTGAATAAATTGTGACTTTCCACCTACTTTGTGACTTGTGACTCTAGTCTTGAATAGGCCTGTTAGTTTAGTTTTAGGAAGCTGTTCAGCATTGAACTACTGCAGACACTAGACCTAGTCACCAATAAGAATCAATAGTGATCCCTCCGAAATCTCGTGGTGGGGGTAGTTAAACGCCTTAAAACATCTTAAGTCCCTTATAAACTTGACCAGCTTGCCATGCAGTTTTTGAGGCAACCTGCTTAAGGATGATATCAAGTGGTAATAGATGCATGCAAACTTCCAGTGCCGATAGCGTTGTGCGAATGGCTTCCGTGATCATTACAATCCTTTGCACTCCACTCAGTTCCCTTTGGATATAGTTTTTCTCATTGATTTTCCACAATAGGTCTTGCAACTGACATGTACCATAATTGGTTTTATACCCAAGCTCTTTCCTGCTGTCTGTTTACACACAAAAAGCGCGTTGTTTGCCTTTTACTTTATTATTTTAACAATACAGTATTGTGATCGATTTTTAGAAAAAAAAAAATAATTCAGTCCGTTTGTCCGCCGTACGCAAAATCTTTTGAAGGCTCATAGCTCCCAAACGCTTTAAGATATTAAATTGAAATTTTTTTACTTATAGACGGGGTAGGCTCCTTGAAGTGGCCACATTTTTAGGGGTTGGGGTGTGAGGAGCAAGCGTTTTAGACGGAAAATTTTGGTTTCTAGATCTCAGCAACCGCTTATGATAGGAAACTGAAACTTGGAATTTCTATAGAGCTTCGATAGTAGACCCATTTCCATAAAAATTGTGAATATAGGGGTGTGGGAGTGGGGGGGGGGGGGGAAATAATGCGTCCGAAACGGTATAAGGGTCGACAAATAAAGATTGATCAAAGTAAATTTTTTTAAGTGGGCGGTGGAGCATAGAGGTGGAGGGAATAAGAATTTTTCAACAAAAAAAAAATTTCATATCTCAGGAACAGTGTAAAATAGATACCTAGAATTTTTACCAGAAGTTGCGCTAATTGAACCCTAGTAGGGAAAAAAGTTTGGGGGATGAGGGTGTAGAGGGTGATGGTGGGGGAGGGTGAAAGGGAAAAAGTTCCGATGCTTATATCTTAAGAACCTGTAATGATATACACCTTAAACTTGGTATTTTCATAGAGCTATAGTTGCGGCATGTTGGAAAAAATATAATTTTTTTTAGGGGTAGTATGGTACGGGGTAGGGGGTGTTTTTCTTAACTATAGAACGGTTAATGCTAGAAAGTTGAAACTCGGTGTGTATATGTAAATCACCTAGAAAAGCAATTTAGTTAAAAAAAATTCAAATATCTATTGGCGTTCAGTAGGGGGGCAAAAAAAATGATCTGTGAAAATAGAATGCATATTTTTCCACGATTTTCGTCATATCTACTAGCTCGTCCCAAATATTGAATTTAATTTTATTCTACGGATTCTTCGTATGAATACCTAGAAAGTGTTTTCAAGGTTTTTTGAAATTCGACCCCTAAGGGGGTGTAAAGTTATTATATACTCATATCTCTCAGGTCTGATCAGATATCGAATATCTTTTAACTTCCACGGGCTTGTTTAATAAACACCTATTTACAAGCTTTTCTCCTTTTACAATCCCTAGACTGCATCCCGCAATATGACCCAATTATGTAATTCATATGTTACGCCCTATTCTAACCGCTTCCCGAACTTTTTGTTAGGTTTTCAGTCACATAGTAACCTACACCGCATCTCAGAATTAAGCGCGTAGATTCCAGTCTCCAACAAAGTTGTCTAATTATTAATCACTCCTCTAGGGTGTATTGGAACTAATCCAAAATTGTCAACCCAGATAAAGAGATGTAGTAGACAACTAACCTCGGACTTGGGTGCTTACAATTTTATGTTATTGTTGGATCAAATTAGAAGTTAGATTAAATTAGATTAGTATGCGTACCTGAAATCAAACTCAGCTTGCTCTCTATCAAACCAAAAATGAAAATTAATAACAAAATACATTAAAAAAAATAATCAACATTTCGATTAATATCACCTTTCATTTCTCCAGCACGTCATGGTGATACTGGCCGCTACGAAATTAAAATCAAGAACAAATATGGCTATGCTGAGTCGAGTGCCTGGTTGGATATTCTCCATAAGCCAGACATCGAAGGACTCAAGGATCAAACAACACTTCCGTACAACACGGCTGTATTCGACGCAAACGTTTTCGCCAATCCCAAGCCGAAAGTAACATGGACTAGGGGTGATGAGAATTTGGCCAATAACGATAACTTTGAAGTTATTGCCGATGTTGAAGCTGAAAAATACAGGTAAACTGTTCAAATCGCATGTTAAGATACTTACTTTAAAAGCATTGGATTTCTAGACTCGTTGTACAATCGGCTCAGCCTACCGATGGCGGACCAATTACGATAACTGCAACAAATAATCAAGGAACTACAGTGGCCACTGTTAATCTGAATGTCCATGGTAAGGTTTTTGCAGGAAATTTTTACATTCCAGATTCTTCACTTATATCTTTTCAGCTGAAAAGCCCAAATTCGTAAAGGAACCAGAAGATCAATACATACACGACTATGCACAAGCGGAGGTTCGAGTTCGTGCTCATGCTATACCCAAGCCAAAGATTCACTGGCTAAAAGATGGCAAACCTATCGACCTAAAAGAAATCGATACCCGAAGCAAAGAACCAAAATACAAAGTTGAAAGTTCTAGCAGTTCAGATGAACACATGGCCAGCGACTTTAGTATTAGTCACTTCGGACCAGAAGACGTTGGAGTGGTACGAATTTCAAATATTTTGAATCGATTCTTTTATACAAAATCATTGATTACAGTATTCGGCCGTCGCTACAAATGAAGTTGGCGAAACTGAAGCTAAATTCAAGCTTTCGATGCTTCAACTTCCTCCCACATTTACCAAAAAACTTGAGAGATCTGCGGATGTTAATCAAGGTGAACCCTTAGAGTTGAAATGCGTAGTCGATGGAAGCCCAATCCCGGTTGCCACGTGGTACAAGGACGGCGTCCAAGTTAAGCCAAATAAACAGTAATGTCCATTTCATATTAGTTAAGAGCCAACGTTGTTAATTTGTTTCTTTCAAAAATAGCATCCATTTGACCAATTCACCAGACGGTGTAGTTAAACTTGAAATTGAAAATGCCGAGCCTGCTGATTCGGGAGCATATAAACTAGTCCTATCCAATCCCAGTGGAGAAAATGCTGCACTATGTGCTGTTGCTGTAAAACGTAATACAATCAGCTTGACTTGCGGTTGTGATCAAATTTTAATAATTTTATTTTAAAGCTGCACCAATGCTACCCAAGTTCATCAAACCAATAAACGATCTTAAAGTTGTCATTGGTCAGCCACTCGAATTGGAAGCCCAAGTCACGGCATTCCCATCTCCCGAAATTAAATGGTTCAAGGATGGAGTACCGATTCGTCCAAGTCAGGCTGTAAACTTCATCAACAAGCCCGAAGGAATAATTGGATTGAAGTATGGGGGTATTTTTCGAGGTTTTAGGTTCCGTAATGCAACAATTTTTTTCTAGCATTGATGCAGCTCGGCCGGAAGATGCCGGTACCTATACCGTAACCGTTGCCAACAAAGTCGGTGATATTGTCGGAAAGGCATTGGTTGAAATTCAACCGAAGGACAAGAAGCCAGCCTTTGTAGCGGATCTACAAGACATTCAAGCTGTTGAAGGATTCCCGGTAAAATTAGCAGTTAAAGCAGTGGGACATCCACTTCCAAATCTCAGTTGGTTGCACGATGGTCAAGAAATTCTACCTTCCGGCGATCATTGCAAAATTACACAGAATCCAGACGGAACTGCAAGCCTTATCATCGACAAAGTAACACCTGCCGATACTGGGGTATACCAGGTGGTGGCCACAAATCCATTAGGAAAAACTTCGACCAAGGGAAAACTATATGTCGCACCGAAAGCTGATGAAACTGCTCCCGAAGAGCCGCCACAATTTGTCAGTGCTCTACGCGATGTTAACACGGACGAAGGAAAAGAATTGACAATGTCGGCACCGTTCATTGGTAATCCCATACCGGAAATAATCTGGTCTAAGGATGGCGCTCCGATTTCGCCAAATGAACGTATCATGATGGTATGTGACGGTAAACATGTCGGCCTGACTATTAACCCAGCCGAAGTTGCCGATTCAGGAGTATATACCTGCCTGTTGGCTAACCCATTGGGTGAAGACGTCTCAAAATGTAAGAGCAATGTTCGCAAGGTTTACAAGAAACCAGAATTTTCGCAGAAACTATTCGACCAACAACAACCATCTGGTTTGGATGCAAAACTTCAAGTTAAGGTATCTGGTGTACCATATCCAGAATTGACATGGTATTACCAAGATAAACCGATCAAAGAAGGACCGAAATACAAGATTAAGGTAGGAAATGGACTTCGGATCTCTATTTGAATGGTTTTAGTAATCAAAATAATTCTAGCATGATGGTGACTTCCAAGTTCTGTCCATTCTGGACTGCAAACCCGACAATTCCGGTTACTATAAGTGTGTAGCACGTAATCGTGAAGGAGAAGATAGTACTCAATGCAAATTGGATATTGTAGATAAGCTGTAAGAACGTGCACCTAATTGCGCCTTATTTATTCTAATAATTTCTAATTTTGAACTTAGTGATCGTAATCCTCGAGCTGAACCTCCAAGTTTCCTGAAGAAGATCGGCGATACCGAAGTCTTTGACGGCATGAAAGCGAAATTCACTGCCTGCGCAACTGGTTATCCTGAACCTGAAGTTGAGTGGTTCAAAAACGGTCAGAAACTATTCCCAACGGAAAAGATCTCAATGGACACTGAACCGAATGGCTTGCTACGTCTCACCGTTAGTAATGTCGATGAAGGAGATGTCGGACGATATTCATGCCGCGTTTACAATCCGCATGGCGATGATATTTGTCACGCTGAGCTACTTTATGATAGTAAGTAGCAGAAAAAAAAGATGTTTCTTTCGAAATCATCGAAACGGAAATATTCGCCTTGTTTATTATTTCAGCACTCGAACCGAGAGCTAAACGACCAATGGCTGATCAATACCACGAATACGATAAGCACAAGAAGTCTGGAGCCCCTACACCACTATCCGATAAGCCGATCATATCCCGCATGACTGATCGCCGATTAACACTATCGTGGAGGCCATCAATCCCATCAGGGCCCCGATTCCCCGTCACGTATCAAGTTGAAATGCTGGAAATGCCCGATGGTGATTGGTTTACAGTCCGAACTGGAATCCGAAGCTGTGCTTGTGATGTTCGGAATTTGGAACCACACAGAGACTATAGGTTCCGAATTCGAGTTGAAAATAAATATGGAGTCAGTGATCCTAGTCCATATGCTCAGACTTACAGGTGGGCGGCAACTAATTTTTCGACGGTATTTGAAAGTAACTAACTTTGTGTTTTTCTTATTTTCAGGCAAAAGATCATTCCAGACCCGCCAAAGTTCTATCCATACCTAGCGCCTGGAATCGATTTCAGACCGGAAACATCACCATACTTCCCCAAGGACTTTGATATTGAAAGACCACCGCATGATAATCATGCACAAGCTCCACAGTAAGTGGTTTGATCAAGAAAGACCTTATTTAATTGGAAATTGTTCTAGAAATTAAAACTAAATCCGATTTGTTATTTTTAGATTCTTGCGTCGCGAAGACGATGTAACCTATGGCGTCAAGGGACATAATGTCGATCTATTCTGGTTCGTCTATGGATATCCCAAACCAAAAATGACCTATTACTTTGATGATGTCCTTATTGAGCCAGGCGGCCGATTCGACTACAGCTATACAAGAAACGGACAAGCTACACTATTTATTAATAAGTAAAATATTTCCCAATGAAACGTACAATTAAATCATTTAATGACCTTATTAATCTGTAGAATGCTTGACCGTGATGTAGGCGTATACGAAGCTGTCGCATCCAATGAACATGGCGAGGCACGTCAACGTGTACGACTTGAAATCGCTGAACATCCTCGATTCACTAAAAGACCGAACGAAACTTACGTTATGGCTCGAAAGAATGGTCGCTTGGAAGCGCATGTTGTTGGTATCCCGTATCCTGAAATTAAATGGTATAAGGATTGGCATCCAATTACCGACTCGGCAAGAATTAAGGTACGTAGCATAGTGTCAACGTGGACGCTGATTCGGAGATTACGTTCTATGGTCTTGTTATTCTGCTCTGATATCGGAAAATACAATCCAAAAAGTATTTTAGTTTTAACATTTATAGATAAACTCTCTCTTTTTATTAAATCCAGATCAATTTCTATGAACCAGACATCTGTGTCCTATCAATACACGATGCGATCGCAAAGGACGCCGGTTTGTATTCGATAAGTGCTAGAAATGTTGCCGGATCGGTAAGCACTTCGGTTATGGTTCACATTGAGGACGACGAAGATAACTACATCTATCAAACTTATGCCCGCCATCCATATGTTCGTTCGAAACAAAACCAACCGTACGACTTGCTCTACGATATTGGCGATGAATTGGGTCGTGGTACTCAAGGTATCACCTATCATGCAGTCGAACGGGCCACCGGTAATAATTATGCGGCTAAGATTATGCACGGAAAATCGGAACTTCGTCCGTTCATGTTCAACGAAATGGACATGATGAATATGCTCAATCACAAGAAGCTGATTCGTTTGCATGATGCCTACGATACGGATCGTAGTGTAACGCTTATTACGGAACTAGCCGGTGGTGGAGAACTTGTCCGAGATAATCTGCTCAAGCGAGACTTCTATTCGGAACGCGATATTGCAATGTACATTCGACAAGTACTTTGGGGATTGGAGCATATGCATGGAGTCGGAGTTGGACATATGGGATTGACGGTAAGTACTACAAATTTAAGCGTATGAATTGTTTATACGACTGTTCTTTTTTTTTAGCTAAAAGATTTGTTGATTTCCGTTCCGGGCGGTGATGATCTGAAAATCTGCGATTTCGGCCTAGCGCGACGCATTCATCTGGGAAAATTAGCTACACTGGACTATGGCATGCCTGAATTTGTTGCACCCGAAGTTGTTAATCGGGAAGGTGTTGGCTATCCGCAAGATATGTGGTCTACTGGTATCTTGACTTACATTTTATTGGGAGGATCGAATCCATTTAGAGGAGCCGATGATAGGGAAACTATGACTAAAATTCGAGAAGGTAAGCTTAACATATCACAATTAATTGAGCCTCGAGCAATAACGCCATTTGGCTACTCACCTGTGGGATGTGCGCTGAAGAGTACGCCTACACTGCTAGCCCAAAATTGGTGGGTGGACTGTAGTCAACTTTGCAATCCAAAAACAAAAAGAACTCGATTACTTTCTCCCGACCAACTATGGTTAACATTTCATTTTTAACTATAAATATTTCAGGCCGATGGGACTTCTTCGACGAAAGCTGGAAGTTTATCAGTGACGAGGGTCGTGACTTTATTAAGAGCCTGCTTAAATACACACCCGATGAACGTCTTGATGTTCGTACCGCTCTCCGACATCCTTGGTTCTTCATGCTCGACCGTAAGCCAACAGACGATGAATATCAAATTAATACCGATCGTCTACGCAATTACTACAATCATTATCGTGATTGGTATGCAAATGCATCGTGCAAGGACTATTATAGACGTCGTCGTTTAAGCGGAGCATTCACACATCCATCGCGTATGGTCTATCCACCGGGTGAAATCTATACGCCTGAACCGACACCTGAACCCTTACCGAAACCGAAAATTCGTGCCAAATTCGAGGACCAAGTATCGAAATTCTTACATCCGGATTATGAATTGGGTCTTATCAAGTCCGAAAGCCAGTATGTAGTCATTGCATGATTTTGATTTATAGCTCAGTGTCAAATAAATAATGTTTCGTCCTTTAGCTACCAATACGGGCCAGACACATATTTGCTACAGCTGCGTGATGTTGACTTCCCAGTTCGGTTGCGCGAATACATGAAAGTTGCTCACAGACGTTCACCATCGTATGCTATTCATGAGAGCACTGTCGATTGGAGTGTAAATAAAAAAAAATGTTTTTCGGTAATATGCATGCTATATTCTGGTCCTTTTTATTTTAGCTTCCAATAATACGTGAAAGACGTCGCTTCACCGATGTGATGGACGAAGAAATCGATGATGAGCGTAAAACCCGCATTGGTCGCCACGGAGTCAACGATTCGTATACAATAAACCGTCGGTTGAGGACTGAATTAGGTACTCGTCTAGATTCGTATGCAGAAGCTGAAGCAATGATGGAAGGCCAACGGGAAGGATGCCTTCCGTTCTTCCGAGAGAAGCCTCAATCGTTTGCTATTAGTGAGGGTGTACCAGCTACACTCTGCAGTTTTGCCGTTGGAGATCCAAAACCGAGCGTTCAATGGTTCAAAAACGACATGGTTCTGTCGGAAAGCAAGCGAATTAAAGTTGTTACCGACGAAGATGGACGATCAATACTACGTTTCGATCCGGCAGTTGGTTTTGATGTCGGAATTTACAAAGCTGTTGCACGTAATAAGGTAGGTCAGACGGTAACGCGATGCCGGGTAGTGCAAGCAGCTCTGCCCGATGCTCCAGACTCGCCCGAAGCCGCTTCAGTAAGCGACACTGAAGTTCTATTGAGATGGAAACAGCCCCGTTACGATGGCCACTCAGCCGTACTCTGCTACAGCTTGCAATACAAATTGGCCAGCAACGATGAATGGACAACCGTTGCAGATAATATTGATCATGAATTTTTCCTAGTTCATGGATTGGGTGAAAAACGAAACTATCAATTTAGACTAGCGGCACGCAATCGTATCGGATGGAGTGAAATGGGCATTCCATCGATGATCACAACAGCCGAAGGTGGCGCACCGAAAGTTCACATAACCAAAGCAATGAAACATCTGCAACAGATTACAGAATCAGGACAAGAAATCATGCTGGACGAAGAAAAAACTCACATTGACTATCACCAGGAACGTGATCCACTTGACTGGTCCGCAGACTCGAATATTGGTGAAAAGTATAGCTTTATATCGGAAATCAGTCGCGGAAAATTCAGCACAATCGTAAAAGGTATTCAGAAGTCGACAGACGGAGTTGTTGTAGCGAAACTATTCGAACTGAATCCGGGCACTGAAGAATCCATCCAACACGAATTCGAAACGTTCCGAACACTACGACACGAACGTATTCCTGCTCTTCTGGCTGCATACAAGCCACAAAACTCTTCAGTGGCAATATTCATTCAGGAAAAGCTACAAGGTGCCGACATTCTCACCTACTTGAGCAGTCGTCACGAATACACCGAACAAATGGTCGCGACCGTAGTCACACAAATCTTGGACGCTCTACAATATCTTCACTGGCGAGGATACAGTCACTTGGACATTCAACCCGATAATATTGTCATGGCATCGGTACGATCGATTCAAATCAAATTGTCCGATTTCGGATCAGCACAAAAAGTATCGAAGCTCGGCACTAAAGTTCCATATAGCGGCTGGTTAGATTTCCAATCGCCCGAAATGGTCAACGATGAGCCGGCCTTCCCACAAACCGATATTTGGTCTGTCGGTGTTTTGACGTATTTATTATTGTCCGGTAGCAGTCCGTTTAGGGGCGCCGATGAAAATGAAACTAAGCAGAATATCTCATTCGTACGGTATCGATTTGAAAATCTGTACAAGGAAGTAACGCCGGAAGCCACTAGATTTATTATGTTCTTGTTCAAACGGGCACCTAGGTAAGATGATAAAATTTTGGAGATCGTTTTTGCGATTCATCTGTTCTATTTTTTTTTAATTTTAGTAAACGTCCTTTGGCTGAAGAGTGCCATGAACATAGATGGCTTATGTCATCAGATTATATGATTAAGAAACGAGAGCGAGCGGTATTCTTAGGCAGTCGTCTCAAGGTAATATTTTTTTTATGATAGAGAATTGTGTGAAAAGTACGCCACCAGAAATACTACAGCTCTTAAAGTAGAATCTATAACTGAGGCTCAGAGCTCTGCATCGGTTGAATAATACTTCTTTTTAACGAGAAGTAAAAGCATCGAAAGCCTAAATCGGTGGGACACTTTAACCCGCTTAACATTTCCTCA
Source organism: Beris chalybata (assembly GCA_949128065.1). Classification (NCBI taxonomy): domain Eukaryota; kingdom Metazoa; phylum Arthropoda; class Insecta; order Diptera; family Stratiomyidae; genus Beris; species Beris chalybata. Next base: position 17,716,068 of record OX421895.1, on the reverse strand, counting down.
GTCGTACGGAAGGATCCTCTTGGAACCACCGTTAGGTATTGCATTGGCAGGCCGTCATAGCAATATTGCTAAAACCGTCAGTTATTGTCTGTCTGGTTTAGTCAGTTATTGTCTGTCTGGTTTAGTCAGTCATCTCCTGAGGTACGTCGCGTTGGATGTTTCTTATTCGCTCAAAGCGGTGAAGTGTCGACATAATCCGTGCTGCTGCAGACTGGAAAACTTGCCACCTGAGGGCTGTGTAGCAAATGTGTCTAACGAAGTTTTCTGTGGTCGGAGCTTCTCCGAAGGCCTCCGCAACCTCGGCTTAGTCGACGTCGAAGCGCAGGCAGTGCAGTAAGATATGCTGCGCGTCCTCAATCTCGTGGGGACAGTTGGGACAGAACTGGTCTTCCTGAAGATACTGCTTAAAACAACCGTGTCCGCTGAGCAGCTGAGTCACATAAAAGTTCACTTCCCTGTGCTTGCAGCTTAACAATTGGTAACATTGCTGATATTACTCCGACTGCTTCATCGGACACTGTTCGAAAAACACTAGCAATCCTTAGTGCGCTAAAACGATAGATAGATCGGGTTCCGGCAATATACGATTTCTTCTTCGTTGCATCTGCCCAGATCGGTGCAGCGTATAGCATTACGGAACTCGTGACCGTTGCCAATAGTCTTCGCCTGCCGGAGCGTGGTCCTCTAATATTTGACATGATGTGTGAGAGCGCACCATTTACCTTTGAAGCTTTTTCGCTGATCGCCAGAAGATGGTCCTTGAAGGACATTCCAGTGTCGATTAACATTCAAAGATATCGCAGATTTGGCTGCGAGATGATCTCGTACTCTCCGGCTCTGAATGTGATAACTTCTGAATTAATTTATTTTGACGTATGTACTTTTCGAGAGCTCAATAAAAACTGCCTCCGTTTTATGCGAAGCCAACTCCAAGTCCGATCCAAATTGTTGCTCTGATAGACTTCCAGGTCTCTCGAATGACTCCTGCAGCCGGTTACTGATAATGCTGTCCAGTACTTTTCTCAATGAGTCCAGCATACATAGTGGCCAGTAAGCCAATCGCTGTTCAGGTTGCTTTTCGGGCTTCAATAGCCGCAGCAGTCTTTGGAGCTTCCAAAAAGCGGGGAAAACTCCTTCATTGGGACTTCATTGGCTGTGTACATACTAGCGAACGTCTTGGGATCCTTCCGGATGGGTAGAAAAATACTAGAAGTATCCGTTTGTCATCATTAGTTTCTTACGCACCTAGTCATTTGATTTTGGTGGCACTTAGAACACAAGTGCTAATTTCTTTCTTTGATAATTTCCTCTATCTGCAATCAACTTTCTGTCGATGTTTACACTAATTTCCCTTTATTTATAAACCTACGTCATTATTTTAAGAATAAAATTGTTGTCGCAACTCGTCTTTTCTTGCCATGTGTACGTTCACCTCTTGCAAAACAATTGACAATAGTTTCACCGCTCGATAAACCTTAAGAAAAACTTTATAAAATCCATTATCAATTTTCAGGCATTCTCACAAGAATACCACACAATGAAGGCAACAGAAGCATCAACCTCAGACGCATTAGCTAATTCTCTAGGTGGTCCAACACCACGACAACTTCTACGATCAAATAGTATACAGGAGGAGCTGTTAACAACTTTCTAATTCAAAATAATTCGTACGACAAAACAAAAACCATTACAACGCTCCATAAGAGTGTAACATCTTTACCATTTTCGTCCCAACAAGATAAACTGCTAGAAAAAATCGATATCAATTTTCTGATGATTCTATTCTATGATTTGAAAAGTTTTCTTTTTTCTTTATAATTTTAATTTTATTTTATTTATTTACAATTTTCTGAATTAATTTATTTTGACGATAGCAGATTGTGTGTTTTTTTTTTAAATGTTGTTATTGATTTTAATTATGTAAATTGAAAATTTTAAATCTTATTGTGATATATATAAAAGTGGAGGAAAGCAAACGATCGGAAAAAATAAATTAAATGTTACTGAAAAAAAATTAAATAGAAACGAATTCGAAAAAAAAACTGATTTAGTAAAAATTTTGGACATTTTATTTATGTAATTCTTCATTCATAGAATGTTGGTCTCGTTCTCATATTTTGTAATATTTTAATCGAGTTGTAATTTATTTTACTTTTTGTTTTAAAAAAAATAATAATAAAGAAACAAAAACACGGACAAAAACCAAATATTTAAATTGATGAAACTAATAAAAAAAAACTTGTTAACAAAAAAAGTTAACTGCTTTTTTTTCATATCATTTATAATACATAAGTAGATAGTCTAAAATAAATTAAACTAAGGAAATAATAACACCAAAACTCTTTATCTTTACGCTAGATATATTTTTAATTTTATTTAATTTCATCATAGTCAGCTTTTATTTATAATTGTTTTTTTTTTTTTTAATTTACGATGATCTTATCAATATCAACACTACTTTATTTTTGTTCTGTTTTCTTTTTAATATTTACAAATATTGACGTTAACACAAAAACGGAAAACTCAAATTCCAAAATTATTATTATTTTCATAATTTAATATTCGTATCTCGTATTCATGCTTCTTAAAGTTTAGCTAACCTTTTAGATCTCATTTACATGCTCTCATTTATTGAGTCCAATCATTTTTATTTCCTATTAAATTAATTGAGTCAAACTTACATAAAAAATAAGAAACATAAACGTGTCTGAATTAGTTGAAAGCGCAGCACTTTCATTGTCCCCAGTTGAATGCGATTTATTTTCATTATCTGCCTGCATACAACGTTACAAATTCTTTCACTTTTGTTTGGAATTCGCTTTTGTCTCGTTGGTATTGTTCGGCAGCATCACTATTTAAAGGATCATCGAAATTTAGAAGATCCTGGAACATAGAAAAAAAAAGACAAATTTGAGATTAACAAAGTTGAGTTGAAATTTTTTAAACACTTAAGTGACTTAGTCAAGATATTATCACCACCGAGTCGATAATTCAGGCAATAATATCGGCAAAAACAACTGCGACCTCAACAAAGGTAAGAAGAACTAGAAATTCTACTTGGATAACCCATGACATTTTGGTACAACTGAGAAGGAAAAAGAAAGTGTACAGAAAACTGATGCATGATCCGACAAACTAAAATTACATCATTCAATACAGAACGGTTAGGAACGAAACAACCAAAATGGTAAAATGAGCTAAGGAACAATATTATAATGACCAATTAGCAAAAACAGACGGAAATCCTAGAAAATTGTGGAGTACAATCAGGGAAGCTAGTGGAATTATCGGCAGTTTACGTAAAAAAAATTAAGTAAGTACTTTAGATACGCCAAATGGACCAATTAAAGATCCCGCTTTAATTGGAAATACCCTAAATGAACACTTCAGCACGATTGGTACAACTCTCTCAGAAGAACTTAAGATTCAAAGTAATGCGGAGAATTCTCAAAGAACCTGCTGTCCTATGGCATCAAATGCAATTTTTCTTTTTCCAACGGAAGCTAATGAAGTGGAAAACATCATTGCTGAACGTAAATCTAACATAGCCCCTGGTATCGATGGTATAACAACAAATGATCTAAAAATATTAAGGTCAATCATATCAACCCCCCTTAGCATAGACATAAATAATCATTTAAACGAAGGAACATTTCCAACCTGCTTCAAAACAGAACTGATCTCTCCCATCTATAAATGTGGTTCAACCAAACATCCAAATAACTATCGACCAATAGCCTTAATCAGCGCGTTAAGCAAAATTTTCGAAAAAGTTATCAACAGGAGGCTTTTGCAATTTATAAAAAAAATACTCTGGTTTTGATAATAACCAATACGGGTTTCAAGAAGGCAGCAATACATTTAGCTATTCAGTTTATAAACGAAGGTCTCGGTGAAGGTTCCTACGTTACTGCGATATTTGTAGATTTAAAAAAAAACCTTTGACACTGTAAACCATAAAATATTGCTCGAAGTTCTAAAGGAAATTGGGATTAGAGGAAAGGTCAACGACATATTAAAAAACTTTTTAGTTAACCGACAGAACATTACCAAAAATCTCGACACACTAAGCTCAACTAGGACAGTCAATATAGGAGTTCCACAAGGTTCAATTCTTGGACCTACATTGTATCTTCTGTATATACACAATCTACAGTTCATAGGACTTAAAGCCAAATATATAATTTATGCCGATGACACATTACTTCTTTACAAAGGTAAAAATCCAGAACAACTAGAAATATTAATAAATTCCGACCTGAAAATTTTTAAAAATTGGCTATTAGGCAATAGGCTTAAATTAAATACTGCAAAAACAAACTATATGCTCTTTAGACAAACTAACAAATTAGACATACATTTAAAACTAGAAATAGAAGGTAGGCAACTAACGAGAGTACAGGAAACAAAATACTTAGGGCTGACAATTGACGACAAACTTACTTGGACTCCTCACATATCTAAACTGAGAAATAAAATTGCCCCGATTATTGGAGTAATAAGACGGAACGAATACCTTAAAGTCCCAATAAAGAACATGATATATAATGCTTTCATTCTATCCCACATAAGCTACGGCCTTCTTGTGTGGAGCCAGACCTCGAAAAATAACTTGGATAAAATCGCTAGACTGATGAACAGAGGCATCAAGGCCGCCTACAATTTACCACATCTGACACCATCGATGGAACTTTACCTTACCTATGGGAAACTAACCATACACTAGCACATAATGCCTAGAACGAATTAAGCTAATTCACAATATAAAAAAACAAAAAACTTAAATCCTCCATCAAATTGATTCACAACCAAGAAACACACAACTTTTCACAAGAAGTGCGAAATCTATTAAACAGCAACATGTTCCAAGGACAGATTGACTTAGAAAGGGTCCTGTCTTTGAGGCAATACGAGAATATAATGCTTTACCGACAAATATACAAATGGCAAAGAATGTGTTTCAGTTGAAACGAATTGCAAAAAAGCATATTTTATGTCAAAACTAAAAAAGGCATTAAGAATTATTACAATCACAAACGACCTGGAAACAGATAATTATTCAGGCGGATTCTCGAGATTCTCGAAGATTCTAAGGAATGGTTGTAGATTGTATTGTTGCATGTATTGCATGTTTACGTGTTTATTTATTTTTTTGTGTTATTTTCCTTTTTAAAAACTGTTCATAATCCCCTCCCCTCTCCATTTACTATTAATAACTTTTATTTTTTATTATTATTTTTTTTCTCGTTATTAAAATATTTGAAAACTATATTTCTCGGTACGACCCCTTATACCAGTGAGTTGCACTGACTGCGGAGTACCTTTGGGTTACGGTAATTTGATTGGACTCTGAGCCTAATGTCAGCATACATGCATGAGTATGTTGACTAGGTGAAAATTTTTCCAGTTCATTGAGCTGAGTGACAGCATTTTCACCAGTTCTCTAAGCTGAGAAAGTGCGCCCAAATGGGGATTCCTTCTACAACTCTCGAGTTGGGAATGAACCGCCCATTTTGCATGAAGGGACTACATCTATTATTAGTATGAAAACATCCAGATTATGCCAGTGGAGAATATGGTATCAAAAATACGAGATGGCATCAAATCCACGGCAGAAGAGAAATTATCAAGCCCTGCAAAAAAAATAATGACAGGTTCGCCCAAGAAAGTAGCAATGCAATAGACAGAAAAAACGAGGCTTACAAAGTTCTTAGTGAACGACCAACACGAGCCAAAAAATATAGATTTAATTCATTTCAGTTTCATTAAAAGCTGATTATTTACAGTTAATTACAGTAATTATAACAAAAAGCGATAATTAAATAGAACAAATTACATAGAATATTTAGTCAAATTGATTAATTATTTTATTCAAAGCTGACTTTAGCTGTGTCGCGCTCATGTCAAAATCAATACCATGATAAAAACGGTTAACAAGACGTGAAATGGATGGGATCGGTTCATGTTGCCCATAGTTAGTCCGATGAAATGAAATGTTTAGTAGTGTATAGTTTCTCAAAGTATGACCCGGAATACGAAAAGAAATTTCTTGTAACAATATCAGGGCATCAATTCCTCCAGTGATAATGTTAAACGTGAAGACAGTTCCGAGAACTTTCCTTCTGTTATCAAGCGAATCAAGAGAAGATTAAGATGTCCAGAATCATCATCACCATCAATGGCGCGACAGCCCAAAGCGGTTCAGGGCCTGCAGGATACATTGTCTGAAGTCATCTCGGTTCAGCGCCCGCGTCCTCTAATTTGTGCATCTGCGTCAACTAAGTCCTCATATCTTTTTCGCGGTCTTGTCCACCGGTCGCTTGCCATGAACTCTACCTTTCATTGTGCCGCTTGGGAATTCTTCCGTCATCCATTCGCCCCACATGACCTGCCCATTGCAGCTTACGGAATTTTATAAGAGTCGATGCGGCTGGGTCGTCGTAGATGTTATACAACTAGTTGTTATACCGGATACGCCATTCAGTACTTTCTCCTACTGGTCCCAAAATTCTTCGAAGAATACGTCGTTCAAAAGCGTCTATTGATTTTTCAGACGCTTGGGTGAGAGTCCAGGTTTCACTTGCATATAGTAGCACATGTCTTATTATGGTTTTGTATATGCGAAGTTTGCTCAGCCTGGGCAATTTTTTCGATTTTACGATCGGGAAAACTGTGAAATATGATTTATTTGCTAGTATGATCCGTTGATTTACTTCGTCCCGTTTGTTACCGTCTCTTACAAGGTGTGATCCCAAGTATGAGAAATGATCTACATTCTCCAGGCTGTAGTCCCCCACGGTCATATTTTGTCTAGTTGGCGCGTTTCTTCTTGTTTGGGTCATGAACTTGGTCTTACTCTCATTGAACTTTAGCCCCGACATCCTTTGCTGCTGAGTCTAGACAGTGGAAGACTTCCTTCGCGTCTGGAACAGATCTGGCTATGATGTTTATGTCATCCGCGTACACCACTAGTTGAGTGGACTTGATTAGTAGGGTACTTCTGGTATCAACGGGTACCTTTCTGATGACATATTCCAGGGCAAGGTTGAAGAGCATGGGAGCGAGTCCATCTCCCTGCTTCAGGCCGGATTCTGTTCGGAAGCTTTGGGTTAGCTCGTTTTGTATCCTTACTTGGGATTCAGTGTCAGTCATGGTAATTTTTGTTAATCGGACGAGTTTTGATGGGATTCCAAAGTCGAGCATTATTTTATATAGTACATTACGATCTATACTATCGTAAGTCTGTTTGAAATTCACGAAGATCTGATGCACGTCAATGTTATACTCCCACCATTTTTCTAGCACTTGTTTGACGGAGAATATCTGGTCAATAGTAGATCGTCCGGTTCTGAAACCACCTTGGTATTCGCCGATAATACTTTCTGTATAAGGCTTTAATCGATTATGAACTACTTTCGTCAGTATTTCGTAGGACGTACACAACAATGATATGCCTCCGTAATTTTCACATCGCAGTTTATCTCCTTTCTTGTAGATTGGACATATAATGCTCTGCCGCCAGTCGTCGGGTATTTTTTACTCAATCCAAATTTTTGTCACGATTTTGTGTAGGAGATTGGCGAGGTATGGACCGCTTCCCTTTAGGAGCTCCACTGGTATTGCATCAACTCCGGGTGATTTATGTATTTTTTGGTCGCGCAGGGCTGCTTCCACTACTCCGACAGTGGATACCGTAGTTGATGCCTGCTCATCCGATGGTGCCCTTGGTGTTATAATTGGGTTGGTGGTCGTCACTCTGTTAGGGTTCAGCAGCTTTTTAAAGTATTCAACCCATCTTTGTTTAATTTGTTCTGCGTCACTAAAGTTATTTCCTTTCTTGTCTTTACAGAGGTTTGTTCGTGGCTTATAGCCTTGTCTTATTTGTTTGACGGCAGTATATGCGGATCGTACATTATGTGAGTTCAAGTCAGTATTTAGGCTTATAATTATGTCATTGTTGCATTTTCGTTTCTTTCGTCTGCAGATTTTGTTTGATAATCGCCTAAGCTCGTCGTATTCTTCCTTTTTGGCTCTCGTCGGTCTTTCAATGTACGCAGCACCTCAGAAAATTAAAACTAAAGAATTTTCCTGTGTTGAGTTTACGAATTCAAATTCATTCATAAACCAAGTGTACAGTAAATTCTAAAAATGAAATCATAGAATAGGTTTTTTTTCTTCGAATTTATAAAACCGAACGTCGAGTTTCCCTTTACACATTATCCCCCTAAAGTGTCGAGATTCTAATCATACGTGTCGCCTCCGAAGCTCAAATAGGTACCGTCCAGCGACCACCGAAGGCCAACAACCAAAGAACGACCGAATCGAAGAGTGGAGTTAAAAGGTTTTTCCAGTGGCCGCTAAAAGACCGACCGAACGAATCATGGAAGGGCCCTAACGCGTATTCACAAACCCCATACCATTTCAGTCACGAGCAGGACTGTCTTCGATTAGGTTTTGTTTGATTAAAAACCTTACAAAACCCTATACCATTTGAGTAGAAAATGTAACCGAAATAGCATAGACTTTGCGAACGAAATTGATCTGCACGCGACCTTAAAAACCCTACACCCTTTGAGTCACAGACGACATCAAGTGTGACTGTCTTCGATTAGGTTTTGTTGGCACGTAAATGTGTTTACAAATCGTAATCGAATAGTCTCAGAAAAAGTGTGTAAGTTGCGGTTTGTTGATGGTCGTTTGAAAACGCTATATCATTTGAGTCAAGGTCATGACAATTTCGATTCGGTTTTGTATGCACAAAAACTGTAGTACTGAACTATTTCAGGCTCTCTTGTGGAACTGTTAAGCGCCAAATATCATCCCACTTTCTTACAATCGCGAACTGCTTCATATAGAGAAAGATATGGCCTTGGCCATACTTTTGCCGGAGTAGGACAGACGAACTCTTGAGCAGTAGTCGTGCAGATATCTCCAGAGTCACGACGATCAGCACGGGTCACTGGCAAATGGGTGACCACGCGGCCAGACTGGGTATTTCCTTTAACGTCAATTGCCGCCGTTGCGGGGATGCTAATAATAGGGAAAATTGTTATCCACCTTCTTTGCGAGTGTCCGGCACTATCTAGAGCCAGCCTTCATGCATTAAGCAAACCGTTCTTTGATAACCTGATGAGATCTCGATAACATTGGAGAAGTGATTTTGTCCACTTTCGATAAGCTCCGGAAGGATGTGATATTCCATTCCAGCACCCAGGTCTCTGTAAAACTCTGTATCTTCTTCATCAGCCATCAAGGGACAGATTAAACGAGTTGTGGTATCAAAACGACGCTAATATGTTGTTTCGCACCCACGTAAACCAACTAATCAGAATAGAATTTATGCAAGCAGTCAGCGACTGTTGGAAAATCGCTTAAAATAAAGAGGTACCTCCGTAACTTACCGTAAACAACGAATTAAGTCCCCAGATAACGTCCTTCAGTTTTCTCGTCGGTGCCCATCCGAGGCCATCAATCGAATTCTGTCGCAGCAGCGACAAGCAAATGTCACCGACAACCGAAATATTTGGATGCCACAATTTCGTCAAACATTTGACTTTGGGCGGCTAAAATTAGAATCGTAACGTTACTCATGACGTCTGCAATTTCCAACCAAACGGATTCACCGTCATCCGGAATACTCACGGCCATATTATACTCTTCGGGAACGAAAACCGAAAACTTGAATTTGCCGTTCTTCCAGAAGCCCTCGTCCGGACAAATGGTCAGCGTGAACTCGCTAAGAACGTTCGGATCGTTGAAGAAAACCTTACACGTTGCGGGTAGCATTTGTTCCATTTCTTGGACTTCTTTGACAAGGAGACGATCACGAATCGAAATCCTTTTTTGGTTCTCCGTATTCGCGGTATTATTGCTGCCGGTTGTGCTGTCCGGCGCGTCTTTTTTCAATTTTCTCGTTAACGTGATCATTTTAAGGTGCTTATCGTTGGCGATTTCGGGGACACCGATTGATTCCACTTTTCGTGAATTCAACTAAACTTTTCGTATCGGAAATATTTTGGCTCAGCTTCGGCGGCACACAACACTCCTTACGTTCGCGCGGACAAGAAAAATCATTTGATTCGTTTTAATTTTGGTATTTTTCGGTATTTTAGTTGCCAATTTCATTCACACAAATTCGAGACTTTATTTGACTAATTGAACGCGAACGACGCTAAAGAAATCGACGTAATTTTAAGAAATTTTTACTTTCGCTTAATTTCCCATTGCAAAACATTTTTTTGGCATCTCGATGCTGTCAAGGTGAAGAAAAAATTTTTTTCCGAAAACGTTCGTTCGAAATTCGAAGTGTCGAATTGTAATTTCGAAAGTCGTTGTATGGCAGTACTGGAAAATCAATTTTATTACATATGTGCTTAAAAAAGGCCGTGATGCAGTTAAAGGTTAAAGGAGTGCATCGCCGAAATTTTCGGGGCAAGAAATGCGAGTTTTCAGGTAAATTTTAGCCACGGACTAAACCCCTTTTTCTAGCAGGTCAAAAAAAAATTTGAGAATAGAACAGCGGAACTGCTAGAATAAAAATTGAGGGCAGAAACGGGTCACATTTTTTTGCAGAAAAGAAATCACCATAAGGAAACTTTTTGATGGTGATCTCTTCTCTGCAAAAAAATGTGACCCGTTTCTGCCCTCAATTTCTGTTTTAGCAGTTCCGCTGTTCTATTCTCAAATTTTGTTTGACCTGCTAGAAAAAGGGGTTTGAGTCCGTGGCTAAAATTGACCTGAAAACTCGCATTTCTTGCCCCGAAAATTTCGGCGATGCAACTCCTTTAACCTCAAATGTGCGTAAGAAACGATTAAAATAAGAAAAAAATATCTTACAACAGCGGCAAACGATTTAAAAGCATAAAGCCTGAACTAGATTGCACGGCAGCAACAGCAACAGCAAATTTAGAATTGGAAATGACTCGGCAGCACGACGTTTTTGCTGCTGTCACTCAATCAGCTGATCGCTCTCGACCAATGAAATCAATTTGCTGTCGCTGGCGTGGTAATCTAATTCAGGCTCAAATAAAACTGTCCAACGGGTCATACGGTAATTAGAAATCACCTGAAAGCGTTCTATTGTAAATTGACCTGTCGGACGGATCTGTCAAAAAAGAGGGCAGAAATGCAATAATTTTGCATCTTTACAGGTCACATTTTTTTCAGAAAAGAAATCACCATTACACGCCGCACTGATTGAATGCAGAACCGGTTCCTATCACCCACCAGATGGTGTACTACTGGGTGCACTTGCACAGCTGATCCCGCGCTGTTTGAAAATCAAAAAGTGTCAGTTGCAGTGTTTTTCTGCGAGCGGTAAATTTTGCAAGTCTTTTTTAAAGTAAATTAACTTTTTCATTTTATACTACCGAACGAATTAATTCGGCCTTGGACGTAATGAACGAGTGAGTAAAGGCTCCGCCGTACAATTTTCCAAAATTCACAGTGTTTTTCCCCACACTTTCCCGGCACTTTTCTACCCTTGTTCCGTTACTTTTTAACGGAGTGCAATTTTAACACCCGAACAAATTTACTGTACAGCGCAGCGACACTATCATTTGACCCACTCACGAATCCCCGCACTTGTTGCTCCTTATTTTGGCAACGCACGAGCTACAACAAGGTTCGCGCTCGCTTCGTTTCATGTTTACAAATTTTACAGCGGTAGGACGTCATTTGTTGGGTTTTTTGTTTTGCCCCCCCCCCCCCCCTCTGCGGGGAGTTCATTGCGCTCGCGCAACGAACGTCATTGATCGATTTTCATATTCATTATTTTCATTACGTATCGTTCGCGCTGCCAAGAAAACCCTCGCTCAAGCGACGAGCCACACAAAATCGAAATTTTCTTTTAGCTCCGTAAAATTCGTCCCGGGATTGCATCGCGCCGCAACCTCATTTCATACCCGTCTGTAGAGTTGTGACCATTTTATCGGTCGGGTTTTTCCATTTGATTTAATCGTTTTGTGCCATTTGTTTTGTTGATTTCTCTGCCTCAGTTAAAATAATAATAAACAATCGGAAAAATCATCTCGAACGCAGGACAAAACAACAACAACAAATCACTCCGCCGCCGTCGTTGCTTCGATGGAAAGCGTTTCCATCAGTTAGGACACCTATCGGCGCTCGAGGACAGAATTCTGAAGGAAAATTTTTCCAAGGAAAAACCCCGAAAAAAGTATGTAGAAAAATTTGTCCTTGCATTTGACTTTTCAATGTGTCCTTAATATATAAAAAAAAATTAACCCTTGCGTGTTTTTCAGTGGAATGTTGTGTCGACCTCCAAAAAGAAGAAGGTGCATCTTTCGTTTTTACCATCGCCCATCGACAGGATTAGGTAAGTGTACAGAAACTTTACACCGCTTCCGGTCGGCACAGCGCGAGTTATTTAGCAACTCGTCAAAGTGCTCCCATAATCCAATTTGCCGTTTCATAAGTTGATTAAGGGGTTGCCGGTCAGATTACAGCTGTCCTCGGTTTAAGATTAGCAGTCATCATTTTGTTTTGGATTCTGCAGATGCTGCTAATTTTTGAAATTCGAATATTTACCCCTTTACCTACGTTCTCAATCGTTTGCTGGGATCAGAATCTGGAGACTAGGAAGGGAAGCGTATTGCTAAGCAAATCGATAACTTTATGTTTCTAACGCATCGCAGTTGTCCTCCACTCTTGGGCCGCGGTCCGAATTATACTCACGGTGCTTACATTACCAACAGTGCTTACAGTCGGTCCGAATTGTATGCACGCTTACGACGCATATAATTCGGACCGGTCGTGTGCACACAGTGTACTCACAGTGCCTATGCTCGAAACCATGAGTAGTGTAAGCGCCAGAATATTACCCCTCCATGCAAATCGTATGCATCGTTAGCGCAATTCGGACCGGTTGTATGAGTGCTAAAAGCGCAGAAAGCGTAATTCGGACCGCGACCTTGGTCTTTATTAACCGCAACACTCCTTGATGTTCCTTTTTGGTTGGAGATGCTTAGTCTATCGACTTAATTCATTTTTTTAAATACAGCCTGCATTCGTGCGGCGAGTACCACTAGCACAGGGATGAAAGACTGGCGGAAAAAATAGATGACAACCGTATAGAAGAAAGTCTTATTTTGTATTCCTAGAAATTGTACAATATTCAAAAAAGAACGAAAAAACTCTGCTAAAAAGCTGACACAACTTTATTATTTTTCGGCACAGAGTCCGAAAAGCAAATAAAGTCAAAATGCGGCAGAAGTACCAATGCCTTGAAACACCAATTACGATTTTGGGACATTGTCCGGAACGCATGTTTCCGTTGCCTACTCGCAGGAAGGAGTATCACGTATTCTATGATGCCATGTGATAGACAACCCATTGAGCTGATGATGGGCAAATTTGACGAAATCATCTCCGACCTTATCTATCAAACTATGAGTAAATCGAATGCCTACAATCCAATCTGGGCAGAATCACAATTGCGCCATTTGCACGAAAAGAGACCTGAGCAAACTGAGATCGCTGCAGATGTTCGAGATGGAAATTAAATTCTCCACAGAAGTAATAAACCTTGGAGAGAAATCCTGTCTCAGAAAATCCTATGGAGCAAGCACTTGGATAAAATATTAGGGAAGCCATGTGAAGATAAGTCATAGATTAAACGTGGGACTTTATTACTCCTCCGTATCGGCTGCAAAGCCGGTTATCAGCTGGGTACGTATTTCCAGGCTAGCATAACAACACGTTCGTGAAAATAGACGAATTCAGTTACTTGAAAACATAGTTTCCATTCAAAACTAAAAACTTCCACTGATAAATTCGCTGTTATCAAATGAATTCCTCGAATACCTGCGAAGATTCACATTACGTGCATGGACTATTCGGTCTTAATCAGTTTTGACCGTAGAGCTACTGGAGACGATAAGACACCGGTTTTGTATAAAGCGCCAACAAAACAGCGAAAAGTGAGACAAAACAGGGTCGTTATATCAAATTGTTGGTGTTTTGGCGTGTGATTGAGTGAGACAAAACAGGAGCGATATGTCAATTTGTTGTTGTTTTGCATGTAAGTGAAGGCGGCGACGTCCGCCTTCGACTCAATCGCTGTATATATATCTCCATGGTTTTGACGCATTGAACTCATTGTCTTATTATCCGCATGATATCGATTTTTTGTTGTGGTGGTATTGGCGATGTTTTTAAAGATATCTTGATCAGCAGCCGTGGTTATTTGGAACGTCAATTTCAAGTATGATTTTCCCTAGGGTTGGGAAGCTGTTCATATGATAAGAAATAAAGGACATGTGTTTATTTTAGCTGATTAGAAAAAACTCTTTTTCAAAGTATACTGTTGCGATTGCAGTAGCTTCTGATACTACACCCAAGGAAAATAAGAACGGAAAATTTTTATCTACATGAAGAAGTTTCAGCATTCGCGAGAAGAACGAATTTGTCTGATAAGACTTATGGCCGTTATAACGACCTTCAGTTAAAATTTAACCAGAACTTTGACTGTAAGTTTCGTATGAACTTCTGTCAGTTAAACTTCCAGTTAGAACGTTACTGACGATCGTAGGAACGAGCCTTAAAAGATGTGACCAATTAGAGATTCGAGTCTCGAAAAAATTGGAAACAAGTTTTTAAACGATTTCATAAGAAACAACTTGATCTTTCATGCGACACGAGGCATTTTGAAACACTCAGCACACTGGTCTCGCAATGAATGAAGTAACACTTCACACCTTCTTGGTTTTTAGTATTCAAAAAGTTATGAACTTGGTTTTTAGGTCATTACATCAAATGCCGTAATAACCAATTTTATATCTCATCAGAACTAAAGAAATGGCAAACATTATGAAGTCATGGGGAACAAGTTCGAATTCGGATTCAAAAGTTCCTGAAAACACTTTCTAAATGTTTGTATGAAGTAGCCGTAGAATAGAAATGAATTCAATATTTTGAAAGACGTAATAGATATGACGAAAAGCTTGAAAATATTGTATATGCATTCTATTTTCACTGAAATTTTTTTCGATCTCTCCCCTGCCCCCTTTCGAACGCCAATGGATATTTGAAGAAATTTTTATCTGAATTACTTTTCTAGTTAATTAACATATACAGTGGCTCACAGCTTAAGCTTAGTCTGGGTGGCTTAGAGCACTTGCCTTCGGTGCACCTGGTACAAGGTTCGATTCTGCTTGGCGACAAGAAATTTTCAAGAATGAAATTGGGTGCCGGACTACCAGTTCACTCAGCTGTAAATGAGTACCTGAGTTAAAATCGGAGTAATAATCACGGACGAGCGTGTTGTTGACCACTTCTCCTCCTAGTGTTCCGTTGGTCTCGCAATGAAGTAACTCTAGCATTACTTCAAGGCCTAGGCCCGATTAGGGCTGTTGCGTCATTGATTATTATTATTACAGCTTAAGCTTATTTCGAACACCTATAAAAAATAAACTAAAGAAGATATCCATATTATTTAAAGGCAGGTTATTAGTCTAATGTTTAAACTAATCAAATATGACTTCATTTATTTTTCTATTTTTTTCCGTAATATTCTCAAACAATTAAAAACGAAAAACCTAATAAAAAACAATGCCACAGCTTATTTCAACCAAGTAACAGATTCATTGTTTAAATTAAGTTAAAACGCACCACAAAAAATTTCAATATTTAGTATGACCACCCTTCTGGCCATTTTTAGCCTGTTAAGCATTGAATCAACCATTTTTTTGTGTCATGTTTTGTGTTTGTGGTAAGTGTGGCCCATTCTTCATTCAATGCAGTTTTGAGATCGCTTTTGTTGGATATTTTCTGTTTTCGGATATTTTCGATGACCTTAATGTCGGGCGACTGTGCCGGTGGTTTGATAACATGCGAACAGTTCCAAACCAGCCCTGTCTGTACAATGCCTGACTTATGCTTCGGGTCAATGTATTGATAAAATCTAAAGTCATCGCGAAGGACCAGTTTTTTCCCCAACTTTCAAGCAAATTGGGCATCAAAATTTCGAGATAATGAGACCTGTCTATTGTAGTCTCAATAAATTGCAAATTTCCAACTCCCGCGGCGAACATCCAGGCCCACACCATAACGCTACCACCTCCGTGTTTCACTGTAGCTTTCAAATTTTTGTTTTGCAATTCTGTATTCGGCATACGCCAAACGTATCAGGCTCCATCAGAGCCAAAAACTTTCAATTTCGACTCATCAGCGAATATAACCGGTATTTCAAAACACTGAATCCTTATCCAAATGCTCCTTGGCAAAATTTATATGTCATTTCTGATTTCCGGCGCTTAAAAATTGCTTTGTACGCGCGATTCTAGCATTGAACTCATGATCTCGATGCACATGACGAATAGTTTACGGGTGGCATGACTTGCCGAACTCAGCATCCACTACATTTGCTCATACGAAACTTACAGTCAAAGTTCTGGTCCAACCATCTTACCAATTTCGCTGCGCGAATAACAACTTTTAAAATTACTGAGTTCTCGCTTGGAAACTTCAAGCGGACAGTCTTATGTTTTGTCAGAGTTGCAATTATACTTTCGTAATATTTTCTTTGACTAATTATGGGCTTCATATGTAGCATTTAACTGAATCTAGAATCTTCATTGGGGCCCTACCAAAGTTTCGTCCAATTTCGGTCCCTACCTTGAGTAAATCGAATTTCAATAATAAATACATCTCTTTCTGGCCGTACCAAAGTCCCGGGCTTCCATAAAGTTATAGTTTTTCAATTAGCATCTCTTCTCTTTAGCAACTTTCATATTTGCTCAAAAAATTGTCACCAGTTGATTAAATCATTATTCCGACTTTATTTCGTTCATTTATTGTTCTTTTAGATTTGGTATAAATCGTCGGGCCGAAGCCTTGGGAGTAAATACATGCTTACAAAAATCGTTCGAAGCAAATCAAAGCTTTCCACGAATATCGAAACGTCCAACGAGACGCTATGAATTAGATTTGGAAACGCCCATGAAGAAAAAACTAGACAGTATGGATAAAATTAGAGGTAACAGTATATTTCGTTTCGCTAGTACTGTACTGTATTATATTCTAATTATTTTAACAGTTGATGGGTCCAATGGACTACGATTCAATTTACGCCGTGTTAAGGGATGCTTCACTCCGGCCATAGGTTCCCCATTCAATGCATCATTGATCACATCGGCATCGGAATGTCTGATGCGAGTACCAAAGTCCGGGATCAATCCCAACAAAGCCGTTTTTACAATGGACTCGAGAACTAGTCAGATTTTAATTGTTAATAATAATGCGTGCCAACTTCTTGGATATTCGTCGCGTGAGTTGTGCAATATGCAATTTTCCGATTTGTTGACGAACCGAAATAAAAGTCATGTTTGTGCGTTGGCCGAAGGACAGTTGAATAGCGAAGACGGAACAATGGTACTGTTGAGCGGAAAGGTAAGGAATGCACCAAGTAGTTTATAGTGTTAAATAATTTAGTACGATGATATTCAGGTCGTGGAAATGAACACAAAGTCGAACAACAAAGTTGCCGTTTCTCTTTGGATTCGTCAAATCGATCAAGACGGTCGATGCTTAGCGGTTGCAGAACCGGTTGAACGGCGCATCTGCCAGTTTGTAATCGATCGTAATGGGTATATAATTAGTGCAAGTCATGAGTCTCTTATGCTTTTCCAATTCGAGACACAAGAACAGGTCGTTGGAATGGACATTTCGGCAATTATCCCGGCAATTATACTCCCCGATGCCGATAACAGTGTGATCACGAAACATGTCCGAAAGCAAAAGGCAACGGGTAAAACAGGCGATGGTATTTCGTTTCCGTTGTGCTTGCTTATCAGTCATAACGATCCTGAGACCGATACAACGGACAGCGGACTTTCGAATCCCAGCAGTAATTTGTTTCTGATAACCGTTTGGGTTTTTCAAAATCTCAGCGGCTTAATTGTGATAGATGAGTTTGGAATGATCGAATCATGCAACCATCACTTCTCCATGTTAATGTTCGGTTACGCACAAACTAAAATCCTAAATCAACACATTACAAAGATGATACCGAATTTCGGCCAGGAACTGGAATATCTCGGATTAACGCGTAGTCGGAATGCCACTGAATCGTCGCTGGACAACGAATCGATAACCGAAACAGATCCAATTGTTGTCGATAAGAATTTCGAGCGAATGGAACGCGACAATAGACCAGCTGTACGACCTGTTAGCGAAACAATTCGACATTCGATAGATTTTACGAAAAAGTTCGGAAGTGGCGATGATAGTCTGCCCGGCAGTGAGAATAATATTGGAAAACTACTAACAGCTCGGAATATGACTGATAAGACGAATTTTATTCGTAGCGGCATACCGGGCGAACAACAGACCAATTTGCTGAAGTCCGTTTCGGCCGATATTCTTGTACGCGAAAACGTTGAAAACAATCGGAATGCGGCTAACGTGAAAAATAAATCGTTTAGTGTTGCCGAACGTCGACATTCGATGATGATCAATGAAGTCATCGAGCGTCATGCTAACAGACAAAGCAATATAAACGACGACTTACTAACACCGGTCAACGATACCAACAATCCGTACTGTATTTCGGAAAATCTAACGCCACTAGAACAAGAATATCAATCAATGGATATTGCGGCGGGACTTGCGACACAAGAATCGTTCGGTAGCTTGTCGGCCGAGCTCGGATCTGATAGGTTTCCGACAACGCCTAATTGCAGTAATATGCCTAAGCCCGATTTAGAGCAATGCGCACCGATAACATCAACTCCCGACATAAGAGCGACCAGCGCAATTGCAAATCTGTCACCGAAAATTGTATCATACACGGATGGCAGGTACAAGGGCGAAGCTATTCATTCGGATGGGAACGTAATCGATATTTTGTACACGATTTCGAGCCAAATTTTGCCATGTGGTCGAAAAGCGTTTTGTGTTTGGATTTGTCGAGATCCGGATACAGTTTATGATTTGGACGACGATATTCGACATCAAAACTTAACGCTTACGTTCAACAGCATCACGAGTACCATTGAAAACTCCTTGGGTCAAGCCATCAAAAACACTGCAGCTCTGAATTGCAGTCGACCGAATTCAGTGTCGTTGATGTCACAGTGGGAAGATGAAGAACAGATCAATGGTGACTTCTGTAAATATTACACGACGCTACGGCAGATCGGAAAAGGTGCGTACGGATATGTGAAAATGGCTTATCGCAATTCGGATCATTTGCTAGTCGTTGCCAAGTTCATCTTAAAGGATAAACTTTGTCCGCAACTGATGATACTCACGGAAGAAAAGAAGGAAATCCCCATGGAAATTTATCTCCTAACGACCGTCAAACATCCGAATATAGTGACCGTCTACGATGTTTTCGAAAATGAGAAATTCTTTCAACTGATCATGGAAAAACACGGATGCGGTATGGACCTATTTGAATTTATCGATCGTCGGCCGATGATCGACGAGAAGTTAGGTAGTTTTATTTTCCGTCAGATTGCAAACGCTGTCAGCTATCTGCATTCGTTGAACATTTTGCATCGCGACATCAAAGACGAGAATATTATAATCGATCAGAATTTCCACGTAAAACTTATTGATTTTGGTTCGGCAACGTTCATGGAGGAGGGCAAACTGTTTTCGACGTTTTTCGGCACGACCGAATACTGCAGTCCCGAAGTTTTGGCCGGCAATAAATATGCCGGTCCCGAACTGGAAATGTGGTCGCTCGGCGTAACGCTTTATGTCTTAATGTTTTTCGAGAATCCTTTCCTTGATATCGAGGAAACGCTTCGAACCGATTTGATAATGCCACATAAAGTAAGTACAAATTTGGAAAATTTATTGTATGCCATGTTGGATAAGAATCCGCGATCGCGTTGTACAATGCGACAATTGATGTCGGATCCGTGGATTAATCAGGAAATTAATCCGTCTGTTTTCGATTTCGCCTGGACTATACCGTGTGATCCGCTCGAAGCAAATCCAGAAAAGTATTTTTCCGAGCAACCGCTTTATTCGAGTGCGACCGGCTTGTCGACGACATCGCCCCAAGATAGTTTGTCGCTAGTCGACGAAGATTCTATGATTGATGGCGAAGAAGTGGACGAGGATGACGATGAGGAAGATGAGAAAATAAGTGTACAATCCCAGGAGGCTCAAATATGTGATAAATGTGGTAAGTTGGAAGATAGACGCACTTTTTCTTGGATAATATTCTCATACTTTTGCTGTTTGTAGATAAACCTTCACCCGTCCAAGACGTCGAGAGTTTGCCGTTACTAATGAACACGACAACAATCGATAGTGAACAGTCTGCACTGAATCGAAGAAATGGTCAACGGATCGCGCAACAACAGCAACCGATGGAAACAGCAACAGGTAAAACAGTCATACTAATGAAACAACTCAACCAAAGCCAAGCAGATGTAACTCAAACGACAACCAAAAACTACATAAACACAAGCGACAATTACTTGATAGTTGACAGTAAGAAGATTGCCACTAATTCTGCAACGAATGAAATTCAAAATCCGAATAAAAATATAAACAAAAATGCCCAACCATCTAACAACAGCAAATCTCCCGAACAAACTAATCACCACAATTTCGAACAACAGCACAATCTAACACAGATCCGAGCGATAAGTCCACGTAACTCGATTTTAAAACTAACAACAGCCAAAAGATCACTAACAAAAACCAACAGTAAAATGTGTAGTAGTCAATCCGAAACAAACATGTCGATAAATACACTGGGTGATGGCATCGGCTCCGTACCGTCTCCGTCAAAATCAACAACAGATTTTCGTAATAACGATGATGATAGCAGTGCCTACATAAATTTATCGTGCTCGAAAGCACAATCGTCGTACAATAAAAACAAATTCGAGAGTAGCAATAATTTACTACTGAAGGCCGACAATAGTCAATTAATTTTATCGAAATCGGAAAATAATATTTGCGAAAAGAAAATCCACGAAAAGTTAGCTATTTACGATGTTGTCAGTTTGAACGATTTGAATGCCGATGATCCGTTTCCGAATTGTACGTTAACGGATCTATCGAAAGCAACAAAACTTTTAGATAATATTCAAAATATTGACGGTACGCTAGATTTGAAATTCATTACGTCTGATGACTTTAAGGAGTAAAATTTTAAAAGAAAACCAATAGTTTGGGGGGCTCTTTTTTTATGTTTTACACTTTGGCTTTGTATAAAAAAAAAATTTATTTTGGGGTTGTAAGCAGTTAAGAGGTTGCTTAAAGTGTGTCTTATTATGTAAGCAACAGGAGCAAGATAAAATTTTCGGTTCTAATTTTTAAGCACAGCACTTTCTTTCAAAATCGTCCGTGTGTGAAAATACTATCAGTCCAGAATGGAACCCCAATACTTCTTCAGCAAACTACCACCCAAATCACTTTTTTATCGAATGTCATGAAAACAATTATTTCAACAATACTTGCAATATCATCCGCAACTTTAATGGGTACAGTGAAAATGGCTAGTGAGCTCTTCTGCTCTAAAGAGCGTACACCAATGTGGTGTTATTGCTCCCGACATTTTCAATCCAAACTGAATTTATTTTAAAATACGTACACACAGTCACACCAATATGACCCACTTCCAGTGGTGGTGGCCAGCGTTAAGTAAGAGTTACAACATAAACAAACCTAGCATTTTTTTACAGCAAGACGCTACGGCAAAGCAAAATGTCGTAATCTTCTCTGACTGCCAAGCCGCAATCAAGGCTTAAGATTCGGCAACCACCTCCTCTATACTCGTCGAACAGTGTCGAGAGGAGCTAGCCTACTTAGGAAGTCAAGTCAAAGTTACTCTGCTTTGGGTTCCTGGACACAGAATGATAGAGGGTAACGAATTAGCTTGGCACGGTTCTGCTTTTCACGGCTCTTTCGTTCAGGTCCCATTAGGGACTGTTAAGCGGCAAATATTCACCATCTTTCTCACAAACGCGAACTCCAGAAGCAGCGGACTGACCAACTGCGTCAAATCTAGGAAGATATGGCCATCTTACTGCCGGAGCAGAACAGATGAACTCCTGTAGACGTCTCCAGAGTCACGGTAGTCAGCACGGGTCACTGGCCGATCGTCGACAATTCGGCCAGACTGGGTATTCCCTTTAACACCCCCTTTTGCTGCAGTTGTACAAATAAGAGGATAACTGTTACCCCACCTCCTTTGCGAATTTTCATCCCTAGCTAGAGCCAGACTTCGCGCACTAGGCAAAACCTTTCTTTAATAACCCTGATAAGATTTCGAAATCCAAGAAATCCTTCTTGAACAGTTCCGGATGGATATGATAATCCATTCAAGCATTCGAAGTTTCTGTAAAACTCTGTATCTAATTCAGACACGTGCCCAGGATTTTATCAAGGTGAAATAAGGAATAAACTCGTTTTTTGAAAAACATAAGAGGGCTTGACTTTTCTGACCTCTTAACATCTTTCGGAGGAAATTCAGCTGATGCAGGGTTTATGATTTAATATTATCCTTAATAATTTAATAATAATTTTTAAAATAACTTAATAATTTTTTTTTTAGATTTAATGCGCGCTTAGAGGCTGCTGTATCATTTCCGCGATCTTATAGCCAGTATTTTCTAAAAATTTTAAAACATGACATCAATAAATTTGCCGCCTCCCGCCTTCGCTAATCGTTATCTTTCCTGGGAATGTTTTTATATCAAGCTCAAGCTCATGTAGTGTTTCTCCACTCTTTTGGCTTCGGTTGTATATTTGCGTTTTTTTAAATTTCCATTTCTTATGTAGTTATTGCAGTAATGAAGATCCATTGGCGGTACCAACGTTAACAACACTCACTGTTTCTCTTCGGTAATTGTTTGAACGACTTCTGCTAAAGAACTTCTTATCGCTAATATTAAAAGTCATACCTTGTTCCGAATCACTCCAACGAAATATTTCACTAAAATTGTGTCTTACAAATAACCCACGGTCCATCGAAGAATAGATTTTTAAAATCTTTGTGTATAACATCTTCTGCTGATAACTTCAATATTATTTACATAATCAATGTTTTTGTTTTAGGCTCCACAATCTCGGATATCTTTTCCATCATTTCTGCTTGGAAAGTTTAAAGTTTCTTCTTCAGCATTTCTTGAATTGCCTTACCTATGATGTCCATTGTTAGATTTAGATCTTCGATTTCACTATTCTGCTGCTCCGACTTTTGGTCATGCTCCATTTTCTGGGTGAGATCCGTTGACTACTCTTCTAATTTTTGATTGAGGGCTGTTGATAGTTGATTCTGGTATTGACGTAGGGGGTCCAATTTTTGGTTGAAGTACTTTTAATTCTGATCATTCATTAAACAAACAGTCTATCGTCTCACTATGCTTGCAGTGATCAGAATCAGAAAGTATATCAAACAGAAATTGCCTATAATTGGTCAAACCAAACTACATGCTCAATATCAAGAACACTTTGGCCGGAATGTGATCACGGGGAAAGCATGTATATCCTATGCCTGACCACAAAGGATGCTAGCCCATTAATCGGAATACTCACAGGGTACTGCCTGAACGGTAGAAACGCTAGATGACTGGGAGCCGAGGCAAATGATCTCTGCCGTAGCTGTGGTGACCCAGGAGTAGAAGAGTCAATTTTTTACGTCATATGCGAGTGTCCGGCCATATCGGCGCATATATCCCCGATGACCTTGGTGTTATCAATAAGAGGAAGCTAAAACTTTCTCAAATCTATTAAATGGTTTTAAGTTCCAGGAGTTATCATACTCAACGCGGAGCACAATGGACGAACAATAACGTCTAAGGCCCGTTCCTACGATCGTCAGTTAAATTCTAACCGGAACTCTTTAACAGCAAGTTTTGTAAGAAAATATGTCAGTTAAAGTTCCAGTTAGAACGTAACTGATGATCGTAGGAACTGGCCTTAGTGAAGGAGGATTATGGCATCACCACCCTATATTGCCATACCAGCTCTGATCTTGTTAAGGTCTACTGATAGTCAAAGCCTTTTCTAGCGGTGGTGCGGCGCACCAGGGCGCCAAAGTACCGCGCCGAAGACGCCAACGTACAAAAAACGCCGAAGGCGCCCTGGCGCGCTTTGGAAATTCAGTGTTCAAACGCGCGGCTCGTGCATTTCCGTGACACTCGGACGTAAAGCAGAACGGCACAGCACAGGCTTAGTACTGGTGCCAGAGTTGCCAGTACTGGAAAATGTTTCGGGACCAGTATGTGCCCTTAGACCAAATCACTGCCGAGTCAATGTCGATTTGATCACACCGATCCTACTTTTAGTGAAACTCTGGCCCGATGCAGTAGCGTCAGTAAAAAAAAAAATTTTTTTTTTTATAAAGTGTTTTTTTTTCCTAACTGACCATTTTTTTTTTCCTGTAAATATTTACTATAATTTTTTTTAAATGCGAATTGGTTTTTCTTACACCTTGCACACTTTTGGATTCGAACCGTAATCACGTCGCACATAAGTCCGCTACGCTACCCACTAGCCGAATCAAAATTGATTTTGAGAAACAAAAAATATTTTTGCCAATATGTGCCCAATACAGAGCCGACAGTCAAGCCAATGCCGAAAGTGCTCGAACATCATAACAATTCTTGGACCGACATTGGTCTGGTAGTTCCAAAAGTACCGATACACAAGTCTTGGCGGACAATACGATGCCAATTCTGGCCTGTGTGCACAACTCCGTTGGACTCCGGCATTTCGCACATGGGTCTCCACAAATTAACATAATGTCCCCATATTCTTCATTGGAGTACTTAGGCATTCTGAAATTATTTCTTAAATTCTTTTGACAGCTTCTTCTTTTAGCAACGGTGATACGCTATTCTATTGCCGGTTTTCTACCAAACAGACAAGTAAGTTTTTGTTTTGTTCATGTTTTCGTACACACGGAAAACAAAAACTCGAACTCGAACTCCAACAAATTCAAAACACTGTATCAACCAAACCGACAGTGTTTTATCGCCGTTTTGTGTCAGTCTTGAGCCTGTTTCAACTGAGCGAATAAAGGCTACTTTACATGACGACTGCAAACAATTTTTACTAAGATCGAATTTTCAATGGAGTAGAAAGCAACCACTGCAAAAAATTACATTCACACAAATATCGTCAATATTTTTTGCTGGATATAATATCTGTTCGTTTCACTCCTGATCAGTTTCTGATTAGAGACTTTCCTTCTCCCTCACAACAATTCTTTACAAATTTAAGGGGCGCCACTGAAAATCTGCACCAGGGCGCCAAACACCAACGAAAAGGCACTGCTGATAGTTGACTTCGTTGGTCCAATTTTCGACTTTGCTGAGTTGACGTTTTATGCTGCATTAACTGCATCTGGGGGTCTGATATAGTACAATATTCCTCAGTAGTTGCTGAGGAAGATTTGTCCACTTCAAACTCCATACAGTCTCACCCAGTGGCGGCTCGCCGCAAAACTCTAGTGAGGTTACACTGTTCGCTTTTTTCCCAGTTTTTTGCATATATTTTCGTGAAATGTATGGCGAGCTTGTAGAAAGCTCTCATTGATCATACAGTGTAACACAAGCTTAAAGCTCAGCCTCACTAGCTTTTTGCGGCGAGCCGCCACTGGTCTCACCTTTCCCCTAACCCTCCTGTATTTCGATCATTCAGATGAGAAGTTTCGATTTGTTAAAGTCTTTTTTTGGTTAATCACTCAAAAGGTTTACCCAATAAATTCGGTTTTTTGCACCACTATTCAATAACTTATTTCTTGAAAATCACTACACAATTTAATCTTGCTCCTTGATATCAATATTTTTTTTTTAAATATGTGTGCAGTAGTCGTACTAATTAACAATCTAAGGAATGCCCATTATTTTTACTTTTACTTTAAATTCAAAATTGGCACTACTAATAATAGAATAAAAACAAAAAAAAAAAAAGATTACTCCTTGAAAACAAATTTTTCAAAATTCCCCCCTATAGGACATACAGTCGTCGATTCGAGTCAATCGTCGACAACATCAACATCGGCTCCGACCGTCGCCAGGATCCAAAAAGACGACTATGATACCGACGAGAAGGCAAATACCTCTTACGAAATACTAAGTATCGAGTACAATAATGAGGAATCCTACGACGATGATAGTTGGGATGACGACGAAGATCAGTATGATGATGAGGACAGCTATTCATGATAGCGGAGAATTTTGCACACAAATTAAATTAATAATAGAAATATTTATATAACAAACAAAAAAAAAAATATGATGATGTCGTGTGTAATTTAGTTAATAATTTTTTTTCCCATTGGGATATAATCACAAGACTCACGCTTATAAACTTTTTCGAAGCTGTTGTTATTTTAAAATCTTGTTAACTCTGAAGCGGATTGGACAGTTTTTGTAAATATCGTGTTTGGCAAGAAAAGAGCAACGACGTGTGATCTATGTAAAAAAAAATTATAGTTTTATGTGAATTGTATCAATTTATCTGTCTTTATGTACACGTATTTTTCTCTGTAACACACTAAACTGTTTTTGGGTTTTGTTGTGAACATTGTTACAATTTTCTTATTTTCATTGTTTTTTTTTTATCACAAAGCAAATTATTGTGCAATTTCCAAAGTGGTCGGACGGTTTCTTTGTTTTGGATGTTAGTTTTGATAATATCCAAGTGAAAACTATTTTAAATAGACTGAATATTATATAAATTATTTTTTTTTTTTAGTTTTTTAAAAGGCAGCCTATCAAAGGGTTTTTAGTGCAGTCCTTAATAAATACTATTACTACTTTACTTTACAAAGACTCTCACAACAATTTACCGATTATTACCACGGCTAACATTTGAATCGAAACCGACCAAATCAATTATCTGTTATCTAAATAAACTATTAATTAAATGTGCTTCTGTCACTTTTTTATAAACAAACACAAAGAAATAAATTAACTATTGTTATTATTTTATACGAAAAAAAAAAAAAATCTAAAAGAAAAATAAAATGAAATAAAATGTTTCTTTTATGTAATAATTTTATCGTAGTTGGGATTTAGTTTAGAGTTTAGTTTTAGTATAAATAAATTTTATTTTAGAATGCTTTTAGATACACAAATTAATGTCACCAAAAAAAAATGTATAGTTGCAGATTGAAACAGATCAGTATTATGATATTTCCTCATTAAATAGAATAACGTGAAAACCTGTAATAAAATATAGTCGAAAAAGTCATTCTAAACACACACAAAAACTAGTCAAATAAATAATAAAAACCTGTATATTTATATAAAGTAAATTAAACGCGATTGTTTACTCAGAGTTCTGCAATCCGACGTAGTAAAATTTCATATAGAGGCTAAATAAATGCAGAGGATACGCATAGAAAACGACAAACAATCATAGAAAACTGTTGTAGACAATTTAATATAAAGTAAAGAGAAAAAAAGAAAAAAAAAAAAAACTTTGTTAGTCAGTTCAAATCAACAAGTGTCTTCTCTATCAAAGACACCATTTAATATTAAACCATAATAGTACTGTTCTTCTTAAAATCTTTAAATTACAATTAATCAGAGTATTTATAGAAGTTTGGCGGCTGCAGTTAATTTATGCTTTCATTTTTGCATCAGTTATTATTACGCGATATTATTCATTCATTCAAATAGTAGATTTGTACTTCTATGTATCTCCGAAATTACATCGCCCGCGAACTTACTACGATTTGATCAATTTTTTATCGGCGGCTCAATTTTGTTTATATTTTTCC
The DNA here is from genome assembly GCA_949128065.1 of Beris chalybata. Taxonomy (NCBI): domain Eukaryota; kingdom Metazoa; phylum Arthropoda; class Insecta; order Diptera; family Stratiomyidae; genus Beris; species Beris chalybata. The sequence goes on along the minus strand of OX421895.1, from coordinate 17,688,347 downwards.
CGATTTTTACGAAATGTTCTATTTGTAGTAGATTTGTTTTAGCAAAGGATCTTCAATTGACTATAAAATCTTATTTTTGCCACAAAGACAAAGACAAGTTTGCTTCGAAGCAATGTATCCACCTAATGTTGTGATACTGGAAGTCTAAAGAACCGAATCTATTTTACCAAACGTTGCTATACGTTGCTGTCACCTGAATACTGAAACTAGATAACTCAAATATTGTCACATATGGGATAACTGTCCTGTAATAGGCCACAAATATCTAGTTGTAGTAGGCTTGTGTAGTTCGTGAAAGAACTAGTTCGAAAGAGCGTTCCCAGAAGTGAAATAGTTCGCAGTGTGTTCCGCTCGTAGTTCGTTTGTATTGATGCATTGAAGTATAGTTCGAAGTGAACACATTCATAACATTGCACCAGACGACGGTATTCCACAGAGGACCTTCTTTTTTAGGTCCTACACCATCTTTTACTGCACTCTCGCGAACTAGCCAAATAAAACAACGAACTAGTTCGCGACGGCGGATCGGAAACCGCAACTGCTATTCACTTTTTATTATACGATCTTTCACTGAACTCCCGTAAACTTATGAACTAAAATAACGAACTAGTTCGCGACAGATCGCGAACTGCAAATCATCGGTCACTATAGTGAACTAAAATGCGCAAGCCTAAGTTGTAGTATTGATGCCTGATATGATGATGCTGTGATTTTTCAATATCTTAGGCAATGTATTTCATTGTTTTTGTAAAATTTTCTTGAACGATTTTAATTTTACAAATAAAAATCATTATTTGTCAATTATCTGTTAAAAAATAAAAGTGCGATTGTGGCAAAATCGAAAATCTATCCAACTCTTTTCTGCATACTTAATCTCTCCTTAAAGATAAAATATATTGCGCACTATTTGTGAGAAGAAGGTAACTCCAACTATCATCTTTAGATTGCGACTGGACGGCCGAGGTAACTCTTGAAAAAAGTCAAAGTGGCAGTTGAGGAAACTATCGCGAAATGTTGACTCTGAATGGGATTCCTTAACGTAGGCTACGGATAGGTCAAATTATCGATTATGAAGAACAGCAACTTCATACAGACTTAAGGTACACAATAAATTAATTGTTCGAGTATTGCCAAAACTAGTATAGCGATTAATGGAGCAATACAGGGCAATATCATGCTAGTTGTGGCATTGTTTTCACAGATTGCTGATATTGCTCGCCCTCTAATTTTTGTATTTCCACAAATTTGGAAAATTCCAAGCAATTGTTCTTGTGTGGTGTGTGGTGATTTAAATGTCAAGTGCTGCCAAAAATACAATCCACCAGTTAAACTCAAATATCTTCAGAATAAAAAGAGCTAGGGAAAAAATAAAACCACCACTGAAATCATTGAATCAATGCCCTTAGCTTCTACACAGCTCCAATCGGGGAATAAACTCATCGATAGCCGTACGCGAGGTGTCTACAGGAAATTCTTCCACAACTTTCTTCAGAGATGCCTTTAAGGACTCCACGTTGCGGTGAGGTTTCCAACATGCTTTTTCTTTCAACCCTGACCACAATTGACAGTCAAGCGGGTTCAAACCATCGTTGAAGCGGGATTCTGACCTCTCTGGACCCTTGGAATCTTCTCCTTGGCTTAATAAGAGATTATAGTGTAGACATGGTCGTTCTGTTTTTTGTAAGCCTCTTCTACTGTAAAAATTTGCTCATCTGTGAACGAGTAGTGTCCTTGTACCGACGACCACGGTCAAATCTGCAAATGAGTTTTTTCGATCTTTCGTACCGAATTTGTTTCAGTTTATCAGTTATCAGGTGTCCGGTGTATCTCTTGAACGCTCTCACATTTAAATCATCGCGTAGAATACGAAAAACTGTGACTTATAGACCAACCCTTAACGCTATGGCGTTTTCACCAAAACTTCACTTAATTACTCCTTCCGTCAATCTTTTATAAATACTCGAAAACACCAACATAGCAAGTAGAAACAACATATTTTCGTCTACCTATTCATTTCTGTCTACTTATTTCCAGTTATATTGCATTCATTGCTATTTTTTAGTTGTAATCGGACTAGAATTATATTGTGTAATTCAAAATACTCATTAGTTTTATTCTTATTTAAAACTTGGTTTTTATTTCGTTGTAGTAAAAAGCGTTCATATCAATTTTAATGTGTAGTATTTTTCAATAAAGTGCCTTTTGATTTAAAAAAAAGTATTTAAACAATTATTTTAGCAAGTAAAATAAACGACAAAAACATCAACTAGGTAGCTAATTCAACCAAAAAAAAAATGTCAACTTCTTATTAGAAAATACATTGTTGTCATTAAAACAAACATTAAATATAATAAAAAAAAGTATTTGAACTTCATATTGGGTTTCTATGTGTATTTTTGTATTTGTAAATATCATGTAGTACAAAGAACAAGCTAGCATCGATTAGTATTGTTTGTAGTAATTTAGTTTTGAACAATTCGCATAAAGAGTTTTAAATAATTGCTCTTAACGCGCTCTTAGGTGGAATGAATGAACGCATCATATGGAACGTTATATTGTTGTAAAAATCAAAAGTAGATTAATTAGTTACTTCCTTTGTACAATATTTGTCTAGTAAACCCTAGTATCGACTGCTATTTCGAATTTATCTGAAGTAAAAATATAAGTAGAAGTTTTCGATGAAACCTCTGCTGATAAAAAAAAGAGTGCTATGCCGATCGAATTGTAAATCTGATTACTACATTATTACAGCGAAATATTGCTGCCACATAGCAAAGTGCAGACATCTGAAAAGGAGCATGAATCCGAAATACAGAATAAAACTAAAATGAATAGTTTGATCAGACATCCAGCGATGCGAAAAGCTCTTAACCGGCAGAACAAAATTAAATTCACCAGCACAAATGCCCTACAACATCAAGAAAAGATGAATCTACCAAATTCGGAATAGGAGAGCGGAATTCTGCTGGGCAACGAGCTGGCTGAAGAACTTGATAAGGAGCAAGAAATCGCGATATGCATACTACCTTCTCTAAACATCGCTTATGACGCTAGAAAAGAAGATGGCAAGCTTAGTTGTGGCTTGTGGTGCTTCAAAGCCACGAATATAATGTGGAGTAGGTAGGTACGCATGGCAGTACGCGAGAACACGGACACACTTAGACCTAAAAGGTCCATTGTGCTACCACACGATTATCGAATCCGGTCCTACTCGTCAAACCATTTAGAGCTTGAAACGAAGGCGTTGGATCTCCATTGCGGCAAAATCACTAAGACAGTTGAAGAAGTAACCTCCAAGATGAGCCTTTCTTTTAGCTGATAGAGCTGGACAGGAACAAGGACTGTCTCCTCCTCCTCCTCATCCAGACAGCTTCTACAGAAGTCGTTTGAGTGGAGTACATACTGCGGTAAAATGACAAAACTAGCACAAAAAACTATGCAATGCACAACTGTACTCGAAATTATCATTATCACTTAGACCATATCATAATTAGTCCATTGTTGAATCAGAGTCCACGCGTACAGACTGAGTTTCGTTACTACTACTCTGCTGAAACTACAAACTATGTACTTGTAAAACTGGATACCCTAGGGCACGTCCTGCGAAGATGGCCGTCAATTTGGGAGGACAAGCCTTCTCGGATTTTAAAGAATTTTCGTATAACAGCTTGCAGAGCTTGCTAAACTGATGAAAGAATGTTGAAAGTCAATTCCCTGAACTTCGATAATCAAAAAACAGTTTACAGGTGTTCGAATTTCTTTTCTTTAAACGAAAGAATAATTGAAGAGTTAAAATTAAATATTTTTAGTATTATTTTTTTTTTTGGTTCCCTTTTTTGAAAGCCGGTTTACAAATTCTTGGCATTCGTAGAATATTTATTCACCTTGAAAAACGTTTCATTTCGGTTGGATAGATTGGTTTTGGGTTTGGGTTTTACGCTCTTTTCGTTCGGTATTGGCTTATTGGATTCAAATCTGGTAACTATGAAGTCCTCAAAGCACACATTTGTGCGATCTTTAACAAACTAAAATACAAATTTAAAAATCAAAAAATGTTATCGTAAATTTTTGTCTAGTCTCTTTCCTCAGGATGCCCTCGATTCACTGAGTCACCTATCCTCTACGTGATCTTCTGAAACTAAAAAGTTCAAATTTGGACCGTCGCGATGTTCTTCCGATCAATCAGATCGTATCCTTTCATTTTGAGGTCAAAGTAGAGGCTTGCTTTCTTTTATTCCGGAGACTCGAGGCCACTATCCTGGAGTCTTCGGTTTACTGTTAATACTTTAACGATGTCGTTATGTATTAACGAAAACAAAACCAAAATCATGACAGAAACTAGGAAAAACACGCCACGCCAATCAGACAAAACATTACAGTGGGAGATTTCAACCTAGAAGACGTAGAGAACTTTGTATATCTCTCTCTCTTTGTATCTCAGCAGAACCCATCGAAATTAAAAGACGAATAATGATGGCAAATAAGACGTATTATTCGGCACTCCCAATAATTAAAAACAAAAATTCGCACAGAAATACAAAGCTAAAACTATACAAAACAATAATAGGCGTGTTTTTTTGCAACATTATCTAGAGCAAAGTAGAAGCTTTGCGTTTTGTTGTTGCTTTCGCATTTTGCCCGCTCTGTAGTGGATAGGGAGCAAAAAAACGCGCCTAATAAGACCTGTGCTATGCTATGGAAGCGAAACGTGGACATCAACTCAGGCGTCTGAAAAATTAGTTAACGCCTTTAAAAGAAAAGTCCTCAGAAGAATCCTCGGACCTGTGAGGAAAGACTCGATCTGGAGAATACGATAAAAGAAATATCAATCAAGAATCTACAATGGGCTGGTCATGTGGAGCAGATAGGTGACGGAAGAATCCCCAAACGCACACTAACTGGAAAAGTTTACGGACAAAGATTAGTTGGAAAACCACGAAAGCGGAAAAACCACGAAAGTAGATCATTGCTAAGATTCAGAAACTAGAAGACGCGGTCACTGAACCGAGAAGGAGGCGGCACAATCAAGAGGCCAAGGTCCGATTTGGACTGTAGCGTCATTGTAAATCTTAAAAACATTAACGGTTTATATGTGTCTCCTGTTCACTTGAGCCGTAAATTCAAGAGCTTGTAACCAACAGAAGTTATTTTTATGGAGAGTCCAGAACGAGTGTTGGTTGTACTGCCAGAAGTTAAATTTTTGTCTTTACAATTCTAACAAAATAGTCCTGAAAATCTAAGTATGTCTCAAATTTAAAACTGTTAGGGATCACTATGAGCTCTTTTCATTCTCATGCATTGTTTTCTTAACAGTGAAACGGGATTATATGATCAAGAATAATCTGACACCCTGAACAGGTTTTATACAATGATAAAACAGTAGTACCTACTATCTACGATACTTTAGCAATTTCTGATGAAAATTCCGTAGAGAGCTTAAAAGAAAAGAGCGTCGTACTATCTTGGCATGCTTCACTCCAACGGTTTGGAAGCCACAAACGCTCACTACTCACGATCGGAAAAACCACTCCCCCCTTTTAAATTCACTTCAGTTTTTTGATGTTGCTTTTTGCGTCTAATTTTAACTATACTTTCTGCTAGTCCTCTTTATATTTAATGTAGCTTACATACGAGTATTCACCCAAAAATAAGATCCTACTTCCATTCCGCCTAGTACCTACACAGCATATGTATTTATCGGTAGGGTACAAAAACTTCGGGCGATATGAAATAACTAAAAAAAAGGACGCTAAATGTAAAGGCTCCGGGACAAGCCATAAAAAGAGTCTTCAATCAACGTAGACAGCGCATCGTAGCTTAATACCCCCAAGCAACAAGACTGAAAAACAAAACTTGAAAGAAACCTGAACCCAATTCAAGTTCTAGCGCCATATTATTTAAATCTTGGTATCCACCTTCCCTAATGTGATCCGAAGACAAATAAATAAAATGCAGATACGATTTAAGTTTCAAATCTATTTATTCATAATATAAGTAAAACTTATTTCATAGTTAGTTAATTTAAGAAATCATTTTTATCCTCTGGACAGTCTGAAAGAAAAGGAAAAACCTTATTTAATTTTACAATGCTTTTTTTAAAAACGGCAAGATATCGGTTTTAAATTTCTCAGAGATAAACAATTACTGATAGAATCACAAAGGATCATATGAGGTGTCAGAAAATAATTGAATGTCATCACAATAACTTTAAAGAGATTGAATAGGTTTTAAAGAAGGAAGAATTTTAGTTACCTGGTCAAATAAAGAAACCTTATCGACTCAATCAGCGTGTCCGACTTATACTCGTGATTCAGCTGTTCCAGGATCTGTAACAGAAACAATTATGGTACACTCAGTAAACTTCAAGCAAATAAATTTAAACTACTTCATTGCAGTTCGAATGTAATTTTCGCTCAAAAAGATGCGCCGCAAATTAATAATAATAATTTAGGTTTTGCTTATGCTCAAATAATTTTCTCTACGAGTAAAAAAAAGCACTAATGGAAAATTTGTCAATTCCGACCAGCGACTCGTACTCGACATAAATAAAACAAAATTATACATTAAAACTCACCAGGTCTTCGATGTCACGTTGTCCTCCTGACCAAACTCAAAACCAAGACCGAACTTTTGCCTAGAAAATAATCATATTAAACATCAAAAACAGAACACACAAAATACAGTAAATAAAAATTTCAATTAATTTTGAATAAATAAAAAATTAAGCCAATACACAACACGGAACGGGGTTTTATGCGTAGAATGTTTTCACAATTTGTGTCCGCATATCTACATAGTGCATATCCGGGGCATATTTCATGAAGTTTTTATTCGAGAATAGACAAATCGAAGCGCACAAGTCGAGCGCGTTCTGATAACCTTAAGATTTCTCGGTGTAAAAACTTCGTTTTGGGACAATTCTTACCGTTAAAAAAGGCAGCTTTGGATGGCTCCCGAAATTCTGTGATGAATATCAAGCTTTTTAGTGATTACTGTGAAAGCGTAAGGGAAACAAGTTAGAAATGATTTGATTATAAAAAAAAAAAAATCCAGCCGACTCAATGCAAGCTCTATCGAGATTAAATTGCATCAAGCAGATCAGAATTTGATGGGAAATAATGTTCCAAAAAGTCTCTAGACTCTTAGGTAAATGATAATCTTACGAAAGAGCGATATAATTTGGCTTTTTTATAGCAGGAGGCTTGTTCCATAAAAACGATTTCATCTTTATGGTTATATACTGTCCTGCATGGTTGGGAAATGTACAGCGATTTTAGATTAATCTTGTGAGAATGAATGAATCAATGAAGAGGTAAGTGGTAGGGTCAAAAGGAAAAAAAAAAGTTATTGTTGTTGAGTCCTTCCCTCCCTTTGATCCAACTACCTTTTGCGCAGCCCTGCGGGGCTCAGGGATTCAAGGTTCCCACACACTGACGCGATTTATTCGCTGACGCTGCGATTATTTTGCAGCGATGCGGTCATTCTCATTAGTTACCATGTAAATAAATGAAGGCGAATGTACCGCTGCAAAATAATCGCAGCGTCAGCGAATAAATCGCGTCAGTGTGTGGGAACCTTAAAACTCTCTTTTTGCGTCCATGTTTGGCTAACGCGCGCTTCTCTCCAACTACATTTTGCGCTTTTTAAGTAGGGTATCAAACGGTAAAATTTTACCAATATTAATTCATTTTTGAGCAATTCGGGACAACATCTAGTGATTGGCACTTCTTAGGCCCGTTCCAACGATCGTCAGTAACGTTCTAACTGGAACTTTAATAGATTTTCATACAAAACTTGCAGTTAAAGTTCTGGTTAAAATTTAACTGACGATCGTAGAAACGGGTCCAAGTTTCTAAAATCGACAAAAATGAATTCGTTTCGGTGATTTAATTTCGAACCACTTTCAAATCAAATTGCTTTTTGAGAATGGGAAGGAACATGCGTGTGGAGGTGTAAAGTATGACGTGTTTAATGCAACCTGACAAGCCATCACCACGTACAGAATAAAAGCGTAAGACTGAATGGAAATACGAACTCGAGACAGATTCTGGGCCGCAATGAACCTCATGGTGGAGTTGTGCGGTCGGTTTTTCAAGTGCCAACGTCTGTGTAGGGAAATTTTGAGAAATCAGAGCTACCTATCAAGGGTTGTGCTTCGTTCCAACTTCCTGTATCGGCAGAGAAAAACGCCGGCCGGTCAAACCAACCTGTAGGCACCTTAAAATTTTCCCCCTAAACCTCTTTTTAATGACATCGAACACATACTACCTAATGGTCTAAAAACGCAAAATCAATCACAATTCTTAAAAATTCTCAACAAGACGAATCACAACCCAGACATTCCCAAACGTTAACCAAACTTGTCGCAATCTTTCATACATGCCAAATTTTTAATTAAATACAAAATTAGCATAGCTAGAAGAAGCTCCATTTCTCTACGAGTTTACTGTGCACTTTAAAATCATTACATTAGAACTTTCAAGCGACTCTAAGTACTCGCGATGAGAAAATTCAACAAGGAAAAAAAAAATTCAATTCTTACCATTTTCATCAAGTCCACGTGGGAATCCCGATAATTAGTCAATCGTTTAAATCGGGATGGAAATTTCGTTCGGTGGAGCATTGTGGAGGAATTTTGTTATTATGAAAACTAATTGTGCACATTTTTATTTAGAAATTAGACGAAAATCGGAGAAAAATTCGACTGGAGATTGCAACTCGATGAAGTTAGAAATTGAAATGGAAGATTTTCTTTAATTTCCGGTTGAAATTCGAATTCAGCTCAGCATTCAGCAATGAGACCGGCGCGAGTATGTTCAATGCAGTATTGTATTTGGCTACAGCGGTTTAAAGTTTGAAAAAAATTAGACTGTAGCTATATTTTGTCACTCAGCAAACTTTTTTAAGTTGTAACATTAAAATAACCTGTTTTATGTTACATTGTTCATATATTACCTCTTAAATTGTTGTTTAAGTTAACAATTAACAATAATATACAGTGTTCTGTGGTGGCAAATTTTGCAACCTACCAAAACAAAAAGAAACGGGTAGTTGCAGACAAAATTGAGATTGCGAGCGAATAAAAGTTTTTTTTTACTACAAAATATCGCTTAAAGTGAATATAAATTAATCTTATAATTAAATAAAGGAAATAAACGCATCATAACATGTCAAAAACATAATTTATTGTTTTAAGAAACCAATTTCAAGTAACAGAATAAAATAGAATATACGACCAGTGCTCTGTTATGGCAGCGAGACATGGAAATTAACGTGACCGTCCGAAAAAAGAAGTGTGCTCTGACCACTGAGGCTCTGACAATTGAATTGCTATTGAATCAGCGACATATTCTTGATTAGTCAAAAATGTTTTTGACTAATACTGTTTTTGCTCTTTCAGTGTGCAGCGTTCTATTACGTACACTTTGAAAAACGATGCGCACAGATGCAAATGTGTAATTTTTCTTTTTTGCATCTTTGCGTACTCTTTTTTTTTCGCACGGGAATTTGAATAGGAATATGGAATTGAAACTGTTCAATCGGATTTCTTTGTTCCGGTTATGCAATGATTTTTTTTGTTTTTTTACACAAATAATGCATGTGCAGTTAGTGTCCAGTCTTTGCAGCGGCTAGTTTTTGACAGTACTCACTTTATAGCTATACGGACTGTCTCTCTCACACCAAAGTCAAAATTGAATGTTACATCTTCTATCCCTCTCCATTTGGATTTACTAGCCGCTTTAAAGCCGCAAAAATAGCCAGTGTCATAACTGCATTAAGTAGATTTAGATTGGTAAAAAGGTTGGTCTGGTTACCCTGTCGCTGAAACCACAGTTGGGTCTATTGTGACGTCCCCGGACTAACTATGATTCTGCTTCAATCCCTGCGTCTGATGATGATCACTTGTTGCGAATCCATCAAAATAAGGAAAGAAACATCTTTTTGTCAAATATATACAGTAGTCTCCCGGTAACGTGAACAGAATAATACCGGACGCGTTCACACTAGCGGGAGTGTTCACGTTAGAGGATCTATAAAATCAAACGCAATTTGAGACAGAAAAAGACTTAAGCCTGAAACACAATGCTCACGTTCCGTTCCGTCACGTTCAGCTGCCAAAGTAGACCTTATGTGCTGGCCATGTAAATGCACACAATGGTCGTAACGGAACGGATCGGACGAGTTCACCTAAATTCAACTTTTACGGATCACATAACCTCACTTTTCCTGACGGAACGGAACGGAACGTGTACATTGTGTTTCGGGCTTCAAGATTGAATTTCAAGTGTAAAGCTCCGATTGCAATGCATCCGTTTCGTTCCGTCACGTTCAGCTGTCAAAGGAGACCTTATGTGCTGGCCATGTAAATGCACACAATGGTTGTAACGGAACGGCACGGGACGGACGAGTTCACCTAATTTCAACTTTTACGGATCACATAACCTCACTTTTCGTGACGTGACGGAACGGAACGGATGCATTGTGATCGGGGTTTAAGTTTTAATTTATACTTTTTATACATAACATTGCATTACATTTTTGGAAAAAATGACGTGATTGAGGTTTGAATTTTCTTTCCAGAGATACTTTTTTACTTTTGATTGATTTTGTTCACGTTTGACGTAACATTTCTGTTCACGTTGTAGATTAGTCAATAGAAAATATTTGCTGTTCACAGTGTCGGTTACCGGGAGACTACTGTACTTGTATTTTTATTTCATACGCTCACTCGGCGGGTTCTGCAGCCAACACTTTGGCGACCCTGCTCGTTGTTATTTGATTCACTGATCGTCAAAGGGCAAACTTTCCGTACGATGTCAATAGAACAGAAACGATACGTATCCTCAGCACACATAAGAAAGAGAGTCTAACTAGCCGCGTTGTTCTATCGCACCTGTTAGTCCTGTCTTTCCAGTTGATCCCGTTTCTCCGGTTGATCCATTGGTTCGGTTTCTCTCGTTAATCCATTGGTCCTTACTCCCGTTGCTTCCGTTACTCCATCCTCTATCCACAATTCTTTATCCACCACCCTCCAACCTTCATCCTCCATCTGCCATCCTCTATCCGCCATCCTCTACCCATCATCCTCCATCTTCCATCCTTTATCCACTGTCCTTCATCCTCCATCTTCCAACCCTTATCTACCGTCCTTCATCCTCCATCTTCCATCCTCTATCCAACATCCTTCATCCATACCCATCCACCATCTTCCATCCTTCATCCATCCATTATCATCTACCATCCTCATTATCTATCTTCCATCCACCATTCACCATCCCCTATCCAACATTCACCATTATCCATCTCCATCCACCATCCAAAATCCTCCATTCTCTATCCGCCATCTATCATCCTCTATTCATCTTCTACCATCCCCACATTCCCCTATCCACCATCCTCTATCAACCATCCTCCATTTTCCATCCATCCATCCATCATCCTCTATCCATCATCTACCATCCCATCCTCTATCCACCATCCTCAATCTTCTATCGTCCATCCTCTATCTACCATCCTTTATCCACCATGGTGCTCTATCCATCATCCTTCACCTACCATCCAATAACCTCTATCCAGCAACCTCCATTTTCTATCCGCTATCTTCTAACCCCATCTATCGTCCAACTTTACCATTTAGTAATAGGAATGAATAACTAATGCACTGAAAACGAACGAACTGCCGCTAAATCATTTGAAATACTCTCAAATGTTGAAATAACTCTCGTACCACCAATTGTAAAATTATTTTGTCAACGCAGAAACCTTCGCGGGCGTGTGCTCAATATATCAGTGAAGTTTTATTGTAATCGGATGAATGGTACAAGAAAGCGCAAGCAAACCGTTAGAACACCAGAGTACTAAAATCGTGAAAAATATTTAAAAATCTTAAAATAAACTTTTGTTTTTCATTCGATCTGGACCAAACTTCACAGGAACCATCCCGGGACTACTCTAAACGTTCCCTGAAAATTTCACCAAAATCGGTTCAGCAGCTTAGGAGTCTATAGGGATCATACATCCAGACATCCTCTTTTATCTATATATAGATAAGGAAACATTAAACATACATAGAACATTAAAAATGTCTCCCGCGTTGACGCGAAACAAATTGTCATTATACTGGAGACCAATGCCAGATTTGGACATTAACAAAACTAAATTTTCCATCCATTTACAAAGTTAGCACTACAGAAATGAAGCGCCACCGAGTAGGGGATTTCGCCACCATACTTTTAGCTCGGGGGAGAGAAATTGAACAAAAGCTGAAAATAAAAACAATCAACTCGTTTTTTTTTTCTTTCCACACATTTATTTTGTCAATAAATGCATGTTTAGTTTTTCTGATTTTATTCTTTTTTGTTTTAATCTGGTGTTAAAAATATTTACTTATTTATAAAAAACAAATTTACTTCTTCGCTGGACCAGTGGTAGCTGCTGCTTGCGCGGCAAGTTCATCTTCCTTGGCGTGGATCAATTGAAGTTCTTGTTTTTTACTCGCAATACGTTCTTCACGGCGTTTGCGTGCCTCGCGTACCTTTTGACGACGGGCTTCAGCCTGGTCGGACAACATCTTGCTACGTTGTTTCTCGGCCTTCTTCTTGTGGATATATTCCATAAGGACACGCTTGTTCTTGAAAACATTACCTTTGCACTTCATGTACAAGTCATGGTACAAGTGCCGATCAATTTTCTTACTATCACGGTACTTTTTCAAGAGACGACGTAACACTCGCATACGTTGCATCCATAGATATTTCGTGGGCATACGAGCATTGGCTGTACCTTTTCTCTTACCGAAACCGCAATGACGTCCCTTACGACGGGCTTCTGTATTTTTACGGACACGATAGCGGGAATGGACAACGACCGGTTTCTTAATGATGAGACCATCCTTGATGAGCTTGCGAATATTTTGACCTGGAAAATGAAAGTAAAGAAATGTTTCAGTTTTTCGTAAAATTAAAGTAAAAAAGTAGCAGTAAGTGATTCTATCGACAAAATTCAAATGTTTTCATTAAAAATTATAAATAGTATTTTGTTAGTGCGGTAGAAGAGAAACTCTGAAAAGAAGGAGCATTTACCCGTAAGTCACAACGGCAACGCAAGCCGGCGCAGCCTAGGTGTCAAAAAGTTGAGCAAAGTGTACTTCTATTGTGGTAGGCACAACGGAAGCAGCTTAACGGAGCCATCAAAAAAAGCTCGCCAACTTTGAACTTTTTCGTTGCCCATAGTTAACCTCAAAATCGAGAAGTGACTTTTTTATCTTTACAACATCGAATGGCTACTTGATCTGACCGGAGTGAATTAAAATTAGTTTAAAAAACTTTTTTAGTTGTTCGCTGCGCGTCGTATGCACGAATGCGAACGCTTTTTGGAAAATTTGAAATTTATTTAAAACTCAACCTGACGCAGAGAGTGAATAGTTATGTGACTTGATGTTTTACTGAGTGCGTAAGGCTGCGCCGTGCTGCCTGATTCTACTTTGTATGTGACTCAAGCATAAAGCTTGATTCTTTGAATTCTCATTGTTTTGCCCCCCCCCTCCGAACACCGATGGATAATCGATTTTTTTTTCATCAGCGTACCTTCTCTAGTTGATTTGCATATACATACCGAGTTTCGTCTTTCTAGCATAAGCCGTTCCATAGTTAGGAAAAACACCCCCATACTACCCTTACGCAAAATTATATTTTTCCAATATGCCACTACTATAGCTCTATCTAAATACTAAGTTTTAGCTTTATATCGTTATGGGTTCTCGATATATAAAAATCAGAACCATTTCCTTTTCATCCTCCCCCACTCTCACCCTCTACACCCACATCCTCAAAAAGTTTGTTTCTAGTAGGGGTATATTAGCCCTATGTTTGGTAAAATTTTTAAGAATTTATCTAATACTGTTCTTGAGATATCAGACGTGAATTCTTAGAAAAATTCTTATCCCCTCCACTTTCATGCTTCACCACCCCCTTAAAAAATTTTTCTTTCAACAGATTCCATTTATTGACCTTTACTCACAAAATTTTTTTTATTTTTCTAGTGCAATTGGTTCGTGAGATATCTTAATCTAAAGATTTTCACCCCCCACCCCCGTACGTCACCCCACTCAAAAATTTGAGTCCGATCTATTCTTCTAGTGTACCTACAGATAACCATTAAGTTTCAATTTTGTGGTATAACTGTTTGGTAAGGATTTTAGAATGTATCGTTCTCGCCTTTTTTGAGTTTTGGACGCATTATTTTTTCCCCCACTCTCACACCCCTTCACCAATATCGGTAATTTTTTTGCAAATGAGTCCACTATCAAAGTTCTATACAAATTCCAAATTTCAGCTTCCTAGCAATTAGGGGTTGCTGAGATCTAGAACCAAAATTTTCGGTCTAAGACGCTTTCTCCTACTTCCCCCCTAACACCTACACCCTTCAAAATATGGTCAGTTCTAGGTGCCAACCCAATCTATTGATAAAAAAAGAAAAAAAAATTTATAGCTTAAAGGGTTTGGGAGCTAGGAGCCTTCAAAAGATTTTGCGTACACCGGTAGACGTACGGCGGACAGACGGACTGAAATTTTTTATTGATTTTTTCGTATCTATTAGTCATGAAACGTGTAAATAAACATAACGCAGCCACGATCGGCTGCAAGCCAATCGTATGATACTCTAGATGAAATACTGAACACCGATTTATATTTTAGTTGAAAATATATCAAAAGAATGAGGAGAGCACAAGCAATTATTACATGACCTTTTACTTACAGGTAGAAACTTTTGTATAGTGGTTGATTTTTTGATTTATAGTGCGTTCCATAAAGTAAGTTAGGACATTTTACAGAATTTTTGTATGGCAACTACATGAAAGACTTATGGGATATTTTTCATATTAATAGTTTCAGCTGCGACTATTATAAAACTAATGTGTATAAAATTTCAAAGTAGTAACTTAAAGTGTTCTAAAGTTATCGTTCAATATTGGTGAACATGTTTTTTAAGGACTTTTGTATGACAGCTACCCGAAGGAGTCAACGGATGGCGCTTATTAATGAACTCCGTCTTGGTTTTGGTATAAAACTAATTCCTTTAAAATTTTAAATTCCTGCTTTCACTCGTTCTGGAGTTATAGTGAATTCAGTAAAAAGCATACATTTTTGAAGGACTTTTCTAGGCTGCTATACGAAGGACTCATTCGATTTGCATCATATTCGGTACTTTCGATTCAAACATTTCAAGCCTTATGTATGCAAAATTTCAAGTTCCTAACATGAAGCATTCGAGCAATAACTGGGAAAACGTGTTTCAAGGACTCTTGTATGGGAGGTACCCGAAGGAGTGGAAGGATATCGCCCATTAACGAACTTAGCCTTACTTTTTCCATTTTACAAGTTGTGACAAAATTTCAACTTCCTAGGTTAACGCGTTCTTAAGTTATCGTGCTAACGGACGGACGGACGGACAGCAAACGGATTTGGGGGTTTTGGCCAAAAATAATCACAAAATAATATATAACTTTTTTTCGTCCGCGGCTCGGTTCTATGCGTTACAAACTTTTCGGGCTGGATTAAACTTATAATACTCTATATGTTCATCTAGAGTATAAAAATAATAGCACCACTGACAATTCTGTTGAAGAGCACATTAGTTGAGTTTATTAATTGGACCTCTGTACAAGTTAAAGTGTTCTTGTTCGGTTTTCTTTAGTTTTTACACAAATTTAATAGTAAAGCCATCGTTTAGGTCACGAAATGGGTCGCGGAAAGCATTGTAGTGCTGAAAAAAGGGACATTATTCGAAAACTTATTTCAGAGGGCAAAACTTATAGCGAAGTGCGTCATTTGGTTGGATGTTCAAACAAAATGATACGCAATGCCATAACTTTCCAAGAAAAAGCTAAAACACGTGGACGTTAACGCGCCATATCGAAGTTGCTTGAAAATCGGTTGATCCGCCAGAGCAAGAAGGAGCCTTTTAAGCCAGCAACTGAACTGAAAAAGGATCTCAATATAGCTGCAACGGTGCAAACAGTTTGTAATCGTTTAAGACATCACAATTTAAAAGCCTGTAGCCCAAGGAAAGTTCCACTCCTAAGTGCGAAGCATGTAGCCAAACGTAGTGAGTTTGCAAAAGAACACCTGAAATGGCCAGTTGAAAAATGGAGACAGACGAGAGCTAAATTGTTCTGTAGGAATAGGCTCTCGTTCATACGTCAGACGCCCTCCGAATGCGGAATACAATCCGCAATTCACACGTAAAACAATTAAACATGGGAGGTCAAGTGTAATGGTGTTGGCTTGCTTTTCGCATTATGGCATAGGCCCAATCCATTGGATAAAAACAATTATGGACCAACATGTTTATGTTGATATAATTGAAAAAATCATGTTTCCTTATGCAGAGTACGAGATGCCTTTGCTGTGGGTCTTTCAACAAGACAACGGACCCCAAACACACCAGCAAGAAAGCAAAGAAATGGTTCAGAGAGCATTCAGTGAACGTCATGGAGTGGCCTGCGCAGTCACCAGATCTCAACCCTATTGAGAATTTGTGGGCTGATGTAAAAAAAAAAACCAGTTGCCGCTGCCAAGCCAACCAGCAACGAATCACTTTGGAATGTGATTAAGGAGTCCTGGAGCAAAATTCCGCTAAATCGATGCCAAAGCTTGGTTGATTCAATGCCAAGACGTTGTGCAGCCGTTATTGCCAATAAGGGTCACGCAACTAAATATTAAAACCGAAGGACGTCATCAGCTGAAACAGATAACTATCGCAAACTAATAAAACTAATTCATTTTTTTAACCTTAAGTGCACTTTGGAATTGTGGTGCTATTTTTTTGTCAGTGGAATGCAAATAGTAGCCTAGTATTCCAAGGTTGGTCTTTTTTTTCTTTTTCAAGACCGGGGGTGTGTTCAAGATTTCTGCTATAGCTCGCATCTTGAACACACCCCGAATTTCCTATGCCCGAGGATCAGTTTAATGAACTTCTTGGCTTACATACATATTTGGCTCTTAATTTCTTAACCATTACATTGGTTGTTAAAAGAAGAAATGGATAAAATACGAAATAATTTTATATAAAAAGTCCACACAGAAACCATGCACTTATCCATGTTCTACTCTACAAATCGTTTGCCAAATTTATTTTCTTTCCTAAATTCGCTGCGTTGAACTAGAGACGTAAAGGGTGGGAAGATTCACTGTAAATTTGAAACTGGTTACAGGTTTTTGGAGCATCATTGCCTTTAAGTTTTAAAAATCGAAGACCCTCTCAAAGTAGAAAGTACAGAGCAGCGCAAACACGAAATACACAACGTTGTGAAATTCCGCTCTTTAACTCTTGTTTACAGCTAGCCACTATCTGCACTTATCAAACAACTGCGCTTTTTTCTATTTCACAAATTGTCGCAAAAATTCTACACCTGCCGGCCTAATCTACAGCCGCCAGGGAATAAAATTTGCATTTTCTCTCGCAAGGTTACAAATTGAATCAATCGAGGGTATGCGAAATGACACAGAGTGCCCTTGCTTCCAAACTACTAATTTTTTCCAACAAAAAATTTCATCTACTTACGCGAATTCGTGTTTGCAATCTCGTTGATTTCGTTCGGATCCAACCAAACCTTTTTTTTACCGCATCGCATAACAGAGGCTGCCAGCCTCTTCTGCAGCTTGAGTGAACTGAAACGTAAACAAAATGCAATTTAGTAAAAATGTTAAGCCTTGTGAAAAAAAAAAATTAGACACGCAAGTCCCCCAAAGCTGGGGTGCTCCGCTGTCTTATTTACAACGCGCGCACCAGTCACTTTAACCATGTGGCAAAGCACTTTTATTTTTCTTCGGAAAAACTGCACCGAATTTCATCGTTTCTTTTACGCACACTTAACACAAATTGTATTTAGTTAATTCCGAAAGAATTTTACGAATAAGAAAGGCGAAAAACAAGGTAAAATATCGAAAAATTTACGCAGAAACGTACCTCATGTTGCCGATTTTCTCTCGACGTACTTCAGAAAGGAATTAAAGATGGCGCAGCGGAAGTACCTTGCTTTTATACGAGTCAAAGTCAAGGTGCAGTTTTCCAAGATTGTGAAATTTGCGCTGAAACGATTTTATTGTACGGGGAATTGAAAACAAAGGATACGAATATGTAATAGGATCCTTTTCGGTATTTTTAAGTCCCTGCTGAATTGAAATTTTGCTAAAAATATTTGAAAATTGTATAAATTGTTGAAGTTCAGAACAGCGCCTTTTTGCAAAATCTGAACTACCTCTAAAATCAGTCTCCGCCTTCAACTTGATGCTGTCAATGTGACATTTCTCGGAAAATCACGGAAATGTGTGTAAACAAATTGCGAAGATTTTAGAACAATTTTCCATTCGAATCGGATTTGTGTTAAATTCCGTGAAATAATTCCTAAGCCATGGTTCAATATTAGCCGCACGTTGTCCGCCAAATTCATTCCAAATGTGATAATTACCACGCAGTATTAAACGGTTAATTGTGCTTTTTTGCGGTTGTCGAAAAAATCTCAACTTCCTCAAGATTCGTGTCGAAACGAAACGGCAGTTGTCGCACTGAAAACCACAAACAATGAGCGATTCTACGAGCTCGGACAGCTCGAGTAGCACCGGATCCGAAATCGAAGAGATCTTTTTGCGGGCATCGCGAAACGGCGACCTCCGAACGGTGACGCTTTTGCTGGAGAAACGCGACAGCGGAAAGTACGGCTTCGATGTCAGCTGCAAGGGCAAATCGAAAAGTAATTTGGGATGGACTCCGTTGCATCTGGCCACGTATTTTGGCCATCGGAATGTTATGGAAACTTTGCTGGCCGCCGGAGCAGATATGAATGCAATTAACGATAGCGGCGACACGCCGTTGCATAAAGCCGCGTTTATTGGACGAGAGGTAAGTGAAGGCAGTGGGGATTTTTATTTCTTTCAGTCGGTGATTGGGTTTTGTCGGGAAAGAGTAGAAAACGAAAGTGAAAATAGAAATTGTGGCGTGATGGGAAGTTTTCTTGCGTAGGAATTTTGCGTCTCGTTTTTCATCGTATCGTAGCCATCTGGTGATTGATAGTGTGACTAGAAACAGGGTTGTGTTGCTTAGAATCGTTTGTAAGTGACGTAATAGAAACCGTTAGAAGTTGTTTTCTTTTATTTCAAACTTTTTATTACGATCTTAAAAGCCTAGAGACGGAGTATCAAACAAACCTATTTAAAAATTAATTTAAAAAAAAATCAAGAATAAAATAAAGTAAGCAGGTTTGCCACTAACATACAGAGTGAATTCAAAATGTCTGTTGACATGATGGCACCGAAGTTCCACTTCGAGTAAAGCGCTGAGGAAAAAAAGTTAAACTGTGAGGCGGGAAATATATCTTGTACGGACGGTTTCCGAAAAGAGAGTCAGTCGGGTTGCAGGAATTCTGAATTCCAGGAAATGAAGAAGCCAATTTGCTCGCATGAACAGAGCCGGAACACATTTCTGTGGTGATGAGTCTGCTGAAACAATATCTAATGCGGGTTTTAAATCGAATATGTACAGAAAGGTAAGATACGAGGAAACAGTTGGGCTGGCGTTTGCCAAGAGGCTATGAGTGACCGAGAAGCGACGGTTTGGGTGACTTCGCAACTTATCAGAGCGCTCTGATGTTGTCGCGCCCTATCTGCCCACCCTACCTCTGTCCTGACATTCCATAAAAAAAGAATATTCGCGCCGGGGCCCCATTTAGAGATTCAGGGTCAGAAAAATTACCCATAAGAGTCCAAGGCCTTTAGCCTATAAATTTCTGTATAAACAAACAAAACAAGCTTTGAAAAAAAATGTATCCTTATTTTGTCCGTCACGTCCTTGTCATGTCATGTTTAATTTTTATTTTATTAAAATTTATTTGTAATATGTGATCGACCTGAAATTTTCCAAAAATTTGATATCCTGAAATTTTGAATTTTCACTTTTTAGTAAACCCCAAAAAAGTTCAAACAAATAATTGTCCGCCTGTACGCTATCCGCCGTACGCAAAATCGTTTGAAGGTGCGTAGCTCCCAAACACGTTGAGATATTAACATGACATTTTTATAGTGGGTAGATTGGGTGATCCCCTATGACTGGTATCTTTTTGAGGATTCGTGGTACGAGGGGGGAAGAGAGTGGAGTGTTTTAGACCAAACATTTTATATTACAAACCAAACCAATTGCACTAGGAAGATAAAATTATAGTGATTTCTTTTCTGGAAAAAAATGTGACCCGTTTCTGTCCTCAATTTTTTTCTAGCAGTTCCGCCGTTCTATTGTGAAAAAAAAATTTGACCTGCTAGAAAAAGGGTTTTGAGTCCGTGGCTAAAATTGCCCTTAAAAGCAAAAATTAAACTGTCAAACGGGTCATACGGCAATTAGAAATCATACGGAGTGTAGTGTAAATATATTTAAATTTTAATAATAGCTTTTTGACCTGAAAGCGTTCTATTGTCAATTGACCTGTCGGACGGAACTCTCAAAAAAGAGGGCAGATCTGCAATAATTTTGCATCTAAACGGGTCACATTTTTTTCAGAAAAGAAATCACCATTAGTTTCTGTATATGGGACATAGAGCTAGTGGAGACGATAAGCCACCGGTTTGGATGTATTAGTATAACAGGATCGGCTGTATTGTATAAAGTTCCTATATGTGAGACTAATTCATTTCTGACAAAATTGTTTATGTTTTAACACTTTGCGTGCCACACTTTTTGTCAAAAATTTTAACAATGCTGTTTAAAGGGTCAAAATTTCTGTGCCGGTCACCCCCATGGCATTCAACGTGTGAAGCTGGGTTTTCATGTGCGACAATTTTGTTGTGCCTCACAACTAATAATAAGTCATGCCAGTCGTTCGGTCATGACTCAATCGGCATTTTTTCGTGACATAAACAAAGTAGCGAGTCGATCATGCCGGGTAATCCGATACTCTACCTGGCCCGTGGTAATTTTGATGTCATGATACTCAAATTGCAAGTAAAGCAAGACGTCCGCTTTGCTTTGTAGTGTCATGCCGTAGAATGTGCTACGGTCCAAGGTACCCGGAATGGTCGGATTGCTGTTTGTTTTGCGCACATTGCACCGTGAGAATTGTGCAATGTTTCGACCCACAAATGAGTGTATTGCATTAATACGAATTGAACTATTTGTGGGTCGCCAGAAAATGCCGATTGATCATAAGCATTTATTTATGAGTTGAACGACTGGCCCAAATAGTAATTACTTAAGTTAGCATTAAAATAGTATTTAAGTTATCGTAAGTGATAAAGAAGGTGTAGTATTCTTTTAAAAACCAAACCAGAAATAAACCCGAGAGTATCTTTTTTAAAAAACTTAAACCTAAGTCTTTTTTATTTTCGTGTCAGGTGAGAAGGCCAGACCGTTATTATCATTATTTTTTCTTTCAGAAACTTAAACCACAAACCTGGCTAGTCGCTTCACGTTGGAGTCCTTAGGCGCCATAGACTAGCCAGGCACTCTTTTACATTGGCACCTAGGTGCCATGAGTAAAATAATCGATATCTTCGAATTCATCAAACAGGCGCTGCTCGTAGGATAAGACCACGAGCATGCGTTGACCACTTCAATTTTCTGTGACAATATAAGTGACAGATAAGTTATCCAATCAGATTACAAATCTGTGACAAATTTTGGAGATTCTCCGACTTTTCTTCTGTGACAAAAATTTTAGTTCAAGGGTTTCTCGAAAATTTTCGATACCCAGCACTATCTCTTCGAATTTTATTTTATTTTCACTAATAGAAGCAATTTCAACAATTTCTTTTTAGTATTTTTCGCTGTTTCGTTATTTTTCACTTTTTTTGACAACTGACATAACTAATTTACACCAAAGTGTGACACAAGTAATGTCGCAAATGAAAACTCTAGACCATACCCAAGTAACACAGATCTCTGTTTTCGGGTTCTTGCAACGTTGTTACAGACCTTTCAACAGCAATTTGGTTGCGATGGAACAGTGAAACAACCACCTGGCAACGTTTTTACAACGTTGTGAAGTTAAAAGTGGGAGATAGAATGCAGCTGTGAGGACGTTGTAGCAAACCACCGAACAACCTTAAAACAGCAAATAAGTTGTCCTGACAAAATCTTCTTTTAAACAGCAAAAAAGTTGCGAATGAGATTCGAAAATAACGAAAAAGAAAAAAAAGAAAACTCCTTCTTCTTCTACTACTTTTTCAGTTCTTTTTTTCTTACACACCTTTTTTTTATAATTTTTTTTTCCGCTCGCCGCGGCGCGGCGCTACTACTACAAATTTTTTTTTAATGTTATGTATTTTTA
Source organism: Beris chalybata (assembly GCA_949128065.1). Classification (NCBI taxonomy): domain Eukaryota; kingdom Metazoa; phylum Arthropoda; class Insecta; order Diptera; family Stratiomyidae; genus Beris; species Beris chalybata. Next base: position 17,666,032 of record OX421895.1, on the reverse strand, counting down.
AATTACCTAAAGTTTTTTTCTGGAAACATCGATCGACTGCGGGGTTCGAACCTAGATCCTCTGAAGAGATTTTCGTACACGTACAAGTCGCAATGCACTAGCCTGTTGCGCCACCGTGGTAATATTTGAAAGGTTGTTTTTACGTGATTATGTGTTCATGGACAGAAGCGTCCAAAAATAAGGAAGAGAAGTGGCAGTTTTCTAAATACGAACTGATTTTTAATGTATGATTGTTAAATTTAAGGCTGATGTACCGAAAATTAGCATAGAACAACAATTTTTCAGGCCATGGTTCCCATTGGAGTACGTAGTCGACATGTGTCTTGTTGTCGACAACAAAGTTCGAGGGCTCTCGGTAGTCTCTTATACTTTTTCGGTTTTTTTGCTGATTTTCCGCACTTTTGGATGGCGTACAGCGTGATCTTTGGTCGGATTTTCACTCTGCTAATTTTCCTGAGTAGGTGGTAGTCTCACTGAACAGGGGTATGAGACACTTGATGAATATGTAATTAATAGCATCGCAGCTTTATTTCTGTTTAAAAGAAAACAATTTCTTAAACCGAAAAGTATCGCTATAGAACTAATTAAGTCATACAGATATTTGGTTATTTTGCCTTTTGCGCCAACGTTGAAGCAACTCTTAGTTCTAACCTTTTCGTTATCGTGATTTTTTTATCCATTGTGATGGTTGGCACAACGTTATAACAACAATTAAAGTTCTGCGATGGAAAAACAAGTTGTCTTGTGTTACTTGGGTAGTATAAATATTTACATTTATTAATATTAATAATAATAATTTATTAGATTCATAAATTTATAAATAGTTACAAGCTTGCTCTCAGACAGCTGACAGCTGGTATAAGGGAAACAAAAATAGGAAATTAAGTAAAACGTAATTCAAAGTAATTTAAAAAAAAGAAAAAAAAAAATAATAATAATATACATATAGAAAAAACATAATAGAAAAATAAGAAATTATAGCTTAAAGCAATATTAAAAAGAAAGGAAAGAGAATAGTAAAAAAAAAAAAAATGAAATAGAAAAATATAATTAAAAAAAAAAAAAAATTAAATAGAAGAATATAATTTAAAAAAGAAGAGTAAAAATAAAATAAGAATGTAATTCAAAAAAAAAAAAAAAAAAAAGTAGATTAAAAATAAGACTATAATCTTAAAGACCGGAGAGATAGATTGACAATCCTTAATTATATCATATCCGAGGCGCCAGAGCTGATGGATGTCCATGCGTCTGTAGTTGTAGTAGTTGCTGTTGAATTTGGGGAAGAATTTAAGGAGCTCGTTCAAGTTCACACAGCTATGCTGCGTGTCGAACTGAGTAAGCTGCAATTCTCTACCAGATTTTTAGAAATTAAGAGCATCCACTTATGTCTCGTCTTGTTGGATAAATTTCTTCGCTAATTTTTTTAGTTCCAATATATTTTTTGCATGTCGAATTTCGGTTGGTAGTGAGTTAAATTCAATTATTGATTCATAGATCGGATCATTTCTTAGACGATCAGTCCTTGGTAGATGTTTTTGTCGTATGGCCGAAGCATTCCGTGTGTTAAAGCGATGAATGTCGTTGTTGTGTATAAGAGTGACTGAAGATTTTGTAAGGTGGTGTTTGATTTTATATATAATTTTTTTTCGCTCCAGTCTTATAAGTTGTCCAATATTTTGTTTTCCATAAGTTAAATAGAGTTCCGTGGAAGGTGTCAAATGTGGTAGGTTGTAAACTGCCTTGATACTCTTATTCATTATTCTCGAAATTTTGTCAATGTTATACTCAGTCGTTTGGCTCCAAATTAAAAGTCCATAAGTTATAATTGGGAGAATAAAAGAATTGTATATAGTGTCCTTAATATGTGTCTGTAGAAAATTACTTCGTCGTAAGACTCCTATGATCGGCGCAATTTTATTCCGTATATTGGTGACATGTGGTGTCTAAGTTAGTTTTTCATCAATAGTTAGACCCAGATATTTTGTTTGAATGGCTCTGGCAACCGGTATCCCGTCTATGTATATTTGCATGTTAATGTCTACCTTGTTTGTTTGTTTGAATAACATATACGTTGTTTTTGGTATGTTCAGAGTGAGCATATTGCCTAAAAGCCAGTCTTTGAAGAGTACGAGGTCCAAGTTAATTGCTGACTCCAGTTGTTCCTGCTCTTTTCCTTTATATAAGAGAAGAGTGTCATCTGCGTAAATGATATATTTTGCCTTAAGTCCAATGCACTGCAGGTTGTGTATGTATAGCAGGTACAACGTAGGGCCAAGAATTGAGCCTTGCGGAATCCCTATGTTGACTGTTTTCGATTCACTACGTTCGTCTAAGTTTTTTGTTATATATTGCCGTCCTAGAAGATAATCCCGAATGACCTCATTACACTTCCCTCGAATACCAATCTCCTCTAGTCCTTGTAGCAATATTGAATGATCTACCGTGTCAAATGCATAGTATCCAAACTCCCTATGTTTACAATAGCCCACAAAATTTTTCGCATAAAAAAATTGTGCCTCTCATATGGACGATTTTGATTGGTTGTACCACTCAAAATTTTAAACAGCTGATGACTGAGACAAATCTTTCGTCTCTTTCAATTACGTACGTGCAATGTAGCTTTAGCGCTTTTTTGTCTGTTCTGGTTGGTTTTATGCTTATTTCGTGTATTGCCATATCGCTCACCCTCACGTTATTTTCCCTAATTACTATTCCATACATACCAAATTGTGGAAAAGAAACAGAAATGTGTGTCAGAGTAATCGCCCATGCCTGAAAGAGAAGCAGCTTCTGAATACGTGTAGATTGTACGCATATTAGTGTGTTTACATCGAAAATTCGAGCTACTATGTAAGTATTTATACTATGCTCTAGACTGAAGAGTGTTTTGTCGCGACAAATTTCTGTCGCAGAAAATTGTCGCATATGTAAACCCAGCATCAATGAGAATCATTTCTGACAGTTGTTTTCATCGCAACCTAGGAGCAAAAAAAATTCTGGGGTACAGTACATATTTGTCTATTTTTTACGCCGCCACTACACACTTACACTAACGCAAATAGCCAACTGCACCAAAAAGAGCCTATTAGGTAAAATTTCGCTTACTACCGATCCAGTTATACTAATAAATCCATGCAAAAACACGATGAGAATTGAGAAAAAACATGGTCGTTATATCAAATTGTTGTTGTCTTAGCGTGTGAGTGAGTGAAAGAAAACAGGTGCGTTATATCAATTTGTTGTTGTTTTGCGGGCTACTTATGCAGTTTAGACACTGGCTATTTTTGCGGCTTTGAAGCGGCTAGTAAATCCAAATGGAGAGGGATAGAAGATGTAACATAAAATTTAGACTTTGGTGTGAGAGAGACAGTCCGAGTAGCTATAAAGTGAGTACTGTCTGACTGCTGACTGATTGAAGTACGCAATTTTTTTTTATTTTGTAAGATATACTAAAATTGTAAAAATGAATGAAATGGTTTGTAGAAAATTAATTGAAAAAGTCCGGAACGCAGTCAAAGTCGAAATGTAACGCTGCTGATTTCGAGAAAAACTTCAAGTTTACAGATATATCAATGTCTGTTACATTTTTCTTCAAAAACACTATTCAAAATGTCCTTAATCGCTTCAATTGATTAGCAACTCTTTTCCCAAAAAAAGAGTAAACACAATTTATTTATTTTATTTATCTTTACAGGATTATGTCATGCTACTTTTACAACATAATGCTGATGTGAATATAATAAACGGCGAGGGACGTCTTCCGCGCGATGTTACACCATCGAATGAGGTTGGCAAAGAAATCAGTAAGCTTCTTCGAGCTGCCGAAGCGACCGAAATGCTTCGAAAAGAAAGCAAACTATTAACTGCTGCTAGAGATGGAGATATTTATATGTTAAATGCATTGGTAACTTACTTTTATAATCATAATTCATAGTATAATTTGAGCAAAATTTTTTCAATTAAGCTCAAAGACCAACACCCTCCAAATATTAACTGTGTCGATGCTCAGGGCAATTCCTGTTTGCATTGTGCAGCATATCGTGGTCATAAAGAAACAGCAGTATTACTCCTTCAAAATGGTGTTGACACTAATATTAGAAACAATAGAGGTAAATATATTTCATTGGATGAATTATGGTAGGTGGTGTTCCGCCAAGCACGTATAATTGCATCAAAGAAAATCAATCGCTTAATACATTCGGCGTTTTGAGTTGAGAACACTCCTGCTATTTTTCTCGTTTTATTTCACAATTTTTTTTTACTATATATTGCATGCCATTTTTTCTTTTCATTTTAATTTCATTTATCATCCTTACACCAAAACAAAAATCCCATTTGCTCGATTTTATTTATAATTAAAATCAGAAGATCATTTTGAATAAGACATAACAAAAATAAAAAACAAACAGGACAATTGGCTCTCGATTTGGCACGAGACTCGCAAACGGTACAAGTACTTAGTGTGAAAGCGGTTCGAAGAGTTCAGAAAACGGCCACACAATTCGAAGGACCGCTTTTAAAGAGGTCACGATTTTTAGGATGGAAACCGGTTTGGGTAAATTGAACGAATGCAAAATTTTCTTAATTCGAAACGGTTTAAGCTTGATTGATTATTGCAGGCGATTCTTGAACGCGGTGTCCTTAACTATTACACATCACGAGCCGACTCTACGCTCAGTGAAAACAGACGTAGAGACTACAAGTATTTGGATAATGCTCGCGTTACACCACTAACAACGGACTTATCGTCGTTCGTTGTGCATTTTAGCGATGGTGCAGTTCATCGATTAAGTGTTATGAGTAATAGTGATTCTTCACCACAAGTTGAAAGACAAGTGAGTTCATTAAACCGGTCTAGTTCATTCCTTTTTCAAAATTTGAAAATGTCATTACAGAAATGGATCAATGCTCTACAGGAGCACGCTGCATACAGTGCACATTATCTATGGGGACTTGAAAAACGGAAATCTGAAGGCGACGATGATTTCGGTAATAGTCTCTAAAATCAATAAAATACTCAATAAATTATAGTTTGGATAATTACTTTTAGCTGCCGTTTCAAAACCTTTGGGATGTATGGCCGATGCACTATCGTCGGCAACTGCGAGCTATGAGGTACTACAGCGACAACTGGGCGAATGTGCTACAATTGTTGAGGCATTGCAAAAAAGCCTCGACTTTAAAGATTTGTCTTCGACTCTTCCAACTTCCGCTATGATGGTAGGAATTTACAGTATGCATTATTTGGTAAATTTTGGTTTTCTCTATTCCGTTCTTATGCTTCCGTGCTAGTTTTTGCCGAATAAAATCCTGAAGATTGATACACGTGATATGTGTAACGAATGAATCTTTTCTTTGCTATTACAGCGCTTCCAATTAGTTTCTGAAACTGCTGCCAATATGTTAGCTTCCCTGCAACATTGCCTTACTTTATTTCATCAGCAAGAAGATGTTCGAGTTTTACAATTGAAACAAGAACAGGTGAGTTTCAACTAAATTGTTCTTTTGTATTTTCTTAACAAAAACCAAATTTTTATTTCGCCAACACTGTTTTCATCATTTTGATATTACAGATCTGTAACAGAAAGAGATATATTTACCCATTAATGCAATTTTACAGCAAAATCGGCTTAGGTATAGTCGAGATTGATTGATTAAATGGGTGGGGAAGCCTCTTAAGTAGCGTTCAATGTTGCTCCTTACAGATCACATAAGTTTATTCGAATATCTTATGCAATTTGTACGAATGATTTTCGCTATTCCCACTCTTTTGAATGCATTCATGATTTCAATGCAAATCCGGCAGATAAGTGTAAAAATCGGGCAATTTCCCGAATTAGTGCGATGTTCGAGAATACTGTACACGTGTTCTTTTCGAGGTATAAATTTACACTATTATTCACAAACCTCGTTATAAATCTATGACTTTTGCGCCGCTGGCGATAGAAGTTTTGTAGTAAGCACTTGTACCAATTTTTCGCAGTTTTTTCGTATGTTTCACTGTATTCACTCAAATTTATTTAGTGTGTTCTCAAATCAGTTACTGCACTTGGATAAAGCTAAGCTAAGAATTTTGTTTGCATGAATCACTTAAGATAGTGCTTTTGTTGTCACTCTTCTTCATAATGTTCTATCCTAAAAGCGTTGCGCCTATCTGCAAGGGTTGTTCTACGAAAAGGCCACAATAATAAGCTGTTACTTTCATTATGTTTATTGCTATCGAAAATTGTTAAACGGCTCGCTGTGTACGTTTTTTTCTATCGACCAACGAATGAACGAAAATTTAAAAAAAAAAATCATTTAACATACTTACAGGAAATAATAATAATAATCAATAGCACAACAGCCCAAATTGCGCCTAGGCCTTGAAGTAATGCTAGAGTTACTTCATTACTAGACCAACTGAACACTAGGCGGCGATGTGGTCAGCCACACGCTCCTTTGTGATTATTACCCCGATTTTAACACAGGTACTCCTTTACAGCTGAGTGAACGCAATCCCATCGTCGAAAATAACGTGTCACCAAGCAGATTCGAACCTGGTATCAGGTACACCGAAAGCAAGTGCTCTAGCCACTAAGCCACCCAGACTACACTTACAGGAAATACGCGTGGTATTTTTCGCAGAAAAACTTTGTACGAACCAATAAAAATTTAGTTAAAAGAAGCACATACTAGTGAGCCCATAAAATGGGAAAGGATTGATGTTAATGAAAGGTTCGACCATTTATAATAAACAGGACCGGTTTCGTTAAGAAACACTTTTTTCAAGTTCAGCTGGTTTGAATTCTTACGAAATTTGTACCCTGATTGGGTCTTGATTGTGAGCTACTTTTTTATTATGTTCCTTCACTTTTCAAGCTTGGTTAACCGCTTAGCGATGTGTACACCTCGGCTAGGTCCGGGTCTGTAAATCCCTCATGAATTAAACTGAAAATAAGCAAGGAGGTGGCTTCTTTCTTCCCCTAGCCTGTTCAATGTCCTTCGAATTTTATCTCGTCTTGGTCCAGATTCTTAGTTCCTACCTTCCCAGTAGGCAAGGCAGGAACTAATCCTAAATCCTTGGTAGCGGTTTTCTCTTCTTCAATCCGGTACTTTATATAACGTGTGCGTCGCCTAGCCGGTTCGACATCTTTATGAAGTTTAATACTTTGACTAAGTCAAGATCTCTGGGTGTCGCACTTCTTATGGAGTAAACACCCAATGTGGCTAGTAATATTCGATCAAAAGCTGGTCATTTCCACGAATATTCTTGTGTGGACTCATAGGACTTTATAGCATTAGTCGCATACGGGAGAACTTCAGTAATTTTCATTCTCTATAGATCCTCGTTCAGCCTGCAGTAACCTGCTATAATTGGGTGAGATATCTTCGTTTAAGTTCTAGAGAAAATTTGGTTCTTTTAGATTCTGGAGCAGTTCGAAACATTTTTGATTATCAGCAGTGCTCTAGACTGTTCCAACATGCTTTGTGCAATTCGAAAAGCCTGCGTATTGTCAGCCTGGAATATCCCTACAGCAGTGCTACCAACTCTGGTCGTTCGAGCAAGTCGGTTCCTTCTTTCATCTCCGAGTATCCTGCAATCTAGGCTACAGCCACTTTATAATGTTTCTCTAATTTATTCAGCCTTTATTCAAGTTGTGAAGATATTGTGGTCGACCTTAATATGTAGCTCCATGGGTATCCGAATAAATATAACTAAATTTAGCGTACCGCTCTTTTCGCTAAGCAATTTGGGTGGCTTCGCTTGGAATACCGTCATATCTCTCATAAAGGGAAACCAGCAACACTTGAGCCTTTCTGTTTGAATTCGCACAGTACCGCATTGAACAACCTGCAATACGTGAGATTGCTGTTTCAAAGTGGTAATCTTTTCTACTATCAACTGCATCTGAACAATACTCGATAGATAGATAGATATATATTTTCCGTATTATTAACATTTAGTGGTTAAGCTAACTTCTAATTAATCTGTGCTCAGACTTTCGTCTCTACATCTATTGTTATTATATTATTGCACAGCTTATATCTCTAACGTATTGTGGAGTTATGAAGGAAAGCGGAGCAAAACCTTCCTGAGTATAACTAATCTAACTTAAACTAACTTAAAGCTACAAATGATAGGTATCTCTATCAACTACAAAGTCCAGGAACGGATCCCTTGTTTCATAAAGCTTACGCAGCAAGGTGTTCGCCAACAGATTCCACAATAGTGGAATCACAAAACCTCTTGACTCCTTGACCATGATAACTTCACTCCCAAGCTTAGAATTGGTAGGTCTAGTCTTTAACTTCGACATAATCCGCCTTACATACGCTTTGATTCAACCAGTCTTATTCAATTGCCTCAAAGGTAGGCCTGTCAAGAAAAACTGTAAGTGTATATCCCGTTTCGAACCTTCCCAATGGACGGCAATGAACGGTAAAGAATCACTGCGAAAGGACCACAAACAGACCTTTTTTGCGAGGGTACAAAAAAAGGCACCATGCACTATTGAAATTAAATTGTAATATAAATGCAATGTAAAACTTTATGTGAGAAGTTAGAACTTCGTTATGACACAGTTTCCGTAGTGTAGTGGTTATCACGTGTGCTTCACACGCACAAGGTCCCCGGTTCGAACCCGGGCGGAAACAAGAGCGAATTGCGTTTTTTTTTTGTTTTTTTTTTTACTTTGCTTTTACTGAACTGTTTTTTTTTTTTTAATTATGCTACAGGAAAAGTGTCGCGTGCTAGAAGAATCCTTAAATGTCCTCGCAAAAGAGCATCACGAGCTGGAACAATCCGTAGCGTCTCACATATCAGAAAGCGGAAGCCGTAATCTAAATCCTAAATCGCCTCGGATCTATGATACGGACGACGACGAATTTTATGATGCTTACGAAGCTGGTAAGTCCATCATTAGATTGATTAAATTGAAAATCGCCTATTAATTGTTATTTTCTTTTTGCCCGTAGATTCGGATACCGATACTCTTGTAACGGCTGATTCATTATTTAATTCACCATCGGAATCGTTACAAGATTTAAATTCCATTAGTGTTCAATCGTACGAGCCACTCTTACAATCAATTAGTTACTGTAAACGATCGTCGAGAAAACGATCGACTGATTCGAATTCGTCTTCCGGAAGTAGTGATACCCTAGTCGATGGTGTTTCCATGGCATCGTCATGCGGTACGTTAATATCAGCCGGAGGATCGGCTTACAAATGTGCCAAAGATCAGTTTCTCGTCAGCGAGGGTCATAGCAGTAGTAAAATGGAATTATTTCGATATAGGTGAGTTTGGAATGAGTTTTTTGTTGTAGTTTTTAAGAGTTTATAGCCATAGAGTAAATGGAAGATAAAAGAAGCCCCAAACGTGCTCTTAAAGGCAAAGCTAGTAGTAACAGGCCAGTAGGCAAACTACGCAATCGATTGATCTTAAAAATTATCAGCTGGAGGACGCGGTCTTTGGATCGAAACTATTGGAGGCGACGACTTCAGGAGGTCAGGCCCCGATTGGTGCTGTCTCCCAATTACCTTAGTATAACAAATTAGTCTGAATTTAGTCTAGTATGTCAAGGACACAGTCACCATAAATGATGAAATGAGCACTTGGCGTCCACTTCTTCCCTTCCAAAACAGTTGGTCAATAATGTGTTGTTGCCATTAATAGACGAAAAAATGACCGGGCTATCACTTTTAGTTCTGTGTAGTCAACAATTCGAAGGGAAATCATGGAAGCAATAGAGACTATATCCGACGAGACTTCTCACTTCTCAGATTTGTTTGACTCAAAGATGATAAAAGATTTCATAGCTTTTTCTTTAAGAAATTTTCGAATTGTGAAAAGATTAACTTTATTGTGTAGCTGAGTGTTCCGTTAGAGTCAAGATGCACTCTGCGGCATCGATTTCTTTGTGCATGTTATAAATTAAAGATATTCCATTTAAGAGCGTGTACCATGCCGGTTATGATTCATATAAATATTATTTATGTAAGTATATGTTATCTGTGAGTAATGGCACTCTTAGAGTGATGTATGGATGGGCATATACCATTCTGAATTTCAAAACCCCGCAAATATTATAAAACAATTATTCATTCAAATTCTAATTCATATTTATTTCCAGTAGCTTAAATTTCTCTTAATCGTTAACATTACTTAAAGTGGTCAGGCTGTCGTCTCTTCAACTATTGATTACATTGGTTTAGCATGTGCTAATAAATAATTGTTTAGGAAAATGGAAAAAACCTTATGAATTAACTAAAACTATGACTAAAGTAAAACTAATACTAACTCAAAACTAAAACTTAATGCTAACTTAAAACTAAATTTAATTTATAAATACATAAAAAAATGTTATTTAGGTACATGTAACTCAGGTAGAGAATCAAACAATTATTAATTTATCAAATAGTGCGCGGTTATAAACAGGAGCGCCCATTGTAGACGGCCAGACCCTGAGGGTATTTGGCAATTAGTAATGCTTACAAAAGAAATAAAAATAATAAGAAAATGAATGTGAGAACCAGAATGAAATTAAAATATGAAAATGGGAATAAAAAGAAAATAAATAAATAAATAAACATGGAAACGAACACGAAAAATGGAAATGTAAAAGAAAAGGAAAATGATGATTAAAATGAAAGTAAAGGTGAAAATTACGTGCTAGGCAAACTTAAGTCTAATTAAAACTTGGAGCTAGTTTAACTAATTTAGGTTTATAACCTGTGTAACAGGTGGAGTTGATCCAGGCGTCGGAAAATGGGTTCTAGATTTAAGTTGAAGAGTAGGGTATTTAGGCGTATTTGAAGTAAGTATACTAATGTCTTTCTTCATTGGTCCAGGATGAGCTCCATTGTGAATGGCCATTGACAACAGCCGCAACACAGTTGCAGTGTTCTTCTCACCAAGGATATTTTATATCCTGTTGAGGGTTTAGCAGGCTTAGTTGAGACTAGGTGGCAAGCCATATGAAGCTCCAAAACCACAAAGATAGTATGGAACACGTCAACAATTAGATCAGAAATCAGATCAGAAATCAGAAAATAATAAAAAATGCAATATATATCGCAAGTGCTATAGCCTCTTCTGCTAAACTCTTCTTCAATAGATTTAAACAAATCTTTAGCTCTATACTTTTTCACATCAATAAAATTTAAACTATTTTTTCTTCTATTGTTTTTAACAATAAAACGCATTCAGTATCCGTCCAGACAACTAGACTAGCAGTTGATATTTCTACCTCAATTCAAGCCGACGTTTTTTGTGGACTAAAGTTTTTGTTTTAAGGGGGATCATCTGAGTAGAAGATTGTTGTTTTTTCAAAATTTTTTTTCGCTCATCTTAAAGTTTATAGTCTTAAGAATGTTTTCTGTAAATTTCATATTGAAATTCCAATAATTGTGAAAGTTATGGGCAATTAACCGGGATGGGCCCTTCGTGAATTATCTATATAGCACGTCATTCAAACGCGATTATCTCGAAACATACTTTTGAAAGACGGTTCCCAAAATCTTCGGAAAACGGCTGAACCGATTTCTTCCCAAATTTCACACATTATTTTTGGATAGGTTTTCTCCTACGCTACGTATTTTTTTTTTTTAACTTATTTACTTTTTTTATATCAAGCCAGAAAGGTCGATAAATGAGGCTAAAAACTGAAAATAAAGTTCAATCGACCGCCATTTTGTGAATAATAAAAGTCCTACCTAGCGAAGGGCATCATACTTTTCACTTTCATAATCATTTTGAAATTTTTGTTTTGGACCAACCGCCGGTATGTAATTGTGGGAACCGCAGAACGTGCAAGCGATCCTGACAGCAGCGCTTCTGGTTGATATATATTTATAAAAAAAAATTATTAGCATACCTCAACATATATACTTTCGAATAAAACCAATCTGGATAAAATCGAGCAATTAGTTTTTGAGATAATAATTTCTTAAATTCGCCTATTTTTTCTGCTTTCTACTCAGATGATCCCCCTTAAGGACACATTTTTCAATTTAAGCAATCCATTAATAATTTCCAAAAATATTCCTCACTGTTAGGCCTAATTCAAAACAACAATTTACTATTTACGATTCAAATCTTGTAAATGTTTCGAACAAATCACACATTCAAAAAAATCGGTCATAAATCGATTGTAAAACAGTCGTTTTCTCTAGTTTAATGAAACTCAAATTGACTCGTTTTTTTAACGTACATTAATTTAGGTTCAATCCAGACTTAACCCACCGTAGAGACATGGTACATGTTATGCTTACGTCACCACTGAAACTAAATCATTGAATTGAAATTTAATGCTCAATTCTTCTAGTCCCCACTCTGGACAAATACCGGCTCGACGGACTAAAAAATGTTCGTTTCTATTCCCAATAAAGATTTTAGTACGTTTTCTTCGCAAGTTCAAGCGATATTTTTATATAATCATTCTAAAAGTGAAGCGACTTTGAAATAACGTAAGGCAGAGAAAACTTGTATATTAGTTAAGAGACTACCAAGGAGTAAACACCACAGAAGGTCCTATTAAATGTATTTAAAAAAGCACGTTTTAAATTTCAAAAATCCTTCGAATATCACCCTTGCCATTTATACAGTAATTAGATTCGTTGGCTATAAAATTTATGATTTTTCCACAACAAAACAATTTCTACACTACACAGAAAGTTCCCTTGATTTTGATTGCTCTAAAATGTTTTTCTACTCCAGAATAGAATCATTTTATTTTTAATGTTATAATCTCTTTAATTTCTTAATGATTAGTGTCATTATCAATATCCGTACTGTTGCTATCGTTTTCGATTAAAGTTTATAATATAAAAATAATTTAGTTATTCGTTTGACATGGTACATTAACGTTGTTCTTTATATTGTTTGACTACTTTGTTTGGTAACTAGGTGCAGTAGAGGATCGGGCTGTAAAAAAAAGAGAAACCAAAGTACAGAGTCTAAATATCGGGTGTTTGTAACATTTAAATATATTATTGATTGCGGAAGAGAACAATTATATTGCGAATTTGTTGTTTTAAGTGCATTTGGACCGGTTTTACAATCGATTTATGACCGAATTTTTGGAATGTGTGATTTGTTCGAAACATTTACAAGATTTGAATCGTAAATAGTAAATTGTTATTTTGAATTAGGCCTAATAGTAAGGAATATTTTTGGAAATTATTAATGAATTGTGTACTTTTCTTTCTTTACTATATAAAACGCAAAAAAAAGTGCTATGTACTACACATGAAAAATAATTTTAGGGTAGAAAATTAAAAAATTTAAAAACCGTAAAAAATTTAACAGTAGATTGAAGAAATGTTTGTTGTTTTCCTGCGTCAGTGGAGTGAAACCACAACACGAAATCTGACTCCAACTGTTGATTAATCGCTGTCCTTGAGGATATGACAGTTGGAAAACCTTCACTGGATAAGCCAGTTAATAAGACTGTGTTGGACTAAGTCCGAAGGAGCTGTTTCGTCATCGGATGGCATAGACACGTCAGAGGGTGTATCATGCTTACTATCCGAAACACCCTTACAGCTGGTGGTATTGCTTAGGATTATTCTATATAGGCGATGTTGAAACAAATTTCATTATCGCGAAATATATACTAAGTAAAATACTTGCCTTCGCATCCTTATACTTAAGGTAGGTGACACTGAAGATCACCTAATATTTCAACCAATTTGGTGGAATTTTTGGTTGTTCGCTAGGATATATGAAGCTCAACGCTAAGGGTGCGACATCGAACCCCGCCAACAGCAATTTTATTCGTTTAGCAGTATCTTTCCATTAAAAGATTCACTGTGAAAACATTCACCAAAAATCAAACTGGTATCACATTTTTTAATCTTTAGGGTAAGTAAAGAGATTAAGAGATAATCCTTTAGAACATGTACTGCGAGAGCGATTTTGTATAATCTTAGATCATAGTTTGTTTTATGGGATACTCTATGCCGATAATTTGAAAAGAAAAAAGCTACAATATAAAGAATTTGTACAGGGATTATGAGTTTAATATATCTTCAGTTTGGAAATATAAAAATCACACCTGGTCGTTTAAAGATAACGATTCGTTTCTGATTAAGTCGCATACTAATAAATATATAATCCCATGGTTTTACAGATTAAGTTACATAAATTAAACGATAAAAAGAAATGAATGAAAAATATAAACAGCCTTTTTGACCTACAAGAATTAGTTTCTTTTAATGTTTTGGATGATAAATGTTAAGATTTTCGACAAAAATAAAATATTTACAACGTTGTTGAATAGTATCAGGCGATAACTTAAGAAAAATTTAAATTATTATTTTTAATAAATTTTTGTATCTCATCCAAAGTGGATGTTACTTCAAATTTCTTCAAAAAGAAGTCTTTTGTATTATTCCTGCTGGCCAATATTACTGCAATCATATTTTCTTGAGTTCTCACGTGCAATGCTTGTGATTTCCACTTCTATGCACACTTTTAGCTAAAAATCGTCTTATTTGAGTTTAATGATTTCTCAAAAAAAAGAAAAGTTGTTGTATACGTCTACACGAATTCCGAAATATTTCTTAGGCTTTACTTCTAAGAACTTAAAATTTTCGCGAATTTCGTCAAATCCCTTAGGTGCTATGAAATATTGATCTTAATGAACTAAAAATTGATTTGAGGATTTTGTGAACCCTAAGAAGGTGTAAAATAATCGTGGACATTTTACGAATTCCGACAGATGTCGCCTACAATTCTTTCTTACTTTAACGGGCTTTCTATTTTATGTATATAATCGGCTAAAATCGGTTTCGGACAGGACTTTTGTGATTTTTTTGCCGATATTTCTGATATAATACAGTTTCCGATATAATACAGTAATACAGTAGAACCTGAAGAACTGACCACCTCCCTATCTTGACTAATGTAAATCAGAAACGGATTTTATTTGTTAAATTATTTTTATAATCTGACCAATCGATAAAGTGTTCAGTTTTGTCCCTTGGGTGGTCACAGGTTCTACTGTATGTAAAAAATCTACCAACAATTTGGGTGTAACTTTATTATTCTCCACTTTTCCGACAATGATTTAGAAACAAAATTAATATTTTATAGTTGGCAGTTGGGTACTCACTTGGCCATTGGCAGTTGGGTACTCACTTTTGTGCAACACGACTTTATCCGCTTGCTGGTCTTTGCACCAAAAATAATAAAGTGACATTAAGGCCCCATGGGTCCGGTACGACCATTTTTTGTTCCTGTTTGATTTTTCTTTCTTGAGAGGATTTTAATCGATTGAAATCGTTTTTCGTTCGTGTAATTTGGCGTGGACAATACGCCTGCATCGTTCGCTGTCTATCAGCAAACTAATTTTGATTTTACAGAAAAAAATAGTGTTATGTTGTATGTTTTCAAATTATTTGAAAGGTATAACTATTAAAAATCAACAATTTTTTCACTGATTTATCTTCTAGAAATACCAATTAATTATACTATCTGTGATACTTTACAATGAAATGCGGTCTTCATATGTAATTCTTGCCATGAAAATCGTGAAAAACTGCTTCAGTTTGACTTCATATATTATTAACAAAAATGAGAATTTTTTAAAATTTGATTTATAGAAGACCTTCTTTAAGATTTTTTCTAACATTATATTAATAAAAATTACATGTTAATTATTCAAGAAATAGGTAATATGCGTTTAAAAAACTCGAATTTACGCATTTTAAAAAATATTCAACGGTTGTTGTTCTACTAGCATTTTTTCCAAATACAGTTTTGAATTTTTTCTCTATGGATGACCTAGTTTACATACCAGCTAATAAATTCGTGTAATTTTATTTTGTTTTTTTGTTGCCATTAACGTGAAATATTGGTAAGAAAACAGGCATAAATTATCAAAATCGATGGTAATTGCGTAGTTGCTTCTTTCGCACCACAATGTTACTGTCAATCTCAGCTTCGAATCAAACTGTGAGCATCTCTTTTCACTATTCTTTTCGCTATTTTTCCGAATTCTTTCCGCAAAGGAAATATAGACCGTGGTTCTTTTAGATCTCAAGTTTAATTATAGCAAGATTACATACATTCAGTCTCAGAATTTTCATCTTTCTCTATGTATCTATGACTGATGAGCGAAAACTATGTTCAAATAGCCGTCAGTCGTATCTAAATTTAAATACCATTTTTCGCAAAGGACTACTCTTAGCCACTTCATGCCGCACTTAATGGCTTTCTTCGTAAGCAAACATCTTTGCTGAAACGTAGAATTCTTTTCTTAGTTTAGCTTGCGTATATTCGTAACACAAAAGTTAAATGGTTGACTTTAGTATTACTTTCAGCGTTGGGGTTTCCAAACACAATACCTCCCTTTATTAGTTGTTTATCTAAGAGTCCCTTCAAATGGGGATGATAAAATATCATCACGTATTTTATGTTATAACAAGCTGTATCCTCTTATAAAGTAAGAATCGGGAAATATCGAAGCTGTTTTAAAAGCTTCTATTTTATTCTTAATATTATTACTTCGGCTTTTATTTCTATAAATGAGCCAACTGAACGGTGCAAATTTAAACTTGGGATTTTATTATATGCACATCTAAATTGATGCTGCTAAAATAAACTGGATGATAAAATCTGGCAGCACTCTGGGTATAACTCCATTATTTTTCCAGTCAAAATTCAATGGTTAATATCGGAATGAGACAAAAGTGTTCATGTTGTTATCACATTCATAGCTTTACACAATCGCGTTCAACTATCATACTTTAGGCAATGTTTACCGATGCCATTTACTACCTTATCTCTTATATCAATGAAAATCAGTTTACACATCGCTTTCCAGTACGAAAATTGATCCCGTGTACAAGCCCTGCATATTTATACACTGCATGTTTATAGCATTTTCGGTTGAATATGTAGAGCTTTCTACGTAATTTTAATTGGTTATTGTTAGGGTGTAGTTTTTTTTGAAAACTTCGATGTCGTTGTAATAGTTGTGGACCCCAATGTTCTTTCACCTAAAGATTTACCTTACCCACTTTAAAATACCATCGTTTTTGAATATTTCATAGAAAGGTTACTCATACCTTAAATCATAAATTATTTCCTAATATATCCTAGTTACGTAAATCTACTGCAGAGATTTGTTCTTTTCTCTAAACTCTTGTTACTTTCACAAACTTCCAAAATATGAATGAACATGCAGAATAAACTGAGTAACCATTAAAAAAATTATTCAAGCATGTCTCCTTTTACTTTATTATGGCAATACCATTGTTCTGCGTTATTATTAAAACTGAAGATTAAAACATCATCTCCTTTTCCATCAATATTTAGGAGTAACATCTATAGAACACATCCTTTAACATACAAAGACTAAATCGATATGTATGTATATTCCACAGTTCTGAATAAGGACAATAGGGCGATAGAATAAAATGATGAACGACCTTTATGATTCACCATCAACATGTAGGAGTACAACAAAGCTCATTGAAATCTCATTTCATACGAAGGAACGTTCTGTTCTATGCCTTTCTCTAATGCATCTTGTGTTGGGTACCATATACAATACCACCACTTCAGTACTCATGCGCTCCTCCTCCAAAGGCTTGTATTGTACTATCCAAAATATCAACCTTGGGTCAGTTGCAAAGTTTCGATAGTGTGCTTCAGTGCGTGGAAGATTCGTAAAAAAAAATATTTATTACTAAAAAAATAACTCACCCTTTTGTAAATGTTGATTGAAACTGTATTTAGTTTTGAAATGTTCTTACAATATTGTTTCTAATCAACTGTTTTAGTGCTCGGATGAAATAATACAAAACCGAGAGCCTTAAGCTTCCCATCGATTTTTCTCACCAAAAAACGAGAACCCTTTAATTTTCGGAAGAGGGTTTTCGTTTCTTACGTTCTTTTTTCCTTTGCTCTACAGAAGAAGTGTTGAAGGTGTTGTGCGCTATTTTAAATTACGTTGTTGATATCAAAAATGTTTTTTGTTTTATCTAATGATGGTTTGAAGCTTGAGTGAGAACTACAGATTGTTTATTTATAGTGTAGCTGTATGAATTAGAGCAAATGTTGAACTCATGGTTTTTGTTGCTTTCAGGATCTACAAAATAGAATAAATATTGTTATATATATTACGATAGCTTTAGATTGATTATTGATTTGAAAATAATTTGCAGAATATGTTTTCATGTGTTGCAATTACCATTTTTTTGTATGATACAATTGCAGTTTAGAAACACCCTGTTGACAAGCTGAAAATTTTTGTAGTGTAATTTCGTGACCAGGGAAACTACTTTAAAAGTCGATTAGAATTGAAACAAACAGTTTTCTCCTCGTTTAGGGATTCTGGGAATTTGTCCTGATTTATTGTTCTTTATGGTCCAATATTGGAACGGATTCAACTTGTTTTCATCAAAAACAGACTAGATTGGGCAATTTGCCCAAGATGACTGATGATGACTAAGCCGATAGAACAACTTACAGTTCTTTTAAAATCTTTCAATAATTAAAGAAAAGAAAAATTCTGACATTGGAGTGGTTGGAGCAAATTAGTAACTATAGTCACGCTAACTCTTTGCTCACGCCAACTGATTTCTAGGTGTGAAACAATAGTGCGATGACCAGGATTTAATTATAATTTCGGATTGCATGGGTCAGCAGCCATTCAACTCTAAAAATTTGATATCCAAAAATTGTTACATCATTCTAATTAGTTAATTAATTAATTAATTAATGTATTTCTATGCTTTTTTACTAAGTCCTCGTAGAGTGCAGCTCCAAAAAAGTGATAGCTTTTACTTTATTATTTTATAGAAGGAAACATTTAAAAAAAGTTTCTTTTGAAATTATTCAGGTCTTAAAAAAATCATGAATGATGATATGAAGTAACAATTTCAATTTGCTGCCGATAGGATGAATAAAAGAGCTGGATGAACTTTTAAGGATAAACCATTAGAATTAGAGGAGCAGGTGGGCTGAGTTAATAAATCAACAGTAGTCTCAACTAGAGATGGCGAAAGCAGTTCCTTTTAGTGAGTAAGTTAACTCCGACTCACTCACTTAACCCTTGAGTACACGCGCAGCGTCATGTTACGCCAGTACACGCGCGCGGCACTCAGTGCCGCAACTACATTTCTACTATAAATCGACTGATTTCCGGGTCCTGGACCTTCACTTGGTTATTATACTGATTACTAAAATGTTAATTAATTAATTAATGAATAAATTAATAAATTAATTACTGAAATTCTTGTTGGATAATTTAATTATGTGTTCGCAAGGGTTAAAGGGTAGTCCCTTCAGTGAACTAGTTCCAGTTCCTTTTGATTTAAAAGCTCAGAGTGAATGTGATGACCTAAAAAAAAGAAAAGAAGGTCCTTACTTCCCCGGCAAAGAGGAAGTACTTCCATTTTAAGCTGGGAGTGAATGAAAAAAAGGTCCTCACTCACGAAGGAACTAGTTCCTTTTCAAGCTTCACATCGCAAAGGAACTATGTAGTTCCTTTTCAAGCTGTGACACAGCGAGAAGAAGTACAGTTCACCAAAAGGTGTTAGTTCACTTACTCAAAGTGTGAAGTGAAGTCTTCATTTGGCAGAGTTAACTGAGGAACGACCCATATGTAGAATGTAACCTAAAGAAAAGGTCATCACTTCCCCAGCCAAGAACTAGTTTTATTTCAAATTCGGAGTGAATGTTAGGACTAAAAAACAAAAAAAAGGTGCTCACTTCCCCACGAAAGGAACTCATTCCTTTTCAACCTTCACATACCAAAGGAACACACCGCAACTACTTCCATTTCAAGCTGTGTCACGTGGCGAAAGGAACTACAGTTCACTAAAACGAGTGAGTTACTTCATTTACTCACTTCAATGAACTGTTGTGTTGGAACAGTTTACTCATGAACGACCCATCTCTAGTCTCAACTGAACATCGACGAGTTGTTACCTTTCTCTACTCAGGTTGGTTGGTTTGCGTGGCAGCCCTGTCTCCCAGATAGAGCTCAATTAGTTCAGAGGCAGCGCCAACTTAAACTCAGGCCGCGCACATATGACAGTTCGTCATGAGAAATGCCTCGATTTTGCCTCGATTGGTGACGTCATGGCTCGATCTCCATATAAAATCGTCACTCATCGAGGGGAAATCGAGGCATTTTCGCTCTTCGAAAATTCAGTTGCGCGGCTTTTATCCAGAGGGCAATGTCAGAGGCCGTTTTGAAACCACAAACTCGTGTTAAACCCGAATGTTAGGGGTTGTTGTGACAGGGGACTTTAAAAAAGTAATGAGAGGGAAATGATTGGATTGAATCGATATAACTCTTCAGGAAGAGTAATAACTCTCCAATTTTCTTCCCCGAAATCTCCATCAGGACGTCGCCGTAGAAAGGTCTGCCCAGCGCTAGCTCTCGGGCTCTAGCTAAAGCAGGACATTCGCAAAGGAAATGAACGAGCGACTCTCGCTCATTAGTGTCCTGTCCTGGCAGCTCCAGTGTCTCTACTCTACTCTCTAATCTTTTTTATCATTAATTTTACGGCGACTGCTCCAAGGAAATTTTTGATATTTTGCACCCACGGCTGACCTTTTCTCCCAATACTTGTTAGGCTACGCGAGAGTATAAGTTTGTGTTCTAGAGTCCACCTTTAACCTTGCAGTGAAATTTATCCGCCGTACGCAAACGCGTTTGAAGACTTGTATCTCCTCTCACATATATTTTAGTGATTAGATTGGGAGGACTCATTTAAGAGGTGATTTTTTAAAGGGTGAATGTATGAAAAGACCTGGGGAAGCGTTTTAGACTGGTTCGGGTTTTATATCTCAGAAACAGCTTAGGATTTTAATTTGATTTGTGTACATAAAGTGTAAAAGATGAGTTTTTTTGGATGCTGAATATAAAATGTTTGGATGCGGTGAGGCATGAAAGCGGAGTATAAACGTTTTTCTATAAATCACGTCATCTGAATCATAATTTTACGATGATTTTAATGCCTAGAAACAGTTTTCATGATTTATTTTAAGTAGATCTCTAAGGCCCGTTCCTACGATCGTCAGTAACGTTCTAACTGAAACTTTAACTGACAAATGCTCATACGAAACTTACAGTCAAAGTTCTGGTTAAATTTTAACTGAAGGTCGTAATAACGGCCCTAAGTGAGCGTAAAAGTTGTATTCATTTTCACGAATTCCGCCAGATCCCTTAGGCCCGATAGTATGTCGAATAAAGTTTTACTTCCAACGTCCTTTTTATATAATCCCCTAAAACCCCCTAAAACTTTCTGATTTTTTTTTAATTCAATCCCCAAGCGAATGTTTCATATGTTTTCTAGGCTTGTGTAGTACGAACTAGTTCACAGTGAATTCCGGTCCTAGTTCGTTTGTAGGAAGTATAGTTCGTTATCACATTTGCATACCACGTATTATTCCGCAAAATTGGAACTGAAAGAAGGAACTAGTTCAGTTCGCGAGGGAAGTGAGGATCTTCTTTTTGTGGGTCACGATATTCAGTGTCAGTGTCAATTCTTAGGCCCTCACATTCACTCCGAACTTCAAAGGAACTAGTTCCTTCGTTAGTGGGGACTTTTTTTTTTAGGTCCTCACATTAACTTTGAACTTGAAAGGAACTAGTTCCTTACTGAGTGAGGACCTTTTTTTTTTAGGTCCTCACATTCACTCCGAACTTCAAAGGAACTAGTTCCTTCATGAGTGAACTGCGAACTACAAGAACGAACTAGTTCCCAACGGCTCAGGAAGTAGTTCATTCGCGATCACTAAGGTGAACTAGAATGCGGAAACCTAATGTTTTCACAAATTTCGCCATATATGTATCTTAGGTCTGATAAGGTTTTTACTTCTACGGGCTATTTATGTAATAGTCTAAAGAGCGAGTTCAAGTTGTATAATACGTTTTCAAAAATTTTGGTCTGATGAGATATCAACTTACTTTTTACTTCTACGGGCTTTTATGTAATCACCCAAAATTTGATTGCAGGATTTTTGAAATTCAACCCCAAATGGGTTCAAATGGATTGTATTTATATGCTTTCACAGATTTCGTGCTCTTGCGTAACCTTACCATAAATTTTCAAGGTCCGAGGTGAAAATATCGACACAGTAGTAAATTCATGCTCTTCTAGTCTCTAGCTCGTACACGAGCAATTTTTCAAGCAATTAATTGCCCGACGAATGTTGCGATTAATTGACCAGTACAGGGCAATATCATGCAAGTTGCGGCAATATTTCGGCAATGTGGAATTGTTTTCACAGCTTGCTGGTATTTTTCACTCTATAGTTCAAATGTATTTCTACAGACTTGGAAAATCCCGAGCAATTGTCCTCGATCGGTTCAATTGTCAAGTTTTGTTTTCAATTTTGCAAGTTTTGTTTTCAATTTTGCAAGTTTTGTTTTCAAGTTTCGTGTTGTAATGGCTTGGAATTCAAACGTTTCTATATTTTATTTTAAGTTTTAGATTTGTTTGTCAAGTTTGCTTTCGTATTGTTCATAGACTGAATTGCTCGTGTAAGCTCTTAACATGCTTTTACACGAGCAATTTTTCAAATAATTGATTGCCCGACGACTATTTCCAAAACTAGTGGAGCGATTAACGGAGCTATACTGGGCAATATCGTGCTAGTTGCGGCAATATTAATCGAGCAATTTTAATCGTTCGTACTAGAGCACTTTTATTGCGGAATCGCTAGATATTGGTTAATATCTCTCATCACAATTCAGCAACGAGTTTACGAAAAGTTTATCCACATCGCCTGTTGCTATTTTTGCTGTGTGTTGCTTCATATTTTCATGGCGTCCAAATTGACAAATATAGCTGGATATTGAGTGATTTTAATCGCTCATTTAAGAGTATCTTTATGTTACTTAGGTCTAATGAAGTAGCAATTTGCTTTTTACTACTAGTATAGACTTTTTATATGATCGCCTAAAAGCTAACTTCAGGACTTTTTTTGATGTTCAACCCCCAAGAGTGTTGAGATAGATTGTATTACTTTTCACGAATTCCGAGATATCTCCTAGGTGATGAGCCCAATTCATTGGTTTTTACTTCCACAGACTTTTAACAAAATCTTTTACAAACAAAATTAAGTATTTTTTTTGATATTCAAACCCTTAGGAGTAATAGGGGTGGTTTTTACGAATTTTGCCAGGTCTAAAGATACTTTGAACTGCATTTCACTACCACGGGATTTTTGATAATTGCCTAAAATTTGTTTCAGAATTATTGGAGTGATAAGTAAATCTCTCAAGAATAACATTTTTAATCGTAAATAGTAATGGTTAATATTGTACAGTCCAAACTTTGTTTCAAGAGTCAGTATAGATCGAGAGGGAAATTTACAATTTACGATCGAATTTTATGTTGTTCTTTAACTTTAAACTCATTATTTTAAGTTAAGACACTAGATTATTGGCCTTTTTGACTTCATTGCGCTAAATTCATCAATTAAATACTTCATTCCTTAAATCGAGTATATTACAGACCATACTGCGAACACATATTCATATACATGTATGTTATTGTTAAAAGTTTATTTTTTCCGTTAACTATTTAAAGTATAAGTACCTCCTTAATAGAACAGTTTCCAATAATGTTTAATTTTTAACAGAACAAAAAATCATACTACATGACAAATCCAAACAACAACATTCCAATTTTATACTACTCTCTTCCGTTATCAATTATTTTATAAAATCTTAAAAAAAAAAACAATTAAACCTCAAAACTATAATAACTGTGTGATTTACCCGAATGAAGTATTACGAGAATTATCAATTATTAGTTAATAATAATAAAAAATGGCCGAAGAAGTTAATCATGATGAAGACAATAAATGTGAAGAATACAAATTCAGGTAAAAATTTAGGTGCCGAATTAATCAAAATATTGTTCAAAATTAGTATTTCAAATTCGAATTTGATTTGTTTCTAACACGGCTTATTTTTCTTTTCAGGAAATCTCTTCCAGTTCCCATGTTCTCTCGAAATGACTTCAGTATTTGGTCAGTTTTGAAAAATTGTATTGGCAAAGAACTAAGCAAAATTACGATGCCGGTCATTTTCAACGAGCCACTAAGTTTTTTGCAACGTATGTGCGAATATATGGAGTATGCACATTTAATTAGAGTCGCTTCCGAACAGGATGATCCCGTCGAACGAATGAAATATATTGCAGGTGTGTATCGTTTCATATTGATTTCAGCTTATGTATTAGCTTAGTTCTGACGACGTTTAATTTGAAATTAATTAATTCCTTTGTAGGTTTTGCTGTATCCGCTCTTGGTTCGAATTGGGAACGTTTGGGAAAGCCATTTAATCCATTATTGGGCGAGACCTTTGAATTGCAGCGTCCTGAATATCGAATTGTTTGTGAACAAGTAAGTATTTTATTAAATTATTAATTCGTAAATGTATTTCTTCGGTGAGATGGACGGGGCTGAAGAATATAATCACAGCCTGTTATAAAAATGGATTGTAGGTCATGGAAATTTCTCTTGTGGTTTAAACATTCAAACGATACCAGAAAAAAGAACAGTGTCTTAAATACGGACGGATTTAACGACAACGAGTTTTGACTATGGACAACGGACAATGATTGGCTTCCGATGTAATTGACTCCATGACGACAAGCAAAGGCTATCGCCCAGAAACGTGTCTCATCCAACAGCACTATTACCGCCTACAACAATTCAACAATATGTCACGCTATGTCCATTCTAAAGGCTCGTGTACACTAGCAAGCAAAACTTGTTAGAGTAGCTCTAAGACATTTATTGCTGCATGTGTACACGGTTCCGAGAGCGCATTTACCCAAGTTTTTACTCTAGCCAGCAAATGCTTGCCTATTTTCAAGCAAGTTGTGAATGTATATGTTACTTGCGAGAGTTAAAATCTCGCAAGAAAGTTCCGATCGGTTCCGAAAGGGTAGCGTGGAATAATTTACTTTAGCACAATAACAGGCGAGAGTTTATTTCTCCCATAGCATACCTTTGTAGCATTATTAACTTTCTCATAGGCTCCTAGCTATGCGAATTGGATTATAGTCAACCTAACCAGTTAGTTGATAGCTTCCTTCTCTTACTTCATTCAGCTGTTCACATGTGTACACTATCTGGAGTGTACCGAACAAGGGAGCTCGATTTTTTATATTTTAGTCCTTTAAGACGAGGGAATCATTTCTCAATTGGTAAACGTGCGAAGAGCACAAGACTGCACCATTACTATTCGATACAAAATGGGCTTGTTTTATACGTGGTTTGGTTTATACGAATATAAATTTTGTATCGTATTCTGATACAATCCTATCTATATTAAAATATAAAAATAAGTCAGTTTTTTGGTCGATCGCGATGGAAATCTACACCTGTAAACCGTTCCCTCCCAAATTTTGCATGGACATTCTCGAGACTACCGGACAGGTCATAAACATAATTATATATTCCCAAAATTGGTGGTTCGCGAGTTATTTCAACATTTGAAAAATTAAAAATTAAAAATGAATCGTGAAAAATTAAAAATTAAAAGTGGCATTAATGTCTCCAGTTCCTTGAGCTGAGAAAGTGTACCCGAAACAGAAGTAATGTATTAACGGGAGAAACAGGACCAATGGATAAACGGAAGCAACAGGGGCGATAGAACAACGTGAGCGTAGCCGCGGTACGCGGCTAGTAAACTATAAAAAAACTGCAATCGAAAGTCGTTTCCGGCGAGAGAATGTAATAGTCAATATTGCTTACGTCCGGAGTGGCTTGAACTTGGACTGGAATGAATTATTTGTTGCCTTTTGGGCTAGTTGGGGCACGTGTAGGGCAGCGTTGCTCGTATCGTAACATAACTAAGGCTTGTGCAAAATAAAAAATTAAAATACGATTCCCATTCAGTCGTGACTCGTGATTTACCAAGTAAGCGATAAACATAAATTCACAAGACGTCATGCCATTAGCCATTGTCTCTTGTATTGGATGGGCAAGCATGTCACTCTAGATCGAGTTCTATTCATCAGATCGCCCATAGAGAATCGGTCAAATCTATCCATCAGCATTTCCTTCATCTTGGTTTATTTGAGTTAATATCTAATGCCGCAAACAACCTCTACCGGTCCCTTAGATGCCTCTCTTATATTTTTATACAAAAAAAACCCTTGTTTACAGTGTTGAAAAAAACTGTGTGTCATACATTTAAGGATCATACTAATGTTTTTATTTAAAAATAACTATGTAGTTTGTCTTAATAAAAAAATTTAATTTTCAGGTATCTCATCATCCACCTGTATCTGCATTCCATGCTGATTCACCGAATTTCAATTTCCACGGCTCAATACATCCAAAATTGAAGTTCTGGGGTAAAAGTGTTGAAATTCAGCCGAAAGGAACAGTAACAATGGAGCTTCCAAAGTAAGTTAAATTTAAGATAATCATTTTAAGTTGTTTTTTTTGTTCTTTTTTAAGAATAAGTCTTGTAAGTTTTTGAGCAAAAGTTTTTACTTCTATTGACGGCTTATCATATCTTGTAAATAAGCTAACTCATCTCAAACCAGTCTCCTTTACTTACTTTACCCGATAAAAACCGGATAATTACAATTTTATGGTACGAAATTAATACTGAAAAGTTAATGAAGTCCATGTTTATGTTGTCGGTATACTAAGAAAAATATTATGAACTTACGCAAGGCGGTTGATAAGACTGCGGCCTAAGACATTAAATAAAAGAAAAGTAAGTGTATTTAATTTTTATTTTTCAACATAGTCTCTCTCGAGTAAAATGTATTTTTTACATCGAGCGTATAACGCTTTTAAACTGCTCAAAAAATATTCTTTTTCTTTGCTCTCAAAATAGTCTTCTACAGCCGCTTTCATTTTATTGTCATCGGTAAATCTACAATCTCGTAGCTCCTTTTCTAAATTGAAAAAAAGGAAATAGTCGCTGAGAGCCAGGTCTAGACTGTAGGGTGAGTGGTTAATTTCCGTGAAGCCCGTGTCCTTCGGTGCCTGCTTCGAAACTCGCTGCTGTCTGTCGAACAGTGTCAGCATTTTAGGTACTCAACGCGCACTATTTTTTCTCATATTCAAATGTTTGTGCATAATTTCTACAATCCATTCTTTACTAATCTTCTGCTACCTGCCACAATTTTATTCTTTCATCGGTCAGTCCTAATTTCTCAGTTTTTGACATTTTCCTCGGTCGCCGTCACGGGCCCAGGACGAGCGTCACAGCTCTCTCGTCCTTGTCCAAAAGAGCGAACCCATTCTTTGGACCATGGTATACGGAGGCGCAGTAAATTAAATATTGAGAAATAGCGGCTTTTTCCGGGAATGCAGCAGACCAGAAACCTTGTTGAGGGACCAAGTGGACGGCCGCTGCTTTTCTTCTCAAATTGAGTAGAAAGGAATGTAGTAGTATGATTGGTGTCCTCACAGGGCATAACTCGTGTGGCCTACACATGGTCAGATTGAGAATCATTGACGACTCCATGTAGCTTGCGACGAGAGCGACGACACGACGGAACATTTTTTTCTCGAGTGTCCAGTTTACTCTTTTGCAAGAGTGCACGTATACGGCGTCGATGTTATGAGGAGATAGAGGAACTCCGTTCTCGCTCCCTACCTGAGCTTTTGAAATTCGTGAGGACGAAAAAGTTCGGGTAGAGACTGGAGATTCGAGTATAATGGGCCATGGTGGCCTGAATGCTCAAGATGCGCTGCTTTTCTGCGTGTCTTCCCCACACCAAACAATAACAACAACAAACCAGACCTTATCGCCCCATTAAATGCTAGGGACCCTTAAAAAATTGCCAATTTCCTTCATATGCCGGAGAGGAAATTTCTCACTGACTTCATTTTTATTTTTTAATTCTTTCTATAGGTGGGGTGAAGCATACACTTGGACAAATGTGAATTGTTGTGTTCATAATATTATTGTCGGAAAATTGTGGATGGAACAGTACGGAACAATGGAGGTTGTGAATCACACGACCGGTCACAGGGCGGTATTAACTTTTAAGCCTGCTGGCTGGGCATCAAAGGATCTTCATCGAGTTGAAGGATTTATCATTGACAAGAAGTAAAACTAAAAAATATATTTTTTCTTAAACAAATACTTCATGTTTTCTAATTGTAATTTACAGTAAGAAAAAATTACATTTTCTGTATGGCAAATGGACGGAATTTATCAAATGTACCGATGTCGACTCCTACGATGAGTATATGAAAGAAAATGCGCACAAATTCCGAAAAGGCGATGAAAGAGTTAAGAGCCCGAACGATTCGCCAGCTCATACTCCACGCAAGGTTTTTTCGAAGCTCAATAGCTTGAAAATGAGCTCATTTAAGAGCTTATCAATGCAAGAGGTGAATAATACAGCGAACACATTTTTTTAAGTCCCTGTATAATTATAATTTGATTTTCAGTCCGAGGATATTCCGGATCCTACAGAAGGTGATATACCAAAATGCGATTCAACATATTCTATTGATATTCCGCAATCTGTTACCATTTGGGAAGCTGAACAGCGTCCACCTAATACAGCAGAAGTATATTCGCTTTAATATTATAAAAAAAAACCAACACAACTATCAAGGATTTATTTTGTTCTTTTTTAGTGCTACCAATTTACACTTTTTGCAATGTCTTTAAATGAAATGGAACCGGGAATGGCACCACCAAAAACATTATGTCCCACTGATTCACGCCTTCGTCCCGATATAAGAAAGTTAGAAGCTGGTGATATTGATGGAGCTGCGGCCGAAAAAACTCGTCTAGAAGAGAAACAGCGTGATGCTAGGAAATCGCGAAAGAGTAAAAAAGGATATGAATGGTCACCAAGGTAAGATATTGAAATTAAATGTGATGAAGCCACAATTTGAAATTAAAAATTTGTTTTTCTTGGTCCAGATGGTTTAATATGGGAGCAAATCCATATACAAAACAAGAAGACTGGCTTTATAGCGGAGGATATTGGGATCGCAATTATAGCGATTCTGATATCTGTATTTTTTAAATAATTGAAGAGAATACGGAATTGTTGTGCGTCAATGAAGCGGTTAAAATAATGCGCTTATTTCAGCATATTATATTTTATCGTTTAAGCAAAAAAGTAGCAATTTAAAAAAAAGATATTGTAACGCATAATCGAAAAATTAAGCAATAAACAAGATGTTTTTTTAAGCATTTATGTTAGGGAGAACAAAACGTATTAACAGTGTAAAACTCAGGCGAAGTATTTAAACGAGAAACGACGATTGTTTTTACAAGAAAAAAAAACTGTACAATTCTATGCAATCAGTTATTTAGCATTGAGTTTTTCTCGGATTTATTTAGAAGAAACAACACGTTTGTTATTTTACAAGGTAAATAACGAAAACTGTATTTAATATTTATTTCAATTTTACAAAACCCATTATTATTTTGTATACTATTGTTAAAAGTTGTGTAGTTTCCAAAACCACACGAATATAAAAGTATTCGTGAATGACTAAGAACGGAAAATAAATCAGTCCTGATTATTCAAAATTACGACGTTATTTTTACGACTCAGCATACTAGGCGTGTTCTTTACGACAAAGGTCTGGCGAACGCTAACCTGCTCCACATTGAATAGACATAAAAAACACGACTATGGTTATTTGGACAAAGACAAAGAATATTTACATAAGAATTCCATACGAAAGGTGCATTAGACGATCAATTAAAAAACTTTAAATGCGAAATGAGACAGAAAACTTTGCTCATTTTTTTATTAATCAGATTGAATTAAGTTTTTCGTTATAATAATTAAAATATAAGTTAGTGCAATATAGTCACGCGGGGTCGCAGTTTTGTTATATTATCAAATTTAGAAATTTTTATAAAAATATATTCGATTGGTTTCGCCGTTATTCATCAATTGCATAAACAAAGCTTGATATTTTTTTCAAAAGACAGGGCAATATCTCACTCGCTACGTTGCCAGCAGCGTGACTACAAAGAAATTATGAAATTGTATAGCGGGTATCTAACTTGGCCATTGGTTGGCGACGTGGCCGCGTCATACAATCCCCTGCTGATGACGTAGCCTGGCATCCTGGTGAGATATTGCCCTAAATGAAACGCTATGAAATGGGGCTTACAATTTTTGATCAAAAGCAAAGCTTGAAATTTACTTCCGTTTTACAACATTAAAATAGTTTTACATAAAAAAAAACCTTAGAACTGTAATACAAATGAATTTTTTCGCGTACAAGAAACTGCTTTACTTCCGAAAACTGTTATTTATTTTAAGAAACTACAAAATGTTAATTAATCATCCTAAACGTGAAAAATATTGGCTGCTGACGAACTAATTTATTGACACAAATCATTGCATTAAAAGAATAATTATGGCCAAAAGGCACTATACAAAAAATGACAACTGATGATAAAATTTTTTTGTTACACATCAGTATTTTATATATACAACTCAGTTTTGGCTAATTTGGTGATTTTTCCTTCATCCGAGTTTTTCTATCGATGCTAAGCAACACTCTTGATTTTTCTGGGATGGGGTTAGGTTAAGAAAGGGTGGACTGAAGCACATTGCCACAGTCCATCACGGGAGATCACTGCGGATCCATTGTAGTCCCCTCGTATAAAACCGGGCTCTAGACTACTGATTGCAAATATTGCTCTTGCTTATGAAGAGAGTAGTTCTCCATAAAGGAATCATTGCAAGTTCTGATAGGTTGGTCAAGGAGAATTTCCCCAAGTACCGATACCTTGTGCGTGCCAGACTCTCGCATTCACACACCAGATGCTCTAAAGTCGGTTCAACATTCTCATCACCACAGCGACACAGGTCAGCCATTGGTATTCCTAGTCTTTCCCCATGTTGTCCCAAAGGAACAGTGTCCCAGTGGGATGGGATTACAGTATAGCCAATTTTCGAAGAGTGCTGTTTGAATTGTTGAACTGATTCAACCATTTTAGGTTCATCCAATTTCGTAATCTCATCAAAGAGAGAATATCATTGCTATCATACTCGAGAGCTGAAAACTGCATATCATGGAGAGTTTGCTGTACTAGCCATAGTAAGCTTTCTTAAGGTACCCCCCCCAACCCTCACCCTAAAATTATATTTTTTGCTCCCGTTTTTTTTAAAGAGACAGTACTTATTATTTCTTTCTACAGATCAGTAAACCATTGCATCATTTCCCTCTATTTTATTGAATGCCATCTTCTGACAAGGATCTTAACTTTATTCTGTATGTTTACGCCTTTCGGTTGAGTTCAGTCTAGGGAAAGACCTTTGCAAATCTTGCTCCAACTTCTGCAAATGCCAGTTGTAA
This sequence comes from Beris chalybata, assembly GCA_949128065.1. Lineage (NCBI taxonomy): Eukaryota > Metazoa > Arthropoda > Insecta > Diptera > Stratiomyidae > Beris > Beris chalybata. The sequence continues at coordinate 17,634,749 of OX421895.1, read as the reverse complement.
GTCATTGTGTTGGCCACAGTTAGAAAAGGAGTGGGGTGTACCATATGAACTTCCCGAAATGTCGTTATAGCTTGTGGTATTTGGCGAAATATTTGCTAATAATAAACAATTCACTTCCCCAATTATACCAAAAGCTGAATATTGCACAGTTACGTAATAAATAGTACATAAACAGTTTTTTTCAAAAATAATTTCGACTGATGGATTCCAGGAACTAATCAAATAATTCTGTAGAATTTTAATACCCATCGTGACGGTTGTTGTTGTTTGGTTTGGGGAAGACACACTGAAAGGCGAGTCTTGAGCATTCAGGCCACCAGGCCCATTATACTCGAATCCCCAGTCTCTACCCGAACTTTTTCGTCCTCCTCACGAATTTCAAAAGTTCAGTTAGGGAGCGAGAACGGAGTTCCACCATCTTCATAACATCGACGCCGTATACATGCATTCTTGCAAAAGAGAAAGCTGGACACTCGAGAAGAATATGTTCCGTCGTGTCGTTGCTATCGTCGCAAGCCGTGCACATGGGCTCGTCAATGATTCTCAATCTGACCATGTGTAGGCCACACGAGTTATGCCCTGTGAGAACACCAACCATACTACTACATTCCTTTCTGCTCAATTTGAGAAGAAAAGCAGCGGTTCGTCCACTTGGTCCCTCAACAAGGTTTCTGGTCTGCTGCATTCCCCGAAAAAGCCGCCATCTCTCAATGTGTGATTTACTCACCCACTCATCAACGGCAGCCTTAACAGAAGCAACAGGCACACCAAAAACTGGTTCTGGTCCAACCAGGGCTGACACCGATCCAGCTTTTGCTAATGCATCCGCTATTTCATTGCCATTTATACCTTGGTGACCCAGAACCAATATTGAAATACCGAAGGATGTTTTCCTTGGGCGAAAGAGTACCTGAGATCTTCAGTCTGCAAGTACATTCCAGCTCCAGACTCGTTTTCAGTCATTGAGCTGTTTTTGCTTCCGTACGGAAGTTCACGTTGCTTGCACGAAAAATAAATTATTCTCGATTTTTTTACTTTTGTTTTCTTTCAACTAGGAATTTATTTTCCTGTAAATTATTATTTTTTGTTTGAAAAACGCGAATTGACACTCTCGCCTTCGAACCACGATTCCCGTTACACATTAGTCCGCTACGCTACACACTAGGCCAATCTGAAACATTGTCGTAATAGGTTTGAAGCCAAATCACTTGGTATTAGACATGCCGAGCTAATCTCGCTTGCAAACCTCCGCTCGCAACACTTATAGAAGCTTTACCGAAGTTAAAAGTCCACAAACCTTGGTATTTACGTCAATAAGGCCTTATAGAGGGTATTACCGAAGCTATTGCTTCTGAAAGTTTAACCTCAGCTCGCAAGTCTTACCGAAGCCTTAGAGGCTAAAACCTGCTCAACAGTCCGCGCTTAACAGTCTTACCAAAGTCTTATCGAAGTTATAGCCTCCGGAAAATCAAAATGCGAAGTTTGTTTGCTAGTTGGGTATACTGTTGGCACCTTTATAGGTGCACACCGCCTTTATTTTTCATATCAACGTTGTTTTTATATTCAGAAACTGTAGCCGAACCTCATAACTCAAATTTTTACGATGTTCCATCAATGTGAATTTGTTATAGAATATTCGACTTGGAGAATAATTACACTTCAAGCTCCCTATTTGGACTAAATCAAAAGCTCAGTACGAGATATGGAAAATTCAATTTAAAGAGTGTCGATATAGAGAGGTTTGTTTTCTGTATATCTAAAGAATAGCTCACGACCACATGGTGAAGAGACCGTTACAAAAAAAAAACTAATAATACATAGGAAAAAAAATTTATTGAGCGAGACACAATACTCGTTCGTTCATTTAGTTGGAGAAAACTTTTTACTCTGCAATCTTCATATTCTTTGTCATAGCTTTTTATGGGTATCAATAGCTCAACAGCCCTAATCGGCACCTGACTGACCAATTTGATGATTTTCCTTCAATCGTTTTTCTTTAGGAACAATATCTCTTAATCTGATCTGAATTTTTAAGGTAGGTGTCCGCTAGAGGCGGGCCGCATCGCAACGGTGCTGGACGAATTTTTGTTTTTGCGTCCACTTGGGACGGAAAATGCCGAGCCCATCTGTTTCGCTGCGTCCACTATGAAGAGACGAGATGGGACGAGCTTGGGCGACATTCTGCTCGACAAGAAATCCGCTCGCAAAGCGATCCGACAGAAAAATCCGTCGTGCACCGATGCGACCCGCCTTTAGTGGACGCACTTCCACACGAAATATGGCAGGCGAATTTTTGCGATGCGACCCGGACCGACCCGTCCGCCCTAGTGGACGCCTACCTTTAATAGAAACTCCACAACACTCTTTCTATTTCCGGTGGTAAGTTGTTAGCGCCGTGGTTCAACCTCTTAGGAGAAAGCATTCAGAGCACGTTAAGTTTTTAACGCAGTTTGACGAGTACGTATTTGTATGAACAACGTCGAATCGCTCATCATTAAAAAATTATAATTTTACCCGCAGTTTTTGATGCTTGTTATTTTCAAAAGAACTAAGTTTTTTTCGACTAATAATTACAAAATTAAAAAACGAAATCCTTTCCTTACCCTGTCCACTTCTATCGTAGACGTGATAACAACAATAATAAGCAGTCAATCAATTACATTCCAACACTAATCATTAACTTGTTAATGAACAATAAATTATAATGGTAAATTTATTTTTATAAATTACATTCGTCTGATTTTATTCTTCCACATTCAAAAGTGGTCTAATGGAATGCATAATACGTTGTTGTATTTATTGAATAAATAGAAAAACACGTCTAGCGTATTAGCGTATTATATTGAATTAAAAATAGTAAAAAATTAAAAACAATAAAATATGTATAAATAAAAGCATCTTATTTGTATATGTGGACGTAGTTTGTAGATAAATGTGATGTTATTTTCGAGATGCTTTTATTTTCTCGTTCATTAAGCATAAAACCAAATAAACTTGAATTTTATTGAAACAATGGTTTAGAAATCATTGTGTGTTCCAAATCAAGATTTAAAAAAAAAAAATAATACATATAATACTCATAAATAACGAAAAAAAACCATGTCAGTATATTAAATAATCTCTAAAAGTAGCTGCATAAAATATTATACATACGTAATATATATTTTTTCCACAAAAATGTACAAAAGTGTTAAATAATGTACATATTATTGTTTTCAGTATGGAATTATTAAATATATCACACATAAGTACATCTAAACAAGTACTAAATGCCACATTATTACCAAAAAAAAAAATAGATTGTAGTTAGTTTAATTATGGACCATCTCATCGCTACAATTATTCAAGTTTAATGTTATCTGTTTTTCGCTGGACTAACACGTCTATCTATTATTCGATTATTTCTTTTTGTTTTTAGATATAATAAAATATGATTTTATTATTTCGTTTGTTGTTTTTATAACCATTAAGATAAAGATTGTATCATACATATTAGTAGTTTTTGTGCTGTAAAACAATTTGGTTGTATATAGAGATTATTGTAATAAAATAATGGAATGAAAATATAAAGTGGCGTTGCGTGTATTCTGGATATCAACCATATTTATTTATTTAGGTATCTGAAATAAGAATCATGAAGATGAAGATTCAAGATCAGTAATGTGTTTAAAGGGTCATATACATTTAGAATTTTGATAAAAAAAAGTTTCAAAAATGATGTTTTCTAAAAGTACATACTTCTAAGAATGTGGTGTGAAAATGTCATAAGAATCCGTGAAATATTTCCAGAGTTACAGGCTATTGTGTGACTGTACTCACAGCCGTATACCTTAAACTTAAACGCGTTTTTCTCCAAATTACTTTTTCGTCGGTGATCGCGATATCTATCTATCTATATATATATATATATATATACCTATATTAGGCTTATGTAGTTCGTGAACGAACTAGTTCGGAAGATCGCTCCCAGAAGTGAAATGAACGAACAAGTTCGCAGTGACTTCCGGTCGTAGTTCGTTTGTTTGAAAGTAGTTGGTTTTTGTAGGTGATCCGAACTTGAAAGGAAGTAGTAGGGCTGGGGACGGACCTTACATTCAATCTGAACTTCAAAGGAAGTAGTTCCTTCCGGGCTGGGGACCTTTTTTTTTTTTTAGGTTCTCACATTCAATCCCAACTTCAAACGAACTAATTCCTTTTTTTTTGGTGAACGATGAACTACAACAACGAACTAGTTCGCGAAGACTAAGGAACTAGTTCGTTCGCGGTCACTAAGGTGAACTACAATGCGCAAGCATAATATACATATATATATATATATATATATATATATATATATATATATATATATATACAGTGGCGGACAAAAGCGGATACATAAATTAAAATTCTTAGTAAAATTGATTTAAGTTTTTTTTTATTACAGATAATTAGATAAATTTTTTTGCATCAAATACTTATCTTTAAGGTTATTAAGGAGAGCCTTGCATAGAATTGGATTGGTGGCTGCAGTTAAACAAAAAAAAAACCAGCACTATCCGCCAAGGATGTAAAGGCAAGGCTTAAATTTTGCAAGGATCATAGAAAGTGGACAACTGAAGACTGGAAACGAGTTATTTGGTCAGATGAGACCAAAATTAATCGATTCCAATCAGACGGTAAGGAATATTATTGGCATCGATCCCATGAGAGTATTCACGGCGGTGGACACATAATGGCGTGGGGCTGCTTTACATGGTGGAACCTTGGTCCTTTGGTTAAGATCGACGGTATAATGAAAAAGGAAGACTACCTTAGCATTTTGCGTAGTAATTTACCCGACGTCGTTGATGAGTGCGCTTATCCAGTAGACGAGATAGTGTTTCAACAGGATGGAGATCCCAAACACACTGCGATTATCGTGAAAAAATGGCTTGCTCAGCAACAATTTCAAACTATGCAGTGGCCTGCACAAAGTCCGGATTTGAATCCTATTGAAAATTTATGGGCGATTGTAAAAAGGATGCTTTCGCGTCACGAACGTGCTCCAACTAATATGACAGAACTCTGGCAAAGAGTACAGAATGAATGGACCAATATTCTATACCAAACAATTCAAAATTTGGTAGAAAGTATGCCAAAACAAATTAAAAGTGTCCTAGCCAACAGAGGAATTTGGACGAAAAAACTAATTTGTCAAACAATTAAAATGGACAAAACTGTATAAATGATATTACGACGAATATTGTATTTTTTTTAAGATTGCATGAAGGTATTGCTTTTATTTGTTTTTAATTAATTAAAGATAAGTATTTGAAGTAATTGATGCAAAAAAAATTATCCAATTATCTGTAATAAAAAAAAAGTTATATCAATTTTACTAAGAATTTTAATTTATGTATCCGCTTTTGTCAGCCACTGTATATATCTATCTATATATATAAAAGAGGATGTATGTATGTATGTTCCCTATGAACTGGTAAACAGCTGAACCGTTTTTGATGAAATTTTCAGAGAATGTGTAGAATAGTCCTGCGATGGTTCCTGTGAAGTCCTGATCGAATGAAAAACAATTGTTTTTTTTTGACATTTTAATTTTTTTTCGCGGTTTTAGTACCCAGGTGCTTTAATTGTTTGTTTGCGCTTTCCTATACTATTAATCCGATTACGATGAAACTTCGCTGATCTATTGACCACACGCTCGCGAAGGTTTCTGCGTTAATAAGGTTTTTTTTTTAAATTTTCTCTTTCTTTAAGCTATAACTTTTTGCAGAAAGAAAATAAATTTTTTGTTTTCAAAATTTTTTATTTGTTTTATGATATTTTATGTATTAAAAATTTAATTTGGTGTTAATATTTGGTCACCCTTAGCACTAATTACCGCCTTAATTCTTTCTGGCATGCTTTCAATGCACCGGTGTATAATATTTTTGATTTCTTCGCTGTTTTGCCAGATATTTCCAATATTTTCTTTTAAGATAGTAACGGTAGGATTAGGGGAGGAGTAAACTTCAGATTTCAGGAGACTCCAGACATTCTCCATAGGGTTAAGGTCGGTAGAATTGCCTGGCCAAGGAAGAATTGGGATATTTGCGGTAGAGAACAGGTTTCTGATAATATGGGCACGATGACAGGGTGCACTATCCTGAATAAATATATTTGCTTTTTCACAACTCTTCAAGGAGTTGAAATAAGGAATTAAAATGGTTTCTATCACGTCGTAGTACTGGGTACTGTTCATGGTTCCTTCGACGAAAAAGATCGGTCCAGGTCCCTCGCCTGAGATGCCGGACCATATCATTGTGGCTGGTGGATATTTTATTGTTTTTACGATACAAGCTTCGTCATACTTCTCTGATGGCCTCCTTCTAACGTATTGGTGTCTCTCCGTCACAGACTCTAGTCTGCATTCATCACTAAACACCACCTAAAAAAAAACAACTATTTTTTAATGCTGGATTCTCAAGCGAAAAGTAAATGCAATACAATCATTATGCATTGATATAAAATATTCCTTACATTTTTCCAATCAGCTACGGTGAGATGTTGATGAGCTCTAGCAAACTCCACCCTGGCTTTTCGCATTTTAGCTCTTAGCTTAGGCTTTTTTGCTGGTCGCCTCGACTTAAGGTTGGCTTCATAGAAACGCCTTCTTAAAGTCATAGCGGATATCTCTATCCCTTCGCCCAACAGGCTTCTAGTCGATTGGAACCGGTTTTCGCAGGCTTTTTGAACAATCCTACGATCCGTTTGAGGCGTTGTCTTCCTTATTCCGCGACAATTCCGCCGTTTGTTGCTGACTAGGTCTTGATTTTCCTGCGCTGAATTATTGATTCTCATCACAGTTTGATGAGAAACATCCTCTTTTCTTGCAATTTCTCTCAAGGAAAACTTTTTGGTCTTCAATAAAGATATTATTGCTGACTTTTTGTCCAAGCTAATGTCCTTGCGCTTTCCCATTTTTATTGTTTTGACCAAAATGTCTCAGAAAAGTACACGAAGTTTTAAATGTCCAAAACGAAGTAAACTAAAACCACTAAATTTCTAAAAACAGCTTAAATACAATATTTTCTTCACCACTTGACAAATCCTTTCTAAATATTTGAAGAAGAATGAGAAATTCGGGATAGTTTCACTATTTTATATAGAAACAGGTCTACCGCCTTCAACACGTAAAGGGAGCCGTCAGGTAAAATTAATCTTCTTGGGAAAAAAACACTTTTTCGTGAAGCTACAGTTAATTTCTTTTAAAGAATGGGGAAAAATGTGAGTGGTCCTAATTCGTTGAACAGGGACTGTAGAATGGTAGAAAATGAATAGAGGATGATGGATGGTGGATAGAGGATTTCAGATGGAGGATGGAAATGGATGATGGAGGATGGTAGATGTTGGATAGCGGATAGTGGATGGTTGATAGAGGATGGTGGAAAGAGGATGGTGTACGGTAGATATAAGATGGTAGATGCACACTGAAAGAGCAAATAGTTTTAGTAAAAAAAAATGTTGTTTTTGCTCATTCGGTGTGCGTCCAGCCAACAGTTTTAGTCAAAAACTGATTAGTCTCGTTCCATAGACGCACGCGACTAATCTGTGTGCTCTGCCAATTGAATTGCTAATGAAACAGCGACATATAGTATTCTTGATTAGTCAAAAATGTTTTTGACTAATACTGTTTTTGCTCTTTCAGTGTGCGGCCAGCCTAGTAGCGTTTTTGCTCTTTTAGTGTGCGGCCAGCCTTAGGGGTGTAAAGTGGTTGTGTACATTTTCCCGAATTTCCATATATTGGGTCTAATGAGATATTCAATTCACTTTTATTTCTAAAGGTTTTAAATTTAATCGAAGAAAAAGCGGATGCAAGCATTTTTCAATATTAAACCCCTGGGGTTTTTCTCGAATTCCAAAAAACTTTTAGTACCTATATCAATTAAATCTTTACGCAATAGTCAATTTTCAATTCTCATAAGAAGAACAGTCTTTTTCAGTTCCCGACTAGGGGCACTAATTTAAAGATAATGAAGTTCGCAAGTAGCCAGTATACTACCTTTTTCGAACGTAACGGCTAAGTTGCTGCAAACTCATCAATTTAATCTCTTTAATCTACAAAATTCGATTAAAACCGCAATGATTCATCGATAAAAACCGTATCAAAAGCGATTTATTATCGTAAACCGCCGGAACGAGTAGCCTACGTGCCGTCACTACAGGGCGGGAGATAGTCAATAAACTAAGAACTTTACACAAAAAATTACCCACACAATTTACATTTTATTTCGTTTCACTTTCTTTTTTGTAATTCTCATAGCAATTTACAGGATCTTTGGCGGTAAAAACAGAATAGGCGGTCCTACTTCCCGTGAAGTTCTAAAAAAAAATTAGAATAATTTGTATTTTGAAATGAACTCAAATTGTATTTTGTCTTTACCTTAAAATCGATGAAAATCAAAGCCCATAAGAATACAAAGACACACGGTATAACAGACCACGGAACTAATTCCGACGGAATTGATAAATTTGTGATAGAAAACATTTTTCCAATGTTTTGCTTTTCGAGTGACAGCAGGACTTTACCGACCATTGGGTTGGAGTACCGATCTCTTGTCAGATTTAGATTTTGAATTAAATATGTTGGGAAACCTGATTGACAGTGGGTTATAATTATTATAAAATATTTTATATTTTTTTCTTTTCGATTTTCTATGATAAAACACCGCAAAAAAAAAAATAAACAATCATCTAGTTATTAAAAAATCGTGAGTTTATAGATCGATTTTAATTAAAACAAATAAAGAACCCATAACGTGAACAGTCATACACCAAATTTAAACGTTCCGCCACAACAGTTCTGCCAATCGAATCGCACGAAATTTTCAAACTGGGCATGTCAGTTAAGTCGGTTCCGAAACTGTTTTCGAACGAGTGTCCTTTCGGGTGTGGTAGATCCCGTTCCTTGAGTTCTTTTTTTCTTATTTGTTAATTTCTAGTACCCGTTAATAGTAGAATAAGATTCGTAGTTAAATTAATTGTTTTGTTAAATCCGACAAAAGTTTTAAATTTCGTGCCGCTCCTTTGTTATGAGCCTTTCGATGGCCGGAATTTGCGAAAATCATTCACCGTTTGTCGGCATTTATCGGTGGTAGAATTGATTAATGTCGATAAGAAGAACTTGTCCAAACTGCTAGCTGTCCGTACGCGATGGAGAACAACGAAATTTCTATGTTTATGGACGTTAAGGTCGACCTGAGCGAACGAAAGCCGGAGGGACTGTTGATGCGGGTATGTACCGATTATCTGGATAAATTTTTTATTCAAGTTTTTTTTTATAATCTCTGGAATGCCCGGTGTAATTTTTATTTACAAGGACTAAAATGTTTGGTGATTAAAAACAAAAATAAAAGATCGATAACTCGCGCCTTTGGATTTTGTTGTGGTTCTGTTTTGACAGTTCCTGCTGTGTGATAGCATCGCAGGCGCTTAGTTTGGATCGAAACCAGTTTCTATTTTAGGTACAACCCTTGCTAAATTTCAGTTAACTTTGAATCCTTTTCGTCCAAAAATTTATCGTTTTTGGATTGCGCAAATTACTGTCAGCAACACAAAAAGGTCGAACATTACTGTGGTGCTACGTCGGTCAGAACGCAGCGAATATTCTGTAGCCATTTATAGCCACAACAAAGATGGGCACAATATTTTAAACATCTTCTCAACCCGAGCCCATCATCCGCACGAACAGCAGCAGCAGACATAACAACAACCGAGGTAACAGCTGAGGAAAGATCCTCTTTGGGTCCTACACTCGAATAAGTAAAAACAGCCCTGAGGTGCACACAAACTACAAAGCGCCGGGCACTGATCAAATTCCAGCTGAACTTCTGAAAGCCGGCGACACCTGCATACCACATCTCCTACACAGATTGAGTCTTCGGGAAAGAAACACTTCCTGAAGATCATATATCCAATTTATAAAAAAAGGCGACAAACTCTGCTGTGAAAACTACCGAGGAATATCCCTGTTGTGTACGTCTTATAAGATCTTGACGAAAATTCTAGAAAAACGAAATAAGCCCTTTGCTGACAAAGTAATTGGTGAATACCAGGGCGGATTTAGAGCTGGGCGATCGACCACAGACCAAATATTCTCAGTGAGACAGGTGCTTGAAAAGAGCTGGGAATTAAACATTGGTGTGCACCAGATATTTGTGGACTTCAAACAGGCATAGACAGTATCGACAGGCGCGTACTGTATAAAATAATGATGGATTTTGGAGTTCCACCGAAACTGGTTCGGCTTATAAAAATGACAATGATCGATTCTCTGTCACAAGTCAGAAAGGAAAATGATCTGACTTCCAGCTTTAGAACTGACAAAGGGTCTGGCACCAATGCTGTTCAATTTTACACTCGAATATGTTGTTCGGAAACTGCCCGTTGACACCAACGGAACACTATGCTTCAAATCCACACAACCAGTAGCATATGCCGACGACATAAATATACTTGCAAGATCCCTGGAGAGTGCTAAAGAAATATTTGTAAACCTTGACTTGGTAGCTAGGGAAGTAGGACTACGTACTAACGAAAACAAAACCAAAATCATGACACAAACGAGGAAAAAAACGCCAATCAGACAAAACATTACAGTAGGAGACTTCAACCTAGAAAACGTAGACAACTTTGTATATCACGCGGCAAATATATCGAAGGATGGAAGCGAACCCATCGAAATTAAAAGACGAATAATGATGGCAAATAAGACGTATTATTCGGTACTTTCAATAATTAAAAACAAAAATGTGCACAGAAAAACAAAGCTTAAACTGTACAAAACAATAATAAGACCTGTGCTATGACTGCGAAACTCAGGCGTCCGAAAAATTAGTTAACGCCTTTGAAAGACAAGAACTCAGAAGAATCCTCGGACCTGTGAGGAAAGACTCGATCTGGAGAATACGATACAATAGAGAATTGTATGCCATCATCGATAATCTAGAAGTATCGTTCTTCTAAGATTCAGAAAAGGACGCGGTCACTGAAGAGAGAAGGCAGGGGGCGGCACATTCAAAGCCAAGGTCCGATTTGGACTGTGGCGCCATCGTAGTATAATAATCTCTATATACCTATATGTAAATGAAAAAATGTTTGTTTGTCCGGTATAGGCTCCTAAACTACTCATCCCATTGCAATGAAACTTTGGTGATTTGTTGAGGATACGCCCACGATGGTTTGAACGTTAGAAAAATCATTTGACAGTTGGTGGTTCGAGAGTTAATTCAACATTTGAGTGTATTTCATATGATTTAGCGGCGGCTCGTCCGTTTTCGGTGCATTAGTTATGCATTCCTATTACTAAATGGTAAAGTTAGACGATGGATGGTGAATAGAGTATAGTGGATGGAAGATGGAGGATGCTGGATAGAGGATGCAGGATGGAGGATGGTGGATAGAGGATGGTGGATGGTAAATGAAGGATGGGGGATGGTGGGTGGAGGATGGTAGATAGAGGATAGAAGATAGAGAATGGCGGATAGAGGATGGTGGATAGAAGATGGTGGATAGAGGATGGGGGATGGTAGATGATGGATAGAGGATGATTGATGGAGGATGGATAGATGGAGGATGGTGGATAGATGATGGAGGATAGAAAATGGAGGATGGGGGATGGTTGATGGAGGATGGAGGAAGGTTGATAGAGGATGGTGTATAGAGGATGGGGGATGGTGGATATAGGGTGGTAGAAGACGGATAGAGGATGATGAATGAAGAATGGTAGATAAAGAATGGAGGATGGAGGATTTTAGATTGAGAATGGTGGACAGAGGATGGAGATTGGAGGATGGTGGAAAGAGATGGATGATGGAGGATGGTGGATAGAAGATGGTGAATGGAGGATGGAAAATGGAGGATGGAGAATGATGAATGGTGGATGGAGGATGTTTGATAGAGGATGGTGGATGGTAGATATATGATGGTAGATGATGGATAGATGATAATGGATGGAGTATGGATGGAAGAAGGATGGGGATGGTGGATATAGGAGGGAGGATGCAGGATGGTGGATACAGAATGGAGGAAGGAAGATGGAGGATGGTGGATGGAGGATTGTGTATAGTGGATTGAGTAACGGAAGCGACGGGAGTAACAGGAGCATCGGGAGAAATAGGAGCAATGGTTGAATCAGGACCAATAGATCAACGGGAGAAACAGGACCAATGCATTAACCGGAGAAACGCGATCAACGGGTAAGACGGAAGTAACAGGTGCGATTGAACAACGTGAGCGTAGTAAGCGTAGTCGCGGTACGTATCTAGGAATATATATATATATATATTCATGGCAAGATTAATAAGTACAGAAAAAATTCTATACTTTCGTACTATCGTCTCCAAATAAATACCAAAAACGTATAAACTGCACAGCTTAAGTAGACGGAACTGAATGCCTGGGTATCCCTGGTGTGATGCACCTCTACACTTAAAAATACAGAAAAAAGCAAGGATCACTCCATACAAAATTTTCAGTTTAGAAGACGAGACTACTTCTGCAACTCTCCCCACGGAGCAGCTCAACACAAATTTCTTACTAGTGATTCCTGTTCCAGATTCAATGGTACCGAAATCTAATTTTACAAGGCCTAACTGAAAGGAAGGATTAGTCAAGGGACAAACTTACTCCAAAACAGAGACCCATGGTACACTGGCGGATCCAGAACTGACCAAGGTGTAGGAGCAGAATTATTTGGAGTTGTGCTTGAGACTGCACATAACATACGCTGGCGTCCAGGTGAAGTCACATCTTATTGAATATGTGTTACAGAAATTATGAGACGGGTATACAAAAACCAACACAAATGTATTCGCTCAGACAGCAAAGCAATTACAGTTGCGAACAAAACATTTGCAACTTATACTAGTAATTATTTAATATTTAATTTTTTTGGAAATAATAATTCAAAAATGTTGTTTTTAATTCATTTTATTGCCCAAAGTGTATTTAGTATAAATATTAAAAATTAATTGTATTAGCTCAAATACAAACAAGAAACTGGAAAAAATTCACGATGATACTCCAATTCTATGATAGCAAAACAGTTAAGCCCCTTTGGGTTCCAGGACACAGTGGTTTAAAGGTAACGAAATAGCCGAATCAATTTGTGGAAAGGTTCAGGAGTTTGCTTCATGTAACAGCAAAAATGAGCCCAACTGTGGCAAAAATAGCAAGTCAGTCATTGGGACCAGTCAATAGACACTCAAAGCTGTTTACGTCGAAATATTCTTAGAAAAGAACGTCTCACTATGCGGCTTCGTGGAACTATCGAAATTCCTGACAACTCCTCTTAGTAAAATACTAAGCTTCAATGAAACCGTAGAGAAATCCTGGAGGACGTCACAATAGGTCCAACCAATGCCCTCTGGATAATAGCCGTGCAACTGATATTTCGTCGTGCGAAAATGCCTCGATATTGCCTCGATGAGTGACGATTTTGTATGGTGACCGATCCATGACGTCACTAATCGGGGCAAAATCGAGGCAAAATCGAGGCAGTACTCTCTGGGATCTAACAATGAAGCCCTCCTTCTAATTCTCAGGTAAATTCCTCTGCTCAAGCTTTTCTCGTCACCAATGCACCATTTTCATTGCCCCAGTCGAACCTTGTCCTCCAGAATTCACTGTTTTAAGTCGTCTAGTTCCTCCATTTTAAACGGCGCACTGAGCTATATAAATGGAGTCCCCATCGGCTCATTTCTCTATACAACATGATAGATTGAAATTGCCGATGAAATCGTAGCCGCTCGATCCTTTTGAAAATTTCGAACAACATGGGCAACTATGTACTTAAAGAAAATTAAAAACTTTTCAATTTGAATTGTCAGTCCTGACATTAAATTCGACTACCACATCCTCTAAACTCGTCGAACAGTGCCGGGAGAAGCTAGCCTACTTAGGAAGTCAAGTCAAAGTTACTCTGCTTTGGGCCCCTGCACACATCATGATAGAGGGTAACAAGCGGACAGACGAATTAGCTAGGCAAGGTTATGCTCTTCAGGGCTCTCTGGTCTGGAATCAGTTTAGATCCCACTAGGGATTGCTAAACGCCAAATATCCACTCACTTTCTCACAAACGCCAACTCCAGATGGAGTGGATTGACCAACTGCGTCAAATCTGGGAAGATATGGCCAACCTACTCCCGGAGCATAACAGATGAATTCTTGAGTAGGAGGCGCCACAGTCACGGCAGTCATCACAGAACATTCGCCGATCGGCGACCACGCGAGCAGACTGGGTATTCTCTTTAACGTCAATTGTTGCAGCTGTGGGGATACAAACAAGAAGGAAAACGTAACCTATCTACTTTGCGAGTGCTCAGCCCTTGCTAGAGCCAGACTTCGCGCACTAGGCAAACCCTTCTTTAATAACCTTGATGAGATCTCGACAAACAAGATTAGAGAATTGATTGCCTTCTTGAACAGTTCCGGATGGATGTGATCATAGAGCTAGTGGAGACGACAATCTACCGGTTTTGTATAAGGTGCTTTGAAGCCAAAAACACGATGAAAATTGAGACAAAACATGGTCGTTATATTAAATTGTTGTTGGCTTAGTGTGTGAGTGAGTGAGACAAAACAGGTGCGTTATGTCAATTTGTTGTGGTTTTATGTGTAAGTGAATGCGACGCCGTCAGCCTTCAACTCAACCGCTGCTCGTCATCTCCAGTATATATATCTCTGTCGATATGACAATCAATTAAAGCCCTAGGTCTCTGCAAAACTCTATATCTACTTCAGCCCTCAACGATCAGGTTAAACGAGTGGTGTTAACAAAACAGTGCTCATTGGGTCCTGTTTACGGCACGTAAACCAACCAAGCTTTACCTCATTGAAATTAGGCTACCTTTGGAGTGTTCTCGCTTTGGTATGTATATATCAGGAGAGGACAACGTTACTCTGTGAAGGAATGAATCAAGTGGAGCTTATAATAAGTCTATCGCGAAATCTATAAAACATTTAACTATTTAGTGGCGAATGAGTGGATTTGTTTACATCGTTACAGTCACAACTCTTGAAGCCTTACCGTAGAAGTCGCTTTGTCATATTTTTGTTATTCTATATGTTGATTCTGATATCGAATTATAAGCATAACACTTTGGATCTGGCTGTTATGTGGAAAAACCATTTAAAATTGCTATCAGCATGATTCATTCATCTTAAAATTAATCGCTTATATGTTGACTTTCGACTGATTAAGCTATTTTTTTGTAGTTATTAAGAATTTTTTTTTTCTCCTACCGCTAGAACTGGACGAAATGCCTTGTAAAAATCGAAGCAATCAAATGTTTTCCATGCTACATTCGTATCACATTCGTACGTAACGTCGAGGATGAAAGTGCCAATTTGTGCGTACGCATTAATATTCCGGGCTTATCGGTTCGATTAGCGAGATCACGTACGAAAAGCCATTCTTATGGACTGTTTTGGAAGCAAAACCGCAAACGATGTTGTATTTTTGTTGCTTTTGACTCACAATTAAGTTGCGATCGTCATATGAGATGGATGAAAAAATCTATTAAAAATTTAGAATTGCATCGACAAGGTACGTTAATCCGGTTTATTGTTTATCGATTATTAATAATAGAATTGCGACGTATTAACGCTATTTTCAGAACTCCTTGAGGCTAAGCGTAATAGTGTCGGAAAGCTGGGTAAAACAAGTTCAATGTTGAATATGTCGAAAGAAGGATTGGAACAGACGCGTAATGTTAGAGATCTTCAAGATATTCTTGGTCCTTTACCGAAGATTCCCGACTTTCGTGAAAGGTAATTTAATTATTTTTTTTAAGAATTGAGTAGCATATTTTATATATTGAAATTTTAGTGGCAATTGGTCTCGACGAGTGTCCGGAATGTCCGGAATCTACGAAGAAATTCCTGATGCAGATTTTGTTAAGAGAGTTTCCCGGGCTTCGGTTGCTTCTGGAATTTATGAGGAAATGAAGCCGCCAAAAACTGTCGAGCCAGCCAGGTAGTTTCTCGTTTTCTTTCTTCAGTATTATTTTGTTTTAATTCCTTTTTTTTTACACTAGAGAAAACATTAAAATCGCTCCACCCTTACCGCCGCGCAAGAGGATCAACACGTTCCAAACTGGAGATGGGCCGATTCCACGCTCGTATACAAATCCCGAAGTTGATATGGCGAAAAAGAAACGGTATCTTGTAGTGTTAGAAAATATGTTTGGGCGGTCGAAACGATCGGGAAGTGTCAGTGAGGGCAAAGTGAGCCAACCGAATGATTTTATTGAAATCGCCGAGAATCAGGTTTATACAAATGAAGCGGTCGTTACACGTACCAAAAAACATTCGAAATTCGCAGACCTTGCTGCGAAAAGAAACAGTTTTTCCACACCAGACTTAACGAATCCTCGTCTTTTCGACAATTTCGAAAGTCTAGATGATATTAGCTTGCTATCGTCCGATGGCAAAGTTTTCGATCTGGACGATCACACACTTTCGAACGAATGTATTCCCTTGAAATCCAGTACTCCTCCCGGCAGTTCGTTTGACTATGATTTGAACGTTTCGGAACAGATTCAACCGAATTTTAATTTTTCGTGTAACATGTCGACAGTTAATTTGGTCGGTGCCAATTTGAATAGCGTAGAAAATTCGCCGAATGTGATAGTTGATGATCTCGCCGGTTATTGTGTGATGGCACCGATAAAACGCGAACGTAAGACTTCATCGGATAGTGATAAAGAAAACGAAGAAGATACGAAAAAAATTGACGAACAAGTCTACGAAAGTATGAATCTTAATGGAAACGGTTCGTTGCCACCAGTTGATAAACGATCCGGGCATATTTATCAAAATCTCGTCTCGTCTACACGAAAATCGAACATATCAAGCTGCGATGCACACGAAAGCGAAGATGATCTTAAGAAAACCCATCGAAAATCAACAAATATTGACGATAAAGTACCGTCCTACTATCCAAACAATTGTGATAGTATCAAATTGCATCGTAGAAAATCGAATTCGGTTAGCGAAAAGAACAGCGTTCGTCATTTGACCAGCGTTAAGCTAAGTCATCGCGAGAACTTATACATATCATCGCCACAAAAGATCCTCGACGATCGAATGAAACTGAAAACTGGCAGTCTCAAGACAGTCAAGTTACGAGCTTGCAAAACTTCGCCGACAATGTATTCGGTAGTTAAAACTTCTGACGGTACGGATAATAATCAAACACCGAACGATGATCATGAAATGAATACAAAAAATGACGAACATAATCCGAGAATTTATCAGAAATATGCAACATTGGCTCGTCTCTCGCCCAACAAATATCTGGAAAAGTGTGCGAAGAAGACGGCCGATTTCGGTTCAGTTAAAAAGTTTGCATCGTTACCGCGCTTCAAAAAAATCGACTTCTCGCCGTTAAAAATTAAAATTAATAATGTCCTTCAGAGACATCAATCGGAAGGCTTATGAAGAGATTTTTTTTTTTTTCGTGCAAAATCCTAAATTTGTTATTGCGCTTTTAATTAGGTATAGAGGTAGCGTTGCTTACTGCTAGGTTATAAGTCGATAGAAAAAAACTATGAATTTTAAATGGTGATAAGTCAATTGAAGTAATTTCTTCTAAACTTTTTTTTATTGTATACATTTATTTATTGAATTCGCCCTCGGATCTCTTTTGTATATATTTTAAATTTAATACTTTGTTTAAAGTTTCCAGTCCTGTTGGGCCTTTTATCGATTTTATTTTTAATTATTTTGATATTAATTATTTACTGCATGCATGCGCATTTGAATGAATGAAGTTAAAATTTTATATTGATCTTTTTTTTCATCTAAACAATAAAAGTGTACGAATTAATGAAGGAACATATCGAACGAAAACCTATTTTTTTTTTTTGGAGAATCAAGCAAACGCTATACAAATTATATTCGTGATGCTGGTTCGTTGTGGCCGCTATTGTTTGGGATCCTGTTTAATCCTTCTTTGTCAATTTGTTGGCGTGTGTTGAAGGATTGTAACGTCGCTGATAATTCAAGTCTTAAGGCTGGTTTACATGACGACTGCAAACAATTTTTGTGAGGAAGCTAGCCTATCAAATTTTCAATGGAGTAGAAAGCAACCACTGCAAATATCGTCAATATTTTTTTCATAATATAATATCTGTTCGTTTCACTCCTGATCAGTTTCTCATAAGGGATTTTCCTTCCCCGTCGCAATCTTAGTGAAAATTGTTTGCAGTTACCATGTAAATCGGCCTTAAGAGATTTTCCTTCTCTCTCACAATCTTAATCAAAATAGTTTGCAGTCACCATGTAAACCTGCCTTTACACATCACACATAAAAAAATGCACAAAAAAATTGTGGCAGCAAATATATCCCAAACCCATAAGATTCTAGACGTTCTCATTGTGACGGACAGGTTTGCACAGTCCGAGAATAAATTCACGAAAATTTTCCGTGGCTCGGCCTCACTTTTAACAGGACTTACACCCCAATTGTGAAAAGGACACGTCGGTATTTAAACGAAGCGATACGATCGCGAGCCATATTTTATCGATGATCCAAAGAGTTTTCTTCTCGAACCGAACCGAATACGAAAACCACACTCAAGATATATGACTTTTTAAATCTCCAAAATACCTCGAACAAAAGAGAAAAAAAGAAAACATTTCTAAAACACACCCATATTGTTTCTCCGCTCTCTTGCTTTCCGGTCCAAGTTAGGTAGGCTCTGACTACATGATCCGTTTTTTTCCACTCCGGAGAAACTAGGCTCCACCTTTCGGAAAGAATGGAAACACCATCCCATAGAAATAATCTTAGCTCGTCGACTACATGACTCCGGAAAAATACGCGTACGGAAAATTGCATCCAAATAAAGTGTAGAATATGTGGGCGAAGTGATATTCTCTAAGCTCCTTTGTTGCTTCGAATATAATTTTAAGTTTAGTCGCGTTTTTCTCAAAACGGTAGACAATATATCTCGAAATCTATCGGACGAATTTCTTTGAAATTTGGTAAACTTATTCAGTACTCATGTAGACAGTTTGCAAACTAGGATAATTGTGATTTATTACGCCGTTTTTTTGGCCACCTGAAGAAGTCCAAAATTGACGATTAAAAGTTCAACAAGTTGCCGAAAATTAACTGTTTTCATTATTTTTTGATGATCCTAGTTCAGAAACTAGTTCCAAGATTAAAATGCTGTTTCATTTTTTTATTTGGGATAAACAGAAGGCCGCAATTTTGTCTACCGAAAACAAGGTTTTTTTGAAAATGAGTGGCTGTGTTGCCATGTACATACCTCAGCAATGAGCAACGATTTCGGCGCTGAAAAAATTGTAAAGTGTGCTCAACATGTGCGTAAATATGTGGTAAAAATTTCACAGTTGTATCATTATTAAGTTCGCCAAAACAAATCCCCAAAAAAGGCATAAAAAAAGAGCCTGCACACGGGTTGACCCCCTTAATAAAATTTGCTATATTACATAGCTTTCCCGTATCGATATCACCGAGGTCATCGAGGAAATATTCCGTCTTCTCGTTCTCGATAGAGTCGGACACTCGCATAGTACGTGAAAGATTGACTCTTCCACTTCTGGGTCACCGCAGCTACGACAAAGATCATTTGCCCTGGCACTCAGTCGTCCAACGTGTCTACCGATCAGGCAGTGCCCTGTGAGCACAAAGATTAAAAGCAAGGGTGGTGTCACGATATTCACTTCACAGTGGTGTTGTACCTGTTCGCTTCATCAGAATTAATGGCGCGACGGCCCAAATCGGGCCAGGGCCTGCAGCATACATTGTCTGAAGTCATCTCGATCCAGCACCTGCATCCTCCAATTTGGGCATCTAAGAAGCGATCTGCAATCTGCGTCAACTGAGTCCTCGTATCTTTTCCGCGGTTTTTCCAACGGTCGTTTGCCATGAGCTCTACCTTTCAGCGTGCGTTTGGGAATTCTTCCGTCGTCCATTCACGCCACATGGCCTGCTCATTCTAGTTTATGAAATTTTATAAGAGTCGATGCGTCTGGGTCGTCATAGATGTTATACAACGCGTGGTTGTACCAGATGCGCCATTCAGTGCCTGATCTTACTGGTCCCAAAATTCTTCGAAGAATTCGTCGTTCAAAGGCGTCTATTGATTTATCAGACGCTGGGTCAGGGTCTATGTTTCGCTTCCACAGGGCAGCACATGTCTTATTATGGTCCTGTAGTTATATGCGATGTTTGCTCTGCCTGTGCCTTTTTTTCGGGAGAACCGTGAAATACTCCTTATTTGCTAATGTGATCTGTTGTTTTACTTCGTCCAGTTCGTTCTATTACAAGGCGTGATCCCAAGTATGAGAAATGATCCACCTTCTCCAGATTGTAGTCCCCCATGGTCATATTTTATTTAGTTGGCGCGTTTCTTCTTGTTTGGGTCATGAACTTGGTCTTATTCTCATTGACCCTTAACTCGACATCCTTTGCCGTTGAGTCTAGACAGTGAAAGAATTCCTTCGCGTCTGGAACAGATCTGGCTATGATGTTTGTATCATCCGCGTACACCACTAGTTGAGTGGAATTGATTAGTAGGGTATTTCTGGTATCAACGGGTACCTTTCTGATGACATATCCCAGGGCGATATTGAAGAGTATGGGAGCGAGTCCATCTCCTTGCTTCAGGCCGGATTCTGTTCGGAAGCTTTGGGTAAGCGTTTTGTATTCGTTCTTGGGATTCAGTGTCAGTCATGGTAATTTTTGTTAATAGGACGAGTTTTGATGGGATATCAAAGTCAAGCTTTATTTTATATAGTACATTACGATCTATACTGTCGTATGCCTACTAAAAGTTCACGAAGATCTGGTGCACGTCAATGTTATACTCCCGATCAACAAGCAACTCACATAACTAATGAAGAAAATGTGCCTGTTGCGAATACAAGTTCATTCTCTATTCAAAATTGGTTTTTAAATTAAATTACTACCTATTAAGGAAGTAAGACATTTTTTTCTACTGGTTAGTGGAGTTGTTATAGTTCCCTTTTTTAAATCATGCCAACTAACTACCTTACAAATTTTACATTATGATATATTTTCAAAACTTAATAATTAAATACTTAATTTAAATTTATTTATTGTATCAATTTTTTTAAACGAAGAAAAGAAGAAATTACGACTTGCTGTTAAACTAATTGTGTTTCTGCTGTTTAATACTAAATAAGATGTTATACAAATCTACCTAAATATTGTGGTTTAACTATTTTAAATGAAGTCTAAACACCGTGTGTTAATTTTAAAAGTACCGGTGTAAACAATTATTATTATGTAACAAAGAAATTAAAATGAAATCTAATGCTTCACTGCGCTTTTTGGCTGTTATATCATTTATTTTATTAGCTGTTAAGACCTAAAAGTATTTTCGAAAAATTAAGTGCTTCAAAAAAATTCCAAAAGTAAAATTAAATGTTCTCATCGTTGTTAAATAATAACTAAATAATGTTGCTTATAAACAAATAAAAAAATGCTCAAAGTTTTTTCATTAGTCATATCAAAAACTGTGTATAATCAATACTCAGAATTAGAATAAATTAAAAACGAAAAGTATTTAGCTTTTAAGGCTTCCTAAAAAATTTATTTTATACTCTCCCTCGACTAACCCAAAAGAAATTAACAAAATAGAACAATTGTTATTTATGTATCATACACAATCTAAATGCTGTGATTTAAAAATGTACAAAAAAAAACAAAACAAAGTCTATAAAAATGACACAAAATGATATCACTAAAATAGTAAATTACTGAAGACAATTATTGTATGGTTCTTTTGTTTTATATAAATCTACAAATCGAATATTAATGGGAAATGGAGAAATCTGATTTTCGATTGTTTTGCTAAATAAAAATTATATCAATTAAAAAAAAAATATCTATGAAGTATATTATACAAAAAATACATTTACGAATTTTCCTATGGAAGAACTTTTCGAAATCTTTTGCTTTTGTTCAATGTTTAAAAGGCAATTCTCTTTGTTATTTGAAGTTCGCATAGAACAAATTCAGTGTAATGCCTGTAATAAATTACATTAATGTAAGAAATTAATTTTTTTTTTATTACAAAAAAAAAACTTCACTTAATAAAATTATATGAACTTGAAGAAGATATTTTTCTTGGACTAGCTTCCGTAGAACAAGGTTTTTTTTTTGTACTAAACTTTGGACTAATCTCTGAAGACCACATCATCTGATAGGAGTGTCCAGCTTCAGGGAAATGGTCAGCTTTGTAATTTGGATGTGTCAAGGCCTTCTACTAATCAGGCACTCTGGAACTTTTATGATGTGAACGTGTATTCTTTATCCTTACTCTCGCCGCTTAAAGCTCTTCATGCTGCATGCCAGCCTAGGCATGCGATTTCCTGCGGGACACATCTTTGCCAGTCGTCTTGACACAACGATGATCGACCATGTTCTCCAGTTGGAAAATCCAATTAGAGATCTGTGTTAAATGTGTCCTCAAACCATTTGTATGTTTTCCGGCTGGTCGATTAAGAGCATGTCAAGAAATTTATCTATCCTTCACTCTCTCGACGTGACTAACCCATTTGTATTTTCGAAGTTTTATCAGAATTCATGCTGCTGGTTAGTTGTAGCGACTGTATAGTATCGAACTCGTTGTATCAGAAATCAGTAGCTCAGTTCTGTAACTTATGAGTGAGAAATTTCTCACCAAAAAGTCAAAATGAGGACGAATTAATGCAGTTTTCTCTCTGTATTTTCACCAAATGAGAAATGAAAGATTGCCAAATGCGTAGTCAAGTACGGTGCTTTCTCATTTGGTGAGAATACAGAGAGAAAACTGCATTAATTCGTCCTCATTTTGACTTTTTGGTGAGAAATTTCTCACTCATAAGTTACAGAACTGAGCTACAGATCCGCTAATTTAATTTCTCTTTAATTTATACATTCAGATTCAACGTAGAATTCTGTGTGCGTTTTGTTGGGAGATGTAAAGATATGGCTTAAACAAAGAGGTTCAACACCTTGCTGCTGTTTAAAAAAAAAAAAATAATAAAAAAAATCCTATAAATTACAAAACTTTATATTTACGTTAGAACTAGAGTTCGATAATCAATTAAAATTAATACAAAAATGACTTCATTATATTATTCCTATGAACGCGGGTTAATCACTCGCTCAGTTCTATAAGATTCGACATTTTTTCAGCACTGCTTTCTTTTTCGATGATTTTTTGGCAGGTCGTAAGATAATTGTTCCATTTGATTTAGTGAATGTTGGACTAAAGGCACCTGAAATAATAAAATGCGAAAGTGTTATTAAATTTTAAATGACATGGACATAATATTAATTGGTTATTGGAAAAAAGCTGAAAGTTGAAGGTATCCTATGATTTGCTTGCCCATAGAAGTTGAGTCTTAATTCGCGTTGAGTCTTAATTCATGAAACAGAACAAACAAAGTCTGCATTCTTAATACTCGCAAAAAATCTGAGAAGGACTCAATTCTTGAGATAACCTTTTTTGGACTATCGTTTAAAAATTCTGCTTGGTAGGATCATTGAAGGTAATCTAAACCGAACGCCAGACCATAATCAAGTGGTAAATTCAAACATTAGATGTTGTTTCATGATCTGATATAAAAGCTGTCCTAAAACTGAAAACGATACGCTAGGACACAAAAATACGTCGTTGGTCTAATAGTCTCGAATAAAAGTGTTCCTGCAGGGCCATATATAGAACTACAAATCGAGGAAGGACTAAATTATTAAGTAGCGTTGGATAGCACATATGCGGGGTATTAGATCTCTTATGATTTATTTGTTTGGCTTTTTCTTCAATGATTTCATCGAAATGGAAAAGGTCGAAAAATATGGCTGCAGAACAATTTTAAATATAGAATTCAGTGTACAGAAAATAAAAGTCCCAAGGCATATTTCCAAGCTATGCAAAAAAATATTTGGAATAGAAACAATTAGGACCATGGCTTTCCCGATAATTTTAATGCAATATGACTTTGATGAACAACTGTTACTTCGGTGTGAAAATTTAGAATGAAGGATAAGTCACACATATTAATGACCTTAAATTATTGGTGAGATTTTAACTTTATTATTATTTTTTAATAATAGTAAGTGATCGTGTGGTGATCGACCTGAAATTCCTAGAAAATTTGATACCCTCCAGGTCAATTCGTTTTTCCAAGAAAATGCAAAATTTGATTTTTTTTAAAGCCTTATTGGATTAAAATTATTTTATTGAATTTTTTTATGACTTTATTGAAATTATTAAGGATAATATTAAATCATAATGGGCTAACTACATCAGTTGAATTTCTTCCGAAAGCAGTTAGAGG
The DNA here is from genome assembly GCA_949128065.1 of Beris chalybata. Taxonomy (NCBI): domain Eukaryota; kingdom Metazoa; phylum Arthropoda; class Insecta; order Diptera; family Stratiomyidae; genus Beris; species Beris chalybata. Next base: position 17,610,410 of record OX421895.1, on the reverse strand, counting down.
TCAGAAAAGTCAAGCCCTCTCATGTTTTTCAAAAATGAGTTGACCCCTTACTACACCAAGGTCTTCAATTGAAAGCATTATTTGACTATATGCTTCTTTAGAAAAACTTGTACAACGAAAAACAGAATCATTTATCCTTTACAAATCCGAAGGCATAAAATTGGCAAATTCTAAAACTGTAACATTTTGTAATTGCCGCTTTCAGTAGCCATCAATATTGTATTTTCTTATGACGAGGTACGCATTATTTTTAGTAGCCTACGGTCGCCGAATATCTTAACGACAGATACCCAAAAGTGTTACAAGTCGCGTAGATCAGAAATCTTAGTACGTGTGTATAGATGTACATACTAAGAAAGTAATTAGCGCCACAAATGCTCAGCCTTTTATTAATGTACAAAAGTGCAGAAAAACATTTGTTCGTAAGAATCACGAATTTTCTTATATCTTTTAGGCCTAATTTTTCGATATCCAAACCCTAAGAGGGTGTAAAGTGGTTGGGTGGTTTTTCACGAACTTCAATATATTTTTTAGGTCTAATGTGATATCGAATTCACTGTAAAGGTTTGATATTACATAATCAACAAAAAAAAACAACAATTTAAGCATTTTTCGATGTTAAACCCCTGGAAGCTGTAAGGCATTGCTCAAGTTTTCACGAATCCCGACAAATTTTTTAGGCTTAATGAAATCGCATTCTACTTTATGAATGATTGTGTACGTTTTAACGAACTCCGCCTTGATATGGCGTTCAATATGTTCAATAAGATATCGAATTGTTTTTTGCTTTAACTAGGTTTCTATAGGAGGATAATCGCCTAAAATCGATTTCAAATATTTTTTATATTTAACCCCTAATGAGCGCTATATGTGGATATATTTGAGCCAATATGTTCTTAGTAAAATTGAAAAAGAAATATAGAAATAAATAAAAAAAATCTGCCGACAGTCTGGGTGCAACTTTATTATTTTTTGTGCCTGGAACGGGTTTGATGAATGCTAAGATGAGGTGTAGCTTACTATGCAACTGGCAACCAAATACGCTCCTGGTCAATCTTTAGGTGATCAGTTGCATAGTAACCTGTACCGCATCTCAGCATTAAACGCGTTCCGGACTTGTTCCCTGCCCATACTGCTGGCAGATTTTGTTAGGGCTAAAATTGGTACTAAAATAATAACGTATTTTTTGATATATGTATGTATGTATATAGATACTTACTTATTGCTGGTTGACCAGCTGGGAGTATTGTGTTATACGATTGTGTCATTATTTGATGGCATTTTGTAGCCAAATATCGAAATACCGATGCTACATTAACATCTTCCTTAACTGAAGTCCTTATAAGACGACATCCTAAATTTCTTGAGAGCGTTTCCGCTTCGTCGCTAAAACAAGGAAAATTTGAAATTATAATCTTGCAATCGTTAAAATTGTTTAAACCTACGGTGATACTACTGCTTGATCCATTAAATCAATTTTATTTTGGACTATCACTGTGGGGACTTCTCCGCATTCGTTTTCAACCTGTTGGACGATATTGTATAAAATAACAATTTATCATATCTGTACGTATATGCGGGTACGGATAACATAAGAAATTTATGTTCCGTAAACAAGTATATTAAGAACTTGAATAGTATGCACCTACCTTCATTTTCCAGTCTTTGACTGCTTCGAAAGACATTCGATCTGTTGTGCTAAATGTGAGTACACATGCTTGTGCTCCTCTGTAATATGCTTTGGTAATTGCGTCAAATTCCTCCTGTCCGGCCGTATCCCACAACATTATCCGCACATCTTCGCCATCAATTCTGTGAAGTGGAAAAAAAAACCACGAAGACATCAGCTGCGATTATCCAAAGAAGCGAAGAAGACCTCCATAGTTACACTAATCGTATAACTTCGATTGGTCCATGAAGCGGTTCTTCTATGGCTCCGATTACACTTAATGTTGCGTTCTTTCGCGTTTACCAAACCGTTCATTGAATGTAAATGCAAAAGAAGCAACAACGTATCTATCTTTCGAAAACTTACTCAATTTGCCGTTCCAGAAAGTCCACCCCGATCGTTTTCTTATAGTCCTTAGTATAGATGCCTTTACAGTACCGCTGGATCATAGAACTTTTTCCAACGCCGCCATTTCCTACTATTACCACCTGTACGAAGAGAAGACAATCAGTTACAGAGATTTTTCTCGTTTTACGAAGTTTCCATGAAAGTGAAATGCCTGAGCCCCGTAATCAACAACGTACTTAATTGTAAATTGCGATCGTCTTGAAGAACTCGTCGGCTTACCAGCTTACCTTAATTGCTATCTCCAGTTCTTCCTCCCTCATGATGATATCCTCTTGTAGATTGCAATGATGATAACTGCGTTTGGTAATACAAAACAACAACAACCAGAAGAAAAAGATGCGGAATTAACTTCAGATTCGTCTTTTTTGGAGCCACTTCACCAGCTACTTGGTCTATCTCAACTTGATATGCTCCTCGAAGTGTCTATTGCCATTGTTGGATAGTTGGAATTCGAACAGCTATAACCCACCTTGAGATTATGCTTGATCGGTATCTGAAAAGAAGATTCTGTTTAGATGACGTGTTTTAGAGAAAGCTTGAACGAAAGATGGTAACAAAACGCATAGATGTTTATTTCAGATAATAGTGACAGTAAGTTGTAGTAAATTAATGCATTATTCATTTCAAGAAGCCAAGAAGATGCTACTGGACAATTCTAAATTAATAATTTTGCCAATCTCTCTGTTTAACCAGTTTGGGATACAATTACGGTGCGAACAAGAAAGAAAGAGGGTCAGACACTTCAAATTTGAAGATTGAGTGGTCAAAATAGTAGGACCCATAGAGCTAGTGGAGACGACAAGCCAACGGTTTTGTATAAAGCGCTTTGAAGCCAAAAACACGATGAGAATTGAGACAAAACATGGTCGTTATATCAAATTGTTGTTGTCTTAGCGTGTGAGGGAGTGAGACAAAACAGGTGCGCTATGTCAAATTGTTGTTGTTTTGCATGCAAGTGAATGCGACGACGTCCGCCTTCAATTCAACCGCTGCTTGTCTATATCTCTATGGTAGGACCAGAAAGAAATCGGTTGTTCAACATAGCTCCACTTTAAAAAGAAAAAAAGGATTGATCAATTTGTGAAATAAGTAAGCAAGTACGTATTACAGGAAGATAACTTCGAAAGTGATAAAGGTCTAGAGTAGTAAACCAAATAGGCTTTTATAGTTCCAGAAAAAAAATTTAGATCAGCGATCCCATTTTTCAGTTATGCAACATTCTACTGAGCAACTTTTTGTTTCTCTGGAACTAAAAAATCGGCCAACATTCTGGGCGCAACTCTATTATTTTATGGTTTGAAGTCAAAAACGTGTTTCGAGCTACGCATAGTAGCTCTATACAGTTTTATTTTGAGCTTTCTATCCTTTGCGGCCAGTGAGAAATTAAAATCAGATTTTTTTCATTTTCACCCCCTCCCACCGTCACTCCCCTACATCCACGCCAGAGGTCTACTGGTGCAAACTCTTGTAAAAATTTCAAGATCATATCTGAAAGCAGTTTTTTGGAAAATGTGTGCGCCCCTTCACCTTCACCTCCCCGCTAAAAACTTTTACATTCAGTAGACGCCACTGGTAGTTCTATATACAGGAACTAAATTTTATCTCACCATCTTCTAATCTCCTAGTATCCCATAAGGCAACTACAAAGTTTTAGCCATCTGACATCAATCGTTCAGTAGATATGGTTTTTAGAATGTTTCAATCCGAGCATTCAAGCATTTTGGCCGCATTGTTTCTCGTATCACCATCATCGACCATTTTTTGGCAAATGGGTCCTCTATCATAGTACTACATAAGTTTCAACTTTCAGCATCCTAGCATAAGCTGTTGCTGAGATCTAGAAATCAAAATGTTTCATTTGAAACGCAGAGCCGCTCAGAATTGGATGCTTCCCGGTCTAATGATCGTACCGAAATCTTATCGTGATTTAGACAATTATGACGGTTTTGCCCCGCGAAGTGGTAATCCAGACCGCACTGTCTGTATTATTATTTATTATTATTAAATAGGATTTTCAAAATTTGGCAAAAAAGTTTGTCATTGAACGGTGGAAAAACGACATATATCTTTTTAGAAATATATTAAAACATGTGTTTTATTCAGAGCAATAATGTCACCCAATAATAATGTCACGCTCCAAATAACAAAATACTCCTACTATTGTTTCCAAGATAAAGACAACTATAGTTGTATTTTTATTTGGAAGATATATCGATATCTGATTTAGCATTTATAGCCATTAAAGCCATTGAATCTGGACATTTTACGCAAAAATTGTTATTTGCTCATGTATCATCAACGACATCTTGACAACAATATCTCTATCGCCTGTGATATGTATCATTATAATCGTCGCTTGCGATTCAATTGTTGCGTAAAATGTCCAGATTAAGCTATATCTTTGTAATAATATGTTTTTTTTTGAAGACAGCAATCTAGTTATTGATTTCAATGGAAATTTTCAAAAACATATCTTTTATGCACCAAATTTGTCAGTAGTAAAAAAGAGCAATAATTTTCCAAAAATGAATGATCTAATATTAATATACTAATAAATTTACATATATGAGTATGCTAACTTATAGATTAGTAATAAATATGTAGATATATTTATTACTTAATATTTTACATAATTTTCGATATGTAAATGAATTTGGTCATTCAACTTTAAAAACTCTCTGTTTTGTTATTTTTCAGAGTGTTGTGGATTGATATTATTAGGATTAGACAAAAATTGTTATTTCTCTCTCATTGGAATGTTATACCTTCAATGTTTTAAATTTCCGAAAAAAAAACGATCGGCTACCAGCCAATCCTATGATACTCTAGATGAAATACCTACTGAACTCCGATTTATATTGTAGTTGGAAATATATCAAAAGAATGAGGAGTGCACAAGCAATTAATGAAACTATTGTATAGTGGCTACTCGATTTCTTGAGTTATAGTGAGTTCCATAACGGACTTATGGAATATTTTTCATATTAATAGCTTCAGCTGCGAAAATTATAAAATCAAGGTAAAGAAAATTTCAAAGTCGTAACTTAAAGCGTTCTGAAAATGTAAACCGGCTTAATGCAGCGGCAAAAAAAATGCTTTAAATACATATTAAAATAAAACGATATTTTGTATTTAATTTTAATTGACAACATTAAACAATAGTACTGTTTATTAATTTTCTGATGATGAACCAATTAATGTTGGCTAAAGGAAATAGTACTTTGTCTTAATAACACTTTATTAGAAAAAAGAATTTCAAACGTAAAACATACTGCAGTCACGATCGGCTGCAAACCAATCGTATAACACTCTAGATGAATACTGAACTCCGATTTTTATTGTAGTAGGAAATGAAGTAGTATTACGTATGTGTATGTTGTATGTCCTTTATTAAGGATCCCCATTTGCTACTTGAAACTTAAAGACAATATCGTCATTTATTGAACTGGGTGTGCCATCGAGAAAAAAATGTCATTTTTAATGGATTTTCACATGGGAGGTGCAGGAAGGACTCACTCAATTTCTTATATATTTATCCTTTTCCTTGAGACCACAAATTAATGTGTACAAAATTTCAAATTCGTAGCTTAACGCGTTAAAAGGTTATCGGAAAATATTGTTGAATACGTGTCTTAAGGATTTTTTGTATGGAAGGTACCAGAAGGAGTAAAGAGGTTTCGCTGACTAGTAAACTCGAAATTCGTTTTCACTCAAAACTAGTTTCTACAAAATTCTGAATTCACAGCTAAACGTTTACTTGAGTTATAGTGAGTTTCGTAAATTATGAGAAGGCATTTGACTAAAAGAATTTTTTTTCATAATCATAGATTTAACTCCAACTATACAAAAACCAACGTATACAAGATTTCAAAGTGGTAGCTTTAGGCATTCCGAAGCTATTGATCAATATTCTCGAACACATGTTTTAACGAATTTTTGTATAGAAGGTACTAGAAGGAGTAAAAGGATTTCGTTGAGATATCCTTATTATTACTTAGGCCTGGTATTTCAATGTAGAGTTAACTTGTAGGTCTGATATTTCCATATAAAGTTAACTCGAGTTGTTTTGATTAACTGACAACTTACAAGTTAACTCTAAATTGAAAGACCGGGCCTTAGGAGTAAATAGTTAAGATCTAGTCCTCTAAGGCTTGTTCACAAGTGCGATCGCTTGAAACAGGACTGGTTAAAGGACTACCATCAACTGAACATTTGAAATCTCAAAAATAGGGAGTAACTTTTTTGAGGTAGTCAATACGATTATTAACTCCCTTCAACCTCTAAATATAAAAGAAGAAATCTAAATTATAACTGTTGTGCACTAGACATAATTTTGAATGTATTTGTGCGATAAAACCGAAATTATTACTTTTGTTACATTTCGAGATATCACTAAAAGATCCGTGTGCCTCTTATGCTCAACATGCCCATCATTTACTCACAGTGTGTTAAAGTTCGCCACATAATGTAGACAAGGAAGTGTCTTTAGACCCCCCGACGATCCAAATAACACTTAGACTGAGAAATCACTCTATGTAAGCTCAATTATTCGTAGCTCATCAAAATGTTGATCTTCTGTAACCTGTAGCTGTTACGTTAGTTCACCGGCATGTTTCTTTTCGACACTCATCATTTGTACAAGTTCTCACCTGTAAGGTACATTATAAAAAAAAAAGTGAAAATTTTCGATGAACAAAATCCAAGATCGTTCATCATCACAACTAAATCTTAGCTAACGTCTACCTGGGTCTGATCTGGCGGTGATTTAACATTTTTAATGTCTTTATTTATTGTGTGCTTTGCTGATTAGAACCGAAAAAATTCAAGTAACTAAATCAGCCCAAGCTCAAGGTGAAAGATGTTAAGTTTCCGATGTAATTAAGACTTAAGACGAAGAAAACAATGTCCTATTACGCGAAATTGGGTCCGGAAATCTTATTCTTTTCGAAATTATGTTAAGATTTACTTTGAATTTGAACAACCAGTCCGATTTGCATAAACATGCGAGTTTAGTGCGGCCTGGATGATGTTCTTTATATAAATTTCCATAGATGACTTGGTACATGTGCCGCATATGCGGATACGGGAAGAAGTTCGCCAAACAACCTGGCTTGAATGCAAACTGATTTATACACAGAAATCAAACGAAGTCGTGACTAGAGCCGAACAGTCGGTGGTCGACCTGACAGTGGAATTCCTTTGATTTATTTCGTTAAATTAAATGAGAAATCTCTGAAACACCCGTGACAGAATTCGAGGTGTTGTTAAGAATTTTCAAGAGTTTAATTATAATATGAGAAGGTTCACTGCATATATCGTGTCTCATGACTTGATAGTGCAAGATTAATTCAACGAGACTATGTACCCATGCTGTGTAGCACTACAAAGTCATATTTTTCGAAGAATTTTTTTCCAATCCTTGAATCAGCCGGATTAAGATTTTTGAATTTACCGCTCACAACTTAGATGAAATCTTCGTTATACATTTGAATATCACCGGAAACCCAAGTCGCATTTTCTAATGTAGCTAAGAAATAGGCGGATTTCAGAGGAACGATTTTCGTTTCTACGAGGATATCTCAGGAGCAGCTTATGCTAGAAAGTTGAAACTAGGAATTTATATATATATAGTAGATATTCCAAGATTCATATCTCCTGACCGTTTTATGCTACGATGTTGAAACAAAAGTGTAGAGGCTTGTGAGGGTGGTCGAAAAAACATGGGATTACCATATCTTACAGAAAGTAGAGAGGGAAGCCATGGAGCACATCAATGTGCGGATTAACAATTTATACCCGAAAATTACATCTGAGACTTCGAAGTTACAAAGTATTAATATTGTGATACATTTTTAAAATAAAATGTGCCAGACCACTGTGGAATCCAGCGGAACGAGATAGCTGATAAACTAGCTCGAGCAGGCTCCAGTCTAAGCTCTTTAGTGGGAGAACAGCCCCGTTCGTATTGGGTCCATAGAACAGTCTATCGACTGACTATACCTACAGTGAGAGTGGGCAGATAATAGATGGTCAAACCTAACTGCATGCTCAATATCAAGATCTCTTTGGCCCGAATATGACTACGGTTTGTCCTGAGCCTTAGCAGGGGAGACGTTAGCACACTAATCGAAGTGCTAACAGGGCACTGCCTAATCGGAAGACATCCTAAACGACTGGGTGTCGACTCTTAAGATCATTTGCTTGGGGAAGGTATGTAACATAGCAAATTTCATTAGATCCATAAAATTGTTTTAGTTTTCACGAGTTATCATAATCTAATGGGGAATACAATGGACGAACACTAACGTCTATGTGAAGGACGATGACAACATATCCATCCACATACCATACCATACTATATCACTAGAAATGTAATTTTGTAAAAACAAATTTCAAATTTGTGAAGAGGACAAAAAGGGTTGATGGGTAGTGGCTAGATATATTTTCACGAAGTTTGTCAAATCTGTTGGGTCTGTTAACTCGTTTGGTACTAATTTTAACTTTTCTGATATTTGTAATCGCCCAATAATACATTTAATTTTTTTTCGATATTCAACCTTTAAGAGTGAAAAAAGGAGTCGTACATGTTTTCACGAATTCCGTCATATTTCTTTGGTTTGACAGAATATGGACGAGTATTTGAAGAGAGGTATGCTCGCACAAGCTTCTTCAATTTGTGTCTCGCCCTTATGTCTCTGTGGTGGGTACCATACCAGGCTACTATTGAATCCAGGCGAACGAGTTATCTGATGAACTCACTCAAGCAGGCTCTAGCCTAATAGAAGATCAGCCAGTGCCTATTCCCAGCGGATTTCTAAAACATTCTAGCGAATAACTAGGATTGCAGTAAGACAAGAATATGATTGCGAGAAAAGCACAGATCTTAGCACACTAATCAGGATATACACACAGGGCATTACCTGATTGAAAAATACCCTAGTCGACTGACAGCGTTATTCCCATTTCCGAAATTTCAGAAGTAGATCTGGATCAAAGAGAGTTAAAAGCAATACATTTTGTGCAACCGTGTACTTTTTTTAATGAATATTGAACGGATTGGCCAAAATATATAAAATTTATATATCTTTTCATACAAGATAGCAAGATAGTATGCTGAATTGCTAAAACATTAACATTCTATTAAAGAGCGGTTAAAATTGCTCAATTTGTAGCAATATTCGTCGAGTTTGACGTCAAGAATATATGAAGCAACACACAGCAACAATAGCAACAGGCGGTGTGGATAAACTTTGCATCAACTCGTTGCTGAATTGTGATTAGCGATATTGATCAATATCTAGCAATTTAGCAGTAAGGGCTTACACGAGTAATACAGTCCATAAACCATACCAAAGCAAACTTGACAAGCAAATCAAAAACATAAAATAAGGAACATGGAAGGACATGGAAATATTTGAATTCCAAGCCATTACAACACGAAAAGTGGACAAATAAATGCAAAATTCACAACAAGGCTTGACAATTAAATCACCGAACGAGGATAATTGCTCGGAATTTTCCAAGTCAGTGGAAATACAGCAACTATATATATGGCGAACAATACCAGCAATCTGTGAAAACATTGCCACATTGCCGAAATTATGCTGCAACTAGCATGATACTGCCGTATGTATTGCTCCAAAATTGCTCGTTTGCGAGCACTTTAAATGTGCTTTTACACGAGTGATTTAAATTGCTCAATTTGCAGCAATTTTAGACAATTTTGAAGTCACAAGAACATACAGCAATATTCAGCAACATCAGCAATTGACAATATGAATCAATTGGTTGTCAACTCGTTGATGAACAGTGACTAGCGATATGGAGCAATACTCAACAATTTGGCAATGACATCATACACGAACAATTCAGTCTATGAACAACACGAAAGAAAATTTGAAAAAAAAAAAATCTAAAACTTGAAACAAAACTTGACAACTGATTCATCAAACGGGGACAATTGCTCTCAATTTTCCAAGCTAGTGGAAATACAGAAACTATAGTGCGAGCAATACCAGTAATCTGTGAAAACATTGCCAAATTGCCGAAATATTGCCGCAACTAGCATGATATTGCCCGGTATTGTTCTATTAATTGCTCCACTAGTTTTGGCAATAGTCACCGGGCAACTAATTGCTTGAAAAATTGCTCGTGTACAAGCTCCTTAAGTTTCACAGTGCTGATATATTGCGTACTCTAATCATAAACAGATATAGCGATATCATCCCATCTCTTAGTGATATCGACAAAGGAAAGCTATACAACATAGCAAACTTTTTAAAATCCACAAAATAGTTTTGGGTTCACAACGGGCAATCATTAAAATCTAAGTGAAAGAGGATGATATCGTAACCGCCCTACATACCATGCCACAATTCTTTCACTTACAGATCAAATTTTAAGCTTTCCCCCTTCATAAACCGCAAGTAATATTTTTTATATTGCAAATAATTTGTACCGACTGCGCCACTTATCTATGAGGCTAATCCTGAGCAAAAATAAAAAGAAACAACAATGATTTCAATTAATTATCCACTTTTAAAAATCACAAGATGCTGTTTTTAAATGTTGCAACGGTTTGATCTTAGCAGAAAAGATTTCTACACGAATTTAAGTCGCATTTGAATGGATTGTAAAAAGAGGTCTTTATCGTTGCAATTACTTATGGACTTTAATCCCGGTAAACTTCGCAATTACCAGGTGTTACTGTCTGCGAACAGACTGCACATAACAAGATTTAATAATTTGTAAAAAAAATAGTGCCATTTTCAAAGTCACAAATACTTTGTATACATCGGTTCAATGAGCAACTAGATATACTGACTCTAGCTCTAACTCTGGCTTTAGCTCTACTTCTAGCTTCCATATAACTAAACATTATTCAAATCCACTTCTTTTCTCGACATACATAACTACAAATAATTGGACCAACTACAAGATTACCAGCCAGCATCAACATTGTGCGCCATTTGGAGGCAAGAAATCAGGTAATTATAAACGACAAGCGTAGGTAGAATAAAAATTATGTCCAGGTCATGACATAATGACCCACCACAATGCCTACGTACAATGGTGTCGTTAAAATGCTCTTTTTCACATTGTCCAACGGAGCAAAAGAAGGTAAACCAACCAACCATATTAGCATACGCCATTCTTATTCCCAGGTACGCACTTAGCGTGCTCAAGCGTTGCTGAATAAAAAGTCTCTTAAGACCCCGGGGGCTACATGGTATACGGTCCTCAATTTCGCGATAATTAGGACCATTACTTGATGAGTTTATGACGCGAACGCGATGTTTTTCTCGTTTAAGAGTTGTTGACGCAGAATTTGCATATTTTTTGTTGTACGGCTTTAGCGCTGTTTATTTGCTTAGTGCACTGAGACCACAAAAATTATGCACATATGTATGGAAACAGAGGTAACTTTTGCTATAGCCGTTAGACGCACGACTCGCATTCGGCTTAAGCTGGCGCATAACGCTTTTAAGTAATTTTTCTTTGAATTAAGCCGAACGCACGGTATCGATTCGATAGACCTTACGACCAACCTGTCGTCTCGATCCGATTTGATTTCACCCCATAAATTAATAAAAGGTGTTTGATTTGCAACAGATTTCAGTTGTGTAATTAATGCATGTGGTAGCCTGATTAATTCTCGAACACTTGATTTATTGGACACGCGCAATTTGTATTATGGCTTATGGCGGCCAGATTACTAATTACAACTTTTGTTTGGGGAATGTCGTTGAATAGTGTGGAATTTATGGCTATATGATTATCGCAAGATTCAGTGTTTTTCCGACACTTGGTGCAGCTTGGGCTTTCTCTTTATCGGAATTTTTGTGCTTAAGTATCGACTGAAGAGTCATGGACCCGAGGAATAAGTTAAGTGAATGTCTGAATTCGAAATTAGAGAAATGCATTTAATACGGAGATCTCTAAACTCTAATAGCGCTAAATCATTTATTTTGTGTAGTCATCGTTTAAGTTATTATACCTATGCCTTTTGTTGTGGTTAAAACCACATATGGTTTCGATGCAGCACACATTAATTTAATTAAATGATTGTGCACTATTGTGATTTCCTAGCAATAGTTTTAGTGGGAAATTTCAGGAATTTAATAATGGCTTAAACGAATCGATGATTTATTTACATCCCCTCCGAAACACCTTCTAAATTGGTGTCTGGGTGAGCAAAAGTTTTGAAGCATTTTGGGAATTTCGTTTTCCGATAGTCTGCCCGACGACCAGTTCGACCAGACAAGGTAAAATTCCGGGCGTTCTTCGTCAAAGAAATTATTACAAAACATCAAAAAGTTAAAGTATCTATGTACGTAAAAGATTTAGCACAGATTTATTAGGTAATTATGCATATAATGTAACTTGGATACAGATTTAGGCTAACAAGGACACATTCCCAAATGCCCAACGCCGATTTTGAAAATTTTCATATATATACGTTATGTACTATGTTCTATGTTGTAGAACTCGAAAATCTAAGGGACACGTACTTTTTTTTTATCGGCAGTCGTGAGCATTTAAGGGGTGAAACATCCCCCCAAGTCGAACTTTCGATTTTCATAGAAGTACTCGATGGATTTCAATGATACTTCGCAAGAATAGCAAATGGGTACACTAATAATCATAGTTCTACATAAGTTCCAACTTTCAGCCTCCTAGCATAAGCGGTTACTGAGATCTAAAAACTAAAATTTTCGTCTAAAACACTCCCTTCCTCACCCCACACATCCACATCTTCCAAGATACCACTCGTAGGGTTTCACCCATTCTACACACCATAAAAATTTCCACGTAATATCTCTAGGGGTTTCTGAACTACGCACATTCTAACGGTACGGCGGACGGCGTCTACGGCGGACAGACAGACATTTTTTTATTGTTTTTTTTTAGGTTTACTAGTCCTAAAACGTGAAAATACGAAATTTCAGGGTAGCTTATTTTTTTGAAATTTCAGGTTAATAACAATACTTTATCTATTATCTTCTAATATATAAAAATACAACAGTTTTCTGCTTGGTCCGAATGGAAATCTACACCTGTAAACCGTTCCATCCTAAATTTTGAATGTACATTCTCGAGACTACCGGACAGGTTAATAAATTAATTTTATTTCTGAAATTTGGTTCGTGTATTTGTTATAAATAAAATAAATTTAACTTTAATAAGTTTAACCAGACAGTCGTGTCCGAGCGGTTAAGGCATCTGACTATAAGTCAGACTGGAAGCGTAGGTTCGAATCCTACCGGCTACGAACACATGAGATTTATTTTTTTATTTTTTTGACTTGTTAACAAATAATAAAGTAAAACGCATGCATAGTAACCTACACCGCATCTCTGCATTAAACGCGTTTCTGACGCAAAAAAAGTTTCGCCCAAACTGTTGACAGGTTTTTATTTATTTGCTTATTAGCAATGCTTATATTCAATTTTAATAAAACCAAAGGGTATAAAATGTCGACAAAGCACTAGGGGTTGAATTTCTAAAAATTATGAGCATGATTTTGAGGCGATTATATTAAAAAACTATTCCATATCTCAGCAGACCTAAGGGATATGTCGGGTTTCGTAAAAACGTACTCTTGACTTGACTATTGAAAAACTAATTTTTAGATGGTTATACCTATGTATAAGTCCCATAGAAGGCAAAATAGAACTAAAACATTAGTCGGAATTCGTGAAAACTTCCCCATCTTCTTACACCCCTTTGTGGTCTGAGGTCGTTTCTTAATTCCTTGCTTCGTCTGCGTCTACGTCTATGTTGACGTCACAGCATAGCATTGCTATTATAACAGTTTAGACAAAGCTCGGCTAAACTGTCAAAATAGATCAGCTGATGCTTATTTGACACTTCAAAAATCAAAAATTTATTAAATTGCTTAGAAAAATTTGAATTTTTTTACGTTTGCTTAGATTGACTGATAGTCAAGACACGAACCGAAAATGAATTTAGACACAACTTTGCTACGTCTGACGTCATAACTGTTATAACTAGACGTAGACGTAGACGAAGCAAGAGTATTAAGAAACGACCTGAATATCGACAAATGTTTAAGGTGTTTGTTTTGGCGATTATATGTGAGCCTCTTATAAGTCGAAGCGAATTCGATTTTATTACACCTAAGAAATATGTCAGAATTCGTGAAAAGATGCACATTTTTTGTTGGAGTCAACTAGTCATGAAACAATGTTTCCGAGTATCAAATTTTTTTTTAAATTTCATTTGGATTCCAATATATGAAATTATGATTACCAAAAATTTTGGAATGGTTTTATAATATCAGTTTTTAAAATAAGGGTAGACCCATGCGATACTGTTTTGTTTAAGGCTGTTAACATGGTTCTGCTCTAGGGGTGAAAATAACCTCGTTTGACGATTGATATCAGAAAACAATTGCAAGATGGGTTTGGTACTCTAGTTGAAATACTGAACTACGATTTAGATTGCAGACATTAGAAGATTGGTGGCGGAATGTGTAAAAAGTTGTAATCGGGTTATGGTCTCTCTCCAATCAAATTTGGGAACTCAGACGCTATGGTTACCTCTTCGTCTAATCTGCGGTTTTTCTCGAAGTTGAGAATTTGCCTTTTACTGGTAGATTGTAAGCCTATTCTTTAAATACTAGGGTGATAGCAATACTTGATTATTAAAAACAAACAAAAATGAATTTGTTTTTATCAACACAAATGCTTTAACCAACCGAAATTGGAAAATTTTTAATAAATAAATCAATCAATAACAATATTGAAGTTCGAAAATAGCATAGTCAATCGTGTGATACTGTAAATGAAATACTGGATTCAATATGTAAATTTTGGTTTGGAGATAATAAAAGTAGTTGGAGCCAACATCAATTTCCGCATTTTTAATTATTCTGAATGGGTTGGCGAAAAGTTAAGCTTACTGATTACAATAAGGAACTTACCAATTTATATCTATTTCTAAAGTTCGATTCAATTCCATGCGACAAACGCCTGAAAATAACAACCAAAAAGCAAAATATTAAAAATTTTATACAAAAAATACACTCGAAAAACGTATTAAATTAGCAATCATCAAAGGTGTAAACTAGTATAATTTACATATTATTAACATTAGATATACCTACTATTAACAATTTTTATACAAATCGAGATTTTGCCACTTTGTTTACATTTTACATGTAACAATCGGCCTATTGTGGCGCTCATTTTAATTAATGTAATAAATAATAATTAATCAAATATATGGTATATCTTCATTTAAATATTATCATGAAGTAGGCTGGACTTTATAGAGATAATAGCAGTTTGGATGATGCTTAGGAATTTTTACAATATTTACATCATTCGGTGGGAAGACGATGACGTTGTTGTAATTATAATCTTTAGTTAAAATAAAAGAACTAGCAAGAAAGGCTGTTTGTGGGGTAGTAAAGCATGGGACCTAGTAATCGGGACACGCAGAAAAACTGAAGACCTATTAAAATACCTTTTTATTAAATAAAATCCTGAAATTAGTTTTAAGACGATTACAAAAAAGCCCATTGCAGCAATTTACTACCTCTTCAGACCTAAGAGATATCACGAAATTCGTGAAAACATATTCAAACTCATTAGTTCATCTTAGGGGTTGTTTTTCGAAAAATTCTGAAATCAATCTTTATGCAATATAATCAACTTGATATCAGACACTAGAGATTTTGCAAGATTTATGAAAATGTAAGCATCGGGGTAATAATCACGGACGAGCTGTTCCGTTGGTCTAGTAATGAAGTAACTCTAGCATTACTTCAAGGCCTAGGCCCGATTTGGGCTGTTGCGCCATTGATTATGATTAAGCAACACTTTTACCTCCTTGAGGGATGAATTTAGAAAAATTGTGAAATTAACTTGTAGACCCGAAAAGAAATAAGCAATTCGACATTTCATCACGTTTGAGAGATATGCTAAAATTCGTGAAAACATAATTATGCAACTCCTTTACACCTTCTTTGGGGTTGAATATCAAAAAAATTGTAAAATGAATTTATTCCATTCGTTTATATAAAAAGAATGTGGATGTTAAAGCCAATCCGAGATCTCACCGAACTAAAGAAATATTTCGAAAACTGCAAAATCCTCCTTACACTTCTTTGGAGTTAAATATCCAAAAAGCCTGATTTGGCTTTTAGATGATTAAATAAAAGCTCGAGGAAGTAAAAACCAATTCAATGTCTTATCACTCCTAAGAGATATAACGAAATTCGTGATAACGTGAGCAACCCCCTTCGGGTTTCAAAAGGAAAAAATCATGAAAATGATTTTGGTGAATATATAAAAATGCCATGGAAGTAAGAAGTTATTCGATTTCTAATCAAACCTGAGAGATGTGGCTGGACTCATGTAAATGTATACAACCCTGATTTACATCTCTTCATGTACACTGTTTTGAAGAAAAAAAAATAATATTCTTTCCTAATTTTACTTGAATTTTTCAGTATGTTTAATTTTTTAAAGTAACAGTACACATTTTATTAAACGAAATTACTGGAATTTGTAAACTATTCATGTACTTTTCAATTGAACCGTAAAATTTACATGAGAAAGCTCACAAAATTTCGTGTAAAATTAACTATATATATAACATATATGGTTTCAAAATTACGTTCTTTTTCGTGTAATTCTACTTATCTTTTTGAATTTTAAGACGAAAACTTGTAATATATGAAACCATGAAGAGATTCGAATTTGTTTTCAACTGAAATAAAAATGAAACGCCTTCGGTGGCTCAGTGGCTACGCTCTTCAAACCTACGTAGTAAAACCAGAATTGATCGCGGGTTTGACTCCTACCTACAGCCAAGAGTTTTATTAGGTAGTAAGTAAGTAAGTAAGTAAGAAATAATATTAGAAGTAGAAGTAAATGTATCTTAAGAGTGCTAATGAACAAGGAAATATCTAGTGAATTTGCTGCTTTCGAAGTTGAAATTTACTGATTGAAAATTTAAATTTACCAAAAATTGAATATTACATCCAAATGTAAATTTACTTGAACAGTTGCGGCATATTTGCCTACTATCCAAAAGATGTAAAATTCAATGGATTTTTTTTTATTTTTTTAACGTGTAGGTATATATCAAATTTGAATCTACAAGGTGAGTGTATCCACATGTCATGGTGCAGAAAATTTTTGTGTAAGCTTCAGAGTGAGTGGCTTGGTTTTGACCATTATTTATCCGCGTTTCTTCATCTGTACCTTCAAATTTTGAAAATTTATCTCGCATAGAAGAAGAAAACTCCTAGTAGGTACTGTCTAGATATCTAAAGATTAATGGCAGAATCAGCATTTCCAACTATGATAGGTAGTAAATTCCTGTTACAGAAATTTTAAAGAATTTATAAACTAAAGAAAAATTTATAGCGCTAATTTCGATGCCAATTTACTGTGACTTCTCTAGCAATAGCGCACACACTTTTCTGCATTTTTTCAGTTAAGTTCGCAGAATGTTGCTATTATGTGGAAAACAACATGAACAATTATGCAGTCGGCTTTATGTCGTCAACAAGTAGGTACTTGTATCATAGTATCACATATCGGGTTTCTTTGACTCGACAAACCGGTCCGTGATAAATTGCTTGTCTTACAGTACATCAAGAAATTGTCACTTGGAATGTACCTACGAGTATGAACTGGGTTCTAATAAAATTTCCTTTGGAAATAATTTAATTGTAGTAATTCTGCGCCAAAAGATGTTTATCAAAAAGTGTTGTTAAATTACAATTTTTAATTGACCAAACAATTCTAGTTTTAAAATCCAATTCTTGACTAAAGTTTATTCGAATAATAATAGAGATTTGAAAAAGTAATAAGCGGAATTAAGATTTACCGCAACAAAATTAATCCACCTTCATCTTTACAATCAAATTGTCACAATACTACCTTTAACCAATCTATTGCAAAAATTAGAACCGGTATTTTTAACACTTTAACCCAAAAACAAGATATCATCGCTTTTGAAATACCGATTTAATTCAACAGGTATTAATCTGGCCTTTTATATTCAAATTTGTTGTCAATTATCCCAGATAATCGAAAAATATGTACATACCTGGCAGATTAAAGAACCTTTACAATACGCAAACAAACAGGTGTATTTGAAAACTTGTTTCTGACTTCAATTCAGTACATTTCTCATAATTCTTGTTTATTCTTAGCGTAAACTCAAACGGTTTATGAAAAGCAAGTAGTCTAATGTAATTTGACTAATCAGATTATAAACAAATTTGAATTGATCGTTCTGTTTGCTAAATAAACATATGTACCTATATTGGTTTTGTTATTATTCGATTGAAATGAGGTTCTCTAGCAAATATAAAATATGTTAAATAATTCAATGTGAATTTTTCAGGTGAGTTGAACGTGACGTGAACACTCAAGTTCAATGTCAAATTTTTGATAGATAGCCTGCAAACCTAAATGGAAATTCCCAGAAATAAAAGCGCATGTGAATTTATCTTCAAATTTATTTGAATTATCATCCAATGGCATTATTCTCTTTTGGATCTGTTTGGAATTATGATCTCAAATCTAATATTTATAAGAAGATAGATATTTAAATTTTGGTCCCAGTGTAGGTGAGTTATAACTCTCAAATATGAATTGAATTTTAAGAACGCACATACGTTTTGATTAAAATATTTTTAGAACTTATTAGAACTTATTAGAACTTATTTAATTATTTAATTATTTAATATTTTATTATTATATTTATATTTTATTTTTATTTAATAAAATTTAATTAAATTTATATAGTGAATTATCTAAAATGTGTTTCATAATAGGAACTTTTTTCTAACGTCGGTGATTGTTTTAACATTAAGCCTTACTACGAGATATAAAAATACCAAATTTTCGACTAATGTCCTCCCTCCCTTTCCCTTTCCTAATGATAAATGTGTAAAGTTACTCTTGAGATATTTGGGACATTGCAGGGTAGACGAACATTTTAGACACCTCCTCCACACCTTACAAAAAAATTTTAAACTTTTTTACTTCCATTAATACAACAAATTTAAACTTGTTAGGTCAAGTACTTTCTGAGATACATATACATATAGGTACTATATACGCTTAAAATTTGCCACTCGTCCCCGAGATATCATTTCACCCTAGAAAGTATAACAGCTACGTATAAGCAATAGGTACAAAATTTCAACTTCCTAGCTTTAATTATATTCAAGACAAACAAATTAGAAAGTTTTATTTCAAGACCTTCCAAGTCAACTACTCACACCAGCACTAATTTTCCAAAGATCCTCCATGCTAATTTTTAAGGGTATTGCATCGACACAACCAGTGCTACATTTCGACTTTGACCAAGTCCCCGTCTATGACCCAAAATCAAAACTGATACCTGTTGAGATAAAGAATAATATCGATTGTCGGATAAAGCTTAAATTAGTTCTTTGACGATTATATTTAGAACCCTAAAAGGAAAAGCTGATCCAGTATCTATTAGACCTAAGAAATATGTCGGAATTCGTTAAAATGTAACCACAACTACTTTACAATCTTTTTGGGGCTGAATATCGAAAAATCTGAAAAAGAATTTCTAGGTGTTTATAGAAAGCGTCCGCAGAAGTAAATTAATTTGAGACCTGAAAGATATGACGAAATTCGTGAAAATGTAGATAAACCCCTTTGACGAGAATTAAAAGTCAGCATTTTTTGCTTTTCACCCTCTATTTACCACCTACACCCACTCCCAAAATATGTTTATCTATTAAAGGTATACTGAGGAGTTAGATCCTATAAATACTTCGAAACCATATGTGATACAGTTCAAGTGACATATAGATTAATCTAACAATTGTCCTTCTTTCGTGGTTTATCAACAATCCCCCCACTACTCCACTTATAAACATAATGAGATCGTGCGATTTGACTCCGTTTGACTTTTTTTTTTTTGGCTTATCTCAAAAGGAAGATTTATGTCAATAAACCTATCACCATTCAAGAACTGAAGGGCGAG
The DNA here is from genome assembly GCA_949128065.1 of Beris chalybata. Lineage (NCBI taxonomy): Eukaryota > Metazoa > Arthropoda > Insecta > Diptera > Stratiomyidae > Beris > Beris chalybata. Next base: position 17,590,321 of record OX421895.1, on the reverse strand, counting down.
AAAACAAACCATATACATATATGATCATATCTAATTGAGAAACAATTTTATCGTGATGTCATCAAAAATTGTGACAAACAAGTCGAAGTATGCCGTAGGAGCTGTTGCTAGCATTTGAGTTATATTCTTTTCCGTACTTAATTGCCATGACCCAATTAACATTTTTTAATAAAAAGTTCATTTATCATCATTCACTTATTTCTAATTTTGATTTGACTTCAGAACGAGTTATTGTAACTCCCTAAAGATGGGTCGTTCACGAATGAGCTACTCTAAAAGAACACTTCATTGGAGTGAAGTGAGTGAAGTTACTTACTCATTTTGGTGAACTACAGTTCAATTTGAAATGTGAAGGAAGAATGAAGAAGTAACAGAAGGCAAGCATGGTAAGATGGGTGACATATGACCAACCAATATTCTCGTTTCGTTCGTCTCCATGTGAGAAATACCCACAATGAATACACTACAGTAGAACCTCTATATTAAAGAGGGGCAAAGCAGTTCCTTTTAGTGAGTGAGTGAACTCCGACTTACTCACTGAAATGAACTAGTTCAGTAAACTAGTTCGAGTTTCGTTTGAAGATCACTTACCGAGCGAAGGAAGTAGTTCTTTTCAAATTCCTATTCAATGTGAGCAGGGCCGTCATTTCAGCTTTTCCTAGGGGGGGGGGGGCAAGATGTTTTGAATGTATATATTTTTATATGTAAATATATATTTGTTATATATAATATATGAAAATACCAAATTTAGGAGGGAGGGGCAAATGCCTTTCCTGCCCACCCACAAATGACGTCCCTGAATGTGAGGACCTAAAAAAAGGAAAAAAAATCCTCACTCAAGAAGGAACTAGTTCTTTTCAAGCTGTATGACGTGGCGAAACGAACTACAGTTCACCAAAAAGAAGTGAGTTAGTTAATTCCCTTACTTTAATGAACTGCTCTTTTGGAACAGTTCTCTTTTGGAACAGTTCACTCATGAACGACCCACCTCTACTCTATATAGTGACCACTCAAGGGACTATGCCAAACTGGTCACTTTATTTGATTGGTAAAATTATAAAAATATTGTAACAAATAAAATCCGTGACGTTAAAAAAATACCAACTTTAGGCAAGTAGTCAAGATAGGAAGTTGATCACTTCTTCAGGTTCTACTGTACTTAATTCTTCATAAAGTACAGGTATTTTGTATGTTCCATTCCATTATAAGTGAGAGTACGAGTAGTTGCACAGCCCTGTTCTTCCTATTTCCCAACCCACAAGCACAACTGAACGACTGAGCCTAGTGAGTGACAACTGAACGGATGGAAAAGAATAGAGTAAATGTAAAATTCAATTTAAGTACTTCACTAAACTCACTCATTAAAGTGAATTACTAGTTCAGAAGTACTTCACTCAAATTAACTATTTGACCCATCTCTATTGTAGCACCCTATAGTATAATTTTAATACCAGGTATGTATTATATGTTACCGAGGTTTCAATGTTGTTGTTGTTATAAGCCACTTTACATAAAGTAATTGTTGTTTCCCACAGCATATTCGAATTATAACTATCAAAATTTATTGTTTTTTTTTGGGTTTCTTTCCAATTTAAATTCACTCCACCATTCATTTCTTTCTGAACGTTATTCTCTAATAATATTCTTCTATAATGGTCGAGTTTTTTTTCCCCGAAATTGTTCGTCATTATTCATAAAAAGCGATCATTGAACTTAACTTAAAACCAATTTCGGTTGCACTAAAGTGCATTAAATATTACAATTACACAAATCCTAGCCGCCCTAATGCATATATAGTTTACATTTAATGCGAATTTAAATCATTTAATATTAATGACTATGATGCCTACTCGGAAATTCGGCGGGAAAATTTACACGAATAAATAGAAGTTTGTTAGAACCCAATTAAAAACTCTTCACCTGGAAATACCTGGTTAATAACCGGTTTTCGCGTGGATAACATTTTATTGCTCCAAATAATCACAAACTGCTTCTGTCTTAGATGGAAAGAAAAAAAATAAAAATCTTACAAATTTAATGACGCTTAACATCTTTAACCTCAAAAACCGAAAAAAAACAGGTTAGTTAGTGTAGGTACTTCAGAAAGTGTTAAGATGCGCTACATGTTCGTTTAGGTATCTTTCTTCCGCAATGTTTTTTCCTCCTTATCCACTATACGAAGACGTAAGTTATAAAAATATAATTAAAATCACTGGAGAGTCTAACATAAAATATGGAAATTAAAATAAGAGTCGAAAGGGAAATTTCTTAAAAAAAAAATCGTTCAAAGGAAATTACAGTACTATAGCATTTGTCTGAAGAAGCAAAAACTATCAAACGCTGAGTTTATAAATTTTGCATAGCCTAATTTGCATAGTCTATTCTATTCTAGGTACATACAATCACTTTTAGCTTGCTACTTTATTCTATACTGTTTTTTTTGGCCCTGAATTAAACCCCTTAATAAAATTTAGCTACAGATTGAATAAATACAAACGAGAAAAAACATTCAGGTGCATTTTTAAAAAAAAATTAAATCTTTTGTCCTCTGTTCATTTAATTATAAATCATTAAGCATTTAGTGACGGTCACGCTTACAAAGTTTGGCCACCATGTTGATTTCGTATTGAGCTTAGCTTGATCTTTGGTCAAGAAATTAAAGAACCTACAATAAGCCTTTAACCTGTAATAGTTTTAGGTTGTTCATTCAAATTGAATAAAGGCGATTAATTTGTTTTCGGTGACAAGCTATTTGTTAGCACTGTCGGCTTTTTGCAAACTCATAAAGTGAAATATGCCTGCCGAAAAAAAATTTACATTAACCGAATGTTAAACGTTTCTTTTGTTAATAAAAATTAGAAAATAATTTCAGTCTATTCGAAACTTCTATTGTATCTTTTTTTATGTCTTTATTAGCTGATCATATGCCATTACAGCACTAACCATCATTTCTTTATTAAAAGATCTTTGAAGAAAAAAAAGAAAATATTATTTTTCTGTATATTGATGGAGCGTATAAGAAGAATTTGTAAGACGATAAAAGAAATTTAACTGATCCGATAAATGGTCTGAGACATTGATATCTTACAGGTGTATGCGGTCGTTAACTAGTTAACGGTATGGTCGACCTGAGGCTTGGAAAATATCTTTAGAAATTATTTAAGCAAAATTCTTCGTGCATTGAAACTTTGTCAATAACATAACGAATTTATTGCAAATTATCTAATCGGAAATTTCTATGAAATTTCAAAAGGTGTTCGGAGTAGCTGTTCTGGAAGAATTATTGATAGTTTTAAAGATTCGCTAAGTAAATGCTTCGTAAAATTAATTGTCTGATTTAAAATTCTATTCTAGTTTAATTGTTTTTCAATTTATTTGCATAATTCGTTGTAAATTTTATTTGTCTACACCTAAAATAGGCGTGTTTTTTTGCTCCCTTTCCAGTACAGAGCAGGTTAGCGAATTGCGAAAACAACAACAAAACGCAAAGCGAGAAGAGCAACTACACCACCTCAAGCAGTGGTGCAAGTATTCTGGCTCATGAAAAGTTTAAAGCTCCAAGCTCAAAGCTTCTACTTTGCTAAAGTCGTAAAAAAACGGCTAATATTGTTACATGCGACCTACAAAACTCGATCAGTTTCCAGGAAAAAAAAATAGCAACAAACCTGAAACCGAAAAAAAACATCTGATTGACAGCACAATACCCAATCAGAGAGGCGTGGGAACTCCTCGAACACTTTTCCCTTCTCACTTTTTCTTAACATCTTTCGAACATTCCACACTCACCACCGAATATGCTGGAAAGCTCTTGACTCAACACATGCAGTATATTGACTCAATATAGCTTGTAGCTAAAGACTGACAGTCAGTTCCACGCGAAAGTATTTGTATAGCGACTTGGATTGGTAGTAGCAACCGAGCAGTGAGCAAGAAGTATGTAAAGTCGGGCAGCGTTGCTAGTAAGGCGATTATTGAATGCGAGTAATAAAACGTTATTGCCATCTATTTTAAACGAATTGTGTTTTGCTTCAAATGTCGGTGAACCACTAGCTCGGAACAATAATTTTATATTGTCTATATTTAACAAAAAGTTTGCTCCCTGAAATTTTGTATTTTTATGTTTTATGACTAGTGACCTCCGAAAAAGGAAAAAAAACCCCATCTGTGCGCCGTAGATGCTGTCTACCGTCACTTACCCTCACGAACTAAATAGTTCCTTTTTTTAAGTTCGCAGTTCGCGAGATTACATGTGATGACCACAAAGAAAAGTCCTCACTTCCCTCGCGAACTGAACTAGTTCTTTTAGTTCCCAGTTCGCGAGAGTGAAATGATAAATGTGATGACGAACTACTTCCTACAAACGAACCAAGACCGGAATTCACTGCGAACTAGTTAATTCATTTCACTTATTGGACCGCTCATCCGAACTAGTTCGTTCACGAACTACAAATGCCTACTTCAGAGACATTATTTTGCCTCCCCAACCTCTCCCGTCCGCAGAACATTAACTGGTACTGAATTACGTTACTGAAAACCAGCAATAATTCAGAATTCGAAGATCTAACAAATGTTAGAAAAGTGCAAAGAATCAGTACTGATAATAACAACTCAATTGACAATTTGTATTCTGTCTTTTGTCCGATGGAGTTCAGATGTTCATAATTGTTCACTGCAGTGGTAAGGGGTCATTCCATTAAGAATCGCAAAAGTTATGACCTTGCCATCGCCGATTCTTTTGAAAATTTGTGTACTTGAAGAATTAGAGGAAAAAAAATATAGTTTCAAGTTTTTTTTTCTATCTCATTTTTTTTTTGTTAGTTATATTATGTTAAAGTTTTCGCAAAAATGGTGTCCAGTCCTCTTTGAAAACTCATAGCTCTGTTAGTTTTTATCAAAGAATAAAAAAATAGGACTTATTTTAAAGGGGAAGGTTGTCGCAAAATAAGAATAATACCAATAAAATTTATCCTTACATTTTTTTCCAAGGATAACAATTTTATCCATTATCCTTAAATATCTCAAAAAGCTAATTTTTTATTTTCTTCATTTTTTTATATTTTGTGTATTATACTGTTTTTCAAAACATATCAAAAAATTAACTTGGGATCTCAATGGGATCGGGGTCAAAAAAAATTGACGAAATCTACGAATTACTTTTTTTAAAACAAAAATTACATAATTCTTCACCAGTACTGAACCAATTTTCTTTCCGGCACTGGTTTTGTTTTCCTCTCATTGATATTTACGTTTTCAATACAGAATTTTTACTCTCAGTTTAGATCCACTACTGAAAGAGTTCTTCAATTTGAGACTCACAACTGAATAATTCAATGCCGGTACTTAATTCGCAAGATCTCGAACGTAATTCTTAAGCGGACTATTTTCTTCTTAATGCGGCATTTGGTATTTTTTGAATTCTTTACTTACTGCTCAATTTAGTAGGTATATGAACTAACATAATTCTGTTATTTAGTTAGTATGTATTTCGAGGACCAACTAAACAAATTATTTTAATTTTTGCTTCCGTTTCAGTACTGTTAGAGTACTTGAAAACGTTTGTGTTTACGTACTGCAATTAGACGAACATAATTTATTCTTTATTTATTTGGGACTGTCGTAAATCAAAAATTCAACGTCTTGACCTTTTCTTTATACCAGCACATTTCTAAACGTATAATCCAATAATTCGGATTTAGATAAATTTAGAAACAAAAAAAAAGAAGATATAAAATGCATATCCATTAAGCTAAAGCGGAGGTCTTTTTAGCCTTGGACCTCATTGTTTCTGACTTATGAATTTTAAACATTTTTTTAATCATCAAAATTCAACAGATCCGCACTTAATTCGAGGAAAACTTACTGATGTTATTAATGGGTAATAAAGAGTAACTCATCATATCTCCATCAATTAGCGAAACGAAGTTCTCACCGGACCAAAGTTGAAGAACATCTTTGGCGGTCGTTGAAGCTACCTTTGATCAAGACAGGACTCAATCGAAAATTACCGGACTGATAGTATAGTGGTCAAATAAGAATTTCAGAAAAACGCCCGAATCCGCGTATGTTTCTTACCGGTAAGACACCGTTCTTTGCCATTCTCTTTCATATTTAATATCGCTAAACGCTAAGACGCCGTTCGACATTAAGCTTAAGTTTAGTCTTAAGTTGCTAAAGAGTACGTAAGACGAAACTATGGTAGAAAAGTTCACCGAACCCACGACCAATGCTCTTCCAATATGATGGAATTTATTTTCTTTGAACTAAATTGGACGTGCGATTATTTAATCTTAGATTCGATATTGCCCAGGCACCGGCCCAGTACCGATTCGTTTGCTCAGTCTTCTTCTCTTGAAGATGGCGAATAACTTAAACTCGAACTTGGCTTGGCTTGAAACGGCCCCGGTCTATGGTCATGTGTTTCTTGGCCATATAAAATTTAATTCGCTTTATTATTAAGAGATTTTCATATGTCTCTGATTGCGACTAGTCGTAAAGCGAACAAGTTTCGAAAAGGTGATAATAATGAAAGAAATCACAGGTGCGTGGTGACCCCTCGAAAGTGGGTACAGTTGTTGTTATGGTATTATCAAGGTGGAGTTAGGAATGACTGAGTGCTGACCGCTTCAGCGAATACTTTTCTAATTTTCACATAGAAACCGGTGAACGTGCTTGAACCTGGTAATTGGCTGCAAATTAGCAATTTCTTGCTAAGAATAATGAGCTTTTTGGAGAGCGCACCTACGTACAATTAATTAGACATTGTGACTTTATGTTTGAAATTCATTTTCAAATAAATTAATATTTTATGCATTTTCTCGGTTTTCTTTCTGTCTACTGTATGTGCAACTTTTAATTAGTATAGCACCTGGAAAAGGCCAAATATTTCCGATTCATGCTAACTCCGTTATTTCCCAATGATGTTGCAAATGAATTTTAAAATGTCAACGATTAGTTGTCCGTTATTTTAAATTATAAAATAATTTTAATCTCATCATTATTTTTAATAAAAACGACATTGTACTATTTTACTGCACTGATGTTCCACACTTCATTAGGTACTTAGGAATTATTTTTTTTTTTAATTAATTAGGTACTATTTTTTATTTTTATCCTATAAACAAATAGAGTTAAGATCGACATAAGCCTGTATTTCACTGTATGCCAAATATGTATGTCAAATATTTGACTATTCCCACTTCAAAATGCAGTCCGCGGTAGTGTAATCGTCGATTTTTTTTTTGGAACATTATTTGATTTGCTCTACACAATTTTAACGGAAAATTTTACAACAAATTTGACGTTTGGTCAAATATATGACAGCATGGCATACAGTGTAATACAAGTGATAGATGAAATAAGTGTTGTTGATCGAGTAGCAGTAGCAGATCGAGTAGCAGTAAAGGGCTTGTATAGTTCGTGAATGAACTATAATAGTTCAGAAGAGCGTTCTCATAACTGAAATGAACGAACTAGTTCGCAGTCAGTCCCGATCCTAGTTCGTTTTTCATTGCCGTTCGGAACTCCGATTTACTGACCTTTTTCTTTTTTGCTCATCATTTTCAACTAGATGTACATGTACTCATCACTGAACTGCCCTGAAGTAATGAACTATGAACTAAAAGAACGAACTAGTACGCGAGGGATTGTGAATTTGAAATAATCGCTCACTATGGTGGACTAAAATGCCTAAGCAGTAACGCGATATTAAGTAAGTTTTTTTTTTTAAATTTTAATGATTGAAAAGAATTATATGAATTATATTCTATTCAAAAGACTTATCTCGATATCTCAACTTGTACTTGTAACTTATATAAAAAATCATAGAAAAAGTCTGGGCGTAATATTGGTATGTTTTGGGACAAATTCGAAAAAGCATTACACATTTAGGAGAAGGTCAAAAAAAATAAACTTTTTGCTCAAATCCGATTCGACGGACCAAAAAATGTTCAATTATTTAAAAAACAATTTTTAAAAAAAAATTTTTTTTAATATTTTCCTATTGCAAGGACGAATTAATATGAAGTCTACGGCTGAACATATAGTATTCTAGATAAAAAACTGAACTCCAATTTACATTGCAGCCAGAACCCATCATGATTCTATAAATTCCAAAAATATTACACATTACAAATTGAGGAGAAGATCAATTTTCATATCAAAAGTGAGTCAACTATCTTGCAATTTCGATTCAAGATAAACTTTTTGGTCAAATACGATTCGACGGACCAAAAATTGTTCGATTACTATTTTAAAAAAGCTCTTAATTTCTCTTGGAAAATTTTTCTATTACAAGGACGAATAAATCTTAAGTTTAATACTAATGGGTACAAATTCACATTTTTCACATTCACGTTAAGAGAGAGGAGCCGTAATTTAGTTGTAAGCAGTAGTTTTATAGTGTCAGTAAAACCAATACCCTTACAATAAGAAAAACACCAAAATTTTCGCTTTGTCTTTTTGAAATTTTAGCAATCCGAAGATCGGTGAAGTACTTAAACAATAGTTTTGAAAGATCAATGCTACAAAATTTAAAGGTCTTAATAGTTTTCACACTTAAGTTACCATACGGTTTCTCTGATAACTTAGATTTTCTTCAAATAATATTTGGGTATTGAGAGCTATCGGAAGAAGTGAAGGGACTACGCTTAATAGCAAACCGATCCTACTTTTAACTCAAAACCAAGTATAACAAAATTCGGACTTCCTAAATCACCGGTTTCTGTAGATATAGTGGGTTTTTAAAGATTTTACTGCTCCAATTTTTGAATGATACTTGTTTGATAGTTGCACCAAGGACTCACTCGATTTTCTTCATAATAATTCCTGTACACGAAACTATTGTAATATTATAATAAATTTGGCACAATTTTAAATTTTTATTTGGTTATCATTTCAATAAAATACAGCCACTTTACGTAGTTTATACTTGTACTACTTATTTGAGCAATTTCGCTATTTCAAATCTTGTATGACATACTTTCTTCATCAAATCTTTGTAACTTGGAATTTCAAAGATCCCGTGAGATTTTACCTTGTTTGCCCACATTAATAATAACGCGTATACAACTTCTTACTAAATAAAAAAAAAAAATATTTTTTATAGAACAAGTTGCAAAGTGTTACGATTTTCTTATGTTGCAATCGCGATCTAATAACAATTTTTAAGGCGGCTTTTCATAGATCTCTATCGCATACAGTGTCTCCCCGTGTTATGAGAAATTCTTGAATTATGGTTCGATTTACCACCAAAGATATGTCGTCTGGTTTGCCTGATGGTGCTAACACCTCGAACGTGTGTTGAAAGCAAAATTGAATGCAAATCGAGCAATCCTATGTTTTGTTTTTTCACCTGTTCAATTTGCCGTGTAGTTTTGCGTCTTGGCAAAGATCGAATTAAAAATATGTCTGAAACTTGTCAACATTTAAGTTGAGTGATATCAAAAATTCCACATAGACGGTGTTACATCATAGCAATTTATATTTTGCATTGTTTCGAATAGGATACATATTTTTGCTTGAAGATGTTTCGCAATCGCTGAAAATACCCACTTTGTTTTACCTTCAGTTCGCAAACGAGGACATAAATATTGCTACGATACCACCTCCTTCTGACATTATAAAATTTCACAGATTTCCAGTCTTCTTGTTCTAATGTGGGCGCGAAACATCATTTTTGTATACTGAATTTATATTTAAGCTATCCACACCCAAGATAGTTAAAATTGGCTTGTATGGCGGCTACATACTCGTACTACGGGTATTTTCAAAGATTGCGGAAGATTTAATTCGGCATTCTAAAATTTGAAATATGTACCTGGAAATTTTGTTTGTGGTGAATTGGTTTTATTTGACATTCAGTTATTGGCAAATAAAAAACAGTCTTGTCTTATTATTATATAGGTATAGTGCGTCCAAAGTTTATTTGCGGTTCAAGTTATGCGGAAGATAACAAAAAAAAAATTCGTTCTAAATAGGAATAAAATATCAACAAAACAGATTCCTAGGAGTTTGTGTACAGATTCAGTAAATATAAGACCAATTAATTGCACCTACATCTCGTCAGACCAAGCATACATATATGACAGAATTTGTTACGCTTAATACCCTTGGGGCTGTATAAAAAGACTGAATAAGTAGCAACTGTTTCGATATTAAATTAGGCCTAAAAGATGAAGCAAAATTCGTGAAAACAGAGAAGACGCATTTTCCTAAAGTTAGAGACTAAATGACAGCAAAGCCATTATACAGTCAAAATCAAACAGATATATGTATGTACTTATTTGGATGTAGTAGATCTAGCGATTGAAAATCAAACAATTCGTAAACGGTAAAAAATAATTGGATTTTTAATCTTTTTAATCCTAAAAGGCATAGTGGAATTCGTAAAAACCTACTTCATTACACCTTAGGGGCTGAATGTCAAAAAATCCCGAAATTGATTATTAGATGATTATATAAAAAAATCTGTGAAAGAAAGAACCATTTCAATATCTTACGAGACCTAAGAGATATAGTGGAATTCGTGAAATGAATTAATTCAAATTTTCTTTATTTTGCCTAATATATATTATGTATATAAATTTCAGTGTTTCTAATAAAGTAACTTTAGAGCTATTGCGTATATGTACCCATTCCAACTAATGTTTTATGTGATGTTACTTAGATAGTGTATTTAAAAACGTATAAGGCACTTTGAAGAATTTTGATGCAAAAATGAACATTTTTGTATGGAGCGTTTCATGCCCGGAGGCAGTGAAAAGCAAATATTAGCGTAGTATTTAAAGGTTGGGCTTTTTTTCTTTTCAATACCGGAGTATAACATACATGTGAATAAGATGCTGATAGTAGTATAGTGAATTTCGCCGGTCCTTTGCGAGAAAACGTGCGGCTTCAGAAAAGTCGCTGCACGCTATCTCCACTACATATAGCTCCATGTTTTGGCCTTATGAGCGGGCGGTCTTGTTGGGCGGTCTTGTTGGGCGGTCTTGTTGGAAAATCCAATGTTTGTTTTGAAACATGGTTTGGTTCAGCGGCTCCACTACATTCCTTAAAATGTCTCGCTGATAGTTTTTTTTGCCGCTGTTTTAACACCTTTTTCACAAAAATGTAAAGAAGTGACGCCGTCATAGGATACTCCCCACCAAACCATCACTGAGGCAGGATAATGACCTCGTTCAATCCGTGGCACCACTTCACTGGCTTCTTTGGAGGACCGTGCATAAATTCTATCATTCTGCTTATTAAAAGATTACTCCACGGTAAAGATTTTTTCGCCAGTAAACAGGATTTTTTTTAATGCTCTTTACCGTACAGCGACAACAAGTGTTTTGATTTTTGTGTCCTATTTTCTTTTTAATTCAACGGTAAGGCGCTGTACTGTTTGTCGTTTGAAAGCCCCAAGTCCCAAGTCTTTTTTACTGATGCGGCTCGTGGTTCTCAGCGGTATATTCCTTTCACGAGCCATTATTTTTAGTTTGCGGACAGGATTTCGATTGATTCGCGACCTCACAGCATTGATGGCTTGTGGCGTACGAGTCGTGCGAGGCCGGTCAGATCTTTTACGGCCGTTTACGTTTCCAGTATCAGTAAACAACTTGACAGTACGATACACAAAAACACGCATAATATTCAACGGTTTAAATAAATCAAAAATACTAGCTCTTTCTATTTCACACTTATGAAGAGCAATAACAGCAATACGGTTCTCTTTGTCCGACCATACCATTATGACCGCACAAGCTATACTGAAATTGTTTGTAGAGCACATATCAACTGTCAAAACTGCCAACATAACATTTGGCTGCGTTCAGGTTATCAACCGCAAAAGCTGAGTTTACACTTGTATCAATATTTATGGCAAGACTAGGTATAAGTATAATGCAAGTTTAAGCTTTTTAGTAAAAACTGTATCTCAGACTTAACTTCACGCCCTGCTATACAAATCAAAAATTTGATTTTTATAACGTGGTACTTTCAGCATTCAGTCGTGAGTGAAGTTTTTACTTTTCACCCGTATACCGTACCCTACATCATTTCCAATGGAGTCTAGTGGACCTACATATACCGCAAATAGTACATGAGATGTGATTGGCCCATCACACTAAACCTCTTAAAGAGTGGGTGATGAAATGATTCAATAATCGACTGTATAACTGTATTTTAGAGCCAAATCAAACTAATAATAGTAAAATTTCAAGATAAAACTATTTGTAAAAGAAAAGTTATGTTACTTCTTTGAATACAAGAATAAATGATTTTATAAATTTCCCATTTTACGTAAAATTATTCTAGTCATTTGTCCCCAACGATGATTTTAATCCGAATTTTTATTTCACCTACATATCACACTTAAGCTGCATGCACATTGGGACTGTTTCATCCCAACAATTTACCCTTATTTTTGTACCAATGAGTAGCTACTTAATTTTACTGTATTATTTATAATACAGTATTGTTATCGATTTTTAAAAAAAAAAAATTTGCTGCCCTCAAAATTTTTTTGTCCACGTTTCATGACTAGTAGACGCGAAAAAAGCAATAAAAATTTTCACTCCGTCTGTACGCCGTACCCCGTACGCCGTACGCCGTACGTCGACCGCCCCAAAATCTTTGAAGGCTCGTAGCTCTCAAACCAGTGGAGCTATTAAATTAAAATTTTTTCTAAGAATAGACTTGGTGGACCCCTTGAATTGACATTATTTTCAGGGGAGGAGGTGTAAGGGGGAAGGCGGGGTAAGCGTTTTAGACGAAAAATTTAGGTTTCTAGATCTCAGGAACCGCTTGTGTTAGGAGGCTGAAACTTAGAATTTCTATAGAGCTTTGATAATGGACCCATTTGCAAAAAAAAAAACAGATATGGGTGAAGGGGTGTGGGAGTGGAGGGGGAAGCAATGCGTCCGAAACGCAAAAAAGTCGAGATCGACACATTCTAAAATCCATATCTCCTAAACCGTTAATAGCAAGCAATTAAAACTTAACAAATATCTGTAGTTATACTAGGAGAATAGATTGAAACAAAATTTTTGGGTGGGGTTGTGACGTACGGGGGTGGGGGTTGAAATACTTAACATTACAATATCTTCCAAACCAGTGGCACCAGAAAAACAAAATTCGGTTTGGATACAAAGCTTGATAAATAAAGATTGCTCAAAGTAAAATCTTTGAAGGGGGCGGGGGAGTACGTAAGTGGAGGGGATAAGAATTTTTCAAAAATAACACGTTTCATATCTCAATAACAGCGTAAGATGGTGGCTTCAAATTTTTACCAGAAGTAGGCCTAATAGAACCCTAGTAGGGAAAAAAAGTTTGGGGGTGTGGGTGTAGAGGGTGAGGGTGGGGAAGGGTGAGAAAGAAAAAGTTCCGATGCTTATATCTTAAGAATCTATAATGATAGGAAGCTGAAACTTGGTATTTAGATAGAGCTATAGTAGTGGCATGGTGGAAAAATAAATTTTTTTTTAGGGGTAGTATGGTACGGTGGTGGGGGGTGTTTTTCCTAACTTTAGAACGGCTTATGCTGTTAAGTTGAAACTCGGTACGTATATGTAAATTAACTAGAAAAGTAATTCTGATGAAAAAAAATTCGAATATTCATTGGCGTTCAGAAGGGGGGGGGGCAAAAAAAAATTTCGGTTAGTATAAAATGCATATATTTTCACGATTTTCGTCATATCTACTAGGTCTTTCGAAATATTGAGTTCATTTTTTTTCTACAAATTCTTCATGTGAATACCTAGAAAGTGTTTTCAAGATTTTTTGAAATTCGACCCCTAAGAGGGTGTAAACTGGTTGTATACTTTTTCATGAATTCCACCATGTTTCTCAGGTCTGATCAGATATCGAATATCTTTTCACTTCCCCAGGTTTGTTTAATAATCACCTATTTTTAAGTTTTGTTTTTTTCAACCTCTAGACCGCATCCCGGAATATGACCCAATTATTTAATTCATATGTTACACCCTTTTCTAACCGCTTCCTGAACTTTTTGTTAGGTTTTCAGTCACATAGTAACATACACCGCATCCCCGAATTGAACGCGTTCTGAACTTCTGCCGGAAAAATAATACAGTTGCGCCCAGACTGTTGGCAGATTTTTTTTGTCTTTGGTTCGCAATAACTTTATAATACCGAGTAATAAAGTTTTTTTCTTGATTTCTTACTTTACTAATAATAAAAAATTAATTGGTACCGGATGTTAATTTATTAAATTGATTAATTAGGGTCCAGCACGTAATTTCTCAATTATTTAACTTTTTTCATTATCAGATACTTGGCTAAATATGTTTATTATATCCAGGTTTTTTTTTCCCGGCAAAGTATCGTTATTCGTCTTAAGAAGAAAACTCGCTTATTGAGTGATCTTAGATCTCAATCTACTAGGTAGAACTAATTGTTGCTCATTTTATTCAAAAGTGCTCTTTCGATGAAAGTTAACCCCGTCGGTATTTCGTGAACCAAGTGAATCCGAGTTTAAGGCCTATTTAATTGGAATCTTATTAAAAGTACGAGCACTTCCGTCAAATCTTCACGATAACACCGTGAAATTCACATTTTTTTCGATATGAACTCTGCCGATCTCATGGCTTTTTCCGTATTTTTATACCTCGATGAAAAAAGTAGGTAGTCAGTTAGGTGACTTGTAACAGAGAATTTTTATAGCCGGCACTCACCTTTTCGTTATAGAATTAATTTTTGAGGAAAAAGTCGAGTTTTTTCTGCACTGCGGTGAATGTAAAGGCTTTCACTATTTGATTTTACTCATTTATGTGGTAATTCGTGAAAAAGGTATTTTAAATATGAAATAATTTTATATTGTGTTTTATTGCGTAAATCTCGAACGACGACTTTTTAATTATGTACCTAATCTAAGATTAACCGACAATATTACGTGTTATAGTTTTTGCCGTCTGTAACTTTGTCTGTTCCTAACTTATAAATTTGGAAGTAGGGTCAGCTACAATCTGAATCCATACTTGTTTTGAAAATTAAATTTGAAAGATCAAACGTGTACCATTCTAATTCATTCGAGGACTTTTGTTTTGATACTGATAATATCTGATTGAAAAGTAAAAAAAAACTATGCCATTTATAATAGCATTGTTATGGTTGGTTGGTTTGGGTGGCAGCTCTCTCCCTAGACAGAGCCTTATTAGCTCAAAGGCCGTTTTGAAACCATAGCATTGTTATACAAATCACATAATATTTCAAATAGAACGTTTTGATTAAAATGATAAAATTAAATATAAAATACATACTGAAATTACGACTATTATGACATTATTTATAGATTCTTTATTGAAATGTCGTAAAATGCAACCCGCGCGACGCGCGCGCATTAATTGATCTTTCCATATCCTTTGAACACTAATGCGGATCTGTCCTTCGACACGAGCACACCTGCATGCCCATTCGACATGTAAGCGAGAAAACGAATAATACAGTGATTCTCAAATGCTTTTCTTTATGGGTATTTTATTTTTTTCTTGAGCAGAATATTTAAGAACATTCGTTTGGCAATAAACAGAAGGAACAGAGAACCGTTACTTATTCATTATGTATTTTAAGAACAATTAGATTCATGGGGGTATCTAACTTTTTAGTTTAGTGAGGTGCGTCGATCGTAAAAAAAGTTTAGACGCGCCTAAGCGAACAACACGCGATCCCTCTATCAAGTGCGTCCATACAACATTTTGTAGGAACCTTTGTGCGAAATGCCGAAGTCCAACCAGAGTTACGGACACTGCCCAGGATTGGCATGGCATTGACCGCCAATACAAGAGTAGGACCGGTGTGATCAAATCGACATAAGCTTGGCAATGATTTGGTCAAGGGCACATATTGGACTCGAAGCATTTGCCGGTACTGGTAACTATGGCACCAGTATTAAGCCTGTGCTGAGCCGTTCTGCTTTTTGTACATTGCGATACGGTCTAGAGGTTGAAAAAGGAAAAAAACTTGAAAATAGATGATTATTAAACAAGCCCGTGGAAGTGAAAAGATATTCGATATCTGATCAAATCTGAGAGATATGGCAGAATTCATGAAAAAGTATATAACCACCTTACACCCCTTAGGGGTTGAATTTCAAAAATTCTTGAAAAGTGTTTCTAGGTATTCATATGAAGAATCCGTAGAATAAAAATGAATTCAGTATTTGGGAAGACCTAATAGATATGACAAAAATCGTTAAAATATATTCATTCTATTTTCACTGATTATTTTTTTTCCGAACGCCAATTTTTTTTTTTATTATAATTTTTAAAATCGATAACATTACTTTATTATGAAAATAATAATAATAATAATTTTTTTACTTTGGAAAATTTTAAATTATCTATAGATCGAGCAAGAGGGGGCTCCAATTTCAATGATTTCAAATAATTACTGTACTATTAATAACAATTTTAAAATGTTATTCATTGTGGACATGTTATTAACCAAATGTTCATTATTTATGTGTTCATAGTAGGGATGTTCCGAATACCTGAATTATGTATTCGCGAATACAAATACGAATACGAATAATCATTCATTGTACTCGCAAATACGAATACGAATACGAATAGTATACACTTGACTCTTGGCAGTCTGGAGTTACACGGTTAAGTAAGATAAATTGATTAAATTTGTATCAGTTGAGCGACTTGTATCCATTAAACACGTGCATTTCATTCATTTCGTCATTCTACATTCAGCAGAAACGTTTTGTTTTTTTGTGCTAGTTATTTTAAATAATTTCACATATAGAGTTGTATTAATAGTTTGTATAAATTGTGTCTAAAATGACCAAAAGATTGCCAAGAAGCTAGCAAATATCTATCAGCTCTACCTCTACTTCAGTTGCAACGGAACATTTTTTAGCAACGGACTTATCTACGATCCCTTATACTATGTACAGACTACGAGATTAATGCGTTTAAGTCGAGTTAAACTCGTTGAAAACACGTCCCGAACACGTTTACGAAAACACTTAGCTACAATGCGTTTAACCGAAAACGTGTACTGCGACCCTCGTGGAAATCAAAGTAAACATTCAATGAAACTATTTAATCATGTATCAAAATAAAACACATTGCCTAGTCTGAATTACTAGTTTTTTAACACGTGTATTTTGCCTACTTAAACGCGTTTAAAACGCATAGTTCTGGACAGGGTATAACATGACTGCACGACGAAAAAGCAAAAAATTTGCTATTTATTTAATTCAAATTTGTTAAATTTTGATTAGGAGTAGGTTTATAATTTCATTTAAAATGATTATCTCTTGATTTGATTCCACCAAAGAAAAATTTGTAATTTGAAGAAAAAAAGATAAGAGAAGAAACAACAATAAGCAAAGAATGCATTTCATTTTTTTACCATCAACAACCTGTTTTTATTTATTTTTTACCTTGTTCAGTATTCGAACAGTATTCGAGTATTTGGGTTAAATTTGTCGAATACGATTTCGAATACGAATACCTAAAATTTGGCGAATATTCGCTTAAACGAATACGAATACGGTTATTCGGAACATCCCTAGTTCATAGCTAGGAAAAAATTTAGCTGCTATAGATCCATTTCTTAGTTGATAATTCAATCAGATTAATGGGATTCGAATCCACGACTTCAGGTTTAGAAGTACATACATACATAGTTTAAACTAGGCCACTTCGAATCTTTGGCTTAAGTCGACCTCTTCTTCAAGTGAACCCTTTGTAATATTCGAGAAAACTTCACGTAATTGTTCAGTGGGGTTCATATTCAAAGTTCGTTTCAATTTTGTAAAACGTTTAGGTCTGAGTTCTACACAAATCCTGTAGTGTGTGGGTCTCACAGAAGTGACAGGGGAACTTCTTTAAGATTTGATCATGCAGTCATCCATTTGCGCATTTACTGTACCTGAAGAACTTGAATGAAATCTTCTGATTTCATCGGGCAACACAAAAGTAAATTGTTCACACGAAAACAGCACTTTACCTCGCGTTAATTTCAATGAGAGATCACCTCTTCTTCCACTACATACTGTGCGATTCTTCCCAAGCACCATCACCTGTATAGGTAGAAACTGCGCCTATATTCTATACTCGACTGTACGAAGACATGCGAACCATAAAGGTAAAAATGTACAACAGGTGCGCACGGCTATTTTCTTAGAGTAGTCTTTCCGCCTGTAATGCTCGATTGTCAGGGTTAAAACTTGGTATGTCGAACCCGAAGGGAATTTCACTTCGTCTCTTCGTTTCGGTGTCTTCATCTACCGTCCACCCGTCGTTCACCTGACGAACGAGGTCCAATAACAAGTAACTTTAGTAGCCTTTTTTTTGTTGTACCATCATCTGCCGGAACCTTCCATATTTCAGGTAACTCTGGGAATTTGCACGAAAATTTGAATATGTGGGTACTGATCTTGTCCGTTCGTTTACATTGTTCTGACGGAAACTAAGTGGTAAAAAAAGAACCAAAATAATACGAAAAAAAAAGAAGAAGTGGAGCTCTGAAATAGAGAAGCGGATTTTTGTAAGGTTTCAATGGAGCCGGACTGTTGACGTGAGAATTTAATTACAATGGTTTCTAGGTGCATATAAATATCTTGATATACTCGCTCTTTAATTTCAGGCTATAAATCAGCAATTACTTTACAAATGGTTAGCGTAATTAATCTCCACAATACTCTAACAGGAAGAGTAATGAATTTTTCCATTTAAGGTCAAGTAGATACCAGACCATTTTTTGTTGGGACCTGTAGATTTTTAGATTGAAAGGAAGTAAAACCAGGCAGGTCTTTTATTAGACGTGCGATATTAATTAATTATAAGATTTATATAAAATGGCTAGGCGATTATTTATAGTATTTACCTAATATTAAAAACGGTATTTATGTTCAATACAATGGCAGATGGGTTTCAATTTTGTGTTGTGAATAAAACTGATTGAACTAACGTTTTTTTTCGATTAACTTTATTCTTAATAGCTATGACGATTTTTTTGGCAGCATCGAACTGGAGTTAAGAGTGAAACCTTGATACAGTCATTTACAGTGCAATCAATTTAGGAAGGCGAAAAATTTATTAATATTTTGTAAATATGAAAAAAAAAAAGGATATTGCTAAAAGTAGAAGGGATCTCCTGGGCGAATAGCTCCCGTGGCTGTCTTTAAACACCTACGGTAGTACACCCATATTTTTGGGTGTTTCAACAAAAGCTCATGATGTATATAGGCGTTTTAAAAAAACACCCATATTTTTAAATATTTCAACATGGGTGTTACGTGAAGCACCCATGGGCTTAAACGATGCACCTTGGTAGCGGCTTAGCCATGGGTGTTACGGTCACACACATGGGTGTTTAGGTTATACTCCAGAGTTTTTAGGTTACACCCAACTTCATTGAGGAGGTAGAGTCATGGGATTGTACCACAGCTGATTGGGATTGTTCTAAAAACTACTATGTGAACACCTTTTAAGAACACCCATTATTGAAGCAGGATTCGAGAAAAGTAGTCGGTGGATGATACATTAAAAGGGTTGTTAGTTATGTACGATAGGAAGTAGTGCGTTCCATATTCTAGTTGTAGGAAAGGAAATGAACTGTCTAAACTTATACGAACTGTCCAGCTCAACCGTATACTCATATGTACATATGTGCGTTCAGTTGAATGAGTATTGTGAGGGAATAGATCTAGAAAACGGATAAGACGACAATTTTCCATACTAAAGCAACCATGGCAAATGCTGTGTACTTCGACATTTCGTCGGTATCCCAAACCAGGGAGTATATAAATCGAGCAATGAGAGATAAGTTTTAGGTACTCTAGACTGTATAAGAGAATTGTACTCAAGCCGAGGTCTAAAATGGAACATGTAGATTTTACCAAGGTCTGAGGATGTGCAGGATTTTCTGGCCTTTATAAGGAAACATACAGCAATGCAATATATTATTTAATAATATCACCGGTAACGCTACCTGATTTTGTATACAACTTGATCAGTGCACGATCTCCACTTCCAATAAAAATCGCTTTACAAATACTCCGCGTATCGTAGTACAAACTGTCGCGTAGAACTCGCTATCGCAATCCGTAGTAAAAACTGCACCAGCTGCAAGCTCCGTCGCGCTTATTTACTGTGATGTGTTGGGTCGAGAGCTTTCGCTCATATTCGGTTATGTGTGTAGAAAGTTTTAGACGACTGAAGAAAGAGTGACAAGATGATGGGTTTAGAACTTTTCAGATCTCTCAAGACCTTTCTCACTGGGCACTGTTAGGCGGTTAATTGGATGCCTTTCTCCGTTCTCCAGTCCATAGTATAAATACTTACATAGTATCCAAACTCAGCTCGAATTCTCGACGTAATCACACCAATAAGCGTACAATCTACACGTATTCGGAAGCTGCTTCTCTTTCAGTCATGAGCGATTACTCTGACAAACATTTCTGTTTCTTTTGCACGATATGGTATACATGGAATAGTAATTAGGGAAAATGACGTGAGGGTGAGGGATATGCAGGGGCAATACACGAAATATACATAAAAACAACTAAAACAGACAGAAAAGCTTTAAAGCTATATTGCACGCACGTAATTGAAAGAAACGAAAGATTTGTCTCAGTCTTCAGCTGTTTAAAATTTTAAAAGGTACGGCCAATCAAAATCGTCCATTGGGTGGTGAAGGAGGTAAGAGGTAAGGTTTTTATGCAAAAATTTTTGTGAAGAATGGTGAAGATAGGGAGTTTGGATACTATGTAAGTATTTACACTATGCTCCAGTCAGACAGAAGTAGGCTGATGTCTACTTACCACCAGAAACCGATCGAGCCGCGAGGGTTGCCAGGGCAGTATGTAATAATACCAAAGCTTAGCGTTCGATAGTCTTCACTGCTCGGAACCAACAAATATACAGACTCATGTTTTGTTTTGCTTAATATATTCTATGGTATTTTTTTTTTTTTAAAAAATGTAAAACATGGAAAATAGGAACACATGCCTTCATATTAGCGATTTTACAAGAAATTTTAATCTCACAAGATTTCAAGTTATAATCTTAATGAAGATCGCAATAGCTAACCAACTTTCTTTGCAAATCTTTAATTATAAAATACTTCATTCTTTGTTGTTCCATGAAAATAAAAGTTTTAATACCACGGACAATAAAACACCAACCAGCCGATTACATCTCCATATAAGCCAAAATATGTAAATTTCGATTGCAATAAAAATGATTGAGGATGTAGCACAAACCCATTTCACATTCTGGGGTAAGTAAGTGAGATAAGGTCAAGAGTAGCTTTACAAGCCACCTGTGAAATTTCACGGAAGAGTATACTGTTGTAACGCCTTAAGAAACCAAGAAATTTTCTTATCGTGGTTGCGATAAACGACACAAATTAGATTACTATGTATCGAAGATTAATGCCTAATTTAAATATCAATACAATGCGTTGCTCGCTATATACGTTCGTTGATCTGACTTCCAATTAAATGGGTTCCAGGTGAAAGATTCACAATTTCCTGAGAGAGAACTATTTTATTGTGATTTTTTCTATCAATTTATAAGATGATTTTTGAGTTGGTTGAACTAGTAACTTTTAAATCATTGACCTCTATAATGCATTGAAATTATGTAAAACGGAACGGGCAAGACAACTAAAAACCGCTATAAAATTGAATATTTTGATCCAGAGAAATAATCTTTGGACGAGAATTATACAAAATCAATAAAATTCAGAAATTAATAATAATCTTTTTGATTTGCAGTAGAAAAAGATTAAAACGCAAGATGTCAGTAAAATGGGAAAAAAATTACATAACATTTTAAGTAAAATCACATTGAGGTGTAAGAATAAATTTGTAAATGTAAAATTTAATTTTTGGATTTTAGTTCATCGCCGCGTGGGCTGTATTTTGGTTGGGTGTCCCCAAGTTCAGCCATGATGTAAAAAGATAAAGATCCGGTTGTTCATTAGGTTGTCAGTCTTGCTCAATATTATATTTTTAAATTTGTTTTTTTTTAATTTCAATAAAAATAAGTAGAGTACATATCAATATAAGGGTTAAAGGGGGATTTCCATTGTCGTCGCATTTTATGCGTGTGACAGAAAAGTCATAGAAATTTAATTTTGCGGCACAGAAAAAAGCTGAAGAATGTTCGACGTGTGACGCAAACGCAGAATTGCGACGACAATGGAAATCCCCCTTAAGGGTTGAATATGAAAAAAATTTTAAACCGTTTTTTTAGGAGATTATATAGAAATACCGTTAAAGTAAAAATCTATTAAATATCTCAGCAGATCTAAGAGATACATATGTATGTACATTGAAATTCATAGAACCGTTCACAATGTCTTGACATTAAATTTGGGATTGAATACCGCAAAATCTTGAAAATAATTAAATTTGATAAATAATTAAAACCTAAGAAATTTATCAGACCTCAGACATCGGGAAACTTGCACAATCACTTTACACCTCCTCGAGGGTGGAATATCGAGAAAAACAGTAATTATTTTTTGGCGCTTATATTCAAGAGAATATTCAGAAGTTCAAGCAAACTCGATATCTCATCAGACCTAAGAAATATGTCGGAATTCGTGAAAATATACACAATTATTATTATTATTATTATTATTATTAAATACACAAAATTTTTCCTAAGCAAAGTTACATGGCACAATTACTATATAATTGCTATAAGCCCCCTTAAAGGATCGAAAAATCTGCAAAAAATTAGTTTCAACAAACCTAAAAGATTTTGCGAAATTCGTGAAGTGTAACGAAAATATTTTTTGGCCGCAGTTTTCTACAATTTGATTTTTTTTTTGGTTTTTGCTTGAATTACTTTTGCAATATATACACATATATGTACATTCCCAGTTTGTCCTTTCCAGTATATACCGTTCCTGAGATATAAGGGCACCCCTTGCACTGGACCTTACCTACCAAAAATTTAATTCTTTTAATATTTTTCAATTCTTAGCTGTTCTTAAGAAATAAAAACAATTTTTTCCTTTACCCTCACCCCCTCACCTTCGTTTTTTCTTCTACCCTCAGCCCCTCACCTTCACCTACCAAACTTTGTCCTCGACCAGATGTGTACTGTACGCTAGAGATGGACAAACCAGTTCTTTTTTGTGAGAGAGTTAAGTCCGACTCTCTCACTTGAAGGAACTAGTTCAGTGAACTAGTTCCAGTTCTTTTTGTAGCTCAGAGTGAATGTGATGAGGAAGTGAAGAAGTCGAGTTAGTTCACTTACAGAAAGCGTAAATATGAGGACCTAAAAAAAATTCTCAGTTTCCAGGGGAAGAGGAAGTAGGCACTTCTCACGTTCAGAGTGAATGTGATGACCTAAAAAAAACATCAATTCCCCAGCCGAGAACTAGTTCCTTTTCAAGTTCGAAGTGAAAAAAAGGTCCTCACTTCCCCACGTAAGGAACTCATTCCTTTTCAAGCTGGGCGTCACATGGCGAATGGAGCTACATATACAGTTTACCAAAAGGAGTCAGTTAGTTCACTCACTCACTTCAATGAAAAGTTCTTTTGGAACAGTTCACTCATGAACGACTCATCTCTACTGTACGTGGCTTCTGTAAAGATTTCAAAACGATATTTGATAGGTTCCTGAGATACCAAATTTGTGTGTTTTTTTTTTTAAATTGTAATTATCCCACTTCCGAGCCACCTCCTCCTATTTTTCCATTTGGGGTAAAGAAATATTTCTATTTACCCTACTCTCACCTACCCTCACCCACCCATAAAACTTTTTTCTATGGTGTACTAGATGTTTTGTGGGTCAGTGCCATATCTGGGATATGACTCCTGAGATATGTAATTTTTTTTTTTTAACTGATATCACCTCCTCCACTTCCGAGCTACCTCCTACCAATTTTTCGGTATTTAGTACTTCATAAAAACCAAATTTAATTTTTACGGTGTAACTGCTCGGAAGAATTGACATAACGACCCTGTTTTTTCTCACTAAAATTTATATTAGGTCCTGCTCTTGAAACAAGCTAAACAACAACAATTTAATATAACGATCCTGTTTCGTCTCCTTCCTCTGGCTTTTAAGTGCTTTATACAAAACCGGTGGCTTGTCGTACTAGTATCTCTAGGAGGATTAAACAAATTTTATTTTTTCCATTCTAGCGGAGAAAATTCCAGACTTATTTTCTACAAGGTTATCTTAAAACATTTAAAATATCCAAAAACACAATCTAACAACGAGCAATTTTTTAATAACTGATTCTAAATAATGCAGCTATCAATAAATAAATAAATTCTGATTTATTTTTTCTGAGAAATTCATATTTTTCCTGTCTTTCTTAATCATGTGATGAAGTCAATTGCAAGTGCTTTTTAAATTTGTTTTTGATTTCCAGAATCAATTGATATTTAAAAGAAAATATCACTTTTCGGCTATTACCCATCTCAATTTACAAAAGGATTATTTAAGTTATGAACTGGTTTTCTTTGAAAATCTATAATAAACAAAATATAATAGATATATTAAAATTTTTGTAAAAACAACCGAAATGTTAAAATTGAAATCTGTAAACATAAAGAAATGAAAAATATTTTCAAAAAACTTGTTTTTCTAGTAAAAAATTAGCAAGGACAACGAGCTTTAAAATTCACTCTTATCTAACTCGTAAATTTTTTATTATCAAAGAATTTAATATAGGTACATATGGTGCAAAACATGCACAATAAATTATGAATATCTCTCAAAATAAAAAAATAAAAAGTTTGTTGTTAAAAATATCGCAAAATTAGTACAAATCAGCCATAAACCAAGCTGATGAGATAATAATGCGTGTTGCGTGATATAAATCAGTGCAGAGAACTTTAGATCTTAGTTTTTTTTTTAATAAGATGCATAGATAGATCTATCGATATTCAAATCAATTCAGCATACATAAATTTAAGATTTAATGACGATTACGTTAAATAATTACTACATCGCGTTGGAGGTGGAACTGATTCGTCTCTACCCTCTTCACAGCGTTTACTATCCACCGTTTTTTTTAAATTGTTTTTTTGTTGAAAAGTTCATCCTGAAACAACTGGTTTTGGAAGAAGATTCTATTCTAACACCATCATATTGCTTTATGGGATAGTGAACAAATTATTGGATTATTGGCGTATTGGTTTGATGTTAGAAGGTTAAAAAACGGTTATTTGTTAAATCTAACCACATGGCACTTTAAGGATCAATAGGATTATGAATAAAGCAGAGAAACGTTTTGCAATTGAACCCAGAGATGATCTCTAAGATGTTAATTGTTCCCAATGCCTCTATCGAAGGTCACACAGAAATAAGCAGGGTCAGGTTATTATTACTATATGCATTATAGGTACCCTGCAAGTAAAATATATGAACTGAATAAGACTTCCACATCATATCATTAAATATGAGGTCCAATAACCCGGCATCATTGTTACTTTTAATATAATAAATATTTTCTCTTTTGCAGCCAGTCCTAGTCTCTAATAACAGTTTCTTATACACGTGTGTGTATTATAAAAATAAATTTCAAATTCAAATTAATTACTTTCAATTTCTTTTGTCAATGAAAACAACAATTGAAATATGTTATTCTTAAGGCAGTGAAATCTTGTATCTTACATCCATCCAAATACTACTCATATGTCGAGTTTTGAAAGTTTATGTACAGATTATTTAATAAGTTTCGAATGTGCTCATTAAATCGTTTTCCATTCATAAAATAATAATAACACAACGTTTGAGTAGATCTATTCAATTTTTTGAGATAAGATCGACGCAAAATAAGTTGTTATTATAAATTACGTATTATAATATTAAAGGCATGGATAGATACGTAATAATTAAATTGTTAAATGTATCATTGTTTTCATGATTTCTATCGAACTAGTTTTAAACAGAGCGACCTTAACACTAAATGTATTATATTTTAATTTCTTTATAAATTTCAAATCCAATTTTTCCACCAGAAGGGATATATATTTATTGAGTGCTACAAATAAAAGACTTCAGAGACAATAATTCGAAATTGCACTATTAAGAAATACCAAAAACACTTAAAAATATCCCAATCTACTTGAAACAACCACACCACCCCTTTATATGTTTGATTACAGAAATGATATTGTTGTTAAATGGTAGAGTCGTTTTAATGGTCTAGATAAACAATTTTAACATTGACTTTCGTCCAATTAGGTTTAGGTTTCGCTTTGTCCTAATTGGTGGTATTTTATATGAGTTTATTGAGCTACTTTTTCTATACTATTTCTTTTTTTACTACTCTCAGAGTAAGCACTAAATTACAGTAAAATTACTATTGTCAAATTTCTTTACGCAATCTTGTGATTTTTACTATTATTGCGAAAATTCACACATAAGTGTGGAAATCAATCGCTAAAAAAGTGTAAATTTGCTGCTGGTGTGTAAATGCAAAATTTTACAATGTCTAAAACTACGAACAGTGTGGGAAAACTAATATGTACGACAAAAATGTGACAGGTTTATGTTTGCTTATTATTAATTTATTGATAGTTTAAATGAATAAGCTTCAAGGGAATGGTCGGCAGATGAATTCCCAGAGGGAAAAGGACACAGTAATCGAATGGAATGGAAAAAACGAGGATATATGTAGATCAAAAAGTTTAGAAAATATAAGACACATAGTAAACAATTTTGTGAATATTACTATCTTTAAAACAGTAAAATATTCCGCATTGATGTAAATTTACGAATTTTCTTTAAATTTAACTAAATTGAGAGTAATTTTTAAGACTGCGTATTTTTACACATTTAATTCATAAATTTACTGACTATGGGTATATTAATATTGCATGAAATTTTCAACATTTAATGTGTAAAATTCATCATTTTGTATAAAATTACGCATTTTGCATGTAATTTTCATTCTTCATGAGTGGAAATTTGTTTTTTGTGATATGTATTAACTTTAAATTATGTATTGTTGTTTAATTTACTTGTTTCGTGGTTTTGTGTAAGGCGTGATGTAAAATTTAAAAAGAAAATAATGTTTATAGTGTGTGAAGTTCATGGCTTTCAAATAAATAAATAAAATTAATTAGGTGTCACCTTAAGCATGTTTTTAGCGAATCGTCCTGCTTGTCGGAAGTTATTTGTAGCTTATATTCAAAAAATAGATGTAGCTCCCAAAATTCAGAGGCGTTCTTGGAACTATTGGGAAACTTTGATCATATTCCACTGCTGCAATGAAAGCCATGTGTGAAGGAGGCTTTGAGTAAGGCCATAAGGCAACAGTAGTAGGTGCACTAAATTTAAGGCAAGAGACCTTGTCACTCACCTCAAAACTCTAGTAGAGTTTTTCAAGTAAGAGAGCGTCGGCATTCCTTTGGTAAGAGGATTATAATGAGATATTTGTCATGACAATATTTCATCAATTATCACCTTAAAATCAACGGCAAGTGTCATTAGATGCATGTGGATTTTGTGAAACCACATCTGAAATAGGCTTGTGTACTTCGCGAATGAACTTCATAGTTCAGAGGAGCGTTCCCATAACTGAAATGAACGAACTTGTTCGCAATCAGTCCTGCTCGTTTTGCCGTTTGGAACTCTGATCTATTAACCTTTTTTATTTTTTCGTCATAATTTTCTGCAAGATCTACTTATCTTTTTTTTTGCTCATCATCTTCAACTTCCCTGAAGTAATGAACTATGAACTAAAAGAACGAACTAGTTCGGGAGGGATCGGAAATCGGAGATGATCGTTCACTGTGGTGAGCTAAAATGCACAAGCCTAATTTGAAACCGCTGCACATATTCTTTGACAAAGTGGCTAGATATAAAAGGTAGGTTCTCAGTGGATTCACTCTCACCTATGAGTACCAGTCGAAGACTCCCTGAGTAAAATCAACTCCTTTCTTAAGGGAATAGATATAGCCCAGGAAGTAGGGAGTTAGAAAAGACCTCTCAGGTTCGGGAAGCAGTAAGGCTTTTACAGGCTACTAACAAATAAATAAAATTGAAGTTTCGCTGTAACAGTACTTCCACCCGGAAAATTCGCATTTTAATCGGAAAATTTACCGTGAAAGCATTCATCAAACAATTTTACAATGCGCATTATATCGGTTCATATTCGCTATACGTCTTAGAACTTTGCATAGCAAAATTTTATCCTTCTATCTGGCAGCTCTTACACACTAATGTTATTCCGTCCTAAGACGGATGTACTTGCATGAACTCATGTAAACTCACCTGTTCGTTTGTTATCTTTCAATGTGCCCACTGCGCGAAGCAACTAACTGCTGCATAAATCCAAGATTGTTAGAACAACAACAAAAAAAAAAATTAGCAGCTAGATCTCTGTACTATGCATGGCAATCGACTATTCGATTTGTACTTAATATTACAGCAAAATCTCGCTTCTCACTTAATTAACTGATGCTAATTATCGAATTAATGCCGAACAAAAGGTGTGCTCGACTATTGGAAAACGAATAAACACCGAACCAGTGGGAAAAAAAAGAACCAATTCGAATTTCACTGCAACACATCCAACAATTGTTGTAACTTTTCTTCACTATCCCGATAAAATTTCACTCCGAATAGAAATTCCACCAAAGGTTGAACTGCATGAACCGAACTAACACGGTATTTGTTTAATTCATGAATAATTGCGATAATAAAAAGAAAATTGCATTCGAAATTAAGACCGAACGGGGCGAGAAAATCCACCCAATAATAACGCGAAATTTTCACCAACGTAGTACGGGGAGTGGGGGGAGGCAATCAGTCTACCCAGAACAATTTACTTGCACAATAAACAGTACAGTCAACTAAATTCTATAGCTCCTAGTACCTGGCCCAGGTGAATCGCGGTAGTTGATCGCTTCGAAACTGAGTAAACAAACGGCCAGAGAAGACTGAAAATCGAAATGTTGGTCGTGTTACCTGTAGGCACTCTGTTACGTTGAGAGCTTCTTAGATCCCGGTATGCCTACCTGTAGCTAAGACCTCTTACCATCACTTTAACCGCTTTATTGCTCGTCATCTTGAAATTTTCTTATAAGCTTTCTTTCTCTTCGGCACCATAGTATCGAGATGATGGCGATGGTATTTCCTATGGCCGTTGGCAAAAAAAAAAATAGAATTATGGTTACACAAGCGTTCGGATCTTTGGAATCGATTGCCCGTGAGCTAAGATCTAGCAATTTAGCTACCGCATTATTCTCCGTCTTAATGAATCCGCAACAGCCAACAGGTACGTAAGGTAAGTTAGTGGTGTTCCAGGTAGACCAGAAAAATGTAATATTTCATTTCGTTAAGAGCAACCATATAGACCCATGTCGTATATGACTTCTGTCGTCCATTTATCAAGAGATCGTTATTTTATGCTCATCGGTTTTAACTATTAAAGTGGTTGGTTATTCTCTTTTATGGAGCGTAACCACGCACCAAAACAAAAACTAGTTATCTTTTCTATATAATTAAGGTACTACTTGTTCAGATCTAGCTATTCCTAGATTGGGTTTTTTTTTCGCCTGCTTTGCTTTATTATAAAATTAGATCTATGTTAGATTCTGCAACTAATTTCGAAATGAAATGAAAGATTATTGCATATAGGTATGGGCAATATTTTGAACAATAAAATAAAGAGGTTTATCATTCAACAAACGAGAAAGTTTTCAATTTTTTAACGATCATAAACACCGAATAATGCCGGATTATAGTTTTGAAATCTTCCAGAGATTCATACATATGAAGCACATACCTACATTCGGGCCTAAGTGTATTATGCGTTAAATTAACCTTATTTAAGATTTCGATCTGCAGCTTCGGCTTCTCAATGAACGATAAAACGTATTCAAATTTCATTTAAACTGATTCACTCGAAGTATGCTTAAATAGAAAGTTCATTACAGTACATTACATCCATAATCCGGTCTGTGTTCGCTGTTGTTAATAATAAAAGATTCAGTAGTTGTTCGAAACCCGGAATTATTACCAAAGGTAACAACAATCCTAAATATGGGTCATGCATTTGGTCATTTGGAAGAGTTAAATCTAGTCGTGTGCCTAAGAACATTAATAAACGTAAACGCTATGAATGATTTTTTGGTTATTGTTTAAAGTATTTATGAAAACTCGTAACTAGTCGAAAAATAATCTGAAAACAGTCTGGTGGAAACTTATGGTGATTTCTTTTCTGAAAAAAATGTGACCCGTTTAGTTGCAAAATTATTGCAGTTCTGCCCTCTTTTTTGAGAGTTCCGTCCGACAGGTCAATTGGCTATAGAACGCTTTCAGGTCAAAAAGAAATTGCACTTTTTTTATCATGTTGGCTGAAGCGGTAAGTTAAGCTGTCAAAACTGACAAGAGTGAATTTGTAATCTACGAAATGTCGTCCGAGAACGAAAATATTGAGGATTTTCCATGGATTTAAACTGTTATAAATAAATATGGAGATAAATTTATTATTATATGTATGTATAAGCAGTCAAAACGCAGTCGCATTGCGGTTCATTGAAAACCGCAATGCCTGGACGTTTTAAAGAAAACAACATTGAAACGAATAAGGGCCGTTATTACGACCTTCAGTTAAAATTTAACCAGAACTTTGACTGTAACTTTCGTATTAGCATCTGTCAGTTAAAGTTTCAGTTAGAACGTTACTGACGATCGTAGGAACGAGCCTAAAAGTAGTATAATGCGATCAGTTGGTGCAACCAGACGCAGCCACTTGACGTACCACTGAAATCCCACCCCAGGAGCCAAATTTTTTAGCTAATAGTCTTTACCAAAAATACTTACCTATGTCGCACTGTAACTCCGCATAACATCTTGGAGAAACTTTTGCACCCGATGGTGCTTTTCTCGCTGCTTCATCACTAGAAACTTCTCATCCGAAGATGATGAAGATGACTCCAACAGTTCGTTGAAAACACTATCCATAGCTATTATTAAAATTTAAATAAATTTTCACTACACTCCGTATGATTTCTAATTACCGTATGAATACCCGTTTGACAGTTTGATTTATTCTTTAAAATCGGTTGCCGCTGTTGTCATAGGATATTTTTTTCTTATGTTGTCGCACATTACAGGTGAACTGAGTTGCACCGCCGATATTTTCGGGGCAAGAAATGCGAGTTTTCAGGGCAATTGTAGCCACGGACTCAAACCCCTTTTTCTAGCAGGTCAACTTTTTTTTCCGCAATAGAACGGCGGAACTGCTAGAAAAAAATTGATGGCAGAAACGGATCAAATTTTGTTCCAGAAAAGAAATCACTATTAATTATTTTTCGGGTCAAAGTCCAGTCGTGCGACAGAAGTGCTTATGTTACTGCCACTCTTAACACATGCACTACATTTTTGGATCATAGTCTGAAGCGCGATGCATTCGAAATAACATCGTCTGTTTCGAGACAAGTATGGTATTGAAAACTTATTTTTGTTACTAGATTAGATCCTTATTAGATACAACTTTCAACATTCATCACTGGTTCCTTATCATCAAAATCAACTACTGCCAAAATACCGATTTTTATTCGATCATGCATGAAAGCCACCTAGTCACGAATTTCGTTATATGTTCGTGAGCACCTATAAAACTCCTTTATACTCCCTTAAGGTGCTCGTACACGGGAAATTTTTCAAGCAATTAAGGCCCCATGAGTCCGGTACGACAAGTTTTTATCCGTGTTTGATTTTTCTTTCTTGAGAGGATTTTAATCGATTGAAATCGTTTTTCGTTCATGTAATTTGGCGTGGACAATACGTCTGCATCGTTCGCTGTCTATCAGCGAATTAATTTTGATTTTACAGAAAAAAATAGTGTTATAGGTTTTCAAATTATTTGAAACGCATAACTATTAAAAATCAATAATTTTTTCATTGATTTATCTTCTAGAAATACCAATTAATAATACCAATCTATCATCTATGATACTTTTCAATGATATACGGTCTTCTTATGTAATTCTTGCCATGAAAATCGTGAAAAAATGCTTCAGTTTGACTTCATAAATTATTAACAAAAATTAAAATTTTTTAAAATTTGATTTATGGAAGACCTTCTTTAATATTTTTTCTAGCATTATATTAATGAAAATGACATGGTAATTATTCAAGAAATAGGTAGAATGCGTTTAAGAAACTCGAATATACGCATTTTGAAAAATGTTCAAGGGTTTGTTGTTCTAATAGTATTTTTTCCAAATACAGTTTTTTATTTTTTGTCTATGGATGACCTACATTCCAGCTAATAAAGTGGTGTAATTTTATTTTGTTTTTTTGTTGCCACTAACGTGAAATATTGGTAAGAAAACAGTCATAAATCATCAAAATTTGCATTTAACGTGCATATGGAGCCTTAATTGCCCGACGGCTTTTGCCAAAACTAGTGGAGCGATTAATGGAACAATACAGGGTAATATCATACTAGTTGCGGCAATATTTCTGCAATGTGGCAATATTTTCACAGATTGCTAGTATTGTTCACCTTATAGTTGTTGTATTTCCAATGGCTTGGAAAATTATCCTTGTTTGGCGATTCAATTGCCAAGTTTTGCTTTGAATTTCGCATATATTTGTCAAGTTTCGTGTAGTAATGGCTTGGAATACAAATATTTCTATGTTTTCTTTTCAAGTTTTAGATTTCTTTGTCAAGTTTGCTTTCGTGTTATTCATAGACTGAAGTAAATTCTTATTGTTGAATTACTAAATATTGGTCAATATCACTCATCACAATTCAGGTACGATTTGATGAAAAGTTTATCCACATCGTCTGTTGCTGTGACTTCATATTTTCGTGATGTAATAATTGACGAATATTGCTACAAATTGAGCAATTTGAATAACTCGTGTAATAGCATCTTTAGGGTTGAATATCAAAAAATTCTGAAAATGGTTTATAGGCAATTACATTAAAAGAACACATACCTAGAAACAAATTTTCTACCTCATCGGACCTAAGAGATATGACTAAATTTGTGAGAACGTATGCAACTCTTGCGGTTTGGATATTGAAACAAGTGAATTACATCCTATTACACTTTATTGGAGGTTGGATATCCAAAAATTCATGAAAATAGATTTTAGATAAATATAAAGAAAGAAATAAGCTCGAGGAAGTAAAAAGCAATTCCATGTCTTATCTCTCCTGAGAGATATAATGGAATTCGTGAAAACTTGTTCAACTTTTTTACACTCTCTTAGTGGGTGAAAAGAGAAAAAACCTTAAAAAAAGGTTTTAAGGCGATTATAATGTATAAAAACCTGTGGAAGTAAAAACTTATTTGATATCTAATTAGACCTAGGGATTATAGCGGAAGTACCTAATAAAGATGTGTACAACCCCTTAACACCCCCTTAGGGGCTGAATTAAAAAAAAATATTTTATAGTCGTATGTCTGAAAACCTTTAAGAAGTAAAATTATTCAATATTTCAGACCTAAGACATATAACAAAATTCGTGAAAACATGAAAATGAATTATTTCCACTAAGCATTTTTTTTGGTATCACCTCTGTACGCCAATCAATATATGCAATTATTTTTTTACCTAAATCACTTCCCGAGTGCATGCATACATAAGCTTAGTTTTTAAGAAAAGAAACACCCACCCCGTACCATTCTACACTTATTGAAAATTAGATTTTAAGAATGTGTCTGTACTATTAGCTCCGCATAAACCTCAAGTTTCAGTTATATAGAATTAGAGGTTCTCGACATGTTAGAATTGTTTTTTTTTTTTAAAACTATTTAATTTTCAAAAAACACCCACTTATCCCCCTCTATCCTAGTCACTAACATGTTTTTCTCTGCTTGATCTATCCCCGTATAAATTTGAAGATCATATCTTAAAATACTCTTGAAATATGAGGATGGGATTTTATTTAAAAATTATTTTCCCCATTCCTCCCCCTTTGATTACTACACCCATACGCCACGCCACATACAATTCGACAAATTTAAGTTCTCCTATATTCCCCAGTATCAATACAAACTACGAATGTCATCAAGTTTCAATCTTGTGATTTATACCGTTCAGGAGATATGGTCTTAGAACGTCTCGATTCCAGCTTTCCCCCCAACCTGCACCTCTCTATCCAAGTCGACAATTTGTGACTAATTAATTTTCAAATTAATTAGAAATAAATGATATCAATGATATGAAATACGAAGGTTGCTACTTAAGTTTTGAGATAGACAAATAAAGACAAATATTTATAATCGAAAAATGGCTTCATTGTTTTTCAAAATATTATCCATGAAGATCAACACAACTTTGCATCTGTTTGAACCAATTTGCAAAACAGTTTTTCACTCCGATTGTGGTACCTCCAAAACACGTGATTTGAACGATGCAACCGTTGGATTTGGCTCTTCTTGAAAGACCCATACAGTTGATTGTGGTTTAGTTTCGGGTTCATACACTCAAAGAAAAAATACGATTGTGGCAATCATATTTTGGAAGAACCTTACTATGATTGAGGTTATAGTTGCCACAACATGTAACATGTTAAGCTCAAGCAAAATTATGATTGTGGAAACCTTGGTGTGTGATTCACGCAACCTTCTTTTATAATATAATAGTTGGGTCAATCATAAAATTTATGTGACATGGTTGCTTGAATCATAGTTCTAATTTCAGAACCTTGGTGTATGATTAACGCAACCTTCTTTACTAATATAATGGTTGGGTCAATCATAACATTTATATGACATGGTTGCTTGAATCATAGTTCTAATTTCAGAACCTTGGTGTATGATTAACGCAACCTTCTTTACTAATATAATGGTTGGGTCAATCATAACATTTATATGACATGGTTGCTTGAATCATAGTTCTGATTTCAGAACCTTGGTGTATGATTCACGCAACCTTCTTTTATAATATGATGGTTAGGTCAATCATAAGATGCATGTGACGCTGAAAAATAATTCACAAAGAAAACACTTTCAATCATAAATAAATGACTTGAACAACATTTAAACACTCTCGAACAAAGCACACATGAAATTGGAAGAAGCGAACTTACACCGCGAACGACCCTTTTCGTACTGTGAGAGGTATGGTTGTGGAAATTATTTTATCAAATTATATGGTTCCACTGATCATAGAGTATTGTTGTCGTGATTATAATACACAATTACATCATGTGACGAGTATGATTGGTACAACCATATTAAATTTCAGTAGGGATATATGTTTAATGCGACCATATTATATTTTTACGAATTATATGCTATGGCTCGTACCATCATAGCCATGATCGCCTGTCACGATTTTATACCCGTCTTTTGAAGCACCGCGATTGAATTTTTTCAACATTTCTTTACACCAATCAACACGAGCTTTTTTGAGCGATTGTCAAATTATTCGGTATCCAACGCGAAAAAATATGTTTGACAGCTGTTCTTTTTGACAATGTTCATGCAATTTTTTTTTTTTTTTGAAGTGAAACTTCTTTAGCGGCGGTGAAATTTCAAGGACGCGTCACGTTTTAGCACATTTCGTTACACGATAGAGAAGAAAGATGTTATGTAGAGACAAAACTACCATACCATGCTGGGGACCTACCGGTTCTCGTCCGATCACCGAAGTCAAGCAGTATTGCGCGCGGTTAGTACTTAGATGGAGGACCGCTTGGGAACACCGCGTGTTGTTGGCATTTAAAAAAAAAATACGATGAAACGAAACTTGATGAAATGATGAAACGAAAAAGCGACACTGCGAGAGAGTGGTATTCCCTTCTGACTACACACATAGAATTTAAAATACTACTCCTATCTCTTCCCCCTCTTCCTTTTTAAACAACTGATTTCTCTCACCCGTCTCTCAACCCTTACTTTTCTTCTTACACCCCCCCCCCCCCCAACCCCCACCCTCCTCTCTGCCCCCTCCTACATAACATTGAAAAACTCAGAAAATGCAAATTTTGTATTATTGTATTTATTTTGAAATGCTCTCTCTCTCTCTGTCTCTCACATTAAATCTCTCTTATTCTTTTTCTTTATTTTTCAAGAAGTTTTACTTCTATCATGTGCACGGTGCTGCACACGCTGTTTTTTTTTTATTAATGCATGTTTTTTCTCTTATACAATGTGGATAATAGCACTACTCTCCCTTTTGAAATATATTAAAAAATATTAAATGTATGCGAGTGGAACTAGTACCCAGGAATGCCACAATCTCACGGTATGTCAGATGACGATCTTGCAATATCAGTTCACGCACAGCATCGATGTTTTCTGGCATAACAGTCGATTTTGGACGACCTTCACGAAATTCGTCCTGTAGCGAAGTGCGACCACGATTGAATTCAGAAAACCAGCGAAACATGGTAGCTCGAGATGTTGCTTCATCACTAAAAGTCGAAGCGAGTTGATCGACACACTGCTGTTGATTTAGTCCACGTCGAAAGTCATAGAAAATCATGGCACGAAAATGTTCACGATTTAATTCCATTTTTCAACCAAGATGAATATTGAAATTATCTGTAAATAGCACAAATAAGTAGCAGTCGTATGACAACATGTTCTGAGTACGTTCACCACTAAAAATGTCCAATTTTACGACGGATTTGACGTATTCACATCAGTGCTGCCATATCTCAAAACTTAAGACGGGATTAACATTTAGGAAGCCTAAAAAAGCGTTTTTGGGGGAATTTTTTTAGGACCGAAAAAAAACCAAGTCTAGCGACCTTTTTACACTGTTTTATTACATATTTAAACTAGCGAAAACAAAATTTTTTAGCTACAAATATTGACAAACAGTAGTTTTGTATGCACATTTGTGCAATTGTAGTTTCCAGTCGGTGGACACGATGGAGCTCGTAATTTTCCTCTGAAACCAAAAAACAAAACAGCATTTCAATTAGTATATATTTTTCTAATAGATAAACCAAGAAAAACCCAAAAAATTGTGAAATTGAAAATTTTTCGTAGGTTTTAACACAACAATCACTGTAACTCGCTAAAAAAATCATTTCAACTCGCTAAAAAAATCATTTCAACTCGCTAAAAAAATCATTTCAACTCGCTAAAAAAGTTGTTTACAATTTTTTTTTCATTAACTTTTTTGGTTCATCTACTAGAGGACACAAAACTGAAGCTAACAAGCTTTGGATCGTGTTGATTGGTCGTCTCGTTTTCTTGCAATCCTGCGCACCGATTTGGAAAAATCGAAAAACGAAAACTCGAGAAAACTCGCTTTAAAGTTAACGGGAGCTGCCCGAGCGCTTGTAAATATATCTGCTCGACACCCCACTGCGTTTAGTGTTGTATCTTTGAAAATATTGCAAATCACCCTTTATAAGTTTGCACACATATTCTTAGATACATTAGGAATCGATTTAAGCAATAAAAAAAAAATCGATATTTTCTTCTAAATAGGAATCCCCCCTTAAGGAGCAACCTACGTAGTTTTGTTATCAACAACGGAAAATTAAACAGCTTACTTTGGTAATTTATTTTCGCAATTAAAGTCAGATAACGTAAAAATGGCACAAAATATAGTTTAGAATTTCAAAATATTTTTGGATACTATATTGTACTTTTCACGCGCCATGTTGTTACCCCTTGGGAATGACTTTTAAACTGATATAACCCTTTTAAACTGGTATAACCCAAGTCAACACCAACAATGAATGGATAAGGATGTAATTCTCTATATCTCCAAAACACTTCACGATATTTGATCACTTTCCAGGTGAGGTAAAAAAGATTATCTGTGGTGATTTTTATTTGATTCATAAAAATGTTGTCGCGAACCTGTCGAACTTTAATTACTAAATTATTACCTTTATTAATTAATCAATTGTCCTTGAAAATTGTTATTTTGTCGTTATACACCCAAATGTTTTGAAATATAATATTCAGAAATGTCTTCATGATTTTTTTTTTTAGCAATAAATTTTTATAGTTTATGTTTAGTTCCTTTGTTTATAAAAATTTACATATTTGTGACTCTTGAAACTGAATTTCTATATACTTTTTTTGTTCGAAGAATGCACCGAAGATTTACCATATTTTTCTTTCCACAATATGTTTTTTTGCATGCACCTACTTATCCAGCAACTTTATGCGATTTTAAAGCTAACAATTAAAAATGCGATTATTTAAGTAATGAATTTGCGATTTTATGCAATTTTCGCATGTTAAAACCGCATGATACTTTTCGTTACAATGGAACCGTTTACAAGGCAATCTAATGGGAAAATAATTGCACTTTCGTTCTCATTTCTAGCGATAGACTTGTTTCTTATTGAATCCACAATACAATGCATTATAGTGCCTTTAGTGCAAAAAAAAAACCAGGGCTCGTCTAATCAAAAACAAATACGAGTTCGTAAGAAGAAAAAACTGTTTATGGGAACTTTAAACTTTTACTTCGAGATCGCGGTGGTGATCTCATCCGATTCGCGATTACGGTTAGATTTTGTTAATTCAATCCTACACAATGGAAAGAGCGAATACTTCGAGGTCGAAATTTTTGCTGTGCAGCGTTTCGCTATTGGATGATCGCTCGCATCGCAAGCAGATTTACATATGTAGATGCAGATTTTGACGGTCAACTTCGAGGATTGTCTAAGAAGTCATCTTGAAACGCGTCCTACAATCGTTGATCGTTTACAAGTTGCATGGAATTAAAAAAAAAACATATTAATGAGTGACTGCTCTCTACGATTAAATTAACTCTTTTTTTTCGATAACGTTAGAGCTAGAGTTGGTTTCGAGGTTGAAGAAATGACACGGTTTAAGCGAGATCGATATTGTTGTTCGGTCGGTGATCAGTGATCATTGGACCGTTTCCCTCCGAAATATAATCCAACCTCGAGCTTTTGTAACTAATTGGGCTGGCTGATTGGATCGTGTAAAGCCGGTTGCAGTCGACTGTCGATATCGATCAAGCTATAGTCAGGTATCAGGTGAGAGCGCCACAACCCGTGTGTACCTGGCGAACAATCGAAAGTAAATGAACTTTCAATGCCACAATCGAAGCTTAACTATTTTCTAATTAAGCAATTCTGAGATCGGGATTAAGGTTGGGGCTTGGGAGTGCCGAGTGACGGAAATTCTGTCCGCAATTTATTTACGAAATGGAAGATCATAGGATTGCGGCACTACATGATTGATGCACAAAGGACAATGGAAAAAACAGTTTTGTTCGGTGCATAGTTACAATTGGTACGAAATTAATATTCTGAAGTTGGTTGCAGTATGGTTTTTAAAATTTTTACCTGTCCTTGAACTAAACACAATGAACAGGAGCGGTTATTGCCGGTGAGATCAAAACGTTACGAGCCGGCGTTGTTATCAAGACTATTGGAAGCAAAGCTCAAATAAACTTAAAATTTAAATACTAATTTCACTACATAAGCCAATTAATTTGTAGGTTTTTAATGAAAAACCATGAAAGCAAGAAATAAATGTACCTTCGGATGATGGGCTAGATTTTTTGGACTTTTAGGACGTAAAACAATGAATAAAAACGATTTAAAATGTTTGATTTCGAGCCGCCATGTTTGGCAGACGCGCGCTACGCTCCAACTACCTTTCGCACAGTCCTGCGGGGCTCAGGGACTAAAACTCCCTTTTCGCGTTCATGTTTGGCTGGCGCACCCTACGCTCCAACTACGTTTCGTGCAGGCCTGCGGGGCTGAAGGGATTTAAACTTCCTTTTTCGCGTTCACGTGTTACGAGAAACGTCAAACGGAACCGTCATGGCAGTTCGAATAAAATGTACTGGGTGAGCAAAACTAGAAATTTGAAATCTTTTTTTTTTTTAGTTATAGGTTGAAAATGCCAAATATTTGTACTGACCACAAACGGAAACATATCAAAGTTTAGTTTATAAAGGGTTTTAAAAATATGAAAAATGTTTTTCATCCTTTTTTCATCTGTAATTAAGAATTGAAGTGCTGAAAATTGTAATGACTTGATTTTCCGGGGTAAACTTAAAGCGCGGCCAGGGTTCGATAAAAATATTTCTATTTATTACTTCACTTTATTACAGAGGCGGCTCGCCGCATAAAGCTAGTGAGGCTGAGCTTTAAGCTTGTGTTACACTGTTGTGAGTTTTATGGTGCATTTACACTCAGCGTTTGCGACGAGCCTCTATCCCCACCAAAAAATCAATCAATGAAATAGCTCGTGCAGTCGCAAGAGTCTTACATCGGTTTGCAATGGCCTGATGGGGGTAGCTTCTCGCCTCGAGGCGAGCCTCATGGGTGAGTGTAAGCACACCATTATTTGTATTCGCCTACTTCGCATTACATATTACTGCAATTTGACAGCGTGGTCATACAGTGTAACACAAGCTTAAAGCTCAGTCTCACTAGCTTTGTGCGGCAAGCCGCCACTGCTTTATTAATTCATTGATTACATTAAATTTGATTTCATTTGGTTTTCTCCTAGAACTCGCCTCCGCTCGTCTGCTCTAATAGTAATCAATGAATGACCCAAATTGGGCCTAGGCCTTAAAGTGTTGCTAGAGTTACTTCATTACTAGACCAACAGAACACTAGAAGGTGAAGTGGTCAGCTACACGATCATCCCTGTTTATTACCCCGATTTTAACACAGGTACTCATTTACAGATGAGTGAACTGGTAATCGGGCACCCAATTCCATTCTTGAAAATTTCTTGTCGCCAAGCAGATTCGAACTTGGTACCAGGTGCATCGAAGGCGATTGCTATAGCCTTGATTTGATCCTGCTCGTTGCCGCCCTGCTTAACGTGATTCGACTCCGTTCACCTTGAATCGAACCCGTCCTTGCTTGTCATCTCTTTCTCTCTCTCTCTCTCTCTCTCTCTCTCTCTCTTTCTCTCTCTCTGTCTTCGTCTCCGCGTGTGACCTTTGTTCTGCTCTGTTATCTCTCCCTGTCTTCGTCTCTGCGTTTTATTATAACTCTGACTCTGCCAGCTTTGGTTTGATCCTGTCGCTGATCAGCATCTCGTCTTTGCTCTGCTCTGTTCGCCTGATCAGTTCTGTCTACGGTTGCTCTGTACAGTTCGTCGTGGCTTTGCTCTGCTCGTCGTGGCTTGCTCTGATCGTAGCTGATTTGCTCGGAGAGTTGTAGCTACTCTTGATCCTCTAGGAAGATATGACCATCCTACTGCCGGAGCAGAACAGACGAACTCTTGAGCAGGAGCCACGTGAAAGTTTCCAGAGCCACGCGGTCAGCACGACTCCCTGGCCAATCGGCGACCATGTGGTCAGACTGGGTACTTCCTTTAACGGGTTCAATTTTTATTCAATGAATAATTTATTTATATCAATTGTTCAGTTGCTATTGGTTTCGGAATGAGTTATATAAATCGTGAACAGTGTGGAATATTTAATTGTAAAGAATTTAAACCTCCCAGTAGGAAATGGGAGCATCCCATGATTAATCCCGGACTACTCCTTAGGGAGGTTTGGAGACCTCGTTTTCTCCTCCATTTGACCTCCTTTTTGCAAGAGCATGTCCGCTAAAATCAGATCTCCAATATACCTCCAAAGAAAGCATTCAAAAATACTTGTAAGGGAGCTTAAAACGAGATCTCTAATGGGACTAGTTCTGCTGTAAAACTCAAAAGTGGTCTTCATATTATCCCATTTTCATCCATTCGGAGCAAAAAAAGAGAAGTGACGGTTTTCTGCATAATT
This sequence comes from Beris chalybata, assembly GCA_949128065.1. Classification (NCBI taxonomy): domain Eukaryota; kingdom Metazoa; phylum Arthropoda; class Insecta; order Diptera; family Stratiomyidae; genus Beris; species Beris chalybata. The sequence goes on along the minus strand of OX421895.1, from coordinate 17,548,709 downwards.
TTGTTATTAATCTCCTTTTTTGCTCCATTGTAAGGGATAGTAGATACCTCGTTATTTGCTCCCTCACGGAGTTCTCCTCAAATTTCATAGTGGGCTGAGCAAATGTGAGTTCTGTTGATATTCTTATCAGATTCACAAATACCATTAAAGCTTCCAGACGGTAGCTGATTTGCTATAGGCAACTTTGCTGTTCTGGTAGATCTTATCACAGCCAATAGTACTCAAAAACTATTATCATTAACACCTGCTAGTACACTGCATCCGGCCCGATTCCTGATCTTTCTTCCCATTCCTTAAAACTGATTATGTTCGGTATCCCCTTTTTTCTCCACAATTCCTTCCAACTCTCCTCTCCTTGGCAACAAGAAAACACTAATAAATATTTGATAGAACAATACCGCGGCCAATTGGACTCAGTTTGTTCTCTGCCAATATCTACCCACCTAACCTAATCTCCCCATAACGTCAATTGCCGTAGACCGCTGTTGCGGGGATGCAAATGAGAGGAAAACTGTAGTTCACTTTATTTGCGAGTGTCTGGCCCTAGCTAGTGCAGATTTCATGCATTAGACAATCCTTTCTTTGATAAAATAAGATCTCGAAAAATAAGATCGGAGAGCTGATTGTCTTTTAAACTGCTCCGAATGGATATGATAATCCATTTCAGTTACAGGTCTTTGTAAATCTATATTATCTACTTCACCAGCATTCAATAACTAGGTTAAGCGAGTTGCGGTATCAAAAACGGCGCAAATGTGCTAATTGGGCTCTGTTTCGCCTGACGAGCCTCCACGTAAATCAACCAACCAGGTCCTTGACAAGGCAGCATGCAGCCTGACAGCGGCCATTGCACCAAAATGCACAAGTGTTTGTAGTTCCAGTAACGACGTATCAGGACATAGACTCAACCCAATCTAACATTGATTTAAATAGAATTCAGATCATAGCAATAATTCTTCAAATATCCGGCCTGCTTAACGGACCGCTTTTCGTAAATTCCGCGACAACAGTATCAGTTGATAACTTATTGGAATAATTTATTCAAATTTGAATTTTCCCGCCAATAACATTTATAAGGTTTACGCAGTCCAAGAAACGTACCGGACTTAACCCTCTAGTACAACACTGAACTATTTGATATCGTTGATAAGATTGAACGAAAGAGACAACCGCATAGCACTGCATACGTCAACTGTCAAATAAAAACATTTGGGAAAATGTCAAATGGTGAAAAGTGAAAACATCCGCGACGTGATGTGGGTGAATTGTAGGTTCGCAGGACGGAAAAATGTAGAATTTTTGCGATAAGTTGTATTTTCGTGGTAATTTTATTAAAAGAAAAACTTTACAAGTGAACTGAAGAGCGAGTCAACGAAATGAGTGGAAAAATCAACGCAGAAATCGAGGCGTGTATTCGCGGAAACACGGCATGGCAAAACCTTCCCGTGCACCTGAAACAGGTATGAAAATTTTTTGGTTGTGCAAACTTCTGGTTAGATTTTCGATTCGAGTATCTCCGGTGCTTTACGGTGCTATGAAAATGTGTAGATCTAGATATTTATTGAGGATAGTTTTTGGTAGACGAAGTGCAGTCGAGTTCACGCAAAATTGCATTTCAAATTGGGCTCTTATCTTGGCTGCGGAAAACGATGTCATAAAATTGAACTGATAAGACAGTAGTTCCTGCGTAATTAAAAACTTGGGGGCATCTTCTTCCGCCCAGAGATGTGTAGAACTTATGTGACCGGAATTGTATACAAAGCCACAGATGTGATCAGGACCGGAGCAGTTAAGATGTTTTTAAGAGTTTGGAATTAATGCACAAATCTGAAAGACCTTGAACAACTTGCTTTACATGGAGCGTGAATAGACGCAGAAAAAGCAATAGTACCAGCAGGAACAGTATTTGCTTTTGTAGTCGAACGTGTGAGTCGCTAGAAACTTCCTCATTTCAAGGCTACGATGAATAGACCACCACGTTAACTTGTCCTTGCGTACTTAAGGTTTCGTTTTTCGTTATTTTATTCACTTCATTGCTGCCGACTCCTCCAAAATCAACGAAATTCGATCTTTTCCCGATAGTCTGCTTTATGCTTTTCATTTTAATAAGTTTTATGAAAATTCCGGAATTAAGTAGGATTAGAAAGTTGCAGGGTGTCGAGTCCGAGTTGGAACTGCATTTTTCGTACTGTAATTACCGACTTTACCCGGCATTGGAATATTAAGGAACGCGTCCGTTATGCAGATGGGATTACCATGTTTGAGCTTTCTGTTATCGACGAAAACCACTTCTCAAAATTGCCATACAAAGTTTCTCTACGCATTGGCCTCGGAACTAGAATCGTCAAACACACTACGTAGCTTCCATACAGCGATCTGTAAAATCTTTGTGCGGACGTAAAAATTGTTTAGCTAAGAACTCAAAATTCAGTAAACTAAAGGATTAAGTTTTTAGGGAGCGAACTTTCCACTCCCTGGGAAGTTGCTGTTCTCAAAAAACATTGTTACACTTTTTGAAGTAAAGGCCGAGATGTATGTATGTTCCACTGAATGATAATAACGGGAGCCAAAATAAGTAAAATCAAAGCACTGCTGCATCTCCATTACAAATGCCTTAAAATGGTACTTTGCCCGAAAAGAGAAGATAATGTAAAGAGCCTAGTTGCGAACCCTACGCCAGTTCCGAGCCCTACGCCAGTTCCGAGCCCCCCTTGGTTATTCCACAAATAGCTAAGGATTCATGACATTTTTTCCTTCACTATAATTTTTAGAAATCTTTTTCAACTGTTTTTGGTGGTTCAGCTATAGGCATCGTGTGAAATATTTTCAATTGTTGTCAGAATTCGTAAAGAACAGACATGTTCCACAAAACGGCAAGTTCCTTATAGATTTCGGTAAGAAAGTTCAGTCACAACATAGTGTTTAAAACATTAGTTTTATATAATTGATGGTAGTATTTTGACAATATGGAAAGCGTATTTCACAAATATTATTATGCAATTTATTAAACACTGAGAATTTTATATTTAATTACTAGCCGCGTACTGCGGCTACGCTCGCTATGCTCACGTTGTTCCATCGCCCCACTTTTTACTATTCATTTTTAATTTTTAAGTTTTAATTTTTTATTTTTTATTTTTCATTTTCCACTTCATTTTTCATTTCTCATTTTTCATTTCTCATTTTTCACTTTTCATTTTTCATTTTTTAGTTTTAATTTTTAATTTTTAATTTTTCACTTTTCATTTTTCACTTTTCACTTTTCTCCATCCCCCATCCACCATCCCAATCCCAATCCAATCCAATCTCTATCCGCCATCCTCCATACTTCATCCACTTAAATGTTTAAATAGCTCGCGAACCACCAATTTCTGTAATAAATAATTATGTTTCATCGCCCCTGTTACTCACGTCACGTGTTCGCAACCGGTAGTAAAATGGAAACACAAAATTTAAAAAAAAAAAAATCACACATGTTCGGGGTCGGCACGATTCGAACCTACGCTCCCAGATTTCTAGTCAGACGCCTTACCCGCTTGGCTACGACTGCAGTTGTAAACTTTTATTTTTATGTCAACTTAATCTGATTTAACTTACTAAAAAGCTCAAATGTTGAAATAACTCATGAACTACTAATTTCGGGAATATATAATTATGTCCAGTACCTGCCCGGTAGTCTCGAGAATGTCCATGCAAAATTTGGGAAGGAACGGTTCACAGGTGTAGACTTAAATCGTAATCGACTAAAAAACTGACTTTATTTTATATATTAGACAATAGTAAGGAGGCTCGGGACTGGCGCTGTATTTATGATTAAATGAATATGTCAAAACCGAATTATACACAGGAGAAATTGCAGGTTTCTTTAGAGGAAATAAGGAAAGGTTCAACAATTCGTTCTGTAGCTCAGAAATATGGGATTCCGCGTGGCACAATACAAAACCGTTTGCATAATCGAACGAATAAACCAATAGTGAACTCTGATTTATATTTCAGTTGGGAATATATCAAAAAAATGAGGAATGCACGGACGAGTACAACTATTTAGTTATAGGTAGAAACTATTGCATAGTTCTAGTGAGTTCCAGAAATTAAGTTTCCATCAAAAATAGCAAAAAGGCCAATTTTGTGACCTTACCATCGCCGACGCTTTTGAAAAAAATTTCTTGAAAAACTAGTGAATAAAAAAATATAATTTCAATATTTTTTCCATCTCATTTTTTTGGTTAGTTATAGTATGTTGAAGATTTCGCATAGAAGATGGCCAAGTCTTCTTTGAAAATCGCGGTCCTAAGCTGATTTTTTGATATGTTTTGAAAAACAGTATAATACATAAAGTATAAAAAAATAAAAGAAAAAACAAATTGGCATTTTGAGATATTCAAGAATTAAAGACAAAATCGTTATCCTTGGAAATAAAATTTAAGAATAAATTTGATTTAAATTTTTATTATTTTGCGACAACCTTCCCTCTTAAAAATAAGTCCTATTTCATTATTCTATGATAAAAACTAACAGAGATATGAATTTTCAAAGAGGACTTGGACTTGGTTAAGACAATTAGGACCTAAAATGCTAGTTAACATTTGCATGTTTAAAAAACCGAATTTTGGCCAGCTAAATCGGGCAAACGCCCCACTGTGCGCCGTACGCCGTACGCCGTATATAAGTTCCAACTTTCAGCGTGAAACCATTTTTTTTTATCTAAAACTCCCTGCCTCCCCCACCACTCCAAAAGGTACCACTCGTAGGGGTTCATCCATTCTACCTATCGTAAAAACTTCAAAGTAATATATCAAGGAGTTTGTAAGCTGCGCACCTTCAAACGATTTTGCGTACGGCGGCGTCTACGGCGGACAGACGAATATTTTTGTTTATATTTTGTCTTGCGTTTTTGGGATCTAACATATAAAATACAAAATTTCAGGTTGATAACAATATTTTATTATTAAAAAGAATAAAGTAAAATTTAGAATCTGTTATATTTGGTTGATATTTCTTTAATTAGAATTGTAAGTGCATAGTTGCAACTAGAGTTGCAAACTAGTTCACTGTGCAACTGTTTTGTGACCTTAAGGCCCTCCGTACACGAAGTGACTGATTTACAACCAGAGTTGGAAACCAATTGACTATGGAACGGTTTGGTGACCTTAACTATGAAAAGCGAGAGTCCGTACACAAGTAGACCGAAATCTGACCGATTTCAAATCTGTTTGAAACTAGTTGCGTGTTGTTTATTTGCTAGTCTCAAAACATTTTAGTTGCATGGTTGCATAAGCAACACTACAAATTAAAGGAACCAAAATCTGTTACGCTCGTATGAGGTTCAATTTTGATTGCATACTAGTTGTGTATGAAACCAGTTTGCAACTCTAGGTGCAAAACAGTCGCAAAACAGTTTAAAATATATTGCGATATTGCGGACAGACATACATTTAAGATTGAGGGTTTTTCTAATACTCTACACATTTTATCTAGTGTGTAAACATGCTTGATATATATGTAACGAACGATACAAACTAGCCCTTGTGTTGCCATTATATACATAGTACCAAGAGCGTGAACCTTCAGTTAAAATTTAACCAGAACTTTGCCTGTAAGTTTCGTATGAGCATCTGTCAGTTAAAGTTTCAGTTAGAACGTTACTGACGATCGTAGGAACGGGCCTAAGTGTCAAAAATTAATAACGAAATATCAATCGGCAATTCTTTGTGACTTATTCATGTTAGGGTGGCAACAATTGCTCTATACCTCTATACCTTTGCCTTTGCAATTTTCCAGATATGAAAAAATTTGTTCACACAATTTGTGAACGTTCTTATAATTAACTTTTGAGTTTAATGTTTCGCAATCCGCAAAATTAATGCAATTTATGAAAGCGCATGCTAAGTCACGGGTTGAGCTTTCATACGCATGTAATATCCGCTTAAAACTGATAAAATATCCTTACTAACGAGTTGAATAACTGAGCTTTGAGCTATTTGTACCAAATATGTTTGGTATTTTTGCTCTAACCTACAGGGCTTTAGAAATAAATGAAGTTCTAACATCAGATAACAAAAAAAAACGCAATAACAATCAATTTACACAACTTTGTTTGAACACTTGAAGATACATGTGTTGCCCAATGTACATATTATCGAACAGAATGTACACAGTTTATATTATTTTTGTTTAAATTATTTCTACTTCTATCGAGTCAAGTTCTAAATTTGAAATTCTCTTTTGATTTAGATATTACGACATACGCCTTTGAACTACGATCGTTATGTCTTCGACTACAGCTTGAAAAATCAATTAAGGTATCGTGGCAATTTGGGTAAGTAAAAATCAATTAATAAAATTATTAAGGTGCTATGGGTGCGTTTCGTTCGATTTATCAAAATTTTGAATAATGTGATGCGTATGCGTACCGGAAAAATTATGTGAAAGCGAGCTAATTAAAACTAAGTGGAAGAGGGCAAAGATTATAGATTATAGCCTCGTGAGATTTCTGTCCTAATAACGGCCATGGGTAATAGACAAATGATGAATCGATCATTAAAAGGAGTTAATTACTTGTATGATGTATGATTATGTTAAAAATAATGGAACACTAAGTAATGCAGTTTAGTAGTACATACTAGGACCGTAGATTGATAAAAAACCAGCTGAGGAAGAAGAGTGAATGAAATTTATTAACCTAATAGTCCCAAGCGACGACGGTCCAATTAGTTAAGCTATTGGCTTCAAAAAAAAGCAACACAATATTTTATTATTTTTCGGTAAAATTTGTACATTAGTTAAGGTCGGGTTGGGAGCAAAATTGTTTACGCTAATACCATCCCTGATTGCTTTAGACATGTAATCAAAATGGGCAAACGTTATCCCAGCTATTTCATCGAAACCGGAGAATAAGTAGCTGCGTTCTCTTTACTTAAATAAGAGGTATTTTTGCCGCTTCTGTTGCACGTACAGTTTCCATTTCAACCCCTGATTATAACATAAAGTTTTGCCCACAGTATGGAACTAAATATTTTTTTCTTTTTTTTCCTTTTCCTTTCTTGTTTATCTTATAAAATTGTAAATTTCCGATTTTTAATTTATCCGCTTTCATCCTCTAATTGCAACCTAAATTTCATTTATTGCATTTACAGTACGAAGAATATTTCGAAATGAGCAGCGCTACTACGAGTTACTTGTTGAGAAAAGTATCGAGTATCTCTGCCTATTCCCGTATCACTTGGCTGATATAGTAACAAAAGGATTGCGTGTAACGCCATTCAATTATTACATCGATGTTATTAGCAATCTGCTAAAAAACGATAAAAGTTACGACACATTGCCGAATTTCACAGCTGCCGATTGTAAGTCCTCATTTAGTTTATCAGCAATAGGATACAAACAATTTGTTTTATTCAAAAGGTCTACGAGTCCTGGGTATTGGCCGAAATGAATACTTGGCACTAATCAGCGAACTTAAAACGAATTCGTCAAAACTTTTCCGAAGGCCAAATCCCTTGCAATTTTTGCCAAAATTTCCAGTGAAAATAAACATTGAATCGTGGTGGAAGGTTGAAGTCGGTTATGTTTTGGAAAGTGATATAAAGGTGAGTCGCTTGATTTGAATGTAACGATTTGTTTTAATAAATGTTTGATTTCAGTATGTTAACAGTAACGATCGCAGTTTGATAGACGATTTGATCGATTTCGGATCTCAAACGGCAGGAAAATGTGACTATAATGTGATTCATAGCCTCTATAGGTTCGTAGTCTTATAATCGTACTGAATATTAAATCTAGGTAATTTATTTATCAATTGAACAGAAAGGGGCTTATATATCTGGACGTACCAATTAGTGGCGAAGATAAAATATGCATTCCACCACTTCGTAATTTTGTGATGAATCGTGTAAGCGGTGACTACTTTGAAAACTTACTATACAAAGTGTTTGTTAGTACCGACGAACACATGACTATGTCGGAGTTAGCACAAATGCTCCAAATCGAATTGAACACAGTCAAACATGCCGTCTCGCTATTTTGCCGCCTAGGCTTTGCCAAGAAAAAAGATATTGAAAACGATACGCCAATCTTGCATGCGAGTTGGACAACGCGAGAAATTTTAAACGAAGATCGGCCTCAAATAACGCCACTCAACTACCATTCGTTGCTGGTGAACGAAAGCGGTACGGGACTTATCGATCAGAAAACGCCCAGTCCCAAACAAATGAAAAGTTCGAATTCGATTGAATACATTTCATCGGATGGTAATACCAGTGATTTTTCATTTACGAATATCACAATGCCATCCGAACCGGAAGGAAAAACGAAGAGTACAGAAAACGATTTAAGTTCGGAAATCGAAGATATCGTTGCCGAAGTTAAACCGGTTAAATTGCTGGATATGACGGCGAAAAGTGGTAAACGTGTTGGATTTTTATTCGATTCGACGTTAACGGCATTCCTAATGATGGGCAATTTATCGCCTGGTTTGAAAAATCACGCGGTAACCATGTTCGAAGTGGGAAAATTATGTGATGAAAGTATTGATACATTCCTGGCAGAATTGGAGAAAGTTTCGCTTTTGGACGCTGAGGGAGAAGGTGAAGTTAGTCGGTACTTTGCTCATGCGGTAAGTTTTTTGGTTTTGTTGATAAATAAACAATCAATGAAAATAATTTTTAGATAATATTACGATCGACTATTATTGCACTACGAAATGTTCTGCCGGCTGGATTGGATCTGTTGCGTCTGGAGTGTTTGGAAAGTTTGGATTGTAAGACGCGCGATCGGTTGCTCGAAAAAAAGTACAAGTAAGTTAAAATATTGTCCATCTAATGGACTTGATCAAATATCAGTTTGCTACCAGTAGATAATATTTGCAACAATGACCTGACCTGTATGTATTTTTGCATTTCTTAACTGGAAACAAAAAATCAAATGGTTTTATTTCGAGTCAATCAGATTATGTTTTATGCTTTACAATAATTTTTTTTTCGGGACAAGTCACTGAAACTGGCTTCAAATGTTAAGGTAAACATTTTATTTTTTTTAAATTACAAATTTTAATTCATAAAATAACAGTTGATTATCACGTGCTCAAATTGTATCTCACCTGTATCCTTAGCATTATCTTCAAATTTAATTCAACTCACATAATTTATTTCCCAATCTTTACAAAAGTTTAACTCTTTTTGTTTTATTGGGTTTTAATTAATACTGCCAGCTTCACCATTTTGTTTCTTTTGTTCTTTTCTAGTGTTTTAAGGAGATCTCGTGATCGCTTGCGTTTAGATTAAGTTAAATTGGTTCTGTATTTTTAGTTGTTATCAATTTACCTCTGAGTGAAAGAGCGAGGATAATATTTCTTTATTTGACAGTGTCCAGTCACTCTAAGGCTTAAAACTGAAACCTGTTTTTCAGATACATAGTCGTTCTTTTTTTCCGAATGGTCCGAGTAAATAGCTTTGAGACACACCCTCGTCTTCATAGTTAGCAACACGTAAATTTACTTAAAACTTAGCAAATAGTCTTCAATTATTGCGTCAAGTATTTTTCTTCATATTTCAGTTGTGTTTCTTGCTTTCAGATTTATCATATCAGCATCTCCAATAACTAGCCAATTGACACATACATTCAGTATTCCATTTTTCGGTCAGTTCTATCGAAGTTCCGACAACTCTCACATTTGGTCGAAAATGTTCTACTATCACATATCTGGCTACGGTCTGCCAGCACTCCTACTAACGAAAGGAACAATTCTGAAATCTCTTCCGCGACTATTTCTAGGCTACGGAAAACTTTTAGTTACGATAATTCACACCGATTCATATGTGATTTGTTCGGAAAACTTCCGAACATTAAACGAGCAATTGAAAAACGGTTGCGTTCTCGTACAAGGTTACGGAATTCGTCAAGCGGGCGATATTCGATACGAAGCATTCCCGTTCGATGCAAACGATTCGACAAAGTGTAAATGGGCGAAACATAAGGCTGTCGAAAAACTAAAGGAACATTTAAATTTGGAGGACACTTGTGGATATCTAACGTTTGTTAAAACCGGCGTTCACGATATCGGCAGTGAAAGTAATGATATCGACGTGGTTCTACAGCGTCCGAAAGCCAAGAGGAAAAAAAGTGTGCCGGGTGGTATTGCCAACGAGAATTACAACGAACCGAAAACAACAAGCGTGAGTATTGTATAAATTTGTAGGTAATAATGAAGTGATGCTATTTAGCTGGATTTGCAGCAATTACCTGTTCCTTCACCAAGCATAACTAGTATCGATATGAACGCATCAGAAGTGTCCACTTTCAATATCACTAAAAACATAGCCGATCACTTAAAAACCCCCGACGAGAACTATTTCGCCGTTACGCCACAAAGCTCCTCTCCATCGAATATATTTCGTAGCGAAGACTGCAACGAGTTGCTGGCGAAAGAATTGGCCGGACTTGACGAACATTCGTCGTCAGATAAAGAAGACGAGGCAAATAAAGAACTAGTATCTCAAGCATCGGTAGAGATTCCTTTGGATATTGGCTCGGCCAATGAAGACGAAGATACGATTTGTGAGTCACCAAAGAACGAATACTATGGCGAGGAGTGGACCTTGCTTGATGTAAATTTCGGCGTACCGCTGTTTGATGTCGATTGCAATACCCGATTATGTGAATACATTGTTCGCAATCTATGTACCCAAGAACAGTAAGTAAAAAAAAATAATATATAATTTGCTAAAATGACTAACAAATTTCTACAGTTTAGAACGTCTGCCTGTAATCAACGCGGAAATGAACAAGAAATTTCTCAGATTTGTCAAACAATGTTTGGTAAGTAAACACAAACGTTTCAATCCAATTTCAACGTAAGACCATCGAACAATTTTCGTTTTAGTACTTCGAAGACGATAACATCGAATTGGTAAAAATCGGAAAACTAATTCCTCAGCCACGAATAAATCTGGCTTTCGAAAATGGCAGAATATGCTTCTGGAGTGGTAAATAGTGTTAGTGCGTGTATAGTTAGTCGTTTCGCCAAATTGATTTCATTTAAACAAAAAGCACAACATGCGAACTAACACCACAAAACAATAAAAATAAAAGAATAAACAGAAAAATACGCCAAACCTGCAAATCAAAGATAATCGAGGCCATTTGTACTTTTAATTTACATAATTATTTTTTTTGATTAAAAACATGAATTAGAGACTACACAGTGCAAAACGAATTTCCAAAATTCCTAGAATTCTAATAAAAAACCTGGCAAATAAAGAGAAAAACGAAAATAATGTCCATTTAAAAAATAAAAAAGTAAATATAAGAATTGCGTACAGCTAAAAGAAAGAAGGAAACGATTTTTGTTTTTTTGCTTTTATTAAAAAAATGAATATATATTTTTTTTATTTAAATTTAATATTTACCGAGGTATATAGCAAATATATATCCATACAAAATGATAAATTTTAAATTTACGAATAAATCATTTAAAATGATCACGATGTGTTTTGAATAAGGTGTTAAGTCGGCTAAATGCTGGACTAAAAAGTATTTTTAGGAATTGCGCTTTATTTTCATCAAGTACAAGGTTCGACTCGGGATTAGGAACAAAGCGATATGTGCTAAAAATGCTTGGCACATGAATATTCAGAAAAAGCGTCAGAAGGTTTTGAAACGTGGACTGTAATAAATTTTTAGGGGTTTCTGTTAGAGATGGGTCGTTCCTGAATAATTGTTCCAAAAGAACACTTCATTGAAGCAAGGGAGTGAAGTAACTCATTCCTTTTGGTGAACTGCAGTTCAAAACTACCGACGTTTTTTTTTTTGTCATCTTCTTCGAGATCTCCTGACCTTTTTCTTTTGATCATTATCTTCTCCCCTCAAGTTTTACTATGAATGAACTAAAAGAACGAAAATAAAAGTACGAAAATAAAGGAACGAAAACGAAGGAACGATGGAATGAAGAGTCTCGGAACTACTTCACTGAACTCGTTCCTTAAAATGAGTGACTCAAAGTGAAGTACTTCACTCAAAAGAACTGCTTTGCCCATCTCTAGTTTCTCTGCTTCGATTGAAATTGTGTTGAACTTCGATACGATCGTGAAAAACTAAACTCAAATCATAGATAAGTCAATTGAAGTTATAAAATGAATAAAACCAAGAAATAAGTTATAAAATAAAATAGTGAAAAATTTAAATAATGAGAAACTGAAAACACATGTTAAAAATTGGTGGAATTATAATTTAAAAACTTCAGTGCAGAATTTCTGGGTGATTCCCAAAATATATTCTCAAAGACTATTTCACAAACTTAAAGAAAAATAAAACAGATTGGCGTACACCTGATTAATGTCTTGGCTGCCGAACTTATTGGCAAAAAATTTGACAATGTATTAAAGGAAAAAAAGTTTAACAAGAAAAAGTACTTAACATTTTTTTTATTAAACTGAACGTGTTTATAAAACGCTCGTAGTTTTTATTTGAGCAACTGAAGAAGCAATCGAGTATATGGCTGAATCTGCAATGAAAACTATTGCAGATTGTTGTATCGGCTCTGATTGAATGATTAAAAATAATAAAATTAATATAATATTCAAATTAAAAATCACTTACCTCTGAAGAGTGTGTTCCCCACGCACAGCACTATTTAATAGCACAAATTACTCTTTTCGTTAGATAAAGAAATTAAGTTTTCTAATAGTCTGTTAACAATCTAAAATGATAGCTTGTGGTTGTGGTTCAAGAGATCGGATGTGATATTGGTTACATTCGTGAGCTTTGAACAGGGGCTACATTCGTGAGCTTTGAACAGGGGCTACATTCGTGAGTTTGTAGATCTCCTTATTCGCCCAAAAAATCGTCAACATTTTCCATGGCTTTCGAACTAAACGTTTGAGACTGGAATCGGATTGATTACATCCACCCTCTCCAACAGCGAAAAGGATACAATATTTGCAATATGGTCCTTGATCCTTATAAGAAAGAACTAACCAGTGAAACTTTTCCAAGTATGATCGCTGCGCAAAATTTTTGGGTGGCTTTCCCTTTTTTTCCTTATCACGAATGAGAATCCACAGTTGTTCCCTAAGCTGACATTTCGTAAAATTGGACACGGCACGACTGGGTCACATAATTTTCCGCAAGCATAGATATTGACAGCATCAGTAGCAGATGATGTAGAGGCAGCATTTCGACATTTCGAGTAGCTAGGATTAGGAAGAGAAAACCTAGCTCTCGTGTGTCTTACTGGCGAAGTTTGGAAAAGTCCCTTTATGCTGCCCACCTAAGGCACAAGGCTCCCTACAAAGGATGATTCACGATACGCGCCTACGCCTAGTTATACATGCATAAATAGATAAATCTGGAAAAACGACAAAAATTTTCTCTTCTCTTGGGCGACGTATGTTTGTTTTTATTTAGTTTGGAGGGGGACGGCCCTGTGACCCCACTCTTGGGGAGTTGTATCAATGGATAATCGGTTAGTACGTTGGTAAAAGAAACATTACACACTCATGGTCGCACGCAAGCCAATCGCCAGATGAAATTTTGAACTCCGATTTATGTTGCAGTTGATAAAGCAGAATAAGGAGTGTGCATGTAGTCTTTTTTTTAAGGACTCTTGCTAGGTTGTATCTCATAAGTGGAACACAATATCTTCCATTCTTGATTTTGCAACTTGCATACATTTTTGAAGGACTCTTTTATTGTTCTACACGAAGGACTCAATCGATTTGAATTATATTTGAAATTTTTGTTTAAAACTCTTAAATGTTTATGTGTAAAAAATATCAAACTCTTAAATTAACGCATTCAGCCAATAATCATGAATACGTGTTTTAAGAACTCTGGCCGGGTACCTTCCATTAACTGACGGAGTGGAACAATATCGTCGATAACCGATCTTTTTTCAATTTTACACTTGATAATAAAATTTCAAGACTCTAGGTCAAGGCGTTCTTGTGTTATCGTACGTACGGACAGATGGACGAACGGACAGAAATGGCTTTTCCAAAAACCAACAAAAGCTACTATTTACTATTTTAAGGATTTTTCGACTCGGTTTTCATGTTAAGGCTGGTAGCAGTCACGTCCTGAACATTAAGCAGTCGCTAAATTGATCAGAATTATTAAAAAAATATTACCCATCGTTTTTTTTATTTGAAAAGTAAAGGTCCTTTTTGCTTTATTTTATTTGGGAAGTCAAGGTTCCTTTTCGTTGGTCTTTACCTGTGTGTTTTTTTTTTAATAATAATTTATTTTGCATAACAATTTTTTAAGCAGAACTGATAAGATAAGAAATCATTTCTTTGTATTTCTATGAGCCGGTTACTCTGGTATTAAAGAGTAGCACTACAGCTTTGTGGGTCAACTTTCAAAATTTTTATTACACTAATAAAACGACTAGAGACAAATTTATCTTTACAGATTTGAAACCTACACAAAAAATCCTTCAAGATAAGGTTATGCGCGATCTGGAATATCGTTTTCATAATTCAGGACACCTCGGTAGATATCGTCAATCTTTTAAAGTCTCGATATCTCAAAACATTTTTTCGTTTCAAAATTTCAAAATGCTGTAAATTAGCCAAATTTTTTACTTTTCCAGTTTTTATGATATCGTTTTGATAAAAGTATTGTATTATATTTTTTTTAAAGAATGAAAAAAATAAAAATCCGATTTGAAAAATAGGTACTAGGCTTGTGTAGTTCGTGAATAAACTAGTTCGTAAGAGCGTTCCCATAATTGAAATGAACGAACTAGTTCGCAGTGAGTTACGCACCTAGTTCGTTTGTATTCATGTATTGGCGTGTAGTTTCATAGTTCAAAGTGAAATGAAGAAAGCAGTTCGTAGTGAGTGACGCTCCTTCATGCATTACCGAGGATGTTTTAGGTCATCACATTTGCATATCCCATGTTTCATTCTTGCGAACTCAAGCGCAACGGATCGGGAACAGCAACTGGTCTTCACAGTTTCCTACACGATCTTTCATTGAACTAGTGAACTAAAATGCGCAAGCCTAATAGGGACCATTTTCAGTGGACAATCTCATAAACTTCAATCAATCGTTTACCGTGTCTCCCCTAGGAATCTAGTGTCTATCGTTTCGAGAAAAACCGAATGTTTTTGGTCCGTCGAACCACTTGGGACTTAGAAGAATAGCAGTAAAGGAAATGCGCTGTCTTTGGTAAATTAGAGCTAATTAAAAAAACGGGGATCCTTGATTTTCAATTTAATTTCGATGAACTTTATTTCGGTTCCCCTAGAGCTTATTTGAAAAATATGATCCCAAGCTTCGGTCTTGGCGGTCTTTAGGTTCTTAAACTAAATATACCTACAATAATAAAATGTTATTATATTTACAATAATTTATTATTTCGTCAAGAATTAAATATTCACATGTTTGCTTCATGAATTTTCAAAGAGAATGTTTTGTAAATGTGTTTAAAATTTTTAAAATGTTACAATTTTATATTATATAATAAATACTAGTTTAAAGACATAAAAAGTAAAATTACATATTATTAAAAAGCTTATGCGAAATAAATCCTATAAGAATAATAATGTTATCAATCAGAAATGATAAAATTCAAATATTAGATTTAAAAATGCTTCAAAGAACATGATTTATTTTTTTAATTTTACTGCTCATCTTATGCTTGTATATCACTTTTTTTTATATAATTTAAGGTCAATTGGTCGTTTAAATTGAAGAAAATTGATTGAACCGTTCCGTTAAGGAAACCGGAAGGATATTCTTCCGGGAAGTAGTAGAATGTCTCGAATGCAGGGTATCATATTTTCTTTCGCGATTCACTCAAATACAACACCCAATAAACGACGGCGAAAATCGTGAACGTTACCGGAAACACTATGAGTGAAATTTGATCGAGCTTACCCCTTTGTGATCCGGCGTATAAAAGAGCGTATTCGGCAGCGTTCCGGAATCTTGAAAATTGATTAGTGAAAATTAACAAAAAGGGATCAAAAGGATCAAATTACTTTTTCCGATTTATGGACGAATTAGAGTTCGGTGTTCGTTCGTCGGCGGAATCATCGGGCGATTGCATTGCGGGTACCTGAAGATGCCGACTGGAATCCTGTTTTATATTATGAAGATTTTTCGTCGAACTTTCCGGATTCACCCGATTGAAATTGAACACTCGAGTTCCATGCTCGATACCATTTTTTCGATGCGACTGTAACGAGGTCATCTATCAAAAAGTTCCAATATCAATAAGATGTTCTCGGTAATGTACTCAGTTTCTTGGGAAACGAAGGAATCGGGTAGGCGTAGGAATAGGTGGGTGTGAATTGATGGTCTTACCGGTGTTTCGGAGCTCATACCGCTTGCAGCTAAATTGATCGGGGGTGTTGATAACGATGAACCTCTTGTCTTCGAACTTCGCCAGTGTTTATCGTAACGAATACCGAAAAGTACAATAAAGTATTCCATTAAGGCTAGAAACACAAATAACGTACAGGATATTAGCCACACCTAGAAGTGAAGGAAAGAACAACATGTACATCGATTGCGAGTTGATGAATTTCTTTTTTTTTTTTTTTGTTTGTCTTTAATTATAATAAAAACTTTTGCACTTTCAATATTTACCTCGATGCACTTTAATTCGAGTGCATCCGGTGAGTTATTTCGGACCGTGTCGAACATTGTAATTAGCGAAAGAAGGGTGGTTACAAGGAGTACCATACGACCGGGTACTACTTCAGGTACAACGACAAAACTACCCCAGGACATCGATACGAATAGGGTGGACGGAAGGTAGTTCTCGAGAAGATAGCTTTTAACTTCACGCGATAGTGTTATTTCTAGACGGGCTGAGGCATGGTCGGCTTAAAATATAAATAAAAAGTTAAGGCTTGGTTTTGAATTTTTCAAAACTAGTCCAAACCTTCTCTAAAATTTACAATGTGCGGATTTGGTTCGGTTGCGAACGAAACAACGTATTTCGGAAGACGAAAGAATCCATCGCCAAAATCATTCGGATAGGTTATAGCATTTCCTTGCTTCCAACGGAATATCATGTCCCTTTTTGAATATTTATCTTTGTTTTAGGAACAAAATCAATGAATAGCTTCTAACTAACTAATAAGTTACTTCTATTGTACTTACAACTACTAAAGTCTACTGGACATTTTTGTACGTCCAAAGGATATAATACAAAGTCCATATCACATTTGATGATAATTGTAGCACTGTTAAAACAAAATTTATATTAAAAATTGATTATTTTATTTAAGATATTAACGTACCCTATACTAAGAGCAATTGTACTGTTTTTGTACAATCGAAGGCTTGAGATCTCCTCAAATAAGGTCAAAACTTTCATTTCTCTAAGCTGTCTAATATACAAGTCAGGTACCTAGATACGAAATGAACTAATCATTAACAATTACAATTATTAACCAGTTCAGCTACATCAGTTCAGTTCATCAAATCCATTGCTGTTTTTTCCAAATTAATTTCTTAACATAATTATGATCAATCTGATTCAAAACAACGACCTCTGAATCTGTAGACTCCTTCCCTTTAGCGAATACTCACCCAAATTTTATGTCTTTCGTCGAATTTCAATTCGACATATTTATTATTTGTTTGGTTTTCATCGATTCTCGGTTTAATTCTTGGATCTTCCCAAATCACTTGGAGGAATACATCAAATGATATTTCCTGAAATTTTGGAGCTCACTTAAAAATCTTTTTCTTTTGGGAAGAAATTGGTCCATATTCTTACTTCTTTATTTTCATCGACCGCAGATATTCGGTTTATGTAGAGTCCCATCGATATGTTGGTCAGGCTATCTGAAATTATATTGAAAAAAAAAAAACGATTTAATACTATTTAATTTTTTTTAACGATAAGGTATTGTGGATGGCACGGGTAGGAATGGATCTATTTAAGTGGTCACATTTTAGGGAATTTTAGACCAAAATTTGGTTACTATAAAAAATTGAAACTTGGAATTTATATAGAGCTATGATAGTGCAGAAATTTAAAACAAAAGGGTGGAGGCACCCAGGACTCTGAAAAGCTGGAATTGGGACATTCTTAAGTTCACATTTTTTGAATGGTTCATGTTACTAGATATAAACTTGGTGGTGTTCCAGCGGAATGTTTTATAAATAAATTTTAAGTTTGAACAAATTTGACGAACTAGGTTGGTATTTATAGCTGTTTAGGAAGGAGTACGCTGTATTTAGGATTTTCGATTGGAAGTGATGGATCACCGAAGTCGGAGGCAGGCAATGTTTGAAGACATCGGTCTTGTATATAAAGAAAAATTGAAATGGCAATTATACAACAGATAGGACTAATGAGCCTTACCAGGGATGCTAGGTGAGTTGTAGATGGAGGGAGGACAAACACAAAATATTGTTGCTGATATTTCCAGTAAAACACGACTCGATTAAAAATCCATAGAAATGGCAGCTCTTTATTAATTCAGTTTGAATACTCTGAAATAATCCCACTACATTGGCTACTCGATCACTGCTCGATCGCTGCTACCAATCAAAATTGCTTTACAAACACTTTCGCGTAGAACTAACCACTTTCTCACTTTCATTGTAGTTCACCGCGGCACTTATATTCTACATGTGTTGAGACGAGAGATTTCTCGCATATTCGGTGGTCGCAAGAAGTACATATTTTTGGCATGCAAGAAGTATGAAGATATTTCTAGGCTATTCTGCAAGGGTTTTGGAGGTATAGAAAGGTTGTTTATTGATGTTCTTGTTGTACATGTTGATAAGTGAAAAGTTGCCAGGGTACGATGAAACAATATTTTGGTTTTTATATTTAAAAAACTACTAAATATATAGGTAATGCTGAAGCTTGGGTCTTATATAGTAGGGCAGTAGAAGTGCACGTTTTAAGAATACATATTATATATTGGACGAGAGTAGCATTCCAGGAGGGGTTTATGCTGGAAAGTTGAAACTTAGTAGATATACGTATGAAAATTTACCAGAAAATAAATTGAAGTAATCCCTCCATTTCACACACTGCATATACGGAGACGGGGCAGAGATTGCTCTGGTACGTGAAAGTGGGATCCGTATACATATGTTCACGAATTTCGTCACAACTCTTAGGTCTTTTAAGATTCCGAGTTAATTACTCTTCCACGAGCTCCTTAGATGAAGTCATAGAAACCCTTATCATGCTTTTATTATATTCAACCTTTAAGGAACTGGAAAGGCATTGCATACCTTTTCTATGGATTTCAACATAGTATCTCTTAAATGTGATTACATATCAAATTAATTTTTGATTCCGTAGACTGTCCATAATAGCACCTAAACATGAATTTAGAGATTTTTTTGATATTGAACCCTTAAGGAGGTGGAAGAGGGCTTACGTTTTGGCGAACTCCGCGATATCTCATAAGTTGGATGAGATATACAAGCCTATTCAGGACCGAGTCACAAAGTAGGTTGAGAGTCTCTATTTTGTATGAATTTTGAATTAATTGAGACTTTTTTGATACGAGACTCTGATCCTGAATAGGCCTGATAAATGTTTTTTCACAAAATTGTTATATCATCGCATACACAAATCAATTAAACATAAGTAGAAATACATTTTCAAAATTCTGAATTATTTTTTAGGTCTGATTTGATGTGAAATTGATTCAACCTTTGTTTATATAATCTCCTCAAAAGTAATTTTGAATTTTTTGAATTTTTACATTTCATTTTTCCATGAGATTTTAAAGTTTTCACGAATTCCCTCATATCTCTTTTGTCTGATGGGATATCGAACTGGTTTGTTGTTCCATAGGCAAAAAACCTTAAAGACGAATTCGACAACCTTCCATATCATATACGTCTTCGGCTAAAGGGTGGTCTAATCAGTTTCAGAATATTGAATAAGGAGTTTTCACGAATTCCGTCATATATTTTAGATGTGATTAAATGTTAAATAGATTCTTTTTTTCACGGTTAAATCAACTCTGTTGGCTGATAATTTAGAAAAAACTAATGTTTGAATACCTTCTTGGTTTTATTTATGATGTCATTCACATAGTAAATACCTCAAGTGAAATTTTAGCGCATACCTGTCTTCAATCCAAAAATTAATAAGGTTACGCCCAGTCTATTGGCATTTTTTTTTTTAATAATGAGGAACTGTAATTCTACATAAGCACACAGTTTAAATTTCTGCAATATAAAAATCTCAAATCGTTGCTTTAAACGATCAATCTACCGTCACCTCTTTCAGGAAGATATCTAAACAACTTGAGAATAAATAAGTAAGAGCGTTTTAAAAGTATAGGGTATTGCGCCCGAAATACTGATTTTAACCATTGCCCATATTCCCACCAAAAATTTTCAAAACATGTTTGATCCAACAAAAAACTACACACTTATAGATTCCATTTGTGAGTTAGACTGAAAATAAAAAAATTCTGAAATTTTCGCTTTACACCCTCCCAGAAAAAGTCAATTCCCAATACCCGAATAACACATCGGAATTCGTCTTGCTCTAAAATCCGAAAGCATGCATAATCTCACTTATAAGTTAATTAATTAGTAATTCATTCACAATTCCAACTCCGATACAGTACTGAAATTCCGTAAAATTTGAATTTCAATAATAGGTACTACAGAGTTTAAAATTAGTCAGAATGAATTCATTTTAAGTACTCGATCAAATTATTGATTCAGTATTGCCGTTTAAGTGGAACTATATTCAAGTAGATACTGCAACTGAACTGGAAACAAAAAACGAAATTAAATATTTGATATGAATGAAAATGAGTGCGTACTGAATATTCGTAGATTTTTCCGATTTTTTTTTGTACTGATACAGCCTACATTCTTAATATTTTTTTTTATACTAATTCCCTTACTTATCTTCTCTAGTATTTTGACCTCCGAACCTGCCAACTCTGAATCACACTAACTGACCTATATCGACCGTTTTGTATAGTCTTACTCTTTACCTTCAAAAAAACTCAGAACTGATACAGTTTTGGTAGAAGTTTATTTCTAAGACTGTTTTCTTTCCGCTAATATTTAGAGGGCATTGAAGAGATCCACCACTTGTCGTCCATGCGGGTTCTAGCTTTGTTGATACGAACCTTCACACATTTTCGATTCTTCCCTCAGTTTTGATAATGCTTTCGTTTCTCTTCCATATTTTCCCACATTTAGAGTAATCGATGTACTACTAACTATCCGGACATATGTTTCTCGGATTGAGCGTATAATTACATTTAGCATACAAGAAGTGCAAATGGGTTTCTGAATCCGACCATCTTAGGATAAGTAGACACATGTGTGGCCATAATTTAGCCGAGAAGGAACAGTACTGCAGCAATATTCGGTACCATATTTCACAAGCGAAAGGGTGTTATGGCTACCATAACTGCCCTCTTTTTCACTACTTGACAGGGTTAAATGGACAGATGGTCATAGATGTCGTATAGCTCCCAATTATGCATACTTTTGTGGTTCAATCCAACATATCGTCCAACATGCTTCTTGTAGTACTTTCACTGCTTCCGTTCCAGAATAAAGGACTAATCCTGTGATTATTGGTTTCTATTTTCTTTTCTTCTTATGATTTCATAGTTCGCATTTAACTTAATCCTGAATGTCCTTGCCTTGATTTCACCGAGAAAATATCTATAAAATACAACTTCATATGATTGCAATATGTTGAATCTGGTAGTGGCCCATCCACATCGACTGACACATTTTACATGACAAGCTTCAGGATAGGACAATGTTGAAGTCATTGAAACAAACCTCATATCTTACCCTTGCCACTGATAAGGTTGGGCTTTGTAGACGTTTTTTTTTCTTTTATATGCGTGTTAACGATGATTTTCAACCCGGATTTCTGCTTTTAATAAACTAAGTAATTACACCACCCCAACGAAACGTTAAATACAGATAATTTTTACCCTAAATCCTGTAGACTACCAATTTTAATTCGGCACAATAGAGACACGGGCGCAGAAGTTCCTTGAAAATATTCGGGTCTAGTTTATCGGATGCGTGATATTAGGAACACATAAGGTATATTAATTTCCGGGTGGTGCTCTTTTATTGAACCTTAACACAAGCTTCGAAATCAGGAAGTTTGTAAAATTCCCAAAAGTAAAATCTATTTGGATGGAAGAAGTCAGACAGAGTGGCGTGCATGCGACATAGTTTTACGAGTTGTTAAATCGATAGCCTTGATTAAGGATCGGGGTAAAGTTATTGTGGTTTGTTTTATTATTAACCATATTCTTTTTTAAGTTAAGGCATAGACAGCGAAAATAACAGCAAGTTAATTTGAATTTCGGTTGATACAAATAATAGAAAATGATATCAGCACAAATACATGGAAATGTAAATTTTGAATAGTGGTTTTGGAATACTTGTTGCTAACATACTATACTGAGCAATACACCAGTGTATGCTATGAAATGAGAGTAACAAGGTAAAAATAATTATCGTATTTAATTTCAGGTAGCTTTGCAGTGCTTTAGACATGGTTCCACCCTTTTCTCCTTCAAATAGGCACAAACGCAGTGGCTGTTTTCCTACTCTCGAAGTATTATTCTAAATTCGCTCCAGTCTTCAAACCACTCTTGGGTACTCCATCGGAATTAGAGCAGAACTGATTTGTGCTATGAGTACTTGAATATGCAAAATTCTATCAGAACATATCGAGTGGAATCCGTTATCAGGCATTGATTTGAATATAGGTCTGCAGCAGTACTGAAAATCAATACCAATTTGAAGACAATTTTCGATTTCTGTAGAGTACTGAATTTTATTTTACAATAAATAATATGAAAAATAAATATATTTCGTAATGGCTGGTATTATATTATTTTTTAAGTCTGTATCGAAATCGTACTTGTCCACTGTTAATTAAAACTTTGTGCCTCGTGACTTCGTGGATTAGAACTCTGTAATTAATATCTGAGAAATACCTTAAATCCAGGGCATTGAGTATTTTTTTGAAAAAAATTTCAATTATATGTTCATATTCATATTCATAAGTTATTGTCCCAAAAAGAATTTGATTTCTCAAGTAATTGAAAATGATGAGAAAGACTGAGAAACTAGATAGCAGATCATTTTGAAGTTAATATCAATAAATTTTCAGATTGGAATCATGTTTCGTATAATACCTATATTCTTTTTCTTACATCCGGAATGTTCGGAATATTCGGAATGTCTCAATTTCACACAGTTCTGTTGCAGTACCTACCTGTTTTCTGAATTAATTACTACCACTCGTTACTGTTCATTTTCGGTACTGAAACATAGTATTGCACTGGCACTGTTTCTTGCACTACTGATTTTTCAATTAATTACTATCATTCTTTACTGTTCGGTACTGAAACACGGAATTACTTCAGAACTAGCTGATGAATTTGTTTCAGTACTGATTTGTCAAGTAAATACTATCACTCTTTACTGTTCATTTTCGGTACTGATACACGGAATTGCTTCAGAACTACGGGTAATGAAATTCGGAAACTGTATTTAAAAAAAAATTACTAAGCAGAATGAAATTAAAAAAAGATAAATAATTCGGAAATTTAGAAGTTCTTTGCGACCAAAGCTAAAGTTCGAACTTTGTTGACGGTTTTCAATTCAAACCTTCATTAATTTCCAATCGAAATGTCCAGTACTGCAAGTCCTGTCCACAAAAATGTAAGGCGGATACAGATGTGTGTAGATTGAAATTTCGCTGAGGGAGAAATCACTTTACTCCTTTGAGTAGTACCACATACAAAAGTTCTTAAAAAAAAGGGGTCACACTTATTACTGGATGAATGGCGATTCGTTTGGCAGCGAACCTCAAATTACACCAGAGAACATTTTTTTTAAAATTCAGTCACTCATTCGAAAAGCTATTAAATGGTTCATTCGTATAATCGGTAGTTTGGTTGCTCGGAAAATTTGTGAATTCCCTCCACTTCTTTGATAAAAGCTCTTAAAACAAATAATAATGCTTTATACTAGTGAGTGCTTAACAGATTAGGAATTATTTAAAACAAAAGTCTTGGAGTCAGCTATTCTAAATTCAGTAGCTTCCATATAAAAATAAATGATGAAGACGAAATATCGAGCAGAAATTTTAAGGACGACTGAACGCCAGGGTAGGGCCTTTTGGGTATATTTGTCCAGCTTCATGCCTCCACCTCCTACTGCTTAAGATGAACTTAATTCTAGATTAATGGGTGCTTAATATTAGCTTATTTATTAGATATTATTATATTTATCATGGGTAGTGAGTAGGATCGATTTCGTTTCCATAACGAAGTGGTCTTTAAAATTATATTAAACTTATGGATTTATGGAACTGCAGTTTCTTAGTGCGGTGGCGTCTCGAATGCGTTTAATCTTCTACTATTTTAATTTGAAATATGATACCTCAACCGTTATTATTATTATTATTATATTTCAATAAAAGGTATATAAGTAAGTACACATAAATACTCTTAATCACTAGTTACAAAGACCATCAGCCGTAAGCTTCTGCAATATTTTAAATTTACGAACTTTGAAAGATAAAAATACAACACGTATTTTAATTACATCCCCACACTCAACTTTTAATTAATCTTACTTAACAAATTAGACTGGGAATTCCCTCGAACAATGCAAATAAATGTGGTTCTATTAATGTGTCGAGAAGGATTTTATAACGCCAGACAGAAGGGGATTGGCTGATAACACGGAAGAGATAACAGTCAAAAATAAACGACCCATGAAAGCAATAATCCCAGTGAAATTCACACTAATCTAATGGGCCACACCTAGATGATATGGACTCATAGTGGCAGTTACAATGATCCAACCTTTTGTTGTCCAAGTAGCTTTTCTATTTTGAGCGAGTCCTTGGAGTGCTCTTGGCATCAAATTTATTTTAAAACGTTTGAGGGTATTACTAAAATAATTTTTTTTTTTTAGATTAGAAATTTGGTTTTCATTAAAAATTTGTACAAAATTTCAAATTTGTGGCAAAAGAGCTATTGTGAGTTTTGGAAATTAAGTGAAAATATTTTTACAGGTTATTTGTATGGGGACGTAAGGAAATTTCTTCAGAATCATTCCTTTAGTTCCAACCTTCCAACTATTAGAAAATTAACATTATAAAATTTTTTAAAGTTTTAGCTTAAACCGTTCAGAAGCTATCGGCCAATATTCTTGAACACGTGTTCTAAGGATTTTTTCTATGTATCCAAAAGCGTAAAGGGAACTCGAACTATATTTTCCATCAAAACAGATTTGACTTTGAGGCTAAACGATTTCTCGAGTTATAGTAAGTTTTTTAATTTTTTCTTTCTTATGTGTGTGTGACTTATCAAAACTAACTACTCTGTTTTACTATAAAGTTCGCTGATAGTTCGCAGATTGTCCGTAAATGGTTCGGAGAACCACATTCACTTCACTCACAACCAAATCGTCATTATGCTTAGTCGAAGCCCACAACTATTCGTAACAATGCAGGTAGCAAGGTGGTATTTATTACTAAGCCCGCACTGACAAATCGGTTGTGACAACTGTTCTCATTACTATTCGCGAAAGTAAGCACTACTAAATAGTGATATGATATAGTTCGAAGAACGATCGTACTACTCCTACACGACCATTGGTGCCACTTGTGCGGACTCATGGAATGTTCTTCATGTTGACACCTTTCGCTGCAAATATGGGAAAATCCGAACACGTGTTTTAAATACTTTTGTATGGCAGCTACCCGAAGCAGTAGGACAATATTGCCTGTTAGCGAACTTAGCCTTAGAAATTCGACCAAACATCCAGATTAAAAAAGGTCAAAGCGTTCTTGACTTATCGAGCTCCGTGAGGACAGACATACAGAAAGACAGACAGACGAAAGGATAGCAAGCGAACTTGGAGTTTTTGGCCCCAAATAAACAGAAAATATGGTAATATGATTTCCCATTCCAGGCTTCGTTCTATGCGTTGCAAACTTTTGGGCTTGATTAAACTGGTGTGTGTTTTTTACGCATTTATCCAGAACAGAGTAGTGATACAAATTTATATAGAAAACACCATGAATATTGCTGTTTTTTGTTATTTTTTATTTCTTTTCCCCGTTGATAGCAGATCAGAATGTGAATTTTAATAGGAATAACTGTCCCAGTGAGCTCACAGGTGCAGCTAAATAAATTCTCCAATTTAGATTACTATCTATGGAAAGAAGATTCATAAAAACAGCAGTGTTGGGTTTCACCCCCGGAAAACTGCTATGACGCCGGAAAACAAAAAAAACTTCTTCTGAAATAAATAAAAACTTAACTAAGTTCCGCTAGTGATCACAGGCTGGCGGAATAGCGCTGCTGTCACTAAAATGCACGGTATACTAGCAAAAATGATAGGATTTGTATACCGTGAAATGGGTTTATCAATGCGTTTATCTCGTATTGCATAGCATTGGGTGGTTCATGATGGTATTATGATATGACTAGACGCAGTCTACATATATCTGGTGTAAGGACGTACTTATATATGTAATTATCAGGAATGATTCTTAAAACATTGAATTCAATTCTCGAAATTCTGTAGGCTTTAATAGTGTTTGATTTTAGAATTAACGTGAGCGTGACTCAGAACAGCCATATTTAGGTTCATTGCGGCTATGCGTCCTTACTAAAATCCGACTATCACGGCTCCACCCCATTCACACGAGATATGATTGACCTTTCCAGTTAATGAATAGAATAACATAAAACTAACAGGAAATTAAATAGAAATATGCTGCTAACAGACACTTACTTGGTCGCTGGTTCTTGTCATATCCGTCCGTTTTTCTATAGTCCAAAGGAATATTTTCATGCTGTGATACGGTCATCATGGCGTTACTATTGAGCAAGAGGAACAGCAGGCTAAAAATAAAAAAAGTCCTTATATGAATCATTGTTTATTTTATTTAATAGTGTTTTAAATGCTATTAAAATTAAGTTAAGCAAATACGTGGGTTGAACGAATGGGATTCAAACGCGATTTAAGCGATTTGATTTATTTAATAATATGGTTCGAGATTTCTACACTTTTGTTTGTGATATAACAAAATCAATTAATGGATTATACGGTATTTGAATACATGCTCGTATCTAACATTAGAACATTAGTTCGGGGGACGACATATCCACATAACAATTTATTGCTACCGATTTTCAGTACAAAGAATCTGTAGTAAATCTGGATTAAGTTCTGAAAATAAACAGAATGAATACCATAGAGCAGAGTTTAGCCTTTTGGTAAATAATATCAATACTAAGTTCTGAAGTGAGTCATTTTGGAGCCTGATTTTCTGAATTTAAATTAAATTAACTAAAATTGTTGGATGCTCGACTCTGCAAGAGCAATGGTATTTTAAAGTCGCATTCGAATAATTTGCTTTTACGAATTGCGCCACTCGTTGTAGCTCATTTTGTGATTCGATTTTTGTGGGCAGGACATTATAGGCTGGTGGATGAATTTCGTATTCGCTAATAATGTAATCACGTTACAATAGTGCAACAAACTTTCATTTATCCACCACTCTTCCACTGAACTACTGTAGGATTCAGTCCTGTTAGTTTATATCGATTGCAGTTCTACCGAATAACATTCGGCAAATCTTTTCATTCATAGCTCTTACTCTTAGTGATCATATTTCTAATAATAGGTTTGCGTGTTTGGCGTATTGGTTTCATCGAAAATCAACTTATTTTGCAAGTATTATAGGTAAATACGTTCAGGTAAAATTTCAGCGCTCAATATTATGGGTATCACCTGTCGCAATCACATTCAAAATTCGAATTTCGATTCTTAACTTGAAAAAAAAAAGAATTCCATGTGCTAATGTACTTTTGTCTTTTACTCACACGCTCACGATATAATAACATTCAACACGTTGTTTCTATTTCTCAAATTTATAAATATTTATTAAAATCAATAGAGTTAGACGTTTTATGGAACTAAACGCTCTATTGCATTTATTGCATTAGTACCTACACGGCTTTTTAAAACAGAACTTATACTTTAGTATAAAATGAACAAATATAGATGATCATATAATATTTAATCCTCTCGAGTTTGTGTACAAATGTATAGTACAAGTAAGTTGTAATAATATTTATGATATTCAGCCCTTAGCTATAAACCACCTTTGATTTTAAATGACTCAAAATTATGGACACCTACTTCATACCATGGCACATTACATGGGAAAAAAATATAATAAAATCGACATGGATTATATTAAATTGATTGCGATACAAAGGAGTTTTTGATGGTTCTTATTCTACCTTGTTTTTCCGTTTCAACTAGAGGATTACGACCAGTGGCGGTCGTAGAAGAGGGGTCATGATCCCCTCCTAACAAATTCGACGGCCATGATTATTTCACACGTCTGATTCAAAGAAATATTATATGTATGAGCCGATTAGATTGATAGATACACCACTAAAGTATAGTGCACTTAATACAGTATAATGCAATTAAATCTGATTTCCCCTTATATCACTTTGTTTTTGAATCGAGATATTTAAGGGTTTGCGTTTTTACATTTTTTAAAATATTGATGCCAACTTTCGAAAAGATTTACTTGTATTGTATTTAAAAGTGAGATGAAACAATTGCATCAGGAGGTTCTCAAGAAGTTACTGCGAGTGGTATAAAACATCTTCAGAATGACACAACAATTTTTTTTTAAATAGTAACTTATGCGTAACGGCAGATAATCAATCTTCGGTTTAAGAATTAAATTAAGACGTAAATTGTAGCAAATGCAGAGAAACACAATATTCTTGCTGTCCATGTCGTCGATTTTAAACTATGTTTTCACAAGACCTAGTCACGAGAGCAGATAACAAACTTATTCAAATTTATGGGTAATTTAGTAGATCTTAATAGTTTTGTCAAAATCACGAGATTTCCGTAAAATTCAGTTTGAAATTTTGCGTTGTAAGTCCCCAATAATATCTTGATATAGGTACGAAAATTTACAGGAACTACTAACTACTACTCCACATATTTATAACTGATTTACATCCAAAGATAAAACTCAAGATGTTTTCTGCTATTTGGTTCAACGATAAGCATGCGTGTTTCAGAACAAATTTGAAAACAAACATGTTTCATTTAAATTATTTAACTAATTGAAATCATAAATGATGACAATAACATAATATTAATTTTATATTAAGATTTTAACCTTTGTTAAAAGTAAATACATTTAAATCTAGGTATAAACGCATAAAGAAAAGTAAAATACATAAAATGGACACTGCGATAGAATAAACACTTGGACTAACGCCCTATTGAAATAAAATTGTCACCTATCACAGATCACAGGTTTGGAAACTGGCGTGGTGGGGTAGACACATTTTTTGAAGCATTAACTGGTACAGTTTCGCGTTACTATCAACAGAGTCGCTACTACAAGAATGTGCATTCTAGACGTTGATGAATTTCAAACTTAAATTTCGAAAATTGATATAGTACTACATACCTGTTAAAGATTTGGCAAAAATGATGTCCAACTCCTCTTTGAAAATTCATATGTCTGTTAATTTTTATCATAGAATAATAAAATAGGACTTATTTTAAAGGGGATCCTTAAATTTTTTTTTCAAGGATAAAGATTTTGTCCTTTATCCTTGAATATCTTAAAATTCCAATTTATTTTTTCTTTTTTTTTTTTTTTATATTTTGTGTATTTTACTGTTTTTCAAAACATATCAAAAAATTAGTTTGGGATCTCAAGGGGATAAAAAAAAATCAAAGGGCATCAGTGCTTTTCAATTATGTTATAGACAAATTACCGATAGTACTTTAAATAATATGGTAAAGAAAAAGACAATATTGAAATCTATAACATATTTACAAACAGCGTAACGTAATATATATACAGGCTTTAGAGAGGTTCCAAGAAATGAGTACGAATATATTTCCAGGACTTTTATATGGAAAGACTTCATTAATTTTTTAGCTAGACCTATCGAAGAAATAACGAATGCCAAAATCATAGCTTCAAGCGATCTGTCACGATCGGACAAAACCTTATTTTCTACTCGAAATTTATTTGTAGTAAATGTCCTAGTGGAAGTATATCTTGTGGGTACTAGAAGAAATTTAACAAGGACATTTGTATGACAGAGACATGAGAAATTAGTTTTATTTACTAAAATCACATGTTGTTTGTTTTTTCAGATCTGGTAATGTTATTTTAACTTAGATTCAGTTCCATGATTTAGTTGTAAATATGATCGAGTAACGAGTTTAAATTAGGTATCTTACATATGTATTAATTTTACTTTATTATTTTAATAATTAAGTATTGTGATTGATTTTTTAAAAAAAAAAATTTGCTACCCTCAAAATTTTTATTTTCACGTTTCATAACTAGTAGACGCGAAAAAAGCAATACAAATTTTCAGTCCGTCTGTCCGCCAAGATCGTTTGGAGGCTCGTAGCTGCCAAACGCTTTGAGATATTAAATTGAAATTTTTTTAACAAATAGACGGGGTAGGCGCCTTGAAGTGACCAAATTTTTAGGGGTGGGGGCGTGAGGGGGAAGTGTTTTAGACCGAAAATTTTGGTTTCCAGATCTCAGTAACCCCTAATGTTAGGAAACTGAAACTTGAAATTTCTATAGAGCTCTGATAGTAGACCCATTTGCAGAAAAATTGTCAATATTGATCAAGGGGTGTGGGAGTGGGGGGAAATGTAATGCGTCCGAAACCCAAAAAAGGCGAGAAAGATACATTCTAAAATCCATATCTCCTAAACCGTTAATGGCACACTATTCAAACTTAAGGAATATTTGTAGTTATACTAGGAGAACAGAATCAAGAAAAATTTTGGGTAGGGGAAGTTGTGTATGGGGGTGGGGGGGGGTGGGGGGGGGGGGGGTGAAAAACTCAAGATTACGATATCTCATGAACCAATTGCTGTAGAAAAATAAAATTTGGTTTGGGTATAAAGGTTAACAAATGAAGATTGATCAAAGTAAAATTTTTTAAGTGGGAGGTGGAGCATAGAAGTGGAGGGGATGAGAATTTTTCAAATCAAACACATTTCATATCTCAAGAACAGTTTAAAATAGATGCTTAGAATTTTTACCAGAAGTAGCGCTAATTAAACTCTAGTAGGGAAAAAAGTTTTGGGGTTGAGGGTGTAGAGGGGGAGGGTGGGGGAGGGTGAAAAGGAAAAAGTTCCGATGCTTATATCTTGAGAACCTGTAATGATATAAGCCTTAAACTTCGTATTTATATAGAGCTATAGTAGCGGAATGTTGGAAAAATATAATTTTTTTTGGGGTAGTATGCTACGGGGGTAGGGGGTGTTTTTCCTAACTATTAAACGGTTCATGCTAGAAAGTTGAAACTCGGTGTGTATATGTAAATCAACTAGAAAAGTAATTGTGATAAGAAAAAATTTGAATATTCATTGGCGTTTAGAAAGGGGGGCAAAAAAAATTATTTGTAAATATAATAAATATAAAATGCATATATTTTCACGATTTTCGACATATCTACTAGGTCTTTCCAAATATTGAATTCATTTTTATTTTACAGATTCTTCGTACGAATACCTAGAAAGTGTTTTCAAGGTTTTTTAAAATTCGACCCCTAAGGGTAGTGTGGTACAAGTGGGAGGTGTTTTTCCTATATATAGAACGGCTTAAGCTACAATGTTGAAACTCGGTGTGTATATCTAAATCAACTAGAAAAATAATTTTGAATAAAAAAAAACGAATATCTATTTGCGTTCAGAAGGGGGGAAAAAAATTATCTGTGAAAATAGAATGCATATTTTCCCACGATTTTCGACATATCTACTACCTCGTAATGAATTTAATTTTATTCTATGTATTCTCCATATGAATACCAAGAAAGTGTTTTCAAGATTTTCTGAAAATTGACCCCTAAGGGGGTGTAAAGTGATTGTGTATTTTTTCATAAACTATTCCATATCTCTCAGATCCAATCAGATTTTCACTTCCATGATCTTGTTCTTTTTAATAGGTTTTCAGTCACATAGCAGCCTACACCGCATTTCAGAATTGAACGCGTTCCTAACTTCTGCCGGAAAAATAATAAAGTTACGCCCAGATTGTTGGCAGATTTTTTTTTTTTTAATTTGAATTTTGAATTTAGTTGTTAGTTTTATGTTGTTATAATTTTTTTCTTAGATTATACGTTGTGTTTAGTTGCAGATAGGTCTACATTAAAAAAATCGTATTTGCCCTTTCTGCTCTTTATCACAACAAATGCTTTAGACATCATAAATATTTCTTAAAATTTTTTGGTTAACAGTATTTTTTGTGAACTATCCGAAAAATGTTAGCAAGAGTGCTAGAGAAATCTTATCCTTGTAACTATATTTTTCAACAAGTTCTCAACAATATTTGTATTAACTTTTCCCTAATTAAGCTTCAAGACCGCAATTTCAAATTGAATAATAATAATCTTACTTTGTTCGAATGGTACTATCAAATTAGGCCATCTACTCATATGCAAATGCCTTTTGGATCACGAGATCGGTAGCTGGACCTCGGTCAGCTTACATACGTGAACACGGTTTATTATATTCAGAGTGCACTTATTTAAAATGCTGCCATTTAAAGTTTGTGATGCCGTTCTACCTTATTGCAATTACAAACAATTGCATCATGCGAATTTCATGTATATTTCCGAATAGCCTTAATATACGAAATCAAGAAATAGGTTTGCATGTGCTCCTTAGGTTTGGCATAAATCCTGGCATGTTAGAGTTACCCTTGATTTTAAATTTTTTGTTTGAAGTCCGAAGCAGCGATAAGGATAAATTATATAGCAGGAAAGAAAGTGTAATTTAGTTCTTCCTGTTGGTGAAAGGAAGTCTTAATTTAGTTTAACTTCCGAATTTCTAGATTCATTAGACTTTTAGTAAGTTTAACGTTAGATATGTAAACGGTACGGTCTTTTAACTGTTGATTGAGACATGTAATAGAGTATATCTGCAAGCAACAGTTTAAGCTTTAAGGAATCACTACTTGTTGCATGTTATATGGTCTGGTATCAGCAATTTCTTTAATGTAGCAGCGATAAAGATATACATATGTATCACCAAGCTACGGTAACGTTACGATTATTTGTCATAATTAGGCATAAAAGGTTAGAAAAGGGATATATTTCCCACCAGGTATTGCATATTACAATCGAATTTTGGTTTCACGCTTCGAAACTTAGCCTGCATAGTTACTCTAGGTTTTTTTCTTATTAATAAAGATGACTATATTTTTCAAGGTTACCTATTTGCTATTTCAGAAAGGCTAAGACCGGTTTTCCTTTTCCACACTCAATGTAGTACAGACTGACTACAACTACTGAACAAATAAATAATGTTGTAAGGCTTCTACAGAAAACCAGAATGGAAATGAGTGGCTTTATCTCCAGAGAAGACCAAACTTACAAAATTTAATATCTCAAAAAATGCTCATGCTTAAAAGTTGAAACTTGGAACTTATATATATATATAATATGTTAAGAAGAAGCAAACTGAAGAAGCAGTGAGTCTCGAAATCTGGAGATCTAGACTTTTTGTATAATATATATTTATCTATAATATTACAATATATATAATATATAAAACATGGAACATAGACCTGTCTAGTCTAGAACTAGTCCGTCTTTCTGCTTTACACGCCATATGCAAATGCATTTGAAGGCTCCTATCTCACGAACCCGTTGAGAACTTAAGTTAATTAGTTTTTATCAGATATGGACAGACCTCATAAAGTCTTGGGTTTTTTTAGCGATGGGGTTGTAAAGGGGAAGGCGAAGAGCGCGTTTTAGACAACATTGAAAAAAAAACTTATTTCAAATCAATTACGCCAGAAAGATGAAATTTGATTTCTTTATATAAGTTGAGTATATCTGTTATAACGTAAATTTCTGAGAAGGGGTAGTTGTGCACTGAAGTGCAGAGATTAAACATTTAAAGAAATTTTTATTTTTTATTTTTAAATAGACCAATGCTGGGGGGGGGAAGGAGGAGGTACGCGAGGTACGATGATGAAAGGAAAAAATTTTCAATTCTATTTCTCGCGAAATTTTTATAAACGATTTTCCAAACTTTTCGCTGTTCAACGCTTCAAGAAAATAAAAGCAATGCACGTTTTCACGAATTCCGCAGCTTCTCTGTGGTGTAACAAGCTTTCAAATTGGCTTATATGTACTATATATAGTACAATCGCCTAAAAAAATAGTTTCACCATTTTCCGATATGCTACTCGTAAGGAGCTGTAAAATTATTGAATACGTTTTTACGAATTCCGATGTATCTTTTGGCTTTAGTGAGATATTGAGTTGACTTTAAAACTTTAAATCTATCAAAAGTCTGGGAAATTTTCGGACTTGTTTTCAAAAAATACATTGCAACCGGTCCATTGGCAGATTTTTTTACTTTACAATAATAACTAACAAATCAAGACACTTGTACATAAGTAGGTATTATTGAATAGTTCTGAAGAAAACACATGATAAAAATTCTTTTGTATAAAATTACAATTAAAATTAAGTTATAGTTAAAAAAATTTTTAAATTTCACGAACTGAAAATGCGAGCCAGTACACGATTACTTTCCATAATCTCCAGCTTTTGTAAAGGAAAAAAGTGTAAAGTTTTTAAACTTTTTAATAATGAGTAATTGCGGTAAACGAGTAATACAATAGTTTCAGTTTAATAATAGTAGGCATGGAATCACATTATCAACAAAGGGGTTATTGTACTTCCATCAATATTGTTAACTTACCTGAAAATAGCGGTTGATATCATACTATAACTTTATATTCCAATTATTGTGGCATAGAATTTAACTGATTTCACTTTTATTTATAAGAAAGATAACAACTTTTTTTTAAAAAAAAAATCACATCTTTGGAACAGAAAGGGCAATTTACAACTAAATGTGCTCCAAAAAAATCACTATGATTTTCAATTATTTATTTAAGATCTTCCACGTGGATAATCTCTTAAGACGAACTGCACATTTTAAATTACGAGCATCGAATAAAGTCATTATTAAGTTCAGCTCAACTTTTACGATCTGAAATCAATAAAACTATCTGTTATACGTTTGTTAAGATTTATTTCGGACGGACATAATTTTTTTGATATGTGGCTGGTTTTAAAGTGTAGCGGTTCATAAAGGGAATTTTAAGAAGTTTTACTAGAATAGTAAGTTTCTTTAAATTTACAAATGAGAAAATTTTGTTTGAATGTGCGCCACGAAAACAACACTAATATAAACTCATGGAAAACTATTTAATTTTAATTCGAAAGGATTTTTTATGTAGTAGCATAATTTTCTATACGGATTTTTTCCAAAATACTGCACAGCTATAATTGTTATAAATGTGTATCATCATGTTTCAACTTTCTACTGCAAAGCGTTCAAAACAATAATAAAAATACCATCCAACTCTTAAGAACCAATTTTCTTAATTTAGAATTTTATATTTTATGCCTTCTCTGCCCACCCAAAGTTTTAAAAAAAGGTGAAATAAAAATTACTTTCTGTCGTTTAAATTTCATGATCTCGAAGTCACAAGTTGTGGTTTTTGAACTATTTCGGTATAACTTCACTATAGAAAATATATACATACATATGCATCAACAAAATTTCAACTTTTTAGTGTCAGTCGTTCATAAGATCTCCAGGTCAAAGAAAAGGGTTATTAAAGGTCTTGAATTTTAAGTCGATATTCGGAATTCTTTAAACACTACTTACACTAAACTTTTGAAATTATTTTTCAAGTGTAAAAAGATACTTATGAGGCTAACTAAATTAAAAATTTTGTAAAGGAATGGGTGTTTGTAAATATTGGTAAGCTTCGTCAAAATAAAAAAATGCTTTTGCTCTTAGTAACGACTAAGTTAATAGCTTGGATCGAGACTGCAATAATTGCACAGTTCGGTCATGTTCATATCCAAATCTTACAATTTTATTTTCGATTTAAGCCTTTGTTTTAATCACACAAACCTGGGGAGTATGATTTGATCTTACTCAGTAGAGCTATGGACGTATTAATTCAAGTGTTAGTTTTGCACATCTGAGTCTACATTTTGTTTATCTTATTCGAGTCTTTTTCTTGTCTTACTAAAATAAGTCTAAAGAGTTATTTCGTGGAATATAGTTGATGCTAACACCTAGTTCATAATATTATTTTTCATCGAGATATATGTTGAATATGTTAGGTAAGTTTTATGGCGGTAATACTGCCCTGCAAACTAAAATTATCGCAATTGAATCATTAATGATTATTCACTTAGGTAAAGTATGGGTATATTAACAGACCAGTTCGTTTACGACTCTTAGATGAATCATTGACCGTCTCGTTTTGTAAGTCATAAGTGAATCATTGAGGTGGTTCATAAATGAATCACCAAGTGATTTGATCGTGAATAATTTCCATTTTTTTTTATAGAAAACTACTATTTCTTCACATACAGTGAACATTTAATGATATTTTCGGTGAGATACGATCACGATATATTTTTTCGTACTACAAAATCTAAGGTAAATTTAACCGTTTGGTGTAGGTACTAATTTTGCTTCTCTATTATTTCAATAATATTACTTTATTGATATTTTGTGAGACTTAAGTTCCACTTCGGTTTTTTTTCAGTAATAAATCATAGTTTAGAAGTCATTCAATTTGGATTTAAATTCAAATATTAATAATCAGTTTTTTTTCTCAAGTGGTAGTATGTAGTGGCCAACAGTTTAAAAAAATCCGGATTAAATCAAGATATTACGGGTGTGATGGTCCGGTTCACTGAATTATTAAAAAAAAACTATTAAATTTTTATTAATCACTTAAAACTTACAACAACATCGCACTATTTTCACATTGCAATCGCAAACTTAATACCTTAAAAATCAATGCTTCGGATTAGGTGGACGGATTGGAACTTATTTTTATATGATTTTAACACACTTTTGTTATACTTCCGATAATATGGCGAAGGTTTTCATGGGGTATCTTTTTGAGAAAGGCCGACAAGTAAAACGATTTCAAAGCAAAATATTAATCCAATTATCGCGACGGTTAAAGTTATTTGGTCGAATTTTTCTTGTGGTTTTTCCGTTCGCGAACTCCACAATAAACTAAAACTGCTATTGTTGATACGCGATTTCGAACTGTTCGTAATAAAATATACCTGTCGGTGGTGAATTCGAGCGCTCAACACAACCCTTAAAAAACGTCAACGGTGGTTGAAAGTTTGCATTATAGCCCGACAAATAGCTTTTTTTGCGGAATAAGCTCCGTTTGAGGCTAAAAAAAATATATAAAAGAAAGTTAGATATCATAACATGCCGTGTTAACTAACATGAAGTAAACTTTCTTACCGGTTGAAGTACAGTGGCGTCGAATGGAATTCTAAGGCAATTGTGTATCTGAATTTCACTTAAAATTCACGAAATATTTTTGTTTTAATTTCTATTATTAAAAAATAATAAAGTAAAACTAGTTATGTAATTCAGGCCTCAGGAAAAACTGTTTCCGTATCGAAAATTGATATTCTTTCGAAACGCCAGAATACATGGTATTCAATCTAGACATTTTCAAAATTCAACCCAGATATACAACGGAATTTTCACACTGAATAATTAGAAGTTCAATCTCCGGTAGTTCATATTTGTCCAGTTTGCACTGAATTTCACATACTAAAACCAATTAACATTATATTCTATAAATTTTTAAATTTATCTTCTATATTAAGGGGTTATACACAGTCAGGAAACCGAAAAAGGGTGAGTTTTCATGAATTTTTCTGTAAAGGCGGTTTAATTTATTAACATAAAAATTCATATTATATATTATGGTAACTTTTAAATTTATGCTGGTACTTTTTAATGGTAAAAATAATGGTTTTTAAAACTGCTATAGCTGATTGCGGGAACTCCTATATTGCTGAGACCACGATATCTCTGGATAGGATCATCTAAAATAAAAAAAACTAAAAGGATTTCGGTAGTAGGTAAGATATTTTATCTAATACTTAATCGAAGGAATACGGAATAAATCGATTTTCGATAACAATTTCGGCCTTAATTTTTTTATAAAATGGAAAATATTCGCGAGGACAATCCTTCGTTTAATCACTAAAAACACATATATAAAGCTTGTGTAAACATTTAAGACTGATCAGTTTTGCCGTTTCCGAGAAATTTGGTCACCGAACACAGTTTTGAGAAAAATGTGTTCAAAGCCTCCAAAAGTCTTTCAAACGCTGGGAGACGTCTATACAAGAATGAGTGTAACTTCGAGATTATTTGTCGTATTGACATAAAACTTTCTGTGAATATACATGTAAATTACGAAAATGAATTTTTTTTTTAAAATTCTGTCTGCGTATAGCCCCTTATTGCTCTAACTAAAGTTGATTTTTACGCGCTGATACCGAAACAACTATTCCAGCATTTGTCTACTATTTATAACTTTACCTATTAACCTATAGACACTATTTGCCAAAACCCGATAGAATTATCTAAAATGAGAGGTACTGATGCAAGCCCAAATTTAAATATTAAAAAGTATAGGTACACTGTATTATAGTGTTGTGCACTTCAATTACTTTTCGGTAACGAATAATTACTGAATACATCAACTGCAGTATTCGATATTTAGTATCCGATACTTCTTCAAATACTTTACCAGCCATGAGATATTCATTTGACTATATGCTCACATATACTCGGATATAGCTTAGTATTTAATTACTTCGGTATTCGATACTTGTTGAAATACTTTACCAAGCGGATTAGATATATTCTGTTTCATATGAGGTATATATACTATGGAGTGGTATTTGAAATGTGGCAATATCGAATATCTACTTATCAAAAGTGGTATTCGATACTAGTAATTGTAAAGTATCGAATACTAAGTACCGGATAATTACTTTTTGTACACCTCTACTGTATTATATTTTTACTACTTTAAAAGTAGGTAATGGGATGCTTTAACTATAGTAAAATTACACTGCATTGTGTACGCTACACAATAGTGTGTAAATTGTTACAGATAAATATGTACTGT
Organism: Beris chalybata; assembly: GCA_949128065.1. Classification (NCBI taxonomy): domain Eukaryota; kingdom Metazoa; phylum Arthropoda; class Insecta; order Diptera; family Stratiomyidae; genus Beris; species Beris chalybata. The sequence goes on along the minus strand of OX421895.1, from coordinate 17,509,645 downwards.
GATTACATGCTCTTTTGTAAAAAATTACTTTGGATTCCGTATACTTTAAGCACGCAAAAAAAAAAATTAAAAAAACTGTTTTTGTTTTGTTTTTCCTGCTACGAACTTATTTTCCTGTAAATTATTCTTTTTTTGTTTGAAAAATGCGAATAGATATTACTTACAATAATTTGAACACTCTCGAATTCGAACCAAGGACCCGTCACACATAAGTCCGATACGCTACCACTCGGCCACCTGAACATTTTTGTAACATGCTTATTACATCAAGAATAGCCAAGAATGACATAAGTACTATTCAAAAAATAGTACTTTTACATAATTTGTTTACTGTGTACACAACTCCATTGAATTATGCACAACTTCATTTAAAGTTACATATTTTCAGGTTATTTTTACAGAAATTACAACTTTTACACATTTAATAGCAAATAAGCACAGAATTTCCTTAAATTCACGTTCTAATTTAAAAAGTAGTACTTTTATATAAATTTTTTACTGTGTACCCAACGCTTTATTTTATAGCAATCAATGATCACTCTACTGGCAAACCTTTCCAATTTAATTTAATACTCCATCGCTGTTAGCAGTTGAAATCGCTTTACAAATACTATCATGTAGAGCTGACTGCCATCTAGTTTTCACTGTGGAACAAAGCTGACCTTGTCTTAAAGCTCTGCGCTGTGTTTGAACAGGAGAATACAGAAGTTACAACATTTACATAATTGCAAATATGCACAGAATTTCCTTAAATTTATGTTCTAATTTTAAAATTACAGTAAAAATTAGGTACTATACAAAAAATAGTACTTTTATATAAATTTTTTACTGTGTACCCAACGCTTTATTTTATAGCAATCAATGGTCACTCTACTGGCAAACCTTTTCAATTTAATTTTATACTCCATCGGTGTTACCAGTTGAAGTCGCTTTACAAACACTATCATGTTAAACTGACTGCCATTTAGTTGTCACTGTGGAACAAAGCTGACCTGGTCTTAAAGCTCTGCGACGCTTATATACTGTATGTGTTTGAACGGGAGATTACTGGAAAGTTTGATGAACATAAGAGAAGGCAGAAGAGTGTTCGAGAAGTAAGTAGAGCTGTGTCTAGTTTTCAACGCTTTTCTTATTGGATATTACAATATTGTAATTTATTCCGTGTTAAGTTCGGGTTGCCAAGGATTACATGTTATAATACTTACATTTTTCTTAGCTTTGCACTTTGCATCATTTTAACTGAAGGCCTTAAGCTCGTCTGTCTTTTTAAAACTGTAGCATTATTATTGCAGCAAGAATTTCATCTGTTAACTCTGTGGCAGCTTATTTATATCGGTTATGGTAAATCTTTCGGTTGAAATAGATAAAAAATTCCACTTACGTACTTATCGTATCATTGTAAATTTCTATATCTATCTCTCAATATTGCAGCCGTTTCCATTTCTCGTTAACAGTCCCCGGTAGTTATCTACTAAATTACCCAGAATACTAGCAGTGAATATACCCGATAGTTAACTGATGATATACATGGTATCCTAGAATGCCAAATATTAACTTACGTTTTCGTCTTTATTTTCATGTGCCTAAATTTTCCGAATTTTTAGGTTGGAGGGAAGGGTGTGTGGTAAAAGGATAATGAAAAATTTAATTTGATTTGTGTATCATATCCTGAACACAAACAAATTTAAACGGGCAGTGTAACACGGCTTGGTGTGATAAAAATTGTTCTCGAAAAGTTAGTAGTCTCATGTTTCGAAAACAATTTGGAATTGGATTTTGGAATTTGTACAGAAAAAAAATTGGTCCTCTGAGTATCGGGCATGAAGGTGGAAGAGGCTTGGAAGCAAGTATTATAATTTTTTTTTATAACGAAAGACATTAAAGATGGAAATTTGAAAATTATGTATTTTATATATGGCTTCTACTGTACGATGAAAAAAATTTTGAGACGGCCGGCGGTATTTTCTCTATCTTAGGAACGCTTTATGCGAGTAAGTTTAAACTTTTTCACATTGATGCATGAATAATGGAAAAGTACTTCGAACTAAGCAATTTCTTGAACAATCGATTTGTAAGCTACGCGTTTGCGGTAGACGCCGGAAATTTGTTCTTGCTTTTTCCAACAATTTTCGGGATAAAATTATGTTTTAAAAATATCAAAAAACCTATTTTATTATTAAAAAATGATGATATAACGAGTAAAACAAATAAGAAACTAGCTTCATAAATAAAACAAGTAACATAATTTAGTAATTTTTTTTTTATTAAAAATCTTTTTGTTTTGTTTCATTTCACTTAATAACTGTAAATGTGATAGTATTTTTGTTTTTAATGCAATATTAAATTTTCGTTTTCATTCTTTCACTTTTATTAACATATTCGTATTTGTTGATTTTTTTTTTGTAGTATTTGCTCACACACACATATAAATGATTTCCTGCTCTTCGGTGATTTTTGTGATCATTTTTTATTATTGAAATTATATTTAGATTTATAAACAAATTTAATTTGTGCTGAATGTCTGCATTGTTTTATTAACATTATAATTTAATTTTTTTTTTCATTAAATCAAAATTAATGCCATTTCTTAGTTATATTTTAATAATATCTCAGCACTTGTGAATATTAAAATGATGAAAAAAAAATTGTTATTATTATTTGCTCTATAACAAATGCTGGAAATTGAATTGAAGTTAAGAAAAAGAATAGAAAACATTTATAGAATTTCTCAATGCGTTTAACAGATATGAGCTGTATTTAATATAGTTTTTATTTTTTTTTTAATTCCTGAATATTTTTGGTAAATTAAACTTTAATTTTGGAGCACTGTTGTATAATTTGTAATGTTTTTTATTTACATGTATGTATTTTTTTTTTTTTTTAGAAAAGCGTGTTATTTAGAGTGTGTAGTTATTGATTTGAAAATTGTTATATATAATAAAAATTCTAGAATTATTAAACAACATGCAGTGACATTTTTCTGGAAACGTCTTACACTGAAGCACTCATTTAAATTTGGTGTTTGTATGTTGTTATTTTAATAGAGTCACGAGCATTCATTACTAAATTTTTTACTTTTGGGTATGAAATTTTGACATATACAACTTTATTTAGTTTGATTTTGCAAGGTTTTTATATTTTTCAATAAATACAGAAGTAGTTCGGCATTCTTGAAGCAAGTATACAGCTGCTGCTCGAATATTGATTTAATAAACTCTCTTTAATTTGAGAATGTTTGAAAGTAAAGCAAACAGACTTTTTATCGGATTAAGGCAATGGTTTTTGTTGATAATGCTTTTTTTTTAAATAACTGATAAATTGTTAGTTTTTATCTCATATATCCACAGATTATTTACAAAATTAATTTATTGCCTTTTATAATATTTATATTTTTCTTTCATATTGATATAATTTTAATAATGACTGACATATGAATAAGAAAACTTTAGATAAATAATACAAAGTCTCTACTGCCATACCGTAAAACAATAAAAATTACCATAACTTATTTAAAATATGATATTCTTAGTTATTTTATGGAACCGAACTAAAGTGGGCAATACAATAAAATGTTGATTAAAAAATGTTTTAAATGACTTTAACAATTTGTTTTGCAGACATAGTTGCTTTTGTAGCATTATAAAGTTTTTTTTTTGATATGGTGATGAGATAAATTTTATTTAATGATTTATTCTATAAATGGAAAATTATGTTTGTGATGATACACCGTAAAAATGGTATTTCTTGAAATAATAAAATTTCAATCGATTCAATCGGAATCTTTTAGTCATCAATATTTGTGAAGGATTCTTGAGAAATTTTATAAGATACATTGCAATAGTCACAATAGTCAGATTCAGATGCGTTTAGTGTCCTTGATTTCCAATTGAGATTTATACAAAATTAGTCTCTTAAAGACCTCATACCATGACGGTAGTGAATTAATAACTTTAAGTTCTTAGACTTTGTATATATGATTGCTTCGACCAACTCAAGTTTTTTTCAGTTTAGACGCATTTTCAATTGTGTCTTCATAAATAAAAATACAGCATTTACTGAATTTCCTAGCGTTTTTCGGATAACATTCTAGCAGTAACACAGTCTGTCATATACAAATAACATTCTGTGTGTAGTACACCATATATAGATGGAAATTTTATACATCGCTTAATCGGTTATGCAGAATCAATGGTAAACGACGATGTAGTTTAAAATTTTTAGAAGTAATAATAGAGTTTATACCTGGTTAAATTAGGTAAGTATGTTGATTACATTCTAGAATTGCAAGAAAGGAACGAACCATAATTTAAATTGTTGCACCTTGTTTGAAACAGCGTTGCCATATCTACAAACATACGTTTTACAGGTAAGGTGTTTTAAAACTTTGGACAGAAATACTAAGCTCCAGATTTGATGGCATCGGCCGCCGCCGGAAAATTGATTGTATGATTGGACATTAACTTATTTTCCTCTCAGATTGTAAAATTTTAAAGTTTTGGGCATAATAAAGATATTCCTTAATTCTCATATTGCACAAGACCGAATGAATTTTCGGATACGAATTTTCGTTTTCTGCTTATTGTTAAATCTTCAATTATTACAAAATTGGTTGAAAACGGTTATTATAATATTTTCAAGAATATCTACAAAATCGGTAAGTCAACTAGACAAGTAATTTACAAAAAAAAATTTGTAAAATCCATTTGTGTCCAGAAGGGGGTTGAAAAAATGAACGTAGAAAATAGAATGCATATATTTGCGCGATTTTCGCCATATCTATTAGGTCTTCCCAAATATTTGGTTCATTTTCATAAAGTTTTTTGAAATTCTACCTCTAAGGCGATACAAGGCGGTTGTATACTTTTTCACGAATTTTGCCATTTCCCCAAGCATGATAAGATACCCAATATCTCTTCACTTTCACGGGCTTCCCTAATAATAACATAAAACATAATTGTAAGTTTTTTCTTTATTCAGCCCCTAAGAGATTATAAAAGGGTAGACTACCTTTCACGAATTTCGTAATTTCTTTTAGAAGTGATAAGAAATTGAATTGGATTTTACTTGGTCGTGCTACCTTCATATTTATCTTTTATATATATCGCTTAGGTTTGATGATATATCGAATTTATTTTTACTTCCCAAGGTTTCCTATATAAGCGCCATAAAGTCAATTTTAGTATTTTTAGATATTCAATCCCAAGGGGTGTATGGCGATTGTATGCATTTCAGAGCTTCAACATATTTCTTAGGACGAATGGAATTTTTCATGGTGATTAGCTACTTTGTTTTAAGTTTTTTTCTTAGGATTGATGAAATATTTTGGATCGCTTATGACTTCTACAATCTATAATCGCCTATAAACCCATTTAAAAAATTGTCGATATTAAACTTAAAAGGGTTTTCACAATTTTTGCCATCCCCTAGTTCTGATGAGATATGAAATTGGTTATTTCTATATTAAATATTTTTATTTTATGAACAAGTCATAATCTCGAAACAACTGATGATATACTCCGACATTGAAAGCTACTAAAATTTGACTCGAAAATAATAAAGTTTCGCTCAGAGAATTGGAAGATTTTTTATTTTTATTATCAATTATAACAATTTTAAAATTTTCAATAATAAAAGATTTGACAATAGGTCGAAAAATGAAAAATCGGGTCGGAAAATTCGTTCGGTCATGTGCAATGTGTTCAGCACCTAAGTTACTTGCAATATTTTTAGAATACTGCGTCAACTAATCAACATCCAATTTCATAAAAACTAGATCTTAGTTTCATAAATTTTAAGGATTTACCTAAACAATTAAACATTAGTGTTTTTTTATCGCAACGTAAAAGAAACTTCTACCTATGTTCACTTTTTGTGAATACTCAATACTTACGAAAAAGATGTCTGATCCCTTTTAATTATTTTTAATAAGTTTAATAAACACACAAAAGTTGTGTATGCCTAGAACGGATCATCGAACAACAATTTTATTTTTAAAAATTACTATATATTTGTTTTGTATGTTTCAGTCAATATCAAAAGTAAAATTTCTGGTGCATCCATCTGTCTATTCGAATACACGAAAACATCCCTTTTAATTATTTTTAATAAGTTTAATAAACTTACAAAAATTTTGTATGCCTAGAATGGCTCATCGGACAACAATTTTTTTTTAAAAAATTATATTTGCTTTGCATGTTTCAGTCAATATCAAAAGTAAAATTTCTGGTGCATCCATCCGTCTATTCGAATACACGGAAACATGTGAATGGTTTGATGTAAAAAGTTGAAAATGGGTATATATATTATTTGTAAGGCTAAGTTCGTGGTCATAAATATTAACCGATTCTAGTTAAATTTGAATCGCTTTTTGGGCTACAAAGGACTTTAAAAACTTGGAAATCAGCTATTATCCGATTACTTGAGAATTCGCAACACTAGAAATATAAAATGTTCGCATACAAATAAAAGTGATCATATCAAACTAGTTTGAGAAGCTGCTTATGTATGTCCAACGTCATATAAATTGATGCATTTCTAAGACTGGACAGAATATTATTGAGGAATGCGAGGATTTGAAAGGAAAAAGTGAGGTAAACTTCAAATTGAATGGAGCTTTTATACGAAAGTCCTAAATTGTGGCTCGATAATTTGTGAAACAAAATTTCCACAATCCTTTCCAGTGATACAATTAAAATGAAGAGCTGCAATCATTTGACTGACTTTAATTTCACTTGAATATAATTCGCGGCATACACCAAGTTTAAATTTTGATTATCTGTACGACCTCCTCCAGGCGGTAGCGCAGCAACACGGGTGCGTTTACTCAATATTGAGCAACTCTTCTTGTTTGCATATACATAGTATAATTTTTTTTGACCACACGAGATGAGCCATGGCTTGGGTGGTTGAATTCGAAACCACAACCGCTACGTTGGTGGACCAGTGCACTTTGTTTCTAGTCTACCAAGTGATTTTACAGAATTCACTAATTCTCTCGCTATGGTAAAAAAAACAATATAATGTACATATATTTTTATTAAAACGTAAAAATAGGTTCTAATCTATAAATCGATTACGAGACTAACTTTATGCAGAATGTATTCGTAATTTTATAGTTTTTCGCAAAGAAAATTTCAATTTATGTACATATTATGTTGTTTTTCTAAGGCTCCATTTTTTTCAATAACTTCAGTTCGATAATACATTTTTTTTAATCAAAAAAAAGAGTCTAAACTCTATGCTGAGAATTGCCAAAAACTCACTGGCTTTTACTCATATTCAGCAGTCGTTCTAAAGGTAAAAAACGTTTCATACTTAAAATTTAATAGGAATATAAATATTGCTTCGTTCTTTACTGAAATAAAATAAATGAAATAAAAATAATTTCAAATAGAAAAGAATTAAAATTTTATTTAAATAAAATATAAAAAACGATTTCATTATAATAACGAAATCGTTAATTATTTTCAGAATAAAAAAAAATAACAATGTAACAATTTCGATAGATATCAAATAATTTCAACATTTTAGACTTAATTCGAGTTTGTTGTTTTCAAACAATATTTCCGTTTTTCTTCAACTGACATTTAATGTCGTGTCATTTAACTAGCTATTTATTTTTGAAATAAATCGGTTTTTTTACTTAACTTAAATATTAAGCGCTTCAGAATTGATATTATTTGTTTAATGTTTTTTATTTCTTACATACATACGTCCCTAAACTTTTCTTATCTTTACTTATTCGAAATACGAATCATTTATTTTTTTTTGTTTAAATGTTTTGGTTTTTTGTTTTCGTTATCCTAAAATTATTGTGTATCTTGAGTATTGGAATGTCTACTATCCTGAAAGAAAAGAAAGAAAGTGACGAAAAATAAATGAAATGAGAACGAACATTACATGTGAAATATTTGCTAGTCAAGAAAGGAAAATAAGGTATAAAGTAAGCAAATTAGGTAAAAAAGGTGAAATATGTTTAGTAATGTATTTATGTGTAATTTTGTTAATCCGTTGTCTTTTAAATTAAACTTAAATTTTATTTTTGAAATAAAATTTTTAAATTAAAAACTTTTGTTTATAAAAATAGACACGTTAGTCTTTTTTCGAAATTAACAGAGAAATAAGCTAAGGTAAGGTATTCACAGGGATCATACTTGATCTATTTCGTCTAATGATTCCAGCTTGGCGATGGGTGCGAATACTGTCCAATTGTCTGGGTCTTCCATTGTTTGATTAAATGAGGAAAATTTTGAGCACCTGAAATTTAGAAAAAAAATTTATTAATTATATTTTTTTTACGGAATAATAAGATTGGAGTATTTTGGTTTAAAAATAATTTCATCAATTAACAGGAGAATCAGAGTCACACACAAATTTCTTGACGAAAGGCTTATACCCTGTACAGACTATGCGTTTTAAGTGCGTAGGCAATATAAACGTGTTAAAAAAGGAGTGTTAGGACTAGGCAATTCGTTTTATTTTGATAGATGACTACTTGACGTGATTTATTTTGACAAGAAGATAATCAGCTTCATTAGCAAATTAATGCTTTCAAAATTATTTGAAACATAGGTGTTTGTATAGCAGTAATGAAAAGTAAATTAATTAGCTAAAATTAAGTTTCTGCAGCATTAAGGGCCGGTTTCACAGTCGAAGTTTAAAACAATAATTTGGTTTAAACTTAGGATCTCACGAACAAATTCCTAAGTTTAAAACAAATTTTTGGTTTAAACCTAGACTGTGAAACCGGTCCTAAGTAGTTTTCTGTTAAACGCGTTGCAGTAAAGTGTTTTCGTAAGCGAGTTCGGAAAGTGTTTTTGACGCGTTTAAATCGATTTAAACGCGTTCATTTCGTAGTCTGAACATAGTATTACTACCGATCACCAATATGGATTTTATTTAAGACATATGCGGGCGTAACTTTCATTTTTGTGGTTGAATTTTAAAATGTAGTTAGAGTAGAGGTGCTCCATAAGGAGCGCTTAAGGCAGAAGGATCCACTTTCCAAAATTTGTTTACTTATAAAATTTTAAAGCAATTGGACATGGAAACCTTGTAAACTTCACAGCTTCATTAAGTTGAGTTTACGCTTAATTCATCCTTTTAATAAATTGTCTATATTATGCCAACATATACCTATATGTATATCTGGTAAGTATTTTGGAAAAATCTGCTGAATTTATGTTTGAAACTTGATGGAAACTACAGCCTTTCATATTGTACTATACTATTTTTCGATCCAACGGAAACAGATGGCTTAATGTATTTGAATACTAAAAATTGGGATCAATAATCCTACCTCAAACACGAAGTACCTTTGACTTCATCTAGGGGAGTGTAGTTAATTAATTGTTTGGAAATTAATTCATAACAGAAATAGTGCATTTAAAAAAAAATTAAATAAAAGATAAGAATATGGTTGCGACGTTCGTTTAATTCATTGAAACTAGAGGTCTATGGTCCAGATTCAAGTGTCAATTCTTTTCCGGGCAACTAAAGAATTTCGGAGTTGAATGCATTGCATTGGAATTTGGACAAAGTATTTAACTATACCTGTTCATGTATGCCGGTAAATTGGATTTAACTTACCTGGTTGTATCTCTGAAATTAAGCAGACATTAGACTCGAACCCTAGCGTAAGTTCTGACTGGACATTGTTACATGAAGAAGCATATGAATGGGTTTGGTTTCTCCCAGATAACAATTCGAAGAATTTTTGATGACGAAGACGAAACATCAGAGCACATCCTCTGTGAATGTGAAGGACTTCGTCACTTCGGTCAGAGTTTCATGAAACCATCGGAAGTCCTGAGCATTCCTCTCCGTAAAATACTAAGCTTCATTGAAAGTACAAGGATTGAAATGGAATCACAGATAACCTAGGGGGATAACAGATAATCCAGGGGACGTCACAATAGGCCTCAGTTGGACAACTGAGGCTTCAGTGGCAGAGGTTAACCAGACCAACCCCATTTCAAAATCTAATCTAATTTACCTTTTTATATCTAAATACTTTCTTTACTTTAGAACCAGCTGGTGTTTCATGCCTCGATCCGGAATTTTAGCAATTCTTCTGAGTATCTGAGTTGACAATGCCTCCACAAATTGTTTATTTAGAAAATACACCCAATAGCAGTCTCTTGAATTGAATTAGTAAATTATTCATGTACTTTTCAATTGAATACGTTTAATTTACATGGAAAAGCTCACAAAATTATACAGCATTTCGTGTAAAATTATGTATATTTACATATGAAGAGAAAATTACGTTCTTTTTCGTGTAACTCTAGTTATCCAATTGAATTTTATGAAAAAAGAAAGTGTAATACAATATATGAAACCACTAAGTTGTACGCTTCGTTCGATTTTGTTTTCTACTGACATGCCTTCTCTAGCGCAGTGGGTACGCGCAGGTTCGATTCCTATTTACAGCCAAGGGTTTTTATTAAGAGTTAGTAAGTAAGAAATAATATCAAAAGTAGAAATAGGTACAACTTTTAAATAGTAATATTATATTATTATAATTTTTTTTTCAGAATTTAAATTCAAGACAATATCCAGTGAATTTGCTGCTTTCGAAGTAGAAATATTGATTGGAAAGTTTATTGACGGAAACAAAAAAAAAACAAAAAATTCACTCAGCTGTCTTGTGTATATTAGCAATATTTTTTGTCCTTCCCATTAAGTGCAATACTATAGTACTAAAGTTGTAATGAACTTCCGAAAATCACAAGTTTCAAGATTCATTCTATCATCTCGCACAATTTTTTCAAGAAATTCGCACCAGTTTTTATAGTTCTGCTTCGGTACTGAAGAACAGAATTGTTGCAGAACTAGCTCATAAACGCTGATAAAACTACGATCCAGTATTAATAAAGGAAATATAGAAATTTAGCAAAATTAGGTCAATTTCTAGTGGCATTCTGCTTTCGAATTTTACATTGACTCAAGTTCGCTTTTAGTTTAGAGGTATTTATTTTGAAGTTTTTCAAAATTTAATTCAAGAACATTTAAAATTTCCTGTAGGGTATGGCCAGTACAGTACAGTACAGTAAATTTTATCCAGATTTCGGAACCTCTGATTTTTAAAAGTAAATCAGGCAGGATAGAAAGTGAGAATGTCATTTTACTTCAAGTAGCAAATAAACCGCTGTCCTCGAAAGAAGCTACTACGCAAGTATTTGTTTTATTTCTAACTAAAAAATTACTCGGAGTTCAGTATTTCATCTAGAGTATCGTACGATTAGCGTACTACATAAATACATATCGTAGGTGATGCATGTTTTTTGTTTGATCTAAGATCTAAATAACTATTACTCTAATGCCGGACGTCGTGTTCGGCATAAAAGAGGGCTCTTTAAAAGTATTTATGTATGAGGTAGTGTATAAGAGAAGGCTGGTATATGTATTAATACTACTTATGTCCCTCTAGAACTTTTTTTTTTTTGAATTATTGATAGCACACAGAAGTGTGAACCAACAAATTCATAGATATTTAATCTTGGATGTATATCATCTCGACTATTCTGGTAAATCGCTACTCGATGACAAATATTCAGATCAAGTGTAGTACTGGATAAAAAAGTACATTCAGATCATTGAGGTCAACCCTAAGGAGATGTTCAATGCTTTACAGGATGAAATTTCCCCATTGTCATTAAGAAATGCTTTTCTTGCCTGTTTCCTGACCTTTTCACAATTCACATTTATTATCGTCAGGGTGCTTTTCAGAGATGTTAAAAGACGTGAATGTTCTCCCGATTCACTGGAAAGGAAGCAAAGAAAATCCGTTTAGTTATTGCTACATAGCCATTACATCTGTAATTGATAAGGTAATATAAATTGCTGGTAATCACAGTCATTTGTATACCTGGCGATAAAAAGTTTCACAGGTGGCTCTTTGTATTTTAGCTGAACACAAGAGCGTCTGTATTTATGAATTTGGAAAAGTGGTGTGATTACATTTGCCACAAAAAAACCGGTAAGCTGAATCAGGAAGTGTAGGAATTACGTAAATTTTTATTTAAAATTTATGTGCTTCCATGTTATAAAAATGATTTCTAATTTTTCAAAAAATGCAGGATATTCTCAAAAACAGACGAAAATATTTTATTAAAATAATAAAGTAAAATTAGTCTAAAATGGATGTAATTCAATCTAAATTCTATAAATCGATTCTATAAACTGTTCTCTATTCTACCTACAATTTTGGTATTGAATATCCACCTGTGCAGTCTTTATTACACTTTAAATACAATTACCAGCATTTTATTTGATCACATTATTAAATTATTACATTCTTAATTTTAAAGCAGATATTTGTAGTGATTTTCTGGGTGCCTGTTATACTCGTATTGTATGTATTTGAGAAAGGACAAGGTAAGAGTGATCTTCTCAATTTCGAAGTCCCTTTTCAATAAAGGAATTTCAGGTTCCAGGTATTCCATAAAGTAAAACCAAAGATAACCTCAACAAGTACCAAAGGAAACTCATATTACAAATATGCAATTATTAATTGGCAATGCCTCAGCGAGTACGACATGGTTAGAATATAATAATTGGCTCCAATTATTAGAAATTTTCTGATTTTGGCACACTTTCAGCACTTCTGGTATGTGCACTAAACTCAAACTAGATTGTTCTTTGTCCTGTGGTAAGTTCTACCTTAGTTTGTAGTAAGCATGATGTTAACCAATTATTATTAGAAATTACCATAACATGCAATAGTTCTAACTTCCACTTTGCATTGCATCCCCTAACCCATTGCATTAGATGTAATTTATTCCTCCATCTTCCATCTATGTTAGTGGCGACTCGTTACTTGGAAACTTGATTAAGAGCTACCTAGCCTTGCCATTACAAAAACTAGCCAATTTTAGCTTAACAATATCGAAAAATACCAAACTGGTATTGCATTAGATCTGAAGGATTTTAAGCTTTTATAACTTTATTAACACTATTAAGGGGTTGCATATAAAAATTTAGAGAACTTCTTCTAAGTGTTTAAGCCAATAAGAAAAAATTAACATGATATTTATTGCAATTAATAAACAACCGTTTTACAGCCCTGGGTTGAATATCGAAAAATTCCAGGGGTTTGTTTAAAGTGGACTATCTGATCAGACCTTAGATATAGGATACGAGTATCTGATGATCGGACCTGGGAGAAAGGATTAAATTCATAAAAATGGGACCACTTGTTTTCAACCACATTTTTTCCTTACGCCAATTTCCTTACAATTTAGTTATTGAAATTAGTTTGCAATATATATGTATATATGAACCAAGTTTAAACTTTTTAGCGGGAGCCGTTCCTGAGTTTGGAAAGAATCTACTCATCCCTGAATTCACATACTCGTATGTAAGAAGAATGGTTTACTTTCCACCCTTCCTTACCTTCACCTCTCATACCGCCTATTATAAAAATGTAATCGCATTCTGTTAGGGGCACCTTCTGTATGAATTCCAAAATTGAATCTCAAAATGTTTTTGAGTTTCAAGACGTTTCAAAAATTATATACTCAGGATACTCCTCAACTGTATTTCTATACACAAACCCGATTTAGTCTTTTCAACGATATTCGTTCGCGATAAATTGTCTTTCGAAAATTCCCCTTCCTTAACGACAAAATATAATTTTTAATAAACACTGCTAATCTTACAAACAATCATCAAGTTTCAACTTTGTGGAATGAACTGTTCAGTAGATCTAAATTTCTACCACTTAATATACCGATTTATCTTTGCTCATCACTCCGTAAACCAGTGGCGGTTGGCCGCAAAAAGCTAGTGAGGCTGAGCTTTAAGCTTGTGTTACACTGTTCGCTTTTTTGCCAGTTTTTTGCATATATTTTCGTGAAATTTATGGCGTGCTTGTAGGAAGCGCTCATTGATCATATAGTGTAACACAAGCTTATAAAGCTCAGCTTTTTGCGACGAGCTGCGACTGCTGTAAGCACATAGAAGTCATAACACTATACTGTGGTACTCAACTACTAGGACTGTACATGTACACCCATGGGTGTTTCTCAATTGCTAGGCGTGTTTGATTTGAGTAATAAACAAAATTCGTTTCTTTTGAAAATAATTTGTTTTAAATAAAGCATATTATAATTAATTTCTAAATTTCATGGGCGCACCGCTAACCCACCCCTGGGTGTTGCACTAGCCCCCATGAGTGCGGCACTTACACCTATAGTTCCCCCGTTTACACCAATACTTCGCGCAACACCCAAGGGTGTCCTTACGACAATCATTGAACCATGGTTCATGGAAGTTTTCAAAACACCCTTAAATATGGGTGTACTGCACTAGGTATTTCTCGAAACACCCATAATAGTTCGTAGGTTCGTTTCTTAGATGCTTTACGCTACTTCATATGCGTTCTGATGATGATGTTATTTAGTTGACAACAATATAAATCAGGGTAATTTAAGACACCAAATAAGAAAAATACTGGTCTTGACATAACAAGGTTTTTTGTACCAAATGCATCATATTAAAAATGTTTCACCATGACTACACTTGGCTGTACAAAAATGTTTCCCAAGTTTTCCAAATAAAAGCAAATTTAATTGGAATGAATCCTAAATTCGACGAATATGAAGGACACACACTCACCTGAATAAACTTTTCTCATTACTAGCAGCGCATTCTGGTTGTGAAACAGATCTTTGCACATTAGTTCGTTGTTGTTGTTGTTGCTGTTGCTGCTGTTGTAACTGTGGCTGAGTTTGTGATTTGTCAGCGATTCCGCACAAATCGAACGAGAAATCGCTTTCGGACGGCTGAAACGAAGTAGCAATCTGTTTCCCAGTTATGAACTGTTGTTGCTGCTGCATTTGATGTTGCTGCTGTAGCTGATGCTGCAATTGCTGCTGATGCAGTTGCAATTGCATTTGTTGTTGCTGATGTAGTATATCCAATATGGTACGAATGTCTTTATGCAAATTGGTCTCTAATGTATCTATACGTTGCGCTAATTCACCTATTTGATCCTTAATTGAGCTGAAATTAGAAAGTATCTATAGAATAAAAACGGCTGCGATACTACGCCGCTACAACAATTACCTAAGTTCGGATGATTTCATACATTGGCTGGTGTGGACACATTGTTCCTCGCCTGCGTTCGATATATGCTTTTGTGTCATGCCAATATCTTTTTTACCGCAGAAGCAACTATTTGTTGTTGTGGCACTGAGGGTGACTGCATCCGTTTCTTTTTCTTGATAGTCTTCGGATAGAAGCGGTGGTAGCTCGCTATCTATGCCACTTGCTTCGTCGGGTCCTCCACCAGCGAAACCAATGCCACCACCCAAACTCGCTAGCATACTGGTGCGGTGTTTGTGCGCGTGATTTTGTGGATCGGAGAGTGAAGCTGTAATGTTATTTTAACTTTTAGATTTTTGTTTGATAAGGTTCCTAAGCTCACGTTATTTACAATGGATGATAAAGAAATTTCTTAACCAAAAAAAAACCAATACTATTTTTGCTATCATATTTTAGGATGAAAATAACTTGAACCAATATTCCATCATTGAAGGTTTGAGTAGTTCGAACACATTGCTCAATGCATTTTTCCACAAATCGATTACTTCATCCTGCTAAATCAGACGAACTATGCCTAGAACGAAGTTGCAGCACGGAATAACACACAGTTGAACACGTGCGAAATGTGTTAAGTATCTAAACAGCTAGTACTACACTGTGGCATACATACAGTGTCAAATATTGAATAGACAAACATTATAAAAAGTAAAAATTTTCCCTTTTAGGAGCACAAGTATCTTCACATCAAATTGTCAGAAAATTTCTATATACGAATATAATAAAGTTATACCATTGAGATTTCTTTACTCGTCTCGTCGAATTAATTTATAAATGGGACAATATAAAATTATCCAAACAATCGATTCCATTAAAACGGACTTTCTTGTATGGCAGCAAACCTTAAATCAAATTAATATTTCATTATTGTCTAAATTAGTTATTTCTAAGTAGTTTAACGTGTAGTATGTGAACTGGTTTTAATTTAGTTATAAGACAAACAAAGAGGACAGTGTTTCTTCATGCTTCAGGTTATCCAGAACTTAGATTTAATTGCAGAAATTAATCTGATTTAAATTCATATCGATTCCAAAGACCTCGATTCTAATCTCATTGTCGTAGATTTATTGATAAATTTCAGTACTCAAAGATTACATAAGCCTTTGCTTAGCAGTAGATTCTGGGATCGATTTGTATTGAAATGGCGTTTTCGAATCTATTCTAATCCTAATCCTTTCCAACTCATTACATGAGGTGATGGCATATCATCAATTGCATCTATCGCATCTGATATGCTTTATTCCTTGTTTTAGTTTCAACTATTGAATCAATCGAAAATGTTTCAATCAAAAATTATTCAATTCTTAAACTATGCCAACGTTAATTAGCACAATTTAATTTCAGAACTCAAGAGTCATTTTGATACCTTGATTACAGATTTCGCCTTACTGTAGTTGAATGCTTAATTTCTAGGTCCTTAGCTTGTTTCTTGTTTCGCTTTCACTTAGAGTGTTAATGCTTCTTTAAAGTCAAACATAAAATCCAGATTCAAGCAAATTTTTTCCTTATGATTTAAAGATAGTGGAATTTTTGAACCATTGCAGCTGATTTTTTTGGCATTTTTTTTTTCTTTAATAATAAAAAAATTACAGAATTCACCTATAGTCACTTTACAGACAAGGCGTTTTATCTTCCTTTCAAATAATAATTTTATTTTCTGTACGCGAAAGTACATATGTACTGTACATAGCTCCATTTGGCCGAAAATCCGAGTTTTCACTATATTCGCGAAAAGATAAAAAGTTTCGATAGCTTTTCTGCGCTTTATTTTCCGCTCGTGCATATAGTTTCAGCTTTGATGCATAAGCCGTTTAGCATAAGTGACTATCAGTTGAAAATAGCTTAAATATAATATATCTACATAAGCTACAAGTTTCAAGTTCCTGGCGTAGGCTGTTCCTAAGATTTGCGAACCAATAAATTCCCGCTAAAACCTGCAACCTCCAAAAACTATTTTCAGAAAATCATGGATTAGGATATAACTGGTGTCCTATTTTTAAAGAAATAATTATACGCTATAGATGAAATCATATTGAGTATTATAAGTTTCTCTAGGGAAGTAAGTAAGTAAAAAATAATATTAGAAGTAGCTTAATTTAAAGGGTTGCTAATAATTTTTTTTTTGTTTTTTAGAGAATATAGAGTGCTAATTATACTATTTTTCAGAGAATATATATAGTGAATTTGCTGCTTTCAAAATTGTAATTTGCTGATTACAAATTAAAATTTTTTGATTGCAAATTGAAATTTACTACCCAAAAAATTGACTATTACTTTCCAATGTAATTTTACTTAAAAAAGTTAGGAATATTTGCCTACTATCCAAAAGATGTAAAAGTCAATGGATTTTTTTACTGTGTAGTCTCAAAATACATAGTGTCAGGGTAGGCATATTTTTAAAGTTGGGTTCGCTCACAAGAAATTATTATTAAGAAATAATAAAATTATAAAAACAATAGTATCTACCTACTTTAGCCGAACTAATAATTGCAAAACAAATGTTAAATCAAAAGGCAAAAGCCTGTGAATCCATTTTATAGTTTTTAGTAAATTTTTTTTTGGTTAATTGCTCTGCAATTTTCTTCTTAAATCTCTTACACTATAATTTTGTTAAGCTTCTTTTTATCATCATCCATTGTACATAAATTTCAAAACATAAAGTTATCACAACAACGAAATTACGAAATTTTGAAATAATTAAGTTTATGCACCATTTCTTTCAATATGTAAGTTGATTATTGTGTGATGGTTTTTTGGTTTGCAGCGTTTTGTGAATGGTGTCGAAGCTGTGCAGCCAGATTATCGAAAATGATGGTTTTAGTTTGAAAAATTTTGTTATAGTAGAAGGTGAAGAAAGTTCGATTAAAAAATTTTGAAAAAATTTTTCATTAATTAAATAAAATACTCGTATAAAAAAGAAATTAGAAATTAATTTTAAAAATAATAATGAGAAATAAATTACCTGTTCGATTTATTGGCTGGCGCTGTTGGTCACCAACAATATCTCTTTCCACATCACTTAAATGATCCGGTGTTAGCCTATCGTTGGGATTATCACATATACTACGCGGTCTTGTATGAATACCACTTCTAAAAATTGTATTAAGTATTAAAGGGGGGCTTGATTGCCTACTGTTTCTACAAAATTAAAATGAGAACCAATTAAACTATGTATTGTTGTCAACGATGCTATGAAATGAAAAATTCAGTTTTTAGATAGATGTAATAGTATAGAGAAAATCAAATAAAATAAGAAATTTCATTTTATTTTATTTTTTTAAATACAATTATATGTGGAAAATTTTTTGAACAAATTTATACTTACAGCCTAACTGATCTAGTATCACTATTACTTCTTTCTCTATCGTTTGATGGGGCTCGCATGAACCTCTGTCTTATTTCTACTCCAGCCTGTTCATCCTGTTGGCGTTTTTTTAAATATGTTTTCGTATTTAATTTGTAATAAAATTTTGAAATGTATGGTATTTTTTGTAACATTATGAATATTATTTATTCGATGTTTTGTTATTGTAATACAAATCGGCCAGAATAGATAGTTTTGTTGGATTTGTAGAGTAATATGATTTGTTTTGATGATTCGTTCCAGAGTGTAACAACATATTACATAAAATGAAAAAAATACAGAAATAACAACAATCAAAATGGTAACAATACGAGCAATTCAAATTTTGGTTATAAACTAGAGTAATTTAATATTGCGGAACTACTTAACTGAACTAGTTTCTTAATCTTTTGCCTATCCACATAGTAAATTTGTACGCTAATTGATATGTTTACACATTACACAAATTTTTTTTTCTCTTCACCGTAAAATTAGCAAAATTATGCACCACATTATGATGTACAAGCGTATCAATTTCAACGTCTTTGCATCATATGTGGTGCCATAGTCAAAGGTTTAAAGTGAGTGATTTGGAGTGAATTACAAAGGAACTGCTTTGACCATCTCTAGATGTGCATCGCTCTTCATTGATTACTACGATGAGAGATATTTTCGTAAGTAAGTAAATAAGAAGTGTATAAATTTAAAATTTCATCTACAAACAAATCTCCAACAACATAAAATATAAAGTTTTCTAGATAAAATCCTCAACCATCTCTTCTTAACCATTTGGCAGCAGGAAATTAGTTGAACTATGGCAGAAATTTATAGTGTAGTAAGGAAAACTTTTCTTTACCTCAAACGCCTAGACTTTTAGAATGCTCCATTAGTACCAAACTTCGTGTTTCTATGACTAAGACTTGAGATATGAAGTCAAAACTTTTAACGGTAAGATGCCCCGCCCAGCTATTATTTCCGAAAAGGAACCAACTAGACTATATAATTTTTAGATTAGCAATAATACTTTGTTTATAAAATTACGGTTGATACAATACTAAACTTTTCTGCTCCATGCAAACGGACTAAAAAGCAAATTTACTTAATCCATCTTTAACTTCAATTATGTAAGGACCTTTCAAACTTAACGTATAGTATTTTATGGGACTAGAAAAATATACTTACATCTCGCATATTGTACGTTATTACTAAGCTATTTACAAAGCTGTCATAGAATTCTGGATACAAGTCCAGTACATCCAGAAGGTCCTCCCGATGAATTTTATGCAGATCACAATATGTAAGCGCCCTAACATTGCTATTCGATTTACCAATAGTTGAGTATATACAAGGATTCTCTCCGAAGATATCGTCCTTTCCTAGTAATTATACAATTAATTAAAAAGAAATTTTAGCACTGAAAGTCCTTATGTACTCGTTGTTATCTAATACCTAAAATTACCATCACAACGTCATCCTTCAAGATTTCAATGGAACCACGCGCAATAAAGTATAGCGATGTAAGGACATCGCCTTTATGGACTAGCGTATCGCCAGGTGGGGCATGTGTTGTTTTGAATTTTAATGATAGCGCTCTATTGAGAAATTAAATTGTTTTGTTGTAAATACCATAAAGTTGTTTTGAAGGTGTCCTTGGAAAACTTTTTACCTCAAACAGCCTGGACTTGCACCATCAAACGCATTACAATTTGTTAGCAGGTTGCGATTTAAATGCAAACAAATTTCGGCTTGGAGACATTCGGGAAATCCTTTAAGTACGGAGTTCATATCAATGCCATTCGTATAGGTCCAAGCGTGTTGAAAGTATTCTTCTAGTCGTTGCCGAAGCGGATTTGGTATCTAAGTGCGTAATTAATTTATAATTTTAATAGTTTTTTATTATTATTAAGTTAAGTCCTTTTTCGTTTACCTGGTGAAATCGAATAAATTCACGAACGCGAAGCATTTGAGTATGGTATCGTGCCGTTCCTGAGTATAATCGCTGAATTATAGCAGAAACGTTTCCGAATATACTGGCATACATAAGAGCTGAAAATGTATTATAGGATTTTTTTTTAAATAATTAAAAATTAATTAATTGACATTGATATAATTCGGTTAAGGAATTAACTTTATTTCAATAATTGTACAGATTGTACATTGTAAATTTTTCCATTAATTGAAAAATGTTCAAAAAATGGTGAAGCGCGTATCCAACGAACGTTCATGCCTCAAAAACAGACCTGGGCATACGCAAACCATTTGGAAAATCCTTTCCTCGGCATCTGGTTAACAAAAGTTGCGGCACAGATCTGCAACGTCCGCTAGACCTAGTACTCTAGCACTGGCTCGTCAATGCACCAATAAGGTAATCAGAAAGAGTGAGTAAACTAGCTTGTGTCATCCTAGGAAGATTCCTGCTGCTGGACTAGTACAGATAATATGCCAACAGAAACACAATGGTATTCACCGAAGCTTCGAAAATGATTTCTGGTACAGGCGCGGCGGTGTTCTTACAGGAACTCGATAATAATGAGTCCTTCAGGCTACCGGACCATGCCAGTAGATTTCAAGCGGAGATCTTTGCAATACTTCAAGCCTGCAAAATTATTGAAGCAAAGGTGAATGTAACAGAAGACATCTTTGCATTGACCGCTAAGCAGACAATAAAGCCCTTAGCTCGAACACAACACGATCAAAACTAGTTAGACGATGTCGTGGAATTCTTAGCACTATCGAAACACGGCACAAAATTACCCTCTGCTGGGTGCGAGGCCATATGTATAATCTTGGTGAACAAGCTAGCTGATGAACTCACACGAGGAGGATTCAGCCTAAGCTCACTAGTTGGAGACCAGCACGTTGCTAGCCCCATCGGATCTATAAAACAGTCTATCGACTCACTGTGCTTGCAATGGACAAGAAATAGATGGTGAAATCTAACTACATGCTCAATATGAAGAACTCTTTGGCCTGAATATGAGGTATGAGGATAAGAGGTAAGAGCAAGTATATCCTGATCCTGAGCAGAAAAGATGCTAGCACACTAATCGGAGGGCTCCTACTGCCTGATCGATAGATACGCTAGATGACTAGGTGTTGAGGCAAATGATTTCTGTCGTAGCTGCGGTCAGCCCGAAATGGAAGAGTCAATCTTCCACGTCCTATGCGAGTGTCAGGCCACATCGGGATCTCGAAGACGGAACCTCGGCGCATATATCCTCGATGATCTTCGTGATATCCATAAGGGGAAGCTATGTAACATAGCAAGCTTTATAAAATCTACTATGATATATTATGGTTTTAATTTCCAGGAGTAATCATACTCAAGCGGGGAGTACAACGGATGAACACTAACGTCTAATTCAAGGAAGGTGATGGTATCACCACTCCACATAAAAGATTTCATCACACGCGGAGAGATTGAACACTAACGTCTAAGTGAAGGAGGATGATGGTATCACCACCCCACAAAGCGATTTCATCAGAGGCGGAAAGATTCCTCCAAGCACCGCGACAAGTGGTCTTTTGTGCTATACCTCATAAATCTTTCTGTAGCTTCAACCTAGACGTCCTCACCCATCTTTATTTCTCTAAGGAATTTATCTAGTTGGTGTAGGCCTGCTTAAGTTTGGGTAATGTGGCCAATGCAAGTTGGTTTGCTATTTCATTGCCCTCTATGACCTCAGGACTAGGCTCCCATTGAAAGGGGACTCTGTTTATGGAACTAAGGATACACAGTTTTTTTTTTTGGCATTCTCACTCCAGTTTTGGGCTTACCATGTGTCTGACTATCTGTGCGAGTGAGTATGCTTTTATTTGAGTAGCCCCTTTCGAGGTGGATCAAATTCCGTCTGGAAAACGGTGGGATATTCACCGAGGGATTCTGTCACCTAGGCGTGGGGTTCGCAAATGTCAGCTTCGGTTCCTTCTGTCATCTTAACTTCATCGGTGTGCGAAACAATGCTATCTGGGCGGAACTGCGGTGGGTCCCTTGCCCAGTTCTCTCTGTCGCAGACTGTGGAGTTAAAAAAGATTCCGAAGCGACAATGATAGGTTCGTATCGAGTTTGTTCTCTCTCTCTCTCCAAATATTGATGTTTATGTCCGAAAATAGCTTCAATAAGGTTCTGTGCAGACATACGGTAATTACAGCTGCATGGGTCCCAGGCTAGTACATGAATGCTGCCTCTTAACCTGGATAAGTTATGGCTAACTTTAACCTTTGGATTGGTTGCCGCTTTATTGGACTCTCATCGCGGATAGTCTTGCCTACGATTCGATATAGATGTGCAGCGGAGTCTACAGAACCTCCATAGCTGTCGTGGGCTCTCATTGCTTCATTGCCTGGTTTAGGCTGGATTAAGGTTGTGAAAGTTTGAAATTTCTTTCAGAGTATAAAATCATGAAGTATGTATATCTCCACAAGTGCATAAGGAGCCAATTTTATTTAAGTTCAGTCAAAGAGATCCTTTTGATTAAAAGTAACCATGGAATGGAGCTACGGTATGACTCGTTTGTACTATAGGTTCGTAGAGACAATAGTAAAACAAACAATTATTTGTTGACAGAACAGACTTAAAAACTCATTATTTTAAATTAAATATTAATCCTTGTTACGAAATAATACCCACAATAGTATTTCATACTGATTATTTCCGTTCTGAAGGACAATATGTAACATTTTCAATTAAAAAGGATCCTCCAACTACAATGAAAAGAAAAGGAGGATTATACTCACATCCAACTAGCATTACACAAATAGTGAATATTTTCTCGGCATCGGTATTAGGAGCGACATTCCCAAACCCCACTGAAGTTAACGATGTAAACGTAAAGTAGAGCGCTGTTATGTAACGTGACTGAAAAGTAAAAGAAAAAAAAACAGTATACAATTACAAAAATGACCATCAAGGATTTTCCGGCACGAAAGTTAAAAGATGCCTGGGCGCCATATTATCGCAATACCTTGATTGAAGGACCTCCGGTATTGTTCGGCAAGTAGGGTTCCTGCGTATCGTTCGCCAAGATGTCAAGCCAGCCGATTCTATTCCGTAGTATCGGTCGTTCGGCGTTTCCAATAGCGTACCTGTAAACCGGAGGAAAAAAAGGACATTCTTTTTAGCAATTTTCAAACGCATACCGTGTCCAATGGCGTTATGGACTCGGTTTTATTCTCTTCACCATATGCAGGCTAGCCAATGGGCTATCAGGGCAAACGTTGCCATAAGTAGAACAAGTACGGCCGCTCCATATTCCGAGTAACGATCGATTTTCCTAGCTACTCGAACAAGGCGCAGTAACCTGGCCGTTTTCAGAAGTCCTATGAGGGTGGTTGTCTGAAATATTAAATATTTTTGTATTAGCTGAACAAGCAGTAATAAAAATAGTCACTATGTGTTTTTTTCTGTGAGACATAAAAAAGATAGCAATAAAAAATTATAAAAGTAAGAAAAAAAAAAAAACAAAATAAAAAATTTAGACGGAATTGAACATTTAAAATGTGAGTCGTGTCCTTTAGGTAAAAAAAGCTTTCGTGCGGCCGTGGTTAAGTATAAATTGTGTTGGAATCAGTTAAAGTAAATTAGATTTCATTAATTACGGATAGGAATGCACTTTACATGCACAGTATGTTTACATGTCGGGAAGTTTCTGCCCACAAGTGCCTCATTTACTATGCATTCGATTATGTTGCAGCCATAAACATGATGCATATTGTATGAGTTGCTATACTAATAATTATAGAACATGATTTGGGACTAACATCTTGCCATAAATATTAATGTCGCTCCCTCACTAAGAAAGAGGAATATATACTACAAAGGCTGTCCCAGAAGTATCCGACGTATAGATGCCGGTGTTCCTTTTTTTCTGACGTATAGATGGCGGTTTTTCTTTGAAACAAGTTTGAACTATGAAGACGCTACACTGTTTAGTCTTTATTTCAGCAATTTTTTAAAGATGGAAAAAGTTGGTCTTCGTTATGTGATACAATACTTTAATTTGAAAGGTCTCAATACAAGCTAAACTAGATTCTACTCTGGGGAGTCGATACCTTAGCTTACAACAAGAAACTATTGGGTAGCAGAGTTTAAACGAGGTGGTACGAGCTGTCAAAACGAACTACAGTGGTCGACTGAATGAGTTGACCACACCAGAAATAGTGAAGAAAATCCACAAAATTGTATTGGATGACCGTAGTCTGAAAGTGCGCGAGCTTGCTGATGTCAGCAGCAAATGATGACAGTAGCCTATTGCTTTAGGCAAAAACAAGCTGTCATGTCTGTTTGCGACTGCTCAGCAGTTTACGGTTGTGGGTGCAACGCAAAGTTGAGATTGGACCGCGACGGTCGGCAGTACCAGCGAGACTGTATCTTTAGGCATTTCAAAAAGTACTGTACATACATCGTATATTGGCTGAAAATATGCACTTGAGAAAGCTGTGCTAAAGATAGGTGCCATGTTTGCTGACAATGAAACAAAGGATGAGAATGATTCAATCGAGCGTTCGGTGATGTTCTTTAGCAATAAAACTGAGTTTATGCGTCGGTTCATAGCCATGTACGAAATATAGGTACAGCACTGGACATCTGAGATGAAGGAACAGTCAAAACAATGGACAAACAGGAGAGAATTGACTCCAAGGAAGGCGAAGGTAATCCCATCTCCAGGCAAGGTTATGGCGTCAATTTTTGGGAATGCGTGTGGGATAATTTTCATTGATTATCTTGAAAAGGGAAAAGCAATTAACGGTGAGTATTATGCGAACTTATTGCAGGTTTCGAGTGATGAAATCAAGGAAAAGCGACCTCATTTGGCGAAATAAAAAAACATGTAGATTCATCATTATAGTGCATCGATAAATACATCCATTACCACGGTAAATCAATGGGTTAATGTTCGATTTGCTTCCTCACACACCCGATTTGCCAGATTCAGTCCTCTTCGGATTATTTTCTCTTTCCAACTTAAAGAAATTGCTCGTTGGTAAAAGATTTGCCATCTGAGAAGAGATGGAGTCTGCTGTTGACGATTATTTTGAAGAGCTCGACAATTCTCACTTTAAAGTGGATTTCGAAGCCATCCAACATCGCTTAAAAAAGTGTATCGACCTTAAAGGAGTCTATGTCAAGAAATCAATTGGATTTTCTTAATGTTTTCTTGTGTTTTTAGTCAGGTCTCAGATAGCCCTCGTTTATTAACTCCTTCTTTCATTGTACTCTATGATTTCTTATAGTCTAGTCAGCTGATCTATTTCTAAACTAGTTATTAACTTGTAGTCTACATCCAAACGAAATAACAAAAATTTAACTAAATTTTGTTCTATTCTAGAAAACCACACAATAGTTTGCTACAGAGAAAGAGAGGGAGAGAGAGAAGAGAGAGAAAAGAGAGAGGTAGGAGAGAGAGAGAGTCCGAACAGCATAAATCGGTCAAACGAGCTACCAGTATTCCCATAAAAAATGGTCGTTAATTTCCTCTACTAGATGACGCTAGTATCGGAAAGTTTTATCTATAATCTTTTTCTTTCGATATTGGTCTTTTATACCGTGGATGCACTGCTGGTATTGATATCATAATATTGTTAATACCAGCAGTGTATCACCCAATACTAAGCATATACAAGATAAACGGTCCGGTTTATACATTTAGTAATGGACCTGTTTCATTGTATACAAACTCGATAATTTTACATGCATATGCATTTTACTGCTAGTTGTGCCATTCCCCAATTATGTGGCGAGTATCTCAACTAAATGTCGTTTAACGATGCTTATACCAGATACTGTCAAATTATACCATATGTGCTGTGTATCATGTGCAGCTAGTTTAGTATTGTATTGATTTCAATACCATGGTTTGTATACTATAGCTGTGTATCCATGGTATTAGCTAGTCTCACAATAGCGGTGTGATGCTGCCGTAGCATCAGTACAATTTTACTTTATTATTTTTTTCATAATAAATTCTTGTGATCGACCTGAAAAAAATTAGCTTGCTCGAAATTTTTACGTGTTGACACTAGTGAACCTAAAAAAAAACCAAACCAAAAATGTCTGTCCATCTGTCCGGCATAGACGCCTTTCGCTGTACAGAAAGCATTTGGAGGCCCGTACCTCGCAAACTCCTTGAGATATTAAGTCTAACCTAATCTAACCTAGGTGGTCAGTTGTATAGTCATCTACACAGCATCTCAGCATTAAAGGCGTTCCGGATTTCAACCTAAAAAATAATAAATTTGCTTCCAGATCGTTCATCATTGTAACATAGCTGCCGCAACTATAAATGCAACCATAGTAAGGTTCTTTCAAAATATGACCAACCGAACGTATTTCAGGCTGAAATATTTGCATTGATTAAAGCAATAGAGTACAGAATCAGCCAAGCTGCTATTAAAGCTGTTGACTTTAATAACAAATTACTTTAGTACAAGTTAATTACTAGTTAAAGCCTTGTGAACTTGCTTGGGAGTAGTTTTGGGGCCATGCCTCCTAAGTCTAAGACACTACTCAAACTTGGAGCAAATTGCAGTACATACGACGCTTGTCCTTACGATTCCTATATGAGGACGAGAAATTGTAGGTAACGGTAACCGTTTAACACGTCCTTAACAAGTTGTAGTAAGGGAAACTAACTATTGGTGTCATGGAGATATATACTGGAGATGACAAGAAGCGATTGAGTTGAAGGCGGACATCGTCGCATTCACTTGCACGCAAAACAACAATTGACATAACGAACCTTTTTTATCTCACTCACCCACACGCTAAGCCAACAACACAGATCGTGTTTTGTATCACTTCTCACCGTGTTTCTGGTTTTGAAGCACCTTATACAAAACCGGTGGCTTGTCGTCTCCAGTAGCTCTGCGATTGGTGTGAACAATACCCTGAAAATACATTGGATACCTAGTCACACCGACTTACAATGGGAAGCACAAAGTCCTTGGCAGACTGATAGAATTTTAAAAATCTTTCTGATTTCCGGAACACTTGAAAGTGTTTTCCGAAGCTAGGCTGGGGGAACTCAAACTTTATTTTATTTGAGAAAAGAAAAACGTGAATACAACGTATATGAACTATTTACAGAACATTACCCAGTAGGAAGACTTGGAGAAATTTTTAGAATCACCACTTATGTATGTATGTCATTGTGGAGATGAAAACGTTTAAGCACATTGGGACATCAGCACCAGATATCGGCAAATCCTTTTGACCAATCTCTCGGAATTTCCGATAATCTCTTTTTTAGAGAACTTGGCTCTTGGGATCAATATCCGGAATCAAAAATTCAGACTTCGGTTCCATAAGATCCACAGTGGATCCATCATGATTAGTCGTGGTATTACAGTTCACCTCTATTAATCGAACCATAGATCCAAACCATTGTTGTGTTTTGTAGGCCAATCGCTTTTATTTCGTTCATATTGTAACTCCTCGGTTTTCCGATTTGGCTTACTTATTAGCTTTTGATCTCAATCGTAGATACCAAAAGATTACGTATATTAGTTAGATCTTTGGGTGAAACGAAGGCTAAGCGTGCATAGATATTATTTACACAGCTGGTAAAGAGATAGCAATCAGAACATATTGTTACATGCTACCCTGCATATATGCACAAATCGATCAGTATTCATTATGAAAAGCAATACCCAAACAGCTTAACAAGAAGATCAGCCAAATACCTTTTGCCTTTTTTACCAGAAAATTCCACCTGTCGCGCCATTCACAAAGAAAATTTGTCTGGAAGTTTCCAACTAGCAAGTTGCAAGTTGCAAAACGCCGCGGTTATCTTGATTATAAATCCAGTGTATAACCATTGGTTGCGCAAAACTATGTGTAAAGCGATTCGGATTGGTAGCAGTCACCAAGTTTAAAAAAAATCGGGCTTACGTTACATAAGGGACTAGTTTGTATTATAAATCGTGAAAATGTTAATTCAATATAAATTAAAATAATTTTTTCAATTATTTATAAATTTAATTTTTAAATTTAATATAATTTATAAATTTAGTTTTTAAATTTAATACCTATATAATTTATAAATTAAATTTTTAAATTTAATACCTATATTACATATTTAAAAATTTAATTTTTAAATTATATATAGCTTATAAATTAAATTTTTAAATTAAATTTTTTAATTTAATATAATTTATAAATTAATAACTTAAAAATAATGATTTTTAAAAGGAATATCCCAGAGTGGCTGCTGAGCAAACCTTCGAACAGATAGCACCTCTGTTTTTTTGGCAGAGGAGCCTGAATACTTTATAGTTTGGGTTGTTTTGATATCATTATCTTAGTTTTAATTTAGACGATGTAAAAGTTTAAATTTGTAATTTCACAAATTTCTAGTACAACGAGCACGAAATTTACTATTGGAATCGATGGAAATAAGATTCATTAAGATTCTTCAATGGGTCTCACGACGACTGTAGTGCCTAAAATATAAATTTTCTTTTATCTAAGTCACTTTAACTGATTCCTGAAAATACTATGTAGAAAATTACTGTAGTTTTTTTTTAAATGTAAGGGCTGTTTTATTTTTATATTTAGCATTTAAAGTATGTAGGATTTGTATTAAATTTTAAATATTTGTGTTTAGCTGGACTATCATTTAATTGCTACATATCTAATTGATGGGAAACGTTTTAGTTTATAAAGATAGAGACTTAAAAAGAATTGTAGATAGTATTATATAAGTATAGTGTGTACTAATTATAATAATTGTGCGTACTATAAATTTCAAGCATTACAATTTTAAGCATAGTACTGGTACATGGGAGTACTAGAAAAAGGTGCAGTAAATTTAAAAATAAAAGTGAAAGAAAGCGATTGTATGAAAAAAAAACTAAGAAGAAATTAAAATGTGCAACGAAAATTTAAAAATAATTTGTATTATCGATTTTGTTTCACATTTATGGTGCTCGTTCTACAAAATGACTTGGACTTTACGGAGGTATGAGGAATTTTTCATTGTGGCGTTCTTGTAGCACCTATCAATTATCACATCCCTTCAATTGGATTTCACCTGATGATAATTAAGTTGTATGCAATTCTTCTCAGAGCAAAATCCAAGATTTTGTAGTTTAAAAAACCGTCGCAGGTATGTTGTATAAAATGATGAGGTATAGTGTCATGCAATTTCTAAATTTCTATAATTTATACTGATCGAAATTTCGTACGGTGTTCTTGTTAATTAAATTTTGTGTTGAATTTCACCCCAAAATCATTTTAAGAAGGTATTAAAGTGAGAGTGTTGCGCAAAGCGGGTATAGTGAGTGCGATGTATTGCTTCCCACAACTTATTTTACAATAAAATGTTTTATTCGCATCCTACAAACCTTTTGCCAGTTTCCTTTATTGCATAGGCATTCTCCTAACGCATTTCAAATTTTTATTTAATTATTTACTGATTTTACACTGATGATCCTTGAATTAATGATAATTAATTCAGCTTGCTGCTGGGAAATAATTATTCAACTAATTTGTGTACTAAAAGAGATATACAACCCCAAGAAAATGGGTTCCTGGGAACTTCCCGAACTAACCAAATTTTTTAAAAGCAGCTAAACTAACAGGCCTATTCAGCGCCAGAGTCACAAGTCACAAAGTAGGTTGAAAGTCACAATTAATACAAAATTAATACAAAATTGTGTCTCTCCACCTACTTTGTGACTTGTGACTTTGGCTCTGAATAGGCCTGTATGTGTAGGTATTTTTTTAGGGTAGTATGGCTATGTTTGGTAGATATGTCGTATGGTTGTGAGAGGAGTTGATGGCTTATGAAATTTTTACTGGATGATGTAACAAAGTGAAGTAATTTATTTAGTTAATGAATCGCACTGTAGTCCGACCAGTGAGGAATTCAATCCCTTGGTGGAACAAGGGGTCATCTCGTTTTTCCCCGATAGGAGAAGAATTGATTTTTTTGATCCCTTATTGCATTTACATTATTTTATTAATTTCTTTTATGATTTTATTAAAATTATTAAGGATTTTATTAAAATTCATAAGTGATTAACAGCATCAGCAGCTGAATTTCCTCCGAAACCAATAAGGAGTCAGAAGAGTTAAGTCCTCTCAGTTCATCCTATTCCCAAGAAAGGAGAACTTTACAAAATGATTCACAAGGAATCTGCACTTTTCACAATCACGTGAATGCGTCGATTAGTTCCCAATGAATATAAAAATTTTTTTTTAATAGTTCGAGTTCATTTTCTGTTTGTAATTAATTATGCACCCTTTTAGTAATAAAAACTTTATTTTCTTTCAGTAATTTCTTATTAAAAGCTGTACCATTTAAGATCTCACTGCCAGCGTTCTGCTTCGAAAATATTGTCAGACTTTTGTTTCAATTAGGCAAATATTTCAAAGTCATACACTTGTTACGAAGAAGTTTGAATTTCAGGAAGTTCATAAATTTGCAATTAAATTTCGAAAAGTTTTTGTTCTCGAATATTTTACAAACTACTTTCTTTTGTACATATATTCAGTCAATGTAAAATTCATTTAACCCCAGGTGACAGAAAAATGAAATAATTTAATAATCTCAAATAAATCACAAAATAGTAATAAATTATTGGCTAATGATTGAAATGAAATTTGGATTCTGGCTTATTAACAAAAATAAATAAATAATATGATTTCAACTGTACCCGTGAAACAATTAAGTAATCATTTCATAACACAACACATTGCATCAAAATAAATCTCCTGCATGAATTAAGCAGTTGTAAATCAAAATCAATTATTTTCGATGCTATGATAATATTAGTATAGTGCAAAATTTCAATTCATTTGAATCGTTAAAAAAGATAATTTTCATGTGTGGCATTCTATTCAAGTACACCCTTGATATAAACAAGAAGGTGGCATTTCTACCTTAATTAAAAATAAAATTAATAAAATATAAGTTTCCAAAAATATTGCAAGACTAAATTCGTAGTATCCGGAAAATAATACATTTTTCCAGTGCAGGACGTATATCCAATGCAAAAGCTTCCTAGCTTCCGCAGATCTCAGACACACTTTTTTGACTCTAGAAAGCGCAAGCACGAATTTTTAGGAGACTTTTGTATGGAGCCTACAGGAAAGTGTAGCATGATACCTGTTTAACCTTAGAATTGTGTTTGGGGTACACATGACCCAGAAGAATATTGCCAATTTTCAACACTAGTGCAATTCATATGAAAAATACACAGGGGAACTGAGGACCCCACATCACGACAATGGTGAGAAAAACAGCAACAGGGATTTAGATTTAACCTTAGGGTTAAGCCTTAGGGTTAAACCTTAGGGTTAAGCCTTAGGGTTAAAACTTCTTAGTAAGCGCTTGTTCGGAAAAAAGCAAATATTCTTGTATTTATGGACCCTAGGTGTTCGTCATTATAGCCACGCGGAGTAGAAGTATTGTCATAGATCTGAAATTCGATTGTATAGAATTTTTTTTTAATTTTTGCGTTTCAAAAAGCCTAAGACAGGACGAAAAAGGCCGTCCACAGTATAAGCCGTGAGCCGGACGAAACCACGTTGAAGGGTCCTATCTTACAACCCTGATGAGATGTTAAATTTAAATATTTTTCGGTGAGTAAATTGATTTGTGGGATCCAATAGTGAAAAAGAGCTACCAGAAAACTTTGCTAAGCGTTGACGACTCAATGATGTATTTATCAAATGTAAATCTTCACTTTGGAGCAATTTGTGTTCAGCGACACTTAAGTATTCAAAACGAGTAGGTACTACATTAAATCGGAAATTTACTAGTACCTACATATAGCAAAGTCCTTAACGCTCCATTAACAAATAATCAATAAAACTTTTAACCTTGCGTAAAGTATCTCAATGTATATTTTTCCGAATTAAATCAATTTAATCCCAATATTAAGAAAACAATCCACAAAAACACACTATACTAATCTCCAACCCAACGTTCCGAAAAGACTCGGGCTTCTCAACCAAAACCAAGATTTTTCTGCACAAAGAAATCATACGGCCCATGATTGTTATCATGGGTTTCCGCATCTGGTTTTCAGCCTCACCAAGTATCCTTGAAAAACTCGTGAAATTAGAGTGTAAAGTTTAGGGGCATATACAGGCAAAACATGAAATATGAGATTCTTTCTTACAGTACCGAAGAGCTATGATGGATCAAAATAGATACCCCGAAGCAAGGAACTTTGTTATTTGGGCAAGGATCTTATAATGAAGTACAGGCCTAATGAAAATAAAATGATAACAAAATTGTTTACGGATAGTCGATAATATGACGCTGCCGACGAGTTAATAAAACACACAAATTTTTCGTGGGATTCTTTTCTTTCTTTACAGGTGAAAACACAAATCATCGAACGAGATAGTAACTCCATCAGAAACCACGAAAAGAAAATGTGGTGGTACATATGAGAACTGTTAAATTTTTGATTGCATGGCGAAGATTATTTCCCTGCGTCTTCACTGGCAATGGCAATGATAACGGAAATAATAATAGTGTATACGCATGAAACGCATATGACAATATTGCTCTCAACATTGCCAAGGCAATTATTGACATGTCAATTTTTCAATATTGCCAGAAAGCGTATCGACTGAGAGAGAACATCAAGGTTTGATCTTGAAATGCATGTAGGCCTAGTGACCACTTGACGAAAATAAATATTTCGGAGAGGTGGTATAAGAGATGGGGGTGCAGGAGAGCGGAAAGTAAAAATCCGAATTTTATTTTCCGACAACAACTGGGAGCCATAAAAAAATATTTTGGTAGGGTTAACGAAGTACAGGGATGAGGCGGTTTTCTCAGGAACGGCTTCTCCTAGAAAGTTGAAACTTGGTATATATATGTATATGAGCCGTTTATTTTGAAAGTGGGGCAAGTCCATTTTTTTTCTTGACTCCAAATTACTTACAGATAGAAAGATCTTAGTAAGTTTTATCTATTATTATCATTATCTCAATTTTTGTAAAAAATGAACTTGCCCCACTTTCATAATAAACGGCTCATATATAGGTAGATCTACTATAAAAGTGATTTAAGCAAAAAGTCGAATTCGCATTGTCGTATGGAGGTGGAGCAATACAAATTGTCAATTGTAACTACATGTTCCAGATGGAAAGTTTAAGATTTTTCCTTACGCCACTAACTGAATCGATTCTCTCAAATATAAAAACTAAGATCAAAGTTATTTTGTAGGGTGCTTCTAAGTCTTTTGTATACAGCACAAGGCAAAAGATACATATTGAAAAAACACAATAATTAAGGTTTAATGCAATTGCATGGTTTTTTCTGACTCTTTGTACAAGCATCGAAATCGATTTATTATTGCAGTAAATTGATCTCTGGCAATGATTTCAATTAGCTCCATAAATCGAATTGATTTTGAATAGAGTGATTGAAAGTATTGTACAGAATTAAAAATTTTTCCTATAGAAATCCAATTATGTTTTCTCCGCGTTCCAATTTCGTCCCTCCGGGTACAATCAATAATTAGCACTGGATAAGTTTTGAACATACAATTATTAATTCGCAGAGAATAGGTATTTTTCAATTTTTATTTTTCTATTTTTATTCAGCTCTTTCTGCATTTAATTTATAAACCAGTATTATGATTACTTTTTGTTGGGTTTTCCAGGTTTTGGTGGAAATATTATTTACGTAAATAACATCTGTTGATATTCCGTAATTTTCACCACAAAGTTTTCTGTTTAAATTATTTATATTGTTTATATTATTGAAAGTGCATTTTATCTAACAGGTACAACAAGCAGATATAAAAATATTCCATTTCGAAATAGTGTATTTTTATAAACCATTCAAAATATTATAGGGATAACAGCAATGAAATTTATTTAGAGTTTCTTAGAAGTCTGCAAATAGCCACGTGGTTATTTTTTAGGTTCTTAGTCGCATAGTAACCTACACCGCATCTCAGCATAAAACGCGACCCGAACTTCTACTCAAGACATTATAAAGTTGCGCCCAAACCATTGCCTAATTTTGTTAAATTTTTTGTTTTTAATTACGAAAAAATATTGGGAATGAATTATCGGCTTAACATGTTAGGGGTAGGTTATTTGTCGGAACTCGTAAAAATCATTTTACACCCTTTCAGGGGTTGAAGATTGCAAATTACCAAAACTTTGTTTGCGTTAACCCTAGAACTAGTTTTTGTTTGTTTGATATAATCATAACACATTTCTCAGAAATATAACTATAGTTGTAATGATCATACTACAAATATTTTCATGATTGATGCAATCATACTATGTTAAGAGCAACAGGATAGTAAAGTTAGTACAACCATAACATTAGTTATCAGAACTATCTTACATCTTGTAAGGTATGGTTGTATGGTTCACGCAACTATAAATACAACCATGGGAAGGTTCTCCCAAAATATCACAGTCATATTTTTTCTTTGATTGAAGGGGTTTAAATATCAGAAGACTGCTCAAACTATTTTTCTCCTCATTACATTTAAATTCTTTAGAAGTGAAAGCCAATTTTATACCCAATTAGAAAATATGTCGGAATTCGTGAAAACCCGCTTTGTGTTAGAATATCGAAAAACTTAGAAAACAGTTTCTTGGTGCTTATATAACGAGCCTGCAGAATTGAAATTAATTTGATAACGCTTAGCAAATATATGATAATATATAGCGAAATCCGTGAAAAAAACACAGACATTTTTTTGGCTCCAACCCTGTACGCCAATTCACGTCTGAATCTTTTCTTGAATCAATTAACTGCTGTAGAATTTTTAAGACAATACCATATCTTGTGCGATTCTTGAAATTTTACTAAAAAAATGTATATGGTATCTGCCCCGTACTCCACTGAACAATTTTACCAAGTTTCATCCTCTGAGCATAATAGGTTCCTGGTATCCAAAACCCCACGTTCGTTTAGAACCCCATATTCTGATGCCCACAAAATTTACCACTCGAAGGGTACTCAAGCGTATCTCAACATTACACCCATTCTGGACTTCTAGCCATATTTTTTATTTATTTATAAATTTTTATTTTTTTCTGAAGACTACTTGATTAAGAACTAATTCAATATCTCATCAGACCTAAGCGATTTGTTGGAATTCGTAATAACAATCCAATCAACCCACTAAGCCAGGGGTCGGCAACCTTTTGAGAGCGAGGAGCCTAAAGTTACAATTTACAAAATTTCCCAGTTTTTACAGAGCCACTAACATTTTTATTTCAATATTTGATTAGGATTGATTAGGATTGATTAGGATTACCATAGGTTTATAAATTTTATTTTTGATTTAAAATAAATAGCTTCAAATATGAAATAATATTTATTCATATAAAAATATACAAATGTTTCGCGTAAAACATTTTATTTGTATTTTAGCTAGCTCTGCTAGAATGATAAAATTAGTAATCAAATAATATAACTGTAATTATTGAATAATAAATACATAGTTATAATATTTACATCAATGGCAGCATTGGCATTGCATGCCTCTTAAAAGACCCAATAATGTGCATATAGCACGTCAACGAGCTGATACCAACGTAATAACCAACTTGTTTCCTTGTATATAAATTCGATAATTTAAGCTGATATAGCCTTCTTTTAACTGCCACCAGCGCCATCTGTTACTAAAATCAACTGAAATTTGAAGGAATAGCTGTTGAGGATTTTTATATATTCTTCCGTCAGTTAAGATTTTTTTAGCGTATTTTACTATTTGTGTGTGATGTGATGGTTCACTTTGTATGGTACATTTCTTTATTACGAACGAAAGTGCTTTTTGCCGCGACATCATAGGTGCGAAGAGCTATCAAAGATACGATTGATAGACACTTGAAATTTTGTCTTTGCCGAATGTTATAACAAGTATGTGCTGTGCTATGTTGTATCGCATATCATGATTTCAATAAAGTAATTTGCTTACAAGCAGTGTATCCATGGTATCACTTTATTTTTTATTATATTCGTTCAAGAGAATGCTTGCTCGCA
This sequence comes from Beris chalybata, assembly GCA_949128065.1. Lineage (NCBI taxonomy): Eukaryota > Metazoa > Arthropoda > Insecta > Diptera > Stratiomyidae > Beris > Beris chalybata. The sequence goes on along the minus strand of OX421895.1, from coordinate 17,473,219 downwards.
CAAATATGTTGATGCGAAGATCGTCAGCACTCCAAATGTCAACTTTTTCATCTAACTGTAGCATTCTGGAAGATTATTCCATGCGTCAAATATTGGGTCTGGGGAAAATAAAGTTCGTGGCCCTTTTTTTAGTAAAATTCAACTGGTTTTCTTATAGTGTGTAAGTGAATTTATTTAAACCAAATATGCTTCATTATTATCGACAATGTTTCACCATTTTTCGGCCATAATGCTATCGGTGAAGAACTCTTCTGGTTTCTGGTTGAAAAACAGAATCAAGTGGTTTTCACAGGCTTCTTTTGAAAGCAGCTTCACTCCATTCAGTGAGTTCCGCAGAGATCGGAACACATTATAATCTGAGGGTGCTATGTCTGGACTATACTGTGGATGCAACAAAACTTCACAACCAAGCTCTCGCAATTTTTGACGGGTCATCAAAGAACCGTGTGGTCGGGTGTTGCCATGATGGAAGACAGCACCTTTCCTATTATTCAACTCAGGTTGTTTTCTTTCAATTGCCTGGCGTAACTAGTTGGACATAGCGCATGGTGAACGATTCCCTTCCAGTCCCACCATACACACAGCATCATCTTATTCAGCGTCAACGCTGGCTTTGCAACGGCTTCTAACGGCTTCTAACGGCTCACCATCCCTTATCCACGGTATTAGACGCTTCCGATTGTCGTACGTGATCCATTATACGGTGTACATTTGGTTATTACACGTTTCAGAAATGGCTGAATTTCATGTCGTTTCAGCAACGCATCGCAGATGTTAATTCGGTCAACTCATAAGGAACCCACACATCGAGCTTCTTTTTGCACCCGGCCTTGTTTAAATGGTTCAAAACCGTTTTGTTGAGTTTTAAGTTAGAGTATGTATTAAGAAAAAATAAAATAATATAATTATTAATATTTGTGCATGGAACTGGAGAGCCGCATCTTGACTTCGAAAGAGCCGCAGGTTGCCGACCCCTGCACTAAGCGTTTGAATATTGGGAAATTCCATATTTTGTTGTGATCAATTTAAAGAATAGATAACAATGGTATTGTATATGGTAAAAAAACCATCGATGAGGGAAAGGTCTGACTTGAGCTAAGGCAATATGCAAACTGAATTTTGCACTATTTCCAGGTACAGGAATGTTTTCGCGTTTGGTAGGGAAAAAAATTAAGTTAGTTCTTTTTTCATTACAAATCCAATTAGTGTAACTACGTGCGATTTTACTAAATTATGAACTTCACCTTAATTTGCATAAAGCTTCTCTCACTTGCCTCGTCCAGTTACGTTATTATTTTTTAATAATAAAGTACTGTGATGCATCTGAAATTTCAAAAAATTTACTACTCTGAAATTTTGTATTTTCACGTTTTATGGGTAGAATATCGCAAAATGCGGAAAACGCTTTGTAGCACTCAGAAATGAATGAAACTCGATACCTCAAAAGAAATTCGTGACAGTGAGAATCTACCCATTTTCGCAAAAGTTTTGTGAAATAATAATTGAGATAATTTCTAAAAATCACTCGGTCGTGAACTTCACAATAATAAAAATGTAAACCTTGAAAGACATTTTAACATTGACGGTCCAGCAACAAATTTTACGGGTGCTTTGATGCCCCTTACAGAAAATATCAATAGCACTAAAGATAGGCTTGAGGAGATGAATCAATGAACAATCATGCAATGAATCACTTTATTCAATTTGTCATACGAGGGGAGGTTAAAATGTTCTCATACTGATAATGAAGGACACATTGAGGAGATAAGAGTTAATTATCTTTAGATAGGCCTACTATCAGTATTAAAAAAAAACCTAATACCAGATTTTTCCAATCAGTCGTTGAATATGTCTTATCTTCTACATACTTCAGTTTCCCATTATAGAGCAATGAATTTTCTAATGGATGGTCGAACTTTCCTTTTGAAATTCATAATAGGTCAGTGTGGGTTTATGGGGATGCAGCTCCCTCTCAGGCCATCGTGGTCGAAACTTTTTAAATCACATTTAACATGGAGTGTAAGATCAATTGAAGTCACTTCGCCAGAAATTATTAGAGAGTTGAACAGCTAGTGCTGAATAATGATCGTCTTGAAAAAAGATAATTTTTTATAAAGGTACGGGCATCTTAAAAGTGATCGCAAGATGGGTCCCCCGGAATATTTCAGCAGTTCAAAAAAGTATTCAGATAGTAATGAACGGTTTAGCCAAAAGTGAAATCCAGCCATCTACTCTACAATCCAGCCGACGTGGACTACTAATCTTAAGCGAGACCTCAAATTTTTTAATAATTTAAATTTTGTTACTCAGAATGATAACTCTTGGACTCGCACATTACTAGGCATCCTTGCCAAATAATTTCAATTCGATACAGTGTTTCTTCCGGATGTTCCAATATCTAAAATGTTTTCGACAATATTTCAAAAACAAAGACTAGATACGCCGTGCTCCCATTCCTTCCGCTAAGTATAAGAAGATTTTCCAAGAATTAACATCTATCAAAAAACTAAGCGGGGATATGTCATCACCTATAGGTGTGTAATGAAAACTACACTGTTTTAAAAAATTGAATTTTCAATCCAACTTTTACAATTTTTTTCAGTAGGTATATTTAATTTTTTCAAGTGAAACTACTCATTTCCTCTACTTTTACACAAAATTACTAGTAAAAGTACTCATTTCAAGAACTTTCAGTAAAAGTACTCATTTCAAGAACTTTTACTTGAAATTACTGGTATTAGTAAATTATTCATGTAATTTTCAACTGAATAGTACAATTTACTTGAAAAGTTTCACAAAATGACATAACATTTTGATTTAAATTAACTATATTTATATATGAATTTAAAATTACATTCTTTTCAAGTAAATCGGTTATGGACGCTTCGTTTGATTTCGTGTTATACTGAAGTGAAAATGAAACACCTTCGGTGACGCAGTGGCCACGCAGTAAAACCAGAGTGGAATGGCGATTTCGATTCTTACATACAGTGAAGTGATTTATTTAGAGTAAGTAAGAAAAGAAATAAGTGTATCTTGAAAAGTGTCATTAATTGTTTTAATACACTTTTTTTTTTAGAAAATAAAGAGTTCTAATTGTGTATACTCTATTTTAGAGAATATCCAATGTATTTGCTGCTTTCGAAGTTGAAATTTGCTAATTGAAAATTCAAATTTACTAGACAAAAATTGAAAATTACATTCATATTGACTTTTACTTGAAAATGTGAGGAATATTTGCCTACTATCTAAAAGACGTAAAAGTCAATGGATTTTTTTATGATGAAGAGATTCAGATTCACCTGAACCTTTCCGGCTCCTCATTTGGTCTGAGAGTTCACCTTGTAAACTAATTATCCAATAGATCTAGCGGCCCAACGTTTCAAAAGCTGTATATCCCTTTTCTTATAAAAATCCTACTGGTTCACGAAACTTACCTGGACTTGATAAAAGAAATGACAAATTTAAATTTAGGAAGACAAATAGTAAAGTCTTTCACTCGAAAACGAAGACATAACGACATGAATACTTAAAAAACTTGAAAAACTAAGAGAATTTAACATTTTTTTTTGCCAACTTTTCCTTCGGTTTTCATTTCATTTTTTTTTCAGTCAATGTGAACGTAAAATCGATAAGAATAAAATCTAACAACAAGAAATAGCCAATCGACAAAAAATAATAATATTATACCTTAATAAATTACTAAACAAGCAAAATATTATTAAAAATATATAATATATTGGTTAATAATTAACGGAAATAATGCAAACTAAGATTTTTTGGTTTTTTGGTTTACTTCAAAAATGAGGTGTTCAAAATTGTGTCGAGACATTTATTATTGTAATAAACAAACATTTTATATTAAATTCATGTAAAAAAATTATTTTACTAATAGCAGTGATTAAGAAAGGCAGAACTCTTACGAAAAAGTTTGGTAACAATATGTGAGAAGTGTGTGATATAAAAAAAATCTATAATCAATAAATAATAGGAAAAAAATTAAATTTTGCAATTTAAAAATTGTTGTGTTGTTAATAATGGTAAATTTTAATTGTTTAGAGTTGTTTGTATGTTGCTTTTATTTCTTTTGTAGTATTTATTTTGTTGTTGAAGAGATTTATGTCATCACCTATAGGTGTGTAATGAAAACTACACTGTTTTAAAAAATTGAATTTTCAATCCAACTTTTACAATTTTTTTCAGTAGGTATATTTAATTTTTTCAAGTGAAACTACTCATTTCCTCTACTTTTACACAAAATTACTAGTAAAAGTACTCATTTCAAGAACTTTCAGTAAAAGTACTCATTTCAAGAACTTTTACTTGAAATTACTGGTATTAGTAAATTATTCATGTAATTTTCAACTGAATAGTACAATTTACTTGAAAAGTTTCACAAAATGACATAACATTTTGATTTAAATTAACTATATTTATATATGAATTTAAAATTACATTCTTTTCAAGTAAATCGGTTATGGACGCTTCGTTTGATTTCGTGTTATACTGAAGTGAAAATGAAACACCTTCGGTGACGCAGTGGCCACGCAGTAAAACCAGAGTGGAATGGCGATTTCGATTCTTACATACAGTGAAGTGATTTATTTAGAGTAAGTAAGAAAAGAAATAAGTGTATCTTGAAAAGTGTCATTAATTGTTTTAATACACTTTTTTTTTTAGAAAATAAAGAGTTCTAATTGTGTATACTCTATTTTAGAGAATATCCAATGTATTTGCTGCTTTCGAAGTTGAAATTTGCTAATTGAAAATTCAAATTTACTAGACAAAAATTGAAAATTACATTCATATTGACTTTTACTTGAAAATGTGAGGAATATTTGCCTACTATCTAAAAGACGTAAAAGTCAATGGATTTTTTTATGATGAAGAGATTCAGATTCACCTGAACCTTTCCGGCTCCTCATTTGGTCTGAGAGTTCACCTTGTAAACTAATTATCCAATAGATCTAGCGGCCCAACGTTTCAAAAGCTGTATATCCCTTTTCTTATAAAAATCCTACTGGTTCACGAAACTTACCTGGACTTGATAAAAGAAATGACAAATTTAAATTTAGGAAGACAAATAGTAAAGTCTTTCACTCGAAAACGAAGACATAACGACATGAATACTTAAAAAACTTGAAAAACTAAGAGAATTTAACATTTTTTTTTGCCAACTTTTCCTTCGGTTTTCATTTCATTTTTTTTTCAGTCAATGTGAACGTAAAATCGATAAGAATAAAATCTAACAACAAGAAATAGCCAATCGACAAAAAATAATAATATTATACCTTAATAAATTACTAAACAAGCAAAATATTATTAAAAATATATAATATATTGGTTAATAATTAACGGAAATAATGCAAACTAAGATTTTTTGGTTTTTTGGTTTACTTCAAAAATGAGGTGTTCAAAATTGTGTCGAGACATTTATTATTGTAATAAACAAACATTTTATATTAAATTCATGTAAAAAAATTATTTTACTAATAGCAGTGATTAAGAAAGGCAGAACTCTTACGAAAAAGTTTGGTAACAATATGTGAGAAGTGTGTGATATAAAAAAAATCTATAATCAATAAATAATAGGAAAAAAATTAAATTTTGCAATTTAAAAATTGTTGTGTTGTTAATAATGGTAAATTTTAATTGTTTAGAGTTGTTTGTATGTTGCTTTTATTTCTTTTGTAGTATTTATTTTGTTGTTTTTTTTTATTAATATTCTGACTTTAGGAAATACCTCATCTTTGTCCAAGCCAAGCTGTAAAATATGTTTGATTTTCAGTTAAAAAACATTTTAAATAAAAAAAAATAATTTGATCTTAGTTCGTATATACGTAATTGTTAGGGTTTGTTATAATTTAATTTTGAATATTCAATAAGTAAAGTTCAATGTTATTTTATTTTTTTCTTAAATTTTTTTATCATCTTAAATTTTAAATATTATTGGACAAAATAAAAGATATATTCAAAGTGCACATAGGCATCGATCCGTTTTTTTTTTTTTTATATAACATACATACAAAACAGTAATTGTAATTGCGAAAGCTTTTTGACGAGTTTTGCTTGAATTTTCGAAGCCATTGTTTATTTAATAATAATAGAAAATTTAGTAGATTTTTTTAATAGAATCCCACGAGCCCCATTTTGGTTATAAAGTTTTATATTTAAAAATTATTTAGTAAAAATTGGTTTCCATCAATATTTCGTTTAGATACGACGTTATTATCGAAGATTCCTAGTAAATCTCCAGTCATTTTATTGATCTAGGTATGCACATGCCTTTTTTCGACATGCAGCTATCTTTTATATTCCGGACAACACTTCACATATCGAACGTATTATAAAGACTTAAAAATTGAATTTATTAAATAAAATCTCTGAGGAAGGTAGCAGCTCACTTTCCTAAAGTTATTGATGTCCTTTTTGCGCTTTCCCCTTTTAAAATTGGATTTGAAAGATTACCTTTTTTACAGAAATGAAAAAAGGAATGGAAACTGGATAGAATGTACTGGTGGATACTCTTGAAGATGTTCCAAATTTGAATGCAGTATACCATTACGAAATTTTAGTTCAATTTTTTTTAATTTTTTTATATTATATTGCAACTATTGTTTGGTTATACATAATGTATAATTTTAATAAATAATTATTTGAAAATATGTATTTTAGAAGACATCTCTTTGCAAGACCTGCGAGCAGGTAAATTTCTTTCTAGAAATATATTATTATATTCACAAACCCCAAAAATGTGTAACGATGTATGATATAACAGCGCCCACTTTCAAGAAAATTTCCTATCGCGACATATATAGATTTGTCTCCGAGAACCGGTGAGCATTTGTATTGATCCGTGTATTTTTTTCACACAACGTCTCGGAGAATCTCGCAGACAAAGCGACATGTCTCCGAAAAATCTGCGAGATTCTTGCAGATTTTACCAACTGGGATAGTAAAGTTTTAAATTTTCAATCGTAGTATGAAATAAAACACTAATAATAAATAATCTAACGTTCACATCTTCGCTCTGCAAGTACCTCCAAAAAACATATATCTGCCTTAGAAAAAAGACAGAAATTTTTGATGAAGTCCAATTTTTGTTTTCGTCAGACGTACCGCGAAAATCAACCTCACCTGAAGACTACTTTCCCAGATAGGAGAGAGTGTAGTTCAGTGGTAGTGTATACTAGGTCTTGTAAACATTGCTTCTGTGATGTCGTAGGTTCAATTCCCACTCAACGCATAAAATTATTTATAAGAATTTACGAAATATTAATATAAATAGAGAACAGTGCAGAATGTTGATGATGGTTCTGTGGTTCATGGTTCTGTTTACATTTTACAGTGTTCAGCTTCACAAACACCATCAGAGCTACCAGACAGTCTGCCTGAACGTTTCTGCAGTCATTAGAACACACACGATTGTATCCCGATGCCCCAAATGGTTAATTGAGCTACACCTTATTTCATTGTCCGACATTGACAATATTTCATTGTCCGCAGAGGAGGTGTTTGATGCCCTAACAAATATTGACGTCAAAAACGATCCTGGACTGGATTTTATTCCCCTCATACTTTTATTTTTGTTTAATGCCTTTCAACTTTCAATTCCTTTACACTTTCTATTCGACAAGTCACTGTCATTAGGGATTTTCCCTACGGCCTGGAAATCGTCGAATCTCACTCACATTCACAAGAATGGTGACAAACGAAATATTGTGAACTACAGAGTATAGCAATACCGAAATTATATGAAAAACTTATCTGCGATAAATTCACTAATGTTATCAACCCCATTCTTAGTGACCAGCAGCACGGTTTCAGAAAAGGCTCAACCACGACTAACCTAATGATTCTTGTAGCTGATACACTCTGCTGAAAAATGGGCGCCAAATCGACGCAATCACAATACTTTAAAAAGATCGGTATAACAGCACCTTTCCTTGACTGGCTTAAGTCATATATTAGTTTACGATAGAACTCAACGTGTTAAGCTCCAAGGCTTCATTTCCAAAGAAATATCAGTGTCCTCTGGTGTATCCCAAGGAAGTCACTTAGGACCTCTTTTGTTCAATGTTTTCATTCAAGATCTCTCGGAAGATGTCAATCACATCCAGTGAAGCACACAAGTGACGTGTTCTGAGCAGTCTGTTAATGAGAGGAAGCTTACTCAATTAAAGTCTCCTTCCTACTGAATAAGATGGGCAATATTGAAAACACGTACAGCCCTACTTCATTGCCAATTCTCTAACGGTCCAACCCTGGATTTGAGCACAGTGGAAGCTGGTAGACGGATCAAAAATCGTGATAGAAGCTAGAATTGGTCTAGAGTGTTCTAAGTAGAATCTGAATCAATTAATCTAGGTCTCCTTGTACTAGGGGACAAATTCGATTCAAGGAAAGACTGATCAGACGATAAGGTCTTCCCAAATTTAGCTACTCTCAACCGCTAATTTAGGGAGAACCACTGCAGTTTTCTTTATTCCAGAGCCGTATAAACCAAATAGACTACTAACATGTAAGATTATCTATTACCCTCCTCGTGAAGGTAGAGCAAGATGACTAAATTAATAAAAAAACAAATTTTGTTTCTCTTCCAGGATTTCGTAACAAAAATCGGAATACAGCATTGCTAGAGGTCACTATCAAAGGGGGGGGGGGGGGGGGGTAAGATTCAGTCTGTCGTTTTCTCTGATTAACTCCCCTAGTTCAGAATCACAAATAAAGCAGAGACTTCTGCTTCAGTTCTGCACTAGGGAAAAACTACAACTTAACGTTGTTGAAGTGACGCCATTGCTTACCATCCTTAATGGGAAACATAAACAATAATTTAAGGGACGAGTTATTACATACTTCAATTAATTAACCTTGATCAACCAGAGATCTTAAATCGGTGAAAAAATCCCATTTAGATCATAATTCAAAATTATTTTATTCTTGTCTTTAAAAGTGTTTCCGTACGGTGGAGAAACAGTTCAGTTCTAGTAGTGTGTCACTGACTGGGTTAAGTCGCTCCGGTCGATTTTAGGGTTGATATACCACACATTGAACGAACAATAATTTCGAGAAGAACATAAACCTGCAAAGTTTCTTGATTAGGGTTTAGAAATCAATATCCTGATTTTACTACATTAAATACTTCTAACTGATATGCGGCATCTCACCACTTAGTGCATTTTTAAATTAAAGGGTATAGTTTAGTAGCTAATTAGAAATATAATTAGTATAGGACTGGATAGAATACGCAGTTTGGAAAAAGTGATTCCGTGAATCCTATCCAAAAGTTAAAAATGGTAGATACTTTATTATTTAAAAATAACAAAGTGAAATTGCACCAGGAAAATAAATTTTTTTTTAAAGTTTTCACATTATACATAATACGTAGACTGGAGTGGCTTAGTGGCTAAAGCACTTGCCTTCGGTGCACCTGGTACAAGGTTCGAATCTGCTTGGCGACAAGTATTTTTCGAGAATGGGATTGGGTACCACACTACCAGTTCACCCAGCTGTAAATGAGTACCTGAGCTAAAATCAGGGTAATAATCACGGATGAGCGTGTGGCTGACCACTTCACCTTTTAGTGTTCTGTTGGTCTAGTAATAAAGTAACTGTAGCATTACTTCAAGGCTTAGGCCCAGTTTGGACTGTGGCGCCATTGATTATTTATGATACGAAGTCTCTTTTATATTGAAACCAATAACGCAAATAATTCACAATAATTCGTGGTTTGGTTTATAATTGATTGATGACATGACATGATTTTTATCAAAATCATTTATCTGATCGAATTTATGCGATTTCAGAGGAGTGTGCATTTTTTTTTAAATATGTCGTACATGTACTTTCTTTATTATTAAAATAATAAAGTCTGATCGGTGTCTAGAACTCGAATAACTGAGTCCTGTTATTAAATTGTGAGTCTCCATGTTATTTAATCTTAATTTTTAAAAAATTATAGTAGCGTGTCTGCTTGTTCGACTTATGCCATAAAAAAGTCTTTTCACTAAGATCTTTTTTGGCTGAAATAAGTTTTTTTTAAATCATGATGTTTTTATTCGTTCTTCAACAAAGCTGGAAAGTCGATGTTTTTAATTTTCTTTAACATATTATATTTCAGAAAATTGAAATGGAAAGAAATTCACACTATGTCATATTCTAAAATTTTTTTAAAGATGAATATATAACTTCTGAGAAACGTTTAATGAAATTTTTTAAAAGAATATATAAAGTTGAAAAGTTTGAACAACTATCGTCATTTCAGAGAAAACTGGAAACATTTTACACTTTCCTTCAAAGGAAACACTCAACCGAAAGAGTAAACTAAAAGTCCTCTTTTCCTTAATTTCCTTTAAATTTTCCATTAGTAAAGACTAATTAAAAGAAAACTTTCCATAATACAGAACCCGATGAAGATAACAAAACAAGGCCACAACTTTTGAACAAATGGTGTTTATTTAAAACAGTTTTTGTCTGGAAAATTATTTTCAAAGAATTGGTCTGGAATGGCATCTTTCCTTGGTGCATTGTTATTCTCCATTTTTATTGTTTTATTAATTTTGCAGAAAACTACGTTTTAGTGGGTTCTTAAAAGAAATTTACAGACCAGTTTGATCAAGAATGGTTTAAAAAAAAATAAAAATTTGTTCCCCCTGGGAGCAACTTTTTTACTTTAGGGTGGAAGTCAGGGATGCATTTAAAGTTGAGTTGTGGTATAAGTTAGCCTCTTGGTTTTCATATAGCACATCACAACCGTAATTTTATAAACTACTAATTCTAAGATCGATTTTTTGCCATTCAAATAAAGGCCCCGTAGAAGTGAGTAATAATTCAATATAACATTGAACCTAAGACATATGGCGGAATTCGTAAAGGTATTCAAAAATGGATATAGACGATATGGCAGCATTCGTAATTCGATTTATTGTCATCCACTCAGGGTTTGAATAACGAAATAAAGTAGGTATCGCTTATTGTAATCATTTTGGGACCAGCCAAAAACAGTAACATTAACCGGTTTATAACAATAGACGAACGAAAAACGAACGTTTGTGGAGAATGGGACCCACCTGTTTTGATAACCAAATCCGGATTATAACATTATCCGAGACTATAATAAGCGGTATCCAATGTACATTAAAATGGGTTTAGGCAATTGAATTAAAAGGTGTAGAAGTAAAAACTATTTCTATATCCCATTAAACCTAAGAGACATGACGGTTCTTCCTAAAAGTTATATGAAGATATAGGGGTGGAATATCGACAAAAATTTTCAGTTGTTGAATACGGAGAAAAGAAATATGAAAGTGAAACCAATAGCTTGTCGAATCTTGTAGATATGACAGAATATCGATAATGGCTGGGGCTTTAAGGTAGTTGTATCATAAGTTGGAGGAAGTAAAACTAATCCGATATCGCTATAAGAAATAAGAGCCAGTTGGAGTTCCCTAAAACTTGTAAAACCTTTTTAAACCACATAGGGGATGAAAATTTAGTAATCCCGAAAAGAATTTTTGACATCTGATCAAGAAGTGCGTCTGGAGTAATATCGGAATTCGTGAAATTGAATATAAGCTCTTTATACCTTAACACCTCTTGAATATCGAAAAGTTTAAAATTCGACATTTAGGTGTGTGTATATCTCATTAGAGATAGGTAATGATATTAATAGATATGTCAAAATTTGTAAATTCTAATCTCCGACGAAAATGCTAACGCATTTTGCAAGCATTTATGTGAAAAGCCAGGATAAGATGTTAATTTTTCAGATTTGTAGCATGAATCATTCTTGAGATATTGTATTCTCTTCGATATTGTAATAGCCGAAATTGTGCCTTGGCCACTTCGAGAATTTTTCTTTGATAGAATTTGAGACATTGCGGTCGTACCTTCTTTTGATCTAAGGACATTCTTCGAAGCTTCTGAACACATTTTTTTGCCGGGGATAGGTTGTAAGTCTAGCGCCCAACTGACTCAGGTATATGATGAACGGATAAGGATTTTTAGAAAAAAAATATTGTTGAAAGGGAAGAATACATTAGGTAATACGAGTGCTATGTCATGAGTGGAATTCGTACCCACAATCTTTGGGACTAGCAGGATACTGAGGCCAGATACGAGTTTTAGAGGGGATCGGTTTCAGCTATCAAGAATACTTGATTATTCATAAGCCCTTTAGGGTGCGTTTTCATCTCCGCCGTTTTGCGTCGCCGACCACATTCTCCATACATTAAAAGTGAGCTCTATGAAGTGCCGAGCCAATCGTCGGGAGGCGCGAGAGCCGATACTAATATGCCTTTAGTAAGGAGATGGTTTCACATGTTTCAGACGCAAAGGAAGTCTTCCACTGTCTAGACTCAGCAGCAAAGCATGTCGGGCTAAGGGTCAATGAGAATAAGACCAAGTTCATGACCCAAACAAGAAGAAGCGCGCCAACTAGACAAAATATGACCTTGGGGGACTACAACCTGGAGAATGTGGATCATTTCTCATACTTGGGATCACACCTTGTAAGAGACGGCAACGAACGGGACGAAGTAAATCAACGGATCACACTAGCGAATAAGGCATACTTCACGGTTCTCCCGATCTTAAAATCGAAAAAAGTGCACAGGCTGTGCAAACTTCGTATATACAAGACCATAATAAGACCTGTTCTACTATATGCAAGTGAAACGCGGACTCTCACCCAAGCGTCTGAAAAATCAATAGACGCTTTTGAACGACGAATTCTTCGAAGAATTTCGGGACCAGTAAGAGAAGGCACTGAATGGCGTATTCGGTACAACAACGAGTTGCATAACATCTATGACGACCCAGCCGCATCGACTCTTATAAAATTCCGTAAGCTGCAATGGGCAGGTCATGTGGAGCGAATGGATGATGGAAGAGTTCCCAAGCGCACATTGAAAGGTAGAGCTCATAGCAAGCGACCGGTGGGAAACCGCGAAAAAGATACGAGGATTAAGTTGACGCAGATTGCAAATCGCTTCTTAGATGCACAAACTGGAGGATGCGGGCGCTGAACCGAGATGACTTCAGACAATGTATCCTGCAGGCCCTGGCCCGATTTGGGCTGTCGCGCCATTGATGATGCTGAAGGAGATGGTTTGGATCCAAACTACGTACCTATGGTGACGGAAAAATACTTTATTATTAACAAAAAATAAATGATACTTTAGCGTCTCGTTAACCGTTTCGCCGCAGATGGAAACGATGATTTGAAAAGTGTGACCGGACACGGACACCCGTGTCAGCGACACTAAACGGCGTTGACAACGTCTCAACTTTCACACTCCTCCTTAGCAAATTTGACACAATCTTCCCATTAAAAAAATTAAGTTTGCAGCTTTGTGAAATACGAGCCTTGAAATGCGTTCACGGCCGGCGTTCAGACAGACTGAAACGTTATTTTGTGTTTTCGTGGTCTACCAGTTTTAAAACATGAAAATACAAAGACCATCACATCCTCTTAAAAGTCGATTATAGTATGTACATACATTAGTACTGAAATTACATATTCCAAAAAATGTGGATCTCCAAAAAGACCGGAAAACATACATTTGTAAAATATTCCCATGAAATGTGAGACTCCATATAAACATAAAATAAATTATTATTAAAAAAAAGTATATTGATTTCAAGCCAAACGGTCTCTAGTAAATTAAATCTAAATCCAAATTGTGACTTATAAATCACAGCAGTTTTCAATATTTTATTTTCTTGATTTGTAAAGAAGTTCATGCAGAATGACCTGACTATTTCTTAAGACTCACAATACTACAGAGCTAAACTCACATGAATTAAAATTGTATAACTAACTAATAGAAGAATAATGTACCTAGTTTAATTTTTTTTTTTAATATCATCTATTGCTATTTCAATAATAAAGTCAAAATGCAATCGCAATTACTATTTTATTTATTTATAAATTCATTATTATCTCACGAAAAATGTAGTTGAAATTCTCATACCAAATTACAAAACAATTCAGAAAAGCATTTAAAAAAAACCTTTTTTATTTTTTTTTTTGTCTAACGTTTTTATATAAAGTTTGTAAAAATAATGACTATTTTTCACTAATAATAAGATGAAAAATGTGATATAAATATGTTTTTTGTTTGTTTTGTATTAATTGGATTAATTGTTACGATTATTATTTCGATTATTTTATCAAATTGCAACCATCAACACCCATGAACACTTAGATAAAATATTGCTAACATCGAAATAAATTCAATTAAAAAATGAAATCATTGAAAAAATAACACAATGGTAAAAAAAATAGAAAATTAGAAGACATTTATTTAGAAGAAAACCATAAAATAGTATTATCTGAATGAAATGTTATATTAAACTGAAAGTTACAACACGCATGCATTTTTTTTTTATTTGTTTTTTAAAGTTTAAGTTATTATCGATATTGGTAAATTCGGTTTTGGTTTTGTTAATAATTTATAACAAATATTATTTCATAGTTGTTGTTGTTGTTGTTATTATAGATTTTTATTTAGGAACGACATCGATTTAGGAATAAATAAAACAATAAAAAAACGTCTTAAAACAAACGGATAGTACAGTCTAGGTATCTCTTATATTTTATATCATTTATAGAAAATTTTTTTTTTTGGTTTTGAAGATTTCGAAATTATTTTTTTTTGTTTATTGTTGTTGGGGAGGGTCTTTTGTTGTTGCTGCAACCACTGTCCATTACTTACCTCATCGGTATCGCTACCGACTAATAATAAGTCAAAAGGTATCGCGGCTACCAAATCGATTAGAAACCATCCACTTAGATAGTGGACTGCTATCCGTCCAGGATGTGAAACGACCTCGTCCTGGCCATTAACGAATGTTGTGCGAAAATTTATTAATATATCTATCACAAATGTTACATCCACTGAAATGGAAAAGTAAAGAAATTGATTTGTCAGTTCATTCTACAGTGTTCTTACTTCGTTTTTTTGTTCAGTTGTTTTTTTTATTGGTTTTTTCATTTATTTTGTTGTTGTTGTAACAGATAGCATTAGATATATAATAACATTTAGGCATAACGCTAAGCTAAGATAGCGGAACTGTACTGTATCTTCGAATTGATTAAATAAATTTTATTCGATCGATGGAAATTTTGCAAAGTTTAGCGTAGCAGTTCGAACACCTTAACTCGTTTTTATAGCCAGTTGACAATACTTCTTATTGTTTACAGTAGTTGTTCTTTTTAGATGTGTGATTTTCTGAATTAGTAACAATGGATTATTGAAAATGTTTAATTATTTATTGTCTAATTTATTATTATTTTTGAAAATAACAAAAGAAATATTAAAAAAATAAAAATGTAGGTATTAAAAAAACTAAACAATAGATTTAGGCCTCAGAGCACGTTCAGATATTTTATTTTTTGACGTGTAGCATACGTTGAATATATATGGCAATCGCCTAACATTCGCGAGTATCGAGTATTGCACTACTATGTCAAATGACCAATTCCTAGCCCTCCGCGTTGATAGTGTAGAACATAGTGCGTGCAGTTGAGATAACAACTTCTGACCTATTCGAGTTAACACACAATATATACCTATATCGTTAGTGGACGGTAACACGAATATTTTTAACTAGTCAAGGCTGTAGCCAAAAGAAATTGGTGACGGGGGCAAACCAACATCGTCTATATAGAATATTCCTAAGCAATACCACCAGTTGTCAGGGTGTTTCGGATAGCAGGCAAGAGAGCCTGAAAAGTCTATGCTGACATCCGATGACGAAACAGCTCCTTCGGACCTAGTCCAAAACCGTCTTATAAAACTGGCCTATACAGTAAAGGTTTTCTCATTATCATCTCCTCAAGGACAGCGTTTATTCAACAGTCGGGGATCCCGTGTTGGGGTTTCGCTTTACTGACGCCGGAAAACAACTACCATTTAATAAAATTTGATTTTTTTATAATGTTGTATCTTTTCGAGTGTTGCCAAAAGTTTAGTGAATAGACTCTTCTTCCTTAGCCGAGTTTTGGTAGAAGGTTTCACTGTACGGTAGTTTAATTATTTTTTGAATTTAAACTTTATAGCATGCGCCATTCTTCGTATAATAATACCCGCAGAATAATTACATCTTTGTAATTCAAAAATTCACTATGTCCAAAACTTCCTGGATTCATTAGAGCAAATTAAGTACTTGTAAGTTCTTGCCCATCAGTGTGGTAAACACCACACCACTTGCCCATCAGTGTGATGTTTACCACACTGATGGGAAGGAAATTACAGTGTTCTTTGAATCAGAGCAGGGATGAATCACATTCACATTGTTAGTCAGGAAAAAACTGTCCAACTACAAGACTCACTGTGAAGTATAATACTACGTGGGTTTCTCTACTATCAAACAATTACATAGTTTCTAAAGTCAATAAGACTGACAAAGTACCAAGTGGTGTCAATTCTTGGTCTAAGTACTACAAATGACGTCTAATTACCATCTTTGAGACATTTGGTTTCAACTAGCTTGAGGTCGTCAGTATAGAAGTTTCGACCACACCATCCAGGCCTTGACACAAACCACCGCTCAACGCAATAAACAAAATGAATTCAAGTTTCCGAGATTGAATAACTTTACATAGAAATTGAATTGTTCATAAGTTCGAGATACCGCAAAGTTGAATTTCTTCCAGAAACGGAGTTTCAAAAACTTCTTTCACTTTCAGATTTTTCTAGCTAAGTCGATGGTCTATTGTTCTTCGATGAACCAATTTTCACTGTAGGCTTCATATTCACTATTTTAAATGTTGTGCGAAAATTCATGAAACCAAAACATTAAGTCCTGGAATTATGCCAAGTAAAACATTGAAGCCATCACCGCATACCACTTCAATTACGTGATGCCATCATGTTCACCACATCGTATCGTGGTGATATTCTGGCAAGGCTTTGGAAGATGACAGGATAAACTAAGGTAGGCATTGAGATTTATCGATAAGGATGGTAGTAGATCGTTCACGATTGAGAGAGTTGGAGCAACTCCATTTGGAAGGAAGACGTTGAGTCAGTCGTCCAAGACAAACACTGAAACGAACAATTGATAAGAAAATTCCGGTTGATTCGGTCACACCAGAACTGAGACCACACCATCTTCTAGATGTCGCTACTAAGGAACTATCTTGTCTATAGACAAGATATTCCTTATAACTAACTGATCCAATCAAAGATTCGTCCGAAAGCTGATTGTACAACTACTTCTACTTTATACGCTTTATGTAAAGAAGAGTGCTGGAATACTGATTTAAAATTTAAAAAAGGTGGTCATCCCCGTTGACGAAATTTTAATGGTTTATTCGAACAGTACATCTGCTTCATACCAAGGGGTTTTAATTTTTGAAAAGATGTTTTAATAATTTGAACAGTTCACAAAAAAAAATGTTTATTAAAAATAGTTTATGTCTTTTTAGTATGTAATAACTTAAAACCAGAAATATAATTGCAGTCGCTTAATTCGCTCGTTTGTCTATTCGAACGTCTTCGAGAAAGAATTGGCATTCCGAATTTGGTGTCCAGACGTTTCATGGAACTTGGTATCCCATGGCAGCCTAATTACGTAAGGGGTTATACGCCGTCACAACTTTCCAATAAAATAATTTTTTTTCCCATTTTCGTAATTTACATATATTTTAGTATATTCACAGAAAATTTCATGTCAATCCGCCAAATATTCTTGAAGTTACACTCACATTTGTAAAGACGTCTATGAGCGTTTGAAAGACTTTTTCAAACTTTGAACGAGTTTTTTCAAAACTGTGTTTATAAAGTCGGTGATCTCGATTTCTCGAAAACGGAAAAACCGATAAATCTCAAATTTTTACACAATCTTCATAACTGAATTTTTATAGATTAATCGAAGGTTTTTTCTCTCTGATAAATATTTTCCATTTTATAAATAATTTAAGGCCGAAATTTTACTCGAAAATTAAAATTTTTGTTTTAAAAGACGCCATTTTGCTAAACATTTATATTTTGCGTAGTCCTTCGATTAATTT
Organism: Beris chalybata; assembly: GCA_949128065.1. NCBI lineage: Eukaryota > Metazoa > Arthropoda > Insecta > Diptera > Stratiomyidae > Beris > Beris chalybata. The sequence continues at coordinate 17,455,200 of OX421895.1, read as the reverse complement.
GTAGATAATACATTATAGCATCGAAATCTTATTTGTTTTTTTTTTAGATGATCCATCCTATCTAGAGATATCGAGATCACCGCAAAACACTTTTTTTAAAGGAGTTCTCGGCCATCAGCTATATCAGTTTTAAAAATCACTATTTAAAAAAAAATAAATAAGATCGGAATAAAGTTAAAAGTTACCATTATTATATACATAAATCTATAAATTTTTACGTTAATAAATTGAAATGGCTTCACACGAAAAATACTTGAAAAACAATTTTTTTCAGCCTTCTGACTGCGTATAAGAACGCTTGAACTAAGTTACTTGAAATACGCCCAATGGTATAAAGCCCAAACAGAACATGAACCTGAACTTCACAACTATATACACAGCCGTGAATATATTTTGCATATCTCTACTAATAAGATTTTTTTTTTAAATTTTGACCGCATATTTGATTCAAAGCTTAAAAGCTTTACTGCAGTTTCAAACCATCATTTACCCAACGCTCGTGAGCTAGCAAACGTTTGTCAGATTGGGTAAGTACTCATTTCGCATTTGAAATCTGGGCTGGGTCAATTATATTGTCAGTGGCTGCTCGCCGCATAAAGCTAGTGAGGCTGAGCTTTAAGCTTGTGTTACACTGTTCGCTTTTTCCCAGTGTCTTACAAATATTTTCGTGAAATGTATGGCGAGCTTGTAGAAAGCTCTCATTGATCATACAGTGCAAAACAAGCTTAAGGCTCAGCCTCACTAGCTTTTTGCGGCGAGCCGCCGCTGGTATATACTCCATTCAAAAGTCAATGAAAAATGTGTGTATCTAATCACTTATTAAGTTAAAACAAAGGGTAAGAAGTTTACCGTGCAAAATTCCCAAAACGTTCATGATCTGTACGAGAGAAATCTTTGAAAACAACGCAAGAAAAAGTGGGCTTCCGAACTATTGAGGGAGAGGTTCGTTTTTTGTGTAATACGGGAATGCAAAACATAGTGTCCAAAGGTTAGATGCGGATATCTGAGTGCCTAAGTGCATCCATAAAAATAATTACTTTGTAAAAACCGGCATTCCTCATTATTTATAAAACGAACATATTCGAACGAGTGCACCCTTTAACGCGTTTAATGAGAGTCTACTAATTAAAAGGCAAGAAATGCTCTGTTCCATTTTTCCGCACTGTTGCGTGAAGCTTAATTGTTTGAAAATCAAAAGGAGTACATCAAGCAAAAAAATTACATTATATTCGATTTTACCTGAAGAATTGTATTCAAGTAATTTCAAAAAGGTGTAGTACATAGTTTCGTTGAAAACTTTCAAAGAGAAAAGTATACAATTTAAAGACCTTGCTTATCGTTCGGGAAATCAATTTGCTTTTTGGACCGTACCGGTGAAAGAAGAAATTTTTTTTTTTTTAAGACGAACGAATTTGCTAGTAGCACTGGTAGTTATTCAGTTTAATTGTAACTAATTGCAATTCATTGCTAGCAATTGACAATCATTTACAAATATTTCGTCAAAGGGGTTTTGAAATTCGACCTTTAGGGGTTTGCAAAAGGCATTAATGTTTTTCTTTCATGATTCACCAAACATCTCTTTGATTCAATGAACTATAAAATTGATTTTCATTTCTGTAGGCTACTTATTTAAGGGGTTATGCCACTCTAGAGGCTGAGAAAATAGGCCTTTCACGGGATTTATTTTTAGAAAAACTACAAAATAAATCGATATTGCAAAAATGGATATTTAAAGTACATTTTATTGAGTTGGCGGCTGTGCAGCGTTTTCGCGATGACGTCTCCGTTTTTCCAGGGTCCATGGCCGGACACCTAGTGCCTGTACCTTTTGAATTATTATAGGCTAATAAGTTTATTTCGATTACATATAGTATAACAACAGCCACAAGACTACCTAGGTAGGATTTTTTCGATATTTTTTTTTTTTTAGCCAAATGGCGCACTTCTAAAGAGAAAAGTGTGAAATTTGCCTAAAAAATCGTCTGATGGACAATATTGTTTTTAAATGAATCGGTTAAAAATTGTCTGAGTTTTGTTTCCGGTTCCGGCCAGCTTGAAAAATTGAGTTTTTGATAACCTGTTCTGTCTGCTGGTTGCAAACACCTGCTACAAATTGTGCTGAGTTGCAGGGCGCCATCTCTGAAAATGCTGAAATTGTGACAATTTAAATAAGCTTTAGAGGAGAAATCAGACCCCACTTTAATCCCATTATGATTTTGAATCATCTCTTTGTTGTTGTCTTCAACGTAAAACGAATGATCTTGATCCAGCTGAAAAAACACAGCTAAAGGTAGAAACGAAAATGTGTATTAATGTTCAATTAGAACTTTCAGCCTTTATTTTTATAATTTTTCGATTTCAGTATCTAGTAGTTCATAAGGAACCAACGCCCTTCAAAAATTTTATTTTATGTAATCTGTACTTGTAAACCCATACTCATACTTAAAACAAATTTAATGCTTTGAAAGCAATTGTAATCTTCAATTTTTAAAAGTCTGTATAAAGTTTAACATTCCACGTTTAAGCGGTTCCTGAATTTTAAAATCTAAAATTTTTCATCTGAAACTCTAGCTCCACCTTCTCTTTACAGTCTACCCCACCATCACCACTTAAAGAAATTTACCCAATCTACCAAAATAATTAACTTAATATCGCAATGGGCTTATAAGCTACGGGCAATCAAACTCGTTTGCAGACGCCATTTACGTCGAATCAACGGACATTTTGTCAAATTTGAGAGTATATGAAATTTCAGTTTAATCCCAATATCATACGGTAAAATAATGATTAATTAAAAGTAACCACAAAAATCATTTTCAAGCACCTTTATCAGTTTATCAGGTGTCGCTTTCCAAAATTTGAAAATTTATTGAACAAAACATTTTTTTTTGGCATTTTGACAAGAATGGCGTGAATTAATTTGCCACATATAATAGCAACTCTTCATAATGCTACTGCAACATATTAATACCGAGAAGTGTGAACCTAGATTTAATATTTGAACAACGTACATTGAGAGTATAAGCTTTTGAAAAGGTTTAGTTATTGATATAAGTAGATACTTAAACAAAATCAATAAAAAATATTGTGCCAAAAAATTTATATTGGAAAATAGAGAGCATCATACATAATAGAAGACTCATATACTATTACTTAAAATAGTGATAAGCATTAAAGCCATGAATACCAAATCGTGTCTTACATAATAAAGGCTGCAATTAGGACTAATGGAAACAATCCTTTAATCAGGGCGCAATATAGTTTTTAGGTTGAAGTTCGCGATACTACCGAAGTAAAAAAAAACTATATACTCATACCATATGTAGTGTTTGCATAGTGTTTGCTGAATATCTTGAAAAATGTATGTCGAAGCTCTCAAATTGTTTATGATTTAGTTTTACACAACTGTATGTGAAAGAGAAAGGCATACCCGATCAATATTAAATTGATTCGAATCTTATCAGCTATTGAACAGAGCAATTTGAAAATTTTCGAAGGACAGTGTTATGTTGTACTTAATTCATAATTTTAGTTTGATTGTTGCTAATTCACAACATTGAGTCGTTGAGAGTATGACAGGTGGAAAGCTTTCAATAAAACCGTGTTTCTCTTTTGTCCGAGGTTAAGCGGTTATGTTAATATGTGTGAACGGAGGACTTGGAGCGCATATTTTGACTTGAAAAAGAAGCAGGGTGGACAGACAGGGCGCTACAACACCAGAGCGCCCTGATAAATCGCGAAGTCGCGCAATCCATTGCATCTCCGTCTTTCATGACCTATTGGGAAAGATATCCCAAATTTTAATACCCTTGCAAGCGCGTCGATTCATCTCGAACTTCAGCCACCAATTCAGACGTAAGGTATAAATATGGCACACTGATTCCCGTACCTTACCTTTCCTACCTAGTATTTTCACTTTTCCAAGTCAAAATATTCGCTCTTCATAGGCCACAACAATTTGTTGTATTATAGTATTATATTAGTATATATTATTCTGATACATTAGAAGTCACATCATACGATTATTGATCGTGTCCTTCATACAAGTATGGTTTTTTTTTATAGTCTTCTTCTCGAAAAACGTTAAAATATCCAATTTCAAGTTTGTGAATTTTTCAAAAACACGATGGCAATACTTTTGTTATCAAAGTAATAAAGTAAAAGATGGATAAAATTTTGAGTTCTTGCAATACGTTCGTGTCTTGACTATCAGTCAATCTAAGCAAACGTAAAAGAATTCAAATTTTTCAATGGAATTTAATAAATTTTTGATTTTTGAAGTGTCAAATAAACATCAGCTGACCCATTTTGTCAGTTTAGCCGAGCTTTTTCTAAACTGTTATAATAGCAATGCTATACTGTGATGTCAACATAGACGTAGACGTAGACGAAGCAAGGAATTGAGAAACGACCTTAGACCTAAAAGGTTCGTTGTATTACCACCAAGATCTTCGAATCTGTTTGATGGTATGCTGGTGCTAATTTTGATGGAGAAATTTAAACAATGTAATAAATGAATGACAAATATTTATCGTCATCAAGTAATCGGATATTTATTGTAAAATTTAAAAATCTCTTCGTTCAATATTTTTAATAACTTTTTACTTTTACACATTTGGAGCTTTGTTAATTCTTGAAGTCAGTACTGGTTCAGTACTGACAAGAAAAATAATGATGTACATATAAGTGAAATGTTTTCCAATAATATACTCGGTACAATGTAGTTGGCAGTATACATACATAAATTTTTCACTCCTATGATATATGTATATTTTTATTCGAAGTCCCGAAATAGTACCTACTGTTCTCATCCATAATCCCGTGACATAATTTTTATAGACTTAAGATTAAGGAAATTATATAAAATAAAAACAAATATTAACTTGAAAATACAAGGTTTTCCGGTAAATACTGTTAAATTTATTATGTGTGACGTTTCGGACTCGACTGAGTCCTTTATCAAACTGATCGACAATATCTCTACAACTGTTATATATACAAATGAAAGTAGGTAAAAAAGGGTTACTAAATTAACTAACAGAAGGGTCAATTAGAAAAACAGGTAAAAAAGGGGTTACAAAATTAACTAATAGAAGGGTCAATTAGAAGACAAAAGGGGAAACTACGTTAATAAGGGAGGTCATAAAAACATTAAACAGAGGCGGGGGTTTATAAGAAGGGAAAAAGTTATGAAAGTCGAAATTAATTAATTAGTTTTTGGGATCGAAGATTTTTGGTAAACGTTGTTTTTTCCAAAACGTAGACAAGGTAGCCAAAGTGAAGAGAGGTTGTATCCAGCGTCTCGGTTAAAATTTTGTGGATGTTTGGATATCTCAATTGCTTCTCTTACAATTCTTTGAAAATAGTGTTTCGTCCTGGCCAATATTTTGACGTTGTTGAAATCGATTGAATGGTTATCTACCGCTGCATGTTCCGCAATTGCTGATGAGTGGACCTGGTTTTTTTGTGTGCAGCATTGATGTTCACGAATCCTTGTTCTGATGGTCCGTCCTGTTTCTCCGATGTAGACTTTGTTGCAAGACCCGCAGGGAACTTTGTAAATGCCCTCCATTTCCAGTGGGATTTTGTCCTTTTGGTTTCCTAAGAAACCTCGAAGCGTGGTTGCCGTAGAGTAGGTCGTACGTATGTCGGCTTTCCTGAGTACCCTGCCGATTCGATCTGTTGTACCCTCTATGTAAGGTAATGTCACCCATCTTTTTATAGTATGCTCGTTCGTATCTTTTTCTTCCTGGTTCTTCATGGCTTTGGGTTTCTGTTTGCATACTTTGTTGATAGTGCTCCTAGTGTATCCGTTGGCTGCAAAGGTTTTCTGTAGGTGTTCCATTTCGTTGCGAAGTGCGTGTGGGTTATCGTTGGTGATACATTGTGCTCTGTGGATAAGTGTTCTAAGTACTCCTTCCTTCTGCTTGGGATGATGGTGGGAAGACGCATGTAGATATCTGTTAGTGTGAGTAGGTTTTCTGTATACGGCGAAATGTAAAGATGGTACAGCTTTTTCGACTAGTACATCCAAAAAGGGTAGTTTGCCGTCTTTTTCCATCTCCATTGTGAATTTGATGTTGCTGTGTTGTGAGTTGAGGTGGTCTAGGAACTTATCTAATTCCTCTTTTCCATGCTGCCAGATAATGAAGGTGTCGTCAACATATCGAAGGTATAGTTTCGGTTTTAGTGATGCTGAGTTGAGAGCGTTCTTTTCGAATTCTTCCATGAAAATTTCCGCAACTACTGGGGATAATGGAGAACCCATGGCGGCGCCTTCCGTCTGTTTGTAGAGTTTGCCTAATGCTGAGAAATAAGTGTTGGTTAAGCAAAATTCGATTAAATCCACTCTGTTATCCGGTATGAGTTTTTTGATGAGATTCATAGTGTCCTTGATCGGAATATTGGTGAACAAGGATTCGACGTCTAAACTTACTAGTATGTCCTCCGGATTTATTTCGATGTTTCTTAATGTTTCAACTAGATGTGTAGAATTTTTCACGGTCCTGGGTGTGTTTCCGACGAAAGGGCGTACCTCAACTGAGAGAGCTTTGGCCAAACCTTTTGTAAGCGCTCCGATGGAACTAACAATGGGGCGAAAAGGAGCATCCGGCTTATGGATCTTTGGTAAACCGTACATTTTCGGAGTATGTGGATCAGAAGGGATCAATTTTGAATACGTTGACGTTAAGTTAGGATCCTTTTTAATCAATAGTGATAGTTTTCGATGGAGCGAAGTAGTCGGGTCTCTTTTTATTTCCGTGTATGGTCCTGTTTGTAGAATGTTCTGGAGTTTAGCTTCATATTGCGTCGTGTCCATGATTACTGTGGCGTTTCCTTTGTCAGCCCGCATAATAGAGATGTCTTTCAATTCCTTTAACTCTCTAAGGGCTTTTCGTTCATTGTGAGATATGTTCGTTGCAGGGGGGATTGCACGGCTTATAATGTGGGAGACTTCGTGCCGTATTTGCATTGCCTGAGGGAGACCTCTGATTGCAGGTTCAATTTGTTGGATGATCTCTTCAGTTGGGATTTTGTTGGGTGTAATGGCGAAGTTGAAACCTTTGCTTAATATGTTCTCCTGTTCTTCCGATAATGTCACAGTGGAAAGGTTTACCACCACTTTGGTCTTGTTGAGTTGTGGTAATGGTATGATGGTTGGGGGGTCCATAGGTTATAATTAATTAATTTCGACTTTCATAACTTTTTCCCTTCTTATAAACCCCCGCCTCTGTTTAATGTTTTTATGACCTCCCTTATTAACGTAGTTTCCCCTTTTGTCTTCTAATTGACCCTTCTATTAGTTAATTTTGTAACCCCTTTTTTACCTGTTTTTCTAATTGACCCTTCTGTTAGTTAATTTAGTAACCCTTTTTTACCTACTTTCATTTGTATATATAACAGTTGTAGAGATATTGTCGATCAGTTTGATAAAGGACTCAGTCGAGTCCGAAACGTCACACATAATAAATTTAACAGTATTTACCGGAAAACCTTGTATTTTCAATTCAAAATGTACTGTGAAAACATTCATCAAAAATTAAATATTAACTTATTCAGAAAAATGGTGAGAAATTATAAAATACAAATTATTGTTCTAATTCATTATTGTAAAAAAAATCTGCCAACAGTCAGTCGAGAAGTGGTTTGAGTGGGAATGCAACAGAGTATATACACTACTGCCAACCTTAATACACGTAATTGTTTAGTACCGAAGTAAGTTTTTTTATAAGATCTATTAACTTTTTAAGTATAAGATGTAAGATTTTTAGTTTAAAGAAATTTTTGTTAATTAAATTTCAAAGTCATAAGAACCCACTTTCAAATAATTACACTTCAAAATTTGAATAAAGTGCACTTCAAATCCAGAGTTTATTAATTCCGTAAGTATTTTGAGGAAATTATAATAGGAATATGTCGGTATGTTGAGTACCTGAAATGCCAGAATATTCCCAACTTGAAAACTAGTCAGGTTTTCAATTTCATTTCAAACTTCTCATATTTTAACATCAGATGCAGTTCGGTTGCAGTACCTATGCACATATACATATTTATGTAGGTGATTCGTAAATACGGAATTTTACTTTGAATATAACTTTTAGTAAACTCCACCGGAATAATATTACACCACTTTTTAGTTGGAGAGCTGGTGAAAATTTGGGTAAAGTGAAGTGTACCTTAAGGTTGAAATTGTGACTGCCATATTAAATTTGAATAATTCTTTCATTGACAGGCATCCTGTTTGGGCATACATTCGTGACTGAAGTATTTTTTTTCGTTCGATCCGATAACGCAAAGACATAGTACCAGACTTTACCAGCGTTTTTCAAGCAAATGTATAAGAATTCCGGAAGGCTTGATGAAACTTCATCAGGTAGAGTGGGTTAACTACTTTGTCATCCTAGGAAGATTTGGCCATCCTACTGTTGGACTAGAACAGACAATATGCAAACTTTTCTTTGAAATAACCTTAATGAAATCTAGAGCAATAAAATTGGTGAGCCGAAACCCTTCTAATGGTATTTTCGTGATCCAGTTCATTAATGAATTACTTCTAGTAGCTTCCATACAAAAGTCATTAAAACATATGTGCATAACTAATACTCAAAAGCTTTAGAACGCTTGAAGTCTGGAAATTGAAGTTCTCTTTCTTTTGGGTTTTGAGAACCTGTTTCACTGGTTAGCATCGTCATCATCTAGTAATAACAGTTTACTATATCATGGATAAAATATTCGCCTCCAAATTAAATGTTGGGTGAAGTCTTGGCTAGATTTCAACCGATGAAGTCATCGAGAGAGTAAACTTGGAACTTTTTTTTTTAAGTATAAAGCTGGCCCTGGACCGATTTGGGCTGTTGCGCCATTGAGAATGACGATGAAGCTGACTCTTTGGACCGGTTAGCCTTAGCTTTTTATAAATTTGTATAATTGGAATGCTGTGGCGCCACAAACTACTGAAAAATGTTATGAGTAGATACACTTTTTATTTGATAGAAACGATTACAGCTTTAAAACGAGATAGGTAAGCGATCGAAAAGACATACTGGTTGACATACTGGTTGACATGTGAATGATGAATTTAGGAATGTTCAGCGATCCTGTCAAAGAAAACCCTGATGCCGTTTCCTTAAGTCTGTATTACGCTAAACTTCTATAAACCACTTCGATTTGACAATATTTGCAGTCTAATTCAAATACTGTGGAACTTTTGTTTGTCAAATAGTTTTATTTGTCATAAACAAAGCATATGAATTTGAAGCAAAATTTGTCAAACAAAAATTTGACCGTTACGCTTGTACTTCATGGCACAGAACTCCGCCATAGCCGGTCGCAAGCCCAGATTGAGATAAGAAGGAGCAAGTGAACACATCCTAAATGGCCAGTAACACAAGTGCGTTTTGGGAAGTAGGTCTGAAGCCGGTGTAGTTAGACGCGCGGAATAGCTGTGAGAACTCCAACACACCATAACCGCTTGCAAGAGTGTATGGAAATCCTCGTAGAAAAAAAATCGTTATAATTATATTTGTAAGAAATAATTAAGTCTACTCTCTCGTTCATTTCATCAATTGTCTGAAAACTAGTCAAGCTAATCCAAGATACAAACCAAAATTGATTTGGAATACAAATCTGTAAGCTTCACGTCAAAAACCTTATGCATGTATAAAACATATTTTGAAAATAATAAAAAATATTAAAAAATAATATATAAATTTAAATTTGAGTAGGTAAATTAAACATTTTCAATATTTCCAAAAATAATTACACGATTTTGACCATCACGAAATAAATTATTGCACTTAAAGATAATAACTAAAAAAAAAACTTCTACTCATCCACGCAAATGGTGAAGGATGATGAAAATCAACTAGAAATTGGGAACAATAAAATTTGTTTATGTATATAATTCGAATTACGTTCCGTCCTATAATAACTATTTTTATTAGAATAAGGATTGTTCCCAAATCGACTTGGCTTATGTTAGTGGTTTTTTAGTCTTAATTTAATTGAAAATGAAAAGAAAACCTTCTGTTTAATGAGAAGAACTCCAAAGAGGCGTTCTCTAACTACCACTAATAAACTACGAGCAAAAATATCGTATTAGCGCTACGTAAATATGAAATAAAACGAGCAAAAACCGAAAATAAATTTATAAGCGTACTTACCAATTAAATCAATTATCACAATTGGATCGCTATTTATATACTTATTGTTACGTCGCTGATTAAAATCAGGTTCGCCGAGTAAAAAAGCAGCTACATATGGTGTAAAAATTGCTGTATACATAACTAAAATTAAAATTATCCAATCCCACACCGCTTTAAATGGTGAATAATGGAGTATTGTCCATTTATGTACGCTAGGACTTTGCATTTTATATTCGGGCAGGACATCAGCGCCCAACGAAAGTACCTGAAAGTAGAAGAAATCGAAAGGAAATTGAGTATGGCTTTTAATACGTTTACAGGTGATTGAGTTTTATACGATGCTACAATAATCAATTCTGCAGAATTTCTTTGACATAGTACGTACTCCATTTGAGAATACCAACAGGTAGACATATCACATGGCAAAAATACGATTTCCAAGCTGAGAACGGCAAGGACCAATCCAATACTTTCGTTGAAGAATCTTAGCAAATAAAATAATTAGCCCAAGTCTTTTATATTTATTAATTCAATCGTTGAGCCGTATACCATTTAAGGTAATTAATGAGATTTCAAATCAGTAATTAATAACAAGAGTCCTCATTATTAATTATAATGAGGACTTAAAACGGTTGAATGACTATGTTCATTGAATAATACGCATATGATTTTAATGGATTAGCTACTCAAGATAACGGGCTGCTTCAGAAGTTCTTAGCCTGACGTATAGATGGCAGTTTTGCATTGAAAAAAAATACTACGGTAGAAAGCACCATCACTATATGACTCTACTTTGAAGTTTCAAGATGATAAGTTATGTAGTCTTTATTTGGCAGCCGTCAATAGCGAACCCACTCAGTGAATTTTTAAACATGAAAAAAATTGGTTATTGTTATATGATTTATTTAAAAGTCTTAATTCAACCAATATAAAAGTCGAACTTGTAAACGCAATTATCCCCACTCAATGCATAAATTATTTATAAGAATTTTTTCAGTTGCTATTGGCTTTGAAATTATTAATATAAATAATGAACAGTGCGGAATATTTAATAGGATCACTACGAAAGGATTTAACACTGTGCAGATGAGCTCTGTTTACATTCTTATCAGATTCACTAGCACCATCAGAGATACAAGACAGTAGTTGATTTGTTACAGGCAAAATTACTGTTCTGGTAGATCACATCAAAGCCAAACAGCACTCAAAATTATTAACACCAACCAGTACACTGCCGTACCCGGCTCGATTTCTGACCTTCCATCCCTAAGCTGACTGGATTGTACACTACACTGTATTAAAGGCTAACTACCTTAGTCCAGATCAGTAGCCCTTAAAAAAAAATAGATTCTACTTTGGGAGTGTCTGCTCCTTCGAGGATAATCATGGTTTAAAGAATCAAGGGTACTGATCCAAACAATTCTCAGTCACTAACAATTTTGTTTAATGCAATTATTAAACACTGATATTTACATCAGATAGTGAAAAAATCGTAATAAGAGAAAATTGAAGGAAATGTAATTAAAGTGGATTCTACGAATTTTAACGTGGCTCACTTTACCTTGCTAGCCTAGTTTGCACCACTCTCCCCTACCGCTACTTGATCGAAGCATTTTTAAAAAGTCGCTTTACTTTTTACTGCTGATGGTCTTAGCTACTAATACTTTATAATAATCATGTATATATATATATACTTCTTATTAATAAATAATAATAATAATACAAACGCTTCAACAAACATAATTTTTCACAAAACCATTTAAAGTGTATCATTTCTTTGGGAATCCATTTTCGTAATTTTTCTAGTCTTAAAAATAAAATAAAATAATTGTGACAACTCTGATTTTTATTATTTAACAATAAAATCATCAGATGATACGAGTATTATAGATTTAATTAATTTTAAATTTTTTTTTTAATTCTTCAATTTTAATTTAAAAGTTTATTTTTAGTCATTTTCCGGAACCAAATGATTTTGGTTTCGTTTTATCAGGAAAAAATATAAGTTTTAATAATCAGTCTAAACTCCAAAATCGATACCTTTTTTTTTTAAAAAAAAAATACCCTACAGGATCCCCTTGAGTCATTACGAAAGGTTATAGCAGCACTAGTTCATGAGTGAACTAACCCACTCCTTTTGGTGAGCTGTAGTTCGTTTCACCACGTGACACAGCTTGTAAAGGAAGTAGTTCCTTTGCGATGTGAAGATTGATAAGGAATGAGTGCCTTCGTGAGTGAGTTATTTTTCAGGTCCTCACATTCACTCCGAACTTGAAAAGAACTAGTTACTTCGTGAATGGGGACCTTTTTTTGTAGGTCGTCATGTTCACTCCGAACTTGAAAATAACTAGTTCCTCTACCGGAGAAGTGATCTTCAAAAGGAACTCGAACTAGTTTACTGAACTAGTTCCTTTCAGTGAGTGAGTTGGAGTTTACTCACTCACTAAAAGGAACTACTTTGCCCATCTCCAGTTCACAGGTTAAAATTCCCAAAACCAATTCCCTTAATTCAGTTTTACGTTGTTCAAATTTATACTATTAAATTCGATCGCCATGCAACTGCACTATGTGATAAAACCTATATTTTTTTACACAAAAGTATTATTACAATATTTTAATTGTTTAGTGGTCATTCCTAATTTATTACCACACAAACAGTCTGGGTGGCACTTCATTATTTGTTTGGGTTCAAATCCTAAGCACGTTTAATGCTGTGCTGGCACTATCTTCACCAAATATTTTTCTGTTAATTTTATTGTTTAATTGTTTTCCGTTTAAATTTCATCATAGAGGGTAAAATATTGGCGCAATTGATTTTAAGCCGATTATATAAAGAGCCTGTAAACGTAAAGAATTCATGACTAAATCCCTTTTGAATAGCCTGAAAACGAATTACAGATGTTTATATCATTGATTGATTGATTGATTGATAGGGTTGTTTCATCGGAGACTTAAGATATATGGCGAAATTAATAAAATCTGTTTCAATTCCATTAAGTGAATATTATAAGGCCAGTAGAAGTAAAAGGAAATTTATATATTATATCAAGCCTAAGAGATATGAAGGAATTCGTGAGAAATACACAACTCCTTTAACACTTAAAGTTGAGAATCACAAAGTGGTGCTACATATTCTAGTCGATTATGTAAAAAGCCAATGAAATCAAAACCAATTCGATATCTAATCAAGTCTTATCGCAATTCGTGGAAACTACTCATCAACCATACAAAATCTGATAAAGGTTGATAAATGTACATCTAAGCAGACCTAAGAGATTAGGCAAAATTCGTGAAAATGTTTACACCTTTCTTCTTCTGCTAGCTTCTACAGTTTTAAATAGGAGTCCTTTAAAACAATTATCACAATATTATTTATTTTTCAAACTTAATCCTGCAACAGTACAGGTTACTGACCAATTGGGGATCATGCAGCAAGAGCGAGCGCTAGGCAAACTATACTCTAAAGCCTGCGACAGACTTATCGCGTTTCACGTATTTCTCGTCATTCGCGTCATTCTCGTGAATAGTGTGTAGAGGTTTCTCGCGATTCATGCGTTTTCTCTGATGGAGGCGGTTTTTTCACGACATCATTTTGCTTGACAAGAAAGTAACGAAAAATACGCGAGACCATTTTTCGTGACTTTCTCGTGAGTTTTTGGTTTTTCGTGTTTAATGTCAAAAGGTTGGACTTGAAGGAGTTCAAAAATTGAAAATTAGTGAACTTCACAATATATACAGAAACCACGAGAACGCAAAACTTGCAAATTGTGAGTACAAATCTTTCTCGTGTTCTCGCAAAGTTCATGTGTTTCTTGAAATAGGACGAGAACCTAGCGAAATGCGAAAAACAAGAAAAGCAGGAGAAGTCTGTAACCGGCTTAAGAGGCAAACCCTTCTACGGGGACCTGATGGAAATTTCAGGGAAGAAAATTGGAGAGTTACTACTTTTCCTGAACAGCGATTCAATTCAATAAGTTTTTCTTATATTAGGTCTGTTTTTTTGTCGGGTTTAAAGTACACTGAGTGGGTACACTTTTTACACTAGATCTCGAGCTAGTGCAGAAAAGTGTAAAAGGGAGTAGCAGGGGGAGGGAACAAGCATACTGTTTGGATTTGAGTTTGTGTCATTGATTTGATGTCAAATGTAGTTTAGAAAAGTTAGTGCAAAAAAGTGCAGAAATTTCTTGCAAAAAAGGAACAGACCTATTGATATTCTATATTCCCCAGCCATAACAACCCCAACATCCGGGTTTAACACGAGTTTGTTTAGTTTCAAAACTACCTCTGAGGTTATTCAGCACTGTCTGGGAGATGGGGCTGCCTATTAAACCAATCAACCAACCTGCATCTTCTAGATTTTTACAATTTTTCTCGGTTTCTGCCAAATTACTGAACAAACGTAATTACACATAATGACGAGTTTGTCAAGTAATAATAAGACCAAAATACAGGTGCTAAGCTTCCTTTTCATTTCAACCACAATTATCTACCAAATTATTTCGGGATCGTATCCGCGTATAATAGTTGTGCAGTGTTTCAGGTCAGATCTCAAATATTTGCGATAGTGTACCTATTTTCCTCCAGTTTACTTTTGCACGAACCAAATGATCACCCTTCAAAACACCTGAAATTTGGTTCGTAGTTCGAACCAAATGGTGGGTATCATATCATGGTAAAGGAATTACTGACCCAGTATAACCGAGCTGGATACTATTGAAATTAGTCGGATGTTTGTGAAAAGAGTACCTTGCATTTCACAGTTGCTAAATCTCAACCGTACTATTGCAGTTCCCTTCACCACAGAGTTACCCACATAAAGCAGCATATATAGTACTGTGAAACGATACTTGAATTCGATTAAAATCAGTTTTCTGTAACTAGTATTGAAAAAGGCAATGGGGTGGAATTTCGTAGACCTTCTGGACGTGAATGCATCAGTCCAATTTTAATCTCACTTGGAGTTCCTTTAAATCCTTGGAATCAGTCATGAACATGTACATCCGTGTGCCGTCCACATACGTTATCACTCTGCATATGGAGGTGTCCCATTTATATCGACTAAGTGGTTATAGGTACCCTATTCGAGATCAAACTAACAAAGCCGCAAAGTCATCATCTTGACTTTATATATTCCTTGAAAACTATTGTATGTTTGGTGGAAACACACGAGAATCTGGTGCACGTCTGTTTCGAATTTCCAGAAATTCTTCAGTATTTGCTTGACTACAAACGGTTGGTCGATTGGGAATATCCCGGTCTGGCATTCTCCTTGTTATTGTGTCAGGTTGTGTTCGAAACAAAAGAGCTATGGCTTTGATACATATAGAACAATAGGAAAAATACACGCCCCCCTCCCTATATGCTATGCTTTAAACTGTCTTTTAACCGTGAAATATGTTTGAAAAATGAGACCGAACAGATGCGGATTCACATGCAAGATGCAAGTGACGTGAAAAAATGATATTGATGTCGACTGCTCCAATAGTGACGAAGATGGATTAAGAACTGCTTCCGAAATTAATGATAAAAGTGATTAGAACAATTAGAGCGAACATAATCTTTTGATGACACCGTGTGGATCTTTTGCATCACTCTAGGAAAGGATACGGACGGAATAACCGGTAGACGGAATTTAATTTTCTTTAATTATTGCCAAAGGGAAAACACAGACCGGGTTGAATTTTGTACCTCGTTGAATTATTGATATGTGATTCAAAATTTATGGGATTGTAAGGGAAACATTTTGGGAGCCATAACGTGAATAACGGCGCAGATAAGCCATTTGTTAAAGAACTTTAATTAAGCACTGAGCATGTTCTGAAATTTTAACGAAGGCCTTGAAATCACCGAACAATTTTTTATGTCATTCAATAAAAATGGTGTTGTTGATAAATTTTGGTCAGCAATACAACCTTTTGTTTATAACTTTAAACCACGCAATTATCACTTTGTTTTGCAAGACTTCTTATCGTATAGCGGGTCAAAAGGTTATCCAGTATGACTCTCACACTCACAAATACCAAGAGCCAAATACATCCAGAATTAAAAACTATTCGACTCCAAAACGTTTTTTGATAAGTATATTATTCGGGGTATATTTAAGACGCAACATTGCGATGTTATTATTTCTAGAGTGAGATATATATTACAATTATTAGATACTTAACTATTTCAATGATACTATATTGTGATTGATTTTAAAAAAAAAATGGTATCCTGAACATTTTAGACACCAAGAAAACAAAATCATTTGTAAAAAAATTTAATTTTCAATCCATTTTTTTCTTGAAATTTGCAGTATATTTCATTTTTTTCAAATTAAACACATTTCACTGCTACACGAAATTACTGGTATGAGTATTAGTAAATTATTCATGTACTTTTCAACTGAACTGTACAATTAATATGAAAAAGCTCACAAGATTACGCATCGTTTCGTGTAAAATTAAATATATTTAATTCCTATATGAATTGAAAATTACATTCTTTTTCATGTAAAGTACGACGATTTGTTCGATTTTGCTTTCTACTGAAATGACAATGAAACGAGAGAATTGATCGTGAGTTCGATTCCTTCCTACACTCAAGGGTTTTATTAAAAGTAATAATATTAGAAATATAAATAAGGGTATCTTAAAGAGTGCGAATTATCCACGTTTTTTAGAGTGTAAATACAGGAGTAATTCTAAGATTTACTGATTACGAACTGAAATTTATTTACCGAAAATTGAAAATTACATTCAAATTGACTATTTCATCTCAATGTAAATTTACTTGAAAAGGTGGGGTATATTTTCTTACTATCCAAATGATATGAAAATCAATGGGTTATCTTTACTGTGTAGGATCATATCTCCCACGAGAAGTAGGCTAAAAGAAGAAAAAAAGTTGGGGTTGTGGGTGTGGGTGTAGGGGTAGAGGGTGAAAAAGAAATGGTTGCGATTTTAATTTTACGCAATGCCATTATGATGGATAGCAGAAATTTGGTATAAAGACAGAGGTATGTATACATGTATTAGTGCCATATTGTAAAAATATGGTTTTATATAGGGTTAGTATGGCACATGTGAGGGGTGGGGTGTGTTTTCCATATTTATAGAGCAGTTTATGGTAGAAAGTTCAAACTTGGTCATTGTTTGTGATTCTACCAGGAAAGTAATTTAGATACAGAACAATTTTAAATCGAGAAAAAATTATCAGTGATGTAGGAATGAGATGTACATACATACATATATATTTTAACGAATTTCGAAGAATCTCTTAGGTCTTCTGAAATTTACCCCTTTCCACACGCCCCAATCACGCTTTTAGCCTTTATCTAGGATCCTAGCATCCCTAAAGAAAACCAAATAGTTTCAACTTTCTGACATCAACGAATTTTAAAATGATTTGATTTCAGATTTTGAGCCATTGTTTTGCGCCACATCTCTCAACTACTATCGACGATTTTTTAGCAAATGGATTCACTATCAGAGTTCTACATAAATTCCAAATCTCAGGCTCTTAGCATAAGCTCTTCGTGAGATCTAGAAATCAAAATTTCGTCCAAAATATTCACCACCTTCTCATTCTTCCCCCTCCTCGCAGTCATCTCCCTAAAAATTACCACTCGAAGGCGTTCACTAATAGCTAGTACTAATGGGAATGAAGTCACCTGAAAATGGTGGTATATTATACTATGTATGTACATCCGTTTAGAATATGCTTTATAATACATAAGTCAAAAAGCTATCTGGCTGTGTCTTCCTTCGTCACTATCAATACTTATTCAAACCTGGAATTTGTTTTTCTATTATCCTGTACTACGTTATTCATGGAGAACCCATCCAATATCTTCTTCTTGATTGCAATGCAGAGTCAATTTCAAGATGTTTGCTATGGTTTCCTTAATGTTGGAACATATCCATTGCCACAGTTATTCTCCAAGGATATTATCTGGTCAGAATACCTACACGATATGTTGACATTATTGGTTGAGAAATTTTCCAATAAGCTTATGGGCCGCCTGGTACTATGCAGAACAATGGAATAATAGCTCGTTTTTAACTCAAGATCGAATCCTCTACAATGATGGAAGAGAGGCATTTGTTGGTGGAAACCTTGACATCTTTTTTTGTCCTTCATTCTAACTAACAACACTTCCAAGAAATGTTATTCCTTCGATCTTTCTTTTTTTTTCCTTTTCTACATTTTACTCATCGATGTGTCTATACACAAATATCCAAACGAAATATATACGAGACTTCTCAAAAAATTGTTTTCAGTAAATCTTGTATCACGCGAAAACTGCTCCGAAGTTAAGCGCAAGGTGTTTCGAAGGTCAGTACAGTAGCTTGGCTAGCTTCGAGGGTATTATCCACAATTACATTAGTTCTCCTATCCATAACTTATTTCTTCGGTATCCTAACCAAAACTTCATTGTCATCATCACCTTGGCGCTAAAGCTCGTACCGAACCTTGACCTCCACAATCCTTCGATATTGGTTCTCTGAACGTCTCCTCCAGTTCGATATCCGCAGAAGTGATCTGCTGTCCGTAGCAATGGAATACTCTCACCGCTTTGGTGCTTTTACAACTGGCACCATTTGCTTGTCCTTAGAATTCACGTTTGGGCTGTCCTTCATTTACTGGACATGACCATACCAGTATGGCTTTCACAGTCTGCTGTCTATATCAATGGATTCATTTGGGTGAGAGTGGTCGTTGTCCGTCATTCCCTGAAAATAACTATCCAACCGTAGCTCTCGTAGTTTTATTACGTAGAAGACTTTCCGCTCGTCCTTTGTATCTAAACACATAGTTGTATCTATTTCGCCACTCGTCTTCTTCCCATATAGGTCCAAGGACTCTACGTAGTACTTTCCTTTCGAAATTATCTAAGACATTCTGACAACTGATTCAACGTCCAAGCTTCATAGGACAGCACAGGTTTGACAATTGTCTGGAAATGCGTAGCTTCCTTTTCCTGTGCAAGGATCTAACTTTAATAGTGGACGAATTAAATCTGTCTTTTGATTCCGTTTTTTTCGCTGCCATTCGTTGATAAGTTAGCACCTAAGTCCATGAAGCTGCCTACTTTTCTATAGTGTAGTCCGACATGGCTATATTTTGTCTTCACGATGTCCTTTTTCTAGTTTGGGTCATTATTTTTGTTATGTCTACATTGACTTTTAATCTAATTTCTAGCGTCTATCATTAGAAATATCCTGGGAATCCTTGGTGTCTTTTAAAGATCTCGACATAAAATTGATGTCGTCAGTATATACTACCATTTGCATTAACAGAAATAGCAGCGTCCCTTAGTGTCAACTAGGACTTTTCTAACAACATGTTCTAGCAATAAGTTGAAAAGCAATGGATCCAGTCCAACACCCTGCGTCAACCAACCCAATAGTGAAGAAAGGGTAAGTGAGTTAGTTGTTGACTTACACCTGAGATGAGGAATCTGTCGAAGTCATTAATGTCAAACGGACCAGGTTAGCTGGAATTCCGAACTGAATCGTGACGTTTCATAGTACAGACCGCTCGATGCTCTCATAAGCTTATTTGAAGACAACGATTATTGGAATTACATCGACATTGAATTCCCAGGATTTTTCTAGAACTCGCTTTACGGAGAAGATTTGGTCCATCGTCAATTTAGCAGTCCTACATCCGCCTTGATATTCGTCTATGATTGTCTCGGCACCCTGGTATATATTCTAAAATATTTATCTTTATCGTAAAGGATGATGTTGCTGTAATGTCGACACCGTACTTTTTATTGAACGCAGTAACACCTTCGGCATCTTTGAAAAATATGAAATAGGCTCAGTCTAGAAATAAACAAGGAAAGTGATCAGTTCTTGCTTAATTCAAAACTAAGCCTATTTTATATTTTTCAGTAACACCTCAATGATGCCGATGCCGAATCGATAGTACAAAGCGCCACTGGACCTTATATTTCGCTCTCTTTCCAATTTTATCATCACGACAGTGGCGATTTTTTGCTCGAATTACTAATATAGCTAGTCGGTTGGCTTTATCACGTGAAACTTTTCCATTTTAAAATTAAAATTCAAATCTTATTTTTCCTCCCAAACATGGAGCTTACTCGCAAAACATTCTCGAGCATCGAAAATATCAATGCTACATTAACTTGCAAAACGGATACACACTTCGAGCTGCATTTATTAGTTGGAGCGATGCACAATGTACACGTACATATGGACCGAAATAGAATTCGCTGCGTAAACGTTTAAGATAATGCAGCGAGGCTTGACGATCGAGTCTGGAAATTTTTTTTGTTTGCTTTCGAAAATGTTTGTGTGCCTTGCATACAAACATCGAAACTGTCAAATTTTTTTGTTGTTTTTCGAAAATGTTTGGGTGCCATGAAAAAAATGGCTTCTATATTCTTATTTTCTCTATCATAACTAGTTGAAGATCAATTAATTTTTGTTTTAGTTCATTTAATTTAATTTTGTTTTTAAAATTTTTTTTTTTTTTATTTTCAAATTTAATTTACATAGTTACCTCTTTCCCCAAATTAGTCGCTATGCCTTTTGTGTTCGGATCAGTTCCAAATCCATTTAAGTTGAGATTAGAATTCATCGAAATATGATTTTCGATTCGAACTTTATTTTTCGAGTCAGTACTTAACCGAACACTTGACCATTTTTCAGTAGCCTGAATCACAAAATAAATTATCGGATTTATTGATAAAAAATGAAAAAGAAATATAATAAAAAATTAAAAAAAAAAATCAAACAAACAAATTTGTTGTAATAAATTAAAATGCTTCTCACAGTTATTAATTAACACTTCACAGCACTAATAAAATTAATAAATAATAAATAAAAAGAAATAAAGCAAATGTTGTATCGAATGGCTCATATAATTAGATTTAATTAGGTCATATTTGTTTGTTCCTACTAACAGACACGGTCATTTCGAAATGCTCCGTACTTAACGTTAATTGCGACATTTCTATTCAAAAATCTATTGACTCAACATAAAGTGGACGAAATTATGGAAATTTATGAACAATATAAAATCAAGTTTGGAAACAATTGCCAGATAATCTGATTAGATGTTAACAAATCCTCATACGAGTTTACGCATTGAAGTGTATCCTTATGGGATCGATGTCGAATGTGTACGAACATAAAGTGAGTCCATAAAATGATAAATGATCTGAAATTATTATTGGCCCAAAATCCGGAATTGCTGCGACAAACAATTAGGAGATGCAAAGAAAAACATAGCGTGTACTTGGTACCGGATTTTGTCTATTGAACCAACAACTCAAACCAAAAAGTTTAGGTAAAATCACAAAAGGCCCACATGGAACGATATAACATTATCTTTGCGGTGTTAGCAACAGGTACGACAGAAGTACGATATTCCTCCCGATTTAATGGAGCGACGTTTCCGTGAAATAAATGTTTATGCCCTATTTCAGACTATAGCTCTGTCATATGACTGAGTAAACTTCTAGTAGGAGCTCTAAGGAAACAGTAAAATTTTCACACATCGAAAAATCGGTCATATAAATGATAAATGAATTGCTGTCAACGTTAATCGGGTGAAAGCCTCAAATCAATAAATAGGAAGAAGTGAGGTATGACATTGTAACTAGGAAGTGCCATACATCTATTCAAACTCCTGTGAGAGAACTGTAGGTTGGATGTAGGAAAATCAATAAGTAAAGTGTGTTCGTTTCTTCATGTAGGTACTCGTAGAACGTGTGTTAAGTAAAACCGTTTAAGTACAACCTTCAATTTAATCGGTGACTATTTAACTACCTGTGGCGTTGATCGATGGGATCAAGGGAATCAATCATCATACTCATACGAGGAGTCTACGAAATATATAGAAAAATGAAGAAAAGGCTTTTTATTCCCTGATCCATAAAATCTCATGTTGTGTTCGAAAGGTGTTTGGAACAATCCACACTTAACGTACACACATGGGGTTTCTCAACTACCATGGCTGTTTGATTCGAATAAGCAAAACAATTTAGTTCCTATGATGAATAGATGAAACAAACTCTTTACTTGTAAAACATTATGGCCGCTATTCACAGTCGTCATAAAGTTGTCTTTGAGTTAAAGCTGACTTTGGTGTCGTATAATTTATATGACACTAAAGTCAGCTCTAACTTAAAGCCTACTTTATGACGACTGTGAATAGCGGCCATAGAAATTAATTTCAGACACCCATGGTGTGCGCCGATTAGACCCATGGATGCAGCATTTACATAGCCATTGGTGTTTTCCGCAACACCCATGGGTGTTCTTACAAAAACCAACGAAACACCCATAAATATGGTTGTTCTTTGAAGCCACACACATAAATATGAATGTATTTTCAAGAAACACCCAAAAATATGGGTGCTTGGAAACGGTTATAGGATTTTTTAGACCGACCAATTGCAAGAATTTTTTTAATAAATCTTTTGAGTGTTACATTAAGGCCCATTTCTACGTCGTCAGTTACGTTCTAACTGGAACTTTAACTGACATCTTTTCATACAAAACTTGCAGTTAAAGTTCTGGTTAGAATTTAAATGATAATCGTACTAACGAGCCTTATAAGATCAAAAAATATTCAAAAAAAATGAATACAATGCATGTTTCTGTTTTTCTAGGGTCTTATTGAAAGAGTCCGCAGAAGTAAAACTAATTTGATTACTCGACATGTCTAAGGCCCGTTCCTACGATTGTCAGTAACGTTCTAACTGAAACTTTAACTGACAGATAATTATACGAAACTTACAGTCAAAGTTCTGGTTAAATTTTAACTGAAGGTCATAATAACGGTCCTTAAAGATGTAACAAAATTCGTGAAAATGTGGAAAAAATTTTTACCGATTTTTTTTCTATTCTACTTCCAATGAAAGCCGATTTTTAATTTCTCCCGTAGTAGGTACATTTGAATTTACGAACTACGTTTCACCTATCTAGCATAAGCCGTTTCTGAGATTTTAAAAACCCCCGTACCTCGCTATCTTTACCTCAGTAACACTATCAAAATATATACCTAGTCGTCAGTTGTTAGCTTTGTCTTATTTGTGGTTTTCGAGAAATAAAAATCAGAATAGCACTTTATTGAAAATGGGTGTACTATCATAGTCCTACATGAGTTCCAAGTTTCAGCCTCCTATAGAATAAGTGGTTGCTGATATGTGGGTTCATCCAACCTATCTAACAAAAAAATGCAACTTAATTTCTTAACGGGTTTGTAAGATACTCGTCTTCAAATGCTTTTGTGTACGGCATGCGCTTTCTACGTCGAACATACGGACAATTTTTTTCTTCCGTTTTTTGAGTTTAGTTCTAAAACGTGATAAACTCGTAATGCTTTACATAGTTAACAAACCATACAAAAGTTACTGAATTACGTGTTTATAACACCTGCCCGTTAACTTTATTATTCCTATCGGCTCCAGTTAAAACCTACTGAAGTAAGTCAATAGCTCGATAAAAAATAATGTCAGTAGTCTATTAAAAGTTCATATGGCAGCAAAAAGCTTGAAAAAACTTAACAAGAATTGGTCCACTTTTACAATAGAGTCAATCTTGGTTTAGACGTTACTAACTAGAACCATGCATGTCAAGAGAGCGCCTAGCTTACCACAACCTACGGTCCTACGTATCCTTCCGCTACGTTCCTACGTATCCTTTTGCTGATCCTGGGTTAATTATTCTTACTTAAAATCGACGTTAACTTCAATTTTCAAGCAAGTTCATTTCGGTAGCCACTATTACTTAACTATCTAAAGAAGTTAGACACATTTAAGTGAGCCACTTTCACAATTGAGTGATTCTTTTTTTTAATGAAGTATAATTGATACCGTTAAACTTGGTAAACTATTTATAACATAACATTACTAAATTCATTAAAAATTAAAGTTATTTAATCGCCGCAAAGAATGCCATTATAACTTAGTAAGGAAGTTTCCTTTTTAAAAGCCATTCATTAAATTTTCAGCATGTTAACGTGTACAACATTCCAAATTCTTTTAAACTGGAAGAAGTGTATGAATTTCCTACAATAGCAAACTCTATCCTAATTTTATTCCTAAACAAATTTCTGGAATCATTGGACCAAATTTCAAATTTTAGTTTGAAGTGTTATGAAGTTATCGTTTAATGTAAGCAAGCATGTGTTTTAAGGACTTTTCTATGCAAGTGAGGCAAGGAAGCGAAGCATTTTCGCTAACTATGAAAATTAACTTGACTTTAATTTGAACCAAAATTAATGCGCCTGAAAATTTGAGTGGTCGAGTTATAGTGATTTTCGTGAATTTAGTGAACAATAGTGAACAAATTACGCCCTATGGAGAAAATAGAACTTAAACATGTTCAAAAAAGGGTATTGTTGAAAATCCATGCTCGATTCAAATTATTTTTGAAGGCATACCTACATATGAACGTCTTAGAGTAAAGAACTTATACATCAATATAGAAAGTAGAACTTACATCGTTTTTAACATCAGTTATTATTATTAATTATTATTAAATCCCAAAAAGGCAAAAAAAAATGTCCGTCTGTACGCCGGGCCGTACGCAAAATCGTTTGAAGGCGCGTAGCTCCCAAATCCGTTGAGGTATTATCATGAAATCTTTATGTTGGGTAGATTGGGTGAATCTCTACGACTGGTATCTTTTTGAGGGGTGGGGATTTGAGGGGGGGAGGGTTGGGAGAGGGTAGCGTTTTAGACGAAAAATTTTGGTTTCTAGATCTCAGGAACCGCTTATGTTAGGAGGCTGAAACTTATAATTTCTACAGAGCTTTACAGAGCTTCAATAGTGGACCCCTTTGCAAAACAATTCCTGATATAGGTGAAGGGGTGTGGGAGTGGGGTGGAAAATAATGTGTCCGAAACGCAAAAAAGCCGAGATCCATATGTCCTAAACCGTTAATTTCAAGCAATTAAAAGTTAACAAATATCTGTAGTTAAACCAGAAGAGTAGATTGAAATCCTATTTTTGAGTGGAGGCAGTGGCGTACGGAGATCATGTTTTTCTCCTATGGTCTTCAAATTGAATCTATCGTTGAAATATAAGGAGTGTGTGAAACTGCGTGCATATCAGTGTTTCACACACTCTTTGCTAAAAAGAATATAGGTAGGTACTACGTGATTGGGAGATTTCCTTTAGAGTAAAAATACAAAAAAAGTATACCACTTAATCATATGAGAGCCTACCGTACAAAAGTCATTGAAAAATCTGTTCCCTGAGCAACAAAACGATTGATGTATTGATTGAGTTTAAATTTTTTACGCAAGTTGATTGGGTTGATTCCTTTAAGGGGTGACTTTAGAAGTTGGCGGAGAGAAAGGGGGAAATATGGTGTTGGGAGCGTTTGAGAAGAAAAACAATGGTTTGTATAACTCCAGGAATCACTTATTCTAGGAAGGCGAAATTGGAATTTATATAGTGCTTCAATAGTGCAGCCAGGCATGTTCTAAATGAAATAGCTTTTGACTCTTAAATCCACTACATCATTTCAAATTCCTTTAAACATCATACGAAACTAACAGAAGAATGATCCGTTAGAGCATATGGTATACGAATAAAATTAATATGTGAGATTTGAATTTTTTTTTTCCCATTTATTAAATTTCTATGTTGATATGCAGATGATATAAAGCTTCTGGCATAAGCAAGAACTCGTAATAATTCAATTCGTATGCAAAGTTAGTGAAATTGCAGGTACGCGAATGGATTGAAGGGGAGTTCTCAACTAAAAGTTTAATACTAGCTTTAATCAACACAGCTGAAAACTTTTTATAGAATTTATGTAATTTTTTTAATGAATTTATGATTCCCTCAACTAAAAGTTTTTCAAAGTAGCATAAAGTCGCAGCACCTTCCGATTTTCCTTGATTATTATCTTCTCAGCGGCATAGATACACCTACCTAGTTTTATCATTCTAGTAATCGGAAGCTTTGGTTATTTTCACGGAAAACAGGCGACTTGCACCTTTGAATATTCCAGCGATAAATAGATTGTGCTCTGCAAAGCGAATGAACCCTACATGAAGGCTGTATCTTTTTTGGGTATTCTAGAAGTATAGTTTTCTATATGTAGAAAATATGCAATACGTTGTAGCGCTTAGAGTGAGTTCTAGACAACTAACTTGTCTATAAGGCCTTGTACTCCTGTTTATAGGTCACGGCAGAGTATCTTCTTCAACGTTCTTAGAAAAAGAACAGATTCCTGAGGACGACGTTAAAGAAGATACATGGCACCCGAAAATGCATGATCCAATAGTATGGGCAACAAAATCAATACTAATACTGTCTCTTCATAGTACTGTGTAATTTTCAACCGTAGTGCGCACAAATATAAACGACAACTCTACAAAATATCTCACCTGAATGTAAACAATAAGCTGTAAGGGAGAAAGTTTTGATAGTCGCGCGAATTACACAACAGTACACCAGTTTAAAAACTCACTTCAAATTTGAAATTCTGAGCACGGATTAATTATAAGATAGCTGAAGCACTAAATGTTAATACTTTGGAAAATATATCTATATCTATCCATCTACATAAGTTCACTTCAAATTCATGACTAAAAAAATTTGGTTACTGCTTTCATCATCATTGCGAACTTGTACATATAATCTTCATACGGGAGCAAAACAAATTTGATGAAGTAAAATGCAATTGGTAAAAATAAAGAACAAAAGTACCCATTAGTATTACTTTTCTCGATATTATAAATTGCAATTTTATCTCCTTTTAAATGATGGTAAATTTTTTACTCTACCTTAAAAGCTTTCGAAATAATTTATCTTTAATTTAAACCACTTTTTTATTAAGTATTTTTTTTCTAATGAAGTGCAACCAGGAGCGGAAAACCACATACAGAGAAATTTTTGTATGACTCATTAATCTCATCTAGCTAGTTCACTCAACCTTCAAGTTTGCAGTTCTAGTAAAAGGGTGTTACATATAACGTCGTTGCAAGGATATTTCCAAAGAATAATGAAAGAGATTCACTTCATTGGGGTAGTTTACTAGTAGCACTCGCTTTTCCTGGATTCTCAAGGGAAAAAGTCGTTGATCTGTAATTAAATAACATATTTCTTTTTAATTAGATAAGCACCCTACCTGATTATACGATAATATTCTACCTTTAGATAAATTTATAATTTTTTAAAAACAATTTTTCCGGTTCGAAATCGAAATGTGAAAAGCGTTGCCTTAAATTCAATCTTTAATCAAAAAAATCTCCCAATGGTCTGGGCGAAACTTTATTATTTTTCAGGTCGAAGTTCGGGAGCTGTCAAAGTCGTAGTATATCATCAGTTATTTCGATATTATGAGTTGTTCTTAAAATAAAAATATTTAAGATAGAAATAAACAATTCCATATCGCATAAGAACTGAGAAATGGCAAAAATTGTGAAAACCCTTGGAAGTTGAATATCGAAAAATTTTGAAGTGGGTTTTGGGTTTGTAGGCGATTATATAAAACGTCTGTGGAAGTTGAAAGCAATCGAATATCTCATCAATCCTAAGAAATATGTTAAACCTTTGAAGTGCATACAACCCCTTACACTTCTTAGTATTGAATATCTAAAAATAATGAAATTGAATTTTTAACACTTATATAGGAATCCATAGGACGTAAAAATGAATACGATAAATCATCAGACCTATACAATATGTAGGAATTTATGAAAACATATGCAACCTTCTTAAACCCACTTGAGGGTTGAATATCTAAAAATCATAAAAGGAGTTAATAGGTTAATAGACACCACGAGAAAGTAAAAACTGTTTCAATTTCTTATCGCTTCTAAAATAAATTAAGGAATTCGGGATAACGTGTTTAACTCTTTTATACCCTCTTCGGGGTTGAAAAAGGAAATATTAATATCAATAAAAAAATTCGAATTTACGCATTTTAAAAAATGTTCAAGGGTTGTTGTTCTAATAGCATTTTTTCGAAATACATTTTTGAATTTTTTCTCTATGGACAACTTAGTTTACATATCAGCTAATAAAGTGGTGTAATTTTATTTTGTTTTTTTGTTGCCATTAACATGAAATATTGGCAAGAAAACAGTCATAAATCATCAAAATCGCATTTAACGTGCATATGGAGCCGCTAACATGCTGTACTCTTGAACTAAACTGTTATGTCATTGAAAAAAATTAGCAACATCAACAAGCATTGATAAGACCTACTTAAAATATTCGAGAACAAATCATTGGAAACTATTAATTGCCGCAGACATTAAACAATGGTTGGAATGCTGAAAACAATCCTTAATAATGTGTTGCTTTGTGAAAAATTGCATACCACTGTTAGTGAAACCGCCCATTAAGTTGTTTTGCGGATGCACCTAAGTTTGGAGTGTGAATTTACAACAGCACAAGATTTACGTCAAGATCCTCTTCTTCGGAGAAAACAAATAAGTGGGCAGTAGAAGACCTAATACATGAGATTAGAGTGTCTGCCAAGTCGAAAGTGGATCATGGGGCTTGAGTGTGTCACAAGAAAGGAATAATTGGCTTGCAATTTAAGCTATTATCGTCTTTTATAAAATATTCATCAGTTTTCATGAAAACACCTTAAGACAAACTCCCTTAGTGACAACGAAGTTGCCAAAAATTATTAGGTATATCTTATCAAAACGTGACTCTTTCATATAGCTACAATATGGGCTTAAATGTTACTCACTTCTTTTCTGCATACGGTAGATTTTTGAAAAACGTGAGCAAAATCAAATTTGGATTTAGTTTTTTAGTTACAGATAAAGGAAGGACTATTAGAAAAGGCGTCTAAGCATCTATTTCGCGTACTCTCCATACAAAAGACCTTGTGAAATTTGATCAATTTTCTTTCGGTACTGATATCTACTATAATTTAATTAAATCTAAAAAAGATATGCAGTCAATAAGTTTTATGTAGTAGTTAAGTTTAAACTAAAACGTTAGGTACTTAAACAACGTAATTTTTTTTTTATTTTTAAATGCCTTATTATCTTGTAATCTTAACTTTATAAACAATAATTAATTATTAGCATTACTCCCCTGCTTAGGGTATATCCTTGTGATAGGCCTGAGGAGTTTTATCAAATAAAATAAATTCGATTTCTTTAATTTCACCACATACAACAGTTCCAGCATTTCGTGGTTACCATTATTCAGTTAAACTACCATTGAAAATACCCAATATTAGTGCTGCTAAGTTATTAACGTTGTTTAATTGCAAATCGTACAAACGCAGAACTCAGACGTTGAAATGTTGCTGAATGAGTGTCAAGTTTTCGTCACAATTTCCTCGATAATTTGAAAAGTTCAAATTATAATTTTTCCAAAACTTCATAGTGCAGAATTGAAAAGAACTTGGTCTTCACGACAATACTTTTTGCAAGTCCGAATGCAAGACATTTTTCGAAAGAACTTCTTATGACGATGTAAATTCTGATTAAAAAGTTCAGAAGATAAGTTTTAAAATTCCTTTAAAAAAAGGATAAATTGCAAAACAATTTAAATGTATTCAGAATATCTAGTGGATATTCTAGACAGACGGTATCGACCATTTAATTTGTAAGCGAGGGATTCAGGGACAAAACTGGTCGGATATCTTGTATCATTGGTACAGGACAAGAACTCGTACGGCGGAAATCTGAACACATTGGAATGAACAATCGAGAAGGGACCACCCAAAAGAGCAGTGTCCTGATGGAAGATAAAGGCAGAAGGATTATACCGTCGTAGGTGAAAATTCAGTGTACACAATCTGTATTTAAATTGTAACATATGGTTAACACTTAATCTGGAATAAAATAATACCACTTTCTAGTAGCAACTACCCACTATCGACATTTGTCCCAGGCAAATGAGACTCAATGCGTCATGGGATTAATGAAACTATAATACTTGCGTCCATAAGACGATGTGCGATATCACTGTGGAAGCGACGACTACATAATCAGGCAGGCAATCAGGAAAACTTCGCATCCTGCGATGATCATTGCTGCTCAACTTACAATTTACTTGCATTGTAAATTACAGGATAGAAACTGAGCATGTGGGTCCTTTAACTTAAATTTCAGTAGAAAATGTGGAATAAATTCAGGAACGTGAAAGTTGTCGACAATTTATCCTCGTTGTCCTTAAAATCCTTCTATTTCACCTCATCTCTGAAGTTTATACACAAGTTCTAGTTCCGGTATCGTGCAAAATTAAGAATTTTTTTTTTTACTTGCAAGCAATTTATGTGACAAATAATAAATAAGTATTATTATAAATCCTTGCGTAACGTACCTACCCTGCGCAGCCAACCATACCCACCCTACGTATCACACTACGTGGCAACGTATTTTTTACGTTAATGGGTGAGTGATTACCCTGAAGGGTGTAACATTTATAGCTGTTTTGCATAGAATTTCATAATTATTTGTCACCTGCATCAGAGGAGCGTTCTATACCACAATATTTCGTTTCTAGATCTCAGGAATGGCTTCTTGTAGGAGGCTGAAAGTTGGAACTTATGTAGAACTATGATAGTTGACTCATTTGCAAAAGTTGTTGATAGGTGTTGAGGGGTGTGGGAGCGAAGTGAAAAACAATGCGTTCCAAACGCTTGAAGCTGGGAGTAAAACATTCACAAAACTATAATTCCAAAAAGATTGATGATGGATGGTTAACATTTTTTATCTTATGGGATACAAGGAGATTAGACAATGGCTAACATTTTTAGGAAGGGTGTCGGCTATGCAGGTGAAAGGTCAAAAATGTTTCTGTGAAAAGGGGATTTTCCACATTTTCACGAAATTCGTTATATCTTGTGTCGAGTTAAAAAGTTAAATTAACTTCTGTAAGCTCTTTATATAGCTGCCTAGAAAGACATTTTTTCACATTTTTCGACATCTAATGGCTAAGGGGCGGTACCTAAAGTGGTTGTGTATATTTTCACGAATTCCGATGCTATGACTAATGAGAATTAACTTTCACTCGGCTTTAAATGTAAATAAAAAAAATTGATTTAAGAATTTTTCGATATTAAAGAGGATGTAAGGTATTGTAAGCTTTCACGAATTCCGACAAATATTTTAGGGTTAATGAGATCAACTTTTGCCTTTTCTTTTATGTATAGATAATGATCTCAAAATTTATTTCAAGATTTTGCGATATTCAACCGCTAAGAGTGTGTAAAATTATTGTGTATGGTTTTACGATTTCCGACATATCTCTTAGATTCGATGAGATGGCCTTTTCATTTAATCGTCTAAAATTCGGTTTAAGAGTTATAAAACAAATATTTGATCTACATATATTTTATGACCTTTCTGATATTAATATTAAAAAAATGTAAGTAAAGAAAAAAAACTGTCAACAGGTTGGGTGCAACTTAATTATTTTTGGGATGGAAGTCCGGAACGCGTTTAATGTAGAGATGCGGTGTAGGTTACTGTGGAACTGACAAAAAAAAACTACGCTCCGAATTGATTCCTGATTATTGTTAAGGTTTTTATTAAGACTATGCGTTGTGAACGCGTTCAAGTAGGTAAATTTAACGTTTTAGAAAAGTAGATAGAGTGCAGACTAGGCAACTCGTTTTATTTTGATACATGACAGCTTGGCGTGATTTGTTTTGACAAGTAGATGTTAAGTTTTGTTTCAGTAGCAAATTCATGCTTTCTAAATTATTTGAAACAAAAGTGTTTGTACAGCAGTACTGAAAAGTAAATTGATGTAGCTGTGTGTGTAGCTGTTGATTGTGCAGCACGAGCACAAAATTGAGTTTTTGCAGCATTAAATAGATTTTTTTAAAGCTAACTTCGATTTCCGCGGAAGTCGCAGTACCTACATATTTTCGATTAAACGCGTTGAAGCTATGTGTTTTTTTAAACGTGTTTGGGATCTGATTTCAAAATGTTTAAATCGATTTAAACGCGTTAATCTCGTAATCTAACCATAGTATTAGTCGCACAGTAACCAACATCGCATATGAGCACAAACCGTGTTCCGGACTTGTACAAAAACAAAAATATAAAGTTGAGCCCAGACTGTTGGCGGTTTTTTTTATTGTAATGTTTGATAACAATGTTTTAATATTCGTTAAATTAACTTTCCACGAGTTGCTATCTAAAGAACGTTGGAATCAGACTTTGTGCAAATTTTTTCGGATTTGATTCTGGAAGTTCCTACATTTTTTTGAAATTGTTGGCTCGAAATTATGAATAACTTGTTGCCTAAAATTAATAAATGCCAATGTTAGTGGCGTAAGAAGGTATGGTTTTCGGTGAAGAGGTGATAGGTAATAGAACTTCAAATTGATCAGTGATATGTACATAGTAGAATACGACTCTTTGTTTAGTAGCATTCTACTATGTATTGCTGGTTCTATACAATGGTAACAAAGAGAAGCAGTTTTAACATGGACACTTTCAAGAACCTATTAAGAAGATGAAACTACGGAAGAGATGAATATATCAAAGAAATTCCATAGTCTACACACCGCATTTGCGGAACAATCGGAAGTTCATAAAATACCTAGTTCAGAAACCAATTTCAGATTCAACACGAAACAGAGAAAATGTGGTTAGGAAACATTTCAAATATCCTTTGTGACAACTCAAACCAATTCAAATTCAAAACTCACTGAAAATCACCTGATTTGAATCTTAAGAATACTTTCCGGCTTCATTCTTAAGAAAAATTAATGCAAAGAAGACAACATAAACTCCGATAAACTGAATTTTCGAACAAAAGGATTATTAAGTGCCGACTAAAGACAGTTTAAATGGTCTTAAGAAAGCAAATTTATACAGGCTTTTAAATTGCACTCCGGTGAAATAAATTAAATTAAACTAAACGTGAAGGATGACTTCTTTTAAAAAAAATCTTTGCCCGAGGACAAAAACTGGTCTAGTTTATTCGCGAGGCTACAACAAACTATAAAATTCTCCGCCATTGGAAAGCAACCACATTCGTAAAATTGTTAATTTCATTTTTGAGTATTCAAAATTCAAATTTACATTTAAATTCAGATTTGACTGTATGCAAAGTTTCTGTACCGGACACCGAGGTTTTATTATTTCAAAATATTCTTGTATT
The DNA here is from genome assembly GCA_949128065.1 of Beris chalybata. NCBI lineage: Eukaryota > Metazoa > Arthropoda > Insecta > Diptera > Stratiomyidae > Beris > Beris chalybata. The sequence goes on along the minus strand of OX421895.1, from coordinate 17,421,980 downwards.
TTTTAGCATTTTTCCGATTTCAGCATGAATAGGTTTATTTACCAGGAATTTTCATTTCATCACAGGACCAAGGATCCTTGATATATCAACCACTTGTTTTGTTAAGGATTTTGAATATCTAGGACGATTAAAACCGTTTCCTGACCGTTGAATATCACTGACACTGCTTTATTGTTTTCACTATAAAACACTGTAGTATGTTTAGTACCAACACAAAGTTGAACGCCAAATTGAACGCACTGTACAACACTAAGTTCTGAACGCACCGATCCTAAGGGATATTAATGAATGCGAATTGAGGCAACATGCTCTTTATATGACTTAAAAAAAAAAACAATGTCCTCGAGGTACATGGAAAAGCTCTGTGAAGATGGGAATCGTAGGTGAGTGTTACTGCATCTTTAATGAGATGGAGTGCATGGAGCTTTTTAATGTAAACTTCAATTCACCGAGCATAAAGAATATTTTCGCATGCGCTTAGTAGAGTGGAGCACTATTTGCAAGATGGGATTTCCGGTAAATCCTATACTGACAACATTTCAATGTAATTTCGTAAGTTAATAGTTGGTAGAAAAGGAACCAATGTTCCAAATCAACCACTTTCTTTTAACAATCAAATCAAAAGCATTGGTGCTTTCATCGAATAACGGTGCCTTCCAGCTTATAGTCACCAGAGCAGAACTTACGCAGATGGAAAATATACGGCAGCAGCCAAGTACCTGTACAGTCACGAAATGCAGTACTCAATCGTACAGTCACGAAATCCAGTACTCAATCGAATTATACACGAGATGAAATACTCAACTTGGGAACTAAAATGAATAAGAAATGCAAGATTTTTTTTTTATATCTGTACGAAAGTTTGAACACTTGTAATTAGAGAACTTCTAAGCCAAGCTTGATTTAATTGATGAACCTACACTCAGATAGATTGTAGTTCATGTCGCCTTTGATTCGCATTAGAGAATGGTTCTCATAAAACCCAACCCCTTACAAGTGTTAGAATTCTTTGCAGACACATTGTACATAAATACGAATTGCTTACATAGGTTCCAATGAAATTAAATTAATACATAATAGGTCATTCTTTATTATTTGTTAGAGTTGCCAGCATTATAATAATAATCAATGACGGAACTGCCCACTAGGCAACTGGCACTAGGCCTCGAAGTAATCCTAGAGTTACTTCATTACGATACGGAACACTAGGAGGGAAAGTGATCAGCTCACGCTTATTACCCCGATTTTAACTCAGGTACTCATTTACAGCTGAGTAAACTGGTAGTCCGGCACCCAACCCCATTCTCGGAAATTACTTGTCGCCAAGCAGATTCGAACCTGATACCAGGTGCACCAAAGGCAAGTACTCTAGCCACTAAGCCACCCAGACTACACTCAGATAGACTACTCAGATATCCTAAACTTATTACCTAAACTTAAAATAGATTGTACTTTTTGTTGTCTTTAATTTACATTAGAACACGGCTCTCATAAGACTAAACCCATCACAAGTGTTTGAATTCTTTCCAGAGACACTGTGTATAAATACGAATTATTTACATAAGTTCCAATAAAATTAAATTAATACATAATTGGCAATTCTTTCTTATTTGCTACAGTTGCCAGTATTGCAGTGCAAGAATTGAGAATAATGTTCTACATCAAATAGCTTGTATCCTTATAGATTGTTTTTACTATTTCATTGTTTACTGACTTGGATGCAAACAAATGTAAATTTTAAATTCACTGGTACATCGTAACATGTATTGCTATTAATTTTATCAAATTTAAACCAAATTGTTTGTGCACTAGGATGTCAATTCTAATCGTAGGTTGCGTCTAGTATTCAGCGAAATTTTATAAATTTAACACTTAAACCGATGAATGAATTCAGTAGTATAATTTTTTCCTTATGTTTGTAGTTCCATTTTGCTAAATTTATACAAATTGGTTTGAAGACAATTACCTGCACCTTCTGAGTCGAGTGCATACTTGCACGCCATATCCCATTGAATATGCATGCGAGGAAAAGAATAGAGAAGAAGAGCCAGCAAACGTATTGTCTGTTTTTTTTTTTTTATTATAAAGTCATTAATTTTCCTACATTTATTTGCCGTGTATCGTATATTGTTGCAAACAGTTCAAGCTACAACAGACACAAGTATAAAGGCTCGTGTACACTAGCAAGTAACTTGCGACATTTCTTGCTAGAGTAATTTGGTGCGAGGTTTACACTATCTATCAAATTGCAGCAGTTTTACTCTAGCAAGTAGCTCTTCAATAATCTTGAAAGTCAAACTTGCTCATCAGTGTACACTTCATCAGCAAAGTTTGGTTGAACTGTAAAAACGAAAAAGAAAAATACACCAACTCTGAATAAAGTTCCACATTGGTTATGACCAAAAACGTATTCTCGGAACTCCACTTGGATTTTTCGTTCATATTTCGCACGTAAACTATGGAACTACGACACCTAAAATTGAACTTAACCTCACTCACAATGCAATTGCACTGACTTGCTAAAAGATTTCGGAACCGATCGGAACTTTCTTGCGAGTTTTCCACTCTCGCAAGTTAACGTGTACATTCACAACTTGCTCGAAAATGCAAGAATTTGCTGGCTAGAGCAAAAACTTGGGCAAATGCGCTCTCGGAACCGTGTACACATGCAGCAATAAATGTCTTAGAGAAGCTCTAACAAGTTTTACTTGCTATTGTACACGAGGCTTTAAAAGCGAGCTACACGGGTATTTACATTATAAAGTAGACTGCAGGAGCAACGCGAATTGAGTGAATTGGTGCGATATCACTGTAACTAGTTGCATCCACTAACATGCATTCTAATCAGCTGTCATCGCGTCGCATCGCTTAACACGCGCACGCCGTTTCACTATAATTCTACCTTTAGACATCACAAGCGAAGAATTGAATCAACATTTAAAAAAAGATGCGTCAGTTTTAAGGGTTATCATTCCACTAATAGTTGGACGTAAAGGTTAGTTGAAGATATCTCAAAACATCTAAAATATTTGTCAGATTTGTTAAAAAACTTGAAGAACCATCTTACAACCATTGGGGTCAAATATCAAAAAAAAAGAAGATTTAGATTAGTTGAAAGTTAGCAAACAATTCGTTAAAGGTATATCTATGAAAGTATCAGATTGAGTAGGATTTCGCCCATGGTAATTGATACTTTTATTCTTCACAGCAAAAGACTTTTTCGAACTACGTTTAAAATTTCTGTTCTTCTGTGGATGGGGATAGGGCTACTACTCTTTCTTCCCCGGGCAGGCCTTTAAGTCTGTTTGTTGTTAGCACAATTTTCATTGAAGAGGCTAATTAATGCTAATTAATCAAATATTTTCTAAACATTGCCATTGTTTTTGAAGAGTTCCTTCCTACCATTGCTTTCGTAGCACAAAGCTAATAAGACTTGATTATTATGTTGATTTCTGGAATTATCGCTAAATCTGCTAAATGCGATCTTGTTGATTTATGGCTGTTTTCATGTGAATTTTTCACTTTAATCGCAATAAGAAACAAAATAAAATAACATTACTTTATTAGCTGGTATGTAAACTAGGTCACCCATTAAGAAAAAATTTAAAATTGTATTTGAAAAAATATCTATTAAAGGAACAACCCTTAATCATATTTTAAAATGTGTAAATCCGAGTTCTTTGTGTGCATTTATTACCAATTTCTTGAATGGTTAGCATGTCATTTTCATTAATATAATGGTAGGAAAAATCTTAAAGAATATCTTCCATAAAGCAAATTACAAAAAATTTTCATTTTTGTTAATAATATATGAAGTCAACCTGAAGTAATTTTTTCTCGATTTTCATGGGAGACATAACATAAGAAAACCACATTTCATTGAAAAGTTGTATAGATAGTGTAATTAATTGGTATATCTAGAAGATAAATCAATGAAAAAATTATTGGTTTTTATTAGTTATGCGTTTCAAATAATTTGAAAACCTATAACACTATTTATTCTGTAAAATCAAAATTAGTTCTCTGATAGACAGCGAACGATGCAGACGTGTTATCCACGCCAAATTACACGAACGAAAAACTATTTAAATTAACTTTTCCCCTCTCAAGAAAGAAAATTCAAAATGGGATACAAAATTGTCGCTCTGAACTCATGGGGCCTTAAGATTTATTATATTTCTTCCCGAAGACATGGGAGGTCATAAGGTGTCACATGAAATCATTCAACATACCAAGGTAACGTAATAAAAACATGTTCTTTAAGATTGTAAAGCCTAGTATTAACTAGAAGCGAAATGAAATTTTTCATAAAAATTTTTCCTTTGAGCGAAAATTGTTAGTGGATTTTGTATGTGAGTTAACAGAAAATTCCGTTTTCACTTCTAGCTAGTATTAGGCTTAAAAAAAGTAGACACGTTCCTTTTTTTTTATCCGAATCTTCAAGTAACTTCCACCCACAATCATAAATATGAAAAATCAACCAGTCGTAAGCCTTAAAAAAATTTCATTCTACAAATTACACCCTGTGGATTATAGATATAATAATGAATCATGTCGAAAAAAACAAAGACAGATTTGGAAGGTATCTACGTCTATTTCTTATTTTCTTGTATACTTCTTATTTTCTATGGTTACCAATTTTTATTGTCTTGCGATCAGAGGGCATCTTTTCACGACATACATAATCCTGACTATAAAATTGTGGAGGAGAGAGAAAGGAAGGTTGGTAATGATAACACGTGAAGATGTGTATCTAGATATATACTAGAGGCAGGTGATAAATTATTTGCTTGATATGCTGCATCAGAACAGTAAATTGCATAGCAGACACTTTGCTAAATTGTTCAAATCATCCAATGCGGAATTCTCCCATTTAATAAAATTCGACTGACAATTTATTCATAGCAAATTGCTATACAAAAGCGGACATAACCCACTTGCAATAAATCGACTCGGCAATTCACGACAGAGTGTTTGATTTGGGTTTTTGTTCTATTCATTCAATTGGAGCGTACGATGTAGTTTTGAACTAACAATTTTCAGGGCTTTCAAAAAAAGACGGCGATTTTTTTAAATTTAGTTTAAAATACGTAATAAAGTTCTCGCAGTGACCTGCATTTATAGTATCAAACGGAAACAACACTATAACACGCAAGCTGTTAATAAATTCTATTCGGATTTTTCAATAAATAAACTTGGGCCACACTTTAACAAGTATTTTGCCTTTGCTTTCTTCTTGCAATGCTCTAGGCTCGTTTAACAATAATAACCCCGGTCGAATAAATGGCATGAATGTACACTGTCCACTACACAGTCATAGCAGTTTTTGGGACAAAGCCGTAGAAGTTTCTCAACTACCATCGATTACACCCATGGGTGTTTTTCAACTACCATAGGTGTTTGATTTGGTCAACTACAAAATCAATTTCCATTGAGAAAAAAACCAATAAAATTGTTGATTTTAAATAACATATAGTACGAGTATATAGTATTGTAACTAATTTGTAACTTAATCTTTCATACCGGATGCCAGCTTTTTCATACAACCATGGTTTAACTTTGGTGTAACCCAAACATCCATTGGTGAAAATCGAACACCATGGGTGTAACCCAAACACCCATAGGTGTTTCACGAACGGCCATGGATGTAAGCCAACCCCCATGGGTGTAACCTAAAAAGCCATGGGTAAAACAACCATATAATTTTTTTTTTACCAGAAAAATAGTAATATTGGCCATTATTCGAAAAATTCTGCCTCAGAATTCGTTATCAGCATTTCCCCCTTTCCACACAAAAATTCTGTGAATAATCTTAGTATGTGTCGCTCACGAAATATAGAAAACACAACCTAACACGCCCCAAAAAGATCAACAAGTTTCATACCTATGGGAGCTCAAGGGGCTTGTTGCTAGAAACTTGCAACGAGCCCCTTAATACTTTAATATTTCTTGGAATATTGCATTTAAAACATTTCGTATTGCTCGAGAGCTACGTTAAATTTAAAATGTGTCATCTCACCAGTTAAAAATAGTGAAATATCTATTTTCAAAATTACTCTTTTCTCAGGTAGTCATACAATAAAATTAAAAAAAATCTGCCAACAGTCTGGGCGCAACTTTATTATTTTTCCGGCAGAAGTTCAGAACGCGTTCAATTCGGGGATGCGGTGTATGTTACTATGTGACTGAAAACCTAACAAAAAGTTCGGGAAGCGGTTAGAAAAGGGTGTAAAATATGAATTATATAATTGGGTCATATTCTGGGATGCGGTCTAGAGGTTGAAAAAAACAAAACTTAAAAATAGGTGATTATTAAACAAACCTGGGGAAGTGAAAAGATATTCGATATCTGATCAGACCTGAGAAACATGGTGGAATTCATGAAAAAGTATACAACCAGTTTACACCCTCTTAGGGGTCGAATTTCAAAAAATTTTGAAAACACTTTCTAGGTATTCATATGAAGAATCCGAAGAATAAAAATGAATTCAATATTTCGAAAGACCTAGAAGATATGACGAAAATCGTGAAAACATATGCATTTTATATTAACTGATATTTTTTTTTGCCCCCCCCCTTCTGAACGCCAATGAATATTCATATTTTTATTTTCAGAATTACTTTTCTAGTTAATTTACATATACGTACCGAGTTTCAACTTCCTAGCATAAGCCGTTCTGAAGTTAGGAGAAACATTGGATTTTAGAATGTGTCGATCACGACTTTTTTGCGTTTCGGACGCATTGTTTCCCCCTCCACTCCCACACCCCTTCACCCATATCATCAATTGGTTCCACTGTCAAAGCTTTATAGAAATTCTAAGTTTCAGTCTCCTAACATAAGCGGTTGTTGAGATCTAGAAACCAAAATTTTTCGTCTAAAACGCTGAAAATAATATTAATTTAAGGGGTCCACCCAATCTATTCCTAGAAAAAATTTTAATTTAATAGCTCCACTGGCTTGAGAGCTACGAGCCTTCAAAGGATTTTGGGGTGGTCGACGTACGGCGTACGGCGGACAGACGGAGTGAACATTTTTATTGCTTTTTTCGTGTCTATTTGTCAATTTTTTTTTTTGAAAATCAGTAACAATACTGTATTATAAATAATAAAGTAAAATAGTCAAATCAACGAATAGATGAAAAAAAAACTAGAACAGCAAAAAAATTATAGAAGAAGAATATGGGACAAGCAAGTTATGCTCACGAGTAGTAAAATCTACCATACAAAGGTCAGTATAAAATTCGTCGGTTTTAGCTGACAGAACTTGTAACTCAAAATGTTTTTGGCTAGGAATCTAAAACGACTAAAATGTCGTAAATACGTCTAATAGCTATCAACCAAAATCGTTTGATCTCATTGGCCATTGAAACCATACAGAAGTCAATAAAAAAATCATTTTCATTTATCCGAATTCAAAATGCATTTAGCATGAAGGGGTATCATCTTAGGACACTGTTTTAAGATGAAACCGAAAAAGAAATTAATGCCTTAATCGCTTGAACCCTTCTACAAGTCCTTAAAAATTGAGATATTACAGTGTTTTTTTTTTTCAATGTTCAGATCCTCGATTATGACTAAATGTATAACAATTATAATCTCGACATAATAACCTTCTGAACTCATCTCTTATTGATCCAAACTTTGACATACAGATGGAGCTGTTCAATCAAATTTAGTTAAGTTTAAGTAAGCAAAGGTGAACTCAACAGAAGAAGACATCACTATTTGCATTGACAGCCAAGCAGCCATTTAGGGCCTTAGCTCGAACACAACACGATCAAAACTAGTTAGACAATATCGTGGTTTTCTTAACGCTATCGGCACAAGGCATAAATTACACTCTGCTGGGTGCCAGGCCACTGTGGAATCCAGGGGAATGACAAGCTGATGAACTCGCTCGAGCAGGCTCCAGCCTAAGCTCACCAGTGATGGACCAGCACATTGCTATTCCCATCGGATCCATAAATCAGTCTAACGACTCACTATGCTTGCAACGGGAAGGCAATAGACGGTCAAACCTAACTAAATACATGGTGCATTTACACTCATCGTTTGCGGAGAGCCTCTATCCCCGCCAAAAAATCAACCAATCAGATGGCTCGTGCAGTCGCACAAGTCCATCAGCTCTCAACTTTTCTTCGACGTACGCTTCCAGATGTGTACACCCATACAATAGAGCTGTGGTACCACACAATTCGTTGCCTATTGTATTTCTGCCGTTTCGCACTTTTCGCACTTATAGGCAAGTTGCGCCGCAGAGACATGTTGAGTGTAAATTGCTTTCAGCACAGCAAAGAATACGGTCAACGAAAACCGGTTTGCAATGGCCTGATGGGGGTAGCTTCTCGCCTCGAGGCGAGCCTCAAGGGTGAGTTGAAGCGCACCTCACACTCAAACGGGTAGCACAATGGACGAACAAAAACGTCTAAGTGAAAGAGGATGATAGCATCACCACCCCATATACCATACCATATACCATACCAAGTAAGTAAACAGATAACACCAGCAATAGTGAGAACGCTTTAAAAATTAAAAACTGATGGCGTCATATTTATCGTAAAAAAAATTATGAGCTACCTAATATACGAAAAGACGTAGAGCTCATGACAAGATGGAATACATTTTTATACCATGTTTAATGCTTATTCAAAAGAAGAAAATGAAATTCTGGATATGAAAACTCTCAGAAGAAAATATTGCTTTATTTGTAGCAAAGTGCGAGCCTTGGTTCTTCCAAAGAATAACTGATTGCACTTTTCTCACTAAATGATGAAGATTTGTCAAAAATACCATAAATTTGATTAAAATGAACATAAAATATTATCCAAGAGCTCTGTAGGGATTCGAATATAATGTTTTTTGAGTGAGCACCCAAAGGGATTGAGACAACACTCCTTCCTGTGGTATTCCTCTGTAGTACGTTCGTTTGCTCAAATGTGCATATTTGGTTGAAAACATGAATAAGTAGTTTTATGTAAAACCAAATGATAATAGGTATAGGTATAATTGGTTTTTCAAAAATTACTGTATTTTTCACACGCACAAGTTTCAACTTTCTAGGAAAAATCTAAATCGATACCTAAAGCGTTCTTCAATCGTATCTACGTTGAGGACACGAGTTTGAACACATTAGCTGTAAAGTTCTAGAAATAAATATTTTATGTACTATGTTAGTTGTACCTACATTTTTTTTTTATTGCTCTATAAATGTACAATAGATGGAAAATATTTGGAGGTTAAAAGATTCAGTTAAACATAAAATCTGGACGATCTCTGCTGAACACAAAATCGCATCGGTATTCGCTGAATAACTTAAGAACTTTATTTTTACACAAAAAATCTGAATTACAAAAAAACATTTTGGCCTTAATAATAACAACATAAAATACATGGAAGCAGGCATTTTAACCCCAACGCGACTACTCAAAGGTTAAAATCCCCCAGTCCAAGTAACACAGATTTTCTCTCCTCGTTGCGCTTTCTTGTAAATGTGCATTATAATTGATAAAAATAAAAATTTCCACACATGATTATTCTTCTCAATTTATTTAAAAAAAAAAATCGGAAATATACAGAATCAGTGGAAAACATTTAGTCTGTGTCATCGCTCATACTAGTGTTACAGATGTGTTTTTTTTTCACAAATAGCACAGACATGGTTTAATTCCATTCTTTTTTTTTATTGCGTTTACATCTCAAAATAGCGAAACTTTGATGATTTTTACGGCTTGAGACTTCTGGACACGATTGAAGCAATTTTATGTGTATTCGGTTCGATTTATTTATTTATTTTATTTTCTTAATTTTGATTATATTCCGTACATTTAAAAGTATCAATATACGACCAATTTTTAATTTCAATAATCCAAAGTTACAGAGACATGTGATATAATTATAGGAATGTCGGTTTTCATTATATTTCACCGGCGATGATGGAGTGCAAAGCACCTGCGAGAAGAAAAGAAATTCTGTAATGGCGACGTGGAGAAAATGGTAATGAGCTCCTTATAGCTTTTTATTTAAATAAGCGAAATTGCTGTGGATATCTTGTGCAGGCAGAATGCATCACCATGCAATTGAACTTTACAGAAACCAACATCGGGCACAGACCCATAATACGCAAATGCAGAGATAGTCGTAAGGTAAGATAAACTTAAACAGAGTATGTACCTTGGGTCAAAAAAGTGAAAACTATATTCCAGCCAGGTATATCCGTTGGGTGGAAAACTATAAAAGTGGGTTACGGAAAGGTGGTGATACATTTTCCGTTTAATAGATACATAGATGCTGAGAGCGCTATACTTTTTAGATAGTCGGATAAAGTTGTGGCGTTCAAATGAATCTACAGAAGGCTCCAACGATGTGAGTGAGTTAAAAAAAATGTACAGAATTCCATTTGTGTCGGGCATGCTTGAAGAACTCGTTTGTAAAATTTAACTGAAAAATCAAAAAAAAAATCTGGACTGAGTTGCAACTAGTCTTCTTGATGTTCTTAGGTTGTCAGTCGCATAGTAACCTGCACAGCATTTCAGCATTCTACAAAGAATAATAAGGTTGGATCCACCCACTTGGAAGATTTTTTCCATTCCAATAGATGCATATACGCTGAAATAACAATACAAAATTCTGATCCAGTTTTTAGGCGATTGCATAAAAGACCCGTAAAAGTATTATAGAAAACAATGCGATATTTAAGAAAGATGTTGGAAATTGTACAGAATTTTTCTACACCCCTCAAACGCTGGAATATGGTACTCTTGAAAATAAATTTTATAGACCTTTTTTTTTTGGAAATATCGTAGAGCTCTACAAAAATCCAAAATTTTTTCTAGATTTTGAAACCAAAAGTATTTCTCTAAAACGCTTCTGTCAGCACCCACTCTCAAAGCTTCAACCTAGCAAAGTAACCATACAAGGCGGTTCTTTCAATTTACCCTCTAAAAAAAAATTAACTTAATATTTCAACGGTTTGTGGGGTATGTGATTTCGTTTTGTACGGCGGTCAGACAGACATTTTGTTTTTTGAACTAAAACATGAAAATCCGAAAATTTCAGGGTAGTAATTTTACTTTATCATTTTTTAATAATAAAGTATTGTGATCAACCTGATATTTCAAAAAATTTACTACCCTAAAACTTTGTATTTTTACGTTTTAGGACTATTAAACCCCAAATAAGCAACAAAAAATGTCCGTCTGTATGCCGTACGCAAAATCGTTTGAAGGCGCGTAGCTCCCATATCCGTTGAGCTATTATCATTAAATTTTTATGGCGGGTAGACTGGGTGAACCTCTACAACTGGTATCTTTTAGAGGGGTTGCGGTATGAGCGGGAGGAGAAGGGAGTTTTTAGATTTCAGCAACTGCTTATATTAGGAGGTCGATAGTGAACCCATTTGTACAAAAATTGGTGATATGGATGATGGGGTATGGGAGTGGGACGGTTGGAAAATAATGCATGCCGTTCTAAAGTTAGGAAAAACACCCCCCACCCCCGTACCATACTACCCTAAAAAAAATAATATTTTTTTTACCATGCCACTACTATAGCTCTATCTAAATACCAAGTTTCAGCTTTGTATCATTATAGATTCTTAAGATATAAGCATCGGAACCTTTTCCTTCTCACCCTTCCCTACCCTCACCCTCTACACCCACAACCCCAATTTTTCCCTACTAGGGTTCTTTTAGGCCTACTTCTGGTAAAAATTTGAAACGTCTACCTTACACTGTTATTGAGATATGAAACGTGTTATTTTTGAAAAATTTTATCCCCTCCACTTCCGTGCTCCTCCGCCCCCTTCAAAGATTTTACTTTGAGCAATCTTTATTTATCAAGCTTTATATCCAAACCGAATTTTGTTTTTCTGGTGCCACTGGTTTGGGAGATATCGTAATGTTAAGTATTTCACCCCCCACCCCCGTACGCCACTACCCGCACCCAAAAATTTTGTTTCAATCTACTCTCCTAGTATCTATAACTACAGATATTTGTTAAGTTTTAATTGCTTGCTATTAACGGTTTAGGAGATATGGATTTTAGAATGTGTCGATCTCGACTTTTTTGCGTTTCGGACGCATTGCTTTCCCCTCTACTCCCACACCCCTTCACCCATATCATCAATTTTTTTGCAAATGGGTCCACTATCAAAGCTTGATAGAAATTTCAAGTTTCAGTCTTCTAACATAAGCGGTTGCTGAGATCTAGAAACCAAAATTTTTAGTCTTAAACGCTTCCCCCACCCTCCCCCTCACACCCCCACCCCTGAAAATAATGTCAATTCAAGGGGTCTACCCAGTCTATTCCTAGAAAATTTTTTAATTTAATAGCTCCACTGGTTTGAGAGCTACGAGCCTTCAAAGGATTTTGGCGGTCGACGTACGGCGTACGGCGGACAGACGGAGTGAAAATTTTTATTGCTTTTTTCGTGTCTACTAGTCATGAAATGTACACAATTTTGAGGGCAGCAAATTTTTTTTTTTTTAAATCAATAACAATACTGTATAAATAATATTATAAATAATAAAGTAATACGACGACTTTGAGTGGGTGCAGTTTGTATAATCACTAACTGCATACTTTGAATGTGCCCGCACTTTAACGCGTTTTATGGCATTGATGTGTCAAGAAAAACCAACTTCGAGGTATGGACTAACGTCGCATGCTATGGGTTTATAATGTGCGATAAGTAGCTATACTTGCGTTTAACGTCATATCCCATCACGTTAGACTGAGGTATGGCCCAAGCATTAGAGAATGAGATTACTGGAAAAGTTTGCACTGAAACTTTGCACTTCAAATCTGTCGGAAAACACCTACCGCTTCCTTATACTTTCGCATCATCACCCAAAACTAGTTTAGAAACTATTGGAAAAAATTCTTGAAAGATTTTTAGGAAGCGATAGAATCAACAACGCCGAAGAAACCTAAACTGAAACTTTAGGTACAAAATTATTTTTAAAAACAGATTGTGGGTATTCTTATTTCTTGAACGGCATATGTTAGAAAATAACCAACCATAAGATACTCTACATGAACAACTAAATACTTATTTATATTGTATTTGGGATAAAAATGGAAAAAGGAAATCACGTGTCGTTGGTCCTGTATTCAGGACTCCCATTTTGTCGTTACCCGAACAGACAATATCATCAATATTCCATTCCATATCAGAAACAAGGTAAGTCCCCGAAAGCAAGTTTTTCTTTTTTCAAGGACTTTTTCATGGGAGCTGCAGGAAGGACTCACTCGATCTTTAGCGTATTTACCCTTTATTTGGAACATATGTAGCTCACCACAGGTGCGGCACGAATCTTCAACGTCCACAACATCTACATAGTTGTTTGACTGGACGGCCGATAAGACAATGGTCCGTCACTATGTAAACCAATGAGGATACGTAAAGTATTTCTGTCTCCGAGTAGGACGAACTTTGTCCAGCCGACCAGAGCCATTATGTGAGGACCGACTACCACTGGTTTAGCCTGTAGCATGGCCGTCAAGTCAATAGTTTTTATTTGCCTCTAGCTGACCTAAAAATAGGGCAACTTAAATGATTTTTTTTTCATAGAAGATGTAAATAGAATGCTGCGATTTTTTCGCAAAATATTTAATAAGTATTTAAGTACAAAATAAAGTTTTTTTTTTCAAAATAATATCATGGTGGCTAGTTATATGGCGAGCGCCGTCATCACTTTCAAAAAAGATGTCCACTTGGCGTAACCTGTAGAAGTCGTAAATTTTATCCGAATTTAAAAATTAAAAAATTTTACAGAAATATATATTAATATAGTTGGAGCTTATACTCATAAAATCAAAAAAACTCAAACAAACAAAAAGCGGCGGGCATACGAAGTTTATGTTTCGATTTTTCAGGGTTTTTTTTATCGTTAAGAAAAATAGAAACAATTTTTTTTCCACTATTTTTTTGGTATAAGCTTTAATGACTTTAGTTTACTTTAAACTAAAAAAAAATTAAGTTGATAGCTTATTGCGTTCAAGCTCTAGAACTTACGCCAGTTCGCAAAACGTAGTTTTTAGAAAAACACGTTTAAAGTATTCCTTGAGTACTTTTTCATATGGGAAATCCATAAAGTAGGTGCCTAAATGATACGATAGCTCACGTATGTACTTGATTTCGAAAAATCCTTTTGGGTACCATATTCCACACATGTCTATCTACGAAAATATTAAAATTTTTTTTTGGAGTTTTTGATTGAACTAATGGGAAATACTCCCTTAATGTCTTCAATTCGCATCCTCACTGAAAGAGCTAGTGATCAGCGCAAAACTTCTCGTGGATAGTTTATCCGCAGCCTATACATAGAAGCCCTACATCACGCTGTGAACCCGGAACACAAGAAATTATTATACTAAAATGTTTGCTTAACACACTAACTAATCGTATCCCCGGGATTGACCAAATTTGAGTTGAGCGCCTTAATTGTCCCTGAATATCTGAAAGAACGACAAAGGTTTTGTTCAGCGTTGCACAAACATCTAACAGTGGATTCTGTAAATTGCATACATTTTTTATAAACTTTTCTAGGCTGCTACACAAAAGGACTCATTCAATTTGCATTACATTTGGAGTTTTCGCTTCAAACATTGGACAGGTTGTGTGTGCAGTTTCTTATTTGAAGCATTCGAGTAATAATTGTGAATATATGTTCTTAGGACTCTTATATAGTAAGTATTCAAAGGAGTGAAAGGATATCACCCCTTAACAAACTTATCCTTACTTTTTCCATTTTAAAGATTGTGACAAATTTCGTCAGAATTATTAATTGATGTTTTCATGGTAAGCTACCATAGAAGATATTACAACCATAAAATACAACCAAAATTGGTTGGTTGAAACATTAGTTGATCATCAATGCCATCTACCTTTAGGTTGAGGTCGCATGACTAGAATTTTTCACTGGGTTTATAATTCACGATTATAAATTAGATTTCAATATCGCTATAAAGAAAATTTCCTCAGCAATTTCACCAGCTGTCAGGGTGTTTCGGATAGTAGGCTAGAATACACGCTCTGAAGAGTCTATGTCTTCCGATGACGGAACAGCTCCTTCGGACCTAGTCCAACTTCCAACACTTTCTTATAAAAACTGGCCTCTCCAGCGAATTATCAACAGTCGGGAATATAGTGTTGGGGTTTCACTCCAGACTCCACTGACACTGGAAAGCTACAAACATTTTATCATTTAGCAGAATTGTTTCTTGATAGTGACAAACTTCCTAAGTCAATGCGTTCTTGAGTTATCGTACTAACGAAAGGTTGGACGAACATATAGATTGGACAGACGGTTTGACAAACGATTGGACAGACGGACAGACTTAAGCTAGTATTACACTGTATGACCACGCTGTCAAATTGCAGGAGTAAGCAATGCAAAATACTGAATTTGACCGAATGAATACTGTGAGATTTATTTGTATTCGCCTACTTGACATTGCATATTACTGCAATTTGACCACTTGGTCAAACAGCTTTACAGACAGGCATACGAATAGCAACCAGATCGGGGGTATTTGACAACAACTGAACATAAAATATTATAAAAGTTGTTTTCGTCCGTGGCACGGTTCTATGAACTATAAACTTTTCGGGCTAGATTAAACTTATAATACTCTATGATTTCATCAAGAGTACATATATATAACATACCTTACAAGCTTGTATTACACTGTATGACCACGCTGTCAAATTGCAGTAATATGCAATGCGAAGTAGGCGAATACAAATAAATTTCACAGTGAGATTTATTTGTATTCGCCCACTTCGCATTACATATTACTGCAATTTGATCACTTGGTCAAACAGTCAAACAAACAAACAGCTTTAGTAAAGAACTTCGCAAAAAGTCAAATATATATTGCCTAGTGTATAAAGCGTGTTACAATAACTCGTTGCGAAGTTTATGGTAAACCACGCCTAAACGTATAATAATATTGACATTTGTTTTGTCATTTTGATAGATCAGTTTTTGGCAAATTGTTGTTAAGGTACATAATGAATATTACGATCGCCAATTGGAAGCATGAGCAAAGCTAAGCTGACAATGAATTTGCGACCAAAATCTTCTTTCCTTATAGTAGGCTTATTTCCATTTCAGTGGTTACGCCAACAAACACAATTGCAGAATATGGACTGATGAAAATTGATTCAACAACTGAAGGGCGAGACAATAAACTGTATTGGTCTAATTGAGGAGCTATTGTTTCGTGATGCCATCAAAAAATTTGTACAAACGGGTTGATGTGTGACCTAGGTGCCGTTCTTTTCCATACTTTTTTCCATGGACAATAAAACATTTTTTAATAAAAATTTCATTAACTCAATCATTCTCTTGTTTTACTTTATTATTTAAATAATACGGAATTGTTATCGATTTTTTAAAAAAAATTTGCTACCCTGTAAATTTTTATTTACACGTTTCATGACTAGTAGATACGGAAAAGCAATAAAAAATTCAGTCCGTTTGTCGCCGTACGTCTACCGGTGTACGCAAAATCGTTTGAAGGCTCCTAGCTCCCAAACCCTTTAAGCTAATAATACAATTTTTTTTTTAAGAATAGATTAGGCTGGCACTTTGAACTGACCATATTTTGAAAGGTGGTTTTAGACCGAAAATTTTGGTTTCTAGATCTCAGCAACCCTAAAGCTAGGAAGCTGAAATTTGGAATTTGAATAGAAAGGCGAGATCGATACATTCTAAAATCCATATCTCCTTAACAGTTAATACAACAAAACTGAAACTTAATGGGTACCTGTACCAAGTACATTAGGAGAATAGATCGGAATCAAATTTTTGAGCGGGGGTAGTGACATACGGAGGTGGGGATGAAAAACTTTAGATTAAGATATCTCACGAACCAATAGCACTAGATAAAAAAATTTGTTTTGTGAGTATAGGTCGATAAATGGAGTCTGAAGAAATTAAAATTTTTTAAGAGGGCGGTGGATCATGAAAGTGGAGGGATAAGGGTTTTTCTAAAATTTCACGTCTCATATCTCAAGAACAGAATAAGATAAATTCTTAACATTAGAAGCAACAATTTTAAGGATGTGGGTGTAGAGGGTGAGAGTGGGGGAGGGGGAAAAGGAAAAGGTTCTCATTTTAATATCTTGAGAACCCATAACGACATAAATCTAAGACTTGGTATTCAAATAGAGCTATAGTAGTGGTTTATTGGAAAAATATAATTTTATATAGGGGTAGAACGGCTTATGCTAGAGAGTTGAAACTCGCTGTGTATATGCAAATCTACTAAATAAGAAATTCTGATGAACAAATATCCATTGGCGTTCGAAAAGGAGACAAAAAAAAATGATCTGTGAAAATTGAATGCATATATTTTCACGATTTTCGTTATATCTACTAGGTCTTCCAAAATAATGAGTTAATTTTTTTTCTACGGATACTTCATATTAAGACCTAGAAAGTTTTTTTAAGATTTTTAAAAAGTTCGACCCCAAAGGGGGTGTAAAGTGATTGTATACTTTTTCATGACTTCTGCCTTATCTCTCAGATCTGATCAGATATCGAGTATCTCTTCACTTCCACGGGCTTGTGCTTAATTCACTTATTTAAAAGTTTTTCTCCTTTTTCAACTTCTAGACGTCATACCAGAATATGACTTAATTATGTAATTCATATGTTATTTGTGATAGCAACGTAAGTATTTTTGCGCGACCCTATTCTAACCGCTTCCTGAACCTTTTGTTAGGTTTCCAGTCACATAGTAACCTACACGGCATCTCAAAATTGAATGCGTTCCGAACTTCTGCCGGAAAAATAATAAAGCTGCGCCCAGACTGTTGGCAGATTTTTTAATTTTGATTTAACTTCGAAACGAGTTATTGCTACACCGTTCGGGTCGGCTACTGTATAACTGAAATGTTATTCAAAAGGCACATAACAATTTTTTTTTAAGTATTAACGCACCTTTAAACTTTTTCCCCGATCTGCCAATGTCAAAACGTCAGTTATAGTTTACATTTGGAAGTTATTTCAATTGTTTTATATTTTATTTAATTACAAAATTGTTATGTTAATATTTTATTATGTAAATAGTTAAAGGCTATTAGTAACAAATAATTTTGTATTTAAGTAAAACACAGAATAATTGAGATAATTTCGAGACGCTGCTCGTTTATGAACTTCACCACGATAAAAATGTAACTGTTGACTGCCTTTTGAAATTGACAGATCACTAAAATGGTTTAAGAGTGCACTTAAATTAAAATGTAAAATTGTTATGTTCCTATTGAATAACTTTTTACAAAGATATAGGTATAATTGATTACCTATTGCAAAAAGAGGTAATTTAAATGTTAGAGAATGGATTGAATTGATTTTTAAAAAAAAAAAAAAATTATATCATTTTGCATATGTGAATCGCGTTTTAAGTAATTTCAGCTTAAAAACGCATTACTTTAAAAATATCCACCGTGAAAACTTCTTACAGAACATACTACTATCACGAATCGAAAAAAAACAATTTTTGGTTTTAGTTTACCATAATTAGTTAAGGGTGGTTCCTTATCAAAAACATTTAGCTTATGTTATCAGAACAATATCGTTAATGTGTAATGTATGTGTAATTGCTATGTGAAGTAGTTCTTCCATTGCTCAAATGAAATTCGATATTACTCGTAATTCCAAAGACTTAACGAATATGCCTAATTGTGCAGAACTTCCTCCACTTAATATTAAAGTGAAACATTTAAAGTGCGAGCGGTATCACTTGCGAGTACAATACCATTATTGATTTCTGTTGGTGGCTAGCTGATACGGCTTTAATCATATGGCATTGATAGTAAGACTAAGGGATGATTTTCTCTCTACGTAGAATTTCAATGAGACCACAAGGTAAACTTCCGACACTAAGGTCGAGTGCTTCTCGGCTACTAGCTTCTTATTCGTAAGATACACGACATGCGCATTTCGGAGTCATAGTAAGAACAAGTTAATAACCTGACAGACGGTGAAATCGAATTATATGAACCAAAATATATATATAAAAAAATAAACAAATAATTTTTTTTTTTACAAAAACCTGTAAACTATGCGGCACAGATTTATTTCGATGCTCGCTGCCCAGTTTCGGTTGCCGTATGAAGCTGCGACATGATTTCGCCTTATAGCCAAGTTCGAAACCATGTTCGCTACTTTCGCTTCCCGGGCTTTGAACGATCGTGGGTCGCTGGCCGCTGCTACTCCTTCGACTGAATCCACCCTGTTGAACGCCATCGCCACCAAAACCCTTCCGATTGCCACTAATTAACTCATCACCGTCACCATCACCATCACCACCCCCGATTCCAAAGATCGGATCGTTTGTGGTCACTATAAGCGGAACACTTGAACAATCCGCATTAGCACTTTTGCTCATTATCGTTTCGATTGCTGATCAACTGTCGCGAACATAATTAGCGCTAACTGGGCGCTGATTAGGCTTATCAACAAAAGCTACACGAACCACGCACACTGTCGCAACATTGTTTCTCAGAACCCCGCAACCGAATATGCTGATTAACTTAATCGAAACGAATAATTTATTTATTTTTATTCCGAACAAATCTCAAGATTTACTTGAACAAGAATTTTTTTTTTTTTTATCGATTTTCTCACTCACGAAATTCTCACGGGCTGTCGAAATAGTCACAAAGCGCGTACGAAAGGAAGCAAAGTTTACTAGAAAGCTGTTTCGAAACATTTAAACTCTCGATAGTTCAACTTTTTAAGGAAACAGGCTCGTCATTTCCGGCCGAATATGTGCGAATTTGCGTTTAGTTCGCCGTATAAAAAAAAGGTGATGTTAAAAGGATATCCTCGAGGGCTGTGAGTCACAAAGCGACGAAACGAACGAGACAAACACTTTGCACGGAGCAGCCTCCAGCCTAGACGTGGAGTGTTCTGCTCTTTGGGGTCTTGTGGATAACAAAAAATCCGAGCACAAGCTAAACATGAAAAGCTTGTTGTCTGGGAAAAAAACTGAAAGCTTGAGCTGCAAATGGGGGTGGTAGGGTTGTTCCTGTTTGAGCTTTAACGTATTGTCCTTAGGAGCATTTACAGGTGTGTTTGCTCCCATCGTATAGTGAAAACCGACATACAGGTGCTACTGCGTCCTGTAAAAAGGAAAACGAGGCTTCAAAGCCGATTTACCCGCACCTCAAAGCAAGACATCGAATTGTTGCCAATCTTATAATTACTTTCCGAATTGAACGTTTAACCAAGTCCAGCAGGTATTCATAAATTTTACTTTGTTTTTACTTTATTGTTTCCTAGCCATCTTCCACGATGCCTTCAATTTGAGCGAAATATGGACCACCTAAATATTCACAAATGCGAGATCAGCATCTCCCAAAAATAGCTAAATTCCCGATTTTTTTTTTACAGATGACCACTTGTCTGCATCGGATAGGCTATAAATTGCATACATATATTCAACAGGTGAGTCTATGTATTCATGTTCGCAGTCTTCTTCACCTGAGCGATTTGTGGTTTTTAAGAATGATGGTCTACTCACGTGCAGGAAAAAATTCGATTATTTCAACATTGTTTTAAGGAAGAAAGTAGGCACTTTGCATCTTGAATATCGTTACTACCTCTTGTTACATATGAGTTCTTAAATGTGAATAATAATAAAGCGAACAAGATGCTCTTCATGCAGTAAAAGGTCATTATTCTAAGCCACTTGAATCAAGGGCCCTCTCAGACAGTCTGTCACTCGTTTTTAAAGACTCCTGCCCATGTTGCCAAATATTACTTTAATAGTATTTTAAAGGAACGTTTTGAGAAATTTGAATTTAATATCGAAAAATGAGCCGTTGTATTAGAAAGTGGAATAGTCCATTTTTTCATTCAACCAAATATTTAAGGTTTTACGTTTGAAATAATTTAAAAATATTGGTATACATTAATATAATTTGAGTGATGTATTAACACTATAAACCTGTTAAATTTTATTATGCAATAATAATTATTAAAATTGTTAAAGAAAATAAACGATTTTTTTAGCTCCAAATGGACTTATACCATTTTCAAAAATAACAATTTATTAGAAATATAAGCAAAAATGAACATAAGTCCATATTTTTATTGGTTTTGACTTCATTAAAATTGACTTTCTAGTGTAAAAAACAATAATTAAAACTTTAACTTTTTTTTTGTCTGGTGGACTTATTCCACTTCCAAAAACGGCTCAAATATTGAAATAACTTTCTATGGGTTTGTATAAATCACCTACAGCAGTACAGAACAACTCGATATCTCATCGGAACTAAGAGATATTGAGAAATTCGTAAAATTATACTTTACCTCTTTTAGGTCTGAGACTAGAGTATTGAAAAATATCTAAAATGTATCTTAAGGTATGGTCACACACAACTACTTCTGTTGCAAGATAGCATAAAAACTGCGCTACTAATGTTGCACTACGTGTGAACAGTACCGTACCTACAAAGTAGCTGGTGCAGCATGGCTGCTTGCAACATTTCAATGCTGCGCGTAGTGACTGACAGGTAGCGCAGCAAAAAATATTCAATTGGTTGAAACTTTTGCAGCGCAGCTGCGAAACTTACCATCGCCGATACTTTTGAAAATTTATGTTGGTACTCGAATAATTTGTGAAAAAGAAAATATGATTTAAATTATTAATGAATTTTTCATGGTATGGTAGCTTACCATGAAAAATTCGATTAAGACCCCATGAGTCCTGTGCAACAATTTTTTATTATCCCATTATGTTTTTTCTTTCTTAAGAGGGGAAAAGTCAATTTAAATCGTTTTTCGTTAGTGTAATTTGGCGTGGACAATACGTCTGGATTGTTCGCTGTATATCAACGAACTTACTTTGAATTTACAGAATAAATAGTAAAAATTCTAAGTTTTCCGGTGAATACTGTTAAATTTAATTTAACTTAATTTACTGTTAATTTAAATTTAACAGTATTCACCAGAAAACCGTGTATTTTCAATTCGAAATGTACTGTGAAAACATTCATCAAGAATAAATAGTGTTGTTGGCTTTCAAATTATTTGAAACGCACAACTTTTAAAAATCAATAATTTTTTCATTGATTTATCTGCTAGATATACCAATTAATTATAGTATCTATTATACTTTTCAATGAAATGCGGTTTTTTTATGTTATTTATCTCATGAAAATCGGGAAAAAACTACTTCAGTTTGAATATACTATAAACAAAAATTAAAATTATTGTAATTTGCTTTAGTGGAAGATATTCTTTAAGATTGTTCCTACCATTATATTAATGAAAATGACATGTTAACCATTCTAGAAATAGGTAATAAATGCTCTCAAGAAACTCAGATTTATGCATTTTAAAAAATTTTTAAGGGTTGTTGTTCTAATAGCATTTTTTTTTAAATAAAGGTTTGTATTTTTTATCAATGGGTGACCTAGTTCACAAACCAGCTAATAAAGTGGTCTAATTTTATATTGATTTTTTTTTTGTTGCTATTAACGTAAAAAATTGGCATGAAACCAGTCATAAATGAATAAAATCGCATTTAACGTGCACATGGAGCCTTAAATGTTAGTTGTTTTCCGGCGTCAGTGGGGCTTCTGGTGTGATTATATGAAGAAAATACCAATTCGATACACTATGTAAAAGATATAGCAAAATTCATGAAAATTATGCAGCGTCTTTAAAACCACCCGCAGGGCTCGAATATCAAAAAATATTCGAAGCAATATATAAACGTTTATATATAGATTTTTAATATAGAGATTAAACATATTACCCCGGTTTAGAAAGAAATGAAATTTAAAAGTAATGATGCGAAATACTTAAGTACATATGTACATGCATATGCACTTATTTGAAAACATAATTTGTATGCAAAATCATAGCTAATACGTTTTGTGTAAGCACTAAAAGCCGGTATCAACTTGTAGCATTTCTGTGTATCATATCATCATTGCGTATCATTCACTGAACAGATACACTGTGAAGCTACATAATTTTTCTTGTTTCAAGAGAGCGTTGCATTTCAAAATTCACGATACGCGATTACAAGTTTCTCTGTAGCACATTTTAATACAGAACGAAGACGAATACCGCCCTTATAAATTCAAAACATTGTGCATAGCCGCTTATTGAACCAAATCCTTCAATTGTAAACATGAAACAATTTTTAAGTTCCAACTATAATTTTCGAGGTCTAATATATTCATTTAAATTTTCCAGTATAGTTTAATTTCTTCAAGTAAAAGTACACATTTCAATCACTTTTATACGAAATTACTGAATTAATTATTCATGTACTTTTCAACTGAACCGTACAATTTACATGAAACGGTTCACAAAATTACACACCATTTCGTGAAAAATTAACTATACATATACGTAGTTATATAGGTCACAAATAATTGCCTTCGCTCGGATAACCTGCTAGTTATGTCGCTATGATAATAAAAATAAAATTGAAAATTGGGGCTGCTATTCACAGTCGTCATAAAGTTGGCTTTAAGTTAAAGCTGACCTTAGTGTCATATTAATAATACGACACTAAAGTCAGCCTTAACTTAAAGCCAATGACGACTGTGAATAGTGGCCTGGGTGTTTAGCTTTAGATTTAGTTACTTTTAGAGAAAGTTAACTTTAGGATTAGGTTAGGATTGAATAAAGAGGTTTTTAGTCACAATTTTTCTTCAATATTTTAATAATTAAGTAATACACTTATTACTGGTATTATTACACTTATTAATAGTAGTAATTCATTAATACACTTATTACTGCAACTAGCTGATTAATTTAAGGGTACAGGTTTATCTGGACCTCAAAATTAAACATGAATTGTAACACTATTGTAAACTAGCGAATAAATTTATCTATCAACAATAGTTACATATCAATTGAAAATTACTTTCTTTTCCGTGTAATTTTCTTGCGTAAGAAAAACATGTAATATCATATATGAAAACCAAAATTTGAGCACTTCGTTCGATATTATATATTTTCTGCTGAAACGACAATGAAACGCATCAAAGCTGTGCTGCTAAAAGCTGAGTTGATCGCAGGTTCGATTCCTATACCTATAAGTTTACCTTAAAGAGTTCTAATGATAACCCTTTTTATAGAGTGCAAATTCCAGAGAATATCCAGTGTATTTGCTTCTTTTGAAGTTGAAATTTACGCAGATTGCAAATTGAAATTTACTTACCGAGAATTGAAAATTACATTGAAATTGACTATTGCATCGCAATGTAAATTTACTTGAAAAGATGTGTCATATTTGCCTACTATACAAAAGACGTAAAATTCAAAGTCAGAAAAATAAATTTTCTTTCAATACACTCATTGTTAGTTTCAAGTTTTTAACCATTGTTGTAGAGGCACAAGCCTGATCACAAACTATTACTACTAAATGTACATGTAATCATATGGTTCACGACATAATAAATTCAAATTTGAATTTGAAAGTCAGAAAAATAATAACCAAGTTTCAACTTTCTAGAATGAAATGTACACAAGATATAAGAATAGCAGTCTTGTCTTTGAAGTTCAGAGACTCTCGTTTCGTTTTATATGTAAAAAGGTTAATTTTTACATTTATTTAGGAGATATGCTTAGGTTTTAGCTTTATCGTAAACCTCTCCTTGATACTTTTCGCTTCGAATAGTTTGAAGAATATGTCGCAATTATTGAGGCCTAAGTCGATTGCTTATGCCTTCAATTTTTTTCTAATTATTTTTTAGCTATTTATCGCAAACCCTAATCAAACAAATAATTACTATGAAAATAAAAACCATTAAATTCCTTATATTAAACTTTTCGCACATTCTTATTGTACTGGCTGACTAAATCGATTTGGCATCAATATACTATACTGAAAGCAATTACGCTGTAGTAGACTTTGTGGCTGCAACGATATTAAAACTTCAATAAAAGTCATCAAAACAAGTTGGCACTTAGTAGCGTTTGTAAGATTCGGTTCGCCCACAAGAAGGGATGACAAGAACCTAATTATGCATTCGAGCCTTGTGTCGACAAATACTTTCGGAACACAGATCCCTTTTATCACATCGATTTTTGTATGCTCTGTGGTTATGTGGATCGTCTTTGAGGAGATTATTATTATTTTTTGGGACTACAGCCAATCATGAATAACGGCTGTAAGAAAAGCTTTATCTTTTCCAAGCTTATGCTTATGATTACAAACTCTTCGAGGAGAGTCCTTTAAATTCTAGATTCCATATGGAAATATATTTTTATAGCACGTGAATCCGCAAATCAATAAGCGGTACAACTTTTTCACTTTCTCTGATGTCGTAGTGTAATAACGTAGCTATTCACATGAATCATTATTCGCAATAAATACGCTCCTTAACCCGATGTAAGAAACAGTCTGGAATAACGTAAATGGCCATAAATAGGTAACATGAAAACAATATACCCCCTCATCTCTTTATATTAAATTTGAAATTTTCATATGGCAGGCATCGCTTACACTAGACACTAGAAACTTATTGGTTGCACAATAGGTGCGTTTTTTTTAACTGGATCAAATCAAATTGAAAAAAATGGTGTGGATCGTCCCAAAAGCTAACTTAGCAGGGTTAACAATCCATTTTGTAAGTGCCTCGGATAAACTGTCAGCTGCCCTGGCTGGCTGCAAAGTTTCGCATACTATAGGTATATGACGAAACGGCACTATACTCGTACAAAGGTCATATAAACAAAGACTGGACTTGCATTCCCGTACAAAATGTATTGAGTTACCTCGACTTTTCGATTAGCATATTACTAATTAAATCCATTTTGTTGGAACAATCGATAAGGGCTCTAGTCCAAAAACAATGGGGACTATGTAAGTGCATCCAGTCATATAAAGTCTATGGAAGTAAAATCAATTTGATATCTCATCACACTAAAGTTATATGTCAAAAATTGTTGAAAGTATGTAACCCCCTTACACCGCGCAGGGTTAGTATTTTAAACTCAGGAAATTAACTTTTTGGTGATTATATAGGAAGCGATAGAAAATAAAAATCAATTTGATATCCCATCAGATGTACGAAATGAGAAGGAACTTGTAGAAATTTATGCAACCCCTTTACATGACCTAAGGGTTCGTTATCAGAAAATCATAAGATTGGTTTGTACACTATTAAAAAAAAATTTGTTTAAGTTAAAGCCATTGTAATATCTCATCACACTAAAAAGAATTTCGAAAACGTATGCCACTCCCTTACACCAACTGAGGGATTGAATATCCAAAAATCCTGAAACGCAAGGTAAGCCCGAGGAAGTAAAAACCTATTCGAGGTTTTATCTCACCTGAGAGATGTGACGAAATTCGTGAAAAACTATTCAACCCATTTATAGCCCTTTAGAGTCTATAAATGGGGCTGAAAAGGGTAAATCTTGGAAACGGATTTTGGGCGATTATAATACAAGGCCGATGTCGATGAACTGACGGATGTGGCTGCATTCGTGAAAATGTATTTAAAAATGTTGGACTCCCATAAGAGTTGAAATTCAAAAAATCCCAAATAAATTTCAAGGCATTTATGTGAGAAATTCGTACAATAAAAATGAATTCAAAGTTTAAAAAGACTTACGAGATATGACCAAAATCGTGAATACATATATATGGGTTTCATTTTCGCTGAACTGAAATTACTTCAACTTAATAATGTATGCAATACCTTCAAATATTTGAAAATAAACAGCGATTTAAAAGAACATCTTTATCCAAACTACACTTCCAATCTAAACTGTGCGATGGACCGTCAACCGTCCACAGAACAACTTGATTAAAAAGTACTCCAGTCAAATTTCTCTGAAATAATAGACCTTGTGTAGAGCAGAAAAATAACGTTGCAATTAAAATAATATTTGAAATAAAATTTTTTACGAATACGAATAATATCTAACTGCATTTGCCAGCGCAATTAGACAAATATTTGACATAGTGGCATACAGTGTATTATAGGCTTTACCGAATTAAATACTAACTCCTTCTCTTTCTTGATTTAATGGTTTGCGAGTTGGATATCAAACTGCTTATTTTTTCTCATAATTAAAACGTCAAAGTTTTAAAGTTTTGCAAATTCACCTTCTTTGTTTCGGTCGAAGTTTTACACCGGGCGCTTTTGTGAAGATATTGTAAAAATATCAATCTGTTCATCTATTTACTTATTCTTATTCTAAATTAAATTATCATGTTCAAATACAACGAAAATCGGCCTAAGCCGAATGTCAATTATTCGGAGATATGTAGATAGCATCAACTCCATCGATTAAAAAGAAAACGATCGGCATTACTTTATTATTTTTAATAAAAATAAAATACTTTATTATTTTTAATAATAAAGTATTTTTTTTCTTTCTATATTTTTCAAACGTATTTAAAATATTTTGTGGTGCTTCTTTTTAATATCGAAATAGATCCGTCCGTCCGTTAATAATGGATGGCACAAAAACATAAATCTAGAAAATACTAGATGGCGCTATTGCAACATTTAATAATTTCTCTTCGAGATTCGGGGCGCATTTGTCTGGATAAGTGCATTTTTTCTATTAGACATTCCGAAGAATCTTCCAGACAAACCTACATGTCTTCAAGATAGCTGCGAGATTATTTCAGATTTGACCGACTCGGTAGTTAAAATCAAAAACTGGCAGCGTGAAACTATCAGAATTTGAATCAAATACCCTGTACAATTACGCTTCTATTTAATTTATGCATGCATGTAAATAGTTGAATCATGCAGAAACATAACGAGTTTTCTCAAAACTTCGGGTTAAAAAAGCTTATTGTGCTTCCTGACATTTCTCCATTTACAAACAAAATCCTACAAGTGGAACGCATAACTTTATTTGGGCATGCGTGATAAATTTTCCGAATAAAGTTTCCACCTCTTCAAACGTTTTTTTTTTCTATATCCCTGAAAAGCATAAATAAGTAGCTTTAAAGCTCATCTAAAGAGCTTTAAGTTACATGAGCTTTAAAGCTCTCTTAAGACGTGCTTTAAAGTTCTTTGTGTATAATACAAATTTTTATTTTATGATTTATAAACACTCACATTTTGAAGACTTTTCCGAAAGTAAACAAAGTTTTTTTTATCGAGCTCTTAAATTTTTTTCCTTGATATTTTTATCCTAAATAGGACTCCACAGAAAGGCAAATGTTGTTTTTGTAAAAAGTTCTCGGGGAAAAAATAGAACTTGAAACTCTAGACAAGCAATTATTCCCAAAAGCGTAGCCTTGTGATGGGTGAAAATAAAGTTTATAACATCCTTTACGAGATTAGTCTAGAAATTTATGGGGAGTCCCGTATCGTTCGGATATATGAAATGAAATATTGAGTTATTTTGGGGTTCATTTATGAAAAGAAATGTTCTTTATGGAAAATAAACCTAGACAGAAGGTGTGTATGAATGACTGTTGTTATGAATAACTTGTAGCTGACAGTTTGATTTCACATCTTATTCTGTAACATAAAATAAAGAGTGACTATTTTATTATATTGTCACATATCCGAAATTGTCAAGTTTAAGGCTTCAGCAATAAACTTTGTAGAATATTTAGTCTGGGTGGCTTAGTGACTAGAGCACTTGCCTTCGGTGCACCTGGTACCAGGTTCGAATCTGCTTGGCGACAAGTAATTTTCGAAAATGGGATTGGGTGCCGGACTACCAGTTCACTCAGCTGTAAATGAGTACCTGAGTTAAAATCGGGGTAATAATCACGGACGAGCGTGTAGCTGACCACTTCACCTCCTAGTGTTCCGTTGGTCTCGCAATGAAGTAACTCTAGCATTACTTCAAGGCCTAGGCCCGATTTGGGCTGTTGCGCCATTGATTATTATTTATTATTAGAATATTTCGGTAATTGGATGATAAAGTTGAAACTTTGTTAATATCTACATGTGGGGATACTAAAAAATCGAAAGTAATGACACGGTGGACTTGCGTACACTAAATTGCAAAAAATATTATTAGCCAAAATGGATTGCATATGTATATTTTCACGAATTTCATCATATTTCTTAGGTCTTTTGATATATTAAAATATTTAATTTTTTCTCTACGATTTCTTCAGATAAATGCCTAGAAAATTACTTCTATTATTTTTTGAGATTCGACCCATGAGGGGTGTAAAGGGTTTGTATACACATATAGACCCCTATTCAGGACTGAGTCACAAGTCACAAAGTAGGCCGAAAGTCTCAATTTTGTATGAATTTTGAATTAATTGAGACTTTTTTGATATGAGACTCTGATCCTGAATAGAGGGGATATAGTCACGAATTTAGTCATATATCTCAGGTCTAATTATAATAGATATCAAATAATTTTTCACTACTTCGGAGCTGTTTTATAAAAGCATAAGTTGATGGTCTTTGTAACTAGTGCTTAAGAATAGCTGTGTGTATTTATATGCCTTTTATTAAAAGTAAAATCTGTTTTCCAGATATTTTCGTGCCAAGAGAGTGAAAAATAGTTGAATATATTTTCACGAATTCCGTCATATCTATAAGTAGTGAAGAATTCAGTCTTTCCTTGTTTTTACATTTACTTGCGGACAAATTTATTCAAAAATTGCATTACTTATTTAACTTATAGAAACCCTTAAGCCGTCTACAGACTTAGCGCGTTTCGCCTATTTCGCGTCATTCGCATTTCTCTCGTACATTGAGGTTTTTCATTAAAGAAGAAAAAGAAATAATGACGCGATATAGGCGAAACGCACTAAGTCTGTAGCAGGCTTTATGATTTTAATGTTTGATTAGTGCTAAAAAAAATTTAAACACCTCATAAAATTGAAACAGCGCAAATAATTAAAATGTAGCGAAAAAATAAAAAAAATAAATAAAAATAATTAACAATGTAAGAGATCTGCCAAATTACTCACTCACGAGTTCAACAACTCAATCTTTTGGTGCTAAAGCAATTTCTATTAATATTTTGTTATACTCAGCTTATTTTTCGCTACAAATTTTTTAAGGACTTTTGTATCGACACCACCTACTGACTCTTTGGCTTTGATTAAACTTATATTTGTAACACTTTATAGACTGTATCTAGATTTGAGATGAAAAAAGATAATTTCCTTCTATCCGCTATAATCCTCTACGGTTTAAAATTGTTACAGCACATATTAACAATTAATGATCGACAGAATCACATATTTCATTTGGCAAAATAAATTTGCACAGCGAAAAATACGAAAAATCAAATTGATAAAGTTAAATTGCATGCAAACGAACATTTATTTATCGTTGAGATAGACAAATACGTTATTTCGCTAATATGCACATGGGTAAAACTTACAATCGATAAAACGAGGACATTCGTTTTAAATGTTTTTTATATGTAAAAAAGCGGATTGTGACTATTTCGGATGTTTGCCAATTTTTTTTTAGTCTGTGAAAGTCACGAATGTTGCAGTTGGGATTCAAATTTGTTATTTCATTAATTTTTAAAAGTCGACCATTTATATCGCATTTATAGTGCGTATTGGTTTTTACAGTCGGATAGGAAATTTATGGCAAGTTTTCGCTTATGATTGTATTCTAGTTTAAGGGATTGTTCCTGAAATTGTATTTTTCATAGAATTTTTTTATTATATTTATTACAGAAAACCTGCAATTAACTTCAGAATTGAACAAGTTTTTTTCTTCGGTTTAGTGCTGATAGATGCATTATTTTTTCAAGAACATTTGTAGGGTAATTTTAATTTTAAATATATTTCAATTGTATTATAATTGAAATTTTAAGACGGTTTTAAGCATCCCTGTTTTGCCATCAACGATGCTAATGTGTATTAAATTTATGACATAGTAAACTGAATCATTTTATTTGTCTATGTCGCAACTTCTTTGTAACATCTTACGTTACGGATCAATTCAATATCAGTATGCAATATTCTGAAAGATTTTTGTATGGTAATTACTAGGGAGACTTACATTATGTTCACTATTACCAAACACATATGTACCAGAAGTGTGAAGAAATGTAATCACAGTCATACTTTCATATCTATTCTGCTCTCTGTGACGTTGTTGGCTAAAAACCAATCTGCTTCAAAAACATTTACCATTAAGATGCCAAAGGAAAATCAACAACATCTCAAATCGAACAAGGGGATGACAGGGTGTTCAGTACCTAATCCTTATTGCTTTCTTATGGACCTCTTAATTAATTCTTTTCTGAACGAACCAGGGCTTTCACAGAGCGAACACAACTCCAACATCTAAATCGAGAATAATATTTTTCAAATCTAGATTGGTTTTTTGTGAACTATTCTACCCAACTAATCAGCCTGTTTCTGTAACTTCTCCTAGCTATAAATTTCTTTGTTAAGAGGATCTTAGTTTTAACAAATAATGTCAAATTATACCGTATGGTGTTACATGCAGATCAACCCGAACCACTTTCAAAAAATGTTTCAAGCTTACAAAATCCAACAAGAATAGCATAGAAAGCTCTACACACTTCTCGCATGTTCCAGACACACAGTGGAAAATGCTTAAAATCTCTCGAGTGAACTCGTGCGGTATATAAGTACAGGATCAGTTGTTACTAGAAAAATGAAACAAACGATCAGATTGACCTGATGGATTTAAATATATTTATATTTAGGGTATCGGAAAACGATCGAGTCGTGAGTAATGAGTGATTGTGTAGTAAAGCAAGATAAGGCTTTGAAATACCATACAAAGGATTGGGAAACAGCAGGAGCACTTATCTAGTACAAATTGCTTAAACAAAAGTGACAGAATTAGAGCAGGAGTAAAAGGACCAGACCAGTCAAAAATATTATCAATGGCGAGACAGCCCAAATCGGGCTGGGGCCTGCAGGTCAGTCAAAAACATGATACTAGAAATTTATGCAATTGAACTATGCCTTAGGGAAAATATTAAAAGATACAAGAATCACGTTCACTCTGATAGTAAAGCAGCACTACTTGCTCTTCATTCTGCATTCTGCATTCTTGCATTTTGGTTTAGATCCCACTTAGCGTGGGATTGCTTACAACAACTCAAAAAGCTAGCGATTCAAACACAGTCTGATACTGATATGGGTCTTGGACACATTCATATTGTAGGTAATGAGTCTGCGAACCAATTTGCGAAAAAATGGAATTGACTAAAATCCAGAGGATCAGGGTCTTTCTGTGGAATGCTAAGAGCTACGGCAAAAGAAACATTGTTGAATTGGACCAACATTAAACCTGATATCCACTGGACAGGAACGGTGGGGTGCAGACTATACAAACTGATCTTGGAAAGTCACTCCAGGAAACGAACATCAAAACTGCTCAAATTGATCTAACATCTGGTTCGGCGGTGGATCGCGCTAATTATAGGTCAGTGTAAGCTTTAAAATCATCTACATTCGATTGGACTGACGATATTGGCAAATAGTATGTCTTCTTCAAGAAGGAAGGAACACGTCCTATGCCCTTGCAAGGAACCCGCATAGAAAAGACTTCTTGGACATTACTTCCGAACACCATAGGAACTCATGTCTAGCTCGTTCAAAAGTATATTCAAAATTATTGATATAACAGTCCTGAGTGAGATTTAACAGGGAAGATAAAAACACAATAGGTCCACTGAGGCCGCAGTGATTTGGGATTTCAGCAACCTTCACCTCTTATAAATCTACAATCTACAAGTCGCGCCATCAGTTGTTAAACACGGGTACTTACCATACACAACTCGTACATCGATTGTATTGCATTTTATAAAGATACACAGTGGATGGTTCGGAATAACAGTCTGGGTTTTTCGGATTGCAATAAAATCTTTTAAGTAAAAAAAAGAAGAATTTTATGGATTCAATCGAATTGTGTTTCTATTTGAAATCCCTGTGAACCCATAGCACCGCAACAATACGTATTGTGTTCCTTCACTAGCATTATATCGATGGTATCACTAAGTGCTTCATAGACCACATTTTCGTGAGGGATTATAAATTCACCGGAAAAAGCAGATCACGGTAGTCGTGCTCAAGAAATCTGATTGACCACATACGGTTGAATGTCCTTTCTCGCTACTTGCTCGCCCTTTTATAGTAGATTCGCTCCATGATTGTTTCTTCTGTCTTATAATTCTTGGCTTCAACTTATTGTTACGTCCCTGGAATTCAAAGGATACTAGGTCTGCTCAGAAAACAACAGAACGTTTTGAATTGAACATTGCTTGGATGGTTCTTTGTAACCACTTGTTTTTGGATTGTTGATATATTGATTAATTTTCGTGATATTGTTATTTGAGAAGTTGCACTCAAATAACAATAGTGTTAATGACGATTTTCGAAATTTATGATTTTCTATTGCAACAATGCAACGTAAAGTTTGCGTGAAACTGGGAAAAAACGCAATCGCAAGCGTTTCAACTTTTACATTTTTTTTACGGAGA
Source organism: Beris chalybata (assembly GCA_949128065.1). Classification (NCBI taxonomy): domain Eukaryota; kingdom Metazoa; phylum Arthropoda; class Insecta; order Diptera; family Stratiomyidae; genus Beris; species Beris chalybata. The sequence goes on along the minus strand of OX421895.1, from coordinate 17,388,562 downwards.
TGATGCTCTGGATCACAATGTTCCGAATGGTTTTCACGATTTAAAAATGGTCGTTATCAAATTTAAGATGATCTTCGTTCCGGAAGGCCTTCCAACTCAATGCCAATGGTGCGTGAAAACGCCGGTTCTTGCATCATTTCAGACAGCGCACCCATCTGGCACACCCATTTTTGTCAATTCGTTAGTTTTGTGCCAATAAGGACTGTCCACCGCGGAGCCTCCTTATGTTAGGTTAGGTTAATTTGAGCGGGGTGGACAGAAGCACTGTGCCATTATCCATCACGAGAGATCACTGTGGATCCATTGTGGTTCTCTCGTATAAAACCGGGCTCTACAGACTACTGATTCCAAATATTGTTCTTCCGGAGCATCTTTACTTGCCAGACTTGGCTCCTTGGAATTTTTCTTATATCCGATGAAGGGACGCTGTTCTTAGAGTAATGATGGCATCAGTGAAACTTCGTCAAAGACCTTAAAGGTAATTTCAAAGGAAGCTATCCAGGGCTGCTTTGCGAAATTGAAACCTGCTTTGCAAAATTGAAACACTGATGGGAAAAGTGTGTGAATAGAGGAGCGGAGGACTTTGCAAGGGACAAGGACCAGTAATCTGCAAAATTAATATCAACGCTTAAAAAAATATAATTTCAGCTATTTCCTGAACAAACCTCGTATTCCTAAAAATTAACTCATCGTTTTATGAGACCAAAATTGGCAACCAATTTCCATACTTAGAACACCGTGTAGTATGCAAATTATGTTTTTGATAACCAAATTTCCTCACCCACAAATCACAATGGGCTCCCTACAGAGGCACTCCCAACTCTTTTGTTATCTCTAAATACAATTTAAGTAGGTGTTCAGAACTTTATGTAATTTATATGCCATATACTCTAAATTATATGTCATATAGGTTGCACCTTACATGATGGCAGTATGTTTCTATTTTGGGAAGGACTTAAGATAAAATCAATTTAGTATTTGCAGTAGTTTATGGAGCTTGGTGATACATTTAGAATAAAATTGATATTTCTGTACGTCTACAAACCCTTTATTTTATTCGCATTGTGACGTAAATTTTAGGCTCATATTATTGATCACGTTTGCACAAAGCACAACCGTAAAGAAAAGAAAATCAGCAGCTGCTGATACCTGATAAGTGAGTTTCGGAATTTCAGTTTTTATTCCGATAAAATGATTTTTAATAATAAAATCTATAAATAGTCTGGATGAAATACTGGGGCGTCATTACAGTTTTTTCTGGGAGGGGCAAGATGTTATGGATGTGTATATTTTTATCTATAAATATACATATGTTATATGTAATATATGAAAAAAAAAAAATTCAGGGTGGGTGCAATTTCCCCCTGCCCCACAAATAACGTCGCTGATGAAACATTATTATTTTTCGGGTAAAAGTTCGAGAAGCGGTTAAGGTCGGGCAGCAATTGAATAATTGGTGCAAAGTGTATCCAAATGGGTAATTTTTACTTCGATTTTTCATGCAATGAAAGGATTTCTGAATGATGTGGCAGAATTAATGAAAAAGTATACAATCACTTTACACGCTTTTAGGTGTTGAATTTCAAAAAATCTTGAAAATAATTTCTAGGTATTCATATGAAGAATCCATAGAATACATATGAATTCAATGTTTGGGAAGACCTAGTATATATCATGAAAATCATGCATTCTTTTTTCACTGATAACTTTTTTCCCCTTTTCCGAACGCCAATGGATATTCGAATTTTTTTTAATCAAAACTACTTGTACAATTTATTTATATATGCATACCGAGCTTCAACTTTCCAGCATAAGCCTATAGTTCTATAGTTAGGAATAATACGGGGGTGAGGTACTGTACAACACCTATAAAAAAATAATTTTTTCGATCATGAAACATCGGAACTTTTTCCTTTTCACCCTCCCCCACTCTAACTCTCTATACCCTCACTCCGAAATTTTTCCTAATAGGGTTCTATCAGACCGACTTCTGGTACAAATTTTATGCATCTATCTTACACTGTTCTTGGGATATAAAATGTGTTTTTTGAAATTATTCTTATCCTCTACAGTTCCATGCTTCACCGCCGATTCGTGAGATAATGTAATCTAAAGTTTTTCACACCCCCCTTCGTACGCCACTGTTCTCACTCAAAAAATTGTTTTCAATCTTTTTTCCTAGTATAAGTACATATATCATTTAAGTTTTAGTTACGTGCCAGTAACGATTAACGGCTTAGGAGATGTGTCGATCTCGGCTGCGTTTCTGTTGCACTATTTTCCATCTCTCCCCCCATTATTAAAATACTAAAGTAAAAGTACATAGAAGTAAGAAATAAATCTTAGATTTATGACGAAATCTGTGAAAACGTACAAAAACCCACCTTGTGGTTTGAATTTCGAAAAAAAGTGAAATTGATTTTTAGGCGATTAAATGCCTCCGAAATCAAGAATCAATTTGATATCTCATCAGATTTAATAAATAAATTGGAATTCGTGGACACATATTACAACTCCTTGTTATAGTCAGGGTGGCCAGAGCACTTGCCTTCAATGCACCTGGAACCAGGTTCGTATCTGCTTGGCGACAAGTAATTTTCGAGAATAGGATTGGATGCCGGACTACCAGTTCATTCAGCAGTAAATAAGTACCTGAGTTAAAATCGGGGTAATTATCACAGACGAGCGTGTGGCTGACTACTTCACCTCCTAGTATTCCGTTGGTATAGTGTTGAAGTAACTCTAGCATTACTTCAAGGCCTAGCTCGATTTGGGCTGTTGCAAAATTGTTTAAATGCTAAGTTTTGTTTTTAAGCGTTTTAATATAATCTCGGTAGGAGTAAAGGCCAATTTGATATCTCAACAACCTAAAAAATATGGTATGAAACGTGTAAACGTAACCAGCCCCCTTACATCCACTTGGTGGTTGAAAAAAAAAAATAATTAAATCAATTTTTAGTTGATCACATTGCTCTAACATGTAAAAACCAATTCGATATCACTTGTAATAGACATGACAAAATGTGTACAACCCTAAATACTGATAGGTTGAAAAAAAAACTTAGCTGAATTCGTAAAAATTTATACAACCCCTTGACACCCTTTTAGGAGTTGAATTTAAAAAAAATTGGATAACCTTTTCTATCCATTTATCTTAGAAATACGTGGAACAAAAATTTAATTAAATATGTCAAAGAAACTAAGACATATGACAAAATTCGTGAAAATGTAACACAAATACACTTCACTGCCACTGATAACATTTTTGTTTCCACTTCCATACACCATACTATATAATTATCAATTTATTATTTATTTAAATTTTTTTTTACTTAAATTACTTTTCCAGTACCTGTACTGTCACAGACATAGCCCGTTTCAAGTTGCTAGCGTATGCCGCTACAAGGATAGGACAAACACCCTTCACCACTGAACCAAATCGCCACTACTAATAATTTTTAAGAAATTGCCACTATTATAGCTTCACATGCAATTCACCATTAGCGGTTATCGTGAAAAAAAAAATCGAATTTATTTCTTTTCCCCCCCTTTTCTATCCTCACCCCCTAGACATTTACCCACAAATAATAGTGTTTGCTAGGGATTTATTAGATTTACGTCACGGATAAATTCTAAGTTTCGATCTTAAGCAGTTCTTGATATATTATATGATACGTTATTATTTGAAAAATTCTTACCCCTCTCTCCAAAGAAAATTGTAGATTGAGCAAATCCATCTTTGACATGAAAACTATTATATATAATATTATAATATATATAATTAATAATAATCAATGTTAGCAACAGCCCAATTCGGGCCTAGGCCTTGAAGTAATGCTTCACTCAAAGAAAAAATATGATTGTGGCAACCATATTTTGGGAGAACATTACTATGATTGATGTTATAGTTGCCACAACTATATATGTTACAACATGTAACATGTTTAGCTCAAACAAAATTATGGTTGTGTAAAGCTAGGTGTGTGATTCACGCAACCTTATCTAATAACAACATGGTTGGGTCAATCATAAGATACATGTGACACTTAAAAATAAGTCACAAAAAAAACACTATCGATCATAAATAAATGACTTGAACAACAATTAAACACTCTCGAACAAAGCACACATGAAATTGGAAGAAGCAAACTTATACTGCGAATGACCCTTTCCGTACTGTGAGAGGTATGGTTGTGGGAACTATCTTATCAAATTATATGGTTCCACTGATCATAGAATATTGTTGTCGTGATTATAATACACAATTACATCATGTAACGAGAATGATTGGTACAACCATATTAAATTTCAGTAGGGATATATGTTTAATGCAACCATACTATGTTTTTACGAATTATGTGCTATGGCTAGTACCTGCATAGCCATGATCACTGGAAACATGTCAGTTTTACTATGGTTAGAAGAACCTTAATATAGTCAATGCAACCTTGGAATAAACATAGTTTTTCTTTCAGTGTAGAGCTACTTCATTACGAGACCAACGGAACACTAGGAGGTGAAGTGGTCAGCTACACGCTCGTCCGTGATTATTACCTCGATTTAAACTCAAGTACTCATTTCCAGCATCCCATTCTCGAAAATTACTTGCCGCCGAGCAAATTCGAACCTGGTACCAGGTGCAGTGAAGGTAAGTGCTCTAGCCACTAAGCCACCCAGACTACTTGGCGTAATTAGTTGAAATATTTCAGTGAAGTTTTTCACCTCGGTACAGCACTGAACAATCTATTGAATCTATTGAACTATTTCAAAATTTTGCATAAATGATCCGCTCAATCTCAGATTTTGAGCGGATCGGACGTATTGTTCCCTCCCGCCATCATCCGCGCTACTACGTTTGCAAATGGTTCTATTCCAGATAGAACTTGGATAAACATTTCAAGCTTCAGCCTCCTAGCATAAGCAGTTCCTGAAATCTTGAAACCAAAATTTTTCGCCTAAAACTTCTTTTATCTCCCCTATCACAACTCCACCCAACAATAGACGATCATACTTTAAGGGGTGTTTAGTCAGTCTCTCAAATTTTCAACTTAATAGCTTAGAGTATTTGTGAAATACGGACCTTCAAATTTTTTGCTAACCCGCCGTTAGACGGACTAAATTTATTTTTAGGTTATATCGTGTCAGAGTAGCAAATTTTGTTTAAAAAAAATCGATCACAAAATTGTAGATATTAATAAAATAATAAGGTAAAATATAATCAAGTTAAAGTGCTCGGATAGGAAATCAGTTAAATCTTTACCAATGTTAAAGTGAATCAAACTTAACGAATAGCGTAAATTATTCAACAGATTTACTTCTAAGATATCTATCTACCTACTAATTATAGGTTGGAACAATGGAGTACGTCCAAGAATAAGGATTCAAATTTTGGATTGTACATAGAATTCCTGTTTCAGATGACTGCTATTTGCTTGGCAAAAATCCAAGTACTAGACGGAAGAAAAACAAAGATTATTTTTAAGAAAGTCTAGATGAATCGATTTTATTTTGGTTTAGTTCCTACAAGTAGAAAGGAGGTCAGGAACAAATGAGAATTGTTCACTAATTGTGGTACCGTTATCTCCGAGAAGCTTCTCCTAGTTTCTAGAACAAGATGAAGCCAAAACGAAATTGTTCCACCGTATAAAAACAAATTATATACGTGGTGAGTACATCACATCCGGAGTTCCGAAGTACACATTATCTTACTCTAAAGTACCAGAATTATCATATTTGCGTACATTTAATCCGTTAGTAGTTCAGACATGCATTAAACATAAGTCCGTTTTGCAAATATCATTAACGATTTGCACATTTAAATATTTACAAGAAAAAAAGTCGTCCCGGCTCCCATAAGTACGACAATCTTCTCCAGGTATACAATACAAAAAACGTGAACAATAGACCAGCAATGTCAAACAGGACATTTATTACCTCTACCCAGCAAATTGGCGAACGACAAAGAAGTCCGACAAAAATTTCCATAAAAATGGACTGATTGCATGCGATATGTTAAGACAATGCGATAAATTTTTCGAAAATTTACGTGAGTTCCGAACGTTGAAATGCGTATAAAAACTTACAAAGCATAAAAATTGATTAAGATTGCCAGTATGTAGAGAAAAACTGCTTTTTTAAATACAAGTTTTTTCTCCCGTCATAAAGTTACAAGGACTTAAAGTCTTTTAGCTTCAAAAAAATTGCGAAAGATGGCAGAAACGTCGTTTTTGTGAAGACATGAACCATGCCTACAAGCCGACGAAAGCTTTCATCCCTTCCTTGTTTCTAACCTGATTACAGAAAGCGCTAGAAAAAAAGTTTACACCACTTTAAGGACATTGCCATCATAGTACAAATTCATTTGTAACAAATGGAGATTTAAGGAGTTTCAGTATCCTGTAATCTGTATGAAAGGGTTGTCATTTTTTGTTTCGGTTTATGGTTCTTTTTTTTTTGGTAAAACTCCCCCGAATAGGTTTTAATTTAGAGCAGTCTGATTCGCTTGGCTGATACGTTGATAGCATATGCCAAAAAAAAAAAACGTTGTGATAATGGCAGATGGGACCAGTGGTTACTGGATTAATGCCAAATTATCTACAATTTGTTTAATTACTGTACACGGATGAACATAGCTAGGACTTTTATTTTTCTCGCAGAAATTGTGCCAGCGAGTGTTTAATTTTTGAATTATAACGTTGCATAGGAAGTGGGACAAGATAATAGGGTGGTTCTGAAAATTATACGATTAGCCTATATTGTTAATTTCTGTCCTAGAGATTAATTCTGTCTATAGTATTCTGAGCTCAATGCGAAGTAGAGTAAGTAAATGGATTATATGGAAGGAGGATTTTATTGGGGTCATCAGAAATGGGCATTCTTAAAGGCAGATATTCGGAGGAAGAGTGATATTTATTTATTTAGTTCATAGAGCCATTCAACAAAATGTAAAATTCAGTTATGGAATATCGATAAACTATGGATAAGGATAAGTGTTATTAAATTCATAAAAACTAAAATTAATTAGATATTACAGTTCTCATGCCGTTTTTAAATGGATAAAAAGAATAATGACTTAGGGCTTATTTTAGGTAATAAAATATCAGCATAGCATTTAGCTGTAGAATATCGAAAAATTGTGAAACCGATTTCTTGACGATTACATAAAGAGCCCGTTATAAACAAAAACAATTTGGACCACAGAGATGTTTCGGAATTCGTAAAAACATAAACAATAGTATTACGCATTTCAGTTAACCACAGTGGGCAATCATTTCCGATTTCCGATCTCATGAGAACTAGTTCATTTTTTTAGTTCATAGTTCTTTACTTCAGGGAGTTCACTGATGAGTAGTCGTAGTTAAATGACAGTAGATCTAGTAGAAGATAATGTGCAAAAAAAAGCTTAGTAGATGAGCAAAAAAAAGGTCACTCTTGTTCTAGTACAGAATATTCTCTCACAGAGTCCCGAACGGCAATGAAAAGCGAACTAGAAGCAGGACTGACTGCGAACTAGTTCGTTTCGCAATTCTTTAAGACAATGTTTAAATCGGTATTTTCTCGATTATATTTCAACCCTTTAGAAGTGAAAGCGAGTTCGATATGTCATTTGACCTAAGAAATAAATTGGAATTCGTAAAAAACACTGTATGCCAGGTGGTCAAATATTTGACCATTTTCCCTGTCCAATGCTGTAAGATGGTGTCAGATAGTGTAATGGTCGAATGCTGTTTGACAAAATGTTCCGATTGACCATTTGACAATCAATCTGACCACATTTGACCGTTTGCAATTTCTGGAAAAACAATTGTGTCAAATGGGTCAAATAGGAAACGTCACTCGTGAACATTTGTTGTAGCAATCAGTTAAACAAATAGCAATAATTACATAATTAATTATTTTAAGTACTTGAGTTCGTTTTTTTTTTGTTTGTGCGATGTCTGCAAACACGTCGATTTAGATGTGAACAATCTGTCAGAATTTTGTTCCGACCTGATAGCGTTTGACCGTTTGACACGAAGAGAAAATTTTACGATTTTGTCAAATGTGTCAGATAATGTAATATCGCAATCGGGCTCTAAGACATTTATTGCTGCATGTGTACATGGTTCCGAGAGCGGAATTGCCCAAGTTTTTGCTCTTGCCAGCCAATGCTTGCCTTTTCAAGCAAATTGTGAATATACACGGTTACCTTCCGAGAGTTGAAATCTCGCAAGAAAGTTCCGATCGCTTTCGAAATTTTTCTTCAAGTCAGTACAATTCCATTGAAAGTGAGGTTAAGTTCAGTTTTAGGTGTCATAGTTCTATAGTTTATGTGCGAAATATGAACGGAAAATCCAAGTGGAGTTCTGAGGACACGTTTTTGTTCATTCTTTTTCGTTTTGACAGTTCAACGAAACTTTGGTGGTGAAGTGTACACGGAAGAGGAAGTTTTACTTACAAGATTATTGTACAGCTACTTGCTAGAGTAAAATTGCTGCAATTTGGCAGATAGTGTAAACATCGCACCAAGTTACTCTAGCAAGAAATGTCGCAAGTTACTTGCTAGTGTACATGAGCCTTTAGTTAGGTAGGACCGGCATTAAAGAAACATATCAACTTTCAAACCGGAAACTTTAATAGAGAAAGTAGTACAATACTACCTCGATAATGTGAACTAATTAAAACGAAGGTAGTTCACTTTATCGAGGAATTCACATTAGCAGAGATATAACTAGTTAGCATATTACAGCAATATAATAGTACAATTGTATTGGCATATTATGTAAATTAATAATTACAAACCTATTTTTAAAGATAATAATTTGTATATAATTATTTTAGTTGAAAAAATGCCAAAATTAAGCTTACAGTCCAGACTTAAAAAAACATTGTTCAGGGGTATCGTGAATTCAATTCATACATATTAATCGAAGCGTGGAAAATTTAACATTATTTATTGTTCTGAAAAAAAATGATGTTATTTTTGTCTGACGCAAAGCAGTGCAAAATAATTTTATTGCAGTACTCCTTATGTCGTGCAATGTTAATAAGGCGTTTGCGCTTATATCGTTTTCCTGTGCCCATCCATCGCTTTGTATAGCGGAAGTATGCGATACGATAGATCTTACTTCATCCTGATTTCCTAGACATTCATCCTCAGAAGAACTATCGCATAAGCTATTTTTCTCCTCATGCAGCCATGATTGGATCTCACCATGCAAAATTTCTGCATTTCCCAAAAGAGTGCAAAGAAGCTCTTGCACTTCCTGACTTGTATTTTCATTTGAATTTGCAGCAAGCGATCCACTAATTAAATCGTAGAGTTGCAGGTATCTCTACATGAGATATAGGCTGGAGGGCAAAGGGTTAAAGTTCGCATTCATAGATGTGCTATGCATATGTAGATCTCTTTCCCCCAGGAATGATATTTCGTTTGTTTTGACGTTGAAATTTCAAACAAATGAGCATGAAATCATTGAGTTCACATTTGCGGGGGGTCGAATTATCAAGGTAGTACTGTAGAAACATCATTACACGGGGAACATTAGTATTATAGAATATATATAAATATTTGTCTCTATTCCGCCATGTTGAACCCACCATTTTAAAATTTGAAATTTAAGCGTTTACAGTTTTTGATAAGTGCACTTAGTCGGAAGCGAGTCTTATCTTTGTCTTTACTCAGATCATTGCACCCGCGAGAATGTCGCAGATGTCTCGGAGATGTATGCGTGTTACGTCGGCTTATCTGCAAACCATTTTCCTATCAAGCATTAGATTTGTCAGCGAGAGTTCCAGAAGCATTTGTTTCAATTTCGTGTATTTTTTCCCATAGTTTAAATTTTCACGAATTCCGATATACATATTTCTCAAGTCGAATGAGATACCGAATTCAATTTCAATTTTAATTCTGAATACTATCGGAGAAAATCCCGATTTAAGAATTTGTTGATATTAAACCCCTGGTATTGTAAGATATTGTTAAGTTTTCACGAATTCCGACAAATCCTTTAGGTTTAATGAGATCGAATTCGCTTTTACTTTATATGGCATTTGTATATAAGATAATAACCTAAGAATAGATTTCAGGATATCGCAACATTCAGCTACTAAGAGAGTGTGAAATGATTGAGTACGTTTTTACGAATTCCGACATGCATGTGTATTACTTTGGTCTGACAATATTTCAAATTATTTTTTTAAAGTGCTTTCTACATAATAGTCTAAAAATGGGTTTCAGAATTTTTTTTACATTCAGGACTTTTAGAGGTTAAATATTAGAAAAAAAGAGTGATTCACTTAAAAAGTTTACACTTAAAATTGTAATCTGGTCTATAGGTTAGAGAACCAATGTGTACTGCAAATGAATTTTAAATACAGTGGAACTTGCAGAAGTGACCACCTTCATATGTTGACCACTTGCCTAAAGTTCCCATTTTTTTACAGTCCCGATGTAAGTCACCGATTTTCCATACACATTTCGTTGTGTAATGTGACCATTTCCATATTGTGACCATTGACCATTTTTTAGCCAATATGTTATTTATATTGGTAATGTTGATTTAAATTATAGACATTATACTGTACTAAATTGTTTTTATAATCTGACCAATCGAATAATGTGACCAACTTTGCACAGTCCCTTGGGTGGTCACTAAATAGAGGTTCTACTGTAGTTTGTTAATACTCGTACAATGCAAATTAAATTCGCGAACGAATACGCTGAAATATTTCCTTTGGGAAGGGATGATTTTGTTTTAAAAGTTTAACTACTTGTGCTCATGGAAATTACTGATTGAAAAGAATGCCTGCTAATAGGACATGAACGTGCCGACAACCTGAAGGCTCATAGATACGTTCTGGTCACAAAAGCTACAAAGATAGGTCGAGTGACTCGCTATATTTTCTATTAATAGAGTTCATATTCTAGTTTAAACAAATTTTTTTTCAACTTATTTTGAAGAGGTTACGCAAACGGTTTTGACCAACAACTATTTATTTTAGACTTAACTTCATTGTGCACTGCTGTAGACTCATTCAAAGATTAAATTAAAGAATATTAATTTAATAATGAGTGGATAAGTTTTCTAATTTTAGAGAACTATTAAGCTATGTACTACTACTACTTGGCAAATACAAGAAATTTCATTTAGTGAACAGAATCAGTTGGAGCTGCTCATATAAAAAGATAAGTCATATGATCTAAATGCACATTTTAGAGAGAGTCAGATCAAATATTAGCCCATTGTCGGCAAATGTGCAGTGCACCAAATCTAATAAGATAAATAAAAGTTAGCTAGAAGTTATAAATTATGATTGTGGAGAGTGTGTAGCTTTCGAACAACAAGTTTTCCTAAAATAAATTATAACTAATTGGGAAGTAAAAATGCTTAGTTATTGCTCCAATTATAACTTCGAACCAAGTCTATAACAATTCTTAACTGGTCGTACAATAGATGGAAACTAATTTCTTTTCTCTCTTCATCCGAAAAATAAAGCTTTACAAACGTGAAAGTACACTACAGAAATTTATTATCATAAAATTTAGTATTTTTACACTTAAGACTAGTAAGCATTAAGTTAAATTCAACAAAATGTATAATCTGTTTGCCGTAAGCAGGCTGCAGAGAGCCTGAGGCAAGGACTTGGCCTCTGGGCACTGAAATACTTCTCTACAAAACTATTTCTTATTGCAAATTCATTCATATCTGTGGTTTTATATTTGTACACGAAAGTTTAGTATAATTTGTAGAGTGCAGGATGCTGATGGATACCCGCCCTCTTTTTCATCACTTAAATGGAAAGGTTCGTAAAATCAAGTAGTCAAACGCATCCTTCAAATTTTCCCAAATTGAAGTGCATCAGCCCCTCCGAGAATCAAGACGATAGCATAACAAAATACTTTATTAAAAAATAATAAAGTTAAACACCTGACAAATATTTAATATATTCGCACGCAGAATTTTGTAAACATTATTAAAATGTCGACATAATTATTATTGATTGTCCCATCAAGTTTTTGCCACAAAACGACCCAAATCTTAGTAACTTTTCTATGGGTTTCTTGACAAGACATTGTTAAGACGGTGCGGCATGGTGGTCGAAAGTAAGGTCAAGTGAGGCGAAAATATCAATAAAAAAAAAACCGAGTATGTATAAAATGTAACTTTAACGTAAAAACCACAATCAAGAGAACGACTATTTTTAGCGAAAATGCGAGGGGCTAGTCAACTAGAAGCACTCCTTTAATAGCGGATAAATTAGATTGAAGGGAGTTTCTAAGTGTTTCCACTTTGGCATTTCGTAGACTTGTTCCTTGGGGGTGATAAGTTTACGATACGCATGAAAAAATTGACTTTAGCCCATATAAAGTTCATTATTAGCGCAAACATGGAGCTGGGCGGAAAACGAATATTTTCTTTGAGGTCGGACCAACAATTTATTAAAAGTATGTAAGTACGAGAAGTGGACAATAAAGGTATAACGAAGGTTTGCTATTAAGTCGTTAATCTGAATCTAGATTTATGTGAGTGTTTTTAAAAATTTTGTGCAAAACAGTTGGAAATCATAAAGAACATGTACATGTGCCTAACTATGCAAAAATCTTGCAAGGATTTGTTTTCCTACAACCTCCTTATTCCCTATTATTTTTTTCCTCACTCCTTTACCCATAGTAGACCCCAGGCCCGTGCGCACAGGGGGGTTCAACTCCCCCCCCCCCCCATTGGCCTGTTTTCATAGGGAAGTGAGGACCCTTTTTTTTTTTTTTTAGGTCGTCACATTTAGTATGGGGGAACTTGATAAACCCCCCCCCCCCCCCCATCAGACAATCCTGCGCACGGGCCTGGTAGACCCATTTTTTACAAACATAGTAGACTCATTTTCAACTGGGTCTACTATCGAACCTCTAATTCCAAGTTTCAGCTTCCTAGCGTAAGCGGTTCCTCACATCTAGAAACCAAAGTTTTCCGTCTAAAACGCCTCCCACACTCTTACCACTCAAAAGGTGTCCACTTAAAGGGATACACCCAGTCTACCCACGAAAAAAAAATTCAACTAAATAGCTCAAAGGACTTAGGTACTAAAAAGCTTCTAATAATTTGGCCCACGGCGGACAGACGGACTGAAAATTTCTTTTGCCTTTTTCGTGTCTACTAGTCATAAAACATAAGAAAAAATTTTGAGGGTTGGACAGTTTTTTTGAAATAATAAAGTAAAAGTTAATTTAACGTCACGAACGTGCTCTTAATGGCAAAGCGAATGGTAACAGGACAGAAGATAAATCACGCAAACGAGGGAAGACTCGGTTGGTGAAGATAGTAAAGTCATCTTACAAATTAGCATAAATGGAGGACGCGGTTTTTCGATAGAAACGATTGTAGATGACAACTTCAGGAGGCCCAGTTTGGACTGTCGCGCCATTGATGATGGTTGTACCAATACAGTCCCAAAATTTCAGAACAGAAAGTGTTTAGGAAAATTTGTATTTGAATCGCTCGCCCAAGTTGTAAATTCTCAGCTGAGAAAAACTAATGTTCGGGCAAGAAGATGGATTGCAAATGGCTGATTTTTTCTTGTACATAGCTCCTTATAGAAAGAAGAGAATGGTACGTATAATACAATGAATATATTGTAGTTGTAATTGGTGATAGGACTATCGATTTCAAATTGTTGCACATGTTTGCCATATGTCTCTGAAGTGGGTCGAATGTCTTGCCGACCTTAGCTCATCCCTTGCATGAAGTCGTCTTGATATCCTTGTACAAGTTCTATTGTTGTACAGTAACAATAGAGGGATTATATTTCTTTTACAGCTTTACACAAAATATCTCAGAAACCATTTCTTCCAATCTAGCAGTTAATTTAAAGATATCCTAGTAAGTCTTGTTTGTGATACAATGAATCAATAGTGTGGATTCCATGCCATGGTGAATTGACTTTACATTGCCTTGTATAAAACTAGTTGCAATACAGGGCGAAGGAAACCAACTGCCATATAGCGTTCGAATTGTTGACAGTAAAGTGCATTGCATATGAATGAATGTGTCTAACTTAACTTGCTTTAAGGTTTATATCCAGGAAGATTCATTCATCACGAGCCTGAGACAAGTTTGATTGCATGCAAGCTCCATGGAAATAAAACATAAAACCAGAAATACTTAGGAAAAATGTCTACAATACGTTCGGCTTGGAAAATGTGTTTCCAGAAATAAATTAGTATTTGAATAATGGTTTTATTTTTAAACTAAAAATTTATACGAAGTATGTTTCTTACGAGTAGTCTGAATATTTTACGTATGCCATGAATGTCTAGTCATGATTAAAAATTGCCTTCTCCATTGGATTGCATACAAGAAGTCTTGGCAATTTTGAGTAGCTTCTTCAAATTTCGAGTGCGAAAGAGAAAAGTGAAGTGCCATTGAGTTCTAGACGAAATCAAAAGAAGTAATCTGCAGAATCCTTCCGAGCACCTTCAGCTCTGTATATCGTACCTTTGGATAGAATTATCTCTAGTCTTGTCGCTTTCTTTAGTCTTTTTACAGAAACACTGAAGTTTTTAAATCTTATCGGAAAAGTTCAATCTCAGAGCGGTTAAAATTTAAGTCGGGTACACTTTCGACATAGTTTTTATCATAGCCAAAATTACAATTTCGTAATCTGAGTCTACGGAAAAGTTCTAACACTTGAATAGACTAAGGTATATGAGTAGTTTGCGTGATCTGTGAAGGTTATGCTTGCAGGACGAAAATATACGAAATTCAAGGTGTTGAAAAGGAAGTTTCTTTGAGAAGTCGCATTCCAAACTTTAATTGCAAGCCCCAGCTCCATCGGTCTATCTGATATTATCTGCTGCATATACCCTGGAATAGGTGACCTATTTTTTTACCTCAACCCAGTGTTATGTCTAAAACTTGAAAGAGACTTGAGCATATGAGTTCTGTTCTTATCGGATTCGAAACACCATTGCAGATTACAGCCTAATAGTAGTTGATTTGTTATAAGCAACATTGCTGTTCTCTAGTATATCGTACCACAAACCGTAGTACTAAAAATTAATAATAGTGTCATACCCGTTTCAATTAGATGGAATGGTGTCCATTATGCTACAGAAATCCATTCCACTCACTCTTCCTTTGGGAGGATCATTAGGAACTGCCTAACTGAAGGTTTGCCGTGAAATCAGGCTGAATTTTATTCGAAAGGTTTGCAAGCCGAGCCACAGCCAGGCCAAGGATCCTAGACTCGCTGGTTCTTCTTTGGTGAGGATCTTTAGGAGCTGCTTAATCGAAGGTTTGCTATGAAATCAGGCTAAATTTTATTCCAAAGGAAGTCAAGTTAAGCCACAACCTGGCCAAGGATCCTAGACTCAGAAGCTGTTGAAAACGATGGTAACAAAAGTGAACCATATCAGATTTGACTTGGTCAAGCAAGGCTTCTCAGCTTCTTAGCATGTCTATTTAAATGGAAGATCTATTGAAACCTCCTTATCTGAAGTCCTCTCCACTTTAGAAAAATCTTTGAATTCCGAAGAACATACTCTGCTCTGGTAGTGTTTATAGATTTTCAGGGTCTTCAATAATATGGACGATGTTAACGGCGTCGACTTATTCATCACGCGCTGGATCGTGTCGGTGTTACAAGGAAGAATTATCAACTCCGCATTGGGAAATGGATGAAGTAAAACACAAAGTAGCCCCACAGGGTGGTGTGTTATCTCCCATGTTATAGGTTTCCCTCGCGTCAAAATGGTTGCCTATGCAGATAACATCGATTTCATTGTAAGTTCCTGGACAGCTTAAGCGATATGCTAGAAATGGGAAGAACATCGATGAGCGAGTGAGCCAGTAACTTCAGTCTACTTCAGACGATCGAGAATTTAGGCACCCATGTCTAAACGGCGCGGCGTTACTAACCCGCTCTCCATTAGTGTGACGTTCATAAGAAGTTACCTTCATCCTAGGTTGAATTGGATTCTTACGTTAGAGTACAGGATTAAAGATAGTCTATTGGTTGTGCATCACGGTAGTGAGACTTATTTGTAAATCATGATAGTAAGACCTAATTTTACTTTATTATATTTTAATAAAAAAGCAAAAACAATATATCCGTCAGTCCACCGCACACTGGGGCTTTTGCCCGATCTAGCTGGCCAAAATTTGGTTTTCCAAACATGCAAATGTTAACCAGCATTTTATGTCCGAATTATCTTAGCCAATTAGGGAGTTTCAAGAAGATTTTTTTTTAACCTGGATTTCGCCATTTGTAAGAAAAAATCTATCTTAAAAACTAACTGTGATCACATAACTTTTTCGTGATTTTAAAGGAAAATTAAGAAATTTTAAAAAAATGGATATTGAAGTAGAAGGTATGTTTTTGATTTTTACCATTTATGGTTTTTTAAGGATATATGGTTTTTTAACTTGATAGTTTTAAATTTTGGTATTATTTGAAATCTATTTTTTGGAAAAATTACATTTTCAAAATTGAAAAAGTTATATAAGTCCGCACGACTCCGTCAAAATTTATATGAAAATATGAAGGTCAAATATTCATTCTTAAGTAGTCACAAAAATTTTCTGCCAATATCTGCCCAGCGAGATTTTATAACAGTTTATGTTGATAATGGAAATTCGAAATATTTGTTTTCTGAATATTCCTTTAGTAAGGATAAAGGACTCAATCCTTGGTAAGGGCTTTGCACAAATGTCACTTGAGTCCGAAACGTTACAAAAAAAATAAATCAAATGGTATCTTACCCGGAAAACTATTATATAATAGTATTTTAAGTTAAAAATGTGATGTGAAAACATTCACCAAAAAAATTATATATTCATTTTTCACAAAAAATTTTTTTTCGAGAAAATATGTTCCAATATTATTATTACTGAATAATAACTAAATAATACCTTATTTTAAGATGATTTGATAATATAAATAATTTTGGCCAGCTAGATCGTGCAAATGCCCCACTGCGCGCCGTACGCAAAACCGTTTAAAGATGCGTGGCTCGAAAATTCCTATTTACGTATGGGTCAGCATGGTGACATGCCTTCGATAACGGACTAATAGGATCGCCAAGAGTAGAATTTAAAAATTGCGTGCACTTACATTACAAAAGGCCAACAGGCACGTCAGAGGGTGTTGGAGATGAACACAAAGTTAGTTGATGAATTGTTTGTATGTCTCGTCGAATGTGTCCCAGAAGATCTCAGGCAGATTGGGTGGGCTTGAGTGAATCTGTTTGGTTCCCAGTATGGAAGAATGTACTGTCCGAAACTTGGTAAGAGGAACTCTAGCATATGTAGACAACTCAAAGGTGTATTAATGGAACATTTCCATTTAGGAAGCATCGTGAAAAATTTGAAATGCACATGTCTAACTTGTGTCGCTGTATTTTTGAGAATGTTGAAGTAATAATGAAACATTTAGTATGTGAATGCGAAAGTCTAGCTCATACCAGATATCAGTACTTGGGAAAATTCTTCATTATCGATCTGTCTACATAATACGATACATTTAAGCACCACTCTCTTCACAAAGAAGTGCAATATTTGGAACTGATAATCTTGTTAATGTTAAGGGAAAAGAATGGATCCACAACGATCTCCTGTGAGGGACTGTAATACACTGCCATAGTTCAACTCACGCAACCTAATCTTATCTTACATACCCGTCTCGATTCCTCAAACTGTTCATACCAATATCCCAGAACACAGAAAGTTTAGTTCTTGATCCTTAAAAAATGATTCGTTCAAAATCCATTCGGAGGATCTAGGTCCATAACTGCCGAAATATGTAAGCTTGGATTAAAAGGAGTGGACTGTTCATCTTACCTTATCATAGGTAAACAGTTTAGAACAAAGTTCGGGAATCGGTTAAAGTCAGGGAAGAAGTGCTTACGCCACTATCAACCGTGAAAAATCAATATCGTTGTGGTAATACCGGTTGTGGCCCACCAAATATATCGATCATTTTTCCAATAGCTCCACTATCGCCTCGCCTTAACTGTCATCCTCTCAAATCTCACCACTTAAAAGACCCACTCAAAAATTTAACTTAATATTTCAACGACTTTGTAAGCTACAAGAGTTTAAGCCTGTTTAGATACGGTGGAGAGAGACACATTTTTTTTGCTTTCTATAGTAAGTTCTATAGTATGTACTAAAACCTGGACAAAATTTGAAGCTAGCAATTTTACTTTATAAAATTCTAGTGAAAGTAGAATGCATACATTTTCACGATTTTCGTCATATCTACTAGGTCTTCAAAATACTGAATTCGTGTTTATTCTACGGATTCTTCATATGAATACCTAGCAAGTGTTTTCAAAACTTTTTGAATTTCAACCCCTAAGGGAGTGTACCTAAGGTGGTTGTATATTTTTTCGTGAATTCTATCATATCTCTCAGATCTGTAGCTCAGTTCTGTAACTTATGAATGAGAAATTTCTCACCAAAAAGTCAAAATGAGGACGAATTAATGCAGTTTTCTCTCTGTATTCTCACCAAATGAGAAATGAAAGATTGCCAAATGCGTAGTCAATTACGGAGCTTTCTCATTTGGTGAGAATACAGAGAGAAAACTGCATTAGTTCGTCCTCATTTTGACTTTTTGGTGAGAAATTTCTCATTCATAAGTTACAGAACTGAGCTACTGATCAGATATCGAATATCTTTCGGGCTTGTTTAATAATTACCTATTTTTAAGCTTTTTCTTTTTTCAACCCTAGCCCGCATCCCAGAATATGACCCAATTATGTAGTTCAAATGTTATTTGTGGCAGAGGCGTAAGTATTCTAGCGCGACCCTACTCTAACCGCTTGCCCAACTTTTTGTTAGGTTTTCAGTCACATAAGCTGTGTTTTTTATTCCCGGTTAACCATAAAGTTCGACAAAATTGCACGGCAAAACAACAACAATGCGGCTACGGTAACCGCACTGTTGTTGTTTTGCCGTGCAATTTTGTCGAGCTTTATGGTTAACCGGGAATAAAAAACACAGCTATAGTAACCTACACCGCATCTCAGAATTGAACGCGTTCCGAACTGCTGCCGTAAAAATAAGAAAGTTGCGTCCAGACCATTGGCAGATTTTTTTACTATTAAAATATAATAAAGAAATAATTTTTTAAAATGGCATCAATGCTTCAGACGACCGTTTAGGACCAGAA
The DNA here is from genome assembly GCA_949128065.1 of Beris chalybata. NCBI lineage: Eukaryota > Metazoa > Arthropoda > Insecta > Diptera > Stratiomyidae > Beris > Beris chalybata. The sequence goes on along the minus strand of OX421895.1, from coordinate 17,369,413 downwards.
AAAAGTTAGTAATGTTAAGAAATTTCGCAATAGGAGTTTTTTTAAATAAATTTTGTAGTTTGTCGTTACTCAGGTATTAATTATGTTTCTTTACTATTACTTCAAGTATCGAAGATCTGATATACAGGCTCTTAGATATTAAATATTTTTGAGGATAACACGGACCTTTTTGAATGAATAACGTAGAATATATTACCATAGAGAATAAACACGATAAAATCATTCGCTCTACTTTCTCACCCTCATTTCAGTGAAATAAGCTGAAATTAGCGAATCCTTTGATTAAAAATTAATGAGCGAAGAAATCGATAGGAAACGCAGCCCCTATTCGAGCACAATCGAAGTGAACTTCTCTCGCTTCATTGGAAACTCCAAGATAATAATGTCGTTGTAAAATTGCTGGGGGTATAAATGAAATTCACTTGAACTGCGAAGAAGACTTTGAGATTATTAGTGACACTATTAATTTTCACTTGCTCTCACCCGTTCTTAAAGCCTCGAGAAGCATAAGATGAAGAACAAACTTCGCTAGAAGGATTTCTACTTATCCGGAATCTTGAAAATTCTGAACGGAAATATCTACACGTCGATAATTCGTATGTAGTGTGCGAAAAATTTAATACTGTCCTTTACCAGTCTTGGTATGTTTGATATCCTTTGGAGGATTTGTTACGGCTGAGTAGGTGATGACATTGAACTGAAAAAGGACTATAAAGCATTTTATTGTCATTAATTTTAATTAAGTTCGTTGTACATACATTGCACAAAAATAAACGAACCGTCAGAAGTATGTTCGTTGTTTGGCAAAGCTTTTGCGAACTTGGGAGAACAGTTGATTAATGCTCGCGTCCGACACCACGAACAGGTGGAGACAGCACAACATATGCACTACATACTTAATCTAATTAGATTGTTGAGCTGTTACCAAAAGTGTAACTCATTAAGGACATTTACATGATGTCATCTAATGTTTCAAAAAGCGTCAAAATATTTTTCAAATTTTTATAAATACTGAAAAAAGGTGATTTTGAAGAGTAAATATTCTCGATCAATATCGAGGGAGAAGGAGCTGGTAATTGGAATCGGTTTTTGGTAATTTGGAAATCGTTGGAAATTTCACTATTCTATAAATTTTATAGAATAGTGAAATTTCCAATAAACAATAAATTAATCAGTAGGTTGAGTAGATGGAGAACAGAATGGATTAATTATAGAGCAGTAGTGTAATATGAAAATGAAATACACCGTACAGTATCCGGTGAACTAGAGAGCTTCAGGCAACACCATCTGTTAATTGGATATTGAGTGATTGTAATCAGGATCCAGGATGTGAAATACCGAGTTCGGTTAGTGAAAATTCTTCTGATTTCACACCATCGGTGAACGGTGCTGTATCTAGTGTCACTAGTGCGGAGAGTATATCAGCCAAAAAGTAGCGCTGATTAAATCAGGTAGCTATAGACATCAAGAATCATTGGACATAATAGCATACTACACGTTCGTGGTTGTGAACCACATTGAAGCAGTACAAGTACTTTTTTGACATACTGTAAGGGCTAGCGCAGACCACGGACTATTCAGAGCAACTTTAAAGTTGAATCGAGTTGAGCACACCCTTTTCTGACCGACTAAACTATTTAGTCGGTGTTCACACCATTAAACCTACTCGACCGATAGGTACAGCAGATACAGCTAAAGCTAATAATTAGGAAGTACACCAGGTAAATTCGGAACTGTTTGCGTTCTATGGTGTATGAAATGAGATAGACCGCAGTATTTCGTTGAGTTTCGTGCTCAACATAAATGCAAAATACGACAAAATGCAGCAATCGAATCGTTTTAAATGATTTTTTATTTGATTGATACATATGGAGCGCTAGCTCCGAAAGTGGTGCCACATCTCCAAAACTCAAAAGGCGTACAATAATATCAAAAAAAACATACTAGGTCAGATTTCATCGTACAATTCACAATATTTAATTTTGTCATGTCTATATCTAATATGTAAAAATGAAACAGTTTTTTGGTCGGGCGGGAATAAAATCAACACCTGTGAACCGTTCCCTCCCAAATTTGGTATGGACTACCGGACAGGTTGAATACATAATTAAATATTCCCGAAATTGGTGGTCGCGAGTTATTTCAACATTTGAGTTTTTTTAATAAGTTGAATCGATGAACCTGACTTAGAATTAAAAATTTACAACAGACAGTCGTAGCCGAGCGCGTAAGGCGTCTGACTAGAAATCAGATGACTCCCTCTGAGAGCGTAGGTTCGAATTCTGCCGACCACGAACATGTGTGATTTTTTTTTGTAAAATTTATTTGTTTCGATTTTACTACCGGCTGCGAACACGTGACGTGAGTAACAGGGGCGATGAAACATAATTATATATTCCCGAAATTGGTGGTTCGCGAGTTATTTCAACATTTGAGTGGATGAAGTATGGAAGATGGTGGATAGAGAATGGAGGATGAATGGAGGAAGGATTAAGGATGGAAAAAAAATGAAAAAGGTAAAATGAAAAAGGAAAAGGGAAAAATGAAAAAGGAAAAATGAAAAGTGAAAAAAGAAAAATGCCACTAATGCCACTAATGTGCCTTGAGCTGAGAAAGTGTACCTGAAAAGGGAGTAATGTATCAAGGGGAGAAACAGGATCAATGGATAAACGGGAGTATCAGGAGCGATGGAACAACGTAAGCGTAGCGTTCCGTACTTCCGTTCTTCATTACGATGCGACTTCCATCGCCCGAAACTCTCACCAGATCACGGATTTCTAATTATGTATTTTTTAGGAAGTTTCAGGATATTCTTAGACTTATGGAGCTTCATATATTAATTTTATTTTTTACAGCCGGAGCCACTAATGCATCAAAGGTTTAGTGTTAGGATTTTTTTTTTAACCTTTTTACGATTTCACATTATGATTTGTGGGTCTTAAATTATTTAGAATAGAATAATTCGAATTATGGGTGGTTCAGTGTCTTTTTTTGTGCATTTATCCAGTTTAGAATAGTGTATAAAATTTACATTGAAAATACTAAAAAATAATGCTAGTTTTTATTTTTATATATGTTTTCACTAGTCTAGAATAAAGATGAAGAGACGACAAATACTCTATACTATTAGTCTAAATTCATTTTCGGTTCGTGTCTTGTCAGTCAATCTAATAGTGATTTCTTTTCTGGAAAAAAATGTGACCCGTTTCTACCCCCCAATTTTTTTCTAGCTGTTCCGCCGTTCTATTGTGGAAAAAAAATTTGACCTGCTAGAAAAAGGGGTTTGAGTCCGTGGTTAAAATTGCCCTGAAAACTCGCATTTATTGCCCCGAAAATTTCGGCGGTGCAACTCCTTTAACCTCGAATGTGCGACAACATAAGAAAAAAATATCCTATAGCCCTGACCAGAATTGCCTTAAGGCAACTTAAGGCAGCTTAAGTTTTTCTACGACTGTATAGAAATGCACGTAGACAGCCAGAATAGACTTAATGCATCTTTCGTTGACTTTTCCAAACTTTCGTTAAAACTTAAGTGTACGGTTCTGAGCGTAGAAACTTAAGCAAACTTATGCGTTTGACATTTATTCACAGATTTTCCGAAATTTTTGTACTTTGTGACTTCAGACTCGTGATTTATAGTTAACTCCACTTTAAAAAAGAAAAATTTATTTTAATTTACACTCTCTTGATGAGTATTTGACGGCCGATATTTGACTTTTTTAGCTGTCAAACTTCTCTTACCTTAAGGCTATTGTGGTTGGGTATAAGATTCATTAAGTTTTGCCACAAACTTTACGTGCCTTAAGGCGTTTGACGAAAAGTTGTTAAGATTCCTTAAGTCTATTCTGGTCAGGGCTTATGACAACAGCGGCAACCGATTTAAAAGCATAAATTAAACTGTCAAACGGGTCATACGGCAATTAGAAATCATACGGAGTGTAGTGTAAATATATGAGCCGTTGTATTTGAAAGTGGAATAAGTCCATTTTGAAAAAAAATATTTTTTGTGACATTGTAACATTATTCTATACAACACGAAGTAACTTTCTGAGAATCTATTGATGCAATTATTTCATCACACTTTTACCAAATACAAGTAAATTTTCCTGAAAGATGGCATAAATATTTTTAAACATGTTAAAACGTAAACCGTTAAGCATGTCGATTTAAAAACGAAATGGACTTATTCCACTTTCAAAATCAACGGCTCATATATAAATTTTAATAATAGCTTTTTGACCTGAAAGCGTTCTATTGTCAATTGACCTGTTGGACGGAACTGTCAAAAAAGAGGGCAGAACAGCAATAATTTTGCATCTAAGCGGGTCACATTTTTTTCAGAAAAGAAATCACCATAAGCAAACGTAAAAAAAATCTTCATTTTGACGGTTTAGCCAAACCTTTTCTAAACTTTTATAATAGCAATGCTATGCTGTGACGTCAACTTGTGTTATGTGCTAAATATAAATGGCCTATGCACATGTTTCGGGTACTGTAACAGTTAATGACCAAAAATCATTCATTGAAAGATTTTTGCAACTTTACGTGGCAAAAAACCAATAGAAATTTATCTTCTAAGTCAATGCCTTCAAGCATACCATAAACGAAGCAACCAAATTTAGGTTATTTTAGATTAGATAGGATTTTTTTAATTTTTGAGGTCACTTTTCATATCAATACCATCAAAATTGACACCATTGGCAAAATTTGAAGTTTTTTGGCAATAACTTTTTAAAATTGGCAATAACTTTTCAAAATTCTCAAAGACGATAGCTTTCCATTTGGCTGTCCTACAACACGATAACTGAAGAATGCGTTAACCTCGAAAGCCATAGTTTGGTCTGTGTTAACGTCAGTAACGAGCAAAATCATTCTACTACTTTGGGAGGTTCTCACACTAAAGTCGTTACAAAACGATCATGCAAATATTAACTCATCATTGAAAAACACTTCAAGCTGGGAGCTTAATTTCACAAAATTCAAAGTGTACACTAGTTTTAGCACTAACAGTTTCACCTTAAAAAAAAAGAACTAACTCAAAAATTTTGGAAAATTTTTGCATAGAAAATAACGTTCCAAATAGCCCCCTGGTTAATCCTTAGGTTGTCAGTCGCATAGTACCCTACACTCTAAAAAATAATACGCTGATGTTGTAAAAATTCAACAATAATAGTAGTTAATTTACAGTCTATTTAAAGTGAAAAGCTAGTGCAAGAGCGAAATTACACTCGTAAAGCGCGTTGCTGGTTTTTGCATGACTATTTACTCTAAGCGCGTGTTGTCGCACAAGAAGAATGATTTTGCACGCGAATTCGCGCGAATCTTTCAACACCGCGTTTATTTACACCTTAGGTGCGATTTCACACACAATCGCGTGTTAATTCATTGCGATGTGTTGGAAAAAATCAACTCATGCGTGGGTTACTGCGTCCATTTCCAAAAAGTCTTTGTTGAGTGAATGACCGGTGTTTGGTTTTGTGTCCTAAAAATACAAATTTAAAAGCACTGTGTAAGGTACCTACAATGTTTAAGTGTCAAGTTTGTCAAAGTTCATTTACCACACTATTTTTTTATAATAAACATTTATATACGCATAGATTTAAGTCAAAAATTCAGTTTGAGTGCTTGGTTGAAAAATGTTTGAAAAAATTTTCTAGCTACAATAGATATAAAATGCATTGGCATGATTTTCATTCACTTTTTTTTAAAAGTTCAAATACAGATGATTCACAGAATTTAAAAAATTGACGTGAAATTTATAAGTGTAGTGAATCAACATGCAATTATAAAGCCAGCATTTTATCAGAAATAGTTTCTCATGTCTGTCTGCATTTAAACATTAAAAAAAAGTCACGTGTCCTTTCGGAAAGTGCGCTTCAATTTTTACAAATAAATCCACTTTTAGAGTTCATGTTTATAGGAAACACAAACACTATTCATTGGAAAATTCATCCACTACAGCTAATTTAGTTTCCTACGAAGACGAATCGATAGATATTGTGGCTGAAAATAATATTGTCGAGTTTGCCCATGCAAACAGCGCTATTTCAGCGATATTTTTGCATTTAAAAACACAGTTCAAACTTACAGAAAATGTAGTTAAATTTATATCAAATGAGTTTTTTCAAGTGTTGGAATCAAATAATTTGGAAACAATTGATAAAGTAAAACAATTATGTCATGAATTAAATATATCGAAACATGAAAATGTTATTATAAAATCTATTCAAAATAATATAGTTTCAGAGATTCAGGAGTGTAGTTCCCAATATAAACTTACAAAAAAATTAAAAACCACATATGAATATTTAGAGCCACAACAAATTATTTTGGGCAGTGACGATTATCATAACAATTGTTTTTTTCACTACGTTCCTATTTTAGAAACCATAAAAGATTTAATGTCAGATAAGTAGGAGGGAAAAAAACCCTAAATAATATAAGTAAAATAAACAATTTAATATCGAAACTATCAAAATATCAACATTAAAAATAAAACCTAAAAATACAAATTTTGAAACTCTTACTATACCTATTGTATATTATTACTACTGGAAAAAAATTGTATTTTATGTATTAAAATTTTTTTTTTAAATTAACATTATACTGAAATGAATACAAATAAAAAATAGCAAGAATGTAAGGTATTTTATTTATTTATTATAGTTACACCAAAAAAAATTAATATTATGAAATTCAGTTTCAAAATTATCACTAATTTATACGTAAATAATCGTCGGAAAGGTGGGGAAAACACGCTATTTTTATAACTTTTACACACACACAGTGTAATATTACTACATTTCTGTAGTAAATAATGTTAAAAAGGAAGTATAATCGCGCTAAATTGTTAGTAATTTTACACTTCGCGCGTTAAAAACTCTTATAACTAGAGGGTTTTGTCGACGATTTCAGCGACTATTTACACATTATTGAGTGAACGGTTTCACGCGTTTTTTAGTGTGAAAATTTATATCACACTCCAGTTGGATATTACTACTATAATAGTAGCAAACCGATTTCCCACTTTTAAAGTAGTAAATTTTTCTTAGAGTGTATACCGCATTTCAGCATTAAACACGTTTTTGACTTTTACCCACAAAATAATAAAGTTGGCCCAAACTGTTGGCTGATTCTTTTTTTTAGTTTTAATTATTCTAGTAGCATAACTAGTACATATAGTACTAAGTTTTAACTTTCTAGCATAACCCTTCTCTGAGATATAGTAGCAATCATACAAAAGGCATAGTACTACACTGTATGCCACGCTGTCAAATATTTCAGTAATTTTCCTGACAAATGCTTTCACTATGAACGCTCAATAATTGTCAAATATTTGTTTGTCAAATATTTTATTTGCTCTAATCAAGGTCTATTTTGACAGAATTTTTCGCCAAATGTCAAATGTTTGACACTATATGAAATACAGTGGAATACTAGGTGTGTTGCTTTCAACTGGAACAGATCACAAATGAAAAAACGATATTGATCATCTCAGAAACTAGTTTAGCACGGTTAACAATCCTGTTGATAAGTTGCCTCAGATAAATTGTCAGCAGGAAAAATTTCGTTTACTATGCGACGAAACGGAACTGTATAAAGGTCCTATAAAACCCATGTTTGGTTTTTGTACCTTGCTACCGCATCGAACGAACCAGTTCTACCTACTGGGTAGAAGTATCTGCTATAAATGGTGCTAAGTTGCAGGGCGCCATCTCTGAAAATGCTGAAATAGAGACAATTTAAATAAGCTTTAGAGGGGAAATCTGATTAAACTTTGATCCCATTTTTATTTTGGATCATATCTTTGTTGTTGTTTTCAATGTAAAACGAATGATCTTGATCTTGATCCAGTTGAAAAAAACACACCAAATATCTTCAGATTTTCTTATAATGCAAACTTTGTTAGAAGAGTACTTCAACTCAAAAACTGCCCACTTCCCAACGAATCACAGGTCTGGTTTCACAGGCCACGTGCAGGCACTCATCCAGCAATTTCTATTCAGGTTTTTCAAATTAATCACTGGTAATTTTCGTTTGGTCCATTAATTTTAATAATTGTTTTATTTATTTATTTTAGTTTATGACCGAGTTTAATACAATTATGTAATTTTTGGGGTCACACTAGTCAACAGCAGGTGTCGCTAGCTAAGCCTCCAGATCGGTTACAGTCTTTTCATCGTCATCGCTTAGAGAACAAGATAATCTACAAAATACTAATCAAACATACGGTTTCCACAGGTTCCGGCAATTTCTTGTCCAGGTGAAAACCCAGCAACGCCTCCTTATCCGCCGGATCATGATCGTGATCGTGTGTACGTCCGGAAATTTTTCGCGCCAAAGCTTGTGGCGAAAATTTCGAACGCAAACTCTCATGCGTCGAATCCCGATCCGAAATATCGTACAAGCTGCTCTTGCAGCTCTTTAAATTCTCCCGCAGACTGTTTTGACTCGATTTAATCGATTTACTATCGCGAAATTTACGCCGACACGACGCAGCACCCGTCGATCGTACACAAATCACATTGATGCCGCCCGTCTTTTCACAATTATCACATACACAAACCGACGTACGTTTGATCGAACAATTTTGCAATTTAGCCCGGACACTATCCGATGTTGAATCGTCCGCGTGCCCGACAATCACCGAACGATCGAAGGAGCAACGCTTCTTCGAATTCGAAAGGTAGTTCTCGGAACCGCCGACACATGGGTTTTTTTCATTGGCTGTTTTTTGGTCACTGGTCTTCTTGTCCTTGTCCGAACGTTCCTTGTCCAAACTAAAGTACCGTTTCGATTCGAAGTATTTGTTTCGGGAGATTTCGTTACCGCTGCCATTGAGACTATTGCATTTGCTCGCTGCGTTTGTTCCGCAGATGTCGCTGTCTTCGAAGCTACTTTCTTTCGCGTTAACCGAGTTCGTGTCCATCACATCCGAATGCTTATCTAAGCTCGAGTTCAATTTGGTTGAGATCTTTGCTATAAGATTGGCAGCGGGTGGCAAATTGCGACGGATCACTTTACTGCGTGTCAATGAATCGAAATCCGCGCAAGAAGTGTTCAAACTTTCGCAACATTCCACGCAAATATTTTCGCAACTACTCGACTCGCATTGCGTTAATAGATTGTCCAGTTTACGTATTTCGGATAATTCGATGCATGAGTTCGTGATCACTTCAGAATCGGACATGTTTTCGGGTTTAACATTATAGGCGGCGCGAAACTAAACATTTACCAGCTGTTCGTCGAGATGCTTATGGTAAGACTTGTCTTAAGATTTTCAGACGCTTTTTGATAGCGTCACACTGCACTGATGAGAATCGCGGAAAGATAACCGACCGAATGAATCGCACATTTCTGCCATTTTATTGATTGATCAAATTAACAGCTCTTCCACGCACTTCACGAATTGTAACGACATTTTCATAAAACTTTTCATTTATCTTACAGGCCAGCCGTGGAAGTAACAATGCCCACTTGACCGTCTCGCACACTACTCTTCACAAATCCTTGGAGAGCGCTCCGGGGACATTACGAGACCTAAAACCGTTGAATCAAACAATTTAAACATTTCAACAAGGACAACAACCTGAAACGTTTTCCTTGTAAGCAGAAATATGGAGTTCTCAAGGACGCAGTCACTTTTTTTTCTTCTCATATCACAGTTACGGGAAAAACAAATAGTTGTATGCGAGTCCTGGGAAGGACTGGCGAAGTAACACAAGCAGATGCACGGAACAACACTTCATCCCGGCGAAAGATCAAACAAACCAAACACCTTGACTAATGCCTAAACACTAATTAGGACATGTACTTAGTGTAACAACTTCACTCGTCTTTTGGCCTTTTTAGGGGATAAGCTAATGTCCGACCCCACGGTACACCCGACACCATGCTGAGCCACTAACAAGCGATACGCGAACAGGACTGACCCATGGAAAAGCGCCTAACCACCCGAACCCGAACAGGTGAATTTTCTAGCCTCGTTTTTCCACAGAGAGTAACGGGAAAGCTTTCATTTTTCTTGCCATTTTCACGGCCCACCTATGTAAAGTGGGTGGGTGGTTCAAGCTTTTTTTTTAGTATGTATGCTAACAAAGACTCCAATCGGAATTGAACGGCAAAGTTTAGTTGGCTGGAAATAGTCGTGAAAATTTCTCTGGATAAACGACAACGTCTTGCATGCGGAAAATTCTGTTCCAGTGGAGAAGTAACAAAACGGATTTTTGTAGTGCATGTGCTACGGTCAGTAAATTTGTTTTACAGATCGGACTTTCCGATTCTTGAGTTGAAGAGCTTTCAAGGAAATTACCAGATTTTTCCAAAAAAAAATCCAAAATTGTTCCACTATCAAGAAAACGCTTGAATGGAGTATAGATCCTTAAAACCAATAGAGGAAGAATCAGAATACCGAAACCACGTCGATACTCCTAATAAAACTTCAGGAATTGATAAGGGCTGATACTGCAGACAAGGAACGACAAAAGAATTCCACTTTGCGTTTTTGAAAACGGTCACTATAAGGACACAAGGGACAGACAACAGATCCCGACTTAAATGTCACTAGATCGATGTGATTGGACATCCCTTGGAGGTCAAAATCTTATCTGAAGTTACTCTATCTAGGTAGCGGAAATCGGTGTTGCTACTGTTGTCCAGTGTATAGAAGATTACTTCTTCAGTTAGTGTGTAACCTCTGATAAAGGCATATAGAGTAGACATAGTCCACACGTCCAGTTCATCATCTGTATACTATCCAGTCATCCTCCAAAGATCGTTAATGGAGATAACATCTCCCGCTAGAATATATCTCGAGATACATCGAAGTCCAGGAAGTCTGAAATTTTTTTTGGACAGTTTAATGATCACCGTCCAGGTGCAACAACCATATAACAACATGAAATTAACGGAAGAGTCGAATACCTGAGGGTTTGCATTAAAGGGACTATCCTAAAATATGAAAGTATTACCTCCTTGCACTTAAAATAAAACGGGTACAAATTTGAATATAAGCTAGGACCCAATCGTTTCACGTTTTTCGACTGCATATTGATTGATTGATGGCAGCGTCAAGCAGCAACTACTCGTAATAAGTACAATGTGACGAACGAGAGACTTTTAATATGAGTTGCTTCAGATTGCAGAGATACAGGGATCTACACTATTCCAAAAATTGACAAATTGAAAAAAGCTTTTGTGTTTATGCAATACATCTTTTTCGAACTTGCTTAGTTCAAGCTGTATCTTTTTATGATATGCTGCATGGATCTTTTGCCTTTTGGTTTATAATTTGATAATTGAGACCCGGAAGATCAAAGCTATGGGATAAATACGTTTCAAGAACTTCCGGTCAGCTGTTCCATGTTTAAAGATTGTCCATATGAACAGAGCTGTGAAATAGGGCGAAAATGTTATTAATTATTTACACACATTTTTGAGCGATCTCACTTTCCGGTTACAACTGTAAAGCGTAATTCTCGTATGAATTGTGGATCCAACAAGAGCGAAAAAGCTATTGAAGGTTTTGAGAAAAAAAATCCATAAGATCCACTATATAAGTAGACTTCTGGAGTTCGAGCCCAGGCTGAGAAACGTTTTAAAATCCAAAACAAGCAGTAACATCATGGATACACTGCTTGTATACAAATTACTTTATTAAAAGCATGATATGCTATACAAGATAGCATGATACACAGCCCATACATGTTAGACTTTAACAATTAGTAAAGACAAAATTGCAAGTGTCTATCAATCGTAACTTCGACTGCTAGCTTTTCGTGCTTATGATGTTCCGGCGAAAAGCACTTTCACACTTTTGGACCATCACATCACACACAAATAGTAAAATACGCTTAAAAAATTTGAAATATAAAATTCCGCAACTGCCATTCTTTCGAATTTCAGTGGATTTTAGTAACAGATGGCGCTGATGGCAGTTAAAGGAAGGCTGTATCAGCTAAAATTATCGCATTTGTATACAAGGAAACAGGTTGGACGTTGTTATCAGCTCGTTGAAGTACTATATACCCATTATTGGGTGATACACTGGTGATATTGACGATATTATGATTTGTATACAAGCAGTGTATCTATGGTGTAAGTGTATCATTTTTATGTTGCTGCTTATTTGAATATGATGGTATTCTGTATACAGAGGCGCAGCTATGGTTCAAAGGGGTTCAGAGTGAAATATTCGCCGAGAATACTAAATTAGTGGAACAGAGACATGTTAAAAGCATATATTATTAACTTATTTATTTTTTCAATTTAATTAAAAATATAGGGTACAACATATCGATGTAATGCCTAAGGGATTCTGGACCAGATCTCTAGGTGATCATATAAGAAACCGTTTAAGTAAAAAACAACCTTAGAGATATAACAAAATTCGTAAAAACCTTCACAAAACGTACTCAATCGTTTTTTGGAACACCTTTTTTGTTCAACATATGAAATTCCTGAAATTGCATTTTACACAATTTCATACCAAGATCATAGAAGTAAAATCAAATTTGACCTAAAAGATTTGACAGAATTCGTGAAAACTTACTTTGGCTACTTCACTGCCTTGAGACATAAATATCAAAGAATGCTTAAATTGGTTTTCAGCCCTTTAAATTTAAAACTTTTAAAAGTAAAATCAAACACGATATTTCATAAGATCTAAGAAATATGTCGGAATTCGTGAAAACGTACACAGCTACTTTACATCTACTTTGGGGATAAATACCGAAAAATCTAAAATTAATTTTTTGTGTGATAGTTTATACAAATAGCGAAAAAAGTTAGGCCAAAAAAATTTTTCATCAAAGAGGGTTTTTTTTAAATTTTTACAAATTTCGTCATGTTTGTCGATGTGTCAAATTAACTTTATTTCTAGTATTAAAACGTGAAAATACATTATTTCGGGCTAACAAATCTTATTACTTAAATTGTAGGACGATTGCAGGACTAAATTATTAAAAAGTAATAAAGTGAAACTATATATGAAGCAGTAACCTTAAAAGAGCACTATTAATGTACTATGCTCTAGAACAGGTCATATAAGAACTTGAAGAAAGTATACTATTGTACCTGTCCTAATTTCTGTAACCTATTTTCAAATAAGGGTAGCGTACAAATAACCCTCGTTCAACTGACCCTGAAGCGAATAATAAGGTGTCGCAAATCGGATTAAGTACTGGAAGGGCCTTCCAGCGTGAGCAAGAACCTGTACGCATGTTCTTCGTTTTGGAAGTACGGTACTTCATTTGAGCCAAGACTTAGTACTACGATCTGCTGTCATAGCTAAATTAAACTGTGGGGTTACAAAAATAAGGTGTCCTCCGCATGTCTATCCTAAAATGGATTTTTGGTGGTGTCATCTTCCAGTGTTCTTGTCCTAGATACGTGTCTCTGTCGCCACTTGTTGCATATGTTATTAAGATTTCTTCCCGCAAAGTAAATTGCATTTTGAGTGAACAGCAGTTAACATACCGTGGATTTCATTATTCTACTTGATAGAGTACTCAATGGGAAAGAAGCTATGCTTGAAGGGCCAGGGCAAGGGTTTGGGTGAAATGGTAAAAGGTTCACTGTCCAGAAACCTGCAGGAGACCAGGTTCTGGTTTTGGGCTGTCGCGCCATTGATGATGATGATGATGAGGCTTGGTGTAAAAAAATCCCTGCCCACCTCTATGCACTAAAAAAAAATCCTGGCACCTTCCTAAACTCAGCGTTTATTAAAATGTTCCATTTGTCCCACCTTCTCCTAACTGGAATCAATAAAATTTACTATTCGGTAAATGTCAAGCATTTAAAGCTTCTTGACGTCATCATATGTGCTGTGCATGCCTGATATCTTCTCCGGACAACCCATCGTCTTATATTTTTCACGTTCTTCTTGCAAAGCTTCTTTGCGACTTATGCGTTTTTTCATATCGGGCACATTTTCCTTCTTGCGTTTAACAAATTATTGGAATTATATTCGCTAAGAATTATAACGATTCTTTGGTACATACATATGGTATATGCATGTTTAAATATAGTATAAGCACATTTCAGCTAGTATGGGTTACTGTTACTGTATGCCATGTTTTGACTAAAAATTTTACGAGAAATTTTGTCATTTATCTTAAGAAAAATTTAGAAGCGTATGAGTACAGTTTGAGCATTAATATCTGGAAACCTGATGCGCCAAGGTATTTGAGCTGTTTCAGTATTATCCTTTATGGAGAATGAGCTACTAATAACGTTCGCTTCAACGTTTTTCTTTTCCTTTTCAATTCGACCCTACAACCCCCATGTTGGTAAACATTTGCAGCCTTCACTCAACTCTAGGTCCCAGAACCGAAATTTTAACGTAACGAAAGTCATGTATAAAAATCGCGTTTCACATCATTTCATTCACCTAAATCATATCCCAGAGTCACGCGAGCGAAAAAAAGTAGAACTCTATTTTTTTTCGCGAATGAAATTGATTTTTACCTGGCAGGATTACCCGCAGGAAAATCCACGAAAAAATGTCACAATACAAAGACTCTACTCCATGAATTGCTCGAAGGTTGTTTTCATAGCGGAAAACTTTCACGTTTCGATCAAATCAAAATTCACGTCTAGGAGGCATCTCCAAGCAATTTGCCTATTATTCGAACGACCTTAGTTCACACAATCACAATCCATTTGAATCGCACCGACTACCAAATTAACAGGACACTTTGACATCGAACTCGATTAAAGGCTCGTCAAAGGTCAAGATTTCAGGTGATTAGGACAACCAATCAAAACGGAAGAATCGAATTTTCCGATATGTCGAATAGTCAAATTAGTCGGGGTAGTTATTTGGAGTGCTAACCTTGATGTCATTGCAATTATTGCAGAGATTAGTTCTGGGCTAGACAAGGTCAATAGATTGGTAATCACGTCGGGCAATTAGTGCAATCACCAGGATTGGCATATTAGTATTTAAGCAATATTTGGAAGAAAATTTACCGAATCATCTTTACGATAACTTTTCCAAACCCATGTTTCCCAAAAATGAAATTAATTCGAGAATTAAATTGATTAATTTTTTGTCACCGTCATATTTCTTACATTCAATTTACCTTCACGCCAAATTTGACCGGCAAATTGACAAATTATATGAGATTAAATTTAGTCAACTCCAAATTGATTTCTGGTATATTTTTGTTTCTGCATTTTCCTTCTGTCAATTATGATAATCTTAACAGAGCCATTAAGATAACCCTTTTCGATTTATTTGCCAAGCACTTATTACAATAATATATGTAAGTTCTGGAATTGATAGCAGGTGGAATTTTCCTGATCCATTCATTCATTCGCGTAAGATCGATGATGGCGTCAATTACGGCAAATAATCACTTCATTTGTTAAGTGCTCGAAAAATTAACTGATTGCTTTATATCGTCCTTGATTAAGATTTAGCTCACATACATGTCGCCATTCAGTGAACAAATATTTTCCAAAGACAGTCCGCATTAATTCGGTTCCATCTTTTAAGATGAGCGCACACCAGCATACCCATATGAATGCAAGCGAGCAAAAGAACATAGCAGTGATTCTCAAATACTTTTCGCTATGAAAAATTTTTTCCTTAATAAGAGAAAACCATTGAATTACGCTGAAAACTATTGAATCAAGCTATAAAGAGTTGTATAAAGAATTTTTGAGAAAAGTAGGTACAGTATAGTTCAGGCACAAGACTGATTTTTCCCCTTTTTACTAAATTTCGTCGTGGTGCCCATTTTGCAGACTGTTTATTATTAAACACAATGTTAATACGAGTAGTTATAATTTTTCAGTAGGTACTATTGACAATGACATGATCTACCGGAGCAACAAAGCTGCCTATAGCAAATCAACTACTGTCTGGTAGCTCTGATGGTGATTGTGAATCTGATAAAAATGTAAACAGAACTCATCTGCTCAGAGTTAAATCCTTTAGTAGTGACCCTATTAAACATTTCGCACTGTTCATTTTTTATATTAATATGTTAAAGCCAATAGCAACTGAAAAATTCTTATAAATTATTTATGCGTTGAGTGGAAATTGAACCTGCGACATCGCAGAAGCAATGTTTACAAGACTTAGTACACTACCACTGGACTACACCCGGTCCCATTTAAATTTTAAAGGTTTCTTGGAGTCAATTTTTCAAAAATGTTTAAAGATAGATAGGTTATAACTTTTAAATATACCTAAATTTGCTGTCTTTGGTTTAGAATTATGGTAGATTTTAGTACAAAATTTAAATGCGTCACAATTGCTCAAACTGTGAAGAGCCATCTTAGAGTAACGATATATTTCCGTAAACATCTCTCGAACAACTATTTTTCTTGTTTGATCAAAGTGACTTGTTGTATATTTTATTCAATAAACTCTGAATAATAATTATGGTAGTACAATTTTCAATATGGCAAAACAGCAGAAAGATTTTCCTTGATTTAAAAAAAAAAACTAGAATTTTTTTATAGCCGTACAACAATTAAAAATGTTATTAAATCTCAGTTCTTGAAAATAATAATCACCCAGTCATAATAAGCTCAAGGTAGTCAATTCAACCGAATACTTAATTTGCACCATTGAGGAAACAATTTTTCCATGGAAAAGGATGTACCTCCTGCATCCCTGAAAATTATTAAACCAAGGGGGAAATCTTGTGAATAAAAAAAAAAATAGTGCCTGGAATAAATGTTGGCGATGTAGCCATACTCTCATTCGGAAAACACATTGCATACATTTAATGTGGTAATCGCAATCGAAATCATGTTAGCATCAAGGCAGGCATTATCATAATGCCGACATTTATTATACGTTATGTAGGATACTACAGAAATTATAGACACCAGACACATAAAAATAGTTGTAGATACAAGATAATAAGTCGTTACGTATGTTATGTTCAGGACGTTTCTTAAACGAGGGCATACTTATGACTGTATGACTGAATTATACTCACGAGATTCACAACAATCGTATTAAGTTATATACATTTAATGAATCGCCAGCATCCATATATGAAATGGAAGCAATTTAAGTTTGGATTTGATGGCTACAATTATAATGAGTTATGTGGCTGTGGCTGTGTCTGATAATAATAACAATTTCCGTTCATTTATAATTAGATTTCAAATGTTATACCTATCAAAGTCTCTTAAACCATCAGAAACTAGGAAATACAATATCTGAGATCTATCGCGACGCCAACATATGCGGTATTAAAGCTCAGCATGGTCTCACACACTTGATCAATGTATATGGCTAAGCAACATCCGAGTGAATAAGAGAAAGCTGTGAATGCGAAAGCGATAGTTTGAAACCGTAAATATGCAGCAGTTTAAAAAAAAACTTGTCTATGGGTCATTCCATTCCATTCTAGAACTAGATTCTATTCTAGAATCGCCAAAAATGTTACCTTACCATCGTTGATTCTTTTCAAAATTTATGTAGCTAACTTAAATTAGTGGAAAAAAATATAATATAAATTTTTTGTTTCTATCTTATATTTTTTGTTAGTAATAGTATGTTAAAGTTTTCGCAAAAATGGTGTCTAAATCTTCTTTAAAAGAAGATAATTTTCATCCTAGAATAATAAAATAGGGCTTATTTTAAAGAGGGAAGTTGTCGAAATATTATATAAAAAACATATGAATAAAAATTATACTTGAAATTTGTCCTTTTTCATTGAATATCTAAAAATTCAGTTTTTTTTTGTAAATTATGGTGTTGAAAAATAACGAATGCAGCATTTGGCATGCACTGAACGCGAAAGGTTAAAGAGGAAAAAAAGAGTTTTTCCGGCCAAGAGAATACGCGCGGTTTCACTTAGCAGGTCTTGAACTATATTTTTTTGTTGGAATAAATTTAATAAAGAATATTCAGAAAATAGTCCGTTGTTTAAAACGTTTTAACAATAAGTTATACTGTTTTACAAAACATACCAAAAAATAATCTAGGGATCTGCATGGCATCAGGTTCAAAAAAATCGAAGAACAGAGCTTGTCAATTACTGTATAGATCTTGAATCGCCAAGAATTTATATACTCGAAGAATTAGTGAAAAAAAAAATATAATTTTAAATATGTCAAGGTGCCCGAGTCCTCTTTGAAAATGATTATCTCCGGAAATTTTTATTCTAGAATAATTAAGTAGAAATTATTTTCAAGATTGTTATTTAAAAAATGTCGCAATATTAACAAATACCAAAAAAACTATCCCTCAAATTTTTTTCCAAGAATTTTGGCTTTTATCCTTGAAAATCTCGAAATCACTTTTTTTAATTTTTTTAGATTTAATAGGTTATATAAAACTTTAACTTGGAATTTCACAAGGTTCGGGGTCAAAACAAAATTAAAGTGCTTCTCAATTATGTTATAATTGTAATTTTTCTATAACATAATTGAGAAGCACTGATAGATATTGACAGCAGATGTGCTCGATTCCTGCATTAACGTTTAAGTATTTGGGATATTTTTTCTGATGTTAGGACTGGCTTACACTAGAAAGTTGAGTCTTAATCTTATGCACAATACTAGTTTAAATATAAAATGTCTGGGCGAAACTTTATTATTTTTCGGGTCAAAGTGTGGGAAGATGTTAAAGTAGATGGGAACGAGATGCTTACACTATTTTCACCATTAATACATGATCTACATCTTTGTCCAGGACGACTTCATAGTCTAAATGTAATATCGCTTATTTCGAGATATTTTTTGGACAGTTATTCTATCGTTGGAATAAATCCCTCTATAGTCCTTATTAAAATAGACGAAGTGCTCACAGAAGAAACAATTTCGAATGCCTAATCATGAAATCGTTTTTTTTTTTCGATTATGTGTAAATATGAAAAGCTCGTGCAGATATCCCGAATTTAGTCATATTTTCGAGAAAAAGTATGAAAATCCTTAACACTCCCATAGGAGGTGAGTATAACTAGTGCTTAAGAATCTCTGTGTGTTTTTATATGCCTTTTATTAAAATATAATAATAATAATAATAATAAGAATATTTAAACATTTTTTTTTAGATTTTTTTAAATAAGTATTATAAAAAAATGAAAACTGGTTTGTTACCTCATCAGGCCTAAGAGATATAACGAAAAGTGTGAAAATGTATTCAACCCCAATACATCCAATTACATACCCCATTAGACCCAAGGGATATGGCGAAAATTGTGAAAACATATACAACCCTCTTCCTAACCCTTTGGGGTTGAATATCCAAAAATTTTGAAATTAATTTTTAGGAGTTTATAAAAAAGCCCATAGAAGATAAAACCATGTCGATATTTCTCGTAAAAAATTTGGGTGCATTAACAGGGTCGGTTTTATGAAGGTTAATCTCACTCCATTGCCGAAAATATGTAGATTAATCCAAGAAAACTAGTTTTTCTGGGTAATCGCTTTTATCAGTTCCTATGTTTACTCCGATATTGGATACCTTTGGCTCAGAATAGCACAATTCTGAAGAACCTAATTTTGTAGATCATTAAATGACTCTATTTATTGTAGATGAACAATTAGACTAAATAATCATTCATACTTCAGCACTTAAGATGTCAGGAGTTACACCTATTTTCAAAAATAAATATATTTCTGATACTCTAACATTTATGACTTCGAGAACTGCTCCCCAAAAACAGGACTCATATTATTTTTAAAATACTGAAAAGGTATTTGTAATATTCTGATTTAATTTATCAAAATGAAAACACTGTACTTTATTTACAATACTAACTGTTGTTGTGCGAAAACCATGTTTAAATTTCAAAAACACAGGACACTTGAAAGTGGTCAGAATAAAAATGTTGCTATTTTTGGGACTTTTCAAATTTTTTAGACAACTGATATCTTTGCCAAACAATTTTGAATGCAAAATTTTTTAGGATCAAACATTGTCTGATATTTTGCTACAGCTTCAACGAATGAACCGATTTTATTGAATAAAAGCTTAAAAGAAAGTAAACTTAATTTGGGGGGTCAAACATCGAGTTTTTTTTTTTAGCCAAAAAAAAGAGTGTAGTAAAAGTTTTTTTTTCAGCTGCCATTTCTGTCTAAGTGGTTTTTTCAAAATCGGAAAACGATGGAGCCCCGCAAATTTAATCTAGTTTCATAACATTTTTGGGATTTTTGGTTTCAGATCACTTGGCAAGACTGTAGAAGGTACCGCGTACCTCAACTTACGCCGATCGTGCCCTTACGTTATTGGAGCTGGAGCCGCTATTTTGCAATATTTTTTTATGAAAACATTCACAATTATTCTTCACTTGTACCTCTATAACATCCGCCAATATTTTCTTCCATATACATATATTTATTTTATATCAAAAAAATCTTGAAATTGAGACATTTTTCGGGCCTTTTAACTGATACCTGGCCTTAAAAAGCTATCATAACTAAAAGTAGTAATATAAGTTTTAGAAGATTTTACATGGTTTCTTTGTATTTAATTTATTTAGTTGTAGCCTTATATTTACTTCGTCCCCAATGGAACTATTATTAATAATATCAATTGTTTGAATTTGAATACCAAACAATAATTCATTCAATTCAATGATTTAGAGCTGGCATGATTCGATGTGTCTGTATAGCCAATTTCGATTGTCACATTGAATTGTTCTGAACAAAAGGAAGGTTTTGTTGGCTACTTAAAACTTTAATCCTACCGAATCAATTGTCTTCCGTTGTAAGTCTTAAAGTCACGGGAACACTTACTACTCGTATGTTACAACATATACGGAATCACCATAAAAGCAAACTTTCTAAAAGCCAATAAAAATATTGAATCGATTTTATAATCCAACACAAGAGTAAAATTCCACCACTAGTAGGTACCGAGAAATTTTCTTGGCTCATACGTAATTTCGGCACAAACATTAGGAAAAAATAATGAAAAAAAAAATCACGAAGGTGTATGCCACCTACTCACAACTCTGCGATGATTTTCCCACTTTTCCTATAGGTCAATCTAAGAATTCTGGTCATAAGTTGCCAGAATACACGCGTACGAAAATTGCCGAAACGCTAAACGAAAAGGAGCTTAAATTAGAGTATAATTACAATGTAGAAGGATCGCAAAGTGTTGACCAAAAGGTGGTGATTCCCAAATGCCTAGAAACAACATTTTCGTCTTGCGTGCACCCTCCCAAATGAAAGAAAATTAAATAAGGAATAGTTCTGCATAAGGGTTTTTGTGGTTGGTCACGTTACGCGGATTTGAATAATAAAATAATTGGCAACGCGGCAAGTGTTTATTTGGTAGTGACCTGGATTTATTTTTTTTTTATAATAAATTATTTTATAGGTTGCTAGAGTGTACGGTTGCATGGTTCTTTATGAAACGATTACCTTTTAAAATGCTCGCTATAGCTAGATTAATATTCCAAATTCAAAATGATTAAAGCAGCATGAACGTATTTATTTTATTATTATTTTTGTTTTATTCGAATTCCTTCTTTAATTGCATATACACTTCTTTGAGTTGCTTTGGCAAAGCGCTTTTATTATTTTTATTCAAATATTTTTTTTTTGCACTTTTCGTAACGCTATTATCCGCCGTAGTAAGACCATAAGAATATCAAAACTGGCGATATTAATATCAAGTTGAAAATTCGTATCGACTTGCTATCATTAGATCAACTAGAAAACAAGCGTTTACTCACCTGGGCCACCTTTTCTCCCATATTCGGTGTGTGTCTTGAACCTTGAAAGAACTTCGCTGATCCGTTGTCCTAGCGAAAAATTAAAGATTTTCAAATTATATCTACTATTAGCTTTTACTATGTTAGCTACTACAGACAAAGCTAAAAAGACGAAAAATTAGAATTTAGGACGAAAAACTTTTAAACAAAAATTCAAGCGAAAAAAAATTTATTTTCTAATTACTTTTAGTTGCTAAATTTTGCTTAAAAAATAAACAAGCTTGTCCGGAACTACTGAACGTGCGTTTAATTTATATGACATTCGCATAAAGCAACTAAGGTACAAATGAGATATGTGAAGATACATTTAAATGCAGACACTTAATCTGATCCATCTTTGAAGATCGCTTGAAGAAAAACCTAAAATTTAAAACGTGCAGAAGTTAAGAAGAAGTGCAGAATAAACCTGAAATACACAAGACTAGACAATTGAAATATTGCAAATTTTATGAAGTAGATCCAAAGTAACTTTTTTAATTAAACTTTTCAATTGAGATTTGTTAGTATTTTTCCAGTTGTAGGTATATGAAATTCCCGGAAGACGATTGGAAAGTTTATAAACTGAAAAGAAGACTGCATACTTTCGGATAATCGTCGCCTTAGGGAAGTCGCTTTTCCACTATAGTTTCAATTTGAGGAAAGATTCTCGTGGTTTTAAGAAACTGCTTTAAAAACTAGCTATCTAGAGAATCGGAAATTGGTTAAGGCATTTTTTTTAACTTATACAGAATTAAACGGAATGCGTTTAATGGTGAGTTGCTGTGAAGCAGTTGACAACTAACAAAATAACGCTCCCAATATCATCCTGGTTATTCTTTAAGTTGCCATTCGTATAATAAACTCTTCTACCCAAAAAATTTTAAAGTTGCGCCCAAACTGTTGGCAGCCGGTTAAAGTAAGAAATAATTGAATACCTGAACTGACCTATGTTATATGTCGGAATTCGAAACGTACACATCTGTATTTGTATACTACATCCTTTTAGGGAAGTAATAATTTACATCCTGTATGGAATGGAATGTCTCAAAATTTTTAAAATAATTCTTACATCATATCACATGTAGGGTCTACCAATAGGGACGATAGGATTTACGAGTATATAGCTCATGATGACCATATTTAAATTTCAAAATTTGAGATCTGCTGTCAGTTGTCATCAGTAAGTTTTGCCATTTCATCTTGAATCGTTTCACTTTACCACAGCGTTTGAAAATTAGTCAAATATTCTATCAAAATTCGAGAAGTTTTTTTGCTACTCATAAAGCGTTTCGTACAAAATATGGTCTTCATTCTGTTCCTTCTGAGCTTGCTATTTATCGCATAATTCAAAAGTTGGAGATTGAATTTACTCTACACGATAGTAAGCCCCGACACAACTCGTAGTGCTCGTACTGAAGAAAATATAGCCGCTGGTCGATGGAGTTATTGCGTGAAAAATTTGGTGAATCGGTTATTTCACGAAATGGTTCTCACAACTGGCCACCAAGATCTTGTGATTTAACGCCACTTGACTATTTTCTATGGGGCATGTTAAATCACAGGGTTAAACCAACAAACCCAAGAATTTTGATGAGCTCGAAGCCAACATTCGCAGCGGCCGTACCACCCAAAATGCTGCACAGAGTCATCAAAAATTGGCGTCACCGGATTAATCAGTGCAACAAAAGTCGTGGTGGTCATTTCAACAACATTCTGTTTAAATCATAAATGGCATAGCACATACCACCCAACAAAATTATTTCCCAAGTTTTTTGATCAAATTTACTGTGTTTTATATCAATTTTAAATCTTATCGTTTTTATTGGTGGACCCTATATAAAGTCATAGAAATAAAATCCTTCATATTAAATCTAATATATTTGCTGGAATTCGTAATAAATTAAACAATACTTTACACCGCTAGGGGTGTGAATACCAGTAAATGCTGAATAAATAAATCTATTTTTTTGCCATTACATTTAAAGCCTTTAAATGTGAAAGCGTATTCGATATCTCATTAGACCTAAGAAATGTGTCGGAATTCGTGAAAATGTACATAACACTGTAACCCTTTTAGGAGTTGGATTTCGAAAAATTTGGAACAATGTTTCTAGGCACCTGTATAAAGGCCGCAGAAGTAAAATTCCTGTAATAATCTAAGCCTAAAACATGTAACAAAAATTCGTAGAAATATGGAAAAAAAAAATGTTTCAAGGAAATTTATTGTACTCCATCTTTCTCCATCATCCTTTCGTGCTCGATTTTCCTTTCGTGCTCCACCTCTTCCCTCAAAAATATTTTTGTTTACTAGTCGTAAACGTAAAAGTTTCACAGTATCAAATTTTAGGAAATTTCACGTCGATCTCAACACTTTAATATTCCAAAAAAATTTACCAAAATTGAACTATTATAACATTGCTTATTTACAAACAAATAGAGATGGGCAAAGCAGTTCAGTTCCATGAAGTACTTCACTCCGAGTCAGTCACTTCAAGGAACTAGTTCAGTGAGGTAGTTCCGGAACTCTTCGTTCCAACGTTCCTTCGTTTTCGTTCCTTCGTTTTCTTTCATTCATAGTTAAACTTCAGGAAGAAGATGATAAAAAGGTCAGTAGCTGCAGAAGTTGAGCAGCAAAATAAAAAGGTCAATACATCTTGCAAATGGCTACTAAAAAAAATATGGGTACAGTTCACCAAAATGAGTGAGCTATTTCATTCACTCACTTCAATGAACTGTTCTTTTGGAGTAGTTCACTCGTGAACAACCCATCTCTACTAACTACACAAAAATATCGATTTTTATTAAAAAAAAAATTTTGCTCTCACAAAAATGCCCATAATAAGTAATTAAATGAGAGTATAACGTTGTAATGCATATCGAATCTGAACTAAATTCACAGTGAAAATCTACCAACAGCCTAGAAAATTATTTTTGAGCTCTGAAAAGAAAAGAAGTAGTTGACGAATTCATTTATTTATATTTGTAATTAGATGTGAAATATTCAAAATCTCTGAAAAGCACTTTAAAGTGGAGAATAATTTGATATCTCATCAGACCTAAGAGATATCACGAAATTCGTAAGAACGTTAAAACGTAGGTTCATTCACTTAGGGGTTAAATATCACAAAATAATAAAATTTCTTTCTTTATTATTAATTGTATATAAAGCCTATAGAAGTAGGTAAAAGTGAAATTGGTGTCTCATTGGATCATAATCATTGTTTTTTTTTTTATTTAAAGCCCTAATAAATAAAAACGAACTCGAGATTTTATTAGACCTAAGTACCTACTTAGGGTTAATGCGTGAAAACGAACACAAGCTCTTATTGATTGAATTTTGAAAAATCTAGAAAACGGTTGCTAGGCGCTTACAGAAAAAATACTATGTTATTAAAATAATTTTTTCTCTTTGTAGTCCATGCCAATTTTCAACTTTCTAGCAAAAGCTGCTTAATTTTTTCATGGAGATTTGTTGATGTTCTTAATCGCACAATTTCCAAAAAAACAAAAGTTTAATAATTTACCACTTTTTCCCCTACTCCCAATTTCTTTTATATTGTCCAATCGCACAAACAAACATCGCAATTTTCTTTGAAATAAATGCTCTTAGTTGTTTCAACCTTTTGACATGAACAGTTTTCAAGCCCCAAAGTTACCATTTAAGGTGCTCGTTGCGAATTTCGAGCTCCCATACATTTTGTATGAGGAAACACGTTATGTTTCGGTACCTGAATCTCAGCTTCCACTTAACTCACAAGAGTCAAATTTTTTACACTTATTGTTTAGTGTATTTGAAAGCCTAGTACGTGAGTAAATTAAAAAACTTTCACTAAAATGGCGATATTTAAGAAAAAGGGTATGAACATTTTTTTTAACGTTTTTCTTCATTCATATATGAAAAAATGATAGTTTTCGATGAGATATTTTAATTTGCTCACGTATGAAGCAAGTCAATATTACTACAAAAAAATGAAAAAAAAATTTAAGACACTACAATGTGTGGTTACTGAGAAATGTGTACCGAAAGTTGAAAAAGCATTACTTTTCAGGAGAGCTAGAAAAGAAAACATATCTTATTAGTCTATCTTATTATTAGTTACTTATTCGACATCCCCAACTTCAGAGCAAAATTTAAGGCACTTCCCGCTATCCCACAAAGGTCTTTTGTGTGGTGTGCAGAAATGAGTGTAGAAGAACAATATGAAATAAAAAAAAAATCTATTATTTTTTAATATTTTTTGCAACGAGGCCCTTAAAAGGGTCTACCAGGGACGTCATTTCAGTTTTTTTCTAGGGGGGGGGGGGTCAAGATGTTATGAATGTATATATTTTTATATATATGTTAAATATAATATATGAGAAAACAAAAATCAGGGGGGAGGGCAATGCCCTCCCTGCCCTCCCCACAAATGACGATACTGGGGTCTGTTTTTTGTGGTTGTATAAATAGCTGAAAGTATTTTTGAGCTACGAATATTTGAAAAATTTATTTCGAGATAGAGCCGTTGATTTTGAAAGTTGAATAAGTCAATTTATCAAAGAAAATTTTTTTGAGCCATTGTAACGACGTTATATACAACAAGAAGCAACTTTCTGAGAATCTATTGTTTCATCACACTTTTGACAAATACAAGTAAATTTTACCGAAAGTTAGCATGAATATTTTTAAACATGTTTAAACGCAAACCCTTAAATATGTCGATTTAAAAACTAAAGCGACTTATGTCACTTTCAAAATAAACGGCACAATGCAGCTAATATACCTACCCGTTTAACAAATTTATTATATCGATGCTTATCTACCATGTTGAAATGTATCGACAAGGTTACAAATCCCAAAATTTTGTCCGATTTAATAACGTATCAACACCCGTCGTTGCAAAACTTTATTACTTACGAAATTAATAGAAAGGTTTTTTGTGGTTGTACTATATACAGAGCAGAGTGGAGTAGCGTAGTTATTGTTTCATTGATAATATAAATTCCTCCCTCAATAACAGTCTGCTCATTAATGTCGATAAATAGTTTGTGTATTCAGGTGTAGAGGGACAAGTCGATTTGAATTATATTTTTAACTGTTGGTATCAGTAACACACGACATAGACCGCTAAATCGAGTATAAATTTAATCAAATCCAGATGGTATTTTGTGGACAATTCTATCCTGATCGGGATCGAATCGAAAAAAATATATAAAAAAGTTGACTAAACAAAAAACTTTCTTGGCTAACTTTATGTTCTACGAGAATATTGAACGCTATTAAATATAAAATTATTTACATTTATTATAGTTTTTAAATACTGTGCACAACAACTAAGATCTCTTTTTGATTTTTTACAAGTTGTACTTAACACTGGTGCTATTCGAGAGTGTTTTCAACTAATTAAAGTATTACTAAATGTATAATTCACAATTATTTACATTGAAAGTTTCACAGAACATAGAAGTGGATAAAAAAAAAATTAGCTACACATTCACAGTATAAAAGAGATTAGGAAACTTTGCAACAGAAAGACAAAATATAGTTCGGATAGAGAAGAAGAAAATCAATTTTGAAAATTTTTTTTGCGGAAAAAACTCACCTTAACCCGATCTGATTTTAAATCTGAAGGCACATTTGACAGTGATGAACTAGCTGTTCGTTGGTGTTGTTCGTTGTTACATGAAGTTTGACGGAATGAGATCGCTTTATATCGTTGTAAGTCACTCTCGGAGGATACGTATGGAAAAAATTGTCTGGACGTTTGACCAGTGGAACCTGCAAATATAGTTTTTCTACTTTTAATAAAATTTTGTTTAATTCAATCAATTTTCAGCGTTTTTTAGTAAAAGAAAGAAAAAAAGAACCCAAAAAATATTAACGCGAAGTTGTCTAAATACTTGCTTTCACTTCGTTACTAAATTTTATTTAAAACAAAAAAATAATTTAATGAATGGAATTAGAGGCATGGAAAATACGATATGTGAGAAAAACTAAAATTTTTAAAATGGAATAAATTTGAAAGAAAAATTCAGCGGATTATTAGCGAAAACATTCATTTGAAAATTGTGCAAAAAAGAAAAATTATCGCATGCTTTTAAGTGGTAGAGTGCAGTGGAAGTTGTGAACGGAGTTTGACTTTCAAAATACTTCGCTGAATTTCGTAGTATACCATACTACGCGTTTTTGCAAGGGCTGAGATCTAGGACGCTTCTACCTCTACGTCGTGAAATTCAGAAAAAATTTTATGAATAAAAAATATCAAATTTCTGTCATGAATAACTTCATACTCTGAATATTCACATAATAACGTTTTTGCAGCACCTATTGGAAATGTAAGAGTACAGATTTATTCAATAAGGACATAACAATTTTGTATTTAAATAAAACACAGAATAAGTAAGATATCGGCCTGAAATTTACTCCAGGTATAGTCTACTTGTTAAATTCAGAAATGGAAATAGAAATTAAAATGGATCTCGTTAGTATGATCACCGTGTGCACATTTGCTGCGATCGATTCTTTCGAGTCAATTTTACACCATTCTTCAACGCATACCTATCGGGCGGAACGTTCCTGAGCAACTACAGTCAAAACCGGATATAACGACATCGCTTTTAACGACGGATCTGGTTATTACGACTAATGTCATGGTACCGGTCCATACAAAGGAAGGTATCTAAATTGCATATTGCTTATAACGACTATTACATATAGCGACGGTCCCTTCAATCTCGTTATATCCGGTTTTGACTGTATATAATAATACCTTATTATTAAAAAATAATAAAGTAACAATCAATGGCGCAACAGCCCAAATCGGGCCTATGCCTTGAAGTAATGCTAGAGTTACTTCATTACAAATCGAAAGGAACACTAGGATGTGAAGTGGTCAGCCCCACGCTCGTCCGTGATTATTATCCCGACTTTTAACTCAGCTGAGTGAACTGGTAGTCCGGCACCCAGAGACTAATTGTTCAGAAATACAAATTTTTTTTTTTTTTTCAAACTATTTGTGTCTTCATTGTTTGGTCGAGTACTTCTGAGACTACCATAGCAGATATTTGCCTCAAATATTGAATATCCAGTCTTGTGGTACATAAATTTATATTATTATTTTTGAGGTCATTAAAAAAAAATATAATTGCGAGAAATTGAAGAAAATCTATCTTTTTTTTGTTTTTCTTTCAAAGCTTATTCGATTATTGATCTTTGTTAATGTGAAAATACAAGGTTTTTCGGTATATACTGTTAAATTTATTTTGTGTGACGTTTCGGACTCGACTGAGTCCTTTATCAAAGGACTCAGTCGAGTCCGAAACGTCACACAAAATAAATTTAACAGTATATACCGGAAAACCTTGTATTTTCAATTCAAAATGTACTGTGAAAACATTCATCAAAAATTACTTTGTTAATGTATTAATAAAATGTTTTGAATATAATTTCATTGTTTTTTTTTTAATTTACTTAAAGTATCCAGTATTTTATGCCTCTACCCTAAATAAAATACTAGAAGGCAGCTCTTCTAATCACATTTCCTCTCCACGTATCAGTCATTCTAAGATATATTGCATTAAAATTCGATGATTCGATGTGTGAAACTTAATTAAACAAATTCATAGTTTTTCTCAAACTGTCCTGAATTACCTGTATACGCCATTGTATAGTATAGCGGTACGAAATTTCGAACAAAAATTATATTATCTCGGGGAATGATAGTGTGTAAAACTAAGATGAATCCAATACAGATTTAGTTCAAGTCAATGTATTAATAATTAAGTAAAAAGATCTACGAAAATAATGTGCAAGGTGACTAACATTTTGCAGAATTCGTTTCAAAATTATAAAATGTGCTAAAATAATTTTTAGTATAATAGAAGGTAATAAGCGAAGTGCCAATTTAGTTTTGAATTAAATATAAGCAGTTTTCATTGAGCAAAACCTTACATGCATCTTCGTGCCTACTATACAGAGTCTTAATAACAAGTGATTACAGTAACCGCACAATTCCACAAGACCCAATTTCAAAATTTGTCAAGCAAAATGAAAGGTGATAGAGATATGTATGTAACTTAAAACCAATTGCATGCATTCATCTGAACTCGCGATAATTCAAGAACCTGTCTAAGAACCTCCAATTACATTTAGGTAAAAATCAACATTCATCAGAAAAGTCACTCTACTTCTTGCGATAGCTCCCATTCAAAAGCTCTTAAAACAATTGTTCCATGTTATGAAAGAAAATGAAAATCTAGGAAAAAATTTGTACACCAGAAAGTTTTTCCATTTGAAGTAATGGCAATGAAATAGGTGAGATAAAAACATGCCCTCGAAAGATTAGATTAAAAACAGTATAAATTTAACTCGACCGATTTCTCTATAACTTGAAAAATAGGTTAAATTATAGTACTTCAGTCAAAATGAAGATGGCTGTAAGACCCCCTATTCCTTGAACTTCATAGCTCCCATACAAAAGTTCTTAAAAATCGTGGTCATTCATCAGCTCGAAATTCGTTTCATTTAAAACTACAGATGGCAAAATTGACAAAATTAAGACATTCCCTTGAGTAGCTACCAAATTAATATATCCTTATGTTCACTCCACACTATTGCCAAGAAACTGTAGCTCATATGCACGCCACGCTCTTCAAAAATTTGGAGTCGAAGTTAGTTATGCCGAGTCAATGGGAGACAAGACGATCTACACTCTAAGAAAAAAAAATATGCGTCTAATCGACGCCCACAAACTCGAAGGCTTGTAATTCCTAACTCATTTGAGCTATTAAGTTCAAATTGTCTTAGTGAGTAGAGTGGGTCACCTTTTGATGTGGCCCCTTGTTGGGGATATGAGGAGAATGATAGGTAGAACGTAGAACATACAGATATTACTTTAATTATCGCTTATCCTAGGAAGTTGAAACTTGACTAACAATCAAAACGAAGTTATGAGCTTTGTTTGAAAATTCTCAGCGTTGAGAGAGTGGACAATGTGAGCTCAAAACCTGGAATCGAGACATTTTCATATTTCTGAACAGCTTAAACAAGATGAGTCTTAGAAAGTGCGGAATGGCATCAACGCGCGTATCAGGGATCGTGCCACGGACGCAGCGACCTTTAGGTGAGAGGCGCTACCGAACGTAGGACTTCTAGGGCACCTTGGCCAAGATTGGACAGTCGGAAGACTAGGGAGATAATGACATGGAGTAGGGAAAATGTGCGGTCACTTGTTGGAATACTGACAGGCCACTGCTTGTTGGGAAGCACGCTAGCATATGGGGTTCGCTTATTTTGTCGTGTGCAGGTACTGACTACCTTGACCTATATGATAGAGAGGATACCACCCACATTTTTTGTGAATGTCAGGCCGATGCAAACTGAGGTGGCTGGGCAGTCTTTCCTTTGAAAATTTGGAGAATCTGAGGTCGATAGGCCATGACAAGTTGCTTAAGTTCTTTAGAGATCGCGGTTGTTTTAGGGATGTTTAAAAACCTATGAGGCCCCGAAGGGATCTCTCTAGACCCAACGTTGATGCCTAGTGTGCTCGGTGGCTGGGCAACTCGCCCCTTCTGAAAACTAAGACTAAAACTAGAGAGTGTGGAGGCAGTGCAAAACTTTAGATTACAGTATCTGACCAACTAACTCCGACTCACTCACTGAAAGGAACTAGATCAGAGAACTAGTTCGAGTTCTTTTTGAAGATCACTTCTCCGGCGAAGGAGCTAGTTCTTTTCAAGTTCGGAGTGAATGTAAGGACCTCAAAAAAAAGTCCTCACTCACGAAGGCTCTTATTCCTTGTCAAGCTTCACATCGCAAAGGAACTACTTCCTTTCCAATCTGTGTCACGTGGCGAAACGAACTACAGTTCAGCAAAAGGAGTGAGTTAGTTCACTCACTCGCTGCAATGAACTGCTCTTTTGGAACAATTCACTCATGAACGAACCATCTCTAATGCATAATTGATTAAATTGCATCTGCGTACAAAGGGCATTTGCTGAATTAAAATTCACTGGAGAACGAAAGTGAAAGGGCAAACAATTTCTTTAAGGAAATCGAGTCACATTAAAGAAAATTTTTTTCAACCAGGTAGTCTCAACCCCCCCCCCCCTCCCCCCAATCAGAAGAATTGATAGTGAAACTCCGCGACGAAAGAAACCTATATGTTGCTGCAATAATGCAATAATTCTAAAAATAAATACTTTTATATAATCCCTTGAATCATTTTCTTAGGTTGACTACCGAAATAAAGGAAAAAAGAAGTTTATCTAGTTCACCTTCGTAAACTTCACCCTCCGCCAATGTCATTCAATACTTCAATTTTTTTAATTCAGAAAAGCTATATATATAGTTCATCAACTTTCTAGCTCAAACTGTTCATGAAATATAGAAGTTTACAGCTGTACGCGTCTACCATAAGTAAAATATGTCTTTATAGTTTTAAGAAGTTTCGTAATTTATTTTAAAAACTGAAAATTAGACTTTATTTAAATTTCGTATTTTAAATAAATAAAAAGACTTTAAAATACATCAATACGCCAATCGTGCCTCCGGTTTGTTCTATGTAATTAGCAATACTCCCATTATTTCTGCAATTCTTCTAGGTCATATTGCTTAACAACTCGACCTTATAATAAATACAAAAAATATAATAACTTATCGGCCTATTAGAAATTTTTTTCTGCCTGAATGGATATGTAAATTTTCTCACAAACAGGAAATAACACGATATTATATAAAGAAAAAATTATTATAAAGAAAGTTTTCATATATTTCAAACCTACATCGTCTATACTAGGGCTTTAAATATTAAATAATTGGATTCCATTCGACTCTCGAGGTCAAAGAAAGAAATTTCCGATTAAAGTATAACTAAATGAGATTTGTATCGACCAAATGGTTTCCAGTCCGCATGGAATAAAATCAGTTAGTCAAAAAATTAGCTTCAATATAGCGACACTTCATAAAGCTAAAAGAGTACTACAGTAAATTGAGACTGATATTGAAATGTGTAAGTAGAAGGACGAGTATATCGGTGGCTTTCACATGGCTAGACTGTAGACCATATCATTGATATTGGAGAGGATTATAAGTTTTAAAGTTTATGTCGTCTATATCGAAGACATTTACAGATTTATTTATATATTTTAAAAGCTACACATTCTCTTTCATTTTGCATAAAATCTCTATACCAGAAGATAGCTGGGAAGGAAGGGTGTCATCATTGTGTTTCAACCATAAGAGCGTGTATCATGCAATTATTCTAAAGACCCTTAAAGCTCATATGGTATTACCGAGGATTCCTCATTATGTGACTATGTGTTGTTTGAAGAAAGAGTGCTGGTGTATGACCCCAATGAGAGTGACTCACAAGGACTCACTACAGTGTTCATGGCTTTGTCCCACATTCTGGAGAATCATGTATGACGGCGGTTTCAGCATCGATCTCATGAGTAGTAGTAGTGAAACAAATAAACACTCTGGAAGTGCTGTGGAGTGATGCGAACAACAGTGTTGTGGTTTCGTAGCTGACTGGCACTCGGATATCCTTCAAGAGTGCCGGTTCCGGTGACCATTGAAATAGCTTCAAAGGATAACGCTCCAACATATGAAAAGTTTCGATCACAAGCTCTAGAATAGTGCAAAAGACTTGAACTATCTAGGTGTGAATAATAAGGCATTGTACATAGTCGAAAACCAATCGACCTATCCTTTAACTGCACTAAGCGTTACCAGTGGTTTTCCAACTGTGGTTTTCCAATTGTGGTTTTACAACTGTGGTTTTCCAACTATGGTTTTCCAATTGTGGTTTTACAACTGTGGTTTTCTCAATCCCACCGACAGACATACTGTCGTGTAAGCTTCAATGTACTGCCGCTGCAGCCGAAACACCGACCAAAGATGGAGCCACGGTGTAGCATTCAGGAGTGGCCCAGAGTCCTGGGATAGATCGAACAATAGAAGGCGGATATTTACTCTAATCCCGAATATCCACAGCTGAATAAGCTCCAAATACGAAGTAGTATATCCTTCTATTTTCATCGGACAATGCCGTTTTGAAAAGTGTTGAAATAAACCCCTTTAAGCATGAGGAAGACCCATTTTGTCTCAACTTTCCGCACAAGATTACAGGAGTCCCGCATATTCTATTATACTGTCCACGATTCAACTTCGATCCAGCTGAAGTTTCAGTTGCCTTTGGAGAAACCTTGGCAAAAATCGTGATCCTCATATGCGCTAGTTGCAAGCGTTTCAGACAACAAGAATTATGTTTGCGCTTCGCCACTTTAAGCTCGTAAGAAGCATTCAATTTTTCCAAGACAGAATACCTGACGGTTTTAGCAATAATATTCTGAATTCTCCTACATTTTATAACTCTATGAATAAGGAGATGTTTGGCTGGTTAAAGTCCGCAGTGAGATTTTCGCTGCTTAAATTTAAACCAATTTGGCTGTTCAAACAAGTTTCAATTAGTAATATCCATGACAGCGATCATTCTTAGCCGGGTAATTTTGTCTGTTTATAATAAGACGCTGATTTCTATAGTATAGCATAGAAAATTTCAATCTCAGAATTGAACATGCTTTCAAGAATTCTACCATAGCTTTTAGATCTTATGAGATATTAAAGTTATTTTCAATTCAAAGCATATACATATCATGAAATCGTTTTCACCATTCACCACCATTTTTCACGAATTTCGGCATATCTCTTGGGTCTACTACGATATCAAATTGGTTTCAATTTCTCTAATATCGTGTTGGTTTTATGCCTAAAAATTTCTTTTTACCATTTTTGGTTAGGGCAATTGAAAAAGGTTTAATGACAAATCGATTTTGTTCTTATTTCCACACATAAAAATAATTTCGGCTTTTGTTCGGAATACTGTGAAAATGCTTGGTAGGTATATTATTTTATTCGTAGAGTTACATGTAGAAATCAGTTTTTCAGAACATATAGCTCGAAAGTTCTAGGTCAATAAATTCATTAATAAATCAAAAGTTTCACTCATTCGCTGTCAACATGACTGTCCTGATATAAACATTGCTCAATTCCACTAATAAATTACTTTAAATCTGCTACTACCTACCTCATCGGAGCTATTAAAATATTTAAAAAAAAATGGCATAAGCTAAATATTATATGAATTTATTTCCATGAATTTATGATCACTTTTCGAATGGTCTTCGCAATAAGCATTAACAAACACCTTAAAACAATTTTTTTTTTAAATTGTTTTTAACATCAAAATAAATAAGCACATCGTAGAATTTTATTAATGAAAAGCTGCATATGACACAAAAAAAACAACCTTTAAAAGAGAACTTACGACGACTGTGGCGCATTTCGTCAGTGCACTCCAAGAAGAATCCTACAGCGGAAATATACAGAAAGATAGATCAAAGTTGAATTGAAAAGTTGAGCGAAAACACACTGTGGAGCCAAGCAAAATTTTCCAATATGTTGTTTAGGGATTGCTGCCATACTTAAGCTTTGTAGCCTAAACTTGCATAATGATAAATAATGATACTAATTTATGAGAAACGGAAAACAATTAAAACAACTGAATTGATTCCTGAATGAAAAGAAGGGAATTGCCAATGAATTCTAGGTGGGACAGGTGAAGAAAATTTAAAAATAAAATTTCAGATCGGGCTAATCAAAAAATACACCAATTTAAAGCATAATTGTATGAAGATGGCTTTAGTCTTTTTTATATACATTTTTGGATATATAATTTCTTCTAAGGCATAGTGTAGTAATATCGCTCCTTCTGGAGCACTGCTCCTTCTTAAAAAATCTGGGCAAATAACTGATAGTGCACTTCAATAATTGTATATGATGTGCGCTCTTTGATGAGTCAATAACTACAACCGAATGACGAAACGGACCACTGGCGGACCAATACCATCTGGCCTTTCTAGGCTAAGATTTTGAACTTTGTTATAGTTAATGGCTAAGAATTGCTTTGATGCATCTTGAGAGACATCTTTTTTCAGATGGAGATAATGTTGAGGAGGTCCGAGGCCGTTGAGGTCTGTACAGTCGTAAAAGGAGTATGGCTTCCTCCATCAAAAATTTCATATTTTAAATGTCGCTATATACAGACACCAGCTGGTAGCTTTCTATTCTTAGTAAATTTCGAGAAATCAAAATAAGTATTTTGCTTTCAACAGTCTCATCCTTTACACCCAATATTATCTTTCGACTAGACCTCTTCTGACAAACTACCTTCCATGAGGCCTTACCGAGGTTACGAGGCAGAGAAATAGCTTTGGTAACTGAGTCTAACTCCTGTTCAAATTTCTTTATGGAAACAATCTGCGAAATTGCTTTCAGAAATCAATAGGAAATAGTCACGAACTGAATTTTTGTTTCTCAATTTCACGTTTTTGGCCCATATTCCTTTTTTTCTAACCAATTTTCAGCTGGTGGCCTTTCGTTTGCATCGTCACGTGCGAAAATTTAATAAAATAATTTTCTTGAAAAATGCCAAGAGGCAACATATTTGGATATATTTTTCTAAAAACAACAAAGGATGACTTGAATTAAAGGTGCTACATTTCACTTTCTAAATCCGCAAACAGATAAAAAAAATTGCATAATATCTTCAGGTTTTTTCCTCTTCTTTTGCGCTCTTTTGGCCATCATACGCCTCATTTTGACAGGATTGTTATTATTTTTTGGGCAGCTATTGGAGCTCTCCTTTCGTTTGCTCCGTAATGTAACTTGCTGAAATCGAGAAATATTGATTTTCTCCGATTTTGACGAAACTACAGGTACCAGCTGCAAACATGTTTAAAAAATTTCCAAAATTCTTCATAGGAAAGCCAAAAAAAGAGTCACGAATAATATGGTTCTTTCTTCATTTCTTGGCCACCATTCCCTTAATTTTGACCGTCTCTTAAAATTATTTTTTGGTTTTTCGAGCGCTTGCATTTGCAGTGCAACTTCCGAAAATAGAAAGGAATTTATTTTCTTAAAAAATGATAAATTTTTGGATTTTTTAAGTTGGATGGAATAAATTAAAGGTGCTATAGACCCGTTAAGAAATAAAGAAAATCCTAAAATTAAGATGAGGAGTGCCAAAAAAAGAGTGATTAATTCTGTTTTTTTTTTTTATCGTAGTCCAACGATAGCCTTCTGGCATGATGACTCGTTAAGGAGTTATGAATTTTAAAATGACTCGATCGCAGCTTACGAACCCCTCGAACCCTTTGTCCATCATAGGACTATGAAAATTCTAAGTTCCAACTTCCTAGCATAAGCGATTCCGGAGATGTATGTAGGTATATCAATATTTTTCGTTAAAAACGCCTTCGCCTACTAATTAATTCGTTCAGTGCTATGTTACGCGACGAACGATCAATTTGACCTCCTCTAAATAGCATTGTCAAAATTTTTGGCGCTCAAAATTTTAAAGGAGCGTATACTCACCAAAAATATTTCAACTAATAAGAGTATTTCAATGACCTTCGACCTCCGGACATTCGAACGTGTTTGCGTAGGGCGTTTATGGCAGATAGACGTACACATATGTTTTTCGGTTTTAGGTCCATTCCTACGATCGTCAGTAACGTTCTAAATAGAACTTTAACTGACAGATGTTCATAAGCTTACAGTCAAAGTTCCGGTTAAATTTTAACCAAAGGTCGTAAAACGGTCCTTAGTCTACTAGTCCTAAAACGTGAAAATACAAAGGTAATAAAGGGTCAATCACAATACTTAATAATAATCAATGGCGCAACAGCCCAAATCGGGCCTAGGCCTTGAAGTAGTGTTAGAGCTACTTCATTGCGAGACCAACGAAACACTAGGAGGTGAAGTGGTCAGCTACACGCTCGTCCATGATTATAACCCCGATTTTAATTTAGGTACTCATTTACAGCTGAGTGAACTGGTAGTCCGGCACTCAATCCCATTTTCGAAAATTACTTGCCGCCAGGCAGATTCAAACCTGGTACCAGGTGCACCAAAGGCAAGTGCTCTAGCCACTACGCCACCCAGACTACTAATCACAATATTTTTATTTATTACAAATTATTCAAAAATAATTATTTAAAAATCAAGCTAAGTACTGTTTGACTCCACTGCCTTATAAGGTGGATTGGAAATTAACTTTCGACTATAGAGACGGGATTCATGAGATGTGAAGCCTTTCTCTAATGATAAATGTATTTATCTTAAATCCCAGGGGACTCCTCCTCAGCAAGTTTTATAGTGTACCTCCAGTAAAAGTTTACTATTTAAACTCCAATTAAATACCAATACTAGTTCCTGAGATGAATCATAGACTTAGGACATATGAAGACATTCTTCTCCGAAGTCAGCTAGCCCCTTTAATAAATTAATTTGATAATGTGTCTATAGTACCTACATTACTACATATCAAATATTTTTAATTCCTAGTACCTATCAGTCGTTCTGGTTGTATATAGTACAATCATAGAGCTATATGTATAATGGAGATAGCGTGCAGCGACTTTTTTGAAGCTGGAGGTTTTCTCGCAAAGGACCGGCGATATTCACTATGCTACTATCAGCATCTTACTCACATGTATGTTATACTCCGGTATTGAAAAGAAAAAAAGCCCAACCTTTAAATACTTCGCTACTATTTGCATTTCACTGCCACCGGGCATGAAACGCTGTTCAATTTTGCATCAAAATGCTTCAAAGTGCCTTATACAGAAACGGCGCTTTGCGATCTCCGTTAGTTATAGTTCTATGAGTACAATAATGAAAAATTTGTTTCCATCCCCACGTCCCGCATTGCATTGCACATTGCATCCGAAAAAAAGTTCATTCCAATCAGCCCTTACATTCACTGGTAATAATTTTAAATTGATGTTCTTGATATATGGGCAAGTGCGATATGTTCGACGGCCTGTTTTTGTTGCTAAAACGTTAAAATACAATATTAGTGGGTCAAATTTTTTTTTTTCAATTTTCAAGTCGATTGCAATATTGTGTGGAAATAAACACCTTTGGAGCACCATTCCCAAAACTTAAAATTGAAGTAAGAAGGAAGTCGGCAGTTAAATTTTGTTTTACTTTTCGAGTAGTGTATTCTAGCCAAGATGTTTCATGTCTTTAGTAAAAAATATGAAGTCTCACTTTGTCCACTTTAAAGTGAAATAAAGTAAACCACTATTTCTCCTGTATATTTGGATATGATATTTTCCACAATTAGCCACATCCTACAATTTATAAATTAAAAATAAAAAATCAAATATACATGAAATACATATGTAGCTACTTAGGTACTACTTAATTAATCAAAGTTTACACTGTACAATTTAGATGCAAGCTAATATTTACATGAATAGCACGAATTTAAGCACTACAAATGCATAAGCTTCACATTACCACACAAACGTACCATTTTTGTTCCACACATATACAAGCCAAAATAACAAAATACAAAAATTCAACTAAAACTAAATAAAAATATTTTCAAATGTTTGTACATTAATGTTTCAATTCAATGAAAACTTTTATATATTTTCCACAAACATTTTTTTTATGGACAAAAAGTCTAAGAAAAAAGTTCAAAATTTCAAAATTAGTTTTTATTATTCTCAAAAAAAAGTCATGTTTCAAAATTCTTGAGTTAATTTTGTAGAAATGTAAGCATAAAATTTTACGAAATGCATTCAAAGTGTCTCTACTCAATAGTTCAGTCAAATTTAAACAGTATTTGAGTTTGAAATAAACAATAAAATTAAATGTCGCCTGGATATGGTTAATATCTTTCGAGAACAATGTATTTTATCAATAACTGCAATTTATTATCTTCCCAAACTTTTAAAGCATTAAAAAAATTTTAAGTCATATCTCGGCGTTATTGGGTTTTTTTTAAAGACTACTAATCGGCCAAGAACCAAATAAATCAATATCACCATAAACTAACCAACATTAATTTGTTGTAACAAATGAGTTTTGAACATATTTCTAAAATTAAAGAACTGAGTTGATGATGAAAGGTGCCACCATTAGTGTGGCAAGGGTATTTAAATTAAGGCCAACAATGAAACCCAGTGTTGCAGTTTGTTTCGTTAAAAAAGTACATATACATACATATCTGTACCTCAGAGGTAAACTGTCGTAACTACCAAATTTTCGATTTTAGGATTATTAATGTAATAACATTGTTGGGATGTATAGTTTTAAGTGGTAAGACATCGCATCCGCAGAGCTAAAGGAAGCCAAAATAATCAATGAGTATTAATCGTTCCTGCCTTGTATTGATAGAGGAAATGAGTAGTTATAAAATGGTCTACTGAACATTTTACGAAATGTCACTTACGACAGTTTACCTCTGAGGTACAGATATATGTATTAGGTGCACATTCTTTTTTCCCTAGCCTTTTTCAGACGGTTTTATTTCTTGCAAAATACATACCCTGACTGGGTCCTGATTGTGGACTGCTACTCTATCAGAATTAAGCAAACATAATGTTTCCTCAGTTTCCTACGAAATTCACCTTGGCTGGGTCAAAAATCTTAGTTCCTACCTTCCTAGTAGAAAAGCGTAATTGCTACGTGCTATAGCGCTTCGACTTCTTGATGAACTTGAAAATCTAGGGTAAGATCAATGAGGTCCTCACTCAGGGGCTAAATGAGATAAAGTTGGACGAGCAGTTGAAATAGCTGAAACTTTTGAAAGGAATCTTGAAGTTATCTACTTTAAATATGCTTACTCCGCCAAATGAGATAGATGAGTTGTTCAATAAAGTTGTTTAATAAAAGATTTATTTTCTTTTCCGATGCATTAAATTCTCGTTATTCTACCTAATTTTAACGATATCTAAGTTAAATGCATCTATATTTTGTCTAAAATGTGGCAAAAAGGTACAATACACGTCACTAATAGACAGGAATTTGTAATAGAAGGAAAATAGAAGGATAAACCTATGAATTGGGTTAGAGGTGCATGAGATGAGATTATTAACAAAGATTCCAAAAAAAAGAGTAATAGATCAAACCGAACTCTGAGGGACGCCAGCAATAATAAAATGAGGAGAAGAAGTAACATCATCTGAAACAACTCGTATTACACGGTTATACAAAAAAAACTAATCTCTGTAATAAAGGAATCATACAGACCAAATGCTTAGGTAGGTATGTAAAGATATCCGTTGTGTTACCACAGGAACATCGAATCCCATCCTACTCGTCAAACTATTGATAGCTTGCAATTAAGCGTTGGATTCTCACAATTTCTGTTGCGGAAGTACACTTCAAGATGAGCCTTCCTTGTAGCTAATAGAGCTGGACAGGTACAGAGAAGGTGAAAGACTGTCTCCTCCTTATACAGGCAACTTCTACAGAAGTGGTTTGAGAAGAGGCCGAGTCTTTTAGCATGTTGACATATAAGACAGTGTCCGGTCAGTCATACAGCTCCTTTGAATACCCTGTTCTGGTACCCTAAATGCTACCCTGGTGCATCAAATGCTTACTCTATCAAAATATCGAGTCCAACAGACGAGGTTTCCTCAACACCCAGGAATATTACTATGGATCCGTCACCGTATGGTCACCTGTCGATCGTTTCAATCGAAGCCCATGATAGTAATGCTCATTAAAGAGATTTTCTACCTCAAGATATTGCGAAACCTTTTCGTTAATGAGAATTTCTACCACATTGCACTTAAATGATGTGATAGCAATAGGTTTATAATTAGTATGATCACTATGATCTTTTTTCTTTGAAATAGTCTGGAAATTCGAAATTTTCCATAAAATATATTCCCAGAATCGCATAATGTGAAGAATGACTGTTGCTGTTCTACGATTTATTACATTTAATGAAATCAAGAATGGTTTGATTTTTCGGAAGTTTAAATTAGCTTCAATAGCTCAAAAAAAGTCTAACTTAAGCCTGTATAACTTTTACTTAAAATTTTCCAATTCCATGAAAAATGAATAAATTATTTGTCAATTTATTTTTAAACTTTGACACTTTGAAGATAACAAAAAATTTAAAAACTTAATTAAACCGGAGATATTTAATTTTATTAGGTTTTAAGTTTGATTAATTTAGATGAATAGAAATTTGTTTTTGATACTGATTTGATAATTTTTACACCCCTGTACAATGGTCAAATCGACCGAATCCAAAATTTACAACTCACAAACAAGTTTATATTTCACCTGCATTTGGGCTCAAAATTAAAAAATTATAACTATTTTGTGATTACTACAGATTATTAATTTTTTATAATTTTTTTTGTAAGATTTATTTTAGTTATGAAAAATTGCAAATAATCTTTGGTCCTTTCTTTTATAATTTAAGTCATCGGAAAAAAAAAATTGTTTATGGATCGAATATATTATTCTCGAGTAAAATTAAATGCTACCCAGATAACGACTAATTTATTTCAATTTGACTGCACTAGGTTGATATTTGTATGTTTTTTTTATATTAGTATATTAGCAGTTAATTATAATTTTTTGTTTTATATTTTTTTAATTCTTTTTGAATTTGAAATCGAAGAAAATTTACCTTTCATGAAATCATCGACCGTGTGCGCTCGCATTTGCAATAGGCCGCGACTACTTTTTGGTACGGGTACCGAGTTTTCATTACCACGAATAAGTCTTTGCTCCTCATCTAAATTTTGACATTTTATATTTTTATTTATTTTTCAACAAAAACAGTCCTCTGTATTTTTCATAGCTAATAGTTTTTTTTTTTTGCAAATTATTTTCTTTCTGAATGTACATACAAAAATAATAAAGATAAATTATTTATTACTCGGAAGGAAATGGTAATGATTTTAAAGATTTTATTATGCGACAAAGTTTATAGTATTGAAGATTTTGGAATTAAAACAAAAATACATTGAAATTAAAAATTAATTATAACTTTTTATTTGTTTTTGGGATAGGCAATGGTTAACACACACATTCTTATAATGCGCTTACTACGCAGTTGGCTGTACTAAATAATGAAGTGCAATTGATATCTATGTCATAGATGTTTGTCATATATATTATCAAATCAAGATACCCAGCCGTTAATATTATAGCTAACAGGTTTCAGCATGCACTGGACCGGAATGCTTTGTGCTGTCGAGCCATGAGATATCTTTTGCCTTTTTTGACAATAACCTATTAGGATGGATGTGGTATCAATTGCATTAGTCATGAAAAAGCTGGGATCAATGAGAATGTTCTCTAAGCTGTTATATCTGTGGTCACAGGGAATAACTTGGTAAGTCGAAAAATAGTAAAATGGGATAAGTGAACTGTGATCATCTCCCAAGACTTACACGCTCTGTGAAGAAGTTATTGTTATACGAGTATGTTATAAAATATAATTCATTCACAATAACTGGATTTACAGGAATGGTTCAATAGTAAAAATAGCCAAAAAGTGCTGTCCTGAATAGTTTCGTTTTTAGACCCTGTATCCACAGATATATTAGCTGTGTTTTTTATTCCCGGTTAACCATAAAGCTCGACAAAATTGCACGGCAAAAAAACAACAATGCGGCTACGGTAACCGCACTGTTGTTGTTTTGCCGTGCAATTTTGTCGAGCTTTATGGTTAACCGGGAATAAAAAACACAGCTATTCTGTATAATCTGCAAGGACCATCTTACAAACTCAACAGGGATAGACTGGTGTACTGGCTTTTGCCATTAGGAGGACATGACTGGCGAAAAACTCTTCCTGGAAGGCCAGTTTGAAAACTATGTTGAACTAAAGTCCGAAAGAGCAGTTAGATTTACATGCAGTTCAACCCTTCTCTAGCTAAAGACTATCTGTATGATAAGTTCTTGCCAAAAACCAACCTATAATTGATTAAATTGAATATCTTATTCGTAGTCGTGACGCGAGATTCTTACTGACGATTTGATGATATAACAGATAAATCCCCTTTCAGATTTTTAATAAATATATAGTAATATCTCGCTAACAATACTTAACAGACAGGTCAAGTACGCTGTGGTTTCAAATGGTATCGCTTGAGTTATTAGGGTCTCGTTAAAATAAACTCGAGTTCCACATAAACCAAACAACCAATATTTATTGGCTTATAAATCATTAATGGCAATATTCCTGTGTTATTTCAGTAAAGAGAAGGATTTAAGGACTAATTAAAATGATTTAAGAGATATACATGTGTCGTATTTATAACAAAATAAACTTTTATTGGGAATTAACTCTAGTAGAGGTTTGTCGGTTTAAATGACGTGAATTTCATGTTCTTTTTTTTAACTTAACTATTTTTTACGCAATATTAGATCAGGATAGGTAAAAGTGGGGCATAGACCCAAGGGGGTCGATAGTGATACCACTACTTTGTGGAGTGGAGACCAGAGCTGAGCTTACGTCTCGATCTGTGGTAAGTGTTCTTCCTTAATCTCAAAAGTGAATATTTAGCAAACTTTGCAAGCTGTTTGCCAACCCTTCTCTGAGATCTGAGGAGATATAGATGCTCTAAAAGCCTTCGCCTAGTAAAACTTTTCGCAACCAGTTCAATAAGTAGCAAGAACAGAAGCGAGTCTGAGGAGGTGGTTTTAGTGTCCTTAGGGACACCACGAGATACACCTGTCTTTAAAACTTCTTCAACTTTGGCCCAAAAGTTACTTGTTCAAGTACTGGCCACATTAAACCATGAACACGGATTGGCTTAACTACACTCATATACATCCAATGCTTGATTTTTGACTCTAATCCCCACTTCCTACCGAGCATTCTATTAAGGGTAAGTTTAAGTTTAAGCTGACACTGTAAACTAATGCGTTTTGATTCACCGCGAGATAAGATATTTTTTGGAAAAAAAATTTTTATTGCAGTTCAAGTCCGAGAACGAGATTTTCTTATGACATTAAATACAAATGTACTTTGAAGGCAACTATAGAGTCACAGACAAAATAATACTCAGATACCG
Organism: Beris chalybata; assembly: GCA_949128065.1. Taxonomy (NCBI): domain Eukaryota; kingdom Metazoa; phylum Arthropoda; class Insecta; order Diptera; family Stratiomyidae; genus Beris; species Beris chalybata. Next base: position 17,324,853 of record OX421895.1, on the reverse strand, counting down.
AAATACTAGAAACATGTAGCCAGTTCAGAAATTCGCTAGCAAATGTTTGCTTGATTATGCGTCTTGGATAAACGATGGTTTAAAACTTCAAAAAAGCTTTCACGCTTTGAAAGAATATACATAGATTTTGAAATGGAGTTGGTTGAGTTTCCTCTGTTACTAATGCCTGTGTACATAAAATATAAAGGCCGGTATCTATTTGTTGCATTTCTGCAATACTGTGATACAAGGAAACTTGTAATTACGTATCTTGAATTTAGAAGTGTATCGCACTCTTGATACAACAAAAATAGTGTAATATCCACATTATATCTGTTCAGTAAATGATACGCAATGGTGATGCGACACGCAGAAATGTAACAAGTGGATACCGGCATTAGGAATATTATGCATTCTTAAGCCGGCTACAAACTTATCGCGTTTCGTCTATTTCGCGTCATTCGCGTCTTTCTCGTGACAAGTGTGTAGAGGTTTTTCGTGAGTTTCTCGCGTTTCGATATTCACGTTTCGCAATTCGTAAGTTTTCTCTACTGGAGGAGGTTTTTCGACGACATCAAAGGGTTTTGCTTGACGAGAAATGTGCGAGACAATTTTTTCTTGACTTTTTCGCGAGTTCCTTGTTTTGCGTGGTGTGTTGACAGTCTGCATTTGCAGATTTAGTTCAGAAACTTATTTGAAAAGTTGGACGGACAGCGAAGTGTTAAATTTAATAAGCAAAAACGGAAAAATTGCAAGTAGTGTGTGCAATGTTTTATCGTGTACTCGCGAGTTTCATGTGTTTCATGAAACAAGACGAAAAATTTGTGAAACCTGAAAAACAAGAACTCCTGCTTTTCTGTCTGTAGCCGGCTTTATTGTTACGCTAGTGTTCACAACATGCACGGTTTTTGCATTAAATACAATTTACTTATAAATCCTTTTCAAATCGAGTTCATATGCCATGTATTTATTACCCTATGGTTGTTCGTTGATTATTATAGTGTCGGTACTAGAATCTTAATACCTATTTTATTTTAAGTTTTACGAACGAGTCGTAAGCATAAAATTAGGTTTTAAGTGTTTTGCCTATTATGCGAATAGGAAAACAATTGTAAAAGATATTTTGTTTTTAACATTAATGCTTCGGGAGACAAATGAATAGAAAGAAAGACTTAGAACCCAACTATGACTTAGGGACTTTAAGGAAAATTGTATAACACCCCTACCATATGCATTAACACATTTCGGACCCTGAATTAAGACCACTTCGAGAGTTTACACCTGAGAGGTTGCTATAAACTATTTTATCAATAAATTCGAAATTGCTTAAACTTTCATCATGTGGTTTAATTTAAAGTATTTTAAGAATGTAATATAATAAAATAATAAATAAAAGTAAAAGAATATGAAATTAATATTTTAAGATTTTTTGATTTTTCATAGCTGCGAATATTTGATGATTTTTTTTTTCCTAAATCAGATTTTTAATCTATGAAGTGATAAGGGTTCTACTAGTTTGGTTTGATCCGTATGCAAGGCATTTCAATAACCTTCCATAAGCTTGTATTACACTGTATGTCACTATGTCAAATATTTGACTATTTTGACTTTGACCGTCAAATTTGTGTATGACATTTTTTCATATTTTTGCATACAGTGTAGCACCAGCTTTACTAATAATTCTAACTCTAAAGTAAAATTCATTGTAGGCTGCGATGTTCATAGGCTCATTTCAACGAGAGCAAAAAAATCACTGTAAAGACAATAATGCAAGTACTGAAATAGTTAAACGGATATAAGTTAAAATTATGCAACATCTCTAATTTTAAACGAATTATATACGATTTTTATGTTTCAAATTAAAACCGCTTCGGCCAAATTATAGTACAGCCAACATTGTAAACAACTGAACAAGCTGGAGGAATAAAAACAAAGCCAAACAAAAAAAAAAACCAATGAACAACATAATTATAAATTCACCAATAATATGATAAATATATAAATAAACACCACACCAATATTATTCATAGCAATACAACAACACCGATTTCAATTCAACGTTTAAATTTCAGGAGAAAAAATAGTACACAAAAATAACATCGACGGAAAAGTTTTGAAATGAAAGCTTCAATTCGAACGAAAAATGGGAGAAAATTTGTTCAGGTCTTTAGTTTGTGGGAAATTTGTTTTAGTGAAGACACATCGAGGAGGAGTTAGGAAAATTTCCCTACGAAATATAAAATAAATATTGGTTGTTGTATTCGATAAACCTTTAAAATTTGACTTTTAAACAAACCGAATTAGCTACATGATTAGTGAATTTTGATTTTTTCAAAAATTAAATTACCTTTTACTTGATTATCAAAATCTAAACTTTTTGTATGTACAAATTCGGATTTCTCCTTAACTGTAACAGGTTTCTGCTGAAAGTGAAACGATAATTTGAATTTGAAGAATTGTGAAAAGATTCGAATTAACGTACCTCTGGAACAACTACTTTCAAATCCTCTAAGCGTAAGGAATCGCGTAATTTTTCAGTCTCTTTACTTCGTAGTGTAGGTGTTGACGGCGGATTCCAAACTTTCCCAGACTCAATTTTTGGAAGTGTTAGTTGACTGAAATTATAACGAATATAAATTAATATAACTCAATTGTTTTGGGATAGTTTTGATGGGATAGTTTTGATAAAGTTATCCACAAGCCATCCTAGACCCTATTTTTAAGTCATCCTTCAGGAAGATGACCAAACAACAAGTTTTGTGATCCAAAAAAAATTAAATTCAAATTAACACACCAGGATCTTGCAGAATCTTCTACCTGTAGAGAATATAATATTCACATCAAGCCTTTTAAATAATGTCATTAGGAATTCATATCATCTATGTCGTTCCGCTGGTGAAACTCTGAACTCACTTCATCACTGAGGAGATAAGTTAGCAATTTCTTCAATGGAGAACAGATACTGACGCTATTGAGACATGAACACCCATCCACTAGAACAGCGGGATTCGAAGAACACAAATTCGAAAAGGATGCTACCGTAAAATAACGATTGCACAGCCAAATTCTGATGGTATAAAGATAATACTGTTCCATACTCGGGCGGAACATACCTTCAAAACAATTTCTACTGAATGAAGTCCCAGTTAATAATATTGTTATGTACATTCATAATCCGGGAAACCCGATCAACTCACTTATAAATGACAGCAATATTTCTAGAGAAAAAGATTAGCTAAAACATCGTAGCATCAAGCTCCATATATTTCTCGCATGTTCTAAATGCTTGAAGCATGTTCTAGACACTTGTCGCATGTTCTAGACACTTATTGCGTACTATAGATACCTCTTGCGCATTTCACATACGCACCCGAATAGGCAGAAAATCTGTCGACTCAACACATGCAGTAATATAAGCGTCGCAGAGCCTATGCAACGGATTAGTTTGTCTACTGGTAGAGTGAGAAGGCACTCAGTACTACTCGAAAGTGTATTTTCATTGATATCAACGATCGTGTAGTAAATATGATCGGGAAATGTTTGCCTGTAGTGTGATATTTGAATGAGAATTTTTATAAGGTATTATCATTTGTATTAAATTTTACGGAATTGCGTTTTACTTAAAATAACCGCGAACCGCTAACTCGCAAAAATTTAATCAAAATATGGTTTACGATATGCAGCTCGATAAATAATCATTAGTAAGAAATAAAAAAAATTAACTTGAAACTTACTTTTCGTGTGCTTCTTCCTCTTCTTGTGTAACATCTGATGGAGGTGTGAGATATCCTGCTAATCTAAGGCCTCGTTCTCTTAAACTACCGAACTTAAACGACTGTCTAAAACTAGCACGAGCTCTATCAACTGAAAAATTTAAAAGAACAAAATTATTTTTTCACTCTAATAAATTTTTAATTAATTAACCTTACATTTACTAAGTCTTTCCGCAAGTGGTGGTTCTTCTACTTGAGGATTTGACAAGTCTTCAAAATTTATAATATACAAAGATATATCATCAGCCTCTGATCGGATTGGTGCTATCACTTCCGAACATAAAAATTTTGATCCTAAAAATATACAAAAAAAAAATATAAAAAAATTATATTGAAGTATATTACAAAATTAATTTTGGAGTTATTCAAAACATAATATTTAACTTAATATTAAAATAATGGAGTAGTGTGGAATTGCTAATTGTTTCCAGAAGACGATTTGGTGAATATTCAGTTCAGGTGAATTTAATTAAATTTTATACGCAGGTGTCCGTTTTATAGCAAATATATCATGCCTAGGTGAATCATTACGATGCTTTTGATTTACTAGGACAGTTTTATATTTAATTTAATGTAAGGATAGTAAACGCTAAAAGATTGTTGAATGCATGAATAAATATGGCAGAAGGATGTGATATTCATAGAGAGCAGTTAAACTCGTCGAAAAAAATTCGGAGTGACAACTTTAATACCAAAATTTCAATATTAAAGTACTATGAACATCTTTCAGAAGTACTCTACTATACCTATTCATCACCTCTAAAAATCTGACATAATTTTTTGCAATTTTTGCTTCGGAGGATTTGATTAAAATCTAGTCAAAAGCTACCGTTCAAATTTCTGAAAAAACTACAAAGATGAAACAAGTTTGAAATGCTTAAGATGAGCCCATTTTAAACTGAAATCTGTAATAGTTTACATTTCAAATGGTTTCCAAGCCTACATCGACACTTTATCCAGGTTGAAAATATTACCAAAAAAGCAAACTAACTCCCGTAAGGCCTTATCGAAGCTATTCTCGTTTCTCGATAAAGCTTCGATACGGTCTTACCGAACTAATTTGGAGCAAATTTTCCCATGTATCAACAGCAACAGCCAAGCACCAACCTTATCGAAGCTGTTCTTGCTTCCGTACGAAAGTTTGAAAGTACGGAAGGAAAATAAACGAAAAATATTTTGAATGAAATTTTTTTTACTTATGTTTCTTCCCCAACTACGAATTTATTTACCTGTAAATAATTATTTTTTATTTGAAAAATGAAAATTGACTTTGCGTACACTCACGAATTCGGACCATGGTTCTGTCACGCATTAGTCCGCTATGCTATCCACTAGGACAATCTGAAACATTTTCGCAATAGGGTTGAAGCCGAATCCCTTGATGTTTCCAATTAGACATGATCGTTCTCAAATCTTACCACAGCCTTATCGAAGGTAGAAATCCACAACTTGCTTTCAACAGTCTTATCGAAGCCTTATCAAAGGTTTAGCCTCAGGAAAATCAAAATGGGATGTTTGTTTGCTAGTTAGGTAAGGTTATATACCAGATTAGATACAGTTTTTACTATCCTCTATAGTCTATCTATAGTCTACACCCACAATTTAAAAATTGTAAATTTTTTTTATACTCGACAAAGCATTCGTAAAATATGAACCATGTTTCCCTTTCTACTATTCAATTCCAACCGTTTCAATTTACTGAAATTTTGAAATATTGAAGTAGTTCAATATAATACGTTGTGATTTTCAACTTTTTAGCATAAATTATATTTAAGATGTTAAATGCTGAAAATTTTGCTATAATATAAACTCTTTTGTAATCTCTGTATACTTCCATTCGCATTAACCTGAACGAAACCCAAGGATGCATACTATTTGAAATAAAAGACACTTTTTTTTAAACACTAACCATATATAGTTCTTAAGGCCAAATAAGTCCGGTACGACAATTGTTTATCCTTGTTTGATTTTCCTTTCTTGAGAGGATTTAAAACGATTGAAATCGTTTTTCGTTCGTGTAATTTGGCGTGAACAATGCGTCTGCATCGTTCGCTGTCTATCAGCGAACTAATTTTGATTTTACAGAAAAAAATAGTATTATAGTTTTTCAAATTACTTGAAACGCATGAATATTAATAATCAATAATTTTTTCATTGGTGTATCTTTTAGAAATACCAATTAATTATACCATTTGTGATACTTTTGAATGAAATGTGGTCTTCTTATGTAATTCTTGCCATGAAAATCGTGAAAAATTGCTTTAGTTTGACTTCATATATTATTAACAAAAATGAAAATTTTTTAAAATTTGATTTATGGAAGACCTTCTTTAGGATTTTTTTTAGCATTATATTAATGAAAATGACATGTTAATAATTCAAGAAATATGTAATATGAGTTTAAAAAATTCGAATTTACGCATTTTAACAAATGTTCATGGGTTGTTGTTCTAATAGCATTTTTTTCAAATACAGTTTGGAATTTTTTCTCTATGGATGACCTAGTTTACATACCAGCTAATAAAGTGGTGTAATTTTATTTTGTTTTTTTATTGCCATTACCGTGAAATATTGGTAAGAAAACAGTCATAAGTCATCAAAATTGCAATTAATGTGCCCATGGAGCCTTAAGACTAATTATTTGGTTCGATTTCATTTATCCGGGATATATCAGTTCTGCTTTCAAAACTAGTATCGTTGCTTTTTTTTTTACTCATATGGTCTCAGAGACATTTTTATTCAAACTGTTCTGTATTTTGTTAAAAAATTGCTTATTTAGGATCAAATCCTCTTGAACGAAAATGGCATAGTAAATGTTTTTTGTATCTTTGTCATATACAATATCAAAGAAAAGTAAAGGAAAGATACGTAACCTCACCGTATATACCGTGCGCGAACGTATTTGAAGGCTTGTAGATATATCCTTTTAAGTGTAAACCAAAAACACGTTCAAATTGGCCTTCTGGATGAGCTGAAAGTTATCCTGAAACTTTCAGCTCATCACAAAGTTTCGTTTATAAGCATTCAACTGGACATACATAGTTGGTTTTCAATTTATAACTTTGAAGTTAATTACGTTAAATAATACATTGTTTACAATATCAAGTAATAGGGAAAATACAACATGGTTCAGTTTACAATTCCACATACATGTATTCGAATTGTTTGTTCAGAAAGGATCTACTCAAAAGTAACAACAAAATGAAGTAACGGTCACAAGCAATTAATTGCTTAACTCAAATTCTAAGAAATACATTTTCAAGCGTATTACTGGCTGTACGTTCTCGAATGAAGGTCTTACTAAACGTATTAATAAGAACGAAATTAAAGTTATTACGCAAGGAATCAGTAACACGCCAATAAGCAGAAAAATAACATTGAAAATGTGGCTTTTATAAGTACAAATATAATAGAGCTTACTTTTACATAAATGGTAACGAACTTAGGGAAATTAAAACACGCATGTTGCTAGCAACTAGGACCAGAACGTAATAGTTATTTCCTCCAATAATCAAATGTAAAGACGCACATTGCACAGGAAAGCGAAATCTTCAAAGCAATTGTAATAGGTTCACTGCATCAAGCATCGACAAAAATGGCGAAATTTGTAAACTTAAAAAGCCCGATTCGATGAAATAAGGCTTATTTTAAAGAGCATATTTTACTTTATTATTTTTTAATAATAAAGTATTGTTATCGACCTGAAACTTCAAAAAAGTTTGTCCCCTGGAATTTTGTATTTTCACGATTTAAGGCTAGTAGAAAGAAAGGTAAGAAAAAAGTCCGTCTGTCCGCCGTAGACGCGAAACCGTTTGAAGGTACATAGCTCTCAAACCCTTTGAGATACTAAGTTAACATTTTTTTAGTAGGTAGAATGGTTTAACCCCTACGAGTGGTATCTTTTGGAGGGATGGGGATGTGGAGGAACCGAGGGAGAGTGTTTTAGATGAAAAATTTTGGTTTCTAGATCTCAGGAACCGATTGTGCTAGGAATGGTGGACCGATTTGCAAATGGTCGATCAGGATTGAGGGATGTGCGATTGGGAGTAAAAATTTTCTAGGAGGAAGTGAAGCGCGGAAGTGGGGGCAGTCATTTTTCAAGAAATTTAATTGTTATATCTCGAGAACCGTTTTAGATATGATTTTGAAAATTTTACAGGATTTAGGACTATTAAACCTCTAGCGGTTAATAAATTTTGAGAGAATGGATGAAGGGAGTGATTTTGTGAATGATGGTGGGAGGGAATAGAAATGAAGAAATTTTGATTTCAATTTCCCGAAAGCCGTACAGGATAGAAAGCTTAAGATTGAAAACTGAATAGAACTACTATAGTGACATCCCAGAAAAATACATTTTAAATAGGAGTAGAACGGTACGGAGGTAATTTTTAATTTCTCAGAAACGGGCTAATGCTAGAAAGTTGAAAGTTGAGACTTGAGAGCCTAAGGCTTACCGCACCCTGAGAGGGCAAAAACAGTTTTAGTCAAAAGAAAAAGTTAATATGTTCACTGCCGGCAACGTGGCTCTGCGTTCAACGAAAATTTTGATTCCTTTCAAACATTGTCAAAAGTTTTGGAAAAAAAATTTGGCAGCCGAAAATTTTGACGCTTTCATAGTATAGCCAAAATATTTGGTAAATAAGTTTGGCAGCCAAAGTGTGAAACTGTATCTAGTAACTTGAATCTGTTTTCCTCTGACATACTAATTAACTTTATATACTATATAGTTTAACAACGCGGTGTATCTTAACGGTTAATTATACGGTATCAGACATTTTACCTCTGGAAATGATATCATATATTTTTAGTGACATGGTGCCAAAAAGTGGAAATGAGAAAAATATACATATATGGCTTGTTACATTTTACCTTTGAGGTTCTGAAGAACTGAATAACGTAGTACGTATCCAAAACATCCAGCTCAGACTATAAAGCGATACCGAATAATGAAGGGTAATAGGTAATTATGCGAAGGAGAACTCATAGCTCACAGCACATAAAATTTTCATTAATATCTTTTAAAATGTCGCAGGAAAGATTTCACATCTGCAGTATGGAGGAGGTACACATCCTTTTCACGCACTTACTTATATCTCATCGGTACTTCAAAACACGTGCTTTAAACGAATACCATACTTATGTAGATATCATCATCATTATCATTATGGCCATCAGCGTTGTGCCTCGTCACTATTCAATAATTTCGTCACGGAACGTATCAAGAAAAAAATGACACGATGAATTGACTGATGAGCCCTTAGCACACCTACTTCATATTACAATCTCACTGATTAGTTTCATATTTCAACAATTTTCTCCAATGATAAACATTAGTGGTTGAAAGGTACTTAATAGGCTCAACCTTAAATTCTACTTTACTATAATACAATACAAAAAATATACGTACCATCTTTGCGATAGTAGAGAATTTCGAAATGTTTTTCAAGACCCTTATTTAAGGCCTCCCTAATTAAATTCACAGCCAGTTGTGATGTCATTGGTCCATGGAGAAATTCCGTGCAGCTAGAACGCTGCATTACATCAGCACGTGTAAAGCCAGTCATTTTACAGAAACCATCCGAACACCAAATGATGTGAAAGGTTTCTGATTGGGCATTCGCTACCAGGAAGCTTCGATCTGAAAAAACAAAATTAAATTATTTTAATTGCAAATTTGTTAAGAAATTAAACTATGTATTTTTTCAAATTAATCTGAATGGAGGATGATATGCACTTGTATTTGAAAGATTCATGTAGTCCACGTGAAGATTGACAAGTAATAAGGTAATCGCCGCAGCAGTATATACGTAGTAGGCAAGTGCCAATACAAAGGCAGACATGCTGGAAAAAGTAGAACAAAAAGTTGGCCAATGAGTTTATTAGTTCTATGCACTATCGAAAGTAATAGGGTGCAATTCAAAGAATCTCAATTACTTTGAACGGTGAATGTAACCAAAATTTTTCGCCTAAAACGCTCTCCTCCCCTCCCCCTCATACTCCTACCCCTATAAAAGATACCAGTCGTAGAGGTTCACCCAATATACCATAATAATTTCATGATAATACCGCAATGCATACGGCGTACAGACAGAAATTTTTTTTCATTTTTAGGGGTTTACTAGTCCTAATACGCGAAAATACAAAAGTAATAAAGAAAACAAAGTAGTTTTTGTATGATTTTAGTAGCTTCATGTGCTAGAGAGGGTGTCAAAAAATCAGTGCAGAAATTTATCAAGCAAGAATCATTCCACACGACGGACTCAATTCTGCATACTACCAATACCTACCTTTTAAGTGCAACTATCAAGATCTGAATGTTTGGTAGGTTCTAGGTTTTTGCCCAATACCTGAAAACACGTAATTTATGGAATTTTATGTGGCAGCTACCTGAAATATCGTAGTTGGCCTATATGGCGCCTAGTGAGCGTGGCGGTCCTAGCGCTGCGCCCCTTCTTAAACCTACCTGAAATAGTTGAACAATCTTGTGTGGTAGTCTCAGGCTCGCAATTACGATCTTCAGTTAAACACTAATTGGAATTCTAGTCGGTAGTTTTTATTGAAATATATAAAATAGTCATTGATTTATATGTCAATTGTAAAAAATAAAATTGCTTATTTTCTTGTCTATTCCAAACTGTTCGGACGCGTTTTCAATATATAATACAAATATTAATTAAATTACAACAGTTTTGTATGACTAGATGTTAATTAAAGTGCCAGTTAGAATGTAGCCCAACTTGCTTAAATAGGTAAGCATTTGCTGGCTAGAGCAAAAACTTGGGATAACGCGCTCTCGGAACCGAGTAAACATGCAGCAATAAATGTCTTAGAGTAAATCTAACAAGTTTTGCTTGCTAGTTTTGCGAGCCGTTAGACTATGGATCGCAATTGAATTCGACAGAAAACCGTATTCTGGCAGAAAGGACATATCTACTAATTAAAATTATTTGGTTTTTAATCGGCCAGCACCACATTTTTAAAACCAAAAAACCGAACCGAGTTTTTCAGCTTAGCAAGGTAGGTAGGTAGGTACACGTGGCTGTCCGTGAGAACACGGACATACTTAGACCTAAAAAGTCCGTTGTGATACCACAGGATCTTCGACTCCGGTCCTACTCGTCGAACCATTTAGAGCTTATAATAAAGCGTTGGATTCTCGCGACCTCCATTGTGGCAAGTTCACCAAGACAGTTGAAGAAGTACGCTCCGAGATGAGCTTTCCTTCTGACGGACAGAGCTAGACAAGTGCAGAGAAGGTGAAGGACTGTCTCCTCCTCCTCCTCGTCCTGGCAGCTTCTACAGAAGTCGTTTGAGAAAAGTCCAAGCCTTTCTGCATGCCGACCTATAAGACAGTGTCAGCTTAGCAAACTTTGCATATAATGTTAAGATAATTTCTTTACTCAGCCATCGAAAAATGTAAAATAAAACTAAAATACTTTATTATTAAAATAATAAATTAATTAGCTTCTATCGGAGTTCTATCATAAATAAACCTCCTTGCTTAAACGAGATACATACAACACTGTTACTTGTTGGATTTTAATTGTTTCTTATAATATATAATAGCCAAATTAGTGAGGTTTATTTCATTACATCATGGATGAAAATCATTTCTGCGATTAGTGAAAATATAGACCAAAAATCTCGAAACATATTACCCAGTTGTCAAGAATTTAAATATGACTGCTACTACATATGCTTACTTTCGGTTCAAACCACAGTTTTAACTGGATTTTTCAGATAATGAACAGCTACAGAGATACATAATGAGTCTCATGTGAAAAAGCTTCATTATTCTATAGAAAACTACATGAATCAAGAATTATATTAACAATACGTGTGTTTTATTCAACTGGATCAAGATCAAGAGAATTCATTTTACATTGAAAACAACAACAAAGAGATGATTTAAAATCAAAATGGGATCATCCACGGATCAATTTTGAGCTTTTAAAGCTTATTTAAATGTCAACAATTTTAGCTTTTTCACAGATGGCGCCACGCGATTTAGCACTAAATTCAATTTGTAGCAGGTATTTGCACCCAACAGGCAGAATATGCTCATCGAAACGTCATTGTAACTGAATACATTTTGTACGGAAATTAAAGTCCATGTGTAACATAGAGACAGAATTTAGAGAATTATAGAAACATTTTTTGTTTATAGAACCTTTGTACAGTGCCGTTTCGTCGTATAGTATGCCAAACTTTGCCGCCAGGCAGCTGACAGTTTATCCGAGTCATTCACAAACAGCATTGTTAACCCTGCGAAAGTAGCTTTTGGGATGATCCACATCGTTTTTTTCAATTTGATCTGATCCAGATGAAAAAAACGCACCTAATGACTCCTCCTTATTGGAAACTGAAGCACATTCATGAATACTGTTACATGCTACTCGAACTACTCAAGCGCTATCTAATGATAAAATGAACAAACTCATAAAAGCTAATTGGAAAGCGGAGAAAAACAACCCATTAGCAATACCCAATGAGAAAGGGGTGGAAATTTTTACAAAGTTCAAAACTCTTCTCGATCACTTTTCCCCTTTTCGAATTACTTCCGGACATTCTACACACACCACCGAATATTCAGAAAAGCTCTCGACTCAACATATGCAGTATATAAGCACAGCAAAGTTTGCAGCCTAGGATAGTTTTGTACTAAGATGAAGCGAGACGAAACACAGTAGAAGGGTAAATTTATTTTTTTAAAAGCTGATGGTCTTTGTAACTAGTGCTTAAGTATAACTGTGTATATTTATATGCCTTTTATTAAAATATAATAATAATAATATTTTTTGAAAGTACTAGATTAATTCCAAGATCAATTTTGATTTTGGCATGAGGGTATAGCCCTGAACATTTAGTACAAGCGAGAATTTATTTATTATCTTATACATACTATGTTAGCTTCTTCAACAATATTTTTAAGTTAAAAAGATTTATTACATTTTTATTTATTTACCCTTTCTTTTTACCACCTCTCAAATATTCGAAGCACACCACTGAATATTCAGAAAAGCTCTTGACTCAACACATACAGTATATAAGCACATCAAAGTTTGTAGCCGGAACAGTTCTACTACACGGTGAGATGATGGTCAGATTTTCACGACAGTACTTTTAAAGCGCTTCAGCATTAGTAGCAGCGATCAAGCCGTATATTAAATTGATCCTATAGTCTCAAATCATTGTTTACCCAAGACTTACTGGCTGGCAAACGTTTTTCAGCTAATTTAGAAATATGGAAAAAAAAAATTAGTATGTCTTTCGTCAAATATCCCTCGATCCATTTCCAGTCGATGTTCACATGCTCTATTACTAAAAATGCACAAAAAACATATTCCAAGTCAGTTCCTTTGAGAGCATGAACAAGAAAAAAGACATCCTCCCACAGAAGTTTGTTCAAACTAATTTCTTCGCTGGTCAGTAGTTGGTCAATAGTTTTTCGGGAACATTGAAAACCACTGCCCGTGTCGCGACACTCGATCTCCTTATTGCAGAAAGATTATTAATGAAACATAAGAGAAGTACGAGTTCTAGTTGTTGAACATTTTCATGATTGGATCACTTAAATCCATCTGAAGTGCTTTACTACTATGCTCTTCATCCTCATTGCCGATATAAGCACCCCTGGCAGTAAACAACCATAAAGCATTTCAAATTCATTATCACCACAAAGTACCTATAACAGTTCAACACCTGAAATCTCGAATCCCTGGAATTTTCTTTTCGAATTTTTATGGAGAAGCACCCATCCGTACAATACAAGATTAACTTGGCACGACATATTCTACTATAAACACTTCCAGGGAATAATGGAAGCAAGCACACGTATGAAGAGTTACGAAGACAGGACTCAGGCGTAGAGTATTTCAGTGAAAATCTTCAAGCTCCTCATTTCCACTTATCAACAACCCAAACATGCCATCCAGCTACGACACGAAACCCTTTCTCGACACCCCGTTTACCTTGAAAAGGACAATTCATCTTGATTACACGTGGAAATTATTACAAGTATGGGAGCGGCTGCTTTCGGAATTCAGTGGCACTTACGCTCGAACCATCTAATAAGTGGCAAAAGTATACCGCTGTCTAACCACCTTCATTCTGAGAGCCACCTGACTGCTTCAAAAGTGCCGGTGAAGTTGTCTTAATAAATTATTTCGAAAGAATATAACAGATGACGAAAGGTTGGCCCTTGTGATGGAAGGAGTGCGAGCTGAGAGTTGTGTGATTAACATTTGATATCGAAATGATTAATGTATTCTGGTAAGAAGACAACCTCAATGTCAACAGTTTCCTGTTTTTTTCCAAGGCACTACATAAGTCGAAAATGTTGGTAGTCATTAGTTAGATCAATGCAACATTTTCAGAAAAACCATTAATTTTAATATAGGTATTATGACCAAGTACTTTCTAATGGAGGAAAGTTTGCCAAAAAAAAGGCTCTTTTATATCTACGATAGGTCAAGCGCCCGTTTCTAGCTATCCTTCAGGTGCTCCAGACATTATTTTAATTTTCCTTCAAATGTCTGTAGAAATAAAACCAAAAAAAAAGTCGGTGGTATTATTAACTCCGGCAGCCATAGTGACATTGGATATTTTCAGCATGAGAAATTTTTCGTCAAGAAAACATCCCCTATACGAAATCGCCTTCGTTTCCATTGCTACATGTGATGTAATGAAGCGTGATCCTGTCGAAACCACATGTCGACCAGGACTCGTTCATCCAATTCGGTTTTCATGTACCATTTAACGAAATCGAAATTACGTCTATCGACGCTTCAAACAAAGTAAATTTAGTGGGTGGTGTCACAAGAAGATTTTACGAACCAGGCATGGCTGTTTCTGGACGTGATTAATAAAGTATTTTTTTGAGAAATGAAGAACTTTGCCGAAAAAAAGATACTATTAGCTACTAAGATACTAATAGATACTATTTCTTATTGTTAGGACAATAGTACTCTTGCCTTTACAGAGATTCTATTTCTAACACCTCTGGATTCTTAGATCGCCGTTTCATAATCGTTATATTTTTAATGGATGACTTATTAACTAGATGTTAACTTTAAAAACTCTGCACCAAAGATTAGTCTTCTATCATTCTATAGATAAAATCACAATCACCATAATCTCGATTCGCATATACAAATGTATCCAATTTAATCTTGATTCATTGTGCATTGAGTTTCCGTAACCTTCTAAGCAACTATAAAGAAGTACTTTCTTCGATTATTCTAAGTTCTTCAGGCGTCCATCAAGGTAGACATACAGGACTTCTGAGATTTATTTATTGTATGAACATATTAATGAAATGTGGTACATTTTGTGCGACGATGACAGAAGTCAAAGAAATTTTGAGTGAAATACTATCGAAAAGTGAAAATGGATGAGACAGATGTAAGAACCACATTTTATGGTATTACCTATGGGGATGAAGGCGCTACAAACGTTTATAAAAGATTCCTTCTAAGGAGTTTGTTCTGAAATGTTTGTATTAATTTACTCTACACTATTATAGACTGCCAAAATAGCAGTGTCAGCCGCAAATGTTGCCATGGTTATGTTCTCATCAAGTGGTATGTCTCTGGTATATAGAAGATAGAGTCTTGTACCAAGAAAACTGGCTTGAGGTATACCAGCTATTTTCATTCGAATTACAATAAAAAATATTAGATGATAGAGTTTAAACGAAGCCAAGACGAACAACGCAGTGGTCGACCAAATGAGGTTACCACGCCAGAAATAGTGAAGAAAATCCATAAAATTGTATTGGATGACCATCGACTGAAAGTGCGCGAGCTAGCAGACATGTTAGGGATTTTAAAAAAGTGCGTATTTTGAAGAGATCGGAAATTCTCACTATATAGAGGCCATCGCAGCTATTTAATATCGCTTGGAAAGTTTATCGACCTAGGTTAGGTTTGGTTCAGAAGGTTGGACTGAAGCACTGAAGCACTGTGCCACAGTCCATTACGAGAGATCATTGCGGATCCATTATATTCCTTCGTATAAACCGGGCTATAGACTACTATTCCCAACATTGCTCTTCCTTATGAAGAGAGTAGTTCTCCATAAAGGAATCATCGCAAGCTCTGATAGATCGGTCAAGGAGAATTTGCCCAAGTACCACTACCTGGTATGTGTCAGAATTTAACATTCACACACTAGATGCTCAATTGTCGGTTCAACAATATACATATCTACATACATACATACTTTATTGATCAAAATTTGTCACATGTGTCATTTGTCACGAAATACATGGCCAGGAGATCAAAAACCAAAATCTTTACAACCGTATTAGCTAATGAATTTTTGCCATTGGGCGGATATTTTGGTAATTACTATAATTAGTTTTCAAAATGGTATATCTAAAAGAAGACTGTATTGTGTTTTCTTGGTTATGTCGGGTACTTCTGGGATAGCTCTCCTATTTTTGCAATTGCAATAACAAAGCAATACAATAAATTAAGTAGGTCACGTTCAAATCAATCCTTTAACAGTACACATTTAACCAATTACTGAAAATCTTATTAATTAAGTCAGGAAAAATAATAAACTTTATGATCTTGAGTAATTTACGACTCCAGATCCCGAATACGAACTAGATCACCAAACTCATCAAAATCAAATTCAACGAAAAGCGAAAACATTTTCCTTTTGATACAAAGATCATCGGATATCAAAGGAAACTAATACCAGAATAAGTCAAATAATTAGGCGCCCCATCGATTCGAATGAATCGATCTTTGCACATTAAGATGATCTTCTTTCGAATCAATTCAGTAAATTGTGGTAGTCAAATTGTTCGAGACTAGCCCTGAAATTTCAAAAGGGGTTTAATGCCAAGACAAACAGGCGTGCATCATAGTCAGTGGTTGGTGTTCTTGATCACATATCACACAAAATTTTGTATTTATAGGAAAATGAGCGCTTGGACTTCGATTAAACTATTTAATTACTGGCATCTCTTGATCAATGTAAACAAAGATGGTCTGACGTGTTAGAGAAATGCGATTTTATAGCCAATTGGGTACTTAAATCTGCCGTGCTATTCGTTTTAATTAAGTAATTGCAAGCGTATTGTGAGTTTTTTTCTGTCTTTGAACATGACCGTGCGAAGTTCAATTAAATGTTTTCCAGAATTATACTCCAGTTTAAGCTTCTAATACCGTCAAATTTATGATGTCAGGAAGATTCACAGTATAGAAAAATTAAAAGAAAATGAAATGTTCCATAAGGAAGTAGAAATTTATACGTTCTTGCTTTAACCTACCCCTCGCCCACAATATTCAAGATATTGGTTCCTCCTTAAAGAAGGCAAAAGTGTAAGAAACTCATATTTTCAAGAAATCCTGAAAATGATTTATTTTGATAGTATGAAGAAAGCGTGGCACATGACGTTTGTATGGTAGCTTAACATGAAAGAACACCTTCATATTGTATGTAAACTAGGTCATCCATAGAGAAAAAATTCAAAAATGTATTTGGAAAAAATGCTATTAGAACAACAACCCATGAACATTTGTTAAAATGCGTAAATTCGAATTTTTTAAACGCATATTACATATTTCTTGAATTATTAACATGTCATTTTCATTAATATAATGCTAAAAAAAATCCTAAAGAAGGTCTTCCATAAATCAAATTTTAAAAAATTTTCATTTTTGTTAATAATATATAAAATCAAACTCAAGCAATTTTTCATGACTTTCATGACAAGAATTACGTATGTAAGAAGACCACATTTCATTGAAAAGTATCATAGATAGTATAATTGATTGGTATTTCTAGAAGATAAATCAATGAAAAAATTATTGATTTTTAATAGTTATGCGTTTCAAATAATTTGAAATCCTATAAATCTATTTTGCTCTGTAAAATCAAAATTAGTTCGCTGATAGCCAGCGAACGATGCAGACGTATTGTCCACGCCAAATTACATGAACGAAAAACGATTTCAATCGATTAAAATCCACTCAAGAAAGAAAAATCAAACAGGGATAAAAATTGTCGTACCGGACTCATGGGGCCTTAACTTCTACGGGCTCTTTTTATAAGCGCCTAGAAATTGTTTTTCGATTTTTTAAATATTCCTCCAATAAGTGGGTGTGAAGTAGTTGCATATGTTTTTACGTATTCCGAAAAATATTTCTTCGGTCTCATCAGATATCAAATTTGCTTGAAAGTCTAGTGGTTTTAAGGTGGTTGTGTAAAGTTTAACGAATTCTGATAACTCTTTTTGGTCTAATAAGTTATTGGATTCGTTTTTATTTCCGCGGAGTACCTTGATCAAAAAGTTCCCGGAATAACCACCGTGTGGCGCTTTTATTGTTCCGATTTGAGTTCTGTTTTTTTTGTTAAGTTGGTACATCTGTTGTTGACATTCACTCTAAATCTTAGCGTCATAGCTTGACATTTGCAAAAGTTACGTAGCCAAGAGTACATCTATCTATGTGTGTGTTGGCGATTTTTTACAATTTTAGAAATAGATTTAAATTTGCAGCATCGAACGGTGCGCGAACAATGGAAATGTTGGAAAAGTGTTTGGGCAACGATTCTCTAAAGAAAAAGGTCATTTACCAGTGGAACAAGCGATTCAAAAGTGGTCAGTCAAAAAAAAAAAGGAATTGCTCACGGTTTTCATGGATAACAACGGTGTAGTGCATCATGAATTTTTGCTAGAAGGCCAGACAGTAAACAAAGAGTATTATTTGGGCGTTATGAGACGTTTGCGTGAAGCAATTCGCCGAAAGAGACCAGAATTGTGGGCAGAAAATTCGTGGATTTTGCACCATGATAACGCACCGTCGCACAGTGCCATCATTATTCGTAATTTTTTGACGAAAAAAGCAACAAATTCCATCCAACAGCCACCGAATTCACCTGATTTGGCTCCCTGTGACTTCTTTCTGTTCAATCGAGTTAAAAAAACCACTACGGGGAACGCGTTTTAGCAGCCGAGAGGAAGTAATGGAAAAATCGCAGGGAGCACTGATGGTCATACCGAAAACCGAATATAAAAAATGTTTCGAGGTTTGGATCAGGCGCTGGCATAAGTGTGTTGCAGTCGATGGGGATTACTTTGAAGGGGACAATATAGATTGAGATGAATAAACTTGTACTTTTAATTTTCTCAATAAATTCCGGGAACTTTTTGATCAAGGTGGTACATAAAAATTAATTTCAGAATTTTGCTACATTCATGTTTTTACGAATTCCAACATATCTAATCTCTGATGAGATATTGAGTTACTATGAGGCTATTTTTTGGCAGTTATAAAAAACATTTATGTACATATGATAAATATATAAATATGTAATAAAAATTGATAGTGGTTGCTAGGTACGGCGAACTTTACTATCTCACGAACGGTGTATGCTAAGAAGTATAAATTTGTTTTATATATAATACCTACATATGTAAGTGAAAATGAAAGATAATTTTCAAAATAAAATTCAAAAGAGGTGCTATGATTTTCGTCAGATATCTTAGGTATGATGAGACGTCTAATTAGCTTCTTCATTTGCATACTTATGAACTAGAACTTGCTTTCAGAATTTTTCCACATTCAAACTCTTAACATTAAATAAAATTAACTACACTCCTTTAAGTATCTTTAATTATTTGTGTATCTTTCATCATTTAGTAGGACAGATCATGAATTTTTTATTAAATTTCAATTGTTTTATTAAACAAATGGTATGAAAATTGACATTATTCATTCATATAAATAAATCATTGACAACGGGGGGTGATGCTCCTCTTTACTCGAATATTCAGAGGTCGCATACATTTTGAATAAATGCCAGTCATACTGTGGTTCACTGAGAAGAATTCTGCTAAAATAATGGCACAATTTAAACATACATATATTATTACTCGGTTGTGCGAAATTGATAAATTGTGCCGTATTTGCATCCGTTTTACCATATTGTGGTGTTATTATATATGTAAATAAAAAGAACCTAGATGTAATTTACAGAGCAAAAGTACTCAGCTAATCGATTTGATCAGCCAGTAAATTGGCAGCTGACTTTGTCATCAAATTTAAAATGTTTACACTATAGCATCTGTTATTATTTATGGATACTAAATGTTCTCTTTTTTTCCGTAAAAAATTGTCGATATTGAGTAATAGCAATGATTTTATAAGGAACATGGCTTTAGGGTTTGTCGACCCTAGATAATAAATACTGAAAAATGTTGGTATTCATATCTTAAGAGACGATTATTCCGGGGAAAATTTGAAAAAATAGGATAATGTGGATAGTGGGGGAGGTGTCAGAGGGCTGGAAAATATAATGTATGTAGACTTTAATGGCTTGAATCCAGATTCAAATATCCTTATATGGTTTAGTGTATAAGCGGAATATAACAAATATTAAACTATTAATGAAAACTCTGAGGCTCAAGTATAAGG
Organism: Beris chalybata; assembly: GCA_949128065.1. Taxonomy (NCBI): domain Eukaryota; kingdom Metazoa; phylum Arthropoda; class Insecta; order Diptera; family Stratiomyidae; genus Beris; species Beris chalybata. The sequence continues at coordinate 17,304,671 of OX421895.1, read as the reverse complement.
TACTAACAATTCTATGGTCACATAGAATAACAAGGTAAGTCGAAGAATAGTAACACGCGATAAGTGAGGAATAAGTGTACTGTAGTCATTTCCCAAGAATTATGTGCACTGTGAAGAAGTTATTATTATATGTTATTTGATCACATTGATGTCAACCAAAATTAATCAATCAATCAATATTAGTTTATACACTTATGTTTAATCTAATATATAAAAATAAGTCAGTTTTTTAGTCGATTTCGATTGAAATCTACACCTGTGCACCGTTCCCTCCCAAATTTTGCATGGACGCTCTCGAGACTACCGGACAGGTCGAGAACATAATTCTATATTCCAAAAATTGCTGGTTTGCGATTTGTTTCAACATTTAAGTGTTTTTCATATTACTAAATGGTAAAGTTGGACTATGGATGGTAGATTAAGGAGAGTGGATAGAGAATGGAGGATGGTGGATGGAGGATGGTGGATGGAGGATGGTGGATGGGGGATGGAGAAAAATGAAAAATGAAAAGTGAAAATGTCTTCAGTTCCTTGAGCTGAGAAATTGTACCCGAAACGGAAGTAATGTATCAACGGGAGAAATAGGCCCAATGGATAAACGGGAGTAACAGGGGCGATGGAACAACGTGAGCGTATCCGCGGTACTACTAACTTATAATTTATGATTTAGAGAACAGATAAGTCATTATCTTAACAGCTAAATTAAACGTAGTTAGAACAGCAAAGCAAGACATGACTATTTTAGTTACATAAATTCAAGGAAATCAAACACCGACTTATTCTCTATGGCCACAGAATTTAACTAAGACATTTTTCCTACAATGGAGAAAAAAATGTATTTCCTATTTTGAGTTTTATAAATACCACCTTTATACGTCTGGAACGGAAAGAATTGAAATGCAGGTGTTGATTTTTGGAAACAAATTTAAACAATTCTATTGGCCCATGATCAAGGCTGACCATACACACACATTGCAGGGAAGGACTAAACTAATACCTGCGTCAATAGTAAGCTTGGTGTACGTCTAGTTATAACAGTTTATGACTTCAGGCGTATACGTGGAATAGTAAATGCTCCGTGGTACGTTCGAAACAAGGATCTACACCGCGACATGCGAATAGAAGTAGTTGCGGACGTGATCAAGAAATATGCAGTAAGAACAGTGAAAGGCTGCAAACATATGCAAACACTGAGATAACAAATGTGCTGAATATCGACAACAACATCTGCCGACTACGACGAACCAAGTCTCATGAGCTTATGGCATAACATTTACGGGAATTTAATTGCATTTATAATAATCTTACCATAAACGCGTTTCTAAAGCAAGATTTCAAAATCATTCACCGCATTTCCACATGAGCCTTCATGTGCATTGGACGAGGCACATTAGCGCGCATGCGCATGTGGAAAGGACACATTTGCGTCAGTGTGCACTCAAATCGAGATGCGCGTACGTTTGTCTCGATGGCTGTTTAGTTTAGTTTAGTTGCAAAGGGATGTGCTTACAGCACGAATGTGACGTTTCCATATGCGCCTTCATGTGCATTGGATTAAGACACTACCCCAGCGGGAAAAAAAAGGGCTTCTGAAGAATGCATTTCGGAAACGTTCCTATTCAATGGATGGAACAATTACCATACTTTTCATACTAATTTTTTTTTCTGTAGAGTTGAAGGAGCGATTCTCTATACATTTTTCAGAATGCGAAAAAGACATATTGTAATAATCTTGCATATGCTACGATATTACATACAGTACATAATGCATTACTCATATTCCCGCTGGGACTGAACTGAAAATTTGGAAGCCCCCAACTCTGCCAAAAACATTCGCATCGAGCATTTGCTTCGATGGAGGTTTTTGACGCACATCAAAGGGATGTGCTTGTAGCATGCGTGTACCGTTTCCACATGTGCCTAGCGTTCATGAAGGCGCACATGACCCAGCAAACACAAATGTCATGAATCGGCTACTTTCAAAGTACAGAGTACTGTTCATGAGTCGTTCACTGAAATTTACTTGATAATATGAAAAATTTCAGTTATGTATTTTTTATGTATGCATAAGAAAACGTGTACGAAATTCTAGATTTTTTTCACATGTATATATGCATGATTGATGTATGCACGCATTCTATAAGAAAAATGTTGGCTTAGTATGAGTAACCCCTGAGCCTGGGTTTGCTGGAGAAAGTGCATATGGAAATGTGGCAATTGATCGACCATAAATTGATTGGTTATGATCAAGGGAGGTGTTTTTAGTGGGTTAAAGTCCCAGCAAAAAAAAAATTGCTTAGTTTTTCTTTCATTTATTTTTTGGAAATTTATTATGTACTTTGAAGTGAAAAGTCAATTACTTTCAAATGTTAATAGAGTAAGATCCAGTAAAAAAAATTTCACTGACTGGTTTTTCATTTTGGTACACATCTGCCAAACCCCTCATTGATACAGTTTTTCGATTACAGAAACCCTTCTAACCAGACAAACCTAATAATTGTGGTTTCGTTAGCCTTGTATTGTTCGCGTAGTCTATCATCGCATATCAGATAAAAATTCGCGGATCCTGCGTTCGACTAGTCTATGAAAGTGATTAATTGATGTCAGAAGTGGGATTACACACCAACGGAACGAAGCGTCTAGACTAGACACATTTGCGATATACATATGTATGTAAATAGTACTTTGTTCTGTCGAGTGATGGTTAACCTGAGAGTATAAATGCTGCATCCTCAGAGCGGGTTTGTAATGTGTTTGAATCCCACTGGATGAGATAGTTCTATGCTTTTTATTATATCTGATTTCTCACTACTCTGAACAATGGCCATTCTCAATTATCCTTTCAGCTTTTATAGCGCCTGGACGGGTTACAATGTATTCTTTAAAAAAAAAATCTGCCAATAGTCTGTGCGCAACTTTATTATTTTTCCGGCAGAAGTTCGGAACGAGTTCAATTCTAAGATGCGGTGTAGGCTAATATGTGACTGAAAACCTAACAAAAAGTTCGGAAGCAGTTAGAATATGGCGTAATATATGAATACCATGATTGGATCATACTCCGGGATGTGGTCTAGGGGTTTGAAAAAGGAAAAATCTTAAAAATAGGTGATTACTAAACCAGTCCGTGGAAGTGAAATGATATTGGATATCTGATCAGACCTGAGAGATATGGAAGAATTAATGAAAAAATGTACAATCACTTTACACCCCCTTAGGGGTAAATTTTCAAAAAATCTTGAAAACACTTTCTAGATATTAATATGATGAATCAGTAGAATAAAAGTGAATTCAATATTTTTGAAGACCTAGTAGATATGACGAAAATCGTGAAAATGAATGGCTTCTATTTTGACTGAACATTTTTTTTGCCCTCCACCCTTCCAAACTCCGTACTTCCAACCTTCCGTACGAAAGCAAGAACAGCTTCGATAAGGCCTTATACCAACTGTTGGTGCTGGCCTATTGAAACATGGGAAAATATGCGCCAGAGTAGTTCGGTAAGACCTTATCGAAGCTTTATCGATGTACGAGAATAGCTTCGATAAATAGTTAGTTTCCTAGTTGGGGTACGCTACTTCGCCTACTGGGAAATACAACTAACCCATGATTCTATTTTCTGATTCTATACATTTTTGTTAATTTTTAGATACACAAATATTTTTTAAATAAAATCGATGGTCCTTTACTTTCCATATTAGACCATTTTCGTGAAAATGTGGTCCTTTTAATTATTTAAGTGTGGCAACGCTGTTCCTTCCATAAGTTTCAAACTTTTGGTTCCCGATTATAAACTTTTAATATTCTACGATGATAACATCGAGACCAGAGTATACAAGTTATGAAAGTAATATTACCGTTAATAGATTCACTGCAGAAAATGTTGAAAATATAGTGTCAAGACCTCGTAACTTAAAATTCTAACGTTGAACTTTTCTCGTATATTAAAGTAATGGGGCCCCATGAAATTATTACCCACTTATATCATTCGTTCACGCGAATATTTGAAAGCGACAGAACAATTCTACCGTAAAACGATATTCACAAGTCTAGTGCATCATTATTCAAAGAAACTATTTAAATAATAAAATCTAACTTGAAACGGTATTCTGTGTATTAAAAATATGATTAGCTATTACCTTGTATACAATTATACTGCAGCCAACAATTTCCTTTCCTTGCATTTTACTTTCATTTTGCATGTCGCATACGGCACCATACGAATATGAAATATATATGCATGCGAATGGTGTGTTTCGTTATGTCGTATGAGTGCATGTGTAAAGTCGGCGCAATTCACCTTCGGTTTTCCTTAGATCTAAATGTATAACACAAGACCATGTGAGTTAAGTATATTGTCTAAAAAAAGTTTTCTAGTGGCTTTGTTCGTACGGAAAAGGTGAAAAAAAAGAAAGACTAAGAAGCCCTTTAGCCTCATGTCTTAATTATTGACAAAGTCCAACTATAGTCTGAACTATAACTAAGTCATACTACGAGTAGAATGTCGCAAGATTGCACAAGCATGTCTCAAAAACGCTTTGATGTGTGCAGAATACAACGGCCAGAATAAAATAGAATTCAATAGGCCCTGGTATGGTGAATGTAAGTCAGTATGTAACTATTATAACGCAACGAAATCGTGATGAAAATATTTGACTGGTTCGCGGTAATAACATATTTAAATTTTGCATGTATTCGTAGGACAGTGCCTACTTTCCAATGTCCACAGTAATTACACTAAATATCTGGAACTTTTCCTGCAATATATCTACTTATCACGCGAATAAAGTCGAAAGTTCTGAAATTACGTACAGGGTAAAAATATTTTAAGGGACATAGAAATGTGATATTTAGGGCATGCATGCAACACATACGGGAACATGACATCAGTACGATAATTATTAGGTCATTTGGTCAGGATTTTTTTTTTAATTTATAAAATCGTCATCACTTGACTTACAGAATGCAATGATCATCAACAGTACAATTGAGCCGTGCATAGGAGTTCGTTGATTAGGGATCGTTTACACCAAGGTATAGATAAAGCATAAGCTTCCCAGAAGGACCGCAAACATTATTGGTATAAAGCCTTTAAAAAAAATCTGTCAATGGACTGGGCTAAACTTTATTATTTTTCGGGTCAAAATTAGGGATGTAATATTTCATCAATCCTAAAAAATATGTCGATGCTTTGAGATGCATACAACCCCCTTTCATTTTAAGCGAAAATCGTGAAAATATGGTATATGCATTTCAGTTTTACTGATAATATTTTTCGACCCCCTCCCGAACACTAATAGATATTTTAAATTTTTGAATTGAAACTTCTTGACCGGTTAGTGAAATTTCACGGACGCGTAACGTTTAAGCACATTTCGTTACACGATAGAGAAACAGAGAGAGACAAAACGATGAAACGAAACTCGATGAAACGATGAAACGAAAAAGTGACACTGCGAGAGAGTGTTATTCCCTTCAGACTACACCCATAGAATTTGAAATACTACTCCTATCTCTTCCCCCTATTCACCTATCCCTTTTTAAACAACTAATTTCCCTCACCCCTCTCTCATCTCTTACTTTTCTTCTTACACCACTGTATACCCCCCCCCCCTCTGTGTACCCTTATCATTCCACCCCTCACCCTACATATTGTTCCCCCTCATTTACTTTCTCTATCTTCCATTCCTACCCTCCTCTCTACCCCCTACCCCTTCCTACAACACATTGAAAAACTCAGAAAATGCAAATTTTGTATTATTGTATTTATTTTGAAATGTCTCTCTCACTCTCTGTCTATTGCATTAAATCTCTCTTATTCTTTTTCTTTATTTTTCAAGAAGTTTCACTTCTATCATGTGCACGGTGCTGCACACGCTGTTTCTTAAACTAAATAACTTTTTCAGTTGATTTACATATATATACCGAGTTTTAACTTTCTAGCATATGCCAAAAAGTCAAAAATTTCTTTTGCTGTACAAGTTATAAAAGTGAGTTCCAGTGATCTTCCATTTGAAAATTTACCCACTTTAAAATGTCATCCTTACCTACCCACAGTATGGTTCTGGGGTCAATTATTGGTCAGTTAGCTCACTGACTTTAATGAGTTGATTAAGTCCTTCTGATCAAATTCCTGTAGAATTTTAAGGTGACCGACAAGGTCTCCTGCCTTGAATTTATTATACTGCTGTGGTCTTATGATCTCTTTCAGAGCTACCTTCTTTATTTTTAAGTGTAATGCGACCAAGCCTATCATAATATACATCCCTTAGTAATGCTTAGAATAGCGCGCCTCCGAATATTTTGCAGGACCCTGTGTGCTATGATTTGTTCAACCTTTGGCCACCACACCCCTTAGCGGCATATGTGACCATTGGTCTTATATAATAGCCTTGTAGGTCCAGCATACCATCTTAGGTCTGAGACCCCAATTGGTGCCACAGAGACTTCGACATGCCATAAAAGACAACCCAGCAAACAATTTCACGAGCGTTTACTAAAAACGATCGTTTCGCGATAGTTATACCGCACATGTACATAGGACATGAGCTCGCCGTAAAATGGTAATAAATAAACGATCAGTATACAGCGATGAGCATAATGGCCCATGCAAGGAATGTGCGGTATCGTAAACACCAAAATTCCCTTGAATCTATTTTTTTTTTCACTTTTTTTCTGTTCTAGTTTCCACCCTTGCAAATCGCATCGAGACTCTCAGTTGCCAGTCAAACATATTTCAATATTTTATTTCTTTTCTTTTTCCAAGTACGTAGAATGTTAAAGTTTTCGCAAAAGTGGTGTCCAAGTCATTTTTGAAAGCTCATATCTCTGGTAATTATATAGTAAAGCATATGAAAAAAATAACTTACTTACTAACCAAAATTCCCTTGAATCTAGATTTTTTGTCTTTTTTCTGTTCTAGTTTCCACCCTTGTAGTTCGCATCGAGATTCTGAGTCGTCTCTTCATCGAGACTCTCAGTCTTCTTTTCATAAGAGAATTATTTTTAACGGGATATAGTGTGTATGTAGTTGTACTCGCTTAACCACATTAACTCATTAATGAGTAGTGAAGTATGACGCTTCTCGGATAACCATTTTGGTATGCCCAATGAGTCGTTTTTAATTCATTTGCAAACTCGTAAACGAGTGAAAGGCTTGTAAATTATGACTCTTTTATGAATTAATTACGATACTTTTTGTTTGCTGGGAATGTTGTTAGTGTGAAGATGTTTCTAAGATGTAAGCTCCAATTCAGACAGTTCTCCAAGGTTTCATTCAAGTGTTTGTCATCGGAAGTGAATTTAATTGTAGTTCCTCTCAAAATCAAGGGCCTTAACTTCACCTTCCGTCTTCTAGTTAATGGCACTAAAATTATTTACATTTAATCCTTGTTCGACTTACCAGTGATTCACCGGCAGTAGTAATGTTCATCTACCAAAAGCTCAATATTAATTTAATTCCATTTTGTTATTAGGATATTCTGTCATTTACAAAGTCTATTTAATGTGAAAAAAAATTTTCTACGCTTTAGTTTTTAGTGTAAATAGCAATGGCTTCACAATTCTTTGATCCAACAATACATTTTACAGATACATAAGATCGGGGATTAGGGATTGTTTTTCATAACTCAGAAACGGCTGATGCTAAGAAGTGGAAACTCAGTACCTATATGCTACTAGAGTAATGAAAACTAGAAAAAAAATTCCAAAAGTCTTGGCGCAACTTTATTATTTTATAAGTAGAAGTCCTAAACGTGTTTAATGCTGAGATGCGGTGTAGGTGACAATGGGAATTGTAATTCATACAACATAGGGAATAATACTAATATTAATAAGAGGCTTTTTGGAATGTTATTTTTTAGGTTGTTGCTTCTTAGCATTAAACACGATTCGGACAAATACCCATAAAATAATAAAGTTACGCCCAGACTGTCGGTCGATTTTTATATTTGATAACTGAGCTGACTAGCAATATAAACCCGTCTTTAGACTTCCTGATTTTATTACTAAAATGATTTACCCACATTCTAGCATGTGCTAGACTTTCTATTTTTCACATTTTCACCATAAAAATTAGACTCATCTTGCAAAGTTGAAACTCAGACTTTATATAGAGTTGCCAAAGTTTTTTTCGTCCTAATAAGTATAAATAATTCCGATTATATCATATCTCTTAAGTCTAAATAGATAACGAATTGCGTTTTATCTTTTATATAACCATTTGTTAGATTTTTTGATAAATTACTAAAATCAATTTTAGTTCGAATATAAATACATAATACTCCATGTACACGTAGTAATAGTTTAGCATTCTTGTCCAACACTTTTTTCATCCCCGATTGTTAAGATTTTCATCTATTCGTGACATATTAATATAGTATCTTGAGGGAGGAGCTACAATACTCTCAAAATACAAACCATAGAGCTAGTGGAGACGACAAGCCACCGGTTTTGTATAAAGCGCTTTGAAGCTAAAAACACGGTGAAAAGTGAGGCAAAACAGGTTGGTTATATCAAATTGTCGTTGTTTCAGCGTGTGAGTGAGTGAAACAAAACGGGAGCCTTATGTCAATTTATTGTTGTTTTGCGTGCAAGTGAATGCGACGACGTCCGCCTTTGACTCAATCACTGCTTGTCATCTCCAGTATACATATATCACTATGGTCCAACCGTTTTGGCAGGGAGACCCAACAAAACCCACCCTTCAAATAAACGAATTCTAGAATGCCACACAAAAATCATTGTTGTTTCAAACCGCGACATCAATCGAGTAGCAACATTCACTTTTCTTTGGCATGTGTGCAAAGCAGCGACTATCGACCTTTGTGTTTCGCGTAAGAAGCAATTACCTCTGACTCAGAATACTCTATGATGTAAAGAATAACAAGCCATAAAGTAAATCTATGAAGTTATATTTAGAAAATATTTCATATAAGATTGTCATTTTCACAAAATATTGAAATTAAGATATGTATGTGACACACGAGTACCGACTGTGCCTAACAGCTGGTACGTTTTGAAGGGTATGAGTAATTTCGATAAAGCCGACCATATGCTTGAGTTGGCACAGCAACGGACAACATTTCGAAGATTGTATCTCGCCCGAACAGAGGAATAGAAGTTCTTAAAGATCTGAAAGATTCGGGCACACAATCATATTTGTATTTCTGCAATAGAGTTGCTCCCAGCTACATAAGGCTCATCATGTTTTATTTACTATTGCCTATACCAGAGGACGAATCGATGTGACAATCCCGAGATATATACGTGTCAAGCCAGAGTCTCAGAAGCAGTCGGACTAATTCTGCACAGTTCTCAGATAGAATTAATGGGAAATATCTTGTTCCGATACATGCTGACAATTTTTTAATATCAACCGACAGCATCATTCAAGTGGCTTTGCAATCAATATCTAATTACAGTGGTTTTTCCACTTGTATAGAATTTTAGGGAGTTTCGAGTTCAACTGTCCAGTACAGTCAACTGTGGTGTTAACCTAGTCCGCTTTGAGAAAAACGTCAAAGTAAGGTCGCCAGCATTAGAGTCCTTGCAGCTCTAGTCTGTTAATAGCAAACATTTTTAATTTCCAATCAATGATATGAAATCGAAGTTATTGTTGTAATTCACATCATCTGGCTTCTATAGGTCTCTGATTTAAATCCGGCTCCACGGATCTACGTATCAAAGTTTCAACTTTCTACCAGAAGCCATTCCTGAAATACAAAAAAAAAACACATCACACCCGCGTTTCTTGCTTTACCTGAACACTAGGATCCCTCTCTAAGCAATCTACCATATATAGCCCTTAATTTTTCACTTTCTATTTTTAGCGAATTTCAAGAAATAGAAATCAGGATATTTTGCTTCTCGCCTTTTACACCCACAGATTTACACCTCTATTACCGAAATTTCACCCAAAGCCATTTAAAAGATTCCTCCCAATCTTTCCATCAAATTAATTTGAGTTGACCTTTGTTTGCCTCCGTTGCTCGCTGTTCAATCCTGTAAATGCAAGCGGTTTTCAGTATTACTTCCCGTTACTCGTTAAAGTTTCAGATGAAGGGGCTTGAATTATTACAATCACAAACGACCTGGAAACAGAGATTTATTCAGGCGGATTCTCGGAGATTATAAGGAATGGTTGTAGATTGTGTTGTTGCATGTTTACGTGTTTATTTAATTTTTTCTTTTTTTTTTTGTATTATTTTCCTTTTTAAAAACTGTTCACAATCCCCTCCCCTCTCCATTTACATTTTACATTTATTAATAACTTTTATTTATTTTTATTATAATTTTTTTTTTTTTCTCGTTATTAAAATATTTGAAAACGATATTTCTCGGTACGACCCCTTATACCAGTTAGTTGCACTGACTGGGGAGTACCTTTGGGCTACGGTAATTTGATTGGACTCTGAGCCTAATGTCAGCATACATGCATGAGTATGTTGACTAGGTGAAAATTTTTCCAGTTCATTGAGCTGAGTGACAGCATTTTCACCAGTTCTCTAAGCTGAGAAAGTGCGCCCAAATGGGGATTTCTTCTACAACTCTCGAGTTGGGAAGGAACCGCCCATTTTGCATGAAGGGACTAAATCTATTATTATTAACAGTGCGTTGCTTCCCGTTTCCCATCTATTTCTGAAGCTCGTAGTGCTTTGATCATGTTCTTCTGTTGCTCTAGTTTATCCGTTGCTTCCGCAGCTCCCGTTGCTTCATTGCTTCGGTTACTCCTATTGCTTCTGTTGGTGCCATTGCACTCGTTGATTCGTCGTTTCTATGAACGGGCTTGAATAGCGCGTTGCATGTCGTTTCTCGTTTGTTTCTGTAGCTCGTAATGCATTTTTATTTCGTGCTCCCATTGATTATGTTCTTCTGTTGTTCTAGTTTCTCCGTTGCTTCCGCAGCTCCCGTTGCTTCATTACTTCGGTTACTCCTATTGCTCCTGTTGGTCCCATTGCTTCCGTTACTTCGTCGTTCCCATTCTTCCGTTGCTCCCATTACACTGTTACATTGCTCCCATCAGTTCCGTTGGTAACGCAGTTCAATTTTATGAAGTGTGCGCGCTCATACCCCGAATATTCGATTTTACTATGTATATATTAATTCAGAAACCTTCACTGGCATATGCTTAACAAATCACCAAAGTTTCGTTGCAATCGGATCAATGGTTTAGGAGTGCATACGGAACAAACAAATAGACAGACATTCAAAGATAAAAATTATCCATTTACTGAGGACTTAATCATAAAATTACACACATAAATCGTCATACAACAGCCTGCTGTTGAAAATTTATCTATCCTAGAGGGTTGTTTTAATTTCCTGCAGTTTGAAACCTCCAACTTTACCATTTGTTAATAGAAACGCATGTTGTAAAAGAATACCGAACGCAGCTTAATCAGAACGAAAACAAGAAGAAGAGATATACTTCCGGGTCGTGTGTGAGCATTCGTGTACGCGCGGTTATCGCCATCCCAGCTAATCGAAGATATTATTTTGTTAAATAAATGGTTATATCCAATCGTGTGTTTAATTGAAAACATTCTAACACGCATAACTAATACACCGATAATTAACGAAACTGGCGCTTTAATATATGAAATACACTCTAATATTGAAATAACTTGCGTATCACCAATTGTAAAATAATGTTACTAATGCAGTTACGGGCACCAAAGTTTCATCGCAATCGTATGAATGGTTTAACATTTATTTTTATATGTAAGATATACTTAAGTAAAATCCGCCTACCTTGTTATTGTTACACAAGTTGTTCCGAAACGCCAAATATAACCCACCTAATTAAAACATTCGACCTTGATATTACCCTTTACTTCGGTGAATTCATTAATTAAATGTCGTACATGGTGGCCGCACTGGGAATATTTGAGGTGACATAAAAACGAATTTTCCGTCATGTTTTCCAAAATTTTTCACTTGTCCAACCGCATGTTCGTCGAAATGAAAAATCATCCACCCGAATGTAAATTGCCACAAAAGTCCGGTGTCCAATATCAAATCAATTTCGCTTAGCGCTTCCGAATTCGATTCTTGTGAATCACCTTCGAAGCTGTTTTCCGCACAATCCGCCGATCCTTGGGGAAAGCTGTTTACCGCACATGACGGCAATCCCTTCGAAACAGACAAATTTTCAATATTCGGTTGAATTTTGGCGAACAACTAACCCCGCCCCCCTGTAACATATTGCGCCCACCAGGCCACACACCAACTCTAACGAGACAAGCAAACATTTCTCGCTGTTTCTAATCGCAAAAGAAGACGCCATGTCTATAGCATCGTTCTGTTGGGAATGCCCCTGCATAGTTTGATATGAAAACAAATTGCATGGCCCCATTTTCATTTTGCTGTTCGTCTGATGAATTTTCATTTTCGTTTCAAGTCAAGTCATCAGCTCTCGTCTTATGTTCTATGAGAAATGTCCTTTCGTGGTGCCCATCCATAGCATACAATGTCTAAGATTCTGCAGGGCGTCGAGAGCCTTCCAAGTCCTTGCCAACAAGGAGGTTGAGCTATTGTCGTTCTGCAAAATGACATCTTGGCTGTATTCCGCGCGCTTGAAACGCTCACGATGGCAAATTGGGTTAGCGATGGACTTGTTGTGTTTGTCTTTTGATTTTGCCGCGAGATTTCTGTGAGTCCTTGAACTCCGGGATAGCGCGAAATTATGCAAACAAGCCTTCCGCATTGGGCTGCAAAAAGGACCAGAAAATAACATAAAAAAAAAAAAAAAAATTGCTGAACTATATTTTTGAAGTGCTTCGATGAGGTCAGCCTGACCCAATAACACTATCAAGAAATCTGGGGGAGGTGGTTTGGCCGGCAAGAAGATGAGTAGTTCGGTGTGATTACTTAGGCTCATCCTTGAAGTACTGCGGACAGGAAGGAAGGACCTTATCTTAATGGAGTTTGGTTAACTAATTGAATGAGGAACCCAATTCAGTGGCACTGATGGAAATTTGAGCGATTGGAGCGTTGACCTGATGTCTCGAAACATCAATCGTAAGACGATTATAAAAACGTAAATCCAGAGTTTATCCTCAATGCCAAGCAAACTCCTTTCATGTGCCTGTATCTGGATATTTTAATCTAGTCAGGCTCGACTATCTGATGCGGTAGCACTTGCTATTTCTGATGCTCATTAATGCAAGATCTGATAAAATAAACATTTTTAATAGTTTATTAGTGCCGAGCATGTTGTTGCCAGGTCGAAATAACAGTTTATTGTATCGTGTATCGAACTAATTAATCAATACTGCATAAAGGGTTTTGAACCGTGCGTGACATACAGCCGGTGTTCGTTATATCAACACAAGTCATTCAGGGATCACTTCTTATTTGCACTTGTGTTTATGCTGCCGTCAGCTTAGTTCACACATGGAATTTGAACAGGTTTGTTATGGTTAAATAAGGTGGAAAAAATCGGTGACCTTGGCAGCCTAAATTTGTAAGTGTTGCTGGTCTACTAATCCAGAGGTCGAGAGATTCAAATTCCACCTAAGTCAAGCGAACATCTTTTGAAGGTGATGAAATTGTGCAACACCCAGAATGGAATAAAATATGAAAAAAATCTGCCAATAGTCTGTGCGCAACTTTATTATTTTTCCGGCAAAAGTTCGGAACGCGTTCAATTCTAAGATACGGTGTAGGTTACTATGTGACTGAAAACCTAACAAAAAGTTCGGGAAGTGGTTAGACTAGGGCGTAACATATGAATAACATAATTGTGTCATATTCCGGGATGCAGTCTAGGGGTTGAAAAAAAAAGAAAAACTTGTAAGTAGGTGTTTATTAAACAAGCCTGTGAAAGTTAAAAGATATTCGATACCCGATCAGACCTGAGAGATATGAAAGAATTCATGAAACAGTATATAATAACTTTACACCCCCTTAGGGGTCATGAAAACACTTTCTAGGTATTTACATGGAGAATCCATAGAATAAAAATGAATTCAATATGTTGGAAGACCTAGTAGATATGACGAAAATCATGAAAAAATATGCATTCTATTTCCACTGATTATAATTTTTGCCCCCCTTCGGAACGCCAATAGATATTCAATTTTTTTTTTTCATCAAATTTGCTGTTTTAGTTAATTTACATATACACACAAAGTTTCAACTTTCTAGCATAAGCCGTTCTATAGTTAAGAAAAACACAAAAATTATATTTTTCCAACATTCCGCTACTATAGCTCTACCTAAATACTAAGTTTAAGGTTTATATCATTTCAGGTTGTTAAGATATAAGCATCGGAACTTTTCCTTCTCACCCTCTCCCACCCTCACCCTCACCCTCTACACCCTCAACCCCAATTTTTTTTCCCCTAATAGGGTTCAATTAGCGCTACTTCTGGAAAAAATTTTAAGCATCTATCTTACACCGTTCTTGAGATATGAAATGTGTTTTCTTTTAAAAATTCTTATCCCTTCCACTTCTATGCTCCACCTCCCACTTAAAAAATTTTACTTAAATCAGTTTTTATTTGTCGACCTTTATTGCCAAACCGAATTTTATTTGTCTTGAGCAATTTGTTAATGAGATATCGTAGTCTTAAGTTTTTCAGCCCTCAACCCCATACGCAATTGCCCCCACCCAAAATTTTTTTTCCAATCTGTTCTCCTAGTATAATATATATTATATATGTATATTATATTATATATATATTATATATGTATATTATATTATATATATATTATATATATCTTAAGTTTGAAAAGGGTGCCATTCACGGTGTAGGAGATATGGATTTTAGAATGTGTCTATCTCGGCTTTTTTGGGTTTCGGACGCATTATATTTTCCCCCACTCCCACACCCCTTGATCAATATTCACAATTTTTATGCAAATGGGTTTACTATTAGAGATCTATAGAAATTCTTAGTTTCAGCTTCCTATCATAAGTGGTTACTGAGATCTAGAAACCAACATTTTCCGTCTAAAACGCTTCTCCCTCACACCCCCAACCCTAAAAATTTGGTCACTTCAAGAAGCCTACCCCGTCTATTCGTAAAAAAAAAATTCAAGTTAATATCTCAAGGCGTTTGGGAGCCTCCAAACGATTTTGCTTACGGCGGACAGACGGACTGAAAATTTTTATTGCTTTTTTCGTGTCTACTAGTTATGAAACGACAAAATAAAAATTTTCAGGGTAGCAAATTTCATAATTCATATCCACGAATTTAAGGAAACTTTTTCATAGCGAATTATTGTTGAACTTTAACACTCAGTGATATAACATCAATTTAGATGTTAGGGTCACAAGGTTTTGATCGTATTTGTACGATTTTAATTAAATTATCTTAGAAATCTTTATGGTCGACTATATAAAAAATTTCAAGTTTCAACTAGCAAGCATTAACTGGTCTGGAGAATACACCTCCTTACACATCCAACAAGATAAGTAATTTCAGTTTTATCCAGGAGTGGTGACAAGTTTTTTTTTATGTGCATTCATGCCGGTGTTTGTATGCCAGTGGCGTATGCACGCGTACACAAATAGTGCATAGTTCTACCTTTCTTTGACTCGCATGCAGATAACCTGTATTAAAAAAAAATATAATGTCGTTCTATTTTCCACACCACACATGCCGTGATATACTTGCTTAAACCCTTATTACAACAAAGTAGATACAATATTTCTCCCGTTGTGATGTATGGTTATTACATAAATTGCATGAAAGATTAGCTTTGAATAATACTTGATTGCTCATTCAATTGACTGCATGCAATAATCAATAATTTCGATTCGAATTTAATGTAATCAAAACTACTCTAATTGATTGGAGTGATATCTGACTTATTTTAAATCTTATAATTTGAATGAAAAAACTCGTATAGCCACAGGATTAATAAAATTAAAAAAAAAGAAACTTTAACATGTTGCCCGCAGTATTGTAGGGATTCCCTTCTCTGCCAGCATAAAGTACAGCACCTAACTACAGGTAAGCGAGAATTAGCGGATTTAGATTCGATTTTTAATACTGAATACCTATAAATTCAATTATGCAAGCTAATAATTTGAGTATTTTTTTATCGACTTTTATTTATTTTATAGCTTGATAAAAAATATGGTTATGTAACTCTATTCTATTAAAATAATATTCAAGAGGTTAGTGAAGGTGGGAATATTTCTTAACCCAAGAAGGTTTCTGGCGCTTCAACATAAAACCATATATTTGAAGCCATGCAAGATTTAAGAATTAAACCACACCGCAACCAAGCTACTATTTCAGTGAAATATTTACCTAGAATATTCCAATCGGGGAGAATTATAGAGTTAAGTGGAACTTATAAAATATAGAATTTAAAACCACGAAATTTCTAAGGATTTTCTAATGAAGGAGTAAGAACAAATGATGGATAAAGTTATTTTAAAGTTAAATATGCGGTGTAGTAGTCTGGGTGGCTTAGTGGCTACAGCTCTTTCCTTCAGTGCACCTGGTAGCAGGTTCGAATCGATTGGATTCCGGTCTGCCAGTTCAGAATTTCTTACTTATATGTATTTATTATTTATATTTAATATTTAAAATATTTCTTTTGCAGTCAGCAAAAGTATTGTCTATTTTTACTTAATTATTTTAATCATTTAATAATGTTATTAATTTAATAATAAAGTACTAAATCAATTTCAAAACTAAAAAAAATCAACAGTCTGGGCGCAACTTTATTATTTTTCCGGCAGAAGTTCAGAACGCGTTCAATCCGGGGATGCGGCGTAGGCTACTATGTGACTGAAAACCTAAAAAAAAGTTCGGGAAGCGGTTAGAATAGCAGTGTGTAACATATGAATTATATAGTTAGGTCATATTCCGGGATGCGGTCTAGAGGTTGAAAAAGAAACAAACTTAAAATTAGGTGATTATTAAACAAACCCGTGGAAGTGAAAAGATATTCGATATCTGATCAGACCTGAGAGATATGGTGGAATTCATGGAAAAGTATACAGCCACTTCACACCCTCTTAGGTGCCAAACGCACAGCCCGCCAGTGGATCCGTTGTTATCCCGCATGTAAGGTAAGAAGTATCAAAACTACATTTTAGGTAAACCATCCCACCAGCCTAACAAACTGCAACAGTTTGCCTAGCTTAATGTTTGCGAATTCCCCCAAGTCCATAGGGAAGAGCGAACCTAAAGGCGCCCATAGAAGAGCACCCATTCATGTCATTCTTCCATGAGTGTATGGGTCTGAATAGTATTGAATGATTGCCCAGCAATCAATTTCACGAGCGTTTACTAAAAACGATCGTTTCTTCGCGATATGGGTCTGCCTTAAAGTACGTTCCCACCTCCAAGCCAGACCAGTGCATTCGCAAAGCATGTGGAAATACTTTCCTAGTCATCGGGTTCACTACAGCTGCGGCACAGATCTGCAATATCCGCAACACCCAGTATCTGGCGTGCCGACAGATCAAGCAATGGCCCAATCGATTGTCAGTAATTAGGATACGAAGGTCGAAGAGTATTCCCACCTTCGGTTAGGTTAAACTTTGTTCTGCTCGCACTTAGAGTCAGCCAGAGCTGCCTAGCCTCGAGAAATGATGTGAGGACTGACCACCTCCTGTGTCCGATATGGCCGTCACGTAGAAATACGATTTTCCGTAAACAGGACTATCAAAGGAAAAAACCTCAAGGCATAAAGGATAGAGCTGCAACGCCATAAAAGTGGAATAACAACCACTGTCCCAGTTGTAAATAAGAAATTTCACACACGCACTTTAACAATGTCATCGTTTGTTTATGTTCTTACCAGGTACTTAAAATCCTTTACCTTGAATGCTAAATGATCGCGAGAAGTTTCGAAACAAAGTTTCTTCTAACTCCCATTAACGGTAACGTTACAGTAGACCTATCGATTGCATATACAAGTATAAGCTTTAATTACAAAAAAAATCTAAAAAAAACAAGTCATGTGGGTCATGAAACTTCGAGCTGGTAGTCTCATGGCACAACTTTGCTATCGTAACTTTGCCAGTAGGGTGAATCCACTCCTAACCTCATTCTTGCTTTCGTTGAAAATTTTCATAGTTGTACACCCAGGCCACAAATCCCGTGCCATAAATCCATTCGTGAAAGTAGCCTAGTTCGCTGCTGTTGTGAAAGACCAATGCAGGCAAATAGCATGTGGCCAGTAAATCAACAGGACATCGAGCCGACTATCGAACCCCCCACCCCGTTTCTTTCTTACTCTTTTCCCCATTTTTTTTTTTTTTTTGCTGCAGAGTTGAAAAGTGTCCTTTGACAAATGTCGTTGGTTATGTCGCCACTATTGTCGGTTCTGTTGTTCCAAGATTTTAAGCAATGCATTTATTCATGTGCAAAATGCGACATAACAACTCAACCAAGCAAATCCTTGCCGCCATAATTTTGCAGATCCTTCGGCGACGGAAAAACGCACTGGAAGAAGGCCAACTTATGCGAAATGCAATCAAGAGTGTTCACTACGTGATAATTTAGAACGAGCTAATTTGATGGATTAACGCCAGGAAATTGTAGTTTTTTCTTATGGAAATTATCTATAAATTTATAGCTTAATTGTCCGGATATTTAGCACGGCAGCTCGTCGTCTAGGAGCCCTAGTAACCCAAAAAACAGTGGCTAATTATTGGAGCACTTTAAATGTTCGAAATATTTAGCTGGCTTCCGGCTCTCACACACCTCCTAAGAAACTTCGGTCTAATAAAGTTGAAAAGAAGGAGTATAATATCCATGATTGTTTTTAAATTATGAAATTTATACAGTGCAAATGTAAGCAGTTTTTGTTGCTAATTACATGATATATAGAAAATAGTGTAAAACTACATGTTAATGAAGGAGAGAATATTCTTCTTTACTTTTACATCAAATGGGTCCACTGAGGCCGCATTGAACAGAGATTTTAAGACCATTTGCCACCATCTATAATCTAATCTAATCTTATCTACATCATATGAAAGTTAGTTCGATTCCCTAAAAAAACAAACTGCACAGTCTACGGTTATTGGTTTTAAAGGTACAACACTTTACTTGAGTGGGAATAGGTCTGAATGGCTTTTCTTTGCATCCCTGTATATCCTCCCTTTTCTTTGCCTACCTGTATATATATTGAAAATTTACTATAGCAGTACACCATTTTTTTCCCCAAAATAAATGTATCATGGAATCACCCCTTGATTACTTTCTGATACAGAACCGGTCAATCGACTAATCTTCGTCAAATGTGAATTGCTTTCATCAACTCTTTTTGTGTATCGTTTCCGAAGTGAACAAATTATCCAGTGCAATTTAAAGAGAGGTGGCATCGAATCGCAAGTACGCAGCGGACGACTGACAGAAAACCAAACACCTCTTTCCATCTATACTGCTCATGGGCGAAAATATAACCGATTTTTTCAATTCTTAAGGTCTTCCTAATTTTCTCAGCTACGGGAAAAAAAAATCTTTAAGTTTGGGAAAAAACTAGAACGATTTTAAACTAGCCTAATGTAATTTTCACATGTGGTAATTTAGGCAAAGAATACCCGAATTACCCGTTCAATGAGCTCAGTCCATTTAAGTGTGACATACAGTATTTTATTTTATACAGGACTAAAAGCGGCTATGCCTACTTTTGTATGATGCTATGCCACCGAAACTGCAAAGACAGCGGTTTCCAGTCTTGCTTTCTGTTGCTCGTTGTGCTCCGATTGATCATATTGAGCGCCCGTTGCTCTCGTTACTCCGTTGCTTCCATTCATTTGTTGTACCATTGTTCACTTTTTTCAAAAAATTATACATTTTCTGAAACCTTATAATAAATTTATACAGAAACCGTCATACAACAATCAGCTGTCGAAAATTTGTTTATATTTGAGGTTTGTTTCTATTTACACCAGTTGGAAAAAATAAAATTCAATTAAATTTTACTATTTGATAATCGGAACGCATAACTAATACACCGAAAATGTACGAACTTCTGCTAAACTATGTATGTGAAGCACTCTAATTTGTCGAAACATCTCGCGAACCACCAATGATGACCAATGATGATGAAATGATTTTACTAATGCAAAAACCTTTGCATGGGTAGACTAAACAAATCACCAAAGTTTCATCACAATCGGATGAATGGTTTAGGAGCGCATACGGGACAAACAAACAAACTACCAAACATTTATTCAGTTTAATATATAGAGATTTTTCCTTGGCTGCAACACAATGTCAGAGCTGATTTATATAGAAAAATTTTGGATAGTTGTATATTTAAAAATCTCAAAAACCGTTTACCTCAATCTGTAAGAAATCTCTTTGTTATTTCTCAGATTATGCTGAATTTGACGTACCTAAATCACATGACAATTGCAGGACCGCCAAGATCAAGTACACACAACGAAAAAGCATGTCTTACCAAACCGCCCAGCAAACAATTTCACGAGCGTTTACTAAAAATGATCGTTTCGCGATAGTTATATCGCACATGTAAGACATGAGCTCCCCGTAAAATGGTAATAAATAAACGATCAGTATACAGCGATGAGCATAATGGCCCATGCAAGGAATGTGCGGTATCGTAAACACCAAAATTCCCTTGAATCTAGTTTTTTGGTCTTTTTTCTGTTATAGTTTCCAACTTTGTAGTTCGCACCGAGAGTCTCAGTCGTCTCTTCATCGAGACTCTCAGTCTTCTTTTCATAAGAGAATCATTTTTAACGAGTATATAGTGTGTATGGACTTGTACTCGCTAAACCACATTTTTTCTAATTCATTAATGAGTCGTAAACAGTTACTGTTCTCGGATGGCCATTTTTGTATGCCCAATGAGTCGTTTTTAATTCATTTGCGAACTCGTAGACGATTGAAGGCTCGTAAATTATGACTCTTTTATGAATTAATTACGATACTTTTTGTTTCATGGGAGTTTAAAAACTCCACACGCACACCATTACGCGACTATAAAAGCCGACGAGGCAGTAGCAGCAGCAGCATTTGCTCCACTTGGTTAACCGAGCATAAACTTATGGATCGCCGGAAACAACCATCAAATTGCCTAACCAAGATAGAAAAAGCTAAAACGAATCTACTGGAAAAGGATATCTACGAATTTGTTCGTTATCCGACAATTAGGACGTCTCGTTTTGCTAAAAGATACCTATATTAACTAAATGTAGATAGCTCTGAATGTTTACGTTTATCGCACCACCCGTCGTGACGGGAAGAAACAGTTTTCTAAGGAACTAATGTAGAAAGTAAAGAGAGTCGAACTTATGTAAATATTGAATTTGTAGGAGAGTCAGTTCGATTCAAAGGTCAAGTGGTAGTGTATTATACTAGGTCATGTAAACATTGCTTCGGCGATGTCGTGGGTTCAATTCCCACTCTATGCATAAAATTATTTATACAAATTTTTCAGTTGCTATTGGCTTTGAAATTAGTAATATAAATTGTGAACAGCGCGGACTATTTAATAGGAACACTACTAAAGTATTTAAAAATGAGGAGATAAATTCTGTTTATGTTCTTATCAGATTCACTAACAGCATCAGAGATACCAGACAGAAGTTGATTTGTTCTAGGCAACATTGCTATTCCGGTAGATAATATCACAACCACGAACAGCACTAAAAAATTATTAACACCTACTACATAGTACACTGCCATACCCGGTCCGATTTCTGAGCTCCCATTCCTAAGCTGACTGGACAGTACACTACAGACTACAGCGTATTAAAGGCTAACAGTTGGGAGTCCATAAACAAAAATATTGAAAATAAATAAAATTTGAGTAGGAACTAAACTATTTAATAAACAAGCTAGCATACCGCGAAAAAAAATTGTTTTCGTGTTGAATTTCGTGTTGAATTTTGTGTTGAATTTCGTGTTGAATTTCGTGTTGAATTTTGTGTTGAATTTCGTGTTGAATTTCGTGTTGAATTTCGTATTGAATTTCGTGTTGAATTTATTCAGCCACCAAAGGGATTTCAAATGAGGAATATAACCAATCAAGTAGAGTTTAAAGTTTGAAATCTCACAATGAAAGTCAGTTATGCATAATGTCAAAATATATTCAACTCTAAAAAAAAAACTATAATTTCCCAATTCACTATAAATCGCATTACAAGTCTAGCATCTTGAGTGTCTCACAAGGCAACGTTCTTAACAAAGTGCCCAATCAATTGGGCCAATTTTAAATTTGCTATGTGACCGAACTATTTGCATTTTAAACACACTTAGCTTATTGTACGCTACATTCTCGATTCCCAGTACGAGTTGTCGTTAGATAGTGTTCTACTAAAGTAAACTTTAATTACGTTTCACAAGCCTAAGGTACATGGAGGTTCGAGAAGGTAACCAAAAGTAATTAGTTTCTTTATTACAGACTCGTTCGAGATGCCTGATCCGAATTTAATTTAGTGGTAGCGCATGGGATTTAGATATGTGATTGTAAACTGACCTAAACTTCAATACTGGCAATGGTCCAATCTTCTCTCATTTGATATCTACGAAATTGTTACACTTAAAATCTCGAGGTGACCATCAATTATCTTCGGTTTCAAACTCATTGGCAGTTGGATAGATCGGCTTCTTGAGTTCGAAATTGAATTGAAATAATTTCAGATCTATTGGGATTTCGATACGATCTGAAGTGATTTATTGGTTTTGTGTTTATAAATTTTGAGTTTTTAAATAGATTTTTACGTTATAGGACACTCACAATACTATTGTTGTCATGAATACATTGGGACCGCTTATTATTTCTGTTTCTTTAAGCTATTAAATTAAGTGGGCGCTTAAAATTTGAGGCTGATCAACAAACATCTCAGTACTTCTTACATATAACTTTATTTTGAAGTTTCC
The DNA here is from genome assembly GCA_949128065.1 of Beris chalybata. Lineage (NCBI taxonomy): Eukaryota > Metazoa > Arthropoda > Insecta > Diptera > Stratiomyidae > Beris > Beris chalybata. The sequence goes on along the minus strand of OX421895.1, from coordinate 17,281,842 downwards.
TAACTGATTTTTTTTAATGTTTATTTTTCAACAGCTCAAGTAAATAAGCTAAAGTAAATAAAAATTCATCTTTTTTAAAAAGATACTTCAAAGAATATGCATTACATATCCTAAGAAGTAAAATATAAAAGTATCTGCAGATACATACCTAATCCAAAAAAGCTCTAAGAATTTTATTGGTTAGTTTAAAAAAATTGGAATAAGACATTTTTTGAACTATCTAAAATCAATAAAAAATTGATTACACAAAAATTACTCAATATCTTTCTTAAATATCTAAAATCAACAACAAAAGCAAAAACAATTTAAATCTAAATTCAGTATTTCCTGTTTAATTTTAGATGATTGTCAATTTTTTAGATATTTTCAGTAAAAAGGTTTCGAAGTTTGGATAATTTTTTCTTTATCAAATTTTAAGCTCTTACTTCTTTGAAGATACGTGTTTTGAAATTTGGGGCTTTGTGTTTGCGAGTTTCTTTAACGATATGGATTTTGAGATTAGTTTTTCTGAGATTTTTTCAGTATTTATAAAACATAATTTATGCAGCCTTAAACTTAATTCCTTTTAGGATTTCTTGACATCACTCCCTAGGAAATGGATAGTGGTTGAAATTATTTTCACGAATTCTGCCAAAGCTCTTAGTTCTTAGTTCATCATATACAATCGCAAGTAGGTAAATCAATTTTAGTAGTGAGCTTAGAGATCAGTCGGTAATATATTATCCTAGAATCAAATCAGTTTTAGAGAAGAGGCTTGAGGAACTGAATGAAGTATGACAGAGTACTAGCTGATGTTAATAATTTTAAAGGTAATGAGCCAACTGCGCGTATCTGGTAGCTTTGAACCCGATATCATCCAGAATTATTTTTTCAGTGATTAACCCTTCAGTTTTGGTTCTATTAAACGTTCCGCACTATTTACTAGTCATAATAAGATTTCACAAAATAATAATGACCATACTAGTAAATAAATCATATGTTGAGTAAGGATTGAACCCACGATATCGCAGGAGCTTATTTGAACGAATTTTTTGTTAATATTTTGATTTTTGGGATTTTCCCATATTAATTACAGAAATATCAATAAGTATTTTTTCTTTTGCCTAATCATTCATATTCTTTTTTGTGCTGCAATTTTTACACTACTAATGCCAGAAAATTTAGTGTTGGTACTGGTATTGGAAAGGGGGGGGGGGGAAGGGGGGTTGGCAATTTAAAAAACCCTTAGCTTTGCCGCTCCATGAAAAAGTTGTATGTGCGCCCCTCATATTCATACAGGGTAATATTAGCTTCAGAACCTATTCCGGTGAAATTTTAAAAATTTAATCTTTGTTACTTGGCAGTACGGTACGAAGCCGTCCGTAATTTTTCAACATTTGGTTCGGTAGTACGAATTATTTTGATGAAGGAGTTAATAAAAAATATTTATTTAAAATAGCGCTCCACAATTCTTTACAAATCGAATCAAAGGAATTATTACAAAACATGAAAAATTTTCGTGGTACAATTTTTTTTAGCTCCGGGAGAGCATTAGAATTAAATTGATTTTTCGGGTATTATTTCCTGCATCTATAGCCACTAACAAGCGAAACCTAAAAAAGAAGTCGTCATAAAATAGGCAAAGACCTACAAGTGCAACTCTTCCTGTAAAGCGGTTTTAAAATTATTTCTACATTGTTTATCGATAAAAAATAATAAAACTAAATCATTTATGGAAGTTAAGTCAATTTTTCAACCCCATTCCCAAGCCATACAAAAAAACGGAGTAGGTATTACGTAAGAAAAAGTTCAAATATTCACTATAAATTCCCAACAAAGAAATAAAAATCATAATGTGCACTTTTCGAAGGATAACGCATGAAACCACTTTGTGAATTGCTGCAAGGATTAAAAATCCCTTTTTTGCGTCCATGCTATGGTTAAGGCATTCAACTACTTTCTGTCCAACCCTATGAGACTGCAGGGATTACAAAATGGAATTAATATCTATTGGTTACCCTTTCCCCTCACATGTAGAATTTATAGTGAAAATTGAAACTAATTTTACTTTATTATTTTAATTATAAAGTATTTTGGGTAGTTAGGTTATTGAATAAAGCATCCGGTTTTTGTTTAAGGAAATAGAATAACAAATTGGTTTCCACCTTCACAAACGATTGAGTTTTATTATTAATAATAAAAATTTATCAATTTACAATAGACAACAAAATTTACAAGCCCGTTGAAAGTGAAAAGATATTCGATATTGGAAAATCTGAGAGATTTGACAGAATTCATGAAAAAGTATACAACCACTACACTCCCTTTGGGGTCGAATTTTAAAAAATCTTGAAAATACTTTCTAGTTATTCATATGAAGAATCTGAAAACAAAAATTAATACAGTATTTGAAAAGACCTAGTAGATATGATGGAAATCGTGAAAATATATGCATTCTATTTTCACTGATTATTGTTCCCACACCCCCCCCCCCCCCCCCCGTTCCGAACGCCAATGCATATTTGACTTTTTTTATCAACATAACTTTCTAGCATAATCTCTTCAATGGTTAGGAAAAACACCCCCACCCTCGTACCATACTACCCCTAAAAAAAGTATATATTTTTAACATGCCACTGCTATAGCTCTATCTAAGTACCAACTTTCTGCTTTATATCATTATAGGTTCTTAAGATATAAACATCGGAACTTTTTCCTTTTCACCCACCCCCATCCTCACCCTCTATACCCACTCCCTTTTTCTATTTGACCCACTTCTGGTAAAAAATTTGAGCATCTATCTTACACTGTTCGTAAGATATAAAACGCGATTTTTTTGAAAAATTCTCATCCCCTAAACTTCTATGTTCCCCTGCCCCTTTAAAAGATTTTACTTTGGTAATCTTTGTTTGTCAAGCTTTACACTCAAGCAGAATTTTATTTTTCTAGTCCATTTGGTCTGTGAGATATCGTCATCTAAAGATGTTCGCCGCCCCCCCCCCCCCTCTCCGTGGCTGCCACTGACCCCACTCAAAAATTCGATTTCAATTCAATTAACGGTTTAAGAGATATGGATTTTAGAATGTGTCGATCTTGGCTTTTTTGCGATTCGGACGCATAATTTTCACCCTCCCCCACTCCCACATCCCTTCACCCATATCAGCAAATTTTTTTGCAAATGGTTTCACTATGGAAGCTTTATAGAACTTCCAAGTTTCAGCGTCCTAACATAAGCGGTTGCTGAAATCTAGAAACCAAATTTTTTTGTCTTAAATGCTGCCCTCTCCTCCCCCTTGTACTCTCCCCCCTAAAAGATACCAGTCGTAGAGATTTACCCAATCTAACAACCATAAAAAGTTTAAGATAATACTTCAACGGGTTTGGGAGCTACGCGCCTTCAAACGATTTTGCATACGGCGTACAGACGGACATTTTTTTTTTTTTTGCTTTTTCGGGGGTACAAAATTTCATGGTAGCAATTTTTTTTTTAAATTTCAGGTCGATCACAATACTTTATTGTTAAAAAATAATAAAGTAAAATTCAGCCAGTACTCTACCATTTGCGTTAGAGTTTGTTACGTTAATGGAAATTAATGAGTTCCGCTGGAACTCCGTTAGAGTATCGATCGGTTATAGCAATTTCGGAACTGTTTGCGTTTTATTAAAAAAAAAAAAAATTATAACTAGGTACCGATATTTGAAGGCATGGAAATTACGTCATAAAATAACAACTCTAAAAGTTTCGTTGTGTCTTACCACTAGAAGTTAGTGGACTGCAAAATCGAAATATTCCTTTTTACACCAGTCTACTACTACGACAGTAACTGCGCCCTTTTCCTAGGTAGGGCTACTGAATGTATCGCAATAACAAGTTTTCTTGGACTGGGGGTATACTAGATGGGATCCGATTCCAGCACCTCCGTTTTTTGACTTAAATTGGGACTACCTACGGGTCTAATTGCCGGAAACGAATGAACGTAGGTGCGAGCAGCTTTGAAATAATAAGAACCTATCAATTTACCTTCATGAAACCAATTCACATTCCTAAAAAGCTATGTATCCTCAACTAACAGGACGAGATTCGATAAGAACCCATTCGGCAAAAATACACCTATTGTCCTTCAAATATGAATCAACGATGCGAAAAGAAAAATAATCGATATACCTACTCACTTCTGACGAATGAGTAAGCAAAATTACATTTCAGTTTGCTTTCAAAAAACACAGCATTTAGCGGCTTTGTTGTATCTCTGCCGAGCTAACAAGTAAACACTAATTAAACATTAATTCTGAACGTGTATGAAGGTGGGAGGGTGTTCGGTACGCAGTCCATCAAGATACACATTTTGCATACTGTACGTAATAAGGACTAACGACAAAAAAAGAGACAAGTAAATAGACAGGTATGAATCGCTCTGGTGCTACCACCAAAGGTAGATAAAATTACAAAATAAACAAACATCCTCAGGTGAAAGTCATGTTATGTCCGAGAGAAGTTGTCCCCTAAATGGTCACTAAAAAATGCGAATCCTGTGTCAATATGCTGACCGCACGTGGGATCGTGTAAAACCACCCATCAATCCACCCACTCACTATTGGACTGACTAAATACACTCAAGTTCGGACTGACTTGGCAAGTCTTGGCCTCTTTTGTTCCGAAATAGCGCGACAATTACAAGTCGATTATCGATAATTATCGCAATTCGTATTGATTTTCGTTTTCGACAAATAGAGATTTGAGCAAAGGTCGTCGGGTATTAGGTTTTCGAGTTGATTATTAGAATTAACATTCGAATGGGGGAGTAGGCGTCTTACTATCGGTTTAATCAAACATGTGCCTTAGTCCTTGCAATCCAACGCCTTATCCTATTCTCAAGAATCACTGAATGGCTGGCCTTTTGTTTCAGTATCCTATGCATCCCTTAATATACGAGCGGTAGCCTTATGTCGGGATCTTATCCATTTGCTCATACCGCTGAAAGACTCCTTCAAGATGAATCTGAAACGAATATCTCGTTGGCAGTTTATCCTCGTATTCAAGACAAAGTCATTCCGGGATTATGCATTCAAAGTGCAGTCGGCGAAGGAAGACAGGTCTCAAGAAACATATAATATGAGTACGCTGCCAGAGTAAAAATTTCAGTAGACAGACTGTCTGCCGTTGATGTCGACCAGTTATGACACAACATTGTGCAGGCTGTTCTAACGTTGCACCCCCAAAGTGATGGGGGATGCATGACAATGCTATGAATAGGGAGTAGTACAGGATTTTTAATGTTGGGGTGTTATCCTGGAGGTGTAATGAAAATTTCTAGGAGTTGGTAGTTTTTTTGTGGTACGAAACACAAATTAAGGTCTGGCTTCAACGTCAGTAGGTGGATTGCAAAATTGGTACACAATAGTACTGCCACGACGACTGAAAACCGGGTAACTCTACATGTTGACAGTTTCGAGTTAATATTAATATTATGCCTTCCATGTCTGAACTCATTCTTAGCACTGGCGAGATGTATATCACAGCCTTCCATTTAATGGCCTAGAAAAGGATGCTGTAAAATTGCTGGCATCGCATCGGTACGCCATAAATTACAGCCTTTCGTTGAAGGTTCTGCTGCTTTCTTTATGTTTCGTAAGCGATGTTCAAAAACCCAGAGCCTAGATTGTCAGTGTAATAAACTAGGGGAGTGTGCTAGAAAAAAATATATTACGACAGGAGAAGTTTTTTTAGCGATCCGACAGTCCGCCGCCATCTGAATATATTTTTGAGTTCACGTACTAGTTAACATGTTGATAAGGATGTCTTTTTCATGGGTGAACAACCATCGAAGCTTAACTATTTTTTATGGGATTGTGACTACTGCAACATAAACTTCGACGAAAGGAAGTTGTTACCATTAAAAAGACATCGCTGTCAATAAACGTGAATTGAAAAACTTGTGTGAGTATATCTGCAATACTATAACAGCAGAATATTTCACTCCATTCATAATTCGCTGAAATAAATTCTAAACTGAAAGAAAAACTATGTTTATTCCAAGGTTGCATTGACCATATTAAGGTTCTTCTAACTATTGTAAAACTGACATGTTTCCAGTGATCATGGCTATGATGGTAGCCATAGCAAATAATTCGTTAAAACATAATATGGTTCCATTAAACATATATCCCTACAGAAATTTAATATGGTTGTACCAATCTTTCTCGTTACATGATGTAATTGTGTATTATAATCACGACAACAATATTCTTTGATCAGTGGAACTATATAATTTGATAAAATAATTCCCACAACCATACCTCTCAAAGTACGAAAAGGATCGTTCGCGGTGTAAGTTCGCTTCTTCCAATTTCATGTGTGCTTTGTTCGAGAGTGTTTAGTTATTGTTCAAGTCATTTATTTATGATCAAAAGTGTTTTCTTTGTGAATTATTTCAGCGTCACATGTATCTTATGATTGACCTAACCATCATATTATAAAAGAAGGTTGCGTAAATCATACATCAAGGTTCTGAAATCAGAACTATGATTCAAGCAACCATGTCACATAAATTTTATGATTGACCCAGCCATTATAATATATTCTTTCGAACAGCAGTACTGCAATAAAGGCACTTCAGTCCGTTTAAATCTATTCCAAACTTATTTGCAATTAAGTCCAATGCCTCGGAAATAAGAACAGAGCTAACCTTATTTGGATTCCGGGACGCTATGAAACTAATGAAATGGTCGACTTAATGGCTAGAAAAGGATCAAAAGCTGACTTCATGGGACCATATTCATTTTGTGCTCAAAGCACACCCAGAATGAATATCTGAATGTGGCAAAAGTCGCAAGGTGCCATTCACTGGTACTTGGCACCGGGCAACAGACACATTTCATGTCAAATATCAGACTCGAACACTATTGAGAGCTCTGACGGGACATTGTCACACGAGGAAGCATCTCAATAGGATTAATCACTCTAACACTAAAATTTACAGAATACGAAACACCAGAGCATATCCTCTGTGATCGTAATGGCTTAGAGCACAAAAGACTCCGTCACTTCGGTCAGGGTTTCATGGACACATCGGAATTCCAACCATTAGTCTTCGAAAAATACTAGGCTTCGTTGAAACCGCAGGGATTGAAGAGGAATCATAGTCAATTCGGGGGGCCGTCACAATAGGCTCAACTGTTGCTTCAGAAATTAAACATACCAACCCATTTTTCCAATCTATCTAGTGGTCCAGTGGGTAGGGTGTGGAAATTTTGTTCGATAGTGTTCGAGAAGAACTGCTAGCCCGCAACAATATTTTTCTTATTATTAGCTACCCTCTCTGATTTTATTTCCATCCCTAAAGGTTACATTTTGAGAATGTCCGCCTATAGCAGCTAACACGTAAGTCATTTTAAGTTTTTAAGCATGAACTGTTCTTGAGGTCAGAGGCTGTTCCGTAAATTAATGGACGCTTCAAAAAGCGAACTGAAAAAGCTTTACACAGGTGGACAGGTGGCGCAGATTCTAGTTATACTCCAACTGTAAGATTTAAAGAAATAAATAATAAAGCAAATTTTAAAACCTTAAAACCTATAGTAATACTCCATATGTGCCTACTAGTACTGCATTTCCTCATGAGTGAATCCTTTCTGCGCCCTTACCACGTGCACAGAAGGGTTCTTCCTCATACTGTGCAATTTTTAAAAAATCATCCCATCAAACATTTGCTATTACAGAATATTACAAAAATATTGACTTTAGCTTTTTCCCCTATCCCATTTCATATTTATTTTCTTTTAGCAAAGGGACTTTCTTTTACGATGTGAAAGGATAAAATCAATAATAAAAGAAATAGTTTCTTACATTCACGTAATTCTAAATGAAAATATTTTTAGATACATCATCAAATACAGATTTAATCGAATAAAACGCACAAATTCCGGAAAATCCTGGAAGCTACTTCCGGCGACCGAAAAGATTCTATGATTTTCGATGAAAAAACAATTTTTTTGATATTTTGTATACTTACTGTGAGTATCGAATTTCCGTATGATGGTTTCGATAAGTGTCGTCTTGGGAGCGACATGACCACGTCGAACTGGCATCTTGGATTTTGATTTAATTTTCGACTCCAATTTGTTGGGATGTGAAGGATAGCAGGAGTACAAGAAGAATTAAAGAAAAGAATAGAATTCTCACTAAGGCTACATTAATTAAATACTATCATAATTAATTTGGTTATTAAACGACTAATTAAAGCTTGGTATTGAAGCCTCTCTATCTTTCTTTCTTTTGTATAATTTGCATGTAATTTATCCACAGTTAAAGCGCTTCATTTTTTCAGCCGATGGCAAATCTGATTGAGCAGATTATCACACATAATTTGGCGGCACATTTAAACACTATTTTACTTTTGATTGGATATGCATTTCAATATATATAATAAATAATTGCGAGATAATTAAACACTACATAAAATATTTACACATGTAATAAATAACAACACTTTTATATTAGATATTTTTCTATTAGATTATAAATCACTAAAGCACTTGTGAAAACCTCGTTTTTTTTCGTTTCCCGGAAAAAAACAATGACCGAGTTTTTTTTTTACTCCTTTCTATAAAAGGACAGCATTTTTCCTGCCGCGCTTTTCATTTTTCCTTAAGGCTGGAAAGCAGTTGTATGTTGCATTTTCATAGCCGCTACGTTGCATAGTACGTCTGTAACGAAAAACAATAAGGGTTGAGTGTAAAACAACTGAATTGTCCAAATGTACTAAATAAATTATATGCGGGGGTAGAAGAGAAGCGGGGTGGAAACTTCGTTCTCTAATGCGAAGATTCGACGCTGATTTTTATCGCGGTAAATATTTTTTCCTTGGGAAATTTATTTCCACTTTCGGTTTTTCCTTTTCCTTTTGTCAAGGCACAAGCACGCAACCCACAAGAATGTTAGAAGTTAGAAAGAAGCCTGAATTTTCCCTGGTGGGCTTGTTAAACTTCTACTTCACCTGACCGAAACCGGGAAATCCTTTCACCTGGCTATAGGTAAATTCATAGCGGCTACAATAATAATGCTGATATGGCATTATGCTATTCGGTCAGCCTTAGGTGGAAGGTCAAGTCTATTAGGCTATTCAGCTATATGAAACGAAAGTTTCGGAGTCTTCGGGAGTTCGGGACTTCTTTATGGGATTAGGTTGCAGGTCTTACAATAGCAATTTGTAGGACCTAAGGGACATAATGTCGTTGGACGTAGTACTGCGGGCCAGCGGTAATAAGATGCATATCGTTTAGGGATCCTGGGAGTAAGGGTTATGTGATTTTCGAATATAGTCCTGTAATTCATACGTTAGTAGCTGGTTGGGTATGGAATATTTTAAGGATAATCATTTTACGTAAGCATATTTCAGTTGATTTTGTTTACATAATCGAAAAGGTAAACCACCGAACTTTGGTTTGCTGACGGAAGCTATAATTAGAGGCAGTATTAAGGTTAGCTCGACCACAACAACATTCGGTAATTTTGCGTTTAACGCATACGAAGTACGTCTACTAATAACAAAGTGTAGGTTTCAAAGCATTTTAGAACGCGTAAGACATTTTAGTTTGTAGTACATAGCTTCGATATTCCAATCATTAAATCCAATTAATTCAAACGAGACGGTTTAGATCAATAGAAAACTGAGGAGTGTTGCTAAAATTTCAAATTAAATTTCGGATATCAGAATATACCCTAAATTGTTATAACCCATTTCGTATGTGATAAATATGTTACAGAATTTATAGACTACGTCAACAAGAAAATGACCCGGAATATAATTTTCGACATATTTGCATCAATTGGTAAAGACATCGGAAAGAGAGATTAAGCCTAATTGTTAACAAGGGAAACTTATCAAATACGGCATGTATAGTAGATAAACTGCAATACTGAGTCCATATTTTAAGTGTCTAGATTTAATATCTGACCCTACCGGTATTATATTGACAGTATTGATGTTGTAAATCTATGAATTTACATTAAATTTAACAAAATTGAGAGTAATTCTTACAACTTTGTATTTTAACACATTTAATTCATTAACTTGACTGGGAAGTAAAATCATATTACTACACCGCATAAAATTTTCCACATTAAATGTGTAAAATTGATCATTGTGTATCAGGCTTGTGCGCATGGAGAGTGGGTGGGTTTAGGTGTTGAAAAAAAAACACAAAAAAATGTCCGTCTGTCCGCCGTAGACGCCGAACTCGGTACTTAAACCCGTTCGAAAGCGCGTAGGTCTCAAACCCCTTGTGATATTAAGTTGAAATTTTTTTGGTAAGTAGAATGTGGTATTGGTATTTTGCAGAGGTGAGGTGGGAGGAGGGATTAGGGTTTTAGATGGAAAATGTTCGTCTCTAGATCTCAGAAACTGCTTAAATTAGGAGGCTGAGAGTTGGAACTTATCTAGAACTATGATAGTGGACCCATTTGCAAAAAATGGTCGATAGAGGTCGAGGGGTGTGCGAAAAACTGAGGAACTGTGAGGAAGATATAGTTTGGTTTCTGTATATAGAAATACTAGTGGAAAATTTTTGTGGGTGAAGCGCGGAAGTAGAGGACAGCCATTTTACAAAACATTTAGCTTTTATATCTCAAGAAACGTATCAGATATGATCTTGCAAACTTAACAGGAGACCCTAAGTGGAGGTTGTGTGTGTAGGACGTGATTGTAGGAAGTTTTCAATTTCTCAAAAGCCGCAAATGATAGAAAGCTAATAATCGACAACTATGAAGAGCTACTATAGTGACAAGAGCTCGGGTGTAGTCCTACTGTACTAGGTCTTGATAACATTGCTGCCTGGGTTCAATTTCCAGTCAATGCAAAATTTATTTACATGAATTTTTCAGTTGCTATTGGTTTCCAGTACACTGCCAGACCCGACCCGATTCCTGAGCGTCCTTCCTACGCCTAAAAACTGATAAAGTTCGGTATCCTCTTTCTGCTTCACAATTCCTTCCAACTCTCCTCTTCTCTGCACCAAGAAACACGAAAAAATATTTGATAGAACAATAATACCGCGGTCAATTGGGCTCAGTTTGTTCTTGAAAATTAGGCAAAAAACAGCAATCAGACGTAGACGCTGTGCCAGGGTGCAGTGGTATCACAACGGACCCATCTAGCGGTCTATGAGCTTGCTGTCTCTGCCAATAGCTACCCACCTAACCTAACCTAATCTAACCTAACCAACTATAGGGTCATTCCATCAAGAATCGCAAAAAAAGGCCAATTAGGTCACAAAATAGCCGAATCTTTTGAAAATTTGTAAACTTAAAGAATTAGTAGAAAAAAAAAAAAAAAAATTAATTTTTTTCTGTAAGTATAGTATGTTAAAGGTTTGGCAAAAATGGTGTCCAAGTCCTCTTTGAAAATTCTTATCTCTGTTAATTATTATCCTAGAATAATAAAACAGGACTTATTTTAAAGGGGAAGGTTGTCGCAAAATAATAAAAATACCAATTAAAATTATCCTTAAAAATTTTCTCCAAGGATAACGATTTTGTCCTTTTTTTTTATATTTTGTGTATTATACTGTTTTTCAAAACCTATCATTATTACGCAAGCCCGTGAAAGTGAAACGATATTCCATATCTGATTAAACCTGGGGAATATGGCAGAATTCGTGAAAAAGTATTCAATCCCTTTACACCCTCTTCCGGGTCGAAATTAGAAAAAATCCTGAAAACACTTTCTAGGTATTTGGATGAACAAGTCGTGAAATAAAAATGAATTCAATGTTTAGAGAGACCTAGTAGATATAACGAAAATCGTGAATCGTGATAATTTTTTTTCGCCCTCCTTCCAAACGCCAATTAATATTTAAATCTTTTTTATACATACCGAGTTTCAACTTTGTAGCATAAGCTCTTCTATAGATTGAAAATATCCCCCACACCAGTAAAGTACTACTCCAATAAAAAATTGTTATTATTATTTTTCCAACATGCTATAATACTTCTGCAGGTCTATCCAAATATCAAGTTTCAGTTTTATATCATGATGGGTTCTCGAGATACATATAAATCTCGGAACTTTTTCTTTCTCACCCACTAAACTTTTTGTCTTAATCTCGGCTTTCGAGCATGTCGTGCACATTATTTTTCCCCACTTCTTCGCCCCTTCACTTATATCGGCAATTTTTTTTGCAAATGGGTCTAGTATTGAAGATATGTAAATAGATATGTAAATATAGGTAAATTCCAATTTTCAGTTGCCTAGCATAAGTGGTTTCTGAGCTCTAGAAACCAGAATTTTCCGTCTAAAACGCTTCCCCCATTTCCTCCTCACTTCCACCTCCTTAAAAGTGGCAAACTAAAGGGGTGTACCCAGTCTACCCACCAAAAAAATGCAACTAAATAGTTTAATGGGTTTGGGTGCTATGAGCCTACAAACGATTTTGCGTACACCAGTAGACGCACGGCGGACAAACGGACTGGCATTTTTTTCAGGTAGGTACGTTTAGATAGAAATGGTCCACGAATGCTCTGCTCGTGGACTCCACTGGAACTTCTCGTTTTCTAATAATGTCCTTTAAGCTAAAATATTCCAAATATCTGTAACTTTATTGGTGCAACTAAAACATTCAACAAACAAGGAATGAGCCACTATCTCAAGCAGAAATGCCTAAAGTCGTGCACATTTTGCTGACTCAAATTAAACTGCACCATTAAAAGTAATTATTTGATACCGAAGCAAACATACGACAGGACCCTTGCTTTGGAGTTCGTTAAAACAGGGAACTGCAGAATGTTGGCGGTAATGAACCCTTCCTTGTCCAATTAAGATACCGCAAAAAGGCGCCCAGCACTAGAAATAATTACAGCTGCCCAGGATCGGTGAAGCAGGAAAACTCGTCATTTTTCCAAATACTCGTACGTTTCGTGGATATTTTGCTTGTCATGACAACAGCTCGCTCAAGCCATTGGCCAATGATTTTAAGATTCTTTCTTCTTTTTTTCCCGGAAAAGAAAAACTTTTAGTCATGAACACAAAACTCAGATGCGAAGGAATCTTGAGCAGTTTTTTCGCCGCCAAATTCTTGGACAGTTCCCAAGAAAATGGCCAGAAGAGAAATTATTATCTCGACATAGCGATCGATAGAATTGTGTTGTTTTCTAACATTTGGCCGAATACGACGAAGAAAAATTGTTAGGCTTCGCGCTGGGAAAACTACTTTCCCAATTAGATCATCTCTGCTTTATGCAAACATTTTAATATCCCACACTCGAAACTATCGGTCATCGATTTCTTTTATTAGGACGATAATTGAGAATCGGTTTTGCGAATGCCATGCTAGAATTACTTTTCCGCAGCTAGAAGTATGGTATGAGTCAGTATCGTTGGCTTGTTCATCATGTGACTTAAGATTGACGCACACGCTTTACAACATTCTAGACATGGTTATTGGGAAAATAGTAGGAGTTTCGATTTTTATGTTTGATGCGAATCTTAGGCGGCATCGATCAAATAACACAGGAATGCACTCGAAATTGGAAAAAATAAGAGTCTAACCTCTCTACTTAGGACGTCAATGGATCCGCAGTGATCTCCCGTGATTGACTGTAGCACAGTACGTCAGTCCACTCTTCTCAACCTAACCTAACCTAGAACGTCAGCTCAAAGTAATCCTACTTTGGGTTCCAGGCCACAGCAAGATAGAGGCAACGACCATTCAGACGAATTAGCTAGGCAAGGTTCTGCTCTTCAGACACCAAAATGCTCCTCCGACGCATATAAATAACCAAAAAATTATCTTTATTTCAATTCTCAAATTTTTAAGATCTTTCGAATATTAATTTGAACACAGTAATTTTTATAATTTGTATTCATAGATTTAATGAACCAATGCATGATACAATGTACAGGTTCACATGTTATTAATGAGTACTTCAAATTTGGTTATCACTTTAATTAACTCATGGTTATAATGCGTTTATTATAAAGAAAATGTTTAATGAAATTTTATTTCTAACATTAGCATAACGATTATTATTTCTTAAATTTCCTTGATGAATTTGTTTGTAGTGCCAATGATTGCATTTTTAAATTCAATTAATTCTTCAAAATAATGAACGAAACCTTCGTTTAAGTTTATTTTAACTTCAATATGTCTTTGATGCCTGTACTAAATACTTCTGCAATACTCGTAAATCCCTTTCCAACTTGGATTGCTAAATAACAGCTTAATCATAAAGGGTAAAAGTTTCGATTTAACAGAAGTGTATATTCTATACTTAACTGTTTGGTTCGATAAGGATTCAAGGTGCAATACTGAACGTACAATTACGCTCTATGCGGAAATTTCCATATTTCTAACTCAATTAGAAAATGTTTTCATTTAGCTTCAAGTGCCAACTTTTAGTGGCGGTTGGAGGTGAGAAACTACCTACTTGAAATTTATGAGCGGAGTGGAAATTGTGCCGACAAAACGCTTAATATGCAAAGCTTAAAATCTATTGCACGATTGAATTGAATTCTGTTTTATTTATTAACATTGTGTGAGTTGCACTGGGGTAAGGACAGTTGTTACGCAGCAGCTTGGTTAAAGAATTAAGTCGCATTAATGATAAAGTAATTCGGTTTTTTGTACCTTTAATCATAGATGAAATGAAATGGAGAAGGTATAATAACTTTAATCCTATTCGAATAGCTGGGAAACGCTTAGAACGATGAGAAGCCACAGTAAGACCAATGAACATCATCCGTCGACTCAAGAGTCCTTAATTCCTAATTGGAGTACATATTACACGAAAAGGCCAAGTAGCTACTAAAGCTTAAATTACACTATTCCCACCATGTCAAATATTAGTGTATTTTCAATGACAAATGGAGTCAAATGGTGCTATCGTTAAGCTCTTGTTTGTCATATTATTTAGTTTGCTTCTAGACCAAGTCTATTTTTACAGAAAAAATTTAAAAAAAAATCTTTTTGTTAAATTTTGTTTGTCAAACTTTTTTGTCAAACTTTGTTTGTCTGATTTCTAGCGGGACCATCTCTTTTGGGCAACCTGAACGTTCGGCGTTACCACAACCACAACGAAACTCAGTGAACCACTTCTTAACCATTGAAATTTATGGTGCAGAGTTCCCATGGTATTTATCAAGCATTTTCTTGAGTTTGGTGATCCATCTATTACGCAAAAATTAATGCTTAATCAGCAAACGAAATTTACTTTTTTTTTTATTTTAGTTCAAATTATTGAGGTTGTCTGCTTTCAATGGCTGTCTAACACAAACTGGCGTAGCTTGCTCAAAATTGTACAGATGACAGTTGACCGGAGCAGTGTGGTATTTAAAGTTACTGCGCGGGAAATTCAAAAAGTCACTGACTTATTAACCACCAACCTCTTATTAAAGGCTTATATCACCCTGCGGGCGCTGAAAAACGAGTAAATTGGAACAATTATTATAAAGGTTATATGGTAAAAAAAAAAAAATTGTTGAGTTCACATGTCTTACTAACTATTCAATTATAATAAAAAATTATAATTTTTTTTCTTATTAATATTAACATTGTTTTTTACGGGTATAAATAGACTACTGACGAAAACTACGGCGCCTCCTTGTTGGCATCATAGCTTCACCAAAAATAATTCAATTTGCAAAAATGAAAAAGAGTCTTATAAAAGAATGTAGTAGTTATAGGGTGACGGAGGGATTTTTTTTTTTTTAATAAAGAAGTTACAGTATTTTAAACATTAGAAAAAAAGTTGCGTTTAATAATTTATAAAAAATTGTCTAACTAAAAAATTAAAAAAAGCTCTCGTCACCCCATAGGTAAAATAGTTATCAAAATTTAAAAAAAAAAAGTTGAAAGATATTGAAAATTGACTGAGTTATCGTGCCGACACTGGCTGAAAACATAGTTTCGCGAAAAATGCGTTTAAAGTTTGTGCGTGCAACGTGAACTTACGGCTAGTCTCCCATTCCAGCTTCGTACTGTACGCTTTCTTCCTCTTTTATCTTCGGGTTTTTTACAGATGGTCCTATGAATGACCTTGTTTTCTATGATACTCGCTTTTTTTGGAAAAATATTTGCTAAACGCTGCTGTTGAGAGTGGCGGGACAAATAGCCAGGAAGCCGCTTTAAACCGTAATGGAGTGGAATTTTCTAAATTCATTTTTTTTTTATAATTCTTGAAAGTATAAGACATGAATATTTGTAAAAAAAAATAAATCGATTTTCAGGGTGATATGAGGCCTTAATAAATTTAAAAAAATCATCAAATTCGTAGAAAGTTTTACAAGTACATATAAAAAATACCATTCGCATTTAAAGTAAAGTACGAAAAAATTTCAATTAAAATAAAATTCTTCAAGTTTTTATAGAAAGTATAGAAAGTAAACAATCTGTACCTGTACCTAAGTACAAAACCAACATCACTGTTGATGCTATTACTTTTAGAATTTAATCTAGAGCATTTCGCAATTAACTTCGGATAATTATATATTTTGTTTATTTTGCTATTTACGCCTAATAGCCACATTATGTAAATATTTAATTTGAAAAAAATCCTACAACGTTACAATACACCGACAAATTATTCTAATATTCTAAACAAAATAAACAATACGGAAGTTCTGTGTAATTTTTTTATGTTACTAGAGCACACTACCTAATCAATTATTGAAAATACAAGAAATATAATCATAAAATTGATTCGTTCGTAACGTTAACCATCCCTATATTTATCCGAGCCATTTTTATGAGCTTGCGTCACTAAGTGAACGGGAAAACTATGGGCAAAATGAGGGAGAAATGTTCGTGAAGAATTGCTCAATGCAACCTCATACCTTGGAATTTTATTATACACGAAGTATAGAACATCGTCGTACATATGTCTGTATTTTATTGGATATAAAAGTGTATGGGGTTTACTGTGCCGCCAGGAGGGTATGCGACAGAAATGCTCATCTCCAGGAATACTGGCGCCAACTAACTTAACTATTCCACCACACCACGGAATCCTCAGGGGTTGTAGACAAAAGATGAAAGTCAAGATTCGAAAACTTTCAGGGAAAATACTTTCAACGGTTTTTTTTCCTCTCAGTTCCGAGGTTCTTAACTAGCTCTAATGGCTTCGAGAGTGTTGAAGAGAAATCAGACAATCTTCGAGGATATCCGTGGCTAGGGATGGGGGTGGAATTGAATAATGGATTTGGTAGAGGATTTCGAATTTGGCAAGCATCCTGACATTGTGCAGGAAATTTCGCACATATGTTAAGTCGAGGCACGAGAACTTTGGCTTGATTTAGTCCTGTTTGTCGATGATGCGGATGGAGTATTTGGGGTATGGAAATCACTGAGCATACAAATCTCTTACATTTGTGTAATAGAGATAGTGCAAATATCGATGAGAGCCAACCTACTTGTGAGATGCATTATGTAAAAAAACTTCAATTCGAATAAGACGACACTTTCTTTGTTGTTCAATTTAAGCCAATTTAATCCGCAATCGTCATGTTACAGAACAAAGGACGACACTTTGGCAGATCGGTTTTTCAACTTTAGACGGAACACAATAGGCGTAAGACAGTAATAATTCTCATGCGGTACCTGACGAATCATTTTAGCTCAGGTACTATTTTTTTCTAATAAAGTATTAGTGTCGGCCTGAAATTTCAAAAAAAAATTGCTACCCTTAAATCTTGTATTTGCACGTTTTACGACTAGATAACCCCAAAAAAGACAAGAAAAATTTCCGTCTGTCCACCGTAGACACAGTACACCGTCCGCTAAACGCCGTACATAAAAGCTTTTAGAAGCTTCTCATAAACCCTTTAAAATATTAAATAGAAATTTTGTTGGTGATAGGTTGAATGAATCTCAAGGATTGGTGCCTTTTTGGTAGGTGGGTGACTGAGGGGTTGATTTGTAGACTTCACGAACCACTAATGCTAGGAAGCTGAAACTTGGAATTTATGCAGTAGAGCTATGATTTGTAAAAAATGGTCGATAGGAGATGAGGAGTGTGCGAGTGGAGATACAATGCGAACGAAACGCTCGAATTCTTGGATCGAATCATCCTACAAACCATAACTCTTCTATGATTGTCTTCAAGACGCATTTTAATTTTCCGGAGGCTATAACTTCGATAAGACTTCGGTAAAGCTTGTATTACACTGTATGACCACGCTGTCAAATTGCAGTAATATGCAATGCGAAGTAGGCGAATACAAATAAATTTCACTGTGAGATTTATTTGTATTCGCCTACTTCGCATTGTATATTACTGCAATTTGACCACTTGGTCAAACTGTGTAATACAAGCTTAAGACTTTTGAACGCAGTTTGTGAGCTTTTAACTTCGATAAGGCTTCCGTAAGACTTGCGATTGGAGGTTGAACTTTCAGAAGTCCTAGCTTTGGTAATAATCTATAAGGCCTTATGGAAGTAATATGTAGTATGGAGTTTTGGAAGCGAGCTTCGCTCGACATGTCTAGCAAGTGATTCTGCTTCAACCCTATTACGACATTGTTTTCAAGCAATAAATAATAATTTACAGGAAAATAATTACGTAGTGGGAAGAAAACAAGAGTAAACAAAATTTCTAATTTTTTCGATAAGGCCTTATAGAAACAGTTGGTGCTTGGCTGTTGCTGTTGAAACATGGGGGAATATGCGCCAAATTAGTCCGGTAAGACCTTATCTAAGCTTTATCGAGGTACGAAAATAGCTTCAATAAGGCCTTATGGCGGTTAGTTTGCCAAAGAAACCAATTTTTATTTCTCAAGAACCGTATTAGACATTTCAAACTAGGCGAGAAAGAGTATCTGCTTCAACATTATTTCAACAATACGAGTAATTTTCAGTTAACTCAACAATTTTTCTATTTTTCCCCAATAAATTTAATGCCGACTGGCTTGTATTGGTCGCTGGTTCAATCCTAGCTCGACGGACAAGAAACCGTTCAATTTTCTATAATTTCGAAGGAACTTTTCTTAATAATAGTTCCAAAAAACTCTCACATTACGAACTGGAAAATTTTGTTTGGTTGTGAATAGTACCTAGTTACATTTTAATTGTAAAAAACGTAATTTCCTTCAAAATATGCAGCTATAGGCTTAAAGAACAGTGGCTATAATCTGAAAGCAAATGTACGAACGAAAATTGTGCGAACAAGTGGAATAAATTTCATTAAATTACACTTTTTTTATTTTGCTTAATATCCTGTTCAAACTACACGTTTAAGGACCATGTACTCGATACTATTCTCTTAGTTGTGGTAAGTAGGGAGTTGGTACTGTATCCACAAAAACCAACATACTCCATGCATAGTGCTCGCAATTTATTGACTTTTATTTGTGGTTTGCAATCCCGATTTTGTGGTCACAAATCTACTGCACAGGGTACATAACCTCAAAAGTACTTTCAGAATAATTATATCTTCAATTTATTTTCGGCTTGGATATACCGAACTACACAGTAAAAAAATTGTGAGAAAGAATGTCCTTAAAGCTGTAAAATATTTCGCTTTGATGTAGTAAATTTACGAATTTTCATTAAATTTATAAAAATTAAGTGTAATTCTTGAATGTGTGTATTTTTACACATTTACTTCATTAATTTACTAGCTGGGAAGTAATATTTTAACATTGCATACACAATCTCAATTAAATGTTGAAAATTGATTATTTTGTATCAAATTACGCATTTTGCATGTAATTTTGTTACTCTATGTATAGGAAATTGTGATTGTGTTAACAATTAAACATTTTGCACGTAATTTTGATGTAGTACCCTCTTTTGTTTGATATGTGTTAACTTGATTGCTTCGTTGTATAATTCACTAGTTTCATGATTTCATGTGAAGTTTGTGGCTTTTAAATACAATATAACACAAATTTATGTCATATGTTGATTGAAAAGAATTTTGGATTTTTTCCAATTATTCTTTGCCCTTCAAAACACGTCTGGGAATACATTTGCGGATCATTCGCTTGAAGATTATTTATTTATAATATCAATAAATTAATAATAATAATAATAAGTAAATATAAACCTGTCACATTTTTGTAGTACATATGTAGTACATATTCGTTTTTCCACACCGTGTGTAATTTTACACACATTTTGAGCAATTTACTTACACACTTTTGTGTGAATTTCCACATTAATAGTAAAAATCGCCAGAGTGCGTAATTAAATTCGACAATAGTAATTTTACTGATCTCAGTGTAGACTCACTTCTCTAAGAGTAGTAAAAATTGTTTACTGTGAACATTTCTTTCTTAAAAAAAAAAAGCAAATAACAGATACAAACAAATTTCAGTCTCACGGTTAACAAATTTAAATTGTATTCAGTTGTTTCGCTAAATTGAGAAATATGTGTAACTAAACAATGGTTTCAAGTATGCGGTTTTTAAGTCGCATTCCTCATTCAAGGATGATATTCGTGAAACCTAAAACCATTTAAAGTAGTAATGGTAACTCCGTCATGTTTGCCAGGTGAAATGAATGTGTTCAAAAATTAGTGTTGAAACTAGTCAATCCGTTTGATTTTGACACTTGAAAGCTTAACCTGATTAGTTTTGACAAATGAAAATTCAGTTATACTCTGTACAGACTATGCGTTTTAAATGCGTTTAAGTAGGTAAAATGAACGAGTTAAAAAAGTAATCTTTAGACTAGGCAATTCGTTTTATTTTGTTACATGACAGCCTGTGTCTTGTTTTGGCAAATAAATATTCAGCTGTGTTACATTAGCAAATTTATGGTTTCTAAATTATTTGGAACAAAAGTGTTTGCAGCAGGAATGAAAAGTGAATTAATTAGCAGATACAGTCGTTGCACAAGCACAAAAATCAGTTGCTGCAGCATTAAGTAGTTTCCTTTAAAGTTTACTTCGATTTCCACGAGGTTCGCAGTACATGCTTTCGGTTAAACGTGTTGTAGCGTGTTTTCGGTTAAACGTGTTGTAGCGTGTTTTCGTAAACGCCTTCGGGAAGTCTTTTGAAAGCATTTAACTCTATTCAAACGTGTTAATCTGAACATAATATTAAGTATCTTTTTCTTCTAGCAAATGGAAATAATTTTCAAGAACACGGCTATCCTTTCTACTAGGACGAAGGTCTGTCAATTTTCGACCCCATACCTAACGCCATCTTCGGTTTACGAGCAGCAGTTTTTAAAAATTTTTAAAATTATTTATGTGTCTCTGCACCGTCAAACAATCTGTTCCAAGGATCGCTGTACATGTTTTGTTTTCAACGTGTTGAAGCAACGTATTGAAGTGAAACTTCTTTAGCGGCGAGTGAAATTTCAAGGACGCGTCACGTTTAAGCACATTTCGTTACACGATAGAGAAGAAAGATATTATGTAGAGACAAAACGATGAAACGAAACTCAATGAAACGATGAGACGAAAAAGCGACACTGCGAGAGAGTGGTATTCCCTTCTGACTACACTCATATAATTTGAAATACTAGTCCTATCTCTTCCCCCTCTTCACCTATCCCATTTTAAACAATTGATTTCCCTTACCCCTCTCTCACCCTTTACTATTCTTCTTACACCCCTTTCTCCTAACTTCAACCCTTCACCCCCCCCCCCTCTGTAAACCCCCTCTGTGTACCCTTATCATTCTACCCCTCACCCTACATATTGTTCCCCCTCATCTACTTTGTCTATCCCATTCCTTCCCTCCTCTCTACCCCCTACCCCCTCCTACACCACATTGAAAAACTCAGAAAATGCAAATTTTGTATTACTGTATTTATTTTGAATTGCTGTCTCTCTCTGTCTCTCACATTAAATCTCTCTTATTCTTTACCTTTATTTTTCAAGAAGTTTCACTTCTATCATGTGCACGGTGCTGCACACGCTGTTTTTTTTCGTAAACGCGTACGGGAAGAGATTCAATGCGTTTAACTCGATTTAAACGCGTTACACTCATAGTATGAACATGGTATTACGATATTTTTGGGGCTGTTCGCGCAAGGGTATTCGCGAAAGGGTATCGAGCCTATAGTTCTGAGTCCTTAAGTCGACTGAGCTGATGTTGTTTGAGCGTCCTTGATCGTGAAACCTTGGCAAAGTAGCCTGTGTCAAAAAGCCACTAGATCAATCCGGTAAAACGACTGTCAAAAAAATTAATTGCCATTAATGTTTTTAGTAACGAACGGAAATACTATCAGAAAATACGACCGATAAATCTGTCTATTAAACACTTTCTACAAACTCTAAGTGCCAACGAGAATCGCTTCCGGAAAAATATTTGATAATGAAGTACTGAAATACGCTCGTTATCACTTAATTCGAAAAATGTTATTAAATCCACTTACAAATCGAATTTATCCGGTGATCATTGCGCCTATACTATACAAAAACAATTACGAGCACTTTTCATGCTTTTACAGTCCTCGGTTTTTTCCGAAATTGTTGCGCTAGAATTTATTTTTAACGCCCGCTGAATGTGCAAATCGTCCACCCACCGGGAGCTAAATCAGCTGAGCGTTCGCTTACAGATGTACCGCCGCATTGTACACATGACGGAACGAACTCTAGACGAGTTCTAAATTTATCGCCGAATATTCGATGGGCCCCCGATTACGAGAACCGTATAGTATGGAATAGATCCATTGGGCGATTAGTCGTATCTTGGTTTGGTATTTGGCGGCTAGTAGCGCCATTGGACCCAGAAAACTTCATTAAGGAATTATTACGTCGGGAGGGTCAATCCAAACAGAATCTCCGCTCCGTATATCCGCTCACGCCGCGCGCCCGTCCACCGAATCGGCCCACCGACGTTGTCCATGAAATTTTATTTCGGAAGGCCTAAGAATAGACCTGCGTAAGATTTTCTCAATGTGAACCCTTTCTTTGTAACACCTACAGAGCGCGCATATTAGTACGAATTAAGTCTTTTGGGGCGAAGAATTTTCCCGGGAAAATTGGAAAAGAATACCGGACCGGACATCATATACGGGCGGAAAATGTAATGCAAGACTTTTCGCGAACTCTCGAAGGTGATATCAAACAAGGATCAATTATTGATTGGTCAGAAACGACAGGTGTATGCTCAACGACTTATCGAAAAGGTAAGGAGTGAAGTAAGAACTCCTTATGCCAACTGTATATGTAGGTAGCTTCCCGATGAACTGGGTCGAAATCGAAAGATTAGCGGAGCTCAGCCCAGCTTTTACCGGGGGAATCACCAAACGTAATCAACTATGAAAATAAGTTAGCTCATTATTTCCACATTTAAGTACTTTGGTGCATACACACAAATCTGAGGAATTTTCAGTTCCGAAATTCGATATTCGTTTGTGCTACGAGCGCGTTAAATTTTTACAAGACTGATTAATCCGTTTCTGCTTTCTGAATGACTCGTTAAATCCGATTTAAATTCATTTTGAACTTTGAATTTTTACGGAATAAACATAAAATGTAATAGAGTTGAATAATACCACATTGCAAATAATGTGTTTATAAACAAACTTTTTGGAACTCATTAGGCGATGGCCATTTACTGGCATTGAATTTTAGTGAGTCTGTACACTGAAATAATATACTGTAAGTGGTATTGGCGCGCATTCCTTTCGAATCGATACTCTACCGAAATCGATTTTTCAAAAAGTTATTAACATTAAGGTTAGCCACTAACGAGTTTGGAATTTGATTATTTTATTAGAGGTGCACAATTTTAAGACAAAAAGCGTTTCTAAAGAAACTACCAGGCAATTTCAACCTCTGTATCTATCGAGGTGCTTCTAGTGTAGGTATCTGTATCTAAAAGTTGGAGTTCATCAAGCAAATTGAACGCTATAGGAAAGAAATCTGACTGTAGACCGATTTTAATTTATAACGTTTAAAAATGAAAGTATTGTGATCGATATGAAATATTAAAAAAAATTGCTACCTTGAATTTTTTTTTCGTTTACGAACTTGTAGGTAAACACCAAAATAACAAAAAATTGTCCGTCAGTCCGCCAATACACCGGCCGTACTCAAAAGCATTTCAAAACTCGTATACGGGAAAAAAGAAATGGTTTTGACTGCCAACGACAAGGGTTCTCGTTACTATTGTGGTGGTGAAATCTCTACCAACCATCATTTTTACTCCTCAGTACCACTATAAAATGTTGTTAGGTATAATAAAATGTGATAAGAACAATTTAATTGTATTCATTACTGTTTTTTGTACAAAAAACATTTTCCAATTTGTATAATTCACAACGAAATTGACCACTCAATACAATCAGAAATATCAGTAACACAGAAATAGTAATATCTACGATTAAATTTGTTAAACCAACACAGTACAAATGTAAAAACCACAATATGGAATGTTTTTAAAAAAAATTGTTATGTAGCGTTAACTATGAAACATTTTCATAGTTCTAAAAATGCAGGAACGAGCATGAATGAATAGATAATAGTATTATATAATTGCAACGGAAATGTTACAGAAATGTAAGTTCGCTTCTTCCAATTTCATGTGTGCTTTGTTCGAGAGTGTTTAATTGCTGTTCAAGTCATTTATTTATGATCGAAAGTGTTTTCTTTATGAATTATTTTTCGGCGTCACATGTATCGTATGATTGACCTAACCATCATATTATAAAAGAAGGTTGCGTGAATCATACACCAAGGTTCTGAAATCAGAACTATGATTCAAGCAACCATGTCACATAAATTTTATGATTGACCCAACCATTATATTATTAAAGAAGGTTACGTGAATCATACACCAAGGTTCTGAAATTAGAACTATGATTCATGCAACCATGTCACATAAATTTCATGATTGACCCAACCATTATATTATTAAAGAAGGTTGCGTGAATCACACAAAATATGGTTGCCATAATCACATTTTTTCTTAGAGTGTAGGTATTCCCATACTATTATAAAAAAAAAAATTTTATTGGAGTGTAATATTCCACTGTGTCATATGGGGCAAATTGATTAAAAATAAAAAGAATAAAATATTTATTTAGTTGATTTTACTTTATTATTTTAATAATAACTACAGTATTGTTATCGATTGAAAAAAAAAATTAACTACCCTAAAAAAAATTTTTACACGTTTCATATCTGGTAGTCACGAACAAAGCAAGTAAAAACTTTAGTCCGTCTGTCCGCCGTATACCGTGTACGTCTACCGGTATACGCGAAATCGTTTGGTGAATAGATCGAAATCAAATTTTTGAGTATTTTTGAGGGTGTGGGTATAACGACTGAAAGTGGATGAGGGTGAAAAGGAAAGGGTTCTGATTTTTATACCTCCAGAATTTATAACGACATAAAGCTTAGACTTAGTATTTAGATAGAGCTATAGTAGTGGCAAAATATAATTTAAGGTGTGGTGGGTGTTTTTTCTAACTATAGAACGGCTTATGCTAGAATGTTGTGTACATACAAATCAACTAGAGAAGGAATTCTGATGCAAAAAAAATTTAATATTCGCTGGTGTTCGGAAGAGTGGCAAAAAACTGTTCAGTGAAAATTGAATGCATATATTTTCACGATTTTCGTCATATCTACTATGTCTTCCAAAATATGGAATTAAATTTCATTCTACGAGTTCTTCATATGAATACCTAAAAAGCGTTTTCCAGATTTTTTGAAATTCAAATCCTAGTGATTGTATACTTTTCATGAACTCTGCCATATCTCTCAGATCTGATCAGATATCGAATATCTTTTTACTTCTCCAATTTTCAAGTTTTTTATCCTTTTTCCACCTCTAAAGCGTCTATATAAATTTCGGAAGGATGTTCCTAAAGTTTTGAGGATATCGCGTAAATAATCAAATTTTTGGGGGTAAAAACTGGCAATAAAATATTCGAAAATTTACCATTTGCTTAAAAAGTCTAAAAGCTTTTTTTTTAAATTTTTTTATAATTTTATTGGAACATCCTTCCTATTCATCAGTCAGAATTCGAAAAATGTTATGACTTTCAGTTTACGATCAATAGAAAATATATGTCTAACAGTTTTCGATATCTCGCTAAAGACGCGTAAAGGGATACCCTATAAAGGCGCCATTTCGTTTTGTAAAGCGAAAAAAAATAATTATTTTAACAGTAGATATAAAGTTGTAATAATATCACGTAAAAATTTTTAAAATGATGTGGTTATTTTATCACTATAAAAAAATTCATGAAAAATTCCTCATTTTCGGAAGTCTAAAGTGTTTGCTCTCCTTAAGGCCCCATGAGCCCGGACGACAATTTTTTATCCCAGTTGAATTTTTCTTTCTTGAGAGAATTTTAATCGATTAAAATTGTTTTTCGTTCATGTAATTTGGCGTGGACAATACGTCTCCATCGTTCGCTGTCTATCAGCGAACTAATTTTGATTTTACAGAAAAAAATAGTGTTATAGGTTTTCAAATTATTTGAAACGCATAACTATTAAAAATTAATAATTTTTTCATTGTTTTATCTTCTAGAAATACCAATTAATTATACTATCTGTGATACTTTTCAGTGAAATGCGGTCTTCTTATGTAATTCTTGCCATGAAAATCGTAAAAAATTGCTTCAATTTGACTTTATATAATATTAACAAAAATGAAAATTGTTTTAAATTTGATTTATGGAAGACAAACTACAAATTAGACAAAATAAATGTTTGAAAGTGGTTCTTAACAAACCATAGTATTACTCGACCTTCCGACTGCATAATGAAGCCAAAGTTTCTAAAATTAGCGAATTAGCTGGTAAGATTTCAAATTTCTTCATCAACAAATGTAGGAACAATACAAATCCTCTCATTAACGCACTTATTAGCACCCCTCAATAAGGAATAGAGTAGGAACGTTGTTAGCTTTAAGTTAGCCTTAAGTTAGCTTTAAGTTAGCCTTAAGTTAGCTTTAAGTAGGTTAATTAATTATTAATCGTAGAAGGTTTTTGTCGAAATTTTTCCTTAAGTATAAATTATAATTAAATCATACAACATTTAAAATTGCTGCATGCCACCAACTATACTAAAGCTGTAAAGATATTCAAACATGTCGTCGAATCACTTAATTAATTTATTGTATCTAATTAAAAAATGAATTTTACCGATGAAATAAATGATTATGATTATGATTATAAAAATCGTGAAAAATTGCTTCAGTTTGACTTCATATATTATTAGCAAAAATGAAATTTTTTTAAAATTTGATCTATGGAGAACCTTCTTTAAGATTTTTTCTAGCATTATATTAATGAAAACGACATGTTAATTATTCAAGAAATAGGCAATATGCGTTAAAAAAACTCGAATTCACGCTTTTTAAAAAATGTTCAAGGAACAACCCTTTTAATAGCTTTTTTTCCAAATACGGTTTTGAATTTTTTCTCTATGGATGACCTAGTTTACATACCAGCTAATAAAGTCGTGTAATTTTATTTTGTTTTTTTGTTGCCATTAACGTGAAATATTGGTAAGAAAACAGTCATAAATCATCAAAATTGCATTTAACGTGCACAAGGAGCCTTAATGAAATCGAGATCGCCTTTACAGCTCTATACAGATTTTCAAATCATCAACAAATAACAATAAATTAACATCAGTGAGCGTAGTTTCAATGTTGTTAATAAACTGCGAAAACGAAAAAGGACCCAAACGAGAAACTTATGGAACACCAGAATTTCTATCAGCAGTTTGAACTTAAAGATTAACTCAAAGATTAACCCACGACCGAGCAGGTAATCATAAATCCAGTTAATAAGACCAGAGATTGTCGTTGGACTTGGTAGATAATTTTATTATTAGTAAACAACAGTGCCAAGAAAATGCTGCTATTTCCAATATCCTTTTTATGCTGTAGATAGCAAGCCCGTACGTCGGGTGAAATTTTAAAGCAAGATTAAAAGACTACCTAGTGCGCTTACAACTAAAACTACCCCTCCCACTGCATGATTCGTAGGAAAGCTAATAACAAACACGCTATAATTTGGTTTAAACAATTTTCGATTCACTAGAAATTTCATTTTCTGGAACCCGAACTGGGTTAAAGGCCGCGAATAGCAAAGTGTGTGTTCTACGTATGGATTGTAATATGTGTACAGGTAGGTATACTACAAGGGAACATTTGCGTATATTACGTTTTTTTTTTAATATAAAAAATGACAAAAACTTTAACGTTGAGTGACATGCGGATAAAGTAACGTCCTCTTAATGGTCGTTATGGCCTACGAAAATCACGTGCTACGTGGAAAGACCCGGAGCGCCCATAATACCGCGACGTAGGTTTGTTTATGCGCAGATTACGTCCGTCAGGATCAGTCACAGGAGACTGGCCACGAACTAAAGGTGAGTTCGTTCACTTCCAATCGTACGCGTTCACAGCTTGCACCTGGAAATTTTTTAGCAAACAATCAACGTGTATCTGAAAACAACAATCAGAATAATTGCAAGGTGGTTTCTAGATTTTTTTACGCCGGCTTCCTTATAATGTGGTTAGATGAAGTCAGCGCCCAACTGTAAGGATATCGGAGCCTCACACTCTCGTCCTGCTTTCTATGTTTATAGGCTAGGACATGCTATCGCTTGGAAAAAGAAACTGCTGCAGAGGAAAAGAATCGAAAAGGCTGACGGTATACGGAGGATAACTGGAGGACTCGAGAATTTCATGTGGCAATGTGGCAGAAACTACTGCATAGCGGGTTCCATTTGGCACAATGCTTACTACTACCATACATAATATACAATTTACTATGTAGACTCTATGACGGAGGAATGGGCTTCGCGCCTCGGATTTGTTGGTTCTTTCGTTCATATGAATACATGGAACTTGTATGACTCATTCTGGTGGAAAGTTGAGACATTCATGTACCGTTGTGGTTTCTGTTGACATAATTTGGCTGGTTGGTTGACGGTCGTGAAAGTTATTCCCTTGTTCCATGTTGCGATCGATCTGCCATCTATGGGGCGTGTGCCAGTTGAAGAAATTCTTGTTCATTTTGGGCGGTGCTAGAACGCTCTGATGTCTGAGGCAGCGCAGGGTTTGGAGTAGTCCAGGCTACTAACTTCCGGATTACTTAGAACTGAAAACAACTTTTTTGATGCACCTAACAGGTGAAACTTCAATCCTCAGATCGAATACGGAAAAGGTAAATACTTTTACAGTTCTTAGACAAAAAAGAGTGCATTTTAAATTTCCAGGTATGCTTTTAATTTTAACTGGTCTAGTGTACTTTTAATTTTATTTTCCAAGCTTTGTTCACCCAATTTTTCCCATCTTCGAAGAGGCGAGTCGGTCACGAGTGAACTACTCTAAGGCTCGGACTTCATAGTCGGTTGTTTTGATGAGAAGAAATCTTTTTTGGAAAACCATGTTCGGGCGTCATGTAGTGGAAGAGCTAAAATCTCTTTCTATGGAACATGGTTATCATTCGACGCAGAAGACGGGGTATATGCTAGCCGAACTGGAAAAAATGGACCAAGTAGACCAGTGCTTGCTAAAAACACTTCTTTGAAGTGAGTGAGTGAAGCAGGTAATTCACTCAATTTAGTTAACTGCAGTTCAATTCTCGAAGAATGAAAATGAAGGACAGTACGACAATAACATTTAAGTGGGATATACATCGGTCTTCTTAATATTTCCCGACCTACAAATATAACTGAACAATAAACTGACTGAACTAGGTAATTTAAGAGAAATTAATATAAGAAGTGAACAGTTCAAATGAAGTACTTCACTGAACTAGCTCTTTTAAGTGAACGGCTAGTTCAGAAAACGTCACTAAAATAAACTGTTTGCCCATCCCTATCTTCGATTCAAACAACTGGACAAAAGGATTACCTTATTATTAACTAGCCGCGTACCGCGGCTACACTCATGTTGTTCCATCGCCCCTGTTACTCCCGTTTATCCATTGTTCCTGTTCCTCCCGTTGATACATTACTCCCGCTTCGGGTACACTTTCTCAGCTCAAGGAACTGGAGATATTAATGCCATTTCACATTTTTCACTTTTCATTTTTAAATTTTCTTTTTTCTCCATCCCCCATTCACCATCCTCCATCCACCATCCTCCATTCTCTATCCACTATCCTCTATCCACCAGCCATAGTCCAACTTTACCATTTAGTAATACCCACTAGGAAATTTGTGGAGAACTCCGTGAGGGAGCAAATATCGAGGTATCTACTATCCCTCACAATGGAGGAAAAAAGGGGATTAATAACAAAATTATGCAGAAAAACGTCACTTCTCTTGTTTTGCTCCGAATGGATGAAAATGAAGACCACTTTTGAGTTTTACAGCAGAACTAGTCCCATTAGAGATCTCGTTTTAAGCTCCCTTACAAGTATTTTTGAATGCTTTCTTTGGAGGTATATTGGAGATCTGATTTTAGAGGACATGCTCTTGCAAAAAGGAGGTCAAATGGAGAAGAAAACGAGGTCTCCAAACCTCCCTAAGGAGTAGTCTGGGATTAATCATGGGATGCTCCCATTTCCTACTGGGCAGGAACGCGTAACTAACACACAAAAACGAACAAACAGCCGCTAAATCATATGAAAAACACTCCAAAGTTGAAATAACTCGTAAACCACCAATTTCGGGAATATATAATTATAATCTCGACCTGTCCGGTAGTCTCGAGAATGTCCCTGCAAAAATTGGGAGGAAACGGTTCACAGGTGTGGATTTCAATCGAACCCGACCAAAAAATTGACTTATTTTTTTATATTAGATTATTAATAAGACAGTGTTGTTATATATTAAAAAAAAAAATTTGCTTCGCTAAAAAATTTCTTTTTCACGTTTCATGACTAGTAGACTCGAAAAAAGCAATGAAAAATGTCAGTCCGTCTGTCCGCCGCCCGTACGCCGTATACGTCTACCGATGTACGCAAAATCGTTTGAAAGTTCGTAGCTCCCAAGCCCCTCGAGCTATTAAATTGAAATTTTTTGTATGAATAGATTGACTTGGATGCTTGAAGTGACATTATTTTCATAGGTGGGGGTGTGAAGAGGAAGTGGGGGAAGCGTTTTAGACGGAAAATTTTGGTTTCTAGATCTCAGCAACCTAGGAGGCTGAAATTTAAAATTTATTGAGCTTTGATACCCATTTGCAAAAAAGTTTATATGGGTGAAGAGTGCGAGAGTGGGGGAAAAAAATGTCGTCTGAAACGCAGAAAAGCCGAGATCGATACATTCTAAAATCCATATCTCCTAAACAGTTAACGTCACAAAATTGAAACTTACTTAATGAATATATGTAGATACCTACACTAGAAGATGAGGTCGGAATAAAACTTTTAAGTGGAGGCAGTGGCGTACGGTGGTGGGGTGAACAATTTTAGGTTACGATATCTCACGAACCAATTGCACAAGAAAAAAAAAATTCGGTTTGTCAGTAAAGGTCGACAAATGGAGTTTGCTGGAGGTAAGTGAGGTGGGGAGGTACATGAAGGTGGAGGGGATAAGAATTTTTCTATAAAACTCACGTCTCATATCGCAAGAACCGTGTAAGATAGATGCTTAAAAGTTTTACCAAACGTAGGGCTAATTGACATCGAGTAGAAACAACAGTTTTAGGGGTGAAGATGTAGAGGGTTAGAGTGGAGGAAGATGAAAAGGAAAAGGATCTGACTTTTATATCTCGAGATCCTTTAATGACATAAAGCTGAGACTTGGTATTTAGCTAGGGCTATAATAGAGGCATGTTGGAAAAATATAATTTTGTATAGAGGTAGTATGGTACCGGGGTGGGAGGTGTTTTTCCTAACTATAGAACGGCTTATGCTAGAAAGTTGAAACTTGATGTGTATATGTAAATCAACAAGAGAAGTAATTCTAATAATAAACAAATTGTAATATCCATTGACATTCGGAAGCGGGGCGGCCAAAACAAACTATCTGTGAAAATAGAATGCACATTTTTCACGATTTTCGTCACATCTTCTAGGTCTTCCCAAGTATTGAATTCATTTTTATTTTACGGATTCTTCATATGAATATCTAGAAAGTGTTCTCAATATTTTTTGAAATTCGACCCCTTTGAGGGTCGTCCATATCCCTCAGATTTGATCAGATATCGAATATCTTTTCACTGCCACGGGCTTGTTTATTAATCACTTATTTTCAAGTTTTTTCTTTTTTCAACCCCAAGACCGCATCTTACGAAAGGTATTAAAAAAACGAAATTCGTTTGGAAGAAATTCATTATTACTGACGTCTCTGAATTCGCAGTACTGACAATTCCACTAGAGTTAAAAGTCCGATTCTCAATAGTCTTTCCAAATTTAAAAACTGAATTGTCTTCAAACAATGTTTTCAGTACTGATACAGTTTTGGTTTTTATATTTTCGTATTTTCACAAAGGAGTTAATAAAACTGAGAGCCTGAGTTCAGTTTTATGGCGCTCAATCTGTTTATCTTCACAGATACACTTACTGTTGGTTCTTTGTACAGACAAACTAATACTATAATAAAAAATTGATATGAGGGAAGACAGTCAAAAATTGATTCACGGTTTAGGCCTAGACATCGTGTTTTTCCTAGATCTTGAAGATAAATTTGATA
Source organism: Beris chalybata (assembly GCA_949128065.1). Taxonomy (NCBI): domain Eukaryota; kingdom Metazoa; phylum Arthropoda; class Insecta; order Diptera; family Stratiomyidae; genus Beris; species Beris chalybata. Next base: position 17,249,360 of record OX421895.1, on the reverse strand, counting down.
GAAACAAGCTGTATATTTGATAGCGTCAGTTTGCATGAACACAAAAGATAATTTTCAAAGTTTGATACATACTTTAGCAGCAGCTAAGACTACAACCGAACCAGAGTATGGTAAAGATAAACTTTCAACCAGTAGATGAAAGCTCAATCACATAGTTGAACGACTCATATCTGCCAGAAATCAGTTGAAGGTCTGGGCCTCGATTAGCTCGCACCAGGCGATAATAGAAATGGAATACAGTAATAAATTAAAGGTCATCCATACTTCTCGTTTTCAATTCTCTACTCAAAATTTGTCATAAAACTAAATCTGCCATCATCACAGCACACTGCATACTTCGCAATTAGCTACACCAAAAATCTCAAGCATTTCTACGGAGTATTTATTTTTGGGTTGTGTACCAAAAGTACTTCAAGGCTGGATGACGGTTTCAGCTTGTTCCCAAAAATGTCTCTCCTTCGATTTATTTTTGAATTTTCGTAAAGCCAATGAAAAGGAAACATTGCCGAAAATCACTCACAACTCAATTTAGCAAGTTAACACGTTCGATATGATCAGCGTGATTGCAAAATCTATGAACAAGACCCCAAAAAAAAAAAAATTAAATAATAATTAAACGGAATGTACTTAGCGTGAATTGTAAGCGGCCCGTTCGAAAATCATTGCGAACGGACGTCGCTATAGCTCTCTAGTCTTGACCTCTTGGCATCTGTCCAGCAAAATACTCAAAATTGCCCTGGAAATTTTCTCCTTAATGCCAAAATATTCGAAAAATGGAATAGAAACAAGAGGAAAAGGAGGGGGATGTGGGGGGGGGGGGGAAACCAGAAATAAAAGAAAACAAAGTAACTTAGAATAGAATGAGGGGGTTGAAAATGGTGGTGATAAATTAGTCCAGCACTAGCTGACCATTGATACTAAAGGGGCGACCGTCACATAGTGCAAGATGTTCGAATTTTTATTAAGTTTTCCTAGTGGATCCTTTTGTCCGGAACTTGTGAATTTCTTAGCCCCTCAAAATATCCGACGGAAAATTGAATTAAAATGTAAATAAAATATATTAAGGATGTTCGAGCATTTTCCTCGAGCTTTCTTTTATGGGCCTTTCACTGCATTATGCATTGTAGTGCTCCTACTCTGCACGTCCGCTACCAATTTCCGTATGATTTGAAGCCTGGCCTCCTTTGTATTGCGAGGATAATAGTCGGGCGAAAAATATCCCTTGAAAGTTTTAGTGGGCCAAATTGTTCGGTGCCGTATCGCACGATATAATCCTTGATAGTCGAGATAGATGCATATTTGGACGGGATGAATTCTACGTGAACGAGGCGGGCGTAAGGACTTTGCAATTTTCTGTCTGTTTGTGGACCACTAAAGAAGCAGTGCTATTACTTTTACGATCAAATCAGGCAAAAGGATTAATAATTGAAGGTACAAGGGCCGTTAAAAATGTAATAGGGTTTTTGTCGAGAAAAAATTTTTTTGTAGAGCAAATTAAGATTTTATATTGTCTTACGTTGCTCAGATTTGTGTGAATTGTGAAAGCACCAAAATTGGGAAGAGAAGATTACTTTGGGCTTAAAGGTTTTCTATGTGAGAATTGTATTTCTGGTATTCTTTTTCTCTCTTGGGGATTTTAAAAAATTCGATTTCAAAGGACCTCATATTTTTTCTTAATTTCCTTTACACGGCTGCTCTGAAGACTTGTTTTTCTCATGTTTAAGGGTCATAAGATCCAGTCGAACTTAAGCGTCGTCCAAAACAAGAACCTCCCAATATCTGGAAGGCCACATTGCAATATGAGGAACGCAGCATGGAGAATTGTAAAAAGTTCAATATTCTTGCCGTATACTTCCCATTCTTGGATTGTTCTTAATTAACATTTCCCGAACATCTTACACGCACCACGGAAACTTCGGGGAACCTTTTGACTCAACACATGCAGTATATAAGCATGACAAGGCTTGCAATCAAGGATATTTTTGTACTACGGTGAAGCCGATCATTTTATGGAGGAACCCGCAAAGGATCCACCATTGAAGATGGGAGGGTATCGAAGTGCCAATCTTAGAAACCTTGACAAAGCTGTTGAAAATTTTCTCCTAAAATTAGGACTGCAGCGGTATTGTGTCAGTACTGAATATCATTGTTGTTTCCTTTCCAACAAATGAGGTTTTGGATATGCATAGGTCATGCTTCTTGTTTGGTAGCACTCTTCTTTTCAGAAGTGTTTTAAAGCCCCGATTGAACAGAAAATCAATTGATTGCTCTCATATACTCCCTCTAATTTGTAGCATAAATCCAAACTGAATGAAAAATGAATTCATCTTTTCTTAAGAAGTCCCATTTCGTTCGCCAAATCTGTCAAAGATGTGTTGAAATTTTTAGGTTGAAATATTCCGATTGGAAAACCCCTGATATCTAAATTTTTTACACCTCCCAAAATCAACAAAAACTCGTTTGAAATTTGTTTAAAAGAATTACATCTAGAGATGAATAGATTTGTATTGATTCGACTTGAAACGAGAACAAATACTAACATGAATTCTTTAACTTATGGAAATATTTTATTTTTACCTGAAATATAAAAATTGATTTATTGATCAGAAGCTGTAGAAATTCCTACATTTTCTTTATTACTTGAATTTATTCTTTGCTGACAAATTAGAATTTTTTTAGATTAATATTTTTTTCATTTAAGCTAAGATATACCCGTGACGAGAGTAGCTACAAACTTTTGGTAAATCTTAAAACTAATATTGTATCAGTTCTGTACAAGTACTGTATTATTAGTATATAAATTTTTTTCCAGTCATTGGATATTGGATACAGTGAAACTGTCATGAGCCATGAGAATTTCAAAATAAAGGATCAACGCTATATGGTATAGGGAAATATGGGTAAACATTTGACATTATAGAGACAATTTAAAGAAACTCACAACGATCTTGTGAAATTTGTCAGTACTGAACAGGCATTCTTTAAAGTCATTGACTAGTAACTCACAACGAACTTCAGTAAATTTATGCAGTATGTAAGTATCTACCTCTATATAGTACTCAATCTTTATTAATGAAACAGTATCCATGTTCAATAATAAATAAATTAAATGTAGCTGAGTTAAATCAGTGGTAGAAATATTGCTCTGGAGGTCTAAGAGGGAAAACAGTCCCGCTAGAATACAGGTTGAGTACCGATACTCCGTGGGGTTGATACGATTCATTTAGCATTGCTATTGACTCTGTCAAACGGTCTTTAACTACCATTAAAAGATAACTACAGCAAACGGGAAAAATAAAATTCTACTAAAATAAAAACATTAACATGACTTTTTACGAGTGCGAATAAATGCTGACTTTGAATAGATGGAGGCAAGCAATAACGTGAATTACACCCAAGATGGAAAATGATAAAGTCGATTTTAGGTCATAGTCTAGGACGCGGTCAAAGTTTCAATATAGCACTGTTTGTTAGGATAAAAGGATATTATTTGGAAAATTAATTATGTCGATACTCTTGAGAGTTCAACTTAAAAAAAAACCTAAAGTTGATTTTTCGATATCCAATCAATCCTGAGAAATACGGCAGAATTCGTAAAAATGCAGCTTCTAAGGAGCTGGATATCAAATTCGGAAATACGTTTCAAGGCAAACATATAAAAGTGTAGTGTAATTCTTTATATAAAACACATGAGGAAGTAAGTACCTAAGATATACTATATGTCAGAATTCGCGAAAACGCATATGACTCCTTACAGCTAGCTCCTGAGAAGCTAACATATGAGTCAAACATATGTATGTAAAGATCAATTCACAATCTCGTTACACCTAAAAGATACAACGGAATTCGTGAAAACATATAAACAACCTTGTTAGGGGTTCAATACAAAACAAACCTAAAATAATTCGTTTGGTTATTAAATAAAAAACATAGGGAAGTAAATATATATCAGAATTCGTGAAAACGGATGTGACCACTTACAGCTCCTGAGAAACAATCAATATCAAGTCAAACATATAAAAAGCCTGCTGAAGTAAAAGTCAATTCAGAACCTCGTAACACCTAAAGGTACAGTCTGGCTGGTACTGCCGACTGTCGTGGTTAGCAGAAACTGCCGGCAGTAGACTACTGCTTCAGGCCAAAACAAGCTTTGTTGTCTGATTGCGACTGCTCGGCAGTTAACGGCTGCGAGTGTAAAGCTAGACAGTTACTGTCCCCGACGGCCAGCAGTACCAGCCAGACTACACCTTAAGAGATACAGCGCAATTCGCAAAAACATATAAAAAAAATTTGTTATGGGTTCAATACAATGAATTCTTTAGGTGATTACATAAAAAACCACAAAGAAGTAAGCATCTAAAATATATGTCAGAATTCGTGAAAACGTATATGACCCCTTACTGCTCTTGTGGAGCTGGATATCAAATCCGGAAATCCGTTTCGAGGCAAACATATAAAAAGCCAGCTGAAGTAAAAATCAGTTCAGAACCTCGTAGCACCTAAGAGATGCAGCGGAATTCGTAAAAACATATCAAAGAAACCTCGTTAGGGGTTTAATACAATGAATTCTTTAGTTAATTCTATAAAAAACATAAGCACCTAAAATATATGTCAGAATTCGTAAAAACATAAACAACCTTTTTAATTCGATATCTCAGAAGCTTTACTTTTTTATTTTTAAGCTTGTCTTTTTATCTGCCTGGCTTCCCACTCATTAAATTTTCTCCTCTTTTGTTTATCTCCATGTGAAGTGACGTACAACTCGTCTTTCAATGCAAAATCTAATCCAGGCATTTTTGAAAGATTTTGCCACTTTCTCCTCACAAACTCAATGCATGTCTTGAATTGTCTGAACTATTAGCGACGGCTGATGCAAACAGCTGGCTTTCTATTTTTGGTTGGTTCAGTAAACAAAGCGTACACTTTTCATTTATTTTATTTTATTTTAGTACAGTCCTCTTCAGGTTGGCAACATCGTGCATTTGGGCGATAAACTAACAACTATCCTCGCTTAAGTATAATTTTGAACATGTATAACTCAAATCGAATACTAACTAGAATGTCCTTAAAAAAGATACCGCAGTCCGATACAGCAAGATAAACGTTTGATACTATAGATAAAATACCGATCTCCGACTTATATATAAAGCGGAATAAGGAGTCCGCATACCTTATATTTATGTAGTTTACCTTTTTCAAGGACTGCCATTTGGTTGGCGCTCGAAGGAGAAGTAGCTGGACATATTTTTCAAGGAATTTTATGTCTCTATACTACAAGAAAACTTTCTCTATTATCTTCAAATTTATTCATTTATCGGCAACAATTGAGCTTGAATCATTCTAAACTTATCAGACACTATTAACGATCATGTGTTTTCAGGACTTTTTGTATAAGAGGTATCCGAACGAGTAGACGAATTTTACTGATGAATGAGCTTGACTTTAATATGAACTTAAAACTAAGTTTAACTCCGTTCGTTACTACACAGTATAAAAAACTCAATGGCCGCTATTCACAGTCGTCATAAAGTAGGCTTTAAGTTAGAGCTGACTTTAGTGTCATATAAATTATACGACACTATAGTCAGCTTTAACTCAAAGCCAACTTTATGACGACTGTGAATAGCGGCCATTGAATTTTACATCTTTTGGATAGTAGGCATACATGCCCACCATTTCAAGTAAGTTAACTTTAAGATGTAATAGTCAATTTGAATATAATTTTCAATTTTCAGTCAGTTAATTTCAATTTGCAATCAGTAGAAAAATTTCAACTTCGAAACCAGGTAATTTACAGGATATTCTCTTGAATTTACACCCTAAGAAAACTTTAAAGTTTTTTGGGACAAGAAACGGAGTTTTATATCATCCATCACTTGTGTTGATGTAAATTTACACTTTTTTGAATTATAGAAAGGAAGCTTCCATTCGGAGTGGAAATTTAACTTAATTTTTGTGTTAAATCCTACACTGCAAGCGAAAATTAGACTTTTTTTTACATATTAACAGTGTATAATTATAGCACTCGTTAAGGTTCACATTTGTACTTCTCATATTATTTCTTACTTACTTACATACTTAGGAATCGAGTCCGCGATAAATTTTGGTTTTTGCCACGTAGGTTTGGCGTAGGACGGTTTTTCATTTCCATTTCAGTAGGAAACAAAATGAAGCGTGATTTCATATATTACATGTTTTTTGTCGTACAATTCAAATTGATAAGTAGAATTACACGGAAAAGAAGGTAATTTTCAATTCATATATAAATATAATTAATTTTACACGAAATGTTTTATAAATCTGTGAGCTTTTACACGTAAATTTTACGGTTCAGTAGAAAAGTACATGAATGATTTACTAATACCAGTGATTTCGTGTAAAAGTGATTGAAATCTATACTTTTACTTGAAAAAATTAAATATACCTACTGGAAATTTTAAGTATAATTTAATTGAAAATATTATTTTGTTTTTGCCAAGTATTTGACAGCATTGCACATAGAGTAATGGTAGCTTAAATGATTTCTTCAATAAGAACGAGTGCCGTATGTTTCGAGAAGACGGCTTAACAGGATTTTTATATGGAGTCTGCACCAAGGACACGTGTTATTTTCTTTGTTTTTAACTCTATATGCAACTACATATTCGATAGAGATGAGTTGTTACGGAGTGAACTGAGAACACTTCATTGAAGTGCGTGAGTGAAGTAACTCACTCCTTTCGGTGAACTACATTTTCATTCGACACGTGACAAAAACGTGATGCACGCAAAACCTTTGACTATCACTACCGCGACGCGGTACGAGAATAATATATTCCATTTTCCATCATAAGAAAAATGAAAGAGTAAATATACATGTTCCTGTATTCGACGCTCTTCTTCCTATTTTCCAACTCACAATCACAACTATGGTAGTGAGTCCGGAACGAAGGAGCGAAGAGTTCCATTTTAGCGAACACTGCAATTGAACTGAATAGTACGATAAGGTATAATAGAGATGGGTCGTTCAAGAGTTTCCTTCAAGTGAACGAGTGGCACTTCTTTTAACTGCAGTTTCGTTGGACACGTGTAAAAAACATGAAGAACGAGGGTGGGAGGACACTTTTTTTTGTTTTGTAGGTCGTCAAATGGACGTCACTCCTTTCGGTGAACTGTAGTTCCATTCGACACGTGAGGAAGAGCGACGACCTTTTTTCAGGTCAAAAGACTCCCGAAACGAACAGCTCACCGAAACTAGTTCACTGAACTCGTTCACTAAACTCGTTCACTGAACTCGTTCCTTCAAGTAAGTTACTCGGAGTGAACTCCTTCACTAAAAGGAACTGCTTTTCTTTCGTTCACCGAATAACGATTGCTGATTAAATTTCAAACTCCTAGGTCAATGCTCAAGGGCTGAGATTTATTTGGGATTTTGGGCCAAAACTGAACATAAAATATTGTTTGGGTTTTTTTAGTCCGAGGCATCGTTTTATGCGTTATGAACTTTTGAGATGGATTGAACTTATACTAATCTACAGATTTTATCCAGAGCATAAAAATTATTACCGAAGAGGACTAAATCCTGCTAGGGTTTTCTAACTACAAGTGTTCTAAATTTAAACGAAATCTGTTTAACCATTTTTAAATTTTATTGTAACAAATTCCTGCACATACGAATAGGAATTTTTCAACAGATTTATTCAGAAAATTTTTTAATAAAATAGAGGGCACAACTCGAGGATTGTATGCCTGAAATAAATGCATGTAAGGTCGAAGAATAACTATAAAATGTAATATAATAACTACAAAAGTGTAGTATCAAACGAACAATACATTGCTTGTTATGCCATTGGTTCCAAGTGGAAGCTGGTTACGTTTCTTCGTGTTTGCATAGTTTTGAAACAAAACACTTAAATGATCAAAAGAAGAAAATTGTATTGTCTTCGAAATTATTCGACATTCAGACGTGACATTTTTAAAAGTCGTGCATTCTGTTTGTATCGCGTCGATCTAAAAATGCATCACATGCGACATATGTGTCGACCCAAATTAAAGTAAGAGAAAACTGTTCACACCTCTTTATTCAGATGCATCTAACTAAGATTCTTTTGATGCTAGTAGTTTGCAATTGCAAAGAACTTCATCTACATGTAGAAACAGAAGATATAGGTATACCTACTCGAAAAAAACCTTAAAAAATTTTCAACGGATTTAGTAATTACCTTAATTTTAAATCTCAACTTTTATGAAGATATCCAAGCAATATATTGTAGAGTCGATAATATTTTTGAATAATCAGAACTACAATGTTGACACTACAAAGACTCTAAAAACTAAGCACTTTATGGGATTTTTTTATTGAATTTAATGGCACTAATTTGTTGTTAAAGCTTTTATGCATGCGGCACAAAAATCAGCACTACACCTAACTCACTACACGCTATTTTTAATTTTATGCTATTATTATTATAATTTTGTATTTATTTACTCTTTCCGTATTTACATTATTTTTATACTTTTTATTAATTTATTTTTTTTTTATGTTTTTCCAAAAACATTCCGGCTGCTTTAATTTAATTAATTGCTTCAAATTTTCAATAGGTTTTTCTTCTGCCGAAATTACATGCGATTTACCAACCGACCGAATAATTAGAGAGAATTTTCTTCGATTTGTTTATCGGAAAAACCGGAACGCACATGGGATGGAAAAGCTTACAGACACAAGTGGCTGCAGATTGCACGAACACAAAAATGAATATAACGAAAACAACACAAACTCCGAAATTACGTGAAAATAACTCAACACCGATATTAGACAAAAATAAAATAAATAAATAGATTGAACGGTAGCATTTTCTTTCAAGAAAATTTTCCCGAAGAAAAGAAAATTAGGTGAAAAATATTTTTTTTCACGTTGAGTAAAGGGGTAAGGAAAAATCGTTGCCGCGCCGAAACTTCGGAAATCAAATTTGAAACTTTTCGTGGTCGCACTAATTCAAAAAAAAAAAAGGAAAATCATAAATTTTCCGATAATTTTCCTCGCCTAACTTATTATCACGTGTTCAGTGAATACAAAGGACCGCACATCACAATTTTCGATTGTATTCAGATAACTATACATCGGGTTTTCCCTGTTATTCTTTCTTTAATATTTATTTTATTATTAATTCTTTTAAGAACATCAACATTCTAAAATTTGCGTATATCCCGCACTTAAGTTAATGCCGTGCCAAGTCCCCTTTATAGGCCACTTAATTAAGACCCGGTTACACTTCAAATTTGCGACTGTGTGTCTCGCAAAAATTTAACGAAATCACGTTGTGCGTGCATTTTTGCCAGCCACTTTTCATCAACTGAAGTTTTCCGGCTAGAGAGACTTTTCCGATTTGGCATTTACAAAATTTTCTTCGAGTTTTCGATGCGCTGACATTTTTATCGAAGAGAGAAAATTGAACGCGGCTAAGAAGCATGAAAAGCCAACAAAGAGCCAACCAACCACCATCGCCACCCCCAATTTATTATTGCAAATTTTACGAAACTTACAAAGCAACTTTTCCGGAGGCATTTTTAGATTTGTTCAGTGCTTCGATTTTTTTTTTAACATAGAAAATATTTTTCCTTTTAGTCTTACTTGAATACGATCATTTTCCGCGGATTGTCGACAGTAGGGTGAAAAATTCATTTTTGGGAAATGTGTGAAAGACTTTTCCTAATGAAATGCGGAAAAAAACAATTTTTCTTAATTTTTTAAATTATGTTCCTTCCTTGTTACCAGTACGTTATTAAAATAACTATTAATAATAACCAATGGCGCAACATCCCAAATCGGGCCTAGGCCTTAAAGTAATGCTAGAGTTACTTCATTGCGAGACCAACGGAACACTAGGAGGTGAAGTGGTCATCTACACGCTCGTCCGTGATTATTACCCCGACTTTAACTCAGGTACTCATTTACAGCTGAGTGATCTGGTAGTCCGGCACCCAATCCCATTTTCGAAAATTACTTGACGCCAAGCAGATTCGAACCTGGTACCAGGTGCACCGAAGGCAAGTATTCTAGCCACTAAGCCACCCAGACTACTTAAAATAACTATTAGTTCGATGCAATAGCCATCGAGAATATCAGATATTTTGCTGTAGTGAACGCATAAGGCAACGATGCACTACACAGTAGGGTAGACTGGGTAGAAATGCACCATTTTTCATTAATTACTCCATATCTCCGTAGAAAATTGTGGAACTTGATTAATTTTTTTTTCTCTGTTTGATCAAATACCTTGCGCAAATATTGTATTCGTAATAAAGAGCAAAATATAATCAGATCGAGAGCATAATGAAGAAGAGCACAAGCAGGTCCAAATGGTGCATTTCTCCCATCGTACGGGAGAAATGAACCACTTGCAAGGTATAAATGCACCACATTTTAAATATGTAGCAAATTCCAAACAAATTAGTTGAAACAAAATAATTAAATATATTTATAAAAGTAACAAACAATAACGAACTAAACAGTAAATCTATTAAATATTTTTCGAGTTTTATACTAATAAAAAATAATAGAAAATACCAAATAATAGTAATTTAATGGTTTTATATAAGTTTTTATAAGTTAACGGATATTAAAATTTTAAAAATCGATTTCAAAATTGATATGTTTGCTGTATGCTTGCAGCACGAGCTCGTTCTGATTCCAGCAAAATAATTTGAATTTCTTTATGATTTGTGACCATAAATTCATGCTACTTAGGTATAAGAATCTGGTGCATTTCTCCCTATAAGCTCGTGGTGCAATTCTACCGATTCTGACCAGATGAACATTTTTATTTTTTTTTAAATAAATATTAGCAAATAAAAAACTAGCACTTTACTAAAACACACCCTAGACTACAAGCTATATTTATGCCTACCTAGAAAGGTTCACGATCAATAATTTGTCTTTGAACAAAAATGTTGCATATATACGAAAAGTTACTTTCCTTAACGTTTTTCTTTCACTCCGAATAACTGTTCGGTATTACTCGGTATTTTAACGATTCCTGAACACAATCGTATGGATAGGTAAGAGAAAGAGAATACTACTTCTGCTCTGTAGATTTCCCTTACGGGCGTGCGCCAATGGCGAGTGGTGCATTTCTACCTATGGTGCAGGGCTACCCATTCTACCCTACTCCACTTTACAGGATAAGTTTGGATCTATTGCAAATACGACAAAATACTTCACTCGAACGAAATCAAGAAGTATCTAATGCAGGCCCGTACGCACGGGGGGGGGGGGGGGGTCTGGGGGTTCAAACCCCCCCCCCCCCCCCCGCCCATTGGCTGAGGTCTATATATTCAATGATGGCTGAGGTCTATATATTCAAATGATGGCTGAGGTCTATATATTCAAATGATAGCTGAGGTCTATATATTCAAATGATGGCTGAGGTCTATATATTCAAATGATGGCTGAGGTCTATGTATTCAAATGATGGCTGAGGTCTATATATTCAAATGATGGCTGAGGTCTATATATTCAAATGATGGCTGAGGTCTATATATTCAAATGATGGCTGAGGTCTATATATTCAAATGATGGCTGAGGTCTATATATTCAAATGATGGCTGAGGTCTATGTATTCAAATGATGGCTGAGGTCTATATATTCAAATGATGGCTGAGGTCTATATATTCAAATGATGGCTGAGGTCTATATATCCAAATGATGGCTGAGGTCTACATATTCAAATGATGGCTGAGGTCTATATATTCAAATGATGGCTGAGGTCTATATATTCAAATGATGGCTGAGGTCTATATATTCAAATGATGGCTGAGGTCTATATCTTCAAATGATGGCTGAGGTCTATATATTCAAATGATGGCTGAGGTCTATATATTCAAATGATGGCTGAGGTCTATATATCCAATGATGGCTGAGGTCTATATATTCAAATGATGGCTGAGGTCTATATATTCAAATGATGGCTGAGATCTATATATTCAAATGATGGCTGAGGTCTATGTATTCAAATGATGGCTGAGGTCTATATATTCAAATGATGGCTGAGGTCTATATATTCAAATGATGGCTGAGGTCTATATATTCAAATGATGGCTGAGGTCTATATATTCAAATGATGGCTGAGGTCTATATATTCAAATGATGGCTGAGGTCTATATATTCAAATGATGGCTGAGGTCTATATATTCAAATGATGGCTGAGGTCTATATAGTCAAATGATGGCTGAGGTCTATATATTCAAATGATGGCTGAGGTCTATATATTCAAATGATGGCTGAGGTCTATATATTCAAATGATGGCTGAGGTCTATATATTCAAATGATGGCTGAGGTCTATATATTCAAATGATGGCTGAGGTCTATATATTCAAATGATGGCTGAGGTCTATATCTTCAAATGATGGCTGAGGTCTATATATTCAAATGATGGCTGAGATCTATATATTCAAATGATGGCTGAGGTCTATATATCCAATGATGGCTGAGGTCTATATATTCAAATGATGGCTGAGCTCTATGTATTCAAATGATGGCTGAGGTCTATATATTCAAATGATGGCTGAGGTCTATGTATTCAAATGATAGCTGAGGTCTATATATTCAAATGATGGCTGAGGTCTATGTAATCAAATGATGGCTGAGGTCTATATAATCAAATGATGGCTGAGATCTATATATTCAAATGATGGCTGAGGTCTATATATTCAAATGATGGCTGAGGTCTATATATTCAAATGATGGCTGAGGTCTATATATTCAAATGATGGCTGAGGTCTATGTATTCAAATGATGGCTGAGGTCTATATATTCAAATGATGGCTGAGGTCTATATTTTCAAATGATGGCTGAGGTCTATATATTCAAATGATGGCTGAGGTCTATGTATTCAAATGATGGCTGAGGTCTATGTATTCAAATGATGGCTGAGGTCTATGTATTCAAATGATGGCTGAGGTCTATATATTCAAATGATGGCTGAGGTCTATATATTCAAATGATGGCTGAGGTCTATGTATTCAAATGATGGCTGAGGTCTATATATTCAAATGATGGCTGAGGTCTATATATTCAAGTGATGGCTGAGGTCTATATATTCAAATGATGGCTGAGGTTTATATATTCAAATGATGGCTGAGGTCTATATATTCAAATGATGGCTGAGGTCTATATATTCAAATGATGGCTGAGGTCTATATATTCAAATGATGGCTGAGGTCTATATATTCAAATGATGGCTGAGGTCTATATATTCAAATGATGGCTGAGGTCTATATATTCAAATGATGGCTGAGGTCTATATATTCAAATGATGGCTGAGGTCTATATATTCAAATGATGGCTGAGGTCTATATAGTCAAATGATGGCTGAGGTCTATATATTCAAATGATGGCTGAGGTCTATATATTCAAATGATGGCTGAGGTCTATATATTCAAATGATGGCTGAGGTCTATGTATTCAAATGATGGCTGAGGTCTATATATTCAAATGATGGCTGAGGTCTATATATTCAAATGATGGCTGAGGTCTATATATTCAAATGATGGCTGAGGTCTATATAGTCAAATGATGGCTGAGGTCTATATATTCAAATGATGGCTGAGGTCTATGTATTCAAATGATGGCTGAGGTCTATATATTCAAATGATGGCTGAGGTCTATGTGTTCAAATGATGGCTGAGGTCTATATATTCAAATGATGACTGAGGTCTATATAGTCAAATGATGGCTGAGGTCTATATATTCAAATGATGGCTGAGGTCTATATATTCAAATGATGGCTGAGGTCTATATATTCAAATGATGGCTGAGGTCTATGTATTCCAATGTTGGCTGAGGTCTATATATTCAAATGATGGCTGAGGTCTATAAAGTCAAATGATGGCTGAGGTCTATGTATTCAAATGATGGCTGAGGTCTATATATTCAAATGATGGCTGAGGTCTATATATTCAAATGATGGCTGAGGTCTATATAGCCAATGATGGCTGAGGTCTATATATTCAAATGATGGCTGAGGTCTATATTTTCAAATGATGGCTGAGGTCTATATATTCAAATGATGGCTGAGGTCTATGTATTCAAATGATGGCTGAGGTCTATGTATTCAAATGATGGCTGAGGTCTATGTATTCAAATGATGGCTGAGGTCTATATTTTCAAATGATGGCTGAGGTCTATATATTCAAATGATGGCTGAGGTCTATATATTCAAATGATGGCTGAGGTCTATATATTCAAATGATGGCTGAGGTCTATAAAGTCAAATGATGGCTGAGGTCTATATATTCAAATGATGGCTAAGGTCTATATATTCAAATGATGGGTTGAGGTCTATATATTCAAATGATGGCTGAGGTCTATATATTCAAATGATGGCTGAGGTCTATATATTCAAATGATGGCTGAGGTCTATATATTCAAATGATGGCTGAGGTCTATATATTCAAATGATGGCTGAGGTCTATGTATTCCAATGATGGCTGAGGTCTATATATTCAAATGATGGCTGAGGTCTATATATTCAAATGATGGCTGAGGTCTATATATTCAAATGATGGCTGAGGTCTATAAAGTCAAATGATGGCTGAGGTCTATGTATTCAAATGATGGCTGAGGTCTATATATTCAAATGATGGCTGAGGTCTATATATTCAAATGATGGCTGAGGTCTATATAGCCAATGATGGCTGAGGTCTATATATTCAAATGATGGCTGAGGTCTATATTTTCAAATGATGGCTGAGGTCTATATATTCAAATGATGGCTGAGGTCTATGTATTCAAATGATGGCTGAGGTCTATGTATTCAAATGATGGCTGAGGTCTATGTATTCAAATGATGGCTGAGGTCTATGTATTCAAATGATGGCTGAGGTCTATATTTTCAAATGATGGCTGAGGTCTATATATTCAAATGATGGCTGAGGTCTATATATTCAAATGATGGCTGAGGTCTATATATTCAAATGATGGCTGAGGTCTATAAAGTCAAATGATGGCTGAGGTCTATGTATTCAAATGATGGCTGAGGTCTATATATTCAAATGATGGCTGAGGTCTATATATTCAAATGATGGCTGAGGTCTATATATTCAAATGATGGCTAAGGTCTATATATTCAAATGATGGCTGAGGTCTATGTATTCAAATGATGGCTGAGATCTATGTATTCAAATGATGGCTGAGGTCTATGTATTCAAATGATGGCTGAGGTCTATATTTTCAAATGATGGCTGAGGTCTATATATTCAAATGATGGCTGAGGTCTATATATTCAAATGATGGCTGAGGTCTATGTATTCAAATGATGGCTGAGGTCTATAAAGTCAAATGATGGCTGAGGTCTATGTATTCAAATGATGGCTGAGGTCTATATATTCAAATGATGGCTGAGGTCTATATATTCAAATGATGGCTGAGGTCTATATAGCCAATGATGGCTGAGGTCTATATATTCAAATGATGGCTGAGGTCTATATTTTCAAATGATGGCTGAGGTCTATATATTCAAATGATGGCTGAGGTCTATGTATTCAAATGATGGCTGAGGTCTATGTATTCAAATGATGGCTGAGGTCTATGTATTCAAATGATGGCTGAGGTCTATATTTTCAAATGATGGCTGAGGTCTATATATTCAAATGATGGCTGAGGTCTATATATTCAAATGATGGCTGAGGTCTATATATTCAAATGATGGCTGAGGTCTATAAAGTCAGATGATGGCTGAGGTCTATATATTCAAATGATGGCTAAGGTCTATATATTCAAATGATGGGTTGAGGTCTATATATTCAAATGATGGCTGAGGTCTATATACTCAAATGATGGCTGAGGTCTATATATTCAAATGATGGCTGAGGTCTATGTATTCAAATGATGGCTGAGGTCTATATATTCAAATGATGGCTGAGGTCTATATATTCAAATGATGGCTGAGGTCTATATATTCAAATGATGGCTGAGGTCTATATATTCAAATGATGGCTGAGGTCTATATATTCAAATGATGGCTGAGGTCTATATATTCAAATGATGGCTGAGGTCTATATATTCAAATGATGACTGAGGTCTATATAGTCAAATGATGGCTGAGGTCTATATATTCAAATGATGGCTGAGGTCTATGTATTCAAATGATGGCTGAGGTCTATATATTCAAATGATGGCTGAGGTCTATATATTCAAATGATGGCTGAGGTCTATATATTCAAATGATGGCTGAGGTCTATGTATTCAAATGATGGCTGAGGTCTATATATTCAAATGATGGCTGAGGTCTATATATTCAAATGATGGCTGAGGTCTATATATTCAAATGATGGCTGAGGTCTATATATTCAAATGATGGCTGAGGTCTATATATTCAAATGATGGCTGAGGTCTATATATTCAAATGATGGCTGAGGTCTATGTATTCCAATGATGGCTGAGGTCTATATATTCAAATGATGGCTGAGGTCTATATATTCAAATCATGGCTGAGGTCTATGTATTCAAATGATGGCTGAGGTCTATATATTCAAATGATGGCTGAGGTCTATATATTCAAATGATGGCTGAGGTCTATATATTCAAATGATGGCTGAGGTCTATATATTCAAATGATGGCTGAGGTCTATATATTCAAATGATGGCTGAGGTCTATATATTCAAATGATGGCTGAGGTCTATATATTCAAATGATGGCTGAGGTCTATGTATTCCAATGATGGCTGAGATCTATATATTCAAATGATGGCTGAGGTCTATGTATTCCAATGATGGCTGAGGTCTATATATTCAAATGATGGCTGAGGTCTATGTATTCCAATGATGGCTGAGGTCTATATATTCAAATGATGGCTGAGGTCTATATATTCAAATGATGGCTGAGGTCTATATATTCAAATGATGGCTGAGGTCTATGTATTCCAATGATGGCTGAGGTCTATATATTCAAATGATGGCTGAGGTCTATGTATTCCAATGATGGCTGAGGTCTATATATTCAAATGATGGCTGAGGTCTATATATTCAAATGATGGCTGAGGTCTATATATTCAAATCATGGCTGAGGTCTATGTATTCAAATGATGGCTGAGGTCTATATATTCAAATGATGGCTGAGGTCTATATATTCAAATGATGGCTGAGGTCTATATATTCAAATGATGGCTGAGGTCTATGTATTCCAATGATGGCTGAGGTCTATATATTCAAATGATGGCTGAGGTCTATATATTCAAATCATGGCTGAGGTCTATGTATTCAAATGATGGCTGAGGTCTATATATTCAAATGATGGCTGAGGTCTATATATTCAAATGATGGCTGAGGTCTATATATTCAAATGATGGCTGAGGTCTATATATTCAAATGATGGCTGAGGTCTATATATTCAAATGATGGCTGAGGTCTATATATTCAAATGATGGCTGAGGTCTATATATTCAAATGATGGCTGAGGTCTATGTATTCAAATGATGGCTGAGGCCTATATATTCTAATGATGGCTGAGGTCTATATATTCAAATCATGGCTGAGGTCTATGTGTTCAAATGATGGCTGAGGTCTATATATTCAAATGATGACTGAGGTCTATATAGTCAAATGATGGCTGAGGTCTATATATTCAAATGATGGCTGAGGTCTATATATTCAAATGATGGCTGAGGTCTATGTATTCAAATGATGGCTGAGGTCTATATATTCAAATGATGGCTGAGGTCTATATATTCAAATGATGGCTGAGGTCTATATATTCAAATGATGGCTGAGGTCTATATATTCAAATGATGGCTGAGGTCTATATATTCAAATGATGGCTGAGGTCTATATATTCAAATGATGGCTGAGGTCTATGTATTCCAATGATGGCTGAGGTCTATATATTCAAATGATGGCTGAGGTCTATATATTCAAATGATGGCTGAGGTCTATATATTCAAATGATGGCTGAGGTCTATATATTCAAATGATGGCTGAGGTCTATATATTCAAATGATGGCTGAGGTCTATATATTCAAATGATGGCTGAGGTCTATGTATTCCAATGATGGCTGAGGTCTATATATTCAAATGATGGCTGAGGTCTATATATTCAAATGATGGCTGAGGTCTATATAATCAAATGATGGCTGAGGTCTATATATTCAAATGATGGCTGAGGTCTATATAGTCAAATGATGGCTGAGGTCTATGTATTCAAATGATGGCTGAGGTTAAACATTTCAAATGATGGCTGAGCTTAAACATTTCAAATGATGGCTGAGCTTAAATATTTCAAATGATGGCTGAGGTTAAACATTTCAAATGATGGCTGAGGTCAAACATTTCAAATGATGGCTGAGGTCAAACATTTCAAATGATGGCTGAGGTCAAACATTTCAAATGATGGCTGAGCTTAAACATTTCAAATGATGGCTGAGCTTAAACATTTCCAATGATGGCTGAGGTTAAACATTTCAAATGATGGCTGAGCTTAAACATTTCAAATGATGGCTTAGGTCAAACATTTCAAATGATGGCTGAGCTTAAACATTTCAAATGATGGCTGAGCTTAAACATTTCAAATGATGGTTGAGGTCAAACATTTCAAATGATAGCTGAGCTTAAACATTTCAAATACTGGCTGAGGTTAAACATTTCAAATGATGGCTGAGGTTAAACATTTCAAATGATGGCTCAGCTTAATTAATTCAAATGATGGCTGAGCTTAAACATTGCAAATGATGGCTGAGGTCAAACATTTGAAATGATGGCTGAGCTTAAACATTTCAAATGATGGCTGAGCTTAAACATTTTAAATGATGGCTGAGGTTAAACATTTCAAATAAATGGCTGAGGTTAAACATTTCAAATGATGGCTGAGGTCAAACATTTCAAATGATGGCTGAGCTTAAACATTTCAAATGATGGCTGAGCTTAAACATTTTAAATGATGGCTGAGGTTAAACATTTCAAATGATGGCTGAGGTCAAACATTTCAAATGATGGCTGAGTTTAAACATTTCAAATGATGGCTGAGGTCAAACATTTCAAATGATGGCTGAGGTTAAACATTTCAAATGATGGCTGAGCTTAAACATTTCAAATGATGGCTGAGGTCAAACATTTCAAATGATGGCTGAGCTTAAACATTTCAAATGATGGCTGAGGTCAAACATTTCAAATGATGGCTGAGCTTAAACATTTCAAATGATGGCTGAGCTTAAACATTTCAAATGATGGCTGAGACCAAACATTTCAAATGATGGCTGAGGTTAAACATTTCAAATGATGGCTGAGCTTAAACATTTCAAATGATGGCTGAGGTCAAACATTTCAAATGATGGCTGAGCTTAAACATTTCAAATGATGGCTGAGGTCAAACATTTCAAATGATGGCTGAGCTTAAACATTTCAAATGATGTCTGAGCTTAAACATTTTAAATGATGGTTGAGGTCATACATTTCAAATGATGGCTGAGCTTAAACATTTCAAATGATGGCTGAGGTCAAACATTTCAAATGATGGCTGAGGTCAAACATTTCAAATGATGGCTGAGGTTAAACATTTCAAATGATGGCTGAGCTTAAACATTTCAATTATGGCTGAGCTTAAACATTTTAAATGATGGTTGAGGTCAAACATTTCAAATGATGGCTGAGCTTAAACATTTCAATTATGGCTGAGCTTAAACATTTCAAATGATGGCTGAGGTTAAACATTTCAAATGATGGCTGAGGTCAAACATTTCAAATGATGGCTGAGGTTAAACATTTCAAATGATGGCTGAGCTTATACATTTCAAATGATGGCTGAGCTTAAACATTTCAAATGATGGTTGAGGTCAAACATTTCAAATGATTGCAAAGCTTAAACATTTCAAATAATGGCTGAGGTTACACATTTCAAATGATGGCTGAGGTTAAACATTTCAAATGATGGTTGAGCTTAAACATTTCAAATGATGGCTGAGGTCAAACATTTCAAATGATGGCTGAGGTTAAACATTTCAAATGATGGCTGAGGATAAACATTTCAAATGATGGCTGAGGTTAAACATTCCAAATGATGGCTGAGCTTAAACATTTCAAATGATGGCTGAGGTCAAACATTTCAAATGATGGCTGAGGTTAAACATTTCAAATGATGGCTGAGGTTAAACATTTCAAATGATGGCTGAGGTTAAACATTCCAAATGATGGCTGAGCTTAAACATTTCAAATGATGGCTGAGGTCAAACATTTCAAATGATGGCTGAGGATAAACATTTCAAATGATGGTTGAGGTCAAACATTTCAAATGATGGCTGAGCTTAAACATTTCAATTATGGCTGAGCTTAAACATTTCAAATGATGGCTGAGGTTAAACATTTCAAATGATGGCTGAGGTCAAACATTTCAAATGATGGCTGAGGTTAAACATTTCAAATGATGGCTGAGCTTAAACATTTCAAATGATGGCTGAGGTTAAACATTTCAAATGATGGCTGAGGTTAAACATATCAAATGAAGGCTGAGGTTAAACATTTCAATTGATGGCTGAGGCTAAACATTTCAAATGATGGCTGAGGTTAAACATTTCAAATGATGGCTGAGGTTAAACATTTCAAATGATGGCTGAGGTTAAACATTTCAAATGATGGCTGAGGTCAAACATTTCAAATGATGGCTGAGGTTAAACATTTAAAATGATGGCTGAGCTTAAACATTTCAAATGATGGCTGAGGTCAAACATTTCAAATGATGGCTGAGCTTAAACATTTCAAATGATGGCTGAGGTCAAACATTTCAAATGATGGCTGAGCTTAAACATTTCAAATAATGGCTGAGGTCAAACATTTCAAATGATTGCTGAGGTTAAACATTTCAAATGATGGCTGAGGTTAAACATTTCAAATGATGGCTGAGGTTAAACATTTCAAATGATGGCTGAGGTTAAACATTTCAAATGATGGCTGAGGTCAAACATTTCAAATGATGGCTGAGCTTAAACATTTCAAATGATGGCTGAGGTTAAACATTTCAAATGATGGCTGAGCTTAAACATTTCAAATGATGGCTGAGGTTAAACATTTCAAATGATGGCTGAGGTCAAACATTTCAAATGATGGCTGAGCTTAAACATATCAAATGATGGCTGAGGTTAAACATTTCAAATGATGGCTGAGCTTAAACATTTCAAATGATGGCTGAGGTGAAACATTTCAAATGATGGCTGAGCTTAAACATTTCAAATGATGGCTGAGGTCAAACATTTCAAATGATGGCTGAGGTTAAACATTTCAAATGATGGCTGAGGTTAAACATTTCAAATGATGGCTGAGGTTAAACATTTCAAATGATGGCTGTGGTTAAACATTTCAAATGATGGCTGAGGTCAAACATTTCAAATGATGGCTGAGCTTAAACATTTCAAATGATGGCTGAGGTTAAACATTTCAAATGATGGCTGAGGTTAAACATTTCAAGTGATGGCTGAGGTTAAACATTTCAAATGATGGCTGAGCTTAAACAATTCAAATGATGGCTGAGCTTAAACATTTCAAATGATGGCTGAGGTTAAACATTTCAAATGATGGCTGAGGATAAACATTTCAAATGATGGCTGAGCTTAAACATTTCAAATGATGGCTGAGGCCAAACATTTCAAATGATGGCTGAGCTTAAACATTTCAAATGATGGCTGAGCTTAAACATTTCAAATGATGGCTGAGCTTAAACATTTCAAGTGATGGCTGAGGTTAAACATTTCAAATGATGGCTGAGCTTAAACATTTCAAATGATGGCTGAGCTTAAACATTTCAAATGATGGCTGAGGTCAAACATTTCAAATGATGGCTGAGCTTAAACATTTCAAATGATGGCTGAGGTCAAACATTTCAAATGATGGCTGAGCTTAAACATTTCAAATGATGGCTGAGCTTAAACATTTCAAATGATGGCTGAGGTGAAACATTTCAAATGATGGCTGAGCTTAAACATTTCAAATGATGGCTGAGGTCAAACATTTCAAATGATTGCTGAGGTTATACATTTCAAATGATGGCTGAGGTTAAACATTTCAAATGATGGCTGAGGTTAAACATTTCAAATGATGGCTGAGGTTAAACATTTCAAATGATGGCTGAGGCCAAACATTTCAAATGATGGCTGAGCTTAAACATTTCAAATGATGGCTGAGCTTAAACATTTCAAATGATGGCTGAGGTTAAACATTTCAAATGGTGGCTGAGGTCAAACATTTCAAATGATGGCTGAGCTTAAACATTTCAAATGATGGCTGAGGTCAAACATTTCAAATGATGGCTGAGCTTAAACATTTCAAATGATGGCTGAGCTTAAACATTTCAAATGATGGCTGAGGTGAAAAATTTCAAATGGTGGCTGAGCTTAAACATTTCAAATGATGGCTGAGGTCAAACATTTCAAATGATGGCTGAGGTTAAACATTTCAAATGATGGCTGAGGTTAAACATTTCAAATGATGGCTGAGGTTAAACATTTCAAATGATGGCTGAGCTTAAACATTTCAAATGATGGCTGAGCTTAAACATTTCAAATGATGGCTGAGGTTAAACATTTCAAATGATGGCTGAGGCTAAACATTTCAAATGATGGCTGAGCTTAAACATATCAAATGATGGCTGAGGCCAAACATTTCAAATGATGGCTGAGCTTAAACATTTCAAATGATGGCTGAGCTTAAACATTTCAAATGATGGCTGAGGTTAAACATTTCAAGTGATGGCTGAGGTTAAACATTTCATATGATGGCTGAGCTTAAACATTTCAAATGATGGCTGAGCTTAAACATTTCAAATGATGGCTGAGGTGAATTATTTCAAATGATGGCTGAGCTTAAACATTTCAAATGATGGCTGAGGTCAAACATTTCAAATGATGGCTGAGGTTAAACATTTCAAATGATGGCTGAGCTTAAACATTTCAAATGATGGCTTAGCATAAACATTTCAAATGATGGCTGAGGTTAAACATTTCAAATGATGGCTGAGCTTAAACATTTCAAATGATGGCTGAGGTCAAACATTTCAAATGATGGCTGAGCTTAAACATTTCAAATGATGGCTGAGGTCAAACATTTCAAATGATGGCTGAGCTTAAACATTTCAAATGATGGCTGAGCTTAAACATTTCAAATGATGGCTGAGCTTAAACATTTTAAATGATGGCTGAGGTCAAACATTTCAAATGATGGCTGAGGTTAAACATTTCAAATGATGGCTGAGCTTAAACATTTCAAATGATGGCTGAGGTCAAACATTTCAAATGATGGCTGAGTTTAAACATTT
Organism: Beris chalybata; assembly: GCA_949128065.1. Lineage (NCBI taxonomy): Eukaryota > Metazoa > Arthropoda > Insecta > Diptera > Stratiomyidae > Beris > Beris chalybata. The sequence goes on along the minus strand of OX421895.1, from coordinate 17,226,092 downwards.
CAAATGATGGCTGAGCTTAAACATTTCAAATGATGGCTGAGGTCAAACATTTCAAATGATGGCTGAGGCCAAACATTTCAAATGATGGCTGAGCTTAAGCATTTCAAATGATGGCTGAGGTCAAACATTTCAAATGATGGCTGAGGTCTATGTATTCAAATGATGGCTGAGGTCTATGTATTCAAATGATGGCTTAGGTCTATATTTACAAATTATGGCTGAGGTCTATATATTCCAATGATGGCTGAGGTCTTTGTATTCAAATGATGGCTGAGGTCTATGTATTCAAATGATGGCTGAGGTCTATATTTTCAAATGATGGCTGAGGTCTACATATTCAAATGATGGCTGAGGTCTATGTATTCCAATGATGGCTGAGGTCTATATATTCAAATGATGGCTGAGGGCTATATATTCAAATGATTGCTGAGGTCTATATAGCCAATGATGGCTGAGGTCTATATATTCAAATGATGGCTGATGTCTATATTTTCAAATGATGGCTGAGGTCTATATATTCAAATGATGGCTGAGGTATATGTATTCAAATGATGGCTGAGGTCTATGTTTTCAAATGATGGCTGAGGTCTAAGTATTCAAATGATGGCTGAGGTCTATATTTTCAAATGATGGCTGAGGTCTATATATTCAAATGATGGCTGAGGTCTATGTATTCCAATGATGGCTGAGGTCTATATATTCAAATGATGGCTGAGGTCTATATATTCAAATGATGGCTGAGGTCTATATAGCCAATGATGGCTGGGGTCTATATATTCAAATGATGGCTGATGTCTATATTTTCAAATGATGGCTGAGGTCTATATATTCAAATGATGGCTGAGGTCTATATATTCAAATGATGGCTGAGGTCTATGTATTCAAATGATGGCTGAGGTCTAAGTATTCAAATGATGGCTGAGGTCTATATTTTCAAATGATGGCTGAGGTCTATATATTCAAATGATGGCTGAGGTCTATGTATTCAAATGATGGCTGAGGTCTATATATTCAAATGATGGCTGAGGTCTATGTATTTAAATGATGGCTGAGGTCTATGTATTCAAATGATGGCTGAGGTCTATGTATTCAAATGATGGCTGAGGTCTATGTATTCAAATGATGGCTGAGGTCTAAGTATTCAAATGATGGCTGAGGTCTATATTTTCAAATGATGGCTGAGGTCTATATATTTAAATGATGGCTGAGGTCTATATATTCAAATGATGGCTGAGGTCTATATATTCAAATGATGGCTGAGGTCTATGTATTCAAATGATGGCTGAGGTCTATATTTTCAAATGATGGCTGAGGTCTATATATTCAAATGATGGCTGAGGTTAAACATTTCAAATGATGGCTGAGGTCTATATATTCAAATGATGGCTGAGGTCTATGTATTCAAATGATGGCTGAGGTCTATGTATTCAAATGATGGCTGAGGTCTATGTATTCAAATGATGGCTGAGGTCTATATTTTCAAATGATGGCTGAGGTCTATATATTCAAATGATGGCTGAGGTCTATATAGTCAAATGATGGCTGAGGTCTATATATTCAAATGATGGCTGAGGTCTATGTATTCCAATGATGGCTAAGGTCTAAGTATTCAAATGATGGCTGAGGTCTATATTTTCAAATGATGGCTGAGGTCTATATATTCAAATGATGGCTGAGGTCTATGTATTCAAATGATGGCTGAGGTCTGTATATACAAATGATGGCTGAGGTCTATGTATTCAAATGATGGCTGAGGTCTATGTATTCAAATGATGGCTGAGGTCTAAGTATTCAAATGATGGCTGAGGTCTATATTTTCAAATGATGGCTGAGGTCTATATATTTAAATGATGGCTGAGGTCTATATATTCAAATGATGGCTGAGGTCTATATATTCAAATGATGGCTGAGGTCTATGTATTCAAATGATGGCTGAGGTCTATATTTTCAAATGATGGCTGAGGTCTATATATTCAAATGATGGCTGAGGTTAAACATTTCAAATGATGGCTGAGGTCTATATATTCAAATGATGGCTGAGGTCTATGTATTCAAATGATGGCTGAGGTCTATGTATTCAAATGATGGCTGAGGTCTATGTATTCAAATGATGGCTGAGGTCTATATTTTCAAATGATGGCTGAGGTCTATATATTCAAATGATGGCTGAGGTCTATATAGTCAAATGATGGCTGAGGTCTATATATTCAAATGATGGCTGAGGTCTATGTATTCCAATGATGGCTGAGGTCTAAGTATTCAAATGATGGCTGAGGTCTATATTTTCAAATGATGGCTGAGGTCTATATATTCAAATGATGGCTGAGGTCTATAAAGTCAAATGATGGCTGAGGTCTATGTATTTAAATGATGGCTGAGGTCTATGTATTCAAATGATGGCTGAGGTCTATGTATTCAAATGATGGCTGAGGTCTATATTTTCAAATGATGGCTGAGGTCTATATATTCAAATGATGGCTGAGGTCTATATATATTCAAATGATGGCTGAGGTCTATATATTCAAATGATGGCTGAGGTCTATATATTCAAATGATGGCTGAGGTCTATGTATTCAAATGATGGCTGAGGTCTATATATTCAAATGATGGCTGAGGTCTATTTATTCAAATGATGGCTGAGGTCTATATATTCAAATGATGGCTGAGGTCTATGTATTCAAATGATGGCTGAGGTCTATGTATTCAAATGATGGCTGAGGTCTATATTTTCAAATGATGGCTGAGGTCTATATATTCAAATGATGGCTGAGGTCTATGTATTCAAATGATGGCTGAGGTCTATATATTCAAATGATGGCTGAGGTCTATGTATTCAAATGATGGCTGAGGTCTATGTATTCAAATGATGGCTGAGGTCTATGTATTCAAATGATGGCTGAGGTCTATATTTTCAAATGATGGCTGAGGTCTATATATTCAAATGATGGCTGAGGTCTATATATTTCAAATGATGGCTGAGGTCTATATATTCAAATGATGGCTGAGGTCTATATATTCAAATGATGGCTGAGGTCTATATATTCAAATGATGGCTGAGGTCTATGTATTCAAATGATGGCTGAGGTCTATATTTTCAAATGATGGCTGAGGTCTATATATTCAAATGATGGCTGAGGTCTATGTATTCAAATGATGGCTGAGGTCTATATATTCAAATGATGGCTGAGGTCTATGTATTCAAATGATGGCTGAGGTCTATGTATTCAAATGATGGCTGAGGTCTATAAAGTCAAATGATGACTGAGGTCTATGTATTCAAATGATGGCTGAGGTCTATATATTCAAATGATGGCTGAGGTCTATATATTCAAATGATGGCTGAGGTCTATATAGCCAATGATGGCTGAGGTCTATATATTCAAATGATGGCTGAGGTCTATATTTTCAAATGATGGCTGAGGTCTATATATTCAAATGATGGCTGAGGTCTATATATTCAAATGGTGGCTGAGGTCTATATATTCAAATGATGGCTGAGGTCTATATATTCAAATGATGGCTGAGGTCTATGTATTCAAATGATGGCTGAGGTCTATATATTCAAATGATGGCTGAGGTCTATATATTCAATTGATGGCTGAGGTCTATGTATTCAAATGATGGCTGAGGTCTATGTATTCAAATGATGGCTGAGGTCTATATATTCAAATGATGGCTGAGGTCTATATATTCAAATGATGGCTGAGGTCTATAAAGTCAAATGATGACTGAGGTCTATGTATTCAAATGATGGCTGAGGTCTATGTATTCAAATGATGGCTGAGGTCTATATATTCAAATGATGGCTGAGGTCTATATATTCAAATGATGGCTGAGGTCTATGTATTCCAATGATGGCTGAGGTCTATATATTCAAATGATGGCTGAGGTCTATATATTCAAATGATGGCTGAGGTCTATATATTCAAATGATGGCTGAGGTCTATAAAGTCAAATGATGACTGAGGTCTATGTATTCAAATGATGGCTGAGGTCTATATATTCAAATGATGGCTGAGGTCTATATATTCAAATGATGGCTGAGGTCTATATAGCCAATGATGGCTGAGGTCTATATATTCAAATGATGGCTGAGGTCTATATTTTTAAATGATGGCTGAGGTCTATATATTCAAATGATGTTTGAGGTCTATATATTCAAATGATGGCTGAGGTCTATATATTCAAATGATGGCTGAGGTCTATATATTCAAATGATGGCTGAGGTCTATGTATTCAAATGATGGCTGAGGTCTATATATTCAAATGATGGCTGAGGTCTATTTATTCAAATGATGGCTGAGGTCTATATATTCAAATGATGGCTGAGGTCTATATATTCAAATGATGGCTGAGGTCTATATATTCAAATGATGGCTGAGGTCTATATATTCAAATGATGGCTGAGGTCTATATATTCAAATGATGGCTGAGGTCTATGTATTCAAATGATGGATGAGGTCTTTATATTCAAATGATGGCTGAGGTCTATATATTCAAATGATGGCTGAGGTCTATATATTCAAATGATGGCTGAGGTCTATGTATTCAAATGATGGCTGAGGTCTATATATTCAAATGATGGCTGAGGACTATGTATTCAAATGATGGCTGAGGTCTATATATTCAAATGATGGCTGAGGTCTATATATTCAAATGATGGCTGAGGTCTATATTTTCAAATGATGGCTGAGGTCTATATATTCAAATGATGGCTGAGGTCTATGTATTCAAATGATGGCTGAGGTCTATATATTCAAATGATGGCTGAGGTCTATTTATTCAAATGATGGCTGAGGTCTATATATTCAAATGATGGCTGAGGTCTATATATTCAAATGATGGCTGAGGTCTATATATTCAAATGATGGCTGAGGTCTATTTATTCAAATGATGGCTGAGGTCTATATATTCAAATGATGGCTGAGGTCTATATATTCAAATGATGGCTGAGGTCTATATATTCAAATGATGGCTGAGGTCTATATATTCAAATGATGGCTGAGGTCTATATATTCAAATGATGGCTGAGGTCTATTTGTTCAAATGATGGCTGAGGTCTATATATTCAAATGATGGCTGAGGTCTATATATTCAAATGATGGCTGAGGTCTATATATTCAAATGATGGCTGAGGTCTATATATTCAAATGATGGCTGAGGTCTATATATTCAATTGATGGCTGAGGTCTATGTATTCAAATGATGGCTGAGGTCTATATATTCAAATGATGGCTGAGGTCTATTTATTCAAATGATGGCTGAGGTCTATATATTCAAATGATGGCTGAGGTCTATATATTCAAATGATGGCTGAGGTCTATATATTCAATTGATGGCTGAGGTCTATGTATTCAAATGATGGCTGAGGTCTATGTATTCAAATGATGGCTGAAGTCTATGTATTCAAATGATGGCTGAGGTCTATATTTTCAAATGATGGCTGAGGTCTATATATTCAAATGATGGCTGAGGTCTATATAGTCAAATGATGGCTGAGGTCTATATATTCAAATGATGGCTGAGGTCTATATATTCAAATGATGGCTGAGGTCTATTTATTCAAATGATGGCTGAGGTCTATATATTCAAATGATGGCTGAGGTCTATATATTCAAATGATGGCTGAGGTCTATATATTCAAATGATGGCTGAGGTCTATATATTCAAATGATGGCTGAGGTCTATGTATTCAAATGATGGCTGAGGTCTATGTATTCAAATGATGGCTGAAGTCTATGTATTCAAATGATGGCTGAGGTCTATATTTTCAAATGATGGCTGAGGTCTATATATTCAAATGATGGCTGAGGTCTATATATTCAATTGATGGCTGAGGTCTATGTATTCAAATGATGGCTGAGGTCTATGTATTCAAATGATGGCTGAAGTCTATGTATTCAAATGATGGCTGAGGTCTATATTTTCAAATGATGGCTGAGGTCTATATATTCAAATGATGGCTGAGGTCTATATAGTCAAATGATGGCTGAGGTCTATATATTCAAATGATGGCTGAGGTCTATATATTCAAATGATGGCTGAGGTCTATTTATTCAAATGATGGCTGAGGTCTATATATTCAAATGATGGCTGAGG